>OU898280.1:157709598-159090598 GCA_918026665.1 Diabrotica balteata
TTAATTTTAAATATCCATTTTATTTGCTAATTTATTATACTCATATAATATTATATGTATTATGCACTTTCTGTGTATTAATATTGTATACGGATTGTTAACAAAACAAATACATATTATATATATTATATATATATATAATATATATATATATATATTATGTGTGTGTTTCTCTTGAAATTTCGTTTATATAAGGTTTCTTTAGTTTTCCGGTGCTACTACCTGACCACGGTATAAAGAGGTTCCTCTTTGGAACCTCTTTATTCTGTGACCTGACTTGACAATGACAAATGCGACCTTGCCGAAACGTCGTCAAAATAATGGTTTTTATCAAAACCAAAATTATTCAAAGCGGAGTCAAACTCGGAAAACTACAGAAAGCATATTTATAAGCAGTCATAAAACAATAGAAGGGGGTGGAAATCCCTTTCACACCGTAACTTTTGAAGGTCTCAGTCAGATAAAAGGAGAAAAGAAGCAAAGCACGATGTTACTATTCCATATTTTTATTTATCGTATGGCATACAATAGGAACAAATAATTAAAATCAATATAAAACGTTATATGAAGTATTACAAACAAACATCTAATATATTAATAGACTAAATTATAATTACTATATTATAATAAACAAATTAATATAAACATTTTCGGTCGAACTCAGAATCGCCTTCGAGGGCATTCTTCAGAATGTGACAAACGGTTTGTTGTTGCGCACCACAGTCACACTCAGGAGTAAGGGCTTGTCCCCTTATCTATATAAGCTGTCAGCACATTTCCAGCTGCTTGTTCTTATTCTGTTTATCCGTGTATTGCCGGTCAGTTCAAAGCCTGGTGGTTTCTGATCGATACAGGCCATTTGGTGTGCTTAATGTGGTGAACCGCTTTCCCATTGTCTTCTCCAAGCATTGGTGAATTTGAAATGCTTCTGATGTAAGGAGTTGGCTCTTAGCAATGGAGGATATCTGGAGCGCAGTCTGTTTATTTCGATATCAAGCTTATCATGGTGGATGGGTAGTTGATGGTTAGCCTCGATTCGAAAACGAGCCTACGAAAATCATTTTCATAGTTTTTATGTAAAGTTTTATAATACCGTTCTAAATTTCCGCGTTTCAGTAGAGCAACGGAAGACCGACAAACAAGACACTTATCTTTCACCATAATAAACAGGAATTCTTCTTCTTACGCATTAGGAAAATGATATAGTGATATAAATGATAAGTTAATTGCCACAGTAATACGAAACCTTACACTTGTTTCAATCTTTGTGACACAGAATACAAAGGAAAAAGCCAAATTCTGCGCACTCCAACATGATAAATAAGATAGCCAGTTTAAGTTTTACGAAATAACAGGAAATAATATATTTTAATAAGGTCTTTAGAATACAGCACTATATTTGGTCACATTACAGTACCGTAACAGAAAAAATATTAACTGTAAAAATATGAAAAGAATTCGTACATACTTTCCCAAACAATATAATAAATATTATATTACTAAAATCGACTTCAAAATCGCTCGTCGATCGCGATTGACCCTTTGAACACCGCTGCTGTAGATAGTTACGATAAAGCACTGTTTTCAATTGAAAATTGCAATATTAGTCTATATAGCCTATTTTGAAATTTAATAAATATTTGTTATATTTCACAAATCAAAATTTATTTAGAAATGCGACAAAGGCGAAATCAAAGATTTTAAAATATTTGTCTATATTTTAAAAATGGAATTGTCAGATTTTCTCCCTGCAGCTTCTTTTTATGAAAACTTTCAATAAAGCTCCTCGACCGATCCAGCGACCACGAAACCAAAAAGACTCCTGTCACCGTCCAAGGAACTGAAAAATATTATTTCAGAAAGTTTTTTAACCGGCACATAAAAATGCAGAAACACGAGTTCGTAAGATTTTGATGTAAAAAAGGACTCCAAGATAATGCCGTCGTGATGTCCACTTCGTGGAAAATTCTTTTGTAACTTGAGTGTTTTCTTTGGAAATATATAATTCAATTTGAAATCGATGTAGGGCTGATATTGTGTTTGGCCATGAAACTTTTACCTTCTTTCTGAATTAGTTTTATTTTCTTTCATGGACTGGATCAAATTGACTAGATGATTTTACTCAAGGTTGGAAAGACGAAAAACATGGAAAATATAGCGATTTAATTAGACTATTTACATAATGGATACTGAATGTTTTCTGAATGTGCTGAATATTTTCAGCACAAACTGTACGAATGTAATAAATGGGTTTATATACAAGAAAAAAATATAGTTTAATTTGAATTGATAATTGACTATCATAACTAGAGAATAATAATAATTGATTAATACGAAATATTCTTTCAATATTCAAAGCATATCAAAAATGCATAAAATTTACAATATAAGGCTCATGAAATGGCAAAAAAGTACAGACATATTTGTCAGTATTTTGCATCTAAATTTAATGTGATCTAGATACATTAAACCAGTGAATTCGATCGAGTTTAGCTGTACAAATTAATGATAAGCAACTGATGATGAACATAGCGTGTTACTTTTTTCGATGCGTCATGTTAAACTAAGAAAACATTAGGTATATGATTGATATTTTCCTTCGACTGAATAGCGGACATGAAATGTTGCAAAATGCTCAGCAATGGCCAAGGTTTTGGTAGCAAGTAATTTGTATTTTGGTAGGCGCAATGATTCTACAATATTGTGGTCTCGCAGAAAGTCACAAGTCTCTTTAAGGAAAACTCCCTCATTTGGCTCGGTTGCATAAGGATCGAACGTACTATCTGCCATTTCTTGTAGGCCAGTGTCGGGCACTTCTACCGTCGAAAAGGAGAAGTTGAGTTGCAAGACTTTCGGATGGAGTGGATCAGTGTAGGCACTCGTTCCATCCACTCATCCCGCTCAGGAAATTGAACCAAGAAGGATGATGAGAACTCAAATTGGGGGCCATGTTGTCCTCTACCATAGAGGGCACAGGCCAATAATCGAGGGAGTGTCTGCAGATGTCACAACCAGTATCCAGAGCAGTTTAGACGATAGGCTGTCGTCATGGCTTCGTGCTCTACAATAAGATGTAGAGAGAGTAAATCTAGCAAAACCTCAAGAGCCTCTGTAGTAGTGGTTCTCATGGCTCGGTTGGCATGCATTGGCATGGAGATGTGGAATCCAAAATTGAAACTAAGTTTTTATTACCCTGTAAATAAGTGTTTAATAATCAATAATGGAATAAATTTAACTATTACCCAACTATTTCGCTGTAAGAGAAAATTTGTTATAATTGCTTAAATAAGTCTAGAATGAGTCTTCTTTTAAAAAAAAATCGGTTATAATGTAGTAAGTTGTGGTTTATTGTGTATTATTTGTGATCATTTTGTATTATTTGTTTTATTAAATTTTTTCTCATGGTCAGTGTATCAGTAAAAGTGTTTACAACTACGTTGGTTTCATTTATAACAAATATATCAAAATGGTGGGTTTAAAAATCGAGATTAACAACTATAAATATTTTAAATCGAAAAGAAAATTTTAAATTACGCAAAATCTATTACTCCTAGTTATCCATATACCATTCGAAAGTAGAAATTTTTTTTAATATAATAATTCATTAATATACAGACTGTTCTATTTAAAATAAGCCTTATATTGCACATTGAATAATCCAATAATAAAACTGCAAATTTTGAACACCCTGTAAATAAATGGGGCAGAGGAACTATTAAGTCCCTATTATGCCCAAAAACAAAGAAATTTCATAAATCACCTACTATAAATAACAAAAATTACAAATTAAAGAAATAAAATTACAATTTTATGGTTTAAAAGAAAAACAATATTTTAACTATAATATAAAACGGTCAAGTCTGTTTTTGAACGAATTGGTAGAGGGAGCGGAGACAATGTTATCGTTAAGGTTATTCCAGCACTCAAAAACTCTATTTGGAAGAAAGTTCTGTCTTGGTCTTGTAGAAAAATTTTCTTTCTTTAGTTTATACTGATGACCTCTGAGGCGTTCATCTTGATTTATGATAAATATTTCATCGAGGTTTCCAAAATTGAATTTTAGTATTTTAAATGTTGTAATTAAGTCTCCACGTTGTCGGCGAAGTTCAAAAGTAGTTAGGTTAGCCATACTAAGTCTTTCTGCATAAGACGGTCTTCTCGTCCCAAAGAAATTCGAGTGGCTTTTCTTTGAACGTTTTCCAACAAAGTCTTGTCTCGAACCAGATCAGGATACCACGTTGGTCCAGCGTATTCAAGTATGGGTCTTACGTACAGAGTGTAAAGTTTACAGAATGATTGCATTGAAACTCTCGAAAAACACCTCCGAATAAGATACAGTCTGAGTTTGCACGTTTACAAATAGAGGTAATATGGTCGGACCAAGTTAGGCTGCTGTTCACGATAACACCAAGATCGTTATACGAAAACACAGATTCTAATGGCTGCCCGTTAACAAAGTACGGCACAAGTGGGTTATTTTTACCAATTCGAAGCACTACACATTTTTCCTGCGTTTAAGGGTAGTAACCACTGGGAACACCAAGTTAAAATAGAGTCCAAGTCCATTTGGAGGGTTAGCTGGTTTGTGATTGGATTGGCATATATTTTTGTGTCGTCAGCGTAGAACGATATTTTACTTGAGACATGATAAGGAATATCGCTGGTGTAAACCGTAAAAAGCAGAGGTCCAAGGACAGAACCCTGAGGCACTCCACTTTCCACCAACCTGTCCTGTGAGAAAGATTCGCCAACTCTAACTTTGTAATATCGATCAGTCAGGAAATCATCTATCCAACGAAGTAAAGTACCGCGAACTCCGAAATGTTCTAGCTTATGTAGAAGTCTGCGCTTAGGTACACGGTCAAAGGCTTTAGAAAAATCTAGATAAACAACGTCGACCGGCTGCAAACTGTTAAGGGATGACGTCCAGTCGTTAACACAATGTAGGAGATTGGTTAGAGTAGAGCGACCAGAGACAAATCCATGTTGTATTGGAATAACATGTTCCTGGAGAAGGAATTTGGTCATCTCCTCGGAAATAATGGCTTCCATAATTTTTGCAACTACTGGATGCCAAGCTAATCGGACGATAATTGTTGGGGTCGAGTTTGTTGCCTTTTTTAAAAATAGGGGTAACGGAAGCTAATTTCCAACTAGGGGTAAGGAGTTCTGGATGAAAGAAGTTTGCATAATTAATGTTAAGGGTATTGCAAGCGTGTCTGCGCACCTTTTTAACAGTTTTGGTGTTAAACCATCTAAACCAGGTGAAGCGGCCGTGCGAAGTTTAATTAAGTGTTGTTTGATATGATCCACTGTGAGTTTAAAGGTATAACCAATTTTATTAGAATTTCTTAAATAAGTTAGGAATGAGTTTTCGTTTAAAGCTTTACATTTTAAGAATATTTCACATAACTGAGAACACTCTGTACATAGGTATAGGAAAGCCTTATGAAACTATACCTTATTTTTTACCGACGATTACAAAATGCAATAAAATATAGGGTGTCTTATAAGAAAAAATATAACTTTGATACGCCGCACTTTATGGGACGCCCTGTACCTATTTCAAAATAATTTTAAAATGTAGCCCTTATCAACTTTCAAACTATCAATTTAAAATTTTTTTAAAATCTTTTACCGTTTGGCTGTAATCTTCCGTCTCGTCAGTGATGACTTACCCTGTATATAGGTATACTAGAAAAAAGTTTGTGGTAATTAGACACTTTTTTATGTATCTATTTGTTTTTAATATAATTAAAACTATATTCTACAACGAAATTAAAGTCGAATGTTTTTCTGTTGTAAAATTTGAGTTCATAAACTTTTTCAAAAGTTTTCACACTACTAGTTTTGGATCATACATACCAATAAAGTTTATATTATTTATCACCGTAGTTTTTAGTATATGTTCACCTCTCCTGTTTGCGGACCCAACAAGTTATCTTTTAATAAAGAATTACTGTGGAGACCTGCAAGACGTGCTCTCTGGAGAAGGGCATAACTTCGCTTATAAAGAGAAACACATTATACCTTAGAGGAATTCTAGGGAATTACCAACATGGTGACCGGCGCTGGCTGAATCTTGTTGGGTCAAAGAATAATCTAGACTGTATGTAATATAAGATACCGTAAGGCTAACCTTTATATATTGTTCTTTGGAGATTTCGCCACTATCTGAGAAATTCACCTTTGTGAAGGAGAGAAATGTTAACCATATTTTGCTACCGGTAGACGTAACAGGATTAAACATTTTCTCAAGAGTTGTCCTTACAATGGCTCCTTCCCGTTTTGTTTGTGTAAGTTACTCTTCTAAACTTTAAGAATAGACACATGTCTCGTAAAAATATATTAAACGATTATTTTATTTGATTTTATTATACACTCCGAAAAAATTTGATTGTCCTTCAAAAAAGGAATATTTTCGCCGAATGAGAATCATAAAATGTGGTATTCAATACAGTATTTAAAGCAAATTTACTTAAATTTTGATCACTAAAGCTGCTTTTGATATGATATCATGGACAGACAAGATAACCAACGAGACCGTATTACGAAGAGTGGGCAAAGAAAGAGAGGTGATGTATACCATTAAAAGGAGAAAGTTGGAATATCTCGGACATATAATGAGAAACAGCACTAAATACAGATTACTGAAGGTAATCCTACAGGGTAAAGTATTCGGAAAGCGAGGAATTGGGAGAAGGAGAATATCATGGTTGAAGAACCTGAGGAAATGGTTCTCCACAACAACAACGAATTTATTTAAAGCAGCAGTTAATAAAATAATTATAGCCAGAATGATTGCCAATATTCGGAACGAATAGGCACTGAAAAAAGAAGAAAGCTGATTTTCAAATCAGCTATTGTCGCAAAATCTTTTAGTACTTACTAAGGAAGTCATAAAGCCAGATTGTCACTACAATTGAAGATAAATAACGAAGATGGAAAGAGTATATGCAAGAATTATTCGAAGATGCAGCACGAAGTCCGACTAAAATAAACAATCCCTACGACCCAGAAATAACAAACGAAGAAGTAACTACGACCATTAAGCGGATTAAAGATGGGAAATCACCAGGAACTGATGCATGGTGAAATTTTGAAGGCTTTTGTGGCTCCAAAGGATGATGGATAACGTTGTAGAAACATGTAACAAATACGGCCTAAAATTAAATTGCAAGAAGACAAAAATAATGGTCGTTAGTAAGAACACCAACATAAACGCCCAACATCTCTAGAAGATAGGCACATTTAGAAGAAGAAGAAGAAGGAGAATAAAGTGCGGCACTTGTAGAATCTTGGTTTTCCGATTTTCAAACTTTTGGTCATTTCCAGCAGAACAACTCATTAGAGTATTTTATCACCATCCTACTTTTCTTTATATCTGGATATAGACCAATATTAAATCTCTTCACATACTCCAAGTATCTGTTTAGACTCCCATATTTTCTCCTCAAGTTTGATAATAAAAAAAACCTGGTTGTCATTCAATTCAGTCAAGAAAATCTAAAACAAGGAAACTCTGTACAGAGTTGCAAGAAAATAAATCTGACATAGATTTACAAAAGTAAAGATCGTCTAAAAAAAGAAGCAAAGCAGCAGTGACAAAGGCTAAAGCATAATCCTTTGATTTTTTGTTTATTGCGTTAAAAGCGTTGAAAACAATATGAAACTAGTCGACGTGATGTTGGTTTTGATGGGCTGTGGGCAAAATCGGACAAAAAAGTCCCTGAGGTCGATAATTCTGATGTATTTGTACTGAAGACGCTAGAAAAACTGCTCGAAAAGCATATTACGGATGGTGTATTGGTTGAAAATAATATACATCAGAGGTAGAATGCGAGCAGGATTGTACAAAAACGACATTGTAACATCTTGTATAAAGGGAAGAATATTTTTTTTGAGAACCAAGACGTGATGTTGGGTCATTTGTCGATATGAAGGGAGCATTAGACAACATCTCCTAAAAAGCAATCACAATGACAATTCGTCTAAAAAAAATAGGCAACACAAGCTGAAGATGGATAGACTGTATATTAAGAAGTCGTCTGATAATCGCAAAGTTAATAGGAGATACAGTTTCAACACAGATATCCAGAGGCTTTCAACGGAGGGAGTCTTATCTTCTTCTCTGTCGCGGAGAAGACAAAAAACCGTGCGCTCACTGGAAGTACAGTTTTTTCAGTAACATATGTTCATGTCTCAGACCGACACTAGGACGACGTCAGATGATATCATTAATGGGAAAAGACGAAAATGAAATCACTACTAGAGAAAACATACTGACACGAATAGAAGAATTTTATACAGAACTTTACAGAACACATCAACAAGATGATGAGATGAGACCAGCACGGAAATTAATAAAAAATGTTGGATCAGAAATAATGCCAAAAGTAACAATTTCGGAGGTAACTACAGCATTAGAAAACATGAAGAGAAATAAAGCTGCAGGAGAAGATAGTATTACCATAGATATGATATTAGAAGGAGCTAAGGAACTAATTGCAATTGTAACTAAGCTTGTGGACAGTTGTTTACATCAGGTCAAAGTCCCTAAGAGCTGGAACAACTCTAAAGTAATCTTATTACACAAGAAAGGTGATAGTCGAAAATTGGAAAACTACAAACCCATCAGCCTACTGTCACACCTGTTTAAAATACTCACCAAAGTCATAACTACTCGACTAACAAGGAAATTAGACGAATACCAACCATATGAACAGGCAGGTTTTAGAAAAGGCTATTCAACTTCCGATCACCTGTTAACCACAAAAATATTAATAGAAAAATGTAACAAATACAAGTTTCCAGTTTTCCTAGCATTTGTAGACTACGAAAAAGCTTTCGATACCATAGAACACACGGCCGTAATAAACGCAATGCAAAATTGTAGAATAGACAGCAGATATATTAACTTAATAAAAGAAACTATGAACCAAGCTACAGCTACTACCTAAATGAAAATGAACACACGAACCCTGTACCATTAAACAGGGGAGTCAAACAGGGAGATACTTTATCACCCAAACTGTTCACCTTATTTTGGAGGACGTTTTTAAAAACCTAAATTGGAAATATAAGGGAATAAACATCAATGGCCGCTACCTCAGTAATCTACGATTTGCAGATGACATAATCCTGATAGCTACTGACCTACAAGAAATGCAAACCATGCTTTTAGAACTACATACCGAATCTTCTAAAATAGGACTGAAAATGAATTTAAACAAACAAAAGTCATGCACTCCGAAGACACCGTGACAATAATAAACGATAAAGTTATAGAAAAAGTTGAAAAATATATATACTTAGGACAAAAAATAATACTAAATAGGGAAATTCAAACTGAAGAAATAAAAAGAAGAAGAAAGTTAGCTTGGCAGCATTCGGTAAACTGAACTATATACTCAGAAATCAACAAATTCAATTACATCTTAGATCTAAAGTTTTTGATGCATGCATTATTCCGATATTAACTTATGCGGCACAAACATGGACAATTACAAAAAAGAATATGAATATACTTAGAGTCACTCAACACGCGATGGAAAGAGCAATGCTAGGTATATCACTTAAGGACAAGAAAACAAACACATGGATAAGACAGAAAACCAAAGTCACCGATGTGGTGCAAAAATCATTAAAGTTGAAATGGGAATATGCTGGACATGTAGCTAGGAGCGATCTAAACAAATGGCACAGATCAATTTTAACATGGAGACCATACCAACACAAAAGATCCAGAGGCCGACCTCCTATGAGATGGACAGATGATCTGAAAAGGACTGCCGGAAAAAATTGGCTACAAGTAGTGTACAATAAAAAACAATCGAAAGGAAGACTTGAAGAGGCTTATGTTCAGATGTGGACGTGAATCGCTAGACGAAGAAGAAGAAGAAGAAGATGTTCATGTACATTCTTTTGCTAACTTTAATTTCTACACTGCCTCAAGCGGTTTTTAGATATTTTCATTGTTATGATAATAGTAGTAG
Organism: Diabrotica balteata; assembly: GCA_918026665.1. Taxonomy (NCBI): domain Eukaryota; kingdom Metazoa; phylum Arthropoda; class Insecta; order Coleoptera; family Chrysomelidae; genus Diabrotica; species Diabrotica balteata. The sequence continues at coordinate 157,719,594 of OU898280.1, forward strand.
GTAAGCCACTTCATCCCACTTTGACCTTTGATTCCATTTTTTGGTGGAGGCATCTATTATGTCAGGTTAGCTGTGCGTCAGATGACGTTAACTGTACGTCAGGTCACGTCAAGTGTACATCAGGTCACGTACGATGTTAAATGTGGCGTAATTCGACATAAAATGTGACCTGACGTACATCTGATGTGGTCTGACGTACACCTAACGTCTTCTGGCGCACGCCTAACGTAATCTGACGTACACCTAACGTGACATAATACGCGGCTTCACCAAAAAAAGGTATCAAAGGTCAAAGTGTGGTGAAGTGGCTTACCTTCTACTGATAATGCAGAAGTATGTAGCATCGTTTTAATAACTATAACTTGTAAAATAATAGACCAATAATAAACTTCAGTTATTTACACGTCAGGTTTAAATGTAGGTATTATTGAGTATCTATGCAATTTTACATCGAATGAAAAAGAGCACAGAAATAACAAAAACGATAAAAATTCGGAAGTTACAATATTTTGGTCATGTAATGAGACATCCAGAGAAGTATAACCTTCTACAGCTTATAATACAGGGTAACATCGACGGAAGGAGAGGCCCAGGCCGACGAAGAACATCCTGGCTACGAAATCTCCGAGAATGGTATCAAGAAACCACCTTTAATTTATTTAGAGCCGCCGTAAATAAGGTTATTATTGCCAATATGATCGCCAACGTTCGATAATCGAACAGGGCACTGAAAGAAGAAGAAGAAGATGCAATTATTGAGTATATTACGAGTAAAACTTGAATGATTGAATGAAGTCTACGTAAAGTTTATAGTTGAGTTGGAGACAGTCGCATGTGGATCAGAATAGCATATAGTAATCAGAAGAGCAATAAAAAGATCTATGGAAATCGAAAGGGACCTATTTCTATCCGAAAAAATCTTTTAATAGGAAAAATTGAATTTGCATGGATGCAAATATTATATCCGTATATATAACTGTATTTTCAATCTACACATGATTTTAAAATCTGTACAATGCTTTAATCTCTTAACCAATATGTTTATATTTTAAAAACAAAACTCACGAATACAGAGATAATTCCAAATATATCGGCGTGTTCCAATTCCAAATTTTTTCCGCATACTCGAATATTGCGGTGTTAAAATCATCCGGTAAAGTTCTGTTTCTGCGGCAAAACAGCATTAATAAACCTATTAATTTCAAAACCAAAATCCGAATAAAATCCCACGGCTAAATAAAAAAGGACTAAAACCTGATGCTGTATCCTTTATTCGCAGCGTATTAATTGTTTAATATCTTATGGAACACGTGTTTAAGCTCCCGATAGGGATTTACTTTGTAAATGTTAATTGCCTTGTGCAATTTGCGCACGCCTCTGATTTATAGCTTTATGGTTTCATACTACTTTATGTGTTTAATACTTACTCCTTTTTTTCACCCTTTCGTAAATACGTATATTTGTGGGTTTGCAGTCTAGTCAATAAAACTCTAACGAAAATATTGGCAAGATTTTTCTTAAAGAAGAATTATTGAAAAATATCATTATTATTAATTAATTAAAAGTATTTACCATTAGTAAGTAAATCATTGATATTGAGAAAACATTTGACAGAGTGTCCCAGGAAGCAGTTTGGAAAAGTCTGCAAAATAGAAATATTGACCATTAACTAACAGGTGCTATCAAAAGTCTGTACTAAAATAACAAGAGTTATGTAGGTACGTAAGGATAACTGGGAATCAGAGATGTTTGCAATAAACAAGGGTCTAAGACAAGGAGGTGTTATGAGCCCCACACTGTTCACATTGATTAGTGACGACATAATTAAGGAAACAAAAGCAAGTATGCACAAAGTACATATCGGATATAGTAAACTACGACCGGTTTTTATAGCTGAGTGTGCATTCGCAGATGATCTCATGTTATGCGCTTCCAACGAAAGGGACCTCAAGAAAAATATAGATAGCCTCTCTCTCTCTCTTTTCAATCCTGACTCCCCAGGGTGAGTGTAGTGGTCGACGTGATGTCGTGTATTGTCCGTCTCCAGAGATCTCTGTCTCTGGTTATTTCTTTTAATTCATGCATAGGTCTTTGGCATATTCCTGTAGTTTGATCTATTAATCTTGTTGGGGATCTTCCCCGTGATCTTCGGCCTTCTACCTTTCCTTGTATTATGAGTCTTTCCATGTTTTCTGTGTTTGCTCTCATAACATGCCCAAAATATTTTAATTGTTGGAGATGGACTTTACTAGAGAGTCGTCGGCTAACTTTTAGCTCTCTTAAAATTGAATTATTTGTTCTACGGTCGGTCCAAGGAATTCGTAACATTCGTCTCCAACAGAACATTTCAGTGGCGTCTATCTTTCTTCTCTCCGATTGTCTCAGAGTCCAAGATTCACATTCGTAGGTCAGTATTAGGAATATTAAGCAGTTGATCAACCTCATCTTTATCGCTCTTGAAATTTGACAGTCCCTTCCATATTTTGGTCATTTTTGCTGTGGCAACTTTTGCTAGATCACATCTACGTTTAATCTCTTCTTGTAATGACCCTGTGTTTGTGATTAATGATCCCAGATATAAGTATGAGCTCACAACCTCGAACCGGTCAATTGTGGTTATGTGTGGATGATTGTTGTGTAGTCTATCCACTATCATGATCTTTGTCTTTGATATGTTTAATTGCAGACCAAATATTTGACTTTCGTTTTCGATCAGTCGTATAAGTTCCATCAGCTCTGCTTGACTATTTGCAAGAAGGGCTGTGTCATCTGCGAAACGTAGGTTGTTTAGTTTATGACCATTTATTGAGATGCCCTTTTCCCATCCTTCAAGTGCTCTTCGCATAATATACTCCCCATATATGTTGAATAATTGTGGAGATAGTATACATCCTTGTCTGACACCCCGTTCTGGATGAAACTCGTTCGAAAATGTGCCAAGTACTTTAACTGATCCAGTAGTGTGTTCATATAGTTCAGTTATAAGCGTAATTAGATGTTGTGGTACGCCTACTTCTTTTAGTATTCGTCATAAGTGTCTCCACTTGACCCTGTCGAACGCTTTACGGTAATCTATAAAACAGATGTATAGTGGGATGTTGAATTCCCTAGATTTCTCGATTATCTGTCTTATATTCAGCAGGTGTTCTCGAGTGCCTCTACCTTTGGTAAATCCAGTTTGCTCTTGTGGAATTTCTCTTTGAAGGAATGTTTTCAGTCTCTCATTGATTATATGTAGCATTATCTTGCAGGCATGGGATATAAGAGAGATAGTTCTATAATTATCACATTTATGGAAGCTGCTTTTTTATGTATGGTCGTTATTGTAGATTTTGTCCAGTCTTCAGGCCATTGTTTTTAATGCCATATTTGGTTACAGAGTAGATGAAGTAACTTTACGCCGGTTTCTTCTGTGGCTTTAAGCATTTCTGCTCTTATCATATCTGGACCTGGTGTTTTGTTATATTTGAGCTTGTTGATAGCCTGTCTTACTTTATTTTCGAGTATATTAGGTTCTTCTTCCACCTCGTCAGAGATTTGGCTAACAAGCTCTTGGCGTTGATCATCTTTATATAGGTCCCTGCAATACGATCTCCATGTCTCTGCTATGTGTTCTCTGTTTGTTCTCAGGGATCCAGTGCTATCTTCAATGGCCCAAGTTCTGGCTCTGAAGTCTCTTGTCAGGTAGCGTTAATACGGTACCTGACAAGACAAGAGCTGGATAATGAGTTGGCAATTAGGAACATAAAGATTAATGTTAAGAAAACCAAGGTGATACTAGTAGCGAAAATTAACCGAAATGTCTACATAGAAATTAACCAAAAACTCATTGAAATATATAATTGTTGCATGATGTTCCATATTGGGAACCAAAAAATTTTTTTTGTCAATAAAGTTTTCCTCCTAAGCTAGTTTTTTTTTCAATATTTTTCGTAAAAATAGAATTAAAAATCTTATCTGAGAATTTTGTTTTGATAAAAAACAAAAATTCATGCGGTAAAGGGTTAACATAACTAATTTTAATTTAACACTGATTCACTTACGTTAAATATAAAGTATCCTACTTGGAGAGATCATGTGGTATTAGCACCATACGAAGAAATCTGAAAAAAATCAAAGATATAGTTTTTCATCAAACAACAAAACAAAATTGGACCTGCAGCCACGTCCCAAAAAAGTTTTTTTTTTTTTTTCGAAAAAAAAAGCACTTCTAGGTTATGTACGCTCAACTTACGAGTCTGTAAAAAATAGACAAGTTTTGTAAAAGCCTGAACTATACGTGTGAATATTTTGAAATTTTAAATTGATATTATCCTACCAAAAAAAAAATTAAAACGAAAAATTTACGTTTTTGGGGTAGGGAATGGGAGTGGAGAGTATCGGGCTAAAATTGCCCTGAGCCTAATTTTTAATCACATAAAACAGGGGTTATTAAATGGCGGACCGCATCCAGACCGTGAGCTTGTTTTTTTTGCGGACGCCGTTAAATTCAAAATCTTCACAGTAAAATGCAAATTGTTATGAAGATAGTGAACTTTATACGTCCAAAATCATCTTTGAGCATCGTCAATTCAAATCATTCTTAGAAGACACCAATGCTCAGTTTGACGATTTGCTTCTTCATAATAACGTGAGATGGCTGAGCAAAGGTTTAGTGCTTGAAAGATTCTTTGCAATACTTAAAAACATAAAACCATTTCTGTCCACTATTGATAATGTACAGACATCTCAACTTCTTGAATTTAAAACTACAATGCAAGGGAAAACTTGTTTTTACTATTCTGTCAGACATTAGAAGTTTTTTTTGAAAATATTGAACTTTTTCTGAGGATATTAGGGTAAAACTTTTGCATTTTCCTCTCCTTAAATGCTTTTGTAATAGAAATAAAGATATTGATGTTACCCACTTCTCACGTTTTATTAATGAACTTTATTTTAAAATTAAAAAACGATTTTCTCATTTCCACAAAATTGAAAATGTTGTGCAACTGTTAAGCAGCAAACGTTTTTAAGAGTACCAAAGCTACCCTTCAGATGAAAATGATCGAGTATCAGGAAAATTTCGTAAAAATGTACAGACTGCAGTTGTAAACAAACGCTGTTACTAACATTTAAATGTTTAAATATATTTAGATATGTTCCATAAAATTGTTGAACACTATAGTTGCAGAAAGAAAACAACCAGAAACAGTAGCATTAAATGATTAAATTAAGTTCTAAGATACAAATATTTCAAATTATACTCCAAAAATTTGTTAAACATGGACGGGAGAAAAAACAATACAATAGCTTTATAATCATCTCCTTGAGTTTATTTCATACTGCTCCCTAAACAAGGTGATCTAGTTTTCTAGTTTTAACTATGTAACCAGGATGATTTCCTGAGGAGGGTTTACAACTACTGGAGAGTTTCTGGGTAACCCTGCCCCCCCGGTTACGCCACTGTCTGGTTTAGTGCTGAGTGTCTGGACCGCGGAAGTCTAGTAGGTTTTTGAAACGGACCCTAAGGGAATAGAATTGGGTGATTCCTGACATAGAACGTAAAAAATGAAAAAAATTTAATTCTGAGAGTGGGGTATATTGTCTATTTTAACAGGGGGTTAATTAATAATGATTTCGCAAGAATTTTGGAAAAATTAAGGTAGCAATTTTACTATAAATTTTATTTTGTACGTAAACCACTAAAAATAAGTTTTTAGATATATGTATGTATATTTGTTTAATTCTTTACTTGATATTTATGTCAAAAGAATATTTTTCTAGTGCAACGTAAGCTTATCCGAGCTTTTCTTTAAATACTTCTAAAACACGCGTAACGATTATCCACCACGTTAGTTATCGATTACTTTGTATCTCAAATTTCTACCGTCACACAGAAAATAAATTCCTAGAGCTTTAGACAGGTCAAAATATGTATTTTTACGCGACAGTCACTTAGTTCAGCCTTTTCTATAACTTTTACTTACGATGACACATGTTGTGATCAAATATCACTTCAGATAAGCTTCAGGAAAGTTGTTAATGGCCCTATGTGTTGGCCTCATATTACTGCCTTAATGGATGGCTTGTTTTTCTGAAGTGCCTTCAAATTAATTATTGGTAAAAAATTTCTTCTAACCATTAATTTTTGGGGACCGGTGTTTTTCTGCGTCTGTGCCCTGACAGTGGAGTGTAGATCTAACCTATTATGGATTACGAAACACTTGTGTAAATATTTCTTGATACTTTGTAGAAAGGATAAGTTATTTTTAAATATTTAAGGGGAGATGTACTAATGATGTTACACCAAGGGGGTATATAATATCCAAATAGTATCCTTGATAAATAGAGGAAAATAATCTTATTTCAGCATTTTTAATAATATTGAGGTTTGGCTTGGATATTCTATTTTTTTATTGCGCAGACAAGATATTAAAATTATTATAGGTAACGCCAATGCAAAAATTGGAAGAGAAGATATATAAACATAACAAGGGGCGAAAGTAAACATATAAATACAAATGATAACGGCCAAAAATTGATTTCATTCGCAGTAAAAAAAGGATGAAAATAATAAGTACATATTTAAGGTAAAAGAATATATTTAAAGGATCAATTCACAGAGAAAAAAATTGGGGACTACCAGCAAGAATTCAGAGAAGGCAGATCCTTCCCTTGCGTTAATTAAAAGTCAATTTCTCAGCTTCTTCTAATTAGGTTTCTTTCGATTTCTATTTTGTAGTCATTTACACTAGTCATATAACGTTTTGAGACCAAATAAAGATATGTCAATAATAAATATCGAAAAATATTTTAATATGTATTTACTAAAGAAATAAAAAGTTTCTTAAAAACATACGTGCCCTGTTTCTGAAAATCCGACTATCTATTCGAATCTGGCTATTTATGCAGGCAAAGCAAAGACATACAAAGTAATAAATTTCTCCTCGAATGGTAATTCCCTCTCCTCGGAAAGCGGCGAGCGTGGAGATATCGATGTGTATGACATCGCATCTCTCACTATTCAAATTTCTGGGAGTTTACCTTCGGAAGTTCAGCGTAAGTTTGGCCGAAACGTCGACGAAACTCCCGGACATTATTCCCGCATCCTATCACAACCAAACACGGCCAATATGCAAATCTGCCGGCCAAAATCGACGTCTCAGTACCTGCATCGGTCAGCTACGTCAACAATCCATTACGCGCTTCTCTTGGTCTAGTTATTCGGCGGGGGAGCAGAAGGGTACAGGAGAACATATCTTTACATGGTCATTATCCATTCGACAACGGTCGCTTGCGTGTATTTTCAAGATAAAATTAGTGATGCACAACTAAATGTAAAGTGCATTGGAGATCAGGTCGTTCAGATATTTTGAATAAACAAATAATTTTAGTTGTATCCAATTTATATAAAAATTGTAATAATACAATGGTTCTATAAATAAAAAATTTCTGGTTTTCTTTATTATTTTTTTAACCCTGCATTACCGCCTATTAAAAATTGTCTTATTTTATTACTCGGGGTACAGGTGTACCACAAATATAACACATCTCTTTGCAAAGTAGATGAAAGTCAAATAGACCAGTGTTTCCCTAAGTGGGGGTCGCGACCCCCTGGAGGGTAGCCATGAGGTACTAGGGGGGTCGCCGAACATTTCCAAAATAAGACAAAGGCACCACTTTGTTAGATCATGTATTTTTATTTTAACAACGCCGTAAATAGAAATTATTAATTAATTATCAGACGAAATCTGAAACTAAATATTAAAGTCCGTAAAAATAAAAGAGTAAAACAACAAAGTCAAATATTATAATCTTAATGAGAGCTATGCGCCTGTTTCTGTGAAACTAATCTTTCAAATCTAGGCTGTGTATTTGAGACACACACAGTTATATCATTTTCAAGTACGAGATGATTTCTAACTCTTGTTTTAATGGCAGTCATAGACGAGAAACTTAACTCACACAAATATGATGTTACAAATGGAACCAAACATTTTACAGCTTCACTCGCCAACTGGGGGTATTCCTGCATCTTTTCGGTATAAAATTGGTCCGAGTTCTGGGAAAAAAATTGGTGCTTCCAACATTCCATCACTTTATATTTCAATAAGTTTTTCTTTCATGTTTATTGGTATTTCAACATGCTGAAAGGAATCGGCTAAAAACGGATTTAGTATCCATCTGCAACTGTCATAACTGTTTTGAATTTCTTCGGGGAAATAATCACAGAGCTGTTCTTTAAATTAAGCAAAGTAACATGCATGTTAGCAAAAACTTGTTCAACATTTGTAGCACTGTAATTGGATAAGGAAAACGAGAAGAACAAGAGATTGATGAATAGGAAACGAAAACTAAATAGTAACACGGTATACAGAAGCAATAAAGTAAAGAAAATGGCAACTAAGATATCAGATAATGAAGGTATTGTGTATAATCAATAAAAGTCAAACAAAATGTGGTGTTTGTGTAGAAAATCTCTAGTGATGCTGAAGAAGATAGCGAAAAGAATTTTGGCTGTGAGGATTATCTAATCTGGTATCACCTAAAATGCACTCAATTCAAGGGACGTGTCTACAGTGAGGGGGTAGAGGAAGCTTTTAGGTGTAATGTATATGACAAATAAAAATTATAACTAAAATGTATTTATAAATTGTTTTTAGCCTCCTTTTTATCGATATTTTGTATTTATTTCATATCGTAAGTTGACAGGTAAAACTTACTAAGTACAAAAATGATCGTAATTGACATTTTATCACCAAATGCATTAATGTTTTAAGATCTTTGCCTGGAAAAAGTCACTAGCTACAAACATTGTTTCAACACAGACTTTCAATTTGAAATATTTCATTATTTGCAAATTTTAATAAGATCCCGGCAGGTAAAAGTCATTATTGCATGCTATTTTGTGGATTATGTTAGTTCTGTTAGTTGACTTAATCAGTATTTATTGTTGTTTACCGTTTTTAAGTTGTAATAATTGCTTTATTGAGTGAAAATGTATTTAAAACTCATTTACATTCCTTCCTTTATTGAGCGTACCTTCTATTATAGCATGAGTTTTTAGACAATATTACGGCAGGTAAAATTCATTAATTACATTTTTCTTAAAAACTTCAAAAATACCTAATATTTTAATAGAAACTCTATAAGATAAGGTAGCTTAAATGGTTTCTCAAAATAATTTTTTTTTTATTTAAACATACAAAACCCACATCAACCACCAAGGGTTATTAGTGGGGGGACATACACAGTAGTACAATTTGTTAAATTAAAGTTTATTATAAATGTTTATGTCTTTTAGAAACTGCAATAAATCCGAGATATTTGTCGTAAGCGCACTTCTCAGGTTTCCACTAATTCCTCGGCATGTTCTCTGAGGTTGGAACTGCGGACAGTCGACTATCAGATGCTTCACCGTGAGTTGAGTAGAGCAGTAGGTAAAGTTAGCACCGACTTTCTATCGTCCGTCGGCAAATTCAAACAAAAATATAACTTCCAGATCATAGTTTACCACCTTTAGTCCAGACAAATTATTATATGCATTTAATATTTTTTTTGACTACCAAAAATGAGATGTTTTGACCAAATAATGCTTCAAATATAATGTGCAGTATAATTTTGAATTACCTTCCGCTAATGAACTTGCTTTTTTATCCTTAAAAGTAGAAAAAAGTTTCAATTATATTGCTTAATATTTCGTATAAATATAACCGTCTAACAATTTTAACTGTACTAATGCCCAAGTATCAATTTTCAAGTTTTAAACGGATTGATTTACGACGTTGCAATCCTGTTGTAAAAATACCGGCATGTGCCTTATCTAAGGGACAGGACTTGTAAATTTTTAGTTTAGTTGTATCTTCACAACTAGCTTTTTATAGATGTGCATTGTGCATTGCTTTAATTTTAAGTTGTGTTGAAATTTCATTGTGATTAGATATAATAATTTTAGTATTTTTTGTTGTTTGTTTTTTTGAAACTGTTTATTTGTTTATAAAGAAAATGTTTAGACCATGGGAAAAATCGCCTACAGTTTTTCGTGCATGGGAGCAAGAGAACCCAAGTAGTAGTAGAGAAAGTATAGTAGTCAACAATCTTTTAAGTGTAAGTGATACAAAAAACAATGACACTGAGACTGTAACTGTAGAAAAGTGTTTAAGACTTCCAAAGAAAAGAATTGTTTTGAATGAACAATCTAAGAGCATTTGTATGAACGTTTACAAAAATCTTCAAAATGATCCTGAAAATAGTTGTAAAGGCAGTATTATAAGAAAAGCAGCCTTTCTAACCGGAATTCCGTATTCTACTATGCGCGACATCGTGAAAAGTGGTGTTAAAAAGAGAAAAAGAAGATCGGATGCTGGAAAACCTAAACAAATTAATATCGTGACTGCTAAATGTTTAAGGAATTTGGTTTACGAGGAATACAAAAAAAATGTAATACCAACAATTGATATTATATACACCAAGCTTGTTGCGATGGGAAGGAGCTGCCCTAAAACCACTTTACGTAGGAGGCTGAAAAAACTTGGGTTCAAATACAAAATCGTTGATAAACGGGTGGCTATTATGGAAAGTAAGAGGATAGTACACTGGCGTTTAGATTATTTAAAAAAAATTCAAGAATATCGAGACCAACAGCGGACTATATATTATTTAGACGAGACATGGTATGACACGCATGATACCGCTAGTAAGGGTTGGACTGATGGTTCACTTCGGTGCCAGTTAAAAGGAGTACCTCCGAATAAAGGTTCTCGGATGATTATTGTGCACTGTGGATCTTCAAATGGTTGGGTGCCAAATGGGTTAATGCTTTGTGGAAAAAAAATAGAAAAATGTAGTGTAGATTATCATCAGAATATGAATTCTACTATATTCGAAGAGTGGTTTAAAAATACATTACTTCCCAATATAACACCGGGCAGTGTGATAGTTATGGACAATGCTAGTTACCACTCAAGGCTTCTCAAAAAAATTCCCAACAGTTCATCTTCAAAACAGGAACTAAAAGATTTCCTCACAGAAAATGATTTGTATTTTGAAGACAACTATAATAAGAAACAGTTACTTGAAGTACTTCGTACTAAAACTTATAAGAAACAATATATACTGGACACTATTGCAATACAACATGGCCATAATGTTTTGAGGTTACCACCTTATTTTTGTATATTCAATCCTATCGAACTTATTTGGGGACAAATAAAAAAACGGATTCGGAGGAAGAATAGTTTTCCAAAATTTGACGCGAAAGTGGTCGATTTAATTCGACATGAACTATCAGAGATTACAAGTGCCGACTGGAAAAAAGCAGTAAACCGTGTAGTGAAAGTAGAAAATGAGTACAGAAGACTAGGACAATTATTTTCAAACAGTGGACAACTTATTATTAATCTGGTGGATAGTGACGATGATGAGAGCTCGCCTGCAGGAGAAATATTTTAGAAAAGGTACGCTAACATGATGATTATTTCAGTTAAAACAACTCGGTTTTTCATTATAAATTGCTAACTTTGTTTAAAACAATATTTTCTTAAATGTAAAATACTTTTCCACAGTTTCGTCTATGTACGTCATCGTTAAACGCTAATGGGGATTTTCAACGGTTCTCATATATTTCAGACACTTATGATATGTCGTATAATTTTAATATATCTACATCATACGTTATTGGTATATAGTATATACCAATAACTGTACATACAAAAGACGTATGACATAGATATCTTAAAATTGTATGACCCATAACAAGTGCCTGAAACAAATAGGAAGCGTTAAAAAGCCCTATAGTAGATGCCGTTGTATCAGCTAGTATTTTTTCCGACAGGGTGGTAGAGTGATAATTTTTTTGCGTTTCACTTTTAACCATTTAAAAAACAAAGAAATATAACGTTTTGCTTGTTTTTCCAAAATCAGATTTTCTGCTCTTTGACTATAATATACACATTACACATTGTTATGTTATGATTTAATACTTGTATCAAAAAATTTGTGTCGATGAAAAAACGAATATCGCGATACGTCCCTGGATATCGGTTACTCGAATTTCATAACATACAAATATTATCTGTTTGACTTTGCCGACGGACGAAATATCATTGGACTCGACTATACAAATTGGAGCTGGTTCTTTATTTAGAAGGTGTTGGTGTGTTAGTCTTGTGTGGCCGATTCGAAGACGATATACGATTACTTGATCTCTTCTTTTTCCTTGTTGTGGTAGGCTAGAGTCTACTCGAGGCTTTATTGTTTTCAACTTAGAGTCTGTTGCATCCCAGGTTGCTTGCCATAAATTTATTATATGATTCATAGACTGTCGTTTATGGTCGGTGTGGGGATATTTAGTAATTTCTGGAACATTTTCATTTCTGATGGATTTTAATGCTAATTGATCAACTTCCTCGTTGCCTTTAATGCCAATGTGTGAAGGTATCCAGATAAATGTAACCTTTTTATTTATATGGTGTAGTGCATTAAGTTCATTTCTTATGTTTTGTGCAATAGGATGGCTAGGGTAAAGTTGATTAATTCCATGAATTGCGCTCAGTGAGTCTGTGATGATTAAAATATTATTTTCAGTCGTTGAAGAGGATTTCTTGATAGCTTTTAATATCGCTGTGGTTTCTCCGGTGTAAATGCTGCAATGCTGTGGAATTCTAATGGCATATTTGTAATTTTTATTTGTGAGGGCTGCAGCATGGCCACTTTCAGGTTTTGATGCATCTGTGTATATTATGTGGTGATTTGGATACTTCTCCATAATTTCTATGAATGCGTTAATGATAAGGTTAGGATTTGTGGTATTTTTTGGATACTGTGTTAAAGTTAAATCGCTGATAGGTAAGGGGGTAAGCCATGGAGGAAAGTCTAATTTTGTAGTTATGGATAATTTGAATTCATTGCAATTGAATCCTTTTTGATTGATTCTTTCCCTAAAGGGTTTGTCTTTATATTGTTTGTTTCTATACAAATTGGATGTAGGTGCGTTAATAATCTCAGAATATAATGGGTGCTTTTTATTGGAAGATATTCTTGCTGCAAAATATAAACTAAGCAGATGTCGTCTTAAATGTAGAGGGGGTTCTCTTGATATTACTTGTAAGCTGCTTACAGGACTGGTTCTGAAGGCATCGACGGCTAATCTTAGAGCTGTTGTTTGAATTGTGTTAAGGTTTTTTAGAAACGTTTTATTTGCTGTATCGTAGCATATTGCACCGTAGTCTAGTTTACTGCGAATAATTGATTTGTAGAGGTTAAGCAGAATACTAGAATCAGCTCCCCATATATTATTGGATAGAATTTTCAGCAATTTTATTCTATTTTGACAAGTTAGTTGTAAAGTCGTAATGTGTGTTTTCCAGTTTAATTTGTAATCAAACGTTAGGCCCAAAAAATTCGATTCCTCTGAATGAGATATATTTTGACCGTAAAAATTTTAACGAAACAGGAATGGTATTCTTGCGTTTGCTGAAAACTGTGTAATGTGTCTTATTAGTTGAAAAGAGGAAGCCTGTTTTGGAAGACCATTCTTCGATTTTGTATAGAAGGTTCTGTAGTATTTTAGCCCCAGATGTAATATTTTTGCATTTAATATACACAACTAAATCATCAGCGTATAAGTTTGCTTTTATAGGAGGCTTAATTGTATTTATTACATCGTTAAATGCAATTAAAAATAAAGTTGGGCTTAAAATAGAACCTTGTGGAACACCGTTGTCGAGTATTCTAGTGGTAGAGGTGTATCCATTTACTCTTACTTGTATTTCTCTTTTATTCAGAAAGTTTTTTATAAACGCAAGCATATGTCCTTGAATTCCATATTTATCAAGTTTATTTAATATGAGGTATCTCCATGTTGTGTTCAAAATAATTACCTTCTGTTCTAACATTAATTCAAAAATGGATTTTTTACATTGAATATGCTTTAAAACTCCAATATCTCTGTTCTTTCAATACGGTAGGTACTTAATGAGTTTTACTTGTCACCTGACACTATCTTCGATGATCATTTGTTTTTGTTCTCGATGGATCTTGGTGTTACTTTAGAGAGTATGCATTTTTTTATCTACTACAAATTATTTCTTGTTCTAATAGCTTCTTACTAGAGACGAAAGTGGCATAAGCTGATGAAATAATTCAGTAAAACTAAATTTCTTTAGCGCTAAACTAAACCCGGTAATAACCACCCACTGTCGGCGTTAGGTATACAAGCCATCAGACCTTCTTTGTATCCTTGTATCCCCGTGTCCCTGAGCAAGCCACATCATCAATCAGAGCCGACTAAAATGTCCACCTCCGATGTAGGGGTGCCTTTCTAGTGGGCCTCTTCCAATCAACCTGCATCCGACCTGTTTTACTGTTTACGGTTTACAAAGAGGCGAGGTTAAGACAGATTAATAAGATTAAATCTAAAGAATTTTTAATTAACACGTAATTAGAAGAAAGAGATTTTTGGGGTATGTTTTGATTTGTTGATTTGTACGTTAAAAAAAACGTTTTTTTTTTTTTTTTTTTTTTTTTTTAAACGAAACACTCAGGGTAAAAGGGCCATATCCCAACTAAATAGTATTATCTGGGATCAACATATATCCAAAAAAAAATAAACATCGAATATACAACACTATTATAAAGAGCATAGTAATGTATGGAAGTGACGTGTGGCAGTTAAAGGCAACTACTGAAAGAACACTACAAGCCAAGGAGATGGACTACTGGAGATGGGCCGCAGGAAAATCAAAACTCGAAAGAATTAATAACGAACGTATACGAGAGGTTATGGGAGTCACACAATAGATTGTCGAAGATATAAGAGTACAACAACTAAAGTGGTATGGACATGTGCAGAGAATGCCAGAACATCGTCTGCCCAAACAGATTATAGATTGGTCACCACATGGAAAGAGAAAAAGAGGCCGACCCAGAAAGAGCTGGAGAGAAGGAATAGACAGAGAAATCCAAGAGAGAGGTTTAGACGAAGATCTCTGGGAAGATAGAGATGCATGAACATTGGGCATCGGAAGACGTCGGAGGACATTTTAAACCGATTATATATATTGTGTTGTGTTCCATCTTTATATTGATTATATTTGAGTTTTATGTTTACCGTAATTTGATAAACGTCCATCTATTTTTTAGTCGATCTTGGTAAACCAACACATCTAATAATATTCGAGGAGAAAAATTTTAAAAAACACATTACACTTAACACTATTATTACACTACAACACTAAAACACATTACACTACACTCTCTCTTAACCGGTCACCTCAGGACCAGAGCCTTGCCGGTTGGCCAAATGGCCGGTTAATCCGATGTGCAGGCATTTTTATAAGAAAAATAAAGCACATACATATTTAAACATTTTACAAACTTGTTTAAAAAAAAATCGGTAGTTTTCTTCTGTTTCTTTACATTAAGTGAATTTTCAAAAGCTATCTCGAAGACTTCTATTAAAGATGACCCAGACTTGTTGTTCAATATACTTCAATGCCACCTCCATTGCAGGCCTCGTTTCGGGGTGGCCGACCTTTTCCTCTCCGTCAACATCTCTCCTGTCTCCTCATTTTCATAGGGCTCTTCATGTGTTGCTAGGGTCATTATATCGTGGTCTGTCACAAATTCGTCTTCAAGGTTCTCGTCACAGTTCATCCATTCTTCAATATCTTCGGCCATGCAATTGAACATTTTCGGATAATATTTGGAGATATTGAAGAATGGTGGTAAAATTATCTTCTTCGTGTGATTCGAACACTCACTCACTCAATACTCACTTAACAAGTTCCTCAATGTTGGCCCAAAGTTTTCGCCAAGAATTAACGAAAGTAGAAGCAGGAATTTCTTGGAAGGCGGAAGCTAACATGTAAATTACGTCCAAAGTTAATTTTTTTGATGATATCAATAAGATTAAGATCTTCACTTTCTGCGCATTGTAAAATTTCGGAAATTAATTCACGTATGTATCATCTTTTCAAGCTTTCAATCCCCCTTGATCCATCGGTTGCACCAAGCTTGTCTCATTAGGAGGAAGAAAGATCATTTTTATGTCATCTGTCTCACATGTTAGGTTTCCAGGATGAGTTGGAGCATTATCCAAAGGTAGGACTGCTTTAGTGGAAAGATTTACGCTCTTAAGAGGGCGAGTTTCTCTCGCAACAAATTTTTTCCTTCATTCATTCAAGCGGCGCTTGATGATCGTCTCGTACACAAAACAGTAGGAAGAAGGAGTGGCCGGTTACGACGGCCGGTTAATGCAAGACCGGTTAAGAGGGAGTCTACTGTAATATAAGAGTTAAGATATAAAAAGAAAATTTCAAAATTGAAGAAAGTATTAATCGAAAAATTCCACGTTTGACTTTATTTTTTTGGTGAAAGATCTTCATTATAAGAAGAAATTATCTTGTCAAGATTTCCCATACGTTTAATATGTCTAATCAGCTTATCATTACTTACTTACTTACTTTCCGTGTCCGGAATACCAACAGCTTTAAATATTATGTTTCCAATGGTTGGCCACATAGATGGCTCTGTCATTCGCTAAAAGTGGGTCTTCTTCTGTGCAGGTCTCTCTCATCTCTATGCATGATAGTAGATGGTGACTATTCTAAACCGCGCCATAGTCGCAGTTATCGTCCTCCTGGTATCCCCATTTTTTCAAGTTACTAGCACAACATGGAACGGCAGTTCTTAGTCTGTTTAGCGCTTTCCATGTGGGATACAACAAATTGTATCCAGCGGTCATTTCCTCTGAAGGGGCAAAATATGTTATAGCTGACGCTTGCCATAGGTGTATTCGGCGCGTCTTTGTCTCTTCGGGAAGAAATCGTGATTTTTTCAGAAAGCATTTCCGAGATCTTAGTCTACTTGGCTGAACTTGGTGGTCATACAAGGTGTGACTTCAATCCATATCCTGCTTCTTTCGTTCTATCTCTGACGCGACCTGTCTTCTGATAGCAGGTACATTCCAACTATGGGTTAGACCTCTTCTATACGTGTCGGTTTCAGGCAACCAGATATTATACCGTTTTATTTAACGCAACATCGATGTTTTTAGCGTGAGCAGGTTTTGCCCAAACTGGTACTCCTAACTCGGCAGCAGAAAAACATAATGCTAGGGCAGAAGTACAGAGAGTGTGTAGTTGTGCTCCCCATGTTGTATTTGTTAGTTTGTGAATGATATTATTTCTGGCGCTAACTTTTTTCTTGACATCTTGACAGTGATATCAATAAGGCAGAGTTCTATCCAGACGTACGCCGAGGTATTTTGGCGTCTTATTGTGTTCCAGCATGTGACCACGCCATTCCACATCCAGTGTCCTTCGGGCATGCTTGATTCTAAGGTGGAAAGCACTCATCTGTGTTTTTGTAGGATTCGGTTTCAGATGATTTTCGTCATAGTATATTGTTAAGTTTTCTAGGGCATCTGTTAGTTTTACTTTGACCTCATTGAAGATACTTCTCTGAGCTGCGATCATCCGCGTAAATAAACTGTCTTGTTTGTTGGTTTTCGGTTTGGTCGTTGGTGTAAATGTTGTATAGCATCGATGCGAGGACACTTCTCTGTGGTAGTCCATTTTTTATGCCTCCACGCCTGTTCTTGGCCTGGAGCGTTACGTAGAAGCGTCTATTCTGGAGCTTATCATTCAAAAATATTAAAATACTAACATTTGATTAGCTGGTATATATGAAAAGTCAATACCAAAAGAGGACCAGGAAGAAGACGCAACTCTTGGCTTAAAAACCTACGGCAATGGACAAACATGACCTCCATAGAACTATTCAGGGCTGCTACAAATAAGATTAAATGGGCAAATGTAATGGCCAACGTCCTTAAGGATAAGGCACCGTAAGAAGAAGAAGGTATATATATATATATAACTTATCTAAACAGCGCTAAAGATCTTTTGAAAATGTGTGTATGTGTGTGTCTAACAAAGAAAAAATCACACAGAATGCATAAGAATATCTGAATTCTACAGGTTTAACAGAATTTAAAACATGTTTTTTGCTTGACGTGACCATCAATTAGGCTAGGTAGCTTGGAGCAATGTGTTCTAGGTATCATAGAGGTTAGTAGATACGCCTTTGATGATAAATGTTGTGGGTTTGATTCATTCACAATAGAAGATCAAAAAGTAAATATATAAATTTGTAAAAATTGGTCGCATTGCTGCTTTAGTGATCTTTTTCCCAAGACAATGTTCTCCTATTCTAACTTGGCTGCACCATACTAATGACGACCAACCAGATTCACAGTTGGCAGAACTGTCCACATATATACAACTGAACAAGCATTGAATACATAACCTAACTTTCCTTTGCTTTTTTTTTGCGGGTGCCCCCTCTAATTTTGTATTATTTTGTACTTTCGGAAAATAATAGAAGGGCAATGCATCCACAAAAAAAACAGCTTCTAACAGAAGGAATGAAGAAACAAAGATTATTGTGGGGCAGAAAATACTCAAATTGAACTTTAGACGACTGGGAAAAGACCTATTTACAGATGAAATCACTTTATAGCTCAAGGATAGTATTCGAAATTCGTCAGAAAGTCTGACAATGAAAACCTTTCACCATCTTATATGATCGAATCGAAGGCATGTTGAACAGCCAAAAATACAAATCCATGCTGAACAGCGTTTGGAAACAGATCTCCAAAAATATCAGCCCCAAGGAGGAGCGATTCTTTAACACTTAACTCTGCTCCCCGTCATAAGTGAAAGCAAATGGGGGAATTTTTCAAAAATAAGAAGTTTAATGGTTTAGATTGGCCCGGGACCTCATCTTCATTAAAAATTTATGAACCATTTGCAAACCTAGACTGTGCAAAATCGACTGTACTACAAAAATAAAATCGATAGAAGAGGTCATTCAGGTTTGGTTTCGAGATGAAAGGATATCTGGGAACTGTCAGAAGCTCGTAGAATCTATGCCAAAACGGGTAAAAGCAGAAATTGCAGCCAAAGGAAGACATATTTCCTACTAAATGATGTAAGTTTACCTTTATAGTTTTGTCAAAAAATATTTTTTTTCTAAATAAACCGTTTTTTCATTAAAACTGCCTATGAATAAATTAATTTGGACAGTACATACTGTATATCTATAACCTTCAACCATTACCTAACGGTCGTAACCCTTTTCGTTTTTAAACCTACATGTTTTTTCAAAACCTGTTCATTCATTCACATTCTGCCTGCCCCTTCAAAATATCTGCTTATGTCGTGAAAGACAAATACCGGGAAGTCAAAGTAGAATAATTACGCCCACATCTGTGCGGATTTTTTACCTGTTAAGCTGAATAAGATGGCAGTTATAGTCCTGGCTTAAATTAAGGTGCTCGGATTACAATAATACAGGATGGACACATGATAACTTAATTTAACAAATAATTTACAAATAGTTTTTATGGACTCATTCAAACTGTCGCATCTATTTAGAATATTTATACTCATCTTTTTTAAAGTATTATACAGCACTTAGCTCTTCATTACCTACATTTTGTTTTAATGTTTTAAGTTTTTGTAGCTGAATTTTATTACTCTACTTTATCGAACAAGCTTATCAAAATTATAATCAGCACTCTGGTTTTACAACCCTGTGTGGATCCTAGTATCCTCAAGAATTTCTCCCCATTCGTCGCTATCCATGGCCTTCTCCGCCACACACGTATATCCATATTTCTCACGTCTTCATCGATGTTATCAAGAGACCTTGGGTCTTCCTTCCTCTCACCAATGGATCTAGTAAGGAGCGTTTTTCTAGCTGGGTAGTTTGTTCCATCTGTATTACATGCATTACCTACCTCAGACGTCCTATCGTGTATGTACGTAATGTTTTTCATGATATCCGGTTCCTAGTTAATTCTACAAAGCTTAAAATTGTATCGTCTTCCTCCACACTACATTTTCATTCACCGCCCCATAGATTCGCCTTAGTACATGATTTTAATCTCTTTTAGAGTCCAGGTTTCTGTTTTGTAGAGTTGTTTTCTTTGTATTTTTCGAATTAACCAACAATTTAAGGGGATTGAGTTCTGGTCCAGTAGGAGTCTATATCTTTCTGGCCTTCTTAATTTAGATTTTGATTCCTTAACCTGTGGGTATCTTTCCGAGTACTGTCCTGCAACTGTTGCATCTCTTAGCATTTGCATTGCTTCCATTTCTATGTAGCCATTTTATTTTCTTTGCTTACGTTTGAAATTGTAGCCCTCAATCAGCAGCCTTAACCCCTACTGGCTGGAACGACTGTCTGTTTGACTGATGGTGACTGAGTGATACGGCCATTGGGTCAAGAGTTGTTTTGTCTAAGTTGAAGTTAGGCATGGGCGATAATCACCCAGCGATCAGCACTTTTAACGAAAGCTATTAATTTTCCCATCGTTCTTTGTTAACATACAATATATGAAAGAATAGTCTTTTGTCTGCAATAATGTATTACAGGCGTTCATTGTTCTATAGCCTATGTGTTGTGTACGAGGCATCTTGGCTAAACATACGAGGAAAATCAAAACTAACATAAAGTCTGTTATTATGTTACCAATGTTTATGTACAGTTGTGAAACTAAAACAACCTTTAGAAAAAACACTTCATTGATGTTATCGCTATAGTGGACAGAAGTGTAAGAGAGGTAGTTCATCTATTTTACAAAGCTTACGAATGCGGCAAGTGAACTAGGACTTGTGGTAAACGAGAAAAAATCCAAATATATGTTGGTTGGTAAAAGCCCTTAAAATTAACAACTATACCTTTGAGCAAGTCAAAGAATTTACATATCTTGGACCGCTAGTAACTAAAACAAACACAACAAGTGACAAGGTACATAGCAATAGCAAAGATATCTCGATTTTTACGTACCTCCTGAAACACGGTAGCGACTTAATCAAATACAAAACGGCAAAATTTCTGATGCCTGTGCAGATGATCGAACCAAAATCGTCCGTGCTGGTAAGCCAGTTACCATACCCACTGAAAAATAGAACTTTTTAGAAAATGAATTGTCGATAGTAATTAAAGTGAACTGTATACCCAAGCTTAGTCAAGTTATTCAGAGCTATGCTGGGAATATTTCGTATATGTCGCTATTAGCATCCTCTGGTAATTATTTTTCTTATAATTACCATAGCGGTCGGTGATAAAATCCAAAGACACGATGCTGTTATAACGTTAGGCGATTTTAATGCTAAACTGGGGAAAGAAGAAACGTTTGCAAATATATTTGGGAAACACAGTTTGCACACTCAAACCAGTCAAAATGGACTCAGGGTGGCACAGTTCGCAGCAGCAAATAATTACGTAGTTGTCAGTACTAACTTCTAGAGAAAAGATATCCATAAAGGAACATGGAAAATATCAGGAACTAACGAAGCCAATCAAATTGACCATATACTCATCTCAAAAAGATGGGCAACAGACATACCTAATGTCAGAACGTATCGCGGGGCGAACTCTGATTCAGATCACTATCTTGTAGGGGTAAAATTACGTCAGAAAATAACGACAGTAGCAAAAGGGAACAATATTCATATCAAAAAATGGAATGTCGAAGGATTCAAAAGCGCAACAAAGAGACAAGATTACAAAAATGCTCTCCAAATAAAACTCAAATAGATACTACAGAGGAGGAATGGAGACAATTAAAAACAATTATAACGGAGTCAGCAGAGGAAACTGTCCGAAAAGCCAAAAGGCAAAAAAATGCGGAATGGTATGATGATAAATGCAGAACTGTAGTAGAGGAAAAAGGGCAAGATAGGCTTAACCAACTTCAAAGAAACACAAGAAATAGCATTGAGATTTATAACGAAAAAAGAATACAAGCGACTAGAATATGCAGAAGAAAGAAAAGAGAGGATATGAAAAAACAACTACAAGAAATCGTAAAGCATAACAACAGACGCGAAAGCAGAAAATTCTATAAATGCATAGAAAGCACACAGTTATTTAGACCAAAACTAACGATATGCAAAGACAAGGACGGAAAACTACTAACAGAATAGCAAAAAATTATAATAAGATGGAAACAATATTTCGAAGAAAATCTAAATGCAGACAACGAAAATGATCAGAACGAGACAATATATTATACGGCGGAGCTGCACATCGAAAATCCGAGTTATGAAGAAGTAGTTCAGATAATAAATAAACTAAAAAACAATAAAGCACCAGGAAAGGACGGAATTTCGGCAGAATTATTAAAGCATGGAGGATCCGAACTCTTGGGAAAGAATCCATTACCTAATAACATTAATATGGACGAAGGAGCAAATGCCAGAGGAATGGACAGTTGGCCTCATACAGCCAATATATAAAAAAGGAGATAAGAGGGAATGCCAGAATTACATTGCTAAATGTAATATACAAAATAATTTCTGGTATGATCTACAATAGATTATTAGAATACTCCGAAAATATAATTGGTGATTATCAAAATGGATTCAGACCAAATAGAGCCACTACAGATAACATATTCATACTAAGAACGATACAAGAAAAAGCTTATGAATACGACATAGACCTATATAATATGTATATAGACTTTAAACAAGCTTTTCATAGTGTGAAAAGAGACTGAATGCTGAAAGACCTTTGTAATCTAGGTATACCTAAGAAATACATCAGCCTGATAAAAATGACGTTGCAGGGTTCAAAAGCCGCAGTCAGAGTAGATGGAGAACTGACTCCCCTGTTTAACATCAATAGTAGGAATAAGCCACGACTAATGGAAGTGTTCAAACAAATTGATCCTGAAGCAAGAAAAAGAGGTCTCCAAATAAACGAAACAAAACGACGAGATTAATGAGTTAAATGAAGGTTATGACATTGTAAGATTTGTGAAAAGTCAAAGACTGTCATGGCTGGGACATGTGCAGAGACAAAACGATGCAAAAACAACAAAGAAAATGTTACAATGGAAGCCCATAGGAAGGTTAAAAAAAGGAAGGTCCAGAACGAGATGGTTGAATGACGTGGAAGACGACCTGAAAACAATGAACATAAGACAATGGAGAAGAAGGGCACTAGAGAGATCTGAATGGAAGGACATAGCCAGAGAGGCAAAGATCCATCCAGGGTTATGATGCCAAAAGAAGAAGAAGAAGTCGGTGCGTTTTGATTTGGTTTGAGTCTTCTTACAAGTCTCTCGGATGACGGGAAGACCTGTGTTAGAGAATGGTAAGAGACTCAAATTAAGTCGAAACGCAACCGTATGTAGGTATATTTATTTTGTTTAGAAAATTTTTTTCTACTTTTGTTCTATCATAATTTTTGTGCCTTTTTAATTTTGCTTGCAATGCACGTCGCTCTTAAACGTTTACGATACCATAGTATAATTATGCACTCTTGCTCTTTTACCAAAAATATTTCCTAATTTATCTATGTTTTCAGTTTCCACCCGGTATATAAGTACTACCAAAAATAATTTGTCACAGTTGTTGACCACACCTGATATCTATTAGCAACACTTCACTTGAGACCTGGTTCAGCTGAAATACTTTCCGAGAAAGGCCATCCCACATCTGCAGAATTTTTACCTGGTAAAATGGTTGATACGTGATCTTAACAAACGAAGCTACACTAAACTGTCCAGGCAGATTTGTTAAATATGTATGGTAAAATTAATCAAAGGTCTAGATTTTTCTGTAGTTAAACTTAATACGGATCAATTAAATAGTTTTTTTAAATATCTTCAATGTTGTAAAAATTGACAAATGAGGTTTTTGCAAAGAACGCCTCAATTGATCGTAATGAAGATTTAAAAAAATTTAATTTTTAATCAGAATATAAATTCTGGTTTATAAATTCCTTAAAAGTGACTCAAGTTATTAATATTTTTAAGTCAAACTTCAGTATATTATAAATGGTGGTTAAATTCTATCAAATATCAGATTAAAATAAGATAAATGAAACTTCTAATACATTTCACCTGACTCCACCTGTTTCCTTCCCAATTGCCAACCACCTGTTCGATTACACCCACACAGGGAGGGCCTTCTCGCTTCCGATACACCTGAAGGATTTACCTGTTCACCTGCGAATCAAATTCATTGGATTTTACAAAAAGGTGGGAGGTAACGTCGTAGATATGAGAGATTGGTGTTGAATACTAGGCTCATTTTGTGAATAGGTATATCCACAGTGTCAAGTGGAAAACGATTAGCTGGTGTTGTTATCTAGGTTATATAAATCGCCTATTTTCGAAGTGACTGCCGCTGAATATTTTTACTAGTCGTACTGTGGCTCGTGAGGATATTTGCGTGCAACAGTATTTTTACCGTTGCCGAAATATACAGAGCTCAGAAGTTATCCAAATAGGTATTAAGTATGTAAAACATGTAATCAGTTCTCAATATTTAAAAATAAACGTATCTTATTTCTTTAAATATTTTTTATAACATTTTTAAGTTATCGTTCATAATTTTGGGTATAAATAGGTTGTAAATATTTTGTACCCGATATTTAAAAGGATGCTTGCTGGGAAAGGATGTTTTGTCAGTTATTTCAAGGCCAGTTATAGAGAAAAAAAGGGCAGAGGAAATAGCAAACAATTAAAAAAAGGTAACACTCAAGGCCTCCAAAATTTTCTAAATCTACACTAATTCACTACGTGGGAAGTAACCAAGCGATTGAAAGCCTAATAACCTAATAAATACTTGGCAAAAAATTAAATATCACATTCTATTTTGATCACGTTTTAGCTCAGTATGCCCTTGCGAATAAGAATTTTTTTTTGGAATTCCTGCGTCAGTGCATTAGGAGATGTCGCCTTCCAGTTTATCATACATATTGTACTCTCTATTTTCCATTTCTATATGAATATTGGATATCCATTTCTTTCTTGGCCTTCCCCGTTTATTTCTCTGTGTAGGTCTCCAGTTCCAAACCTTTCGTGGTATCCTTTCTTCGTTCATCCGTCTCAGGTGTCCATACCATTTTAATTGTTTTTCGGCTATCGTATCCATTATTGTGTTCTTTACTTTCATTCTCTCTCTTATGTGGTCAAACAAAGTTAACCCAGAACATATTCTCCAGTACATCATTTCTATTGAGAGGAGTTTTTGTGACATATTATTGTTAAAGACCCACATTTCTGACCCATACGTTAGCACCGGCTGAATCATAGCCTGATATATATTTTTTTCTTTGTTTTCTTAGTTAAAGTTTTATTCCACAGGATCGGATGTAGTGTTTTTATCCTATATATATGTTTTTTTCCTTTTCCTATTTTTCTTGTTATATCTTTGTCGTCTCTCCCGTCTTCGCTTAGTGTATTAACCTCTAATCCCCATTTTTTGAATTCGTCTATTAGTTTGTTTATCATGTACGTCATATCTTGTAGGTCCTCGGCAAGAACTACCTGGTCGTCTGCGAAGAGGATTGTGTATATAGGAGTGTCATTTACCCATATGCCCATTGGGCTGCATTTTCTCATCCAATGTTTTAAAGCATTACCAAGATATATTTTAAATAGGGTTGGGGAGATGCAAGAGCCCTGTTTGACACCCTTTGTTTGGGTGAAACCCTTGGAAATTTGGTTTCCAACCTTAATATAAGCTTGGTTATCTTGATATAGCTTTTTCACGGCATTTATATATAGTGCATTTATACCAGCGTTTTCCAATGTTGTCCATAGTCTCTGCAGTGGTACGGAGTCAAACGCTTTACGGAGATCTATAAAAGTGGCAAGAAGTTCTAGTCCTCTTGCTAATCTATTTTCCGTTAGGTGTTTGAGAGTAAATACATTGTCGACACAAGATCTCCCTGGTCGGAATCCACTTTGTTCTTCGATCTCTGTGGCTTCTTTTTCTATTCTCGCTTTCAGAACTCTTTCCCAGTTTGCCAGTGAATGACGTAATGCTGATACCTCGGTAATTACTGCAGTCATTCCTGTTTCCCTTTTTGTAGATGGAGTTTATGTACGAGACTTTCCAATCTCTTGGGATACTTTCTCCTTGTAGACACTTGTTAAACATTTTACAAAGTAATTCTAATGTTATTGCAGTGGCATGTTTGAATAACTCGATAGGTAAATCACCCGGCCCAGGAGCTTTATTATTTTTCATTTTTTGTAATGCGTTTTTTATTTCTTCTACGGTAATCATCGCCACTTCATTTAACCCCGTTTCAACTCTATCTATCTGTGTGTCTAGAAACTGTGTACTGTGAAAACTGTGAAATTTTTCGATCTTTCTATGTCTATGGGGTTTATATATATATATATATATATATATATATATATATATATATATATATATATATATATATATATATACCCTCTTCAATAATGTCCATCTTTGCAAATATATTTGAATTCTGCATGTCGAATATAGGTACTATGTGGACTATTACTAATAATAATAAAATGTATACAAACTTCGTCTTAGAGTCGATAGGATATAGATATAATTATAGCAAATAATGCAAGCAATACAATGCAAACAACACAAATTGTAGGGATCCAGTTGGTAGACGCAGGGTAATTGAGAAATTAACTTTGGGATGCCATTAAAAACTTTTCCCTATTCAACAACAAACGTTTCTGCTATTAAAAATTTTAAATGGGTCAATTAAAGTAAAATTATAATTAAACACAAATTCGCTCTCAATAATAATTATTAATATTTATTTTTAACGAGAAAACGATGTTTTTCTACCCTATTTCTATTATAGCACTATTCCAATTTATAAATCCCTTTTCACGATTCTATCCTCTGTTTCCATCGTCATCCATATTCGACAAACTTTGGATAACGGTTGAAGTATTACAACTGAAACGTCAGATTCACCTAAGGAAAGCATCGGGGAGAGCTGTAATAGTTGGGTTGCGGTGACGATCCCTTGACGGACCAGATGCCGGATAGTTGACCTTTCACGAATTTTTATTTGGGGGAAATATGTATCTTCGAGGGGTGAAAGTTAAAGTGAACAGATGTTATGGAATACTATGCGTTTATTTCTTCTCCGGACTAACTCTTTGTTTTGGAATTAAACAGAATATATTGACATGTATAAATTTATTATATTAGAGGATGAAAATTACACTGCCTGTTATTTCTTAAAACTATGAATTTATAAGTTCTGTTATCTACAATTATTTAACGATGTTTCTGGATGGATTTGAGTACAAGAGATTGGACTCAAATATTAATATTAAAATAGCAAATACGGATAGCTTATCGAACAAAGAAATAAGAGAAATAAATTATTATTATTCCATAGGTACGAAGTATTAGGCGAATAAACTAGCGAAACTTATTTATTCTAAATAGGAAAATATTTATGAAGAGTATTGATTCTGATTTCTAACAGCAAATAATTATTAGTGATTATACATGAGAACTTTTCATAATTGTAAATAACATATACCAGGTGACTAAAAACTATATAGAAATACATAGATACTTTAATTATCTTACATGTGAGTAGGTAGGTACATTACACCTCCTTTTGTAAGAATGAAAATAATTGTAAAATGAATTTTCATTTAAATGGTATAAAACATTTGTATACATTATTATTTTATTTTAACACATTTAAATAGTTTCTTTTAGTCTCGATAGTCTTTCACTTCGTCTTATCGGTGTAGTCTCTGTGAAACTAGTCTCTTCACACTTTTTGGATTCACTATAATTATTGTCTTTATTATGTTTACAATCTATACTTAAATCTGTCTCATGTACATGTTTTCGTTTACTTTGACATATATTTAGTGTTAAACAATTTGTAATTTGTTGACAACTATGTGACGGATTTCTACGAAATCGTCGGTAAAAATATTTAATTATCCTGTATAAAATATAAAGTAACATACATTTTATCAAAAATAAGATTGCATAAGTGAAATAAGAACTATTTTTTATTGTGTCTGAAAAATTAATATTTGTTTCTGAGGTCATTTTCTCTAAATTATCTAGTTTATGGCTTGCTAAATTTAATGCATCTCGATCGAGATTATTTAATTGTAAGGGAACAAGGTGTAATTTGGATTCATTATTTATCTTAATATCATCACAACAGACTTCTGGAAGGGATAAATCTGGAATGATAGACTGAAAATTACTTTCTTTTGGATTTGAGACAGATATCAAAATAGTTGATCCGGTGTAAGTTTTGCAATTATTCGAAGTAGAAAAAATACCTGTGTTTGAAAGAACAATAGATATTGGCGTACTAGTCTGACAGCTTAAAGTTAAATCTGTTGGTTTGGGTAAAACATATATCCAAGAATTTGGTTTGTTTAATTTATGCCAAATTTCATATTCTGTTTGAATTATACGAGTATCGCAACTAGATGGTATGTTTGTTATTGAAGTTAACAATTCAGTTTCACAAATTGGATTAGTGTGTGTAAATCGGAAAGTATCAGGATTTTTGCAAATAAGTTTTTCTTCATCTAATGAATAACAGTCTTCTAATGTATCAATAGTAACATAAATGTTTCTATTTTCTGAAAGAACAAGATATTTGACAGATGGAAGAATAAAGGTAAGTCTCTTTAATGTTGGATGAATTATAGGAAGAGATATTAGTTTAAAAAGAGAATAAGGAGTATTACTAACCAAAGGTATACTAACCGTAATTAAAATCTTGTTATCAAAATATATATATTTAAGTAAAATGATATCGAAATATTTATGAGCATAATCGATAGTCAATGGAAATGGATAAGTCGATGTACTAGGTAAATGCGTTACCGTTTTAGATAATTCTTGAATTAGTTGCTCAGGTGTTATAACAGAAGGATGAAGGTTATTATTTCTTGCAAATAGAATAACGTTTATTAAAGTAGAATATTCTTGTTGTAATTCTGTTATAAAGAAAGTTAGTAAAGTAAAATGTTCTTCAATTTTTTGTTTTAAATCTAAATTAAAATATTTATTATTCATTTTATCTGTGTAATTGGTAATTGATTCAAAATTTTTATCAAAAATCACTTTGTTTCGGTCTAGATTTGTAATAGAGTTATTAAAATTTGCAATCGTGGCTTTTACTACATGAATTTGTTGTTTTAGTAAATCAAGAAGATGATTTTCGTTACTTTCAGCTTTGTTAATAGCATTATTGAAATTTTCAGCATCATCACTGTCTAAGGTACCGAATAAGGTCCTGAAAACAGATCCAATTGCATTAAATAGAGCGCGTTTTGGTCTAAAATGTTCATGCAGAATTATGTTTTTTAAAGTTTGTTCATCTTGAAAGAGTCTAGGTATGATTTGTCCTAAGAGTTTTAGTGAAGTATCGCATAATCGTAATTCAATAAGAACTGGTTTGTTTTGACACAGTCTTAATGTTTTTTGATAGGTGAGATCTACAAAATTTAATTTGTCTGTAAAAGGTTGTAAAGGAATATGACTTAATATGTTCCAATGAGTTTCAATAAATTGAACATTTTTTATGTGTTCGTAATAGATTCCAGGTGATTTGTTGATAGGAGTATTGGTATATTTCTTGTGAATTTGTTCACTATTTGTCAGCCATATTATTGCATACCTGAAACAAAAGCATGTTTCAATCTATTCATGTGAACTTTTATTGGTTTTTTATTTACTAAAATTGTGCAATTGACAGGAGAATTTATCTCTAGAATTTTATAAGGTCCATTATAATTTTGTGTAAGTTTTTTGGTTTGACCCTTCTTTGTTTGCTCATTTTGGAGATATACTAATTGTCCTTCTAAGAAAACGGTGTCATTAATCTTTTGGTCATAATATTTTTTACTGACTACTTTAGATTCTAATAGATTCGTTTTTGCTAACTCATGAGATTTTCTAAGTTTAAGTGTTAAATTATCTAAATAATCTTCATATGTATATTTGAGTTCTACTGGTCGTATTATACTGCTAGGTAGATTAGGTGTATATCCAAATATTAGTTCATATGGTGTGAATTTGGTTGAAGTATGATTAGTTGTATTATATGAAAACATAGCAAAATCTAGCCATTCGTCCCAATCGGATTGATCAGCTTTAATATAATGTTTAAGGTAGTCTGCTAAAGTAGCGTGACTCCTTTCTAATGCAGCATTTGATTCTGGATGATAAGCAGTACAATTTATATGTCTGATTTTAAAAAGCTTGGCGATTTGAGAAAATAATTTGGAAGTAAAATCTCGGCCTTGATCAGTAACTATTATATCGGGTTTTCCAAACTTGCAAATAAATCCACGAACCAGATTTTCAGCGATAGTCTTGGTTTCATGATTCGGAATTGCGTAAGCTTGAGAAAATTTTGTTAAGTCATCTTGTAATGTTAATATGAACTTATTACCTGACTCGGTTAAAGGTAAAGGACCTACTATATCTAAAAATATTTTTTCTAATGGATTTGAGCTTGTTGTTGTTATCTCCATGGGCTTTACGAATTTTTTTCTAACGAGTTTATTTTTCTGACAAGATTCACAGGTTTTTATAAAGTTTTTAATATCATTTTTCATATTATTCCATTTGAAATGTTTTTTTATACGATTGTATGTCCGATGAAAACCAGAGTGTCCAGCCGTAGGACTAGTGTGATTCTCTTGTAATATTGTAGTTATTTCCTCAGGTTCAGGATTTGTTAGTATATCATGATAAATGATAATAGATATATCAGTTTTTTCTAAAAATAAATCTAATCATAGATCTAATTTTTCCCCAACTTAATTTATCGTAGCTAAAAGTTATTCTGGGTAGGCAAATTTTTAATATTTTATCGTTTAATAACCAGTCTCTTAATTTTATTAGGGAATTAAATATATCTTCATAAGAGGTATTGTCCCAATAATTATTTTTTATAAATATGTAATAAAAGTTTTTATTTTGATCAGAAATATATATAATGTCATTTAGTCTTGGATTTTTGGCTTTCAATTTTTCTATATGACTGAATTGTTTATTTATTTGTTTCTGAACGATCTCATTAAAATTTAAATCTACGGAAACAAACAATGCTAAATTTTGTGAAAATGATGTAATCTTTTCATTTGTTTCTTTTATATTATCATTTGTTATTAATATAGTTTCGGATTTAGATAAGAACTGTGAATAAGTGTCATTATTTTCTTTACTCATTTTGTTTATTTGTAAGGTGATTGTTGCCGGGTTTTTGTTTTCTTCGCAAATATTTGTTTCAGATATGGTTAAAGGAGGACGACTTAAACAATCAGCATTTTGATTTAATTTACCTGGTTTATAAATAATTTCATAGCTATATTCTTCTAATGCTAATCTCCACCTAACGAGTCTTGATCCGGGATCTTTTACATTAAATAGCCATGTGAGTGGTTTATGATCCGTATAAATGAAAAATTTATTTCCGTACAAATATGGTCTAAAGTGTTTAACACTCCATACAATTGCAAGTAATTCTTTTTCTGTTGTGCTATAGTTTGATTCCGCTTTGTTCAAGGTACGACTAGCATAAGCAATAGGTAAATCATCTGGTACTTTACCTTGAGAAAGTATGGACCCTATTGCATAATTACTAGCATCCGTTGTTAAGACAAAGGGTTTGGTAAAATCTGGATACTGAAGTATTGGTTCTGAACAAAGTATTGATTTCAGGTTCTCAAATGACTGTTGTTGAATGCTTGTCCAATTAAATTCAACATTTTTCCTCAGCAGTTTTGTTAAAGGTTGTGTTAAAGCACTGAAATTTTTTATAAAGCGTCTATAATAACCAGTGAGACCCAAAAAGCTCTTAATATCTTTTTGTGTTCTGGGTATAGGAAAATCTGTAACAGCACATACCTTTTTTTCGTCCGGTTTGACACCAAATTCAGTTATTAAATGTCCTAAATACATTACTTCGCGACGAAAAAATTCGCACTTATCTGGTTGTATTTTTAAGTTGAATGTAGACAATTTTTCGAATACTTCTTTTAATCTTTTATTATGATTTTCTAATGTATCGGCATGAATGACTATATCGTCGAGATAGACAAAACATCTGTAATTTTGTATTCCTGAGAGGACAGTATTCATTAGCCTTTGAAAAATACTGGGAGCATTTTTTAATCCAAATGGCATTCGTGAATATTGATAATGTCCAGACGGAGTTGAGAAAGCAGTCTTTGGAGAATCCTCAGGATCCATTTTGATCTGGTGAAATCCTGATGTTAAATCTATTGTTGAAAAATATTTTGAATGACCCAATTGGTCTAATATATCGACTATATTCGGAAGTGGAAATGAATCTCCTATAGTAATATCATTTAGTCGTCGATAGTCTATAACAATTCGCCATTTCTTCTTTGCTGAAGCATCGGCCTTTTTTGGCACAACCCAAAGGGGCGAATTCCATGGCGAAGTTGATTCTTCGATAATACCTTGATCTAGCATACCTTTTATTTGAGTTTCGACTTCATGTTTGTGTACTTCAGGATACCTGTATGATTTAGTGCTAATAGGTACATTAGAATTTAAAGGAATTTTGCAAGTTATGGCATTTGTACTGGTAAGTTGATCTCCTTCCAGATAAAAGATATGATTGTACTCCTTGCAAATAGAAATTAAAGATGATTTTTCTTCACTATTTAAATGATCTGTTCTCAAGGCATTTTTTAATTTAGCAATTCTGTTAGAATTCGTATTATCTTTATAAGAAGACATTTTTCGTATATTTGCATTGTTTTGTAAATTTGGAATTTTTTCTATTGCTACTTGAATATCGTTTAATTCAACATCCGTTTCAGTAGTGTTTACGATTGAGGTTAAAAAGAAATCATTTTTTACTTTAACAACACTAGGACATAAAAATACACCTTTAAAGATTTCGCGTTCGGGACATAATCCTTCGCTTAATTCATTATTTATTACTTTAATTTGAACAATTGTTTCAGTTCTTGCGGATAGAATAGTTTTATTACTTCTTGAGTTAGAATTAGAGTTTTGATTTAGTATAAGATCGTCTGAACAGGATTTTTCTTCTGAACAAGATTTTGATTTATGATTTCGTGAAGAGTTACAAGTTTTATTTGTGCATATCTCAGTGGATTTTACACATTTTGGACTTGAATTTTCTTTGGATTTAGAGTTAGATTTAGATTGAATTGGATTGGATAGTAGTTCTTCACTACTTAAGGTTATTTGGATATCATTGGTTTCTAAATAAGAATGATCCTCTATGGATTTAGCATCATAAGGAAATATTTCATCGATATTAGAACTTGTCTCGATATTTTGATCTCTCAGAAATTCGTCATTGTCATTGTTTAATGGAGATTTTTATATATTCAATTGGAATAGAACAATTTTTAAAGTTTAATTTATTTTCTTTATAATCAATTTGGCATTTATTTATTTCAAAAAAATCGCTACCTAATATACCGTCGAAATGAAGAGGAAAATCGTCTTCTACGACATAGAAAACATGAGTTTGGACAAAATCTTTTATCTTGAAATTTACGTTACAACTACATATAGTTTTATTTGGATTTAAGACATTTTTATCAATGCCTCGTAGAGTAATAGACTTAGAATAAATTTTTGGAATGTTTAGTATTTTTTGAATATTTAATTAAAGAAATATCTGCGCCTGTATCGATTAGAAACTTGCAAGAGGATGGATTAGAATTATTTACTAAGGGTAAATCTACATAGGAAGTGACTGAGAAGTTGATGGTTGTGATACGGCCTGAACTGAACGAACTCCTCGAGAATCGACCGTTGGTTGTCGAGGATTCTGGAAGTTTAAAGAATTTGTTGGATTTTTGTTTTTATTGTTAAATTCGCGTTTTCTACATTCTTCTATAACGTGACCTGGTTTTTTGCAGTATCTGCAAAAACGTTGGGAAGTGTTGGTATTTTCTTTTCTTAAGTTTGGAGGAAAATCAGAATTGGAATTTGAATTTGAAGGTTTATAATTTTGATTTTGAGAATTTGACCTTTGAAGATTTGAATTAGGATATTTTGGGTTTTGAAAACTAGAATTTTGAAGATATCTAACATTTCTATCTGAATTGTTTTTATATCGACAGTTATTTGAGGAATGGTTGTTTCGTTTGCAAATATTACAGAATGGTTTGAAAATTTCTTGTCTTGATAACTGTTCTTGTTCTTCGGCAATTGCTATAGCAACAGCTCTTTCTAAGGAATCTGGATTTCGGGCTTTGATTAAAATAGAGAGGTCTTTGTTTAATCCTCTAATAAAGACATTTAGTGCTTGAGTTTTTAAGAGTTTAGTACATGCATTTCTTGCATCTGGAGATAAGTCTGGATCAAGTGTATTTATTAATTTTATATAGCAATTTTCAACTTTATTTGCAAATGACATTACATTTTCACTGGGCATCTGACGTAAGGAATGTAATTCCAATTGCCACTGACCTTCAGTTCGGCGTTCAGAATAAGCATCTAATAAGAAGTCTTTTAAATCTTTCCATTCGTCAAATGTTCTGTTTCTAGTTATGGCCCTAGCTTTATCGGTTAATTTAGTTTCTATAATGGCTAATAAGATGGGTTTGGATTGCGGATTTACTAAATTGTATGCTTTATCACAATTGTCTATGAATTCGTATAATTTTGATTTTGTACCATCAAATCTAATGAGAAGTTTTTCAGCTATTTCAATTGATACTGACATTTTATTTGAATTAGAAGTAGAAGAATTTGAAAGAGAATTTGAGTCGGGAGAAGGTATTTGTTCGTCAAATAAGTTACTTATATCAGGATATAAAGTAGACATACGTTTACAAGATTTTTAAAATATGAGACAGAATTTAAGATAGAATGTACTTACAAGTAGAATATTGTTGTTGGTCGCATAGTCTATTATTCCACGGGTTCACCTCTACTTCCGATGGAACTACAATTGGGTTATGACTGGAACTGGATTTCGAACTGGATGTACTGGACCCCAATGTAATTAGTTGTAGTGGCGATTTTTCCACACTGACAGTTTTTTTGAATGATTCCTCGAAGGAAACAAGTCAATTCAAAAATTCCTCAGCTCTCCTTCTATCAGCAATCAGAGGAACTCTGCTACTAATATCCCACGTTCTGACACCAAATTTTGTTATGGAATACTATGCGTTTATTTCTTCTCCGGACTAACTCTTTGTTTTGGAATTAAACAGAATATATTGACATGTATAAATTTATTATATTAGAGGATGAAAATTACACTGCCTGTTATTTCTTAAAACTATGAATTTATAAGTTCTGTTATCTACAATTATTTAACGATGTTTCTGGATGGATTTGAGTACAAGAGATTGGACTCAAATATTAATATTAAAATAGCAAATACGGATAGCTTATCGAACAAAGAAATAAGAGAAATAAATTATTATTATTCCATAGATACGAAGTATTAGGCGAATAAACTAGCGAAACTTATTTATTCTAAATAGGAAAATATTTATGAAGAGTATTGATTCTGATTTCTAACAGCAAATAATTATTAGTGATTATACATGAGAACTTTTCATAATTGTAAATAACATATACCAGGTGACTAAAAACTATATAGAAATACATAGATACTTTAATTATCTTACATGTGAGTAGGTAGGTACATTACACAGATATGAAATGAAATGTAAGAGGATTGTATTATTTGAGGGTGTGTGATTTACCAGGAAAAATATGTATTAAATTCTATTGTGAAAGTTGAACGTGATGTATGTCAAAAAAGTTATAAAACGAAATAAGTTTTGTCTCTGTTGCTGTTTCCGAAAGGGTCCTTTTTCTTGGCGTTTAAATTAATCTTTCTTAAATAACCAGTATATATCGCAAAGAAACAAAAACAAAAAATAAGTTATCCAATATTTTAAAATACGTACCGATTTAAAAAGAAAATACGGTTTACCTGTAATTATATTGCATCTTTAATGATAAAGTGCCCAACTTAAAAATTAACGATTTTGCGGAAAACGCTAATATTTTCTGTAACTAAGATTTTCTCTATTCTGTCATTGTGGCTGCCGAACCTATAATACATACTTCATGAAATAGAATCCTGCTCGGATTCTAATTTTATGTTCACTGATCCTGGTGCTTTATTGTTTTTGGATTTATTTAGTGCTTTATTTATATCTTTCTCTGTGATTTCTGCTTCCTCAGTTATTATTGTCACATTGTCTACTGGTACCCTTTAAAGAAATACTAAAGACTTCGGCAAGGAAAAAAGAAGAATGGATGGATGACGAGATACTCAATATGATGGAACATCGGAGACAATTTAAAGACAAAGACAACAATAAATACAGAGAGATAAAAAGGATACTAGTTTATGCTTACGGGTTTAAGCTTATTGATTTCAAGTCTAAATAATGTTAGGGACCAATGAACTGAGGAAATAATATGTACTTATTGAACCTACATATGTATTCGAATATTAAAATCGCCATTTCTAAGATATCTTTCCATAACTAAATAGGTAAAAAATTATTTTAATATGTTTTTATTAAAATATTATACTGATTATCAGCATACAAGCAACCTTTTAGAAAATGCGACTATAAGTTTAAACGAGCAAAAGAAATATCGTTGTAAAAAAGACAATCAAAAGAAGCCAATTTATCTTTGTATTTATAATACCTTATGTGTTATTTCTAACCTTTTTGACCTGTCAGATAAATTGCATTTTTCGGTTTTCTGACCGGAAATGACTTCTGAAGCCATAGTAAGGGAACTCCACCTACGGCGAACAGTGCAGTACGTTCTCGTCCGTTATTTTAAAAATATAATTTTTACGAATAGACACAAAACTAGTATCAACTAAAATGTGAATTAAAAAAGTTAAAAATATATTTAACATGAATATTTAATTGGTCTAAAGCCAATATGCAACACAATTTTATTTTTCTGAATTAGTTGTTTTCGGTATCATTACAAATGTTGACAAAAGCCACTCTATTGGTATATGCTCTGTTTCGTATATGTTATTAAAGAGGTTAAGAAGAGAATATTTACATTTATAAAAAAAGAGGTTAGTCTTCGTAAGGGGGTATATTTATTTAAAAACCCTTAAAAGGGCTACATCAAAAAAACAAACGTTTTCGGACTAAACAGTCCATCATCAGGTTTTAAAATCGCCTAAAACAAGTATAAACCATTTAGTTAAAACAAACGTGGTTATGAAATTTTGACTATGGTTAAAAAGCAAAAATGGCTATACTTACTAGGTTAAAATGCCTGAGCCACCAAAAATACATGGGTAAAAACCCTTTAAATTACATATAGTTATAAAAGATTATACATCTTGTTGTTAAAAACTGTGATGTTCAGTATTAAATTAAATATGCCTTCAGGTAACATACATTGCAAAAATTGAGTTCCAGAGCCGGGGAGAAAACCTCTACGCACGGAGAACAGCTGGAAACTGATTTACAATATGCCTATGAACGGTGTCAAAAACAAAATGTCAATGTAACATAGAACTATATTAGTTATACCTAGTATTACTACAGCCAAAAGATTCAAAAATTATTTTTGATGATTTTAAAAAATAATAACAGCAATATAGGTGTTGGGATTTAAAATCTGGGTTATAATCGATGTGAAATCACCAATGGTGTTAAAGTCATGTTTAAGAGGATGACCTGTGTATTAGGCAACCCATGTTGCTTTTTGTCGTATGGAATATGGTCTAAAAGTGTATTTTATGTTAGATTAGCTTATATATATATGAAAATTATCCTTTTATGTTTATCACATCTAGGACAGGTAAAAAATTTTTTTAAAAGCAAATATTTGAAGCTAATATAAGACCTCGTATTTAAATGACTATTTAAGACTGTTAGTATGGTGAAAAAATTAATAAAAACAAGTTTGGTAAATTGAAAATCTACAGGCTGAAGAAATCGAGTTATAACCTATGTGATTAATTTAAAATTGAAGAGGCTGAGCTCCTCAGAGACTTGAAGAGAGTAAAAGTAGAGGAAATGACTGAAGAAGGAGGGGATGGTTAAAGGAGAAAATGAGTTAATCAACAATTAGAGATAATAGGGGTCCTTTATGCTTACAGCATCTAGTATACGTGGTATGTATGGCTGGCTGTATACGTGGTATACAGCCAGCTACAGGAATTGTTTTCCTTGTGGATTTACATTTATCGTGAAGTAGTTTGATTATTCCGCTATGAATCTCATCTGGTCCGGTTGCTTTTCTATTCTTTGATAATTTTATAGCTCTTTCCAATTGATCGAAGTTTAAGTTTGGACCAGTCAATATATTTTCCATTTGAATTTCTGTTTTTTCGTCATCAAACAGTAGTTCCTCAATATAGACCCTCCACCTTTCCACTTTCTTTTGTTCATTGACTATAATATTTCTTGTTTTTCAAGTAACCTACTTGCAGTTGACCTACATGATCCAAGTATTTCTTGCACTCGTTGTTCATATTAAATGTGTCATTTTTTTTCTGCGGTTCATCTATTTCAAGACATTTGCTGCTGTACAATTTTCTTTTGCATTCTGGATTTTTCTTCTGATTTCGGAAAGGCAATGCATCATCGTGTATACAACAAGCTGCAGGTAGATAGACTGCATGCTGACGAGCCGTGTGTTATCCACAACGTTACTGGGAGAATTAGTGTCAGTCCTCAGTCCTAATCCCTTTTGTGGCTTGAAGATCTTCCCCTAGGTCTCTTTCCTTCAACTCTACCCTCGACTATCAGTTTTTCTATCGTACCTGTTCTTCTAGTAATGTGTCTAAAATACTGCAAATATCTCTGTTTTATTTGTTTAATCAATCTATCCTTTACTTTAAGTTGTTCTAATATCGATATCAGGAATAGGTGAATATCATTTTTGAAATGCGGAATCCATCTGCACAAGCGTTCAC
The DNA here is from genome assembly GCA_918026665.1 of Diabrotica balteata. Taxonomy (NCBI): domain Eukaryota; kingdom Metazoa; phylum Arthropoda; class Insecta; order Coleoptera; family Chrysomelidae; genus Diabrotica; species Diabrotica balteata. Next base: position 157,758,336 of record OU898280.1, read on the forward strand.
GGTTGCCATGGCAACGTGACGTCAGCCTGTCGTTAGTGATAGCTGAGAAAACTGGGAAGTGCAGATCAATTGAAAAATAAATTATCCGTCTTCACCCACTAGTTTAATGTGTATGTAGTTTTCCTATTTTTCGAAAATTTCTCTCAGCGACAGTATTTTAAAATTTAGTCTATTATATAGATATTTTTTATATAGTATAGTGTATGTAGTGTATTTATTAGTTTAGTTTAGTTACAGTATTAAGTTCATTTGTTTAGTGCACTTTATTAATACAATTTTCTGTGGTTTGTTTCGGATTTCGGATAAAAAGTGTTCTCGTACATTTCGTTTGGACAAAAATAATTTTAGATAGACATGAATCCAATTAATTACTTGGTGTGTAATATATTAGAGACTCCGTTTAGGCATTGAAAAAATGAAGATAAAAGGGATGTTCTTTTACATTAGAGTACTAAACTCTACATTTTTTAACGAATTTTTAATAATATTTGGGTGCAACGTAGGTATCAAAACTCCTTTTGGCTCCAGCAAGATTTCCTCGTCTTCTCCACTTTTTTAGGCCACGAGCCGCCGCTGCATTAAAGATGTGTTCTCTTGTGCCTTTCCTGCGACAAATCCCGCTTGTACAGGTAGCCAAAGGCTCTTCGCTGGGGAGACCCTTATCACTTCTCGTGCGAAATATGCTCATGTATGGGTTGATAGATACACTCAACAATGATAGACGTTACGTCCCAGGTGATGGGGATATCCTATTTATCTGAGTCCATGGTAAATTTAATGGTACAGTTAGAGATATAATGCAGCAGTCTCTGACTGTAGTTATAGAATGTACTTTAACTGTAGGGTTCAACATAAGCCCCCAAGAGTCATAATAATAAAATTAATAATGGAGTTGATACAATATTTTCTGATAATCTTGTCTTGTTTTACAATAACCATCGAAACGACTTCAATGGCCAGGGCTGACAGTTTTATAAAAGAGTTACAATATTTATTGATTTTAAATAAAATTGTGTTTCTGGATTTTATAAATCTAATTTATATATTTTGATCACATTTAACTATAAACTTATTTTCTCCAAATTTTAAAAGCTTTATAAAATGGTATTTATATTTTTTTCTTTTACTTCAAGTTTTCTCTTTTCTTCACAATTGCAAATACTGGCTTCCAAAATCCATTATAAAATCTATGCGTTAAAATCTTATATAGGTATCGATAAAATCTGAAATACTCTAATGTAATTTCAGAAGATCCACTTCAAGAGATTGCTGTTTGCATTTACATTTGCACATGTTTCCAAAAACCAGGTTTTCGTTTTATTTTTCTGTTTTCGATTGGAGATTTCAATAACTTATTCCATTTTGCACCAAATATTAAGAGGTTCTACAAACCTTATTTGAATAGAAAACGAAGGCAAAAAGCTTTTACCTCGGTTAAATAAAGTCGAGTTTATTGGCAATTTCCTTTCAATCCTCATCGACTTTCGCAAACGTTAATTTGAATTCCGTACACTGGAATTTTTATGTCTTCTACTTATCTTTTTAATGAAATCAGACACTGACGGTTCTAGGGCTGTTTTAACTAGAACTCCAGCTTCGGAGCCCAGATTTATTTTAATTAATAAATTCATCTTGTCTAGTATCTATAGACTGGTTCATATTCGTTTAAATCACCAACAAAATGCATATTAAAAGTTTTATTTTGAATTGTAATTTGTATTTTTCACACAATGTTTACTAACTAGTGCCAAATTAGCTGGAAAATATGGCCTTAAACTTAAAACTAAGCGTTTAGCAGAAATGGTGAAGTATCTTGGCCTAAATACATATCACACATACCTCTAAAAATAAAAATAAAATAGTGTGGTCCAATTATATTAGTTAACCTAACAAGCGTTCAATGGAATTTGTTTTTTCGGGAAAGTTTTGTTTAAATACGTGTTCAAACTTTTTTACTGCTGTACTCCCAATAATGTCAAAAGTATTAGAAAGGCTACTATTACATAAAATCGAGCAAGTTCTTCCCATAAATTTTACCACAACACCAATTCAGATTTAGACGTGAACACTCAACCATCCAACAATAAGTACCACAGAATAGTAAATATAATTAAAACAACTCTCTAGGAGGAAAAGTTTTATTATAAACTGAAATTACACCTAACAGACCAACTATACTTTATACTAAAATCAAATCTTACTGACCGTTACTTTCAAGTCAAAATTGAAGACAGCTGCTCAAATTACCACATCATACAATCTGGCGTGCCTCAGGGTAGCGTTTTGAGTCCATTTCTGTATCTGATATTTACAACAGACGTTCCAATTAGCAATGATACTTATTAGCTACTTTTGTCGATGACACGGGGATCTTGGCAGAGGATATCGACGAAGAGAGTATAGCCAGAAGACCTTCCGCAATAATTATTAGAGAACCATCACTGGACGGTATCTAACTCACGTTAATTTACTTACAGACTATTTACTTATTACTATGTGTATAGAGTAGATTGTAAACATGCAATGTAACAATAAAAAAAAAACTCAATATTTCATTAGAGTAAGTAATAAAATCTTTGCTCAATAGTATACCGAATATTTTGTACAGTTCCCTTCATATAAAACTGGTCTTCTTCTTAACGTGCCTTATCAAGTCCCCTTGACGTTGGCGATTAACATGGCGAAACTGTCTCTGTCTCGAGCTATTGTAAAGAGTTGCTCAGCTTTCCTTATTCCTGTCCAGTCCCTGATATTCTTCAACCAAGAGGCCTGCTTTCTACCAAATCCTTTGCGTTCTTCGATTTTACCCATCATAATAAGTTGAAAAATATTATATCGGTCTCCCCTTACTAGGTATCCAAAATAGGCCATCTTTCTACAATTTGATGTTATTTGGGATTGCTGGCTCAGACAATGCCTCAACTGGGATTGCTGGCTCTGAGGCATCGTCTCTATATGGTCCTTAGGTAACAACTGAATAGTTGTAACAACAGTTACAGGTAGTAAAAATAAATCTTTTGTACAAAAATATCTATTAGCACTTTTTCGGTAGAATGAACTGTTGTTTGGACAAGAATGCTTGAAAAAACTGGCGATTTTTAAATGTGAAAGCGCGAAATCAATTTTTTTAATAAAATTTCGGTAAAAACTGTTAAAAATTCCATATCTTTTGATCAGTGTGCCCAATCGAAACAAATTTTACGCAAGTTTTGCATTTTGCCGAAAATAAAGTAACACATCCACGGAAGAAGCTAAGGTACCTGAGAAAAGGAATTCCAAACGTTTAGAATGTTTCAAACAACAAGAAAAAGTTAATGTGTTAGTTGTTGCTCTGGAATCCTCAGAGTATTCTAACATTATTGTCACAAATGGGTCGCACTACTCCTGTAGTGATCCTTTTCCAAGTTAATATTTTTTCTTTTCTAACTTTGCCGTATTGAAGACGACCAATGAGGTCAAAAATTTGACAGATAAAACAAGGTAGAAGTAGACCATCCAATTATTTGGGATGGTACTTCTACCTTGTTGCTCTGTCAAATTTTCGACCTCAAGGTTGGCTGTCTTTTCACGGTTTAGTTCGGTTTGTTTCAATTATCGCCATTTTCCCGGCAGCAGCTGTAAGGCTTTGATCGGTAACTTCATTTACACTACTTTAAAAAAAAATTATTAAACATTACTTTAATAATGCTACCGAAAGTTAAAATCAAAGCTAAATAATTATCAAATAGTTGGAAGTAAATCTATGATTTTCTTGGTTCTTTTCACCACTTAAGATAAAATAAAATATTACTTATACTTTAGACCACATGGTCAGTTGCTGTGCTAATTTTTAACAAGTTGCTAAATGTTGTTAGTTAATTGATTGTTTATACAATACTACCGTATAATGTCCATTTACTTGAGTTTTGTTCACAAACTTGTTAATATCTTTGACTGCTACATGTCTTTTTAAGGTAACACTTATAACATCTTTTCCATGATTGTGTGGTTCTCATATTGTACTTTTTAGATGAACTGATGATGCTTTCAGAATACGAAAGCGAAACGTCTTCAAAATAGATAAAATAGCCTATCAACTTTGTCTTTTATTTCTCCACCTTGAGACCGATATAAGAACCCACCACTCTTCTGAGTGATCCTTATATATATATATATATAAATATATATATATATATATATATATATATATATATATATATATATATATCTGTATATGATTCCTTCTTCGAATGAACAAGCATTCCGGTGCAAGATGAAAAGTAGTAAAAATAAATCAAATAAAGCAAAGCAATCGTTTGACAATTTTTCCCAAATCTCCAACTTAATTAACTGGCGAACATGTGTATTCGCAATTGGCAGCATTGAATCGACTTCCACTAAACTTTAGAAAAGGGAATATGCAGAGACGGCTTTCAAAAACGACTTGCATATTACTGTTGTTTGGTATTATTATTCATTAATATAGTTGTGAAGTTATTTTCTTATGGCATTTTACATTTCAGTTATTATATATCTTGGAAATTTTACATAACTCTTTTAAAAGGGTCTTTTTCGTTTCGAAGTTTGGCCGTCATCACAGTTCTTTGAACTTTAGATGCACTACACTGACTGTACTGCAGTCTAACCATTTGATTTAAATTTAGAACCCAGGATAGTTGTCTTTCTCTATATCTTATTTTTTCCACACTCTCTCCCTGTAAGTTCTTCTTTCTTCATATGTACAAAATAGTGCAGTTTTATTAGAATAGGTATATGTATACCCTTTCTATTGAGTACTTATAAATTTGATAAAAAGGCTCACGCCGTATTTAGAAGATCTTCTAGGCCACTACCAATGCCACTTTCAATAACAGATTAAGTATTTACGATACGACAAATATTAGAAAAAAAACTGTTCTGTTATCATTGTTATGAGTGTCTGATGAATTTGTTTCAGTAACTTTGCTATTACTATTGCCATCTTCTACAATATTTAATTCATCTAATAAATGTTGAAGATCTTCTTCTGTATCTATTTCATTAATACCATAATAGAATCCGATAGACCAACTTTTATTTTGTATCCAAACATTGCTTCACAGGGGGCCTGTTTTGTCCTGCATGAAAGGCCCTGTTTTTCATTAATTGAATAAATTTAGGGCCTTTACACCATTTAGATGTATTATTTGTTTCTTCTTCTTAGAGTGCCGTCTCCTTACGGAGGTTGGCAATCATAATGGCTATTTTTATTTTTGAACTTGCTGCTCTAAATAAATCAATCGATCTGCATTGATACTAATCACGTAAATTCTTTAACCATAAGTTCTGCATTCGGCCAACGGATCTTCTTCCTTGAATCTTTCCCTGTATTATGAGTTTCAAAATTTCATATTTTGGTCCCCTCATCACGTGGCCTAGGTATTGGAGTTGTCTGGTTTGTAAAGTGGTGATTGTTTCTGTTTCTGTACCAACCTTCTTCAGTACTTCTTTATTTGTAATTCATCAATTCATAATTAAAAAATCAGTTCATGATATTTTTAATACTCTGCGGTATAACCGGAGTCCGAAAGCCTCGTTTCTTTTATAAATTGCATTGTTTTAAAGTCCAAGTCTCAGTTCCATATAATAATATTAAAAATATATAACAGCGAATGGTAGTTTGATAGTAGATATAACGTTAACCCTACGATATTTAGCTACTGGTGATAAAAGTTTCATGCACTGGATTTCATAAAACGATATAAATCAATTAGGTTTAAATAAGAAGACTTAGAATACTTCATTATTGCAAATTAGAAAATCACAACAAAATCGCGACGACGTTCGATGCTTTTTGTGTACACCTACATTGAAACCGTATTTCTCCCGATTCGATATCGGGCGACGTCGGCCGATGTCGGATTGAAAACAAACTCAAAGTATTAAATCATAGTGCCTATACTGCTTCCATGACGAAACAGTATAGGCACTATGATTTAATACCTTGAGTTTGTTTTCAATCCGACGTCGCCCGATATCGGATCGGGAGAAATACAAACAGCCAAACGAATTCGTTCGTCAATTTTCTTTTGATGTACCGCGCCCAGTGAGCGAACTCTAGCGAAGGCAAACACACGAGTTTGGTATCGTTTGTTGGGGAGTACACATTTAACGAAGGCGTTTGGTCGCAAGACTTCGGCCACTTGCGTTTGCAAAATGTATACGCACCTTAAGGAATTTCCAATTGACATTTATTTACTACTCCGTTTTTCTCCCTTACTCTCTTTCTCTCCCTCTCTCTCAATACCAAATGAAGTTTAAATCGTTACTAACATTATTTTCCATAAGAATTTATAATTCAAGGATTTTTTTACGAAAGGATGTTTAACATAATATTTCCGTAGAGCTTAATGCAAAGTTGCATTAGCAAAGTATTGCATTTAGCGGGTCGGTCCATTACTGCACTGAGGAGAGCTCCGCGGTGCTTTATCCACATGGTCCATGTATCTCTCTAATTGGTAGTCCTGGTTTATGCAATCCTAGAAATTGGATTGCGGTAAAATACGCCGAGCAGTTTCTGTAAACTCCGCCAGGACCTGTCTCTACGTCTCAATTACTGTGCCGGAGGTAATATATCGAATTCTAACACCGAGAAACTATATTTTATTCCAATCGGTTTGAGTTTAATACAATTATTCACGAACCACTCCAAGATATTTGTGTTTACATTTACGTTTGCACATGTCTCCTGGTTTCCGTATGTGCAACCCTCCTACTTCTTGAAATAAATTACCGACGAGTAACATAATTCAGTTTACTATCCAGTTCATTTACCTATTAAATAAGAACTCTGGGTACAAAACAAAAATATGTAAAGGAGATCATAAGTTTTGGTAATTGAATCAAAGGTTTTGCTTCCTCTACGAAAACTAAGTTAACAAAAATATAAACTAAGTTTTTTAGATTGCCAATTTATCATGTCAAGTATAAAGCATGACCCAATAAACTGGCAGATCAACTTCTTCTTCTTCAGATGCAAATCCACTAATGGATGTTAGCGATCACATTTTCCATTAATTCTCTATTTCTTGCAATATGTATCCGATATTGTATGTCGTTAATCCCTGTCCATTGCCTTATGTTTCGGAGCCAGGACATTTTCTTGCGTCAATTCCTCTATTGCCTTCAATTTTACCCTCGATTATAAGTTGGAGGAACTGGTATTTTTCATTCCGTATGATGTGACCTAGATACGCCGTTTTCATTTTCTTGATGGTTTCGAAAAGTTGGCGTTCTTGGTTTATTCTTTTAAGGACATCTATATTTGTGATTTTCACTGTCTATTGAATTTTTAGGATACGGCGATAGAGCCACATTTTGAAAGCTTCTAATCTGTTTATATCCCTCGTTTTGAGTGTCCAGCCCTCTACGCCATATAGCAGCACTGACCACACGTAGCACTTAGTATAGCTTAGTCTCAGTTGAAGATCGAACTCTGAACAAGTCAGTACCTTCGTGAATTTTACGAAAGCTTGTCGAGCTTGCTCAATGCGACATTTTACTTCCGTGTCCGATGCCCAGTCTTCAAAAAGCCACAATCCCAGGTATTTAAATTTACTCACTCTTTCAATGGACTTAGTATTCAGTGTTATGGTGGAGTTTTCAAGTTCATCCAAGTTTCTGGAGATGATCATAAATTTGGTTTTTTTGGTATTAATCTCTAATCCCATTCGCTTACTGTATTCTTCGATTATAGTAACAAGTTGTTGAAGATCGACTATGTTGTCACAAATTAAGACACCATCATCAGCATATAGTATGTTGTTGATCAATACTCCATTCACTTTGATTCCCATCTTTGAATCCTCCAAAGACTCTTGAAATATGGCCTCCGAATAAATGTTAAATAAAAGAGGGGAAAGCACACATCCCTGTCGAACACCCCTTCTTATATAAATGGGTTTGGATATAGAATTGGGCAGATCAACGAAGCTATATTAAATAAAGCAATGCCGCTTGGGAGTTATTAAAAACTATTATAATAAGAAAGATTTCATACCTATAAGGCATTATATAGGGCATTTCTTATATATTCTTATATTATATTATAGGGCATTTCTTTAACAAGACCGTTACAAAATCTTTCAGCGTTTTCTTTATACAGAGCTTTTGTAGCTTTTATGAGTTCTGTCTGTATTTCTAATCTGTACATTGTCTCCCATAGTTCTGACCTTGGTACAGAGTCATACGCCTTTCTCAGGTCCACAAATGCCAAATGTATATCTCTATTCTTTGATTTCTTCTTTTCCAACAGTTGTTTAAGTGTGTATATGTGGTTTATGCATGATCTTTCTGCCGTGAAGCCTGCCTGATTCTTCCCGATCCTTCCCGATTTTGCCTTTCATCGCTTGCTTAATCTTTTCTCGCAGTATTTTCCCATATAATCTTCCTATTGATGACATCACGCTTATACCTCTGTAATTTTCGCATCGTTTATATCTCCTTTCTTAAATATAGATGTCAATATGCCTCCGCCCATTCCTTGGGGAGCTGTTCTCCATTTATGGCTTTCTGAAGTATCCATTGTATCATCCGCTGTAATTTTTTTAAGCCGTATTTTATAAGCTCAGGTGAGATGCCTCCAGGTCGCGGTGCTTTCTTATTTTTGATTGCTTTTATGGCCGTTCTCATTTTCATATCTGTTATTTCTATTTCTTGTTGTGGGGATATGCTTCGTCTTCGCCTGTTTTCTTTTCCAATGAATTGTGGTCTTTGTTTTGTTAACAGTTCCTTGTAATAGTCCCTCCATTCTTTATCCTGTATATTTCCCAATTTAACTTTTTCTTTTAAATTTTGTTTCGATCCTCTCAGTACTTTCCATGACTCCGAAGTTCTTGTACCTCCTATGTATGTTTCAATATTTAAGCAGATTCTCTCCTGTTTTTCATTATTTTGTTGTGTTATTTGTTTTTTCACTTCTCTATCTTTTTCTCTATATTCTTTATAAACTTCATCGTTGTTTGTAGTCAGCTATTTTCTGTTATAGGTGCTTTTTTTCTTCAATTATTCTTTTGTTGGTTCATTTATTTCATAATAGTGCTGTTTATTTGTTACATATTCTTTTTCTCCAATGGCTTAGAATTCTGCTTGTTACTCGTCTTTATATGCTCGTATATTTCTTCGATGTTGCTGTATCTAAATTCAATTAATTTTTAGTCTAGACGTTGTTGATATAGTTCTCTTATTGATTGTTCTTGGAGTAGTTCTATGGAGGTCTATGGAGTAGTTCTTGGAGTGTTCAACGGTTCTTCTGTAGAGGGGGTCTTGTTATGTTTCCAATAAATCCCATTTTTGCTGTCAGTAGTTTATGGTCTGTTCCACATTCTGCTTCTTTTTTCACTCGCACATCTTTGATCTTTATTGTGATATCTTGCTTGATTATTATGAAGTCTATTATCGATTTCAGCTTTCGTGTTTCTTACGTCCATTATTAAGTTTTTAAATTTTAAATAAGTTTTTTAATTTACCTGAAAAAAACATATAAAAATTTATTAAAAATCCTTTGTAAAAGGTATATATTAAGCCTTGAGTTTACAATCTATGTAATTTAGCTTTCCATAATGGTTACAAATCTCCTTCTTCAATATTTTCAGTTGAAAGTTGTTCTTCAAGTTGATTGGAACATTTCCTGGTGTTTTTATCTTACAAAAAGTAGGTAGCTTAATATATACCTTTTACAAAGGATTTTTAATAAATTTTTAATATATGGTATACAGCCAACTACAGGAACGTAGATTTCTTGTGGAAAAATATATAAATCTGGCAGAACTGATCTAATCATAAAAAATTATTTAATGGGTCCGAAATTCTAAAATTATTTGATTGTTATTGTGTTATTGTGACATTTTGGTGGTATTTTTAACAAATTAAACGCAAAATGAGACTTACTAAGAATAAAAACAAACTGTATCCTCTATAATTCTATATATTTACGAGAAAATATTATAATACGAACATTTGCGCCTTCGGTGTAAATCTTATAATTACTTTCACCATCGACAATCTACGAAAACGTCTTAAAAAATTCTCTCTGTATATACTCATGTTCAACAATGTGCGTCTGTTGAACTAGTTACTGCTTTAATTGACAGGATCGGTGAGCCAAACATAGCAATATTGCGGTAATTAATTTGGTTGCCCACTACAAAGTAAATTGATGTCAATGGACGCAGATTCTTGATAGAGATTGGCGTCAGACACACTTGAAAATATTATTGGAGTGTTTGATTTAGTTACTTCTAAAGGTTATGTGTAGCTAAATGGTATAGGAAAGTTTTTATATAGATAAGATTTACTTTATACCAGATTACTCAAAAAATTGAAAAATAATTAACAACAAAAATATTTTAATTCCTTCATTATCGTTGTTACCTTTCTCTTTATATTCAAATATGCTCGACTCTCTATTTACACTATTTACATTTCTTCTCTTCCTTCTTCCTTTCTTTCTCTTGCCTTCAATCTTTCCCTGGATGATTAGTTCAGGGATTGCTTATTTTTTTCTTCTCAGAATATGGCCGAGTTATCCAATTTTTCGTATCTTGATCAAATTGAGTAGTTCTCTCTCAGTATTTGCCTTTCTTAAGATTTCCTCGTTTCTCACCCTATCTTTTCATGGTATGCGGAACATTCTTCGTAACGTTCACATTTGGAAGGCCTCCAACTGATAGTATACATCCCTGACGGACGCCACGTTTGATTTTGATATCGTCGGATTCTCCTGCCTCTGTCCGGATAGATGATGTTTGATTGCAGTACAGATTGCTGACAATCTTAAATCACAGGTGTTTTATTAATGTGTAATTTATTAATAAAATGTATCAAAGTACCTGCTTTATGAAAACAACATTCTCTATTTAGGGTGACTCTGGCTATTCATTATGATTCTTTTTGTACCTACTAAAGGCATTTTAAACTATGTTTTCTTAGAAATATATAGTCGGAGCGAATTTACCTGTGTCCCTTTTCTGAAGGATATTAAAGTTTGACTGTTATAGCAAATTGGAATATGGGGTACACGTAAACTCATCACCAATTAGCATAAATACCCTCGTACATAGTACAAAGTCATCACTGCCATAAAAGTAGTGATTTAAAATAGACCCCGAGAGATTGGTAAAATCATCACTGGTCTACCTGCATCCTGTGGCAGGTACAGACTATACCCTTGCAAACCGCTAAGATTTGGTAATTTGACAGAATAAATCTAAATTAGATGCATTAAATCCAAATGTTATTCATTGGTTTTTATTTGTGAATTCACAAAATTCTATTGATAGCTACTTATAACTATGCGAAAGAAAAACTTTCTCTTCATTTGCCCTTGTTCCTTTAACATGGATAGTGAACTGCTCATCGATTACGTTTTGAGCCAACGCGGACGAAAAATGATAAATATCAATAATTTCAAATTTCAATTGCGAAATGGATACAATAGCGACAGTGGACCAAGATGACGACATGACTGGACCCGAAATACTAAGGTCTGAAGTGGAAAAAGCCATTTCATCGCTAAAAAACGACAAAACACCAAGTCCCGACAACATACAGGGCGAGATCATAAAACTCCTATGCGAAACGGATGACCACTTCCTCAATTTTCTGACAGGACTTTTTAACATCATTTACTATAAAGGGGAGATTCCGGAGGAATGGCTTCGATCGACCTTTGTAGCCATACCTAAAACACCAAGTGCAAAACACTGTGATCAACACCGCTTAATAAGCTTGATAAATCACATTACCAAAATTTTCACCAAAATCATACATAATAGAATATATAACAAATGCGAAGCAAATATATCGGAGTCACAGTTCGGATTCCAAAGCGCATTGGGCACAAGAGAAGCGATCTTCAGTCTGCAAGTTTTAGTTCACAGATGCAGAGACATGCATAAGGACGTCCACTTGTGCTTCATCGACTTCTCCAAGGCGTTTAACAAGGTCAAACATGATAAACTCATGGAAATGCTCAGGAAGATGCATATTGATGGCAAGGATCTGCGCATAATAATCAGTCTTTATTGGAACCAAAGTGCTGAGATAAAGATAGGCAACTTACACATTAGGAAGATAGATATTAAAAGGCACTGGTAGAAGTTTCGGAGGGTATCAAAGTAAACGGAGAGGTAATCAATAATATTAGATATGCTGACAACACAGGTATTATCGCAAATGATTGCAACGAGCTTCAAAGACTCATGCAAAGCATACACACAGCAAGTCAAGAATATGGTTTAGAACTCAATACAACCAAAACTAAATGCATGCTCATCAGCAGAACACAACAACCTCCGATGCAATTGACATTAAACAACCGAAAAATAGAACAAGTGGAGACAAACACATACCTTGGAACCACAGTCAACACAAAATAGAACCAGTCAACAGAAATAAGATCACGAATTTAAAAAGCGCGAAACGCGTTCAACAATATGAAAAAGTGGTTCACAAGCAAAATCTCAATGGAACTAAAATTAAGACTGGTCAAGTGTTATGTCTTCCCGGTCTTGTTCTATGGAGCAGAGGCATGGACCACAACGGAAGCCACTCTGAAGAAACTAGAATCCTTTGAGCTGTGGATATATCGCCGTATTCTTCAGATATCCTGGACAAACCACATCACTAACGTGGAAGTAATGCAGAGAATAGGCAAAAGCAAAGAAATAATCTTCACCGTAAAGAAACGGAAGCTTGAGTACTGCGGACATGTCATAAGGCATACTAAGTACCGGCTGCTACAGTTAATAGTCCAAGGAAGATCGACAGTAGGAGGGGACCGGGAAGAAGACGACACTCATGGATGCATAACCTGCGACAATGGTTCGGACTAACATCGACCGAACTGTTCAGAAGTGCTGTAAACAAAGTCAAAATAGCCTTGTTAATAGCCAACGTCAAAAACGGATAGGGCAAAGGAAGAAGAAGAAAAATTGCGAAAGACTCTAAAATTGAATTGCGTTTTGTGGACTTGTGCGATGAAAGAGTGTAAGGCTTAATGTCATACAACTGGTGAGTAGATTTTATATCGTTTTTTTTAGGACCATTTTGATCAAACATAAAAAACAGCTTAATTAAGTTCTTTACCTGTACCGAAGAGAATGGGAAAGCGCATCAAGCAATCCGTCAGATGAATCTAAAGATGGACAGCAATAAATGTTTAGGGTTGCTAACGATTCGCAATAAAATATTATTCATTCTTGAGAATTTACGATATTTGGAAAAAGCAGAGGCATATTACATGGATAGTACATTTCAATATTCTCCAAAGTTTTTTTGCAATTATTTACCACCCATTGTCGCTGATTTTAAAATTGCGATTCACAAGGCATTAATTGCCGTTTGGCCATCTGCGAAGCAAATTGGGTATTTATTTCACTTGACTAAAAATTGGTTTCACAAAAACCAAAAAATTGGTTTGGTAATCACTTACAAGAGGGGAGGTTCTAACGGCAAGTGGCTACACCACTTATTTGGCCGTTTATTTTTGGACCCAGAACGAGTCGGTGATTGTTGTCAACAATTTCTTGCGGATAATGCTAACCTGCCTTTATGAAAATGTCCAGCCATATATATTTCACCACAAATCCATGCGAATCCTTTCATTCCTATTTTTCCAACCGATTTTACCATTCGCATCCTAATATCCTCAGTTTTGTATCTAAACTTCTACAGTACTATGTAGATAAAACTGCAGTTTACATGCACCTGTCCATACACTTCATCGATCATATTAGAATCTATGGAGAGGGCATCACGTGACTAATAGATTAGAAATTAGCGCCTTCGGGCCAAAATGCTGGTGATGAGTTTACCTATCTAAGGTGATGAGTTTACCTATTTTCAAAGGATCCCGGTGATTAGTTTACTATATCTCGGAGGGTCTAATAATTTTATGAGGGGTTATAAAGTGATGAGTTCTTACACGTCCAGAATATGGCCCTATAAACTATTTTGTAAAAAGGAATCAATAAAATCTTCACTTTTTAATTTTTGTGATAACTTTACGTGTAAACATTACGTAATAGAAATTATCACAAGGCTAAGATAGACGATATTTTCTTAACGTTTCAAATTTTAGATAAGAGGCCATTTTCAAAATATAGAGTTATAAATATAATTTACTTTAATTTTAATTTATTTAGAGTTTAAAAATTTGCATTTTTAAATTTTCAAAACGTCTTCCCACCTGCAAGTTGAGACGCCAATAAATTATTTATAATCCTATTATTGTGGTTAATTTCCATTTGCATGATCTGTATATTATTAAGGGATGTGGAAAAATGGAATTTCCACTGGAGCATAACTACACGACATTAACACCAGCGATGCCGGTATGCCGGTTGAAGAAAAGGATCTCCTAAGGAAATCAAATTACGTATGCATTTCCCTTGTATTATGTTTCTCTTATCTGCGGTTTTTTATATACCTTTATCATGGCGGCATAAAAGAATATCGGAGCTTTGAAACGTTCACCGTTCCCGTTATGAGCCACACTTCGCCGTTTTTTAGACGAAAAGGTGGAGATAGATTGTCGATGTGTCGTAGGAAACTGATCGTAAATTGGGAAAAGCAATATTAATAAAAATGTAAGAGATAGGTTTTTGGAACGCCAGGCACTGCCGCCGTGTTGTCGCATATACATGAGGAAACTTATCTTCAGTCTACGTTAAAATGTAACAGTTTGTTTATCACTGGATTTTATAACCTATTTTTCTTGAGTTGAATTTGATTTTCCCAAAAATTAGAGGCAAGGAAATTGATCAATTAGTAAATTTGTTTTTTAAACACTTTCAAAAATACTTCTGTTTTGTTAAAAATAATTAATTGAATAAAATACAGAGAAATAAAAAAACAGAATAATGTTAACGTATACACATTTATAAACTAAAAAATATTCACACCCTCTGTCATAAAGTCAAAAAACATTGCTCAAAATATTATGGAGAAGTAATACAGTTATTGGTCAGAATTACGGCATTAAAATTACAGGAAGATAAATTAATAACAGGCCGACATGATTTTCGGTGTTTTGAGTTTGACCTTAGCTAATACAGGTACGCTGATTCTGGATATGAATTCAGTTTAAGACCATCACGTCAAAATTTTTCACAAAATTTAAAAAACTTTGTGAGATATTATGTAGTAGCGAGAATAAATACCTTACTGATATTTCGTAAATTGCATTAAAACTATTTCTTTAAATACTTGATAAATCAATACAAAATATTTTAATACAATATTATGTTAGTTTCATTTGAGTGGCAACACTGCCCATCACGTCAAAATGTTTCACAATATTAAAAAATCCCTGTGAGATAATCTCTAGCGCAAACCAGTGGGAACCAAAAAACCATAAAAACGACTTCTACTTTTGCTCCTGCGATATTAAGGGTTTCAATACAAAAATAAATACAAAATTCAATATCCCGGTTACCTTTCTGCTAAACGACCTGTATCTCATGGACCAGTAATCCTCCACCTTTTCTTCACACCATCCAACAGCAATCATCAGATACAATTTCTGAAGACGAATTCAATCTTGAGATAGATCAACCTCAAAAGTTTATCCAAGCTGAAGTAAATGACTTCACGGCTGAAAGATACAAATCTATTGGCTCCCGGTACTACATCCTTGTAGTATAGGCATCGTGAAAAAGAGCTTGCGGAATATTTTTCTCAAGAGGGCTTACTGGTGTATTGCCATAATATTCCTGAAGCAGTCATGTAACTGGGAGCTGACAATTACAATTCCACATCAGGGCGGTTATTTATTGATTCTTTTAAGAGAAGTCTGAAGCACAATTGTAATACTTATATAAGGTAATACCTTGAGCTGTTGCTAAATCAAACTAAGTATAGCGAATATTGTTGGCAACTCCGTTGAGATCTCAAAATAATACCCATGCTTTTGGGTTAGCAGTCTGGATTCACAAAGTATCTATGTTTTTTGTACGAGTCGGAACAGACGAGCACAAAATTTGAAAGGTTAAGAAAGACAGGCGACTCAGAGAAAGACTTGTACCGGGATAAAAAAATGTGCAACGCGATACACTAGTTGACACAAAATTAGTTCTTTTGCCCCCTCTTCACATAAAGTTAGAATTGACGAAACAATTTTTCAAAGCTTTAGATAAACAAAGTGACTGCTTTAAATATCTGTGCGGCAAATTTTCTGCACTTTCTGAAGGTGAACTTAAAGAAGAAATTTTTGTAGACCCTCAAATATTCGAACCTTAAAATCGGACAGTTTGTTTCAGAATACAATGACCTAGGCTGAATCTGATGCATGGAGTTCTTTCGTAGAAGTCATGGAGGTTTCCTTGGAAACAACAAGTCTCCAAACTATAAAGAAATTGTAGTCAACATGGTCGAAAATTATACGATGACTATTTTCCCGAAAATCTTGAAGTTGTTAGCTAGGAGCAGGGAGGGAGGTTCCATCAAGATATAATGGAGAAGGAGAGACGTTACCAAGGAAGATGGGATATAAGAATGATATCTGATTACTGCTGGACCTTGAAGAGAGACTCGGTCACAAAAATCCATAAAAAGAAAACCACAAAACGGAGCTTTCATGAAACAAGACAACGGTTTTATTAAAAAAAAAAACAAATATTGTCTAAAGTAGGTTATACAAAATTCTTTTTTTTAAGAACAACCCAATTTTGCAGTGTAATTTTGTATTAAATAAAGTTTTAATATATTTTCTCAGTATTTTTGGCAGTTTCTATGAAAAATTTCAAACACAGTTTTCTTGAAAACCTGATGTGTTAGAAAAAAACTAAGTACAGATTCGTGATCCCATTTACTATAAGACACCTATTAAACTTAAAACACTTTTTCATGAAACAAAAATGTAGGCCTGTGTAATCTGAGATATCCATACGATACATCAATGATAGCCGAACTAGTTCAAGATCTACAGGCACCCGTTAATCTATCTTTATAAAAGGCTGTGATGAAAAGAAAGATGATGAAAGAAATCGAACTATCACCATTTGACATTTCAATCATATTTTGTTTTTGAAACGATACGTTTAATTAACAATTATATACAAAATACAGTACAGTAGAATTTAATACAAAATAATTTAAAGTTTTATGGTAGTTTAGTTTCAAAATCCTAACGCCATTTGAACAAAGAACTGCGAAATTGTAACCCACAAGCCAATCATCAAGAATCAAAAATATCGGGAAAGAAACCAAAGGCAGAATTTACAATACAGTCATAAGACCAATAATGACATAAGCGGCAAAAAAAGACCTGACACATCTGTGGACAACTGTGCATAGAGGTTAACCTTTTTCTAAAAAAAAACAAAACAAAAATCTCAAATATGATTAGGCATTTATCAGAGGTCAAAAGTAATAAAGTTGGCTGCGATAGGTCAATACTAAATATTAAAACAGAACAATAATATGATAGCTAGACCTAGACCACTCCTAACATCGACAACATGCACTTTAAGATTTCTGGGGTTGGAAACTGGACTTACATTTTAATTTAGAATTTCTGCCGCATAAAAAACTGCATCTTACACTGCGAATTATGTTCTGAAATGGCTTCTTAGTTAGGACAAAGCAAATTTGAGGTTGAAGTTCGAGACCAAATTCGAATTAAATCTTCATTGTTTCAAATAGTTAACAGCGTGGAGGTAAGACTTACGACAACTCTAATCAATCCTGATTCTAATATTATTCTAGTTTTTAAGTCAAAGAGAAAGAGAGAGAGAGAGAGAGAGAGAGAGAGAGAGAGAGAGAGAGAAAGAGTATATTCAAACGAGAGTACTCGTTTAAATACAAAGGTTCACTTCGCTTGCTATGAAGAATCACAACCATTAACGAAATGATGTCTTCGACACTTTCTCGTAGTAAAACTCTATATATGATGCCTTCGCTGTCTACAATATTCCTCAACCATCCCCACCAGCCATACACGAAACTCTACACAATATGTTTCCGGTAACTTCGACAATGTTTTCTCGTGTAAAGCAGAAAAAAACTTCGAAAAATCATCACAGGACTTAATCGTGAAGCTGTGAAGCTGAAATGCCACTTTTTGACAGGGCAGACCCCCAAAGGCTTGTTGAGGAAGGTTGAAAATCATGTCGCTCTGTCAAAAAACCACTGTTGACCGTCGGAATGATGAAAAAGAGACTGCAATGAGCCAAAGAACATCAAAATTAGACAATTGAGGATTGAAGTAAGGTAACCTACATCACTACAAAAAGTTTAAATTCATATAACCACGATATTTTTTTTATTTATAAGCTTGTTTCTCCGATAGTCTGCAGTGGAGATACTCATGGACAAGTCGAGCTTCATCCGAAGATGGGTGGGTGAAAAATATCACAAGGATTGCGCAGTATAGCGAGTAAAGCAGCCCCTCAAGATCATGGTATACTCTTTAATCAGTAGCAAGGACACAGTGAGGACATTTTGAATGAAAAATTAAAAACTGATTTGACAAAACGGAATTATCTTTATGTACGATTCAGAACTGCGCCATAAGGCAAACACAGTAACATCGTGTCTGGAAAAAAATGTTCTGAAATGGCCAGGTAATTTCCCAGACCTCAACCCGATCGAAAATCTATGAAAGCTGATGAAGATGAGATTGCCCAAGAAATTGTCACAACTAACTAGCAGTTAATTGAAAGACTCATTGCCACCTGGCACAGAGACGATAAAATAAAAGAAAACTGCCTGAAAAACATTCAAAGCATGCCAAGAAGGGTCAAAGCCGCCATCGAAGCTAAAGTAGGTCACACGAAATATTAAAAAAAAATGTTATTTAAGGTCAAAGAAAAAATATTTTAAACTTTTGTAAAAGAACGTGCTCTTGATCCATTTTTATATTATACTGACATTATTAGATGCTTATATGAAGTTTTATTCTTTATTAAGTATGAAAATACAAAGGTTTTTGCAGTGATCATAATAATTTAATCACCCACTATATTTATAAAGACTACAAACAGTGGCAAAATAGGTCCAATACAGATCTTCAAATCTGTAAAGTAGTCAAAGAAGATTTAACCAACTAAATCGTAAATTTTGTAATAACCTTAAAGTTCCATTAATTGAGCCCTAACAATTTTTAAATTAGGCTAAGGCAAGGCTGTGGATTTCTATTTACCAGTACACATAAAAGAAATTGTAAGAAATAACAAACTAATTGTAAATTTAGCCATGGACAAAATCTTAAACGCCGCAAATAGAGTGCGTATCTTTCAACTCTGATCTTTTAACCTTAACATCCTGCAATTCATATCAACTTGTTCAGATTTTGTTCTGACATCATTTTACCACCTACCGCTTGATATTGCTACACTTAAAAAACGAAATAGAAGGTCAGTGAACTGTAGCGTAGTCCGCTGATCAAATTACTAAATTTATTACTGTAGCAACATGGTTAGTGGTTAAAATACTAGTGAAAATAAAATAATACAAAATTGAAATAAATTTGACTGATTTAAAATTGTTTAAATTTGATAAATCAGTCAAACTTTCTAACAACACCCTATAAGTTCTGCCAGATGATTTAAATCTTTTTGCCTGTGACAATAGATGGCTGTCCATACATAAATGTAAAAACGTGACAATTTTCTAAAGATTTATTTTATAAATAGCAACAGATGTATTGCAGATTAGGATTTTAAAGAGGTAACGAGTCCGTGAGAACAGGAACAAAAGATAAAGATAAACACATCTGGAATTTCGCTAGAAATATTTGATGGTAGTTTTCATTAAAAATATATAACTAGGTTACATGTGGCGCCGAGCAACTGAGATCCACCAGGATGTTAGTTATATAAAAAGGTAATTACTGACAGCTAAAAAACTGTGTGAAATTCTTAGTAGATCGGTTGCTTTTATTACTTTTATCAAAACAATTCAAACTGTGAAGCTGTTTCAAGATGCCAGTATTAACTAAACAAAGTATATAGGTTGTAGAACACGGAAAACGTATGTTTTATGGAAATCTAGTAAATTTATTTATTAAGAAAAATTATTTAACTGAAAATTAATTTTGACATTGCGACCAGTGGCGGCTCGTGGCTTTAGAGACATAGTCGACAAGGTTTTCTCAGATAGGTAAAAATATGCTTTATTGTCACTGAAAATTATTGAACAATTTTATGGACAAAGCTAAAAAATAAATCAGTCAAATAATACAAAAAGTATAAAACAAAAACAATATAGTAAAAAACAGAATAACACAATTTTAAATTAGTAAAATTATTGTATAACCTACATAATTTGTACAGACAACAACAAATGAGACAAATTGTAGCCACTGCTTGAGACACCCAAATGTAATTATAAACAATACTAATTTTGTTTCTTTGTTATACATTAAGAAACTCGTCAACTGAATAATATGGTCTTTCTGAGAGATAGATTTTTGTCACCTTACGAAACTTAATGAAGGATGTTGCGGATTTAATTTCTCTTGGAAGGTGATTATAAAGTTTCTTTGCACGATATAGAATAGAATTCTTTACTAGCTGAGTGGACGGGATCGGCAAATAAACGTTACAATACGAATTTCTAATGGAGTAGCCATGGTCAGGTCTATCGGGAAAAATGTTTAGATGCTTTCGAATCAAACAAACCGTTTCCAAAATAAATAAAGAGGGAAGCGTCAAAATTACGTGATTTTTGAAGTAGGTCTTGCAATGAGTTGTTTGTTTGAGACCAAATAGATAACGGATTGCTCTTTTTTGCAACTTAAAAATAGTATCAAATTGGGCCGCTGTAGTAGAACCCCAAAATGGAAGCCCATATCGAAGATGGGACTCGAACAATGAGAAATATGCCATTTTGGCAGAAGATAAATTTAGTTCCTTCGAAACAGATCTTATTGCAAAGCAAGCTGAGGCTAGTTTCTTCCTTAAGGAGTCAGTATGCAAGGACCATTTGAGATCACTGTCAATGAGAATACCTAGAAATTTCACGGAATTTACGATATTGATTTGGCTCTCATTCAAAAGCAAGGGTTGCATGACTCCTTTATAAGATAATGCTACAGTCTTATCTACGTTAAAGCTAAGTAAGTTGAGTCTGACCAAGCCTTGATTATAAGTAAATCATCGGTTATAATTGAATGAAGCGTTGAAATATCAGAGCTGCTCCAAGTAATACTGGTATCATCAGCAAATAGTATCTTTCAAGTAAGTGATGTCATTAATGAAAAGTAAAAAAAGAATGGGACCTAATACTGAACCTTGCGGTACTCCACACTCAATATCTTCACAACTAGAGTCGGTGTCATTTATTCTAACCAATTGTTTCCTACCTACCAAGTAAGTTTTGAACCAGTTCAAAGACACACCCCGAATTCCGTAGAAAGTTAATTTTTTTAATAGAATGTCATGATTTACGCAGTCAAAGGCTTTGGAATAGTCGCAGAAAACGGTGGCGGAGGAGAGGTTACTGTTTAGTGATAGATATACATCATGTAACACAGAAAATATGGCATCACTAGTGCATTTATTAGACAAAAAGCCGAACTGATTTTGCGATAAAATATTATATAGCTATTTATAAGCGATAAATATTATATAGCGATAAAATATTATATAAATATAATATTATATATTATATGCTAACTGCATATAATATAAAATATTATATTATATGCAGTTAGGGAATGTACCTTTTTCAAGGGAATCATTTACTAGCGAGACCATGACGTCCAAAACATTATGCGGTAGATTTGAGAAAATTTTAATAGATAATCCATCTGTACTACAGGACGATGTGCTTTTTATACTACGAATTGTTGAAATGAGTTCCGTCTTATCAACTGGTCTTAAAAAGAAGGTATCAGCAATGTTTTTTGAATTAGAGAGATAGGAAACTGGATCTTGATGTGGCGAAATAGTTGAGGTTATATTTTTACTCACATTAACAAAGTAATCATTTAGATTTTCGGGTTTAGGAAAAGAAAAGGTTTGATCCGCTGTACTGGTTTTATTTCGAAAATCGTTTATTATTGACCAAGTTTCTTTTGAAATATTCTTGGAGCTTGTTAAGCGATTATGAAAGTAGGATTTTTTGGCTACTTTGAGTAGTTTTATATAGCATTTTCTGTACTTGTTGATATAATCAGAGATGGGGATACTGTCATTAAATTTTTTAATATATAGCAGAGAACGCATATTTTTCGCAGATATGCGAATGCCTTTGGTAATCCAAGGTTTATTATGTTTTGGCCTGATGTTTAATAGAGGAAATGCTTTATTAAAAATAGATACAAGTCTATTTAGAAAATCACTAACATTACAGTCAATGTCTCCAAAAGAAAAACTCCAGTCAGAAGTCAAGCATGAATTATAGAATTTACGAAAGTTTTGAGTGGAAAAAATCCTACCTAATCGTCGGGTTTTTGAGTGAGGTGTTTGTAAACTGCTAAACTTGGTATATACCGTTTCATGATCAGAAAGCCCCCCACTAATAACTGTAGAATGGACGTCAGCGGGTGGAAAATCGGAAACCACATAATCAATTGTCGAGGATGATGTTTTTGAGATTCTTGTTGGAGAATTGACGTGCATTGTGAGACCATATGATTCAAAAATAGTTACCAAAGACAGTTGGGTCGCACAAACAGCAGCGTAGTCAATATTAAAATCACCACATAAAATTTTTCTGCTTTTAATGGGCAGAATATCTAACAAATTTAGCAGGCTCTGAAAAAATAGTTCAGTATCAGAGCTAAGTGGTCTATAAATGCAAATAATGTATAGATTAAATTTCTTATTAAAAATCAAAGAAAATTCGAAGTAGTTTTCACCCAGCAAATAGTCATATTTCGAAACTGAAGAAAAATCATTGTTATTTGAAAGAATCAGAGTGCCACCATGAGCTGAACTTGGACGATCATACCTCTACGCTGAACAGGTATATCGTCTAATAAAAAGACTTTAATCATCATGAGAGATTTATTGTTTTTTTTTCTGTTTTTTTTTTCGTATAAATTTGAAACTTTAACATGTTTATAAATAAACTCTAGTCTACGTTGTTTGAAAGCTTTGTGGAGTGGATAATTTACAGAATTAAAAAGCAAGTTGGAAGAGTTGGAAGTCCAGAAATGTATGTACGTAATGCAAAAGAAGTAGAGAGCCTTGAAAGAACTGCCGCGAATTGAGGGACTTGCATTCGACGCATGGAATAGTCTTTCAGTTTGTTACAGTGAGGTGAAGAAGTTGGCATTGGGAGAACTAATTATCTTCGGATCGACATATTCTTGCGAGCAAGCGTTCTCTTGCATGAATATAATTAAAAGTAAACTAAGAAGCCAACTAACAAATGAAAATTTAGAGTTAAGAAACTTAAAACAACAAGTTATGAGCCATATTTATTCAAACTTTCTAAAATCATGCAAAGCCAACACTCCCATTGAAATTATTTGCTCAACTGTTTAGTATTGATATTGAAATGCAAGCTAGTGTTATAAGTGAATATTTAGTTGTTTTAATTTTTTAACATTTGAGACAAGCTTGACATTCTCTCTTGTTTCATGGTGTTTCGACAATACGTTATGATTGTTTTGATACAAGAGAAATCTCGTTCATTTGAGGCAGAAGTTGGTGGTAATGAGAGAATTAATGACAATTTATTAATTTCGGTAACAGTTTGTTGTAATGAATTGCAGTATATAAAATTATACATATTTTGTAACTTATCCCACTTTTTGAAAATATTTGGATCATCATATAAATCTTTTAATTCATTTTCTAATTTTATTTTATTAAAAATAATGGACAATTTTTAATTAACCTGTCTAATAAATATCTTGGAAATTCTTTGGCGTAACTTTTAAATTTTGAATCGTCAAAGAGGTCAAAAATTTGCAAATCTTCAAAATTCGAAAAACGAGTATCTATTTTCATAATAATAGTATCCACAATTTCAAAATATACTCCTTTCTTGAGATCTGTTTCTGTGTCATGCCTTTTTGAGGGGTTCGGAAGTATCAAGCGAGTCCAAAACGTCACTGCGTATATACTGGAAATTACTATCATTACGAAAATCTCTGAGATTTTGCACCAGTTTTGTTATTGAATATCAAACCGGTTTGGGTAAACAAATTATTAAAAATATTTAAAAGTATGTTAAAAGAGTAATCATTTAATAAATTTTTCAAATCTATTGCTTCACGGATCGAGATATCATCACTTTCAAAATCGTCGCATTCAATAATAAAATCAAAACCTTCCAAAAGCTGTTCACGAAAATCTGCTACAAAACATTGGTCCGCTTAGGCGAGCTTGAGAAAAAAGAAGCAAATCCGCTTAAATTGGCAAATAAAAGACGACATTCTTTAATTTTTTTACATGTATCCTGAAAAACGGAATTTATTCTATCAAAAGACTGATATGTTTTTGTACACACTTATGACAAGTCAAAAGAAAAGGCAAAAAAGGTATTTTTGAAGTGTGTATATTTTTTAATAATTCCTACTGAGCGCTTTCGGCTTTACAAAGCCATCATCGGAGCTATGCTACAATAAAATGTTTTTATAAGTAACTAATTGGTGAAGATTTTAATTTTATACTTACGTCAATTTATAAATACCACTACAATGGAGAGATCTCATTTCCTTATTTGTTGAAATTTTGATTTTTTAATTACTTAGTTGTTAACAATTCTTAAAAAACATACAAAAAACCGACACTGGACTTCACAGACACATTAAAAAATTTTTGTCATGGTACGGGTGTAAGAACCCGACCCTCCTCATAGCAACAATGGTCGGGTTCTTACACCCGTCTGCAGCTTAGAATCCGAATGATTAGATGTTACGTTTTTTCTGTCTTACTGTATGGCTGTGAAAGTTGGACAATGGACCCTGAAATAGAAAAAATAATAGATGCATTTGAGATGTATATATACAGACGAATATTGAAAATTCGATCGGTACAAAGAGTTACTAATGTTAACGTACTTTGTCGAATATGTAAACAAAAGAATTCCTAAGAATAATCAAAGAGTCGAAAATGCAATACTTTGGTCATGTGTTTGAGAGGCGAAAAATATGAGTTACGTCAAGTTATACTGGAAGGATATAGTACAGGGCAAAAGATCAGTAGGAAGACGAGAGAACTCATGGCTAAAAGACCTAAGGATATGGTTCGACCGCTCATCCGCAGAAATCTTTCGCGCAGCAGTTCCAAAACACAATTGCCATTTGGATCGCCAACCTTCAAAAGGAGACGGCGCCATGAAGAGAAGAATGAGGGAATTTCAATTTAATACCTATACAAGGGGATTTCAATATATCCTCTCCTCCTAAGTGCCTTCTCTATTGAGGTTGGCGATCAATATGGCAAATTTCTCTCTGTTCTGGGCTTGATGGATTAAGTCATTTCCTGTTGTGTGAGTCCAATCTCTGATGTTTCGGAGCCAGGATTTCTTCTTTCTTCCTATACCCCTTTTACCCTCGATTTTGCCTTCTAATATTACCTGGAGCTGCTCAAATTCCTTATGGCGCATTATGTGTCCTAGATATGACGTCTTTCTAATTTTGATTGTATTAACTAGATGAGGTGTGTGTTCATTATTTCCAGTACCTCTTCATTTGTAGTTTTGCTGGTCCAGCTTATTCTTAGCATTCGGCAGTACATCCACATTTCGAATGAATTCAGTTTGTTGACGTCATACTGTTTTAATGTCAGGTCTCACAGCATATAGTAGTAGAGACCACACATAACACTTTAGTGTTCTTAACCTTATTGTGATTGATAGCTTGGGGTTACAGAGCATTTTACGCATGTTCATGAAGCCAGATCTTGCTATTTCAATACGTCTTCTAATTTCTTTTGAGTGGTCTAGCTGATTGTTTAGCTCTCTGCCCAGGTATATGAAGCTTTGGGAGCTCTGAAGGGTGATTACATTGATTTGTATGTTGGGTGTAATTTGTTCATGGGGGTTCTTGTGGAATACCATGATTTTGGTTTTGGAAGATTAATATCCAAAGCTAGTCTGTGACTTTCTTCTGATAGTATGTTCATCAATATTTTTAGTTGGTCTTCTGTTTCTGCTAATACTCGGTGTCATCGGCATATCTTACATTGTTAATGATGATTCCATTGACTCTGGCACCTTCAGGGCGATCTTCAAGAGAATCTCTGATGATATTTTCGGCATAGACATTAAATAGAAGAGGGGACAGAATGCACCCTTGACGCACTCCTCTACACTCCTTACAGCAGTAGAGTGCCATGTTTATATATAATGTTAAGAGGTATTTCAATATATAGGAAAATGCAAATGCTACAATCTTCAATAAATGGATTGGACGAAGGGGTACTATTGAGTGGCCAGCTAGGTCGCCAGATCTTACACCTTTGGATTTTTTTCTGGTGGGGATATCTCAAGAAACAAAGTATATGCACACACAACCAACTAGCATTGAAGACCTCAAACAAAAGATAAATACAGAAATACGCAATATTTACCTCAAACTTTAAACAAAGTTCGGGAGTTTATATAGGAGACTGTGTATTGCCAAGAACAAAGTGTAGAACATTTTGAGCATTAATTTTAATGTAATTTCAATCAATTATCTCGGGTATTCTATGAAATTAAATCTTGAATTGGTAAATATCAAGTTGGATCTACTCCAGAAAAATCAACAATTGACCAGATTCATTCAATAAGACAGATTCTCGAGAAAACATTAGAATTCAATATTAAAACCCATCACCTACTCGTCGACTTCAAGGCCGCATACGACAGTGTCAAAAGAACAGTGCTATACAATCAATGCATGAGTTTGATATACCAGAGAAACTTATCCGACTAACGAGAATGACAATGTCTAACTTAGAAGCCACTGTTAGAATACAGGGAGAGAGTTCTAGATCCTTTGAGATAAAGGATGGACTCAGACAAGGAGATGCTCTGGCTTGCCTCTATTTAATATTGCTTAGAAAAGGCAGTCCGAGATACACGAATTAGGGATGGCGGTACTATTTACAATAGATCGATACAAGTTTTAGCATATGCTGATGACATTGACATAGTAGGGCGTAGCAAGCGAGATGTTGAGCAATATCTCCTGAATTGGAAACAGCGGCGAAACAGGTCGGTCTAGTCATCAACGAAGACAAAACCAAGTACATGTTGGTTACAAAGGATCCGATAGCAAATGAGGAACGAGAAACAGTCTTTGGAAGTCATACCTTTGGACGTGTTGACAACTTCACATACCTTGGGTCGCTATTGACTGCTACCAATAAAACAAGCGAAGAAATCAAAAGATGAATAAATCTTACAAATAGGGCATACTATGGACTCAAAAGCATTTTCCACTCAAGAAACATTCAAAGAAAAACTAAAATTATTATATACAAAACATTGCTGAGGCCGGTCCTCCACATATGGAGCAGAAACATGGACTCTAACGCAGAAAGATGAAAGACTTTTGGGAATATTTGAGCGTAAAATACTCCGCAAAATATTTGGAGCTGTAAACGACCAAGGGCAGTGGCGCAGAGATATAATTTTAAATTGTATAGCTCTTTGATGAGCCAGATGTCATAACGTTCATTAAAACACAGCGACTTAGATGGGCTGGACACATAATACGAATGCCAGAAAATACCATTGCTAAAAAGCTAACCACAGGAACACCTGTAGGAAAAAGAAGCAAAGGCCGACCGCGAATTAGGTGGTTAGATGGAGTAGAAAACCGACTTACGAATATTAAAAATCACAAGATGGCAACATGTTTGCCAAAAAACCGACAGAATGGCGACGAATCTTAGAGTAGGCCAAGATCACAGAGGATTGTCGAGCCAAAGATTGATGATGAAATTCTTGAAGAAAATTACACTTAATTTCAAAATTTCACCTTTTATTATTTATAATAGATAATGTAAAAATATACAGGGTGTTGCATTTAAAATACAGATTATGGACTAAGCCAGACTTGCGTGGATAATCCTGTATATTCAAATTTATGTTTAAAAAGCGCACATTTAAATTTAAAAGTTAAGGTATCTCAACGTTTTTTATTATTTTCTAAAATAAGGACACACACCATTTTATTCCATAAGTGGTTTCCACACTACATTTAAAATTATAAGAATTTAATTAACGTATCCTGTAGTTCCTTAAACGTCTATTATTCTATCTAAATACTATCTGATAAATTATTATCTGTTTATTTTCTGCTCTAAAAGGCAAAATTCTTATACATTATCAAGATAAATTTTAAAACGCTAAAAGTGACTTTTACCTCAAATTGAAAGGAAAAAAAGCATCTGAAAGTGGCGAAATACGAATGCGAATTTCGACCATCAGAGTTGACGACACGACGGCAGAATAAACGATTGTCGAATAAGAAGCAAGAGGAGAAATCTAGCAAGCGGTGCAGAAA
Organism: Diabrotica balteata; assembly: GCA_918026665.1. NCBI lineage: Eukaryota > Metazoa > Arthropoda > Insecta > Coleoptera > Chrysomelidae > Diabrotica > Diabrotica balteata. Next base: position 157,786,750 of record OU898280.1, read on the forward strand.
CAATAGAAAACTCTTTCATTGTTTTTGTCGCGATTTTCGAGCGCTCCACTGACAACCCGTTCACACCAGCGCCCCCTTTGTTTTTCTTTCAGTTCCGTCACAATTTTAACGCTTATTTTTAATATGATAAATTTGGAGCTTTGTACTCTTTAATTATTCGACTTTTTTACATTTATCTACCTAATTGTGTTTCCTGGTCGAAACGACAAAAGGTCCTAACTCTCCTACTCCTTCAAGAGGTGTCATAAATCATGGCGGTTCACGTATCTTGACGTACGTAAAAAATGCAATTTGCCCTTTGTTCGTGCTTCGTTGGCTTTGTAACCTGAAACGTTAGAAGGGAATAGGGACAGGGACAGAAGGGCTTGAGAGAGGGACAGGACGCAATGCCGCCAACGTCAACGATTCGAAACACCCACGTTGATGACAATAAACTTATGACGGAAATTTTATAAACTTATTTGATAAGGTTAACCTAACGACCTGAAAGTCTATTCGGATAAAATTATTCTTACCAAGCACAAGTCACACATACTAAAGTCAAATCAAACTAAATGGCCTAAATTTTTTATATTAACTTTTGCCACAACTTCGTACATCGTTTTAAATGTGTGAAAAAAAATTATAAAATTATCAATATTAAGACACAAAAGACAAACAAAAATAAATAGTAGTAAACACCTTAAAAACAATGAAGTTGTTCCGAGTGGAAAAGTCCTGAATCTGATATGCTTTTTTTTCAATACTTAAATTTTTAGATGTAAAACATACTGATGTGATAATCTTTAAACAAATTTATAGTTTGGGCCAGTGGCGTGCCGTGACATTTGAAGAAAGGGGCGCAAACTAAATGAAATTATAAAAATACTTACTTAACTTTTTTCTTGTGGTGTAGTTCTATTCTTTTGTTATCCTTGGCAAACTCGTTTACGACAGACTCATAAAAATTGGGATTTTCAGATATTTCTTTAATAAGTTCTTTTAGCTCAAAAACAAAATCGCTCAGATAGCTCACTTGTGGAATTTCTGAAAATATCTTTAATTCGCTTTAGTACAGAAAATCTTGGTTCTACAGACGCACTTGTAGCAGGTATTGTATTGTCATCACTAAGTCACATAATTTTGAAACCTCACCATATTCAGTTTGTTTAAGAAATGCCAACATTCTAGACCTGGTATCACTTTGTACAGAGGTTAAAAAGCATACAGTTGTGAATGCAGGGAAAGAATGTTAAACAGTTTGCGTAATACTATTTTAAACAATTAAAATGCTTTTCAATTAGAAGTCAAAAGAAAAGGTAAAAAAGTATTTTTGAAGTGTGTATATTTTAAATAATTCCTAGCTGAGCGCTTTCGGCTTTACAAAGCCATCATCGGAGCTATGCTACAATAAAATGTTCTTATAACTACTCATTGGTGAAGATTTTAATTTTTTTAACTTACGTCAATTTATAAATACCACTACAATGGAGAGATCTCATTTCAATTTTTAAAGAATATATTTTCATGTTTCAATTAAGAATAACTGTCAAATGAATTAGTTATTCTTAATTGAAACATGAAAATATATTCTTTAAAAATTTTTTATGCAAATTTCTTACAAATTTCCATCAAGAGATACAATTCTCAATACACTTAATTATCAGATAATGTAACATTAATACGATGTTTCTTCTTTATATTATTGTTGAACAATTTGAGCCCTTGTTTCTTAAGGATGACTGTCAGATTGAACATACATGGACCTTGAGCAATGACTTGAGTGAATTTACAAACTAATGTCATTCTGTATGATGTGATGAATACATAAGATTTAATTTAAAAACTTAAAAACTTAATTTTTAGAAAGTCTTTGATGACTATTAGTAATTCTAAACTATTAAATAATTTTGTAAGAATTTAAAAACAATCTCTATTTCCTATATATGACATTTGTCAACTGTCACTTTTGAAAAATCGTTTAAAAGGACCGACATTTGATTTCATTAGTTCTATTCTGTCTACCTCCTCACAGCAAACAATGGTCGGGTTCTTACACCCGTACCATGACAAAAAAATTTTCAATTTTTTAATGTGTCTGTGAAGTCCAGTGTCGGTTTTTTATATGTTTTTTTATATGTTTTTTAAGAATTTTATCAACTAAAAAATCAATATTTCTACATAATGATCTCTCCATTGTAGTGGTATTTATAAATTGACGTAAGTTAAAAAAATTAAAATCTTCACCAATTAGTACTTATAAGAACATTTTATTGTAGCATAGCTCCGATGATGGCTTTGTAAAGCCGAAAGCGCTCAGCTAGGAATTATTTAAAATATATACACTTCAAAAATACTTTTTTACCTTTTCTTCTGACTTGTCATAAGTGTGTACAAAAAACATATCAGTCTTTTGATTTTCAATTAGAGTTGGCATATTTATTAAAATTGCGTAATTCCACAAATTTTAACTCACAAAGGTTTTTAAATATTTCTTTAAGCTGCCTGGAAATATTATCTATTATTGTATTGTATTATACAAAAGTCGATAATAAGATATTTTTGTTTCACATCCATCGTCAATTCTAATGCATTTTCTCTTGTTGTCCATCTTTTCGAGTTTGTAAGTTTTTTGCCAGATGATACCAATTTTTTCTCTCCATCAGTTGATTTAGACTTCGAATTGATTAATTTTTCTAATACAAAATACAATAATATTCGATTTAATCTGCAATTCATCATAAATGCATACCAAATACATCACAATGTTTGTTAATTGAGACCTTCCTCTGAAGCTGAGGATAAGAGCCTTAAGATGCGACTTGTTCTTGACTTTGTTGTATGGAATGAAAAGCTGGACACTAAAAGTGGATAATATTAAGAAGTTGGAATCATTTGAGATGTGGTGCTATAGAAGGATTTTGAAAATACCATGGACCCAACGAGTTACAAATGCAGAAGTGTTAAGAAGGCTACAAAAGGATTGCAAGGTCATAACACACATCAAAACAAGAAAGCTGGTATATTAAGGCCACAATACCAGAGTGGCGAAATATAAGATAGTAAGGTGGAATGTAAAATCTAAGGTAAAAATCGATAGGAAGACAAAGAATTTCCTGGATAAGACACCTAAGAGAGTATTATAATTGCAGCTCAGTAGATCTTTTCAGTAATGGCTCCTCTACACATCGGCAGACGCGTCCGCGGACGACATCTACGTATGCATCTGGAGATGTGTAGATGGGGTAATTTGATTATCTATTGTTTATATATCACGTCCGCGTATGCGTCTGCATGATATCCGATTGTTGTCGGTTTTTTTAGCACAGATCAAAGGGTTTCGGTGCGGACGTCAGATATTGCGTCTGACACAGACTGAACGATAGATGTGTCCAGCTGTGTGGTCAGCTTGTGCTGATACATCTGCAGATGTGTAGTCCACAGATGTGTCCGCAGATGTGTCCGTGCGTAGACACGTCTGCCGATGTGTAATGGAGGCATAAGATACGGATAGCTGTGATGATAGCCAAAATCCGATAGGAGAAGGAACTACAAGAAGAAGAAATACATCAAGCTAAATACATCAAAAGTCTGTTTGTTTGAGGAAATATTTCAGAAAATACTTAAGGCAAAAAATTAAAATCAAAATCTCGTTTGAGTAATTCCAAATAACGTCTTTAGAAATTCACAGTTTCAGGGTCCCAACGATATTTATGCTCCAAAATGATTTTAAATAACTCTAATAGGGATTGTCGGTATTGGTAAAACTGTTTTTTCTAAGCTCTCATTGTAGTGGGAGCTGCTGGAGAAAACGGAGTTCTGAGAAGGATCAATAATGAAAGAAAAGTTGCGGCAGTGATAATCATTTACCCAAACTGATTGTAGAGGGAAATTTCCAAGGAAAAAGAAGCATTTAAATACATACAATACCATGGTTTACCAACCTGAAGATGATACGGATGTACATCACATGAACTTTTCTAAAAGCTTGGACCTTAAATGAAACACCAAAGAAGTTCAGTGAGGGACGAATAAAGAAAGAAAAGTAGTTCCAGCAGTAATCAGTTGCTTAAACTGACTGTACAGGCAAAGATCCAAGGACAGAAAGGCATAGACATAGAGACATGCAATATCATGACTGCGCAATCTGAAACGGTTAGGGATGTACATAATATAAACTTTTTAGAGCAACTGCCACTAAACTTCCAATAGCTATGATCATTGCCGACGGGATGGCATTAAAAGAAGAAACACCTCTGCGTCTAATTACTTCCTTGTATTAACTTCAGTATCCCGTAGGATAATTTTCTACTACGCCAGGCTATATACCAAGAACCTCGTCTAACCAACAAGACGATTCCCCAAGCTGAGGGCTAAGTCTCAATAGATCGCAGCGTGGAAACTAATCTAGCAGAGAATTCCGAGTTCTAAAATCGAAAAGATTATAATGACCATGTTCGTCCATCTAAAGATCTGGATTGCAAAAATCGATCCTACAGTAAACCAATAATTTCAATGGAAATAAGAATAAGGCTCGTGCTACAGTAGCACGAAGCGAAGCGAAGTACGATTGCTTAGTTATGTCACATTGTTTTGAGCCTTTCGACTCTCAGAACTCTAAGATATACCGTTGCCACCTTTGACTACAAAGTAGAGTAGGTGCGTAAACTAAATATCTAGACTTTTCTGCTAGCGAATTCTTCTTCGCACTGATAGGAAGAGCCGGCATTGGTATCATCAAGTACCAAAAAAGGTTTGCAACAATAGTTTTTCTTCTGCGCTTTACCATCTTTGTACCGATGTATTTTGTTGTTTTATTTGTTGGGTCTGGAACGTATTAAGTTAAACATATAAATCCATAAAAACTTATTTTCTCTTTTTCTAGTTATTTCTTCTTCTTCTTCTTTTAATATAGACATGACTCTGTTTTTCAATGTGCCTCTAGTAAGTTGTAATTCCATCGTTTTCGTGGTCTTCCTACTGATCGTCTTCCTATTGGGAAACCGTCTTGCTATCTTTACTACATTTTTTGTAATCATTCGGCTTATATAATCTTGCATCTAGGTCGTATATCTATACTTCTAGCTCTGTCCCATAGTGTCTTACCATTAATTTTTCCAAGTGTTTTTATTTCTGCTGTTTCTAACATACTTTTTTTCAAAAATTAATGAGAAAATCCCAGTAGTATGCTGTATACCATCGTTTAAAAATCCAATACAGAAGTTAAAACACTTTAGATTTGTATTTAGGTATTAAACATATAATTAAAACTTTTTTAAAAAGTGTCGTCAAAATTTATACGGTAGCATAACGTTACGTTTTCGGTCTAATCAGATCATCTTCAGTGCCTTCTTATGTAATTAAAGCTAACACTAAATTTGTAGCCGTGACATCAATGTAATGAGACAATAATGTAAAACCATATATGGATGTCACAGCTACAAATTTAGTGTTAGCTTCAATTACAAAAGAAGGCACTGAAGATGATCTGATTAGATCGAAAACGTCAAGTTATGCTACTGTAAAAATTTTGACGACACTTTTTAAAAAAGTTTTAATTATATGTTTTATATCTAAATACAAATGAGAAGTGTTTTAACTTCTGTATTAGATCCTTTTTTTTCTTTCTTTTTCTTTTTCGTTATTTATTTTAAATATATATTTTTTGTTGTTTCAAAATATGTCGGTATATAGTAAACACATTAATATATTTGTGAAACAGTTGATCAGCTTTTATTTGACGTATTCTTTTAATCATTTATGCAACATTTTCATAATTATCCGTGAAAAATTTTTTTCCCTTCCATAATTTTCACTATTTGCTTTAACAGATTATTTCGAATTATAACACTGCAAGCAACAAAGGCCGTAATTCAACACAATACCCTTGAAACCCGAGTTTAAATAATTACTTTCTGGTGCGGCACATTAAAGGTAAAATGAAAGAAGGCGACGGTTTTCAAAAAGTCGTAAAAAGAAAGTCTAAAGCTGCAGATGGAAATAATGGAATGCCTTAATGACACCTTTCACCCTCATTCAAGTTACGTTTTAATACGGAATTGCACCGGGATTTATAAAAGTTAAGTGAGAATATAAATATACATGACTGGCTATAATATCAAGATTGCGCAAATTTCATGACAGAGATATCAGGACCGTATCTCTTAAATAAAAATAAACAAATCTGTCAAAATAGATTATTTCTCAAATGCCTATATTCTACTTTCTTTGTTCCATCTTCTCAAGGATTCAAGGTGCGTTTATATGTTGTTTCCATTTTCATTTCGCTAATTTAGATTTCGATAAAGTTATCTCGTCGTGTTATTACCCAGATTTCACATTTCTTTCTAGGAGCACTCCTTAACACTGAAAATAATACTACCGTAGAGATAAACCGCAGAATTTGCACGGCCAATAGATGCTATTTTGGACTCAATCTCCTCTTTCTACTTGCTTTCCCTCGATATCTAGCCTTTCTACTGTATATTGCTTAGAAATAATCATGCACTTGGTTTTCCTAACATTCATTTTTGTTGTCCATGTTTTATACTGACTTGATTTAATCTAATTACTATTTAACTGGGAATAAGCCACAATTAAAGATAAAAATACGTTTATTGACGTTTCAATTTCCACTTCGGAAATCGTTCTCAAAGTACAAACATTTTTTTTTTCCTTTAGTTTGTATTTGGAAATTGAAATCGAAGTGGAAATTGAAACGTCAATAAACGTATTTTTATCTTTAATTGTGGCTTATTCCCAGTTAAATGGTAATTAATTTACAATGCCACAAGAAAATAGCTTCAGAACAGTATTGATTTAATCTATTTGCTAAGCGTTGTAGTACTTCTAGACTGTCTGCAAAAACAGCGGCATTGTCTGCGAATCTTATGTTGTTTAAGATTTTTCTGTTTATTGATATATCCTGTTGTTGCTCTGATATTGCTTCCTTAAAAATAGCTTCGCTGTACAGATTGAATGACAATGGCGATAGCATGCAACCCTGTCTGACACCTCTTTTGATTCCAATAGTTTCTGTACCGACATTTTCGATTACCTTGTGGTTTGAGTAATAATTTAAATATCTGTTGGTATGGGCTGGTTTTATATACATTGGTTACATATTCTGAATTGTAATTGTCATTTTCATGGTGATTTTGATTAATTCTTCTTTACGAAGCTAAGAGGTCAATTGGAGAACAAACACATCATCTACATATCTCCACTGTAGTGTGGGTTTTTGGTCGATCAGACAGTTTCAGAAATTTGATATGTTATTATAGCAGTTAGTTTAAGTTTTTCGTTTGTTAACATCTATAGAATTTATGTTTAACATCCAATATCTTCTAGTATATAAAACTCTTGCAATCGGTAAATTTTTTCAGTTGTCAAATTACAAACATTGCATCTGCTTCTCATAAAGATGCAAATGCAGTTGTCTTATTTCAGTGTTTATGAAATTTTTAATTATTGAGAAGTTTTAAGAGTATTTATTAAATCACGTGTGTTAAATCAGTAAATTTAATGTTAAATACAAGAACACGGTCCTGGCTACTGCTCCCGTTTTCAGATCCATTCTTTCGAGGGTTCGTTTAATATTTTTAACATTTACACCTTTATTTAATGTCGAAAAAGGAGACCTTGTAGAGGTGCTTATTACATTCTCTCCTTTAATAAAACCATTAGCGTTTTACTTTGAAATGGAATTTATTGTTGGGGATTTATTTTTCTGGCTCCATATTGGCGCCAGGAAAGTATAATGAAATATTTTTCTTCATTTAATTTTAATAGATGAAGATGAGTTATCCAAATTTATAAAATAAGGTGGAATAATGACAAAAATTTTGAGATGATAATTATAGATATAGTTTATTTTCAACTAAATGATAATTATTTCTGATCATATAACGAACATTATCAATGGTGAAATTCCAAATAGATTACGGAACAACTTTGAAAATAATGCTCCAATTATTGGCGTTTATTTATTATTATATAAAATAGATCATGTCCTCATTGACGTAAGACACTGTAGTAGCATTATTAATTCTCAAAGTAAGAGAGGAGCTGACAGCGATAGTTAAGTTAAGATCGGGATTATCAATACAGAAACTGGAACATAAAGAAAAGAGACATATGGAACATAGAATCCCTACAAACACCAAATAAAGAACTGGATTATCAAGTGGCAATAAGCAACAGATTACAATTGGTGGGAGAGAAAGAGCATAATGTAGAGTTAAAACAAGCATGGCAGGAAGTAGCATCAGTTATAAAACAAGCAGCCAAAGAAACCATTGGAAAAAAGGAGACTCGCCCAAAACGAAAATGGTTTGGCAAAGCATGCGAGGACATTCTGGAAATAAAAACGAAAAAAAGATTGAAAATGCTACAAGACCCCACAGATGAGAACAAAGCAGATTTTAACAAAACAAGAGCACAAACCAGGCAACTATCCAGAACTAAAAGAAGGAGCTACCTAGAACCGCAAATCCGGGAAGTGGACAGAAGTGGCGAGAGGAATCAAATAAATAGAAGCTCAAGATCGTAGAAGATCGAGGGCGATAGTGGATTAGGTCATAAATATAATTAGGGAAAACTGGTGAAACACCGGTCAAAATTAGGACACTAATGAATTGGAAATCCAAAATGAAACAGATATTTAAGGTAATTATAATATGTCTTACCCAGTTGTAAGAAAAAGTATCTCTTGACGAACCGAAGTGGTGTTACATCTTGCTGCAGATGAAAACTGACACGTTTGAAGATTGGGGTATACATATATTGACAAAAAAGTATCTGGCTTGAACTGAAGGTTTTGGGAATTGCATTCTACATAGGTTGATTGAGTTCCAAACCGGGATGGTCCTAAAAGTAATGGTACTCATTACATAGACTTTTTGCAGGGCTAACAAATTTTTTACAGTACTACAAAAATTTGTACAACAGAGAAATAAGTGAGTATACGGAATATATCATAAAATTAAATAAATAAAGAGAAAATTAATAAATTATAACTTGGAGGCGTTTTTTATAAGTTACAATATAAAATTACATTATTGAAAAAAATGCCTGTGTAGACATACTTACTTCTATCCTCTATTTGTAGAAACGATGACATACTTTTATTATTTCAAAGTAAAAAACATGCAAGCCATTAACTAGGGTGACATGCATATGTAAAAAGTGTAGACGTCTACAAATTTAAAAACAGAAAAATTTGTATCATTCATAATTTTAAACGAGCAGGTATCTTTTCAGCGACACTAGCATATTAAAAAATTCAATTTGGCACTTGACCAAACTTTTCCGAACGGTTCTTTTGTACCTGGTATATTGTATTTGCCTGTCAGTTAAGTTTGACGTGGCATAGTTTCTACATGAAAGGTGCCACTCGCTTTTACTAGCGCTATGCAGTTTTTACTTTTTAAATAGCTTGTCTAATTGAATTCCAAAAATAAATTGGAATACAGACTGGTCAATGTCACTTTCTCAATTAGTTTAAATTCAGGGCTCTTCATTTCTTCTCATTCTCCAATTTTTAGTCCTAAAACTAAAAGTAGAACTAAGAAAGTAGTGATGTTAAAAAAATTATGGATTAGTACAAATTAATTTTTCAATACTTGATTTAACAGAGAGATTAATTTTACCAATTTTCTTGTCATCAGTTTTTGATTTCGTTTATGAACTGATTTAGCAGTTACGAAGGCATTGGTAGGTACTGTATATTTTATATTGGTATTTTAATACTGTTAATTTGGGATTATTAAGTCACTAGGTGTGTTATTTGCATAAGTGTCTTTTATTTAGGAATATAAAGGAGGAAACATACTAGAAGGAGGATTAAGTGGAATTGTATTAAAAGAGCAAGGATTGTTAGATATTTCTTAAAGGATAACATAGGAATCTTTTGTGTCCAGATTGTGTACATAAAACGCGTTTAAGTATGTCTAAAATATTAAAGACGCTATAATTTTTATTATCATATAAGAGTACAATTGAAGTATTTAACCATCTGAGAGTTGAATGTATACAACTGTCTGAAATTTTCTTCAGCAACTATATTAAAATTATAGATACTGGCCTAAGAAATGATAAAAAATCATTTTAAAAGTACATCAACGATAAGAGATCTAGTCATAACATACCTAACTACTTATTTTATCAAGTCCAATCTGCAACAAATGGTCAAGATATAGCTAATGTTTTTATGAACTTCTTCCAAATGGTGTATTCACCAAATAACAACAACCTTTACGTATATATCCATCCATTAAATAGTAATTTTAGTACAAATACTAGTCCTTCGAAGATTACTATGTTTGATATTTTGAAGGGCATAAATGAGCTGCCCAATGAGCTTAATGCTGGTCCAGATGGAGTGCCTATATTTTTCTTAAAAAAGTTTATCTGTACTCTTGTAATGCCATTTGTTATATTGTTTAATAGATCTCTGGAAACTTCTGTTTTCTTCTTCATGGAAAGAAAGTTATGTTGTTTCTTTATTTAAAAAAGATCAAACTAGTCAATATTGAAAATTATCGTAACATTTTTAGATATTCTGTAACCCCTAAGCTCTTTGATTGTTTTATAGCAAAGCAGCTTTCCTGGTTATGTAAATAAGGGCTTAGTATTTCAATCACAACATGGTTTTCATAGCAAAAAATCCACTGCAACAAACTTGGTTTGCTAACAATCTCATATAGTATCTTATATGGAAGACCGTAAACAGGTAGATGCAATATACACGGATTTTTCCAAGGCATTTGATCGTGTAGATCGCCAAATACTTCAGGTCAAATAAATTAATGTAGGCTTTCATGTCAGGTTTGTTAAATGAAATAAAAACTCTAGATCTGGGAGAAGTCAAAGAGCCAAGTTAGATTGTTATCTTTCTGACATTATCACAGTAACATCTGGATCTGGAGTTCCTCAAGGAGGCCACACTTCTCCACCTCTTTTTAATATCTACGTTAACAACATTACTTCCTGTTTCCTAAATAGCAAATGTCTAATGTTGGCAGATGACTTGAAATTTTGGAAAGTTATCAAGTTTTGAAAATATCAAGCCTTGCTACAAGATGCCTTAAACCCACTACAAAATTGGTACAATCAGAACAAACTTCACTTAAATGTAAAAAATGTTGTTTTATAAGTTTTTCTCGTAAAGTCAATAGAATTGGAACAAGCTATACTATAATCAGCAGCTAAATTATATTCTTCTCTTCGGGATTGGGTGTTATTATTTTCGATAAGAAGCTTATTTTCTGTGACCACATAAACTCTATTTCAATAAAGGCATATAAACTTCTTGATTTCGTTACTAGAAATTGCAAATATTTCTCCATTGATTCAAGAAGAAAAGTATTTTGTTGCTTAGTTAGAACTATTTTGGAATACTGTTCAATTATTTGGTCACCCTATTTTCAGAACAATATTGATACCATAGAAAGGGTCTAGCATCAATTTTTGAGATATTGTGCATACCATGTTCACACTACTATTGAAAATCATGAATATTCCCGTATTGAACAACAATTATCTTTATCTTCACTCAAGAACCGTCGGTCGTGATATGTCAGGAGCTATATTTATATATAAGATCATACATGGATTTATTGATTGTCCAAACCTGTTAAGCCAGATTAACTTTTATGTTTTCCATCAAGCTCTACGTTACCACAATATTTTCAATATTGCCTTCCACAGAACAATCTATGGTACTCACAAACCATTGGATACATAGATACATGGGGTTATTAAATGTTCTCGATTTTAATATTTTCAATATAACTTTAACTCAGTTTAAAAGAGTGGTTAAGTGAATCTACTTAACAATATTATTAGTTTATAAACAAAACACATTAACTAACGAGTTTTTATTAAACATTTTAATGACCTTTAATTAAACAACTAAATATTATTTAAATGGTAATCCAGAACGCATAGCTCCACTCATTTGGCTGTCAACTGCTGAATATTCCCATCGTCTTTATGACTCGATGTTGGTAAACATATAATTGCCATATACCTCGTTACATTCTAATATAAACTTATGGTTTATTGCATACACTCATTAAAACATTTAATTACTGCTGGAGAACGGAAACGTAAAGCGGTATACACAGCATCGCATTCTTTAATGGTGCTTTGCAGGTGCATAAAAACCTCTTCACCATATGTTGTAGGTCTGCGTATGTAGTTGCTTTTTACACAGACTGAATAAACTTTTTTATTTTAATCGAAACGGCAGATCTTATGTTGAAGAACGTTCAAGGTGCATATAATACATTTTTCGAACTATATGGATATTTTTTTTTTGGTATTTTAGTAAATAGTAAATGTGGAAATGTTTACTAGGTATACATACGTTATTATGAAGAAACCCAATTTTAAATAAAAAGTTTATAACAGATAGTCTCTTCAAACTTTAAGTATAGCTTCATTAAATTATCTGACATGGGACTCCTGCGCGACTTTTTTTGGTTCTTTTTAAATCAATAGCTTAAAAATTATAAAAAATACAATTATTTTATGATAAATATAGGTCATTCAACGCGTCTAACGATTTGAACATGTCGAAGAAACTACTGTGGCGAAATTCATAGATAACACCAGCAAATTTTTTTAGGACTCTTTCATTAACAGCAGAAAAAACAACTTTTTATATTGTTTGACGAAACTTGTTTTCCGATTATGCTCTCTGACGGAAGAAATTGGTAGGATTTATGACTATAAAAAATTTATTCCCAATCCATTTGAAGATGGAAACGGACCAACTCGTGGTGTCGTCCATTTTTCTTCGTAATTCCTTTACATAATCTTTATTTGCCCATTTAGCCCATTGATCCATTAACATCGGATATGTAGGCCACTGGAAAGAACGGAAGGTACTGGTCCCACTCTCGCTGGCGTTTGGGCACCATTTTTGACAAATACTTGCCAAAATTCTTATTCATTCGCTATACCATTCCCTCCGATTGCGAGTGATAGGATGTAGTTCTTGATTTTTTTCATATCTAGTCTACCGCAGATTGCCTGGAATAGATTGCTCCCGAAGTTCTTTCCTTGATTAGTATGGATCTCCAAAGGTACTTCAAATCGGTTGATGTACTCTTTGATCAACACATCTGCAATAGTGGTGTTCTTCTGGTATGGAATTGCGTAGATCTCTACTTACTTTGTGAAGTAATCCATCACGACCAACATAGCCAACATATATTTGCAAACCATTGCACTGCCTAAAAATGGCCCGGCAATGTCCAAAGCTATCCTTTCAAACGGCCTTTACAATGTCGAAGTTATTCATCCAATAAAACCGTCTCCGGATTCTCTTAAGGGCTTTCTTTATACCAAAATCTAACTCATGAAGTACTTCGGCTATTCTGCTTTTCGAAATCACCATCTGTGTTATCTTCTCGGAAATATCATCATTTTTGACTTAGATTTTTGGACTGTGACTGGTAGACATGCTCCAACTTTTGCATGTCTGAAGTATATCCAAGGTATATTTACAATATTTTCCTTTTCGTACCATCCATACGCTCTAGCAGCTGATTAGAACTTCTTCATGTAGTTATTCGAAAACAATTTTCCGTCTAAAGTTGGGACTTTAACACGAACAGAACCTTTACTATTTTCAAAAGTCGGCTAGAGCTCCAACTTACATTTCATCTGATCGTCTTTTGTCTCTTCTAAAATTAATTGAGTTCTTTTAAAAAACTTTGGAAATATTAACAGAAACTTTGAAAGTCGACAAAATCACAGCAACATGTTTGTCCTCAAATACATGAGTTACGTGATCAAAACCCTCTTCTTCCAGGACGTCCTTTAGACGTTGAATTACTTAGCCTTTAAAATTTAATTCCTTGTCTTTCAATTCCTGTGGAATATTTCTAGAATTCAGTGGAATTCTCGTGACGTCTGAACAGCCTTTAACCTTCTGCGTGTCGCAAAAATGTTCTATCAGGAGCGTTGCAAGGGCTATCGTTATAATACGGATTTTACAATGAGTACATAGAAAAAACGTTATGATACGTAGAAATAACTAAATTTTAAGACAACGCACTCAAATTTTCTAAAATCTTAAAAAAATATACTACTGTTATATAACAAAAAGAAGAAGGAACAATCTTATATGAAGGAGGGCTGTTCTGCACTAAATATAAGAAAGCAGCCTCAAAGCTCAACTGTAAAATAAGAAATAGAAGTCATTATAAACTACTTATGTATCACTAATCCTATAGTTCATACGATTTATGCATCCTATTATGTGTAATTATTAATTATTATTAGTATATTAAATTAACAAATTTATAGCAATTTCGTTACTTTCTTTCTGTTGTATCACTTTTCACAACTAAAGTTTTATCATTTTTTAAACTTTTTTTGACAGCTGCCATAATGGGAGTCATTGATAAGGCGATTGTTTCAAGATATTTTCTTTTAAGTGGACTCTTTTTGAATTCCAATCGATCAGAGTCTCTAATTTCATCCAAAATATTATTGAATGGTATTTTTTGGGCAATCTTTTTTGCAATCTCTTCTTTGCTTTGTCAATTGTCATGTGTGTTAATTCAGATCTATGTCCCAAATGCATTTTAACAAACTTCGTAAAAAAATTTAATTACCTCAAAAACAGAAAAATATTTAAACTTTGAGGGTATACAAGGCAACTATCGAACACGGTGATTAATTTAATCTTGCCCAAGTACTTTCAATCAATAGATCATCTTCAGGGGCATTTCGTCAATTGTGGACTATCCGACATAGTAGAATGTCATAAATTTAAAACTGGACATAACAATACAAAATACACTACACTAAGACAAACAAACACTTTAAAATTTATATGGCGAAGCTACATATTGCGAAGAATCCGGCTTCTTCACAATATGTAGCTTCGCCATATAAATTTTAAAGTGTTTGTTTGTCTTAGTGTAGTGTATTTTGTATTGTTATGTCCAGTTTTAAATTTATGACATTCTACTATGTCGGATAGTCCACAATTGACGAAATGCCCCTGAAGATGATCTATTGATTGAAAGTACTTGGGCAAGATTAAATTAATCACCGTGTTCGATAGTTGCCTTGTATACCCCCAAAAAGTTTAATTATTCGAACATTCAACCTTATATTGAGAAAAATATTTACCACTTGTCTTTATTACTAGATTTATAGATGAAATACAAAATGCATGAATTTTGTTACTGTTTTGAAGCTTTAAGTGTCTCTTTTTCTGACCACTTGGTTTATACATCCCAGATCGACTACATATAATATATTTTATAACAACATGATGATTGGTGGACTTTGTTTTCCTTTTGCAAAACTGGGTGTTACATTCATCCTCAATGTGTTTCTCCATTCTTAGAATTCTTCTTCTTCTTCGCGTGCCATATCAGAACTATCCGACGTTGACGATCACCATTGCGAAGGCTTCTCGATCTTCTGCAATATGAATTCTTCTACTGATTTAAAAATGTATTCCGTCTATATTTTTATATCGCGACAACTACCAAGGTGATTTAACATATCACTAGTAAACCTTCATTTATATATTTTACACATAGCCCAAATGTTCTTTTCTTTGCTTTTCAATAGAGATATTGTATTATTATTTACACCTAACTTACTTAAACTTACTTAAACACTTTAAGTTTCGTTATGTAAGTGTTTTAAATGTGACCTCAAATGGTGTTGATAATTAGTCTTAGTATTATTGGAATAATCAAAAAGAGAAAAATGCAATACTTGGATCATGTGTTGAGAGACGAAAAATATTAATTACGTCAAGTTTTACTGGAAGGAAAAGTACAGGGCAAAAGATCAGTAGGAAGACGCCAGAACTCCTGTCGGAAAGACCTGAGGAGGTGGTTCGACCGCTCATCCGCAGAAATTTTTTGTAATTTGGATCGCCAACTTTCGAAAGGAGATGGCGCCATGAGAAGAAAATAATTGGTATTATTAAAGTCCTTTGGATGTTTCTTTTTAATGTGTAATTTTAAAACATCTTTATTTTGCGAAAAGTTCTTATTATATAAAGAACAAGTAATGGCTATAACTGGTACAGGTAGTTCACTCTTTAACATCAACACACAAGGAATTGTTGAGATTCTGATAATATCATCAACAAATCAACTATGATTTGGGGCGGTATATAAGTGGTTATGTTAACAAAATTTATGTATAACAAAAAGGCATTTTACAATGCATTTACAGCTGTCAGATCGAACCGCGAATGAGGTAGCACATGCGCAAAGCAAATTATGTAAATCTAAATTGTGAGGGGTGTCAACGCAGACTCAAGTAAAGAAATCATTTAATTGACACAACATGTAACATTACAGAAGGAAACATGCGTAAGTGACAGAGAAGACTCTAGATATAATGGGCACATCGAGAGAAAACACCACCGAAACAAGGAATAGTCATTGATTGCTGGAGTATATATTATACATCAAGAGTCGTAGTTAGAACAGAGAGTTGAAATAATAGTATATTGAAAAAGATGATATAGTAACATTGGAAAGCACTATATCGGAGAAATGAATGACAAACTACTTTAAAAATGTACCAAAGGCACACTACATAATAATATATTACACTCTTACGGTTCAACTGAATCTTAATCTATTTTTATTGCTTTCACTCTACTTATGACGAATGAATTGAATCTGTTCCATTTATAAAAACGCGAAAGAAGATTTCTCACGAAGTTCCGGCAAGGTCAATCACTCTGTTCTGTAAGTCAACAGCTACTACGTATTTAGAGATGTTTTACTCATTAAGGAGTCGGTATGCGCCATTTAGGGTCTACTCCTACTTTAATTGATGTGTGTGTAACTCACGTACATCTGTTTAATTGTTTTTTGAATTAAAATACTATTTTTAATTGAACACTGTATACTTTTAATGTACGTTATGAAGATTGATGAGATGTGTGTGCATTCAGCCACATTGCCTGGTGAAGGATTCACTGTTGGCAGTGGCGTGTTAGTCTATTCTACCTGTTGATCCTCCGATTAATTAGAAACGTAAATATTTATTCTTTATATACATTTTAATTAGTTATGTAAAGTTAGGAACAAAAATATTGTTGTATCTGCATCTATAATTAAACAAAAAGTCTTGGAAGTGGTCAAAAATTGAAAAATAACCACTTTTAAAGCTTAGAGAAGATTATTCGAAGACACAACATATTATGTTTTAAAGTAAGCTTGGTGGTGAGTCAGCTGAGGTTAATCTGGACAGTATTAAGGCTTGAAAAAAATGGCTACAAATAATATTAAAATACTACTCTCCAAAAACTGTCTACAATTCAGAAAAAAAAGGATTTACCGAAAAACTACAAAACAACAAATGAAAATTTTATTTGGTGCACATATGAAGGGTGATTTGATAATTAAGACCCCTTAATCATTGGAAAAAGTAAACAGCTTGATATCTAAAGGATCCCAAATCAACAACTTCAACAACAAGTCTTAAACAACGACAAGACAAGATGGCTGACGAAATTTGATAAAAAAAAACACAGCTTTCCTTTGCCAGTCTTTCGATCAAGGTAATATTCATAACTTTAAACTAGCGCATAAAATTTTTTTAGTAAAAATACTCTTATCGTTTAGTAACAATGTCAGCTCTTTTGAAAACCAAGAAAAAATAATTTTTCCGCAAATCGCCAGGAAATTTTGACATTCCTGTCAAAATTTCTTGAAGAAAAAGTCAGGACTTTCTTACTGTAAGGAAATGTCATTTCCTTACTGTAAGGAAATGATATTTCCGTACAGTTGTTAGTGTTCTACATAAATGATAGAAAACACATTGCTTATAAGGAATTAATTTATATTTTGAAAACATAAGTCATTGCTGAATACATTTTTAAGATCAATTTGTTATATTTACAGTAATTTTACAGTTAGTACAATTATTGAGCATTGGAGGAACACTCTTAGAACTATGAGAAACATTTTGGACAACATGCAGGGTGGAAGTGTCATTTTGTTGAATATTTTGTACTGTGAAAATTTTATTTACCACCTCAACCTTATTGTTAAGCGATTCTTCGATATATCCTTCAGCAACGTTTGATGACTTCCATCCGCCATGCCTCTTTAAACTAGTTATGTCGGCACCAGAGTCAACCAATATTGTTGCAGAAGACCGACGAAAGCAGTGACCAGTATATTCTGTCGGATTTACCAAGTTCAAATAGGTAGCCATTATTTTGGGCATTTTTCTAAATTGATGAATTCCTACCACTTGTCTACAACCCTTTCCGCTTTGATATTTAAAGAAAAATCGGTCACTGTTCATATTTTCTGGTCTTAACGAAACATACTTTCGATAAACATTCAAGTAGATCTAATTAATTACAAATGATCTTGGTTTGTTGGTTTTCGAATCAGGTATGCTGATTAAAAGCTTAGATTCTAAGTCTTCTATATCTTGTACAGTCATTCGGACTAACTCATCCATTCTACAGGCCCCAGAAATACCAAATATTACAGCCACCTAAAAAATAAATAAAGCTATAATCTAAATAGAAATTAAAACCTTGTAAATTAACTTAATCATTAAATTTTCTTTATCTGGAGCTTCCTGGATAAATTGAGCTTGCCGTTTCAATAAAGAACGAAGTTTTGAGTATGTAGATATATCTACATTGTGTTTAAGTGCAAGGGTTGACTTCAGCATTGAATAATTAGCCCATAATGTTGAAGATTTCATCTTTAAACAAAGGTCTAGGAAGTATGCCATTACAACATTTTCTGAGAAAGAACTCGTATTTTTACTCATGCGATAATCCATAAAACGTCTGTATGCATTTTCGTACTTTTCTCTTGATTTCTTTGGCAATAATTCTAATGAAACAGTATTCACTGCCTCAACCAGCTCTGGACGAGTCCCAGGAGTGGAAATTTCATCATCACTTATCATTTTACTTTCGAGAACACCAGCAATTAAATTTATAAGCGTCAAGTTTGACAATTCAACCTCAATACGGGTCCATAGTAACCCAAGTAATTTTATTAGGAATTTCAAAGCACCATTTATTTGGGAAAAAAATTATCGCGTTTTTTTTTAAATCAATCAATATCTGTCGAATTTTAAACGATTTGCGGAAAAATAGTATGTTTACCTCGTAGGAAAAGCCACATTCCTGGACTCTGTCTCTCTGTCTCTGTCTCTGACTCTCTCGGCTTGCGCCTCGACTTAGCAATCTTCACAGTCGTCCAGGAATGTTAAGCTTTTCCTACCCGGTAAACAATGTACTATTTTTGTTAGGATGACTGTAGATGCAAATTTTCACAAAATATGAACCTCAATTTTTACCAAAACACATTAAATATTTTTTTGGTAAATATTGAGGAATATTTAATAATTAAATATAAAGAGAGCACAAGCAGGGAATTAATATTAATAAAAAAGATTTGAAACTTGAAAAGCTGGGAGCAAATCAATAAGGGAATAAGGATCTAATATGTGGGAAGGGCACGATATCGAATTATTGAAATATAAACGCCATCAGAATGGCATCAAAAACAAATGTGGTAATTGACGATGCTGTAGAATCCTTGAATCAATCCATACAAGAAGCTGCATGGGACTCAACGACAATCACGCTACCAAACTGCCATACTCATGAACTACCCAATAAAATTGAACAAAAAATATTGCGAAACGAGTACGTGGATGGCAGTTAACGAGAGTACTACAAGGCAAGACCAATCTGAATAGAGCTACAGCATAGTTAAAAGCGTTAATAAATAACTACAAACACCATGGTATAAATTCTGCCTACATGGGTATGTGCATGAAATTATGATTGGCAGGAAAAGTCAAACCCATGAACTGAGAAGAAGAATCGGCCTAGGGTGAGCCGCATATGGTAAACTGGGAGAAACTTTTAAAAATGAGCTGCCCACATGCCTGAAGAGAAAGGTATTTGATCAATGCGTTCTCACAGTGTTGACATATGGAGTAGAAACATTTACCTTAAGAGTCACGTAGAGAAGAATGCAGCAATCTATGTTAGAAATGATACCGCGAGATAAAATAAAGAACAAAGGGATCAGGAGAAAAATCAGGGTGACTGACATAATTGAAAGAAAGTCCAAACTAAAATGGAGATGGGCAGGACACAAATTCAAGAACGGAAAAGCTCCAGGCTCTGACAATATACTGGCTGAATTTCCTTAACTATGAAAACAAAATGACACGAAAGTGTAATAATCCCCATCCATAAAAAGGGAAACAAAACCAAGTGCTCTATTTATAGAGCTGACACCGTTTGTAGATAATTTTATTGAAAAATACCAAGCCAGCTTCAGAAAACATAGATCGACCATAGATCAGATCGTTACTCTAAGACAGCTACTTGAAAAAGAATGGGAATTCAATAGAACTATCCATAATCTCTTCATAGATTTCCGGCAAGCGTAGGACATCATTAAAAGAGGAGGCTTTGAATAAAGTGGAGTTAGCGGCAAAGAAAACTGGTTTAAGGGTAAACGAAGAGAAAACCAAATACATGTGCATCAACAGACAAAAGGGACGAGATAGAATAGGGCAAAATGTTACAATAGACCCATATAACTTCGAAAGAGTGGAGAGTTTTAAATATCTCGGAGCAACAATCACTGCAGGTAACGATGTTGCGGAAGAGATTAAAAGAAGAATTCATTCAGCAAACGGATGTATGTACAACCTTCACAATACTATTAAATCTAAAAGGCTAACACAAACATCAAAGATTAGAGTATATAAAACTGACCAAAGAAACTGGAAGAAAACTGAGATGTTTTGAGAGGAAAATCCTCAGAAGAATCTTTGGGCTTATCACGAGATTAATAGCAACCAATACCGATTAAGAATAAATGCTGAGGTCAAGCAGATGTATAGATCGAGCGACATAGTCCAATAAATTAAATCCCAACTTGTAAGATGGGCTGGCCAAGTCCATAGGCTTCCTAATAACCGCCTTGCCAAGTTAATATGGGAGGAAGCACCCACAGGAAGAAGAAGAAGCCTCCCCCCACTTAGGTAGTTCACGAATGCGATGGAGAGACAATATATGGTCAGATCTAAGAACAATTGGGCTACCTACTGATCCAACTATTATGGACGACCGTTCAAGATGGAGGCAAGTTGTGCAGTCAGCCAAGACCCACCTCGGGTTGTAGTGCTACGAGAAGAAGAAGAAGAAGGCAGGACACATGTGTTGTAAGCGACCTAGAAAGTAGTAATGATAACGAATGATGATATTTGAATAAAATATAACTTCTGAAGAAGATATAGAAGAAGTTGTAGAAATATTACCTGTTTCCGTCATTAAAAGAAGACTAGCAGCAGTAACAGTCACCTCCCTATAGCGGTCGTTTTTTAACAAATATTCGTGACCATTGTTTATAGGTTTTACTTTATATAGTAATAATTCCCAAGGTTCATAATAGGATTACTTAACATACAGGCTTCAAATATGTATATATTGCATAATATTGTTTATTATCTAGTACTCGAATAAATGAATTATAATTTTTACCCATAAAATCTTAAGATTATTTCCGGATCACCCTCTTTTAATGTCAAACGAAAATTACAAAGGAGCTCCATCGTTTAAATTCCAACTATCATCTTCACAAAATTTATGCTCCGTTTATACCTCTTGAAAATTAAAATTAAGTTTCCCCTTTTTTATTTCTTAATTCGTCTCAGAGAGCATTACATTATGACGAGAATTAAAAAGGTGTAAAACTTAATAAGAAGATAAACTCTTTAGTGCGATTAAAGCACTTCCCTGGGTTGCTATGGAGATGCCGTGCCATGCCAGGATTTATCTTCTTAAGTTCTGTGAAAATAAGCATATTTCTTTTTTACGTTTACTGAAAAAGAGACGTGATTTTAAGGACAAATTAAATTTTCTTAAAATAATTTTAGCATAAAGAATTATTATTTCTTACAAAAACTGTGGGATTGACAAACATTCACACTTAAATATTCTGTTACTTGTTTTATTTCTGGTATTTTTTATTACAAGCATTGATATTAACATAAAGAGAAAATAAATAAATAATATTGACATAAAGCTTGATGAACTGACTTTTGGTCGGCTGTTACCATTAGTTGGACTAAGTTGTCCACCCTTCCGAACATGGAAGATGTATCGTCGGTCCAATGCCAAAGTCACGAATGTGCATATTTAATGTTTTGAGAAAAAGCCGTTTTAAACATCGGGGACATTGTTAAAAATAGAAATTTCAATTTATGAAACTAACCACTATTGAAAGATTACTTTTATACAGCATTAAATAATGACGGCTGAAAATTTTCTACATTTTTAATGATTTTCCAAAAAATAATGCATATTCGTTGTTTTGGCCTTTTAAAATTTAAGACATATTGTTTTTCATTAAAACAAATAAAACCATAATATTGATAAAATGAACTAGTTTTATTGAGGATATAAGTCAATATTATAAAAGTTTAGGTTTCGTTATAATCGGACTGAACAAAATAAAAAAACAAACATCAAAGTTTTCTAAGAAAAACAAAAATTCTTTCTATATAGAAGAAAATTGAAATAAATCATCGTCGTATACTCTTTTTAAAAACTTAATAAAACAATAACGTCTAATCTTCGTCAGTATCGGATTCTTCAACAATATCGGGTTCCGGTAAATTGTCCCTCAGCGTTTGATTTTTTTTTAAGGAGCCGTTAAAATCATGGTAACCTCTTGGTATTGTCAAATCCTTGCACATTTTATCTAAGTTTTTCCATTTTACCTCGCTGATGGGTAAGTCATTTTAATGGGCCTTTTGTAACTCTGCTTGTTTTGGGCGGCCTCGTGTTTTTTTGTAGTCCACTTCAATAAAATCATCGGTAAAATTTACTTTATAAAGAACTTTTATGACATTATTTTCTTTAATATATTGAAGACAGCAAAGCTTTCTCCAAGGAATTTCACTTAATTTGAAGGAATTATTATTTAAAAACCCTTTAAAATCCAAAAAGGCATCACACGTCAAAGACTTTACAACAAAGGGAGATGGTGTGATACGTACATCTCTTATAAGTTGCGCCCAACCCTCGGGGTATAAACGGGTACATATTTTGCTTTCTTCTCTATTTTTGAATGAATGGAATCACATTCCATTTCAGTGTGTCCCGTTTCAAAAAACTTATGATCAATCACTTTCAATGATGGATATTCCGCAAGAAGTTGGATACACATTGTTGCAAATATTGCGTTTTTTTTGCAGGCCTCCACAGCCGTCAGACATCATACGTACAGCTTCAATTTGAGAATGGGTCATAACGAAATCTAATACACAAGATGAAATTTCATTAGACCCTCGGTTTCCCTTGGTTTCGTCCCAAAGGTAGCACATAACATCTTGATTGCCTAAATTGTAAATGGTAAAATTAAACACGGCTAATTTTCTTAAATAAAATATTTGACCAGCGTAACCTTTGGGCGTTGTTAATACTGCTTCTAAGTCGAAGTTGAAAGCCAAAACTTTAACTTTACGCTTTTGCAATTAACTTGTCCTCATCGCGAGCTTCTCTAGCTTAATTTGTTATTTTTAGATGTTGTTGATACGCTTCTTTATCAATATTTTTCTGTTCTTCAGACATATTTTTGTAAGTCAAGCATTTTCTACACTGGTCTTTTTTGGGCTTAAAGAAGCCTAAGTTATATTCGAAGAATATCTGGTGATATTTTTGAAATGATGCAGTTTTGTCTTTCTTAGTGCTGCACAACTCCTTATACATCCTGTACATTATTGATATATTAAGGGATGAGTCAAGGTATTTCTTTGTACTCGATTTATGACAATAATGCGATTCTACCGCTGGAAAGGATAGAATATGGTTTCGTATAAATTGTTCGACATCTGGGGTAACTTGGGGTAACTTGTTTGATGGTTGGTGTTTCCCGTGCTTATCTTTTTCTAAAACTCTATTGGATGAGCGCTTGTTTATTGCACTTCGCATAAAGGCGTCTGTCACGTTTAATGTGTGGCCATAAAAAGTTCCCTACATACGGTAAGTTTAATACCATCAACTGTAAGACTATAAACGTAGGTGTAATTTTTTCTTGAATTTTCGATACCTCTTGTCGTGCGTTTTTTGTCTTTTTGTTCAATGTGATTAGACACAAATTGACGTTGATCTTTATTGCAGGTAAAATTACGAAAATCATTATAAATTTTAATTCGGTTTTGCTCGGAAGTTAAAGTAACACATTTATGTTTTTGCTTATTCAGACAAGGTGCTGGCAAAATAGGCCGTGAAGGTACCTTGATTCCCCAATAGCCAACGTAAGACTCTCCTTTAAGCCTTTTCGCTTTCTTAACATTTTTCTTCCACAACTTCTCGTTTCTTTTTCTCTTCATAGATTCTTTTTTCGCCAGATTTTTAGGTGTTATGTCTGTTAGTATAGTTCTCTTACGATCAGCAACACCTTCCAGATCACTTTCCAATGAACTGTGTATGTCTGACGCAGGTGAAGGTTCATAGACATCTGAAGATGAATCAGATACAATCAAATCTTCTTATAGTGTTTGTGGCGAAGCTGGGAGTAGATTGTTTGGATGGTTAACCAGAAGAGGTGTTGACATGTGCTGGTCAGATATATCGCCTGAAATAAAAATGAACTTTTGAATGCGTGTTTCTTCAAATTGACTGAAAATAGTCTGAAGCAATGACTGAAAAAACTTGTATAGGAGTAATAAGATTTTAATGTTTTCTTACCTGTGTATGTTTGTACATTTTGCATTACATGGTACTGAGGTACATCTGGATGCTCGATGGTGGTTCTTAAAGGAACTTCGTTAAATAGATCATCTGAAAACAGAAAAAAAAATCATAACACAGGTATTTATATAAAAAGTGTCTCTTCAAATAGCTACGTCAAATATTTCATTAAAATATATTTATTATTTTTAACAAAGTTATGGAAACTAAAAATTTTAAGCCAAACAAAAGCCAGAGAAAGCATAGCTTTCTGTTATAGATGGACCTGATATAGCAATCGGTGTATAGTGTTCTACTCTCTCATCTTCAAATAATTCAGAAATGTAGTTTTCCTATTCTTTTAACTGTTCATTGATGTCTAATATTCTGTGTCCGTTTCTGTCTTCTAAACTTTGGGATACTTGTTTCCGTTTGTTTCCAGCGATCTCTTTTAATTTCTTGTGCAGATGAAATATATCGTGTTTCTTTTCATTTTGTTCAATTTCATTAAATTCTTTATTATGATATTGTGTTTTCGCGTGTTTTATTTTCTGCCTGATTATTGCGTGGATCCTCTTGTATTCGTTTTATCTTTATTTCTGACTTCTCTTCTTTGATCTATAAGTCTCAGTATTTCTTCTGTCATCCACTCTTGTTTTTTCTTGCTTTTAGCGCACTCAATTTTGTTTCTTGAACAGTCTTTAAGATGTCTTTAATTCTCGTCCAGTTTTCCTCAGTACTTTCTTCTTTGCTTGATGTTAACTTCATTTTTTGTTCTAATTTACTAGTTATTTCTTGTTTTATAGTATCATTTAGCATCTTTTCTCTATCAATAGTAACTGTTTGCTTATTCGTCCTTGCAACTCTTTTTAATCTCAGTGTTATTTTTCCTACTAAAATATTGTGATCTGTTGGTACATCTGCGCCTGGATATGTTACTGCTAATACTGAATTTCTGTATCTCTTATTTATACATATGAAGTCTATTTGGTTACGAACAACTCGTTCAGGTGTATCTTCTGGTGATTTCCAGGTGTAAAGACGACGTTTTGTAACTTTGAAAATTGTGTTTGTTATTATTGATTTTTACTATCACTATAAAGTATATAGGTATAGAATAGTCAAATAGTTAAGAATCAAACAAAAAGTCTCAAAAGAAAATATGCAATATTTTTGTCTGTGAGTGTATTTTAAATATTTTTATCATACAGAAAATTTAAATTATCAATATATTTTATTTATTCAAGATTTTGCCGTACTCTATCCTATAATTTTATAAGAATCAGGTTACAACGAACTCTTTTCCTTGGATCTATATCAACATTTGCCGCAGCTTGATATTATGTTGTTCGTCTCTGTGATTTCTTGTTTCTAAATTAACTTCACTTTTAAATAAATCTTATTTGTTTTGCTGCAAAACGAAAATATTTGCCGGCGTTTTGGATTGAAAATTATTATTCAGTAGGGAGCGACCGTACATAAAGCAAAAAAATCTCGTTTCCGAAAAACGTCTGATACTACTTGTAAAAATAAATTATCCTGTGTGACCCTTTTTTCGATGTTTGTTCGTCCTTGTTTCCCTTAATATGTGTATGTTAATTAATTCTTCATGTATATTCAGCGATCCTGATTTCTGAAATTGTTGATTTCAGGAATCCGAGATAGTAGAGACGAAGTATAACGGGCTAGCTTTTTTATGCTAACGGTTTTATTGTTCTTTTTATGTAAAGGATGGAATTGTTATTGTGGCGAACTATAATTCTTTGTATTTTCTTTTTCGATATCATTTATCAATTCCTTTTATATTTATTCTATAGCGCTGATGTGGATACGTGTTATACGCTTATGTGTATACTAGTTTAGTACACAAAATAGCCTTACAATATTCTAGTTTCCGAATAACGATGTTGTTTTATTCCATTTTCCCCTATATTTTTATTGAGTGTATTTATAAGCTTACCCGATACCTTAGGGTAAGATGGTTTAGTAGAATAAGAGAAATTTCCAATTCTGTTATAACAAAAACTCTTACATCTGTCAAATATGATATTTATAAATAGATAATAACATTAGTTAGTCATATGCTGACATTTTTCATGTGTAGAAATTAACCTTTGTTTACAATGTTTCAACCCGACCTGGGTATAATTATTTTTGTTAAGTTATTTATCAAAGAATTGAATTAGTACCATCATCTGTATTTTTTTAAAGTGCAATATGGAGAATTAGTTGGGTTAGCGTAGCGGCAGTCCAACACCAGAATATATTCAAAGTCATATGGTTAAAGCATTTGGGCACATAATTTAGATTATACTTTTATTTACGGGTATTCTCATCAGTTTTTTATGGCTGGTAACAGACAGCAACCGCGCTTTAATCTAGGTAATTAGTGGAAATACCATGGGAAGTTTTGCTCCATATTTTAATACGAGCAAAGGAAAGTATTATTATCCCTAGAATGGTACACTAGTGTTGCCGGCGATACCGAACAGTTTCGATTAGATGCAGTCAGCACGTGCCTAGAGAGGGGAGGCTTACATTCTCAGTTCCTTTACCTCTTTTAGTTTCAAATCAACTGTAACCGTATTTGTTTATCGGGCGCTAATAGCTATTGTAAGATATTTATCGGTGTCACATACGACACCGCAGTACAATTCCCGTTATAATTTTGAATATAGAAGTAAATGGCTTCAACAAGCAAAGCGTTGACTCAGGCTGAGTTAGAAGAAATTGTGCGTGCTTATGAGGCTGGTGAGAGTGATGAAGATGTTCCTTTAAATAATACAGAATCTGAACGTTTGAGTGAGGATAAAGACAAAGAACTTAGTGAAAGTCAACATTCTGATACTATTTTTGCAGAACCAGAGGTTAGTGAAGAGGAGAGTGAAGATTAGCAGCAAGATAGCGATCAAAAAAGAAAAGTATTATATGGAAAAAATGGTTTTAAGTGGTATACCTAAATCTTCGTTTTTCTTAAAAAACACTCACACAGTTCAAAAAAATATAGTGCTTCGTCTCTAAGGCCCAAAGGCTCACGCTTCAAATATACCAGAAGTTATTCTGGCTTGGAAACTATTTTTCAGCGACTCAATGATAAACTATATTACTCAATACACAAACCAAGAAATCTCTAAACAATCTACTAAATTTAGTCAATGACCAAGTTTTACAACTGTTACAACCAAAGAAGAGATTTTCAAGCAATTTGATTAAACCCAGCCTATGAGAAATGTTCACCCAGGTAGTACGATCGGGTGTAACAATTCATTGGAGCAAGGTGTGTTAACTCGAGGAAAAAACAGGAGTCACCACACCGTGCTCCAATGCTCTAGACCATCCCTTTCCCCCCGATAGCACTCTGATGCGCTATAGAGGCACAACAATCAGCCAAATGCTCTTCATGTGGAGGTCCTGGGTAATAGAACCCCAACATGGTTTCCTAACCGAATGCAAAAACTCAGGACAGCGCATCTCCGCTATATTCCTGTTATCTTAATAGAAGAGATTTTGGCATTATTCGGTCTTTTATATATGAGTGGTGTTCTAAAAACTAGCTACCTGAGTACCTCCGATTTATGGTCAAAACAAATTGGAATATCAATTTTCAGAGCAACAATGTCACAAAAACGCTTTGAATTTTTGATTAATTTTCTTCGTTTTGATGACAAACCAACTAGAGAGGAAAGGAAACGTGATGATAAATTTGCACCTATAAGATTTCTTTGGAATGAATTTATTGAAAATTATGAAGCTTATGTACACTCCTGGTGCATATGTGACAATTGATGAACAGTTGCTCAGTTTTCGGGGCAGGTATCCTTTTAAAGTTTATATTCCAAATAAACCAGACAAATATGGAATTAAAATCGTTATGTTGTGCGACTCTAAGGCTTTTTATATGTATTCTGCAATACCATATGTGAGAAAAGCGAGACGAGATGCATCAGAAACTTTGCCCACCCAATAATCTCACCCACACTTCGCCTATGCAAAAATCTTTATGGCACCAATAGAAATGTCACCATGGATAATTGGGTTTCGTCCTCAGATCTTGCAGAAAAGCTTTTACAAAAAAATTTGACAATGGTTGGAACCTTAAGAAAAAACAATTCTGACATTCGGCCCGAATTTTTTAAAAAGAAAAAAATTGTTTTAAGTTCTGACTTTGCTTTTGACGAGAATAAGTCGTTAGTATCATTTTCTCCAAAACCAAAGAAAATTGTTCTGTTGCTGTCAACATTTCATACTTATGGTGTAATTGATGTAGATACTAGCAAGCCCGAGATTGTCTTGTTTTATAACTCTACAAAAGGAGGAGTAGTCATGATCAGTTGTGTCGTTCTAAATCCGTGTCTAGAAAAACTCATCGGTGGCCTCTTAGAGTTTTTTATGGCATGGTTGATGGTGCAGGTATTAATGCTTATGTTATTTATAGCGCAAATAGAACCACATCAGATTCAAATTTAAAAATTACTCCCAGGAAAGATTTTCTTAGGCATTTAGCACTACAGTTGGTGACTTCGCAACTAAAAAAGAGATTAGAAATACCAACTTTGTCCAGATTTTTGCGTTCCATGATTTTGGATGTTCTTGGTGTCAAGGGGACCAGCCAGTACTCAGAAATTAAGAACCTCAACCTCCAGCCCAAAAGATGTCAAGTTTGCCCTCGATCTGTAAACAGAAAAGGTAGAGAGCTGTGCGTCCGCTGTAAAGCTTACAAGACCAATCTATCTATCTTGTACCGAAGAAATTTGTTTTTTTTTGTTAAAAACATGTTCTTTTTTACTTCTTTTTATAACCTTGCACAATAAAAAATGTAAAAAATACGTACCTTTTTGATTTCTTAGTATAAATTAAAAAAATGTTTGTGGTGTCGTATATGACCCCACGGTACCACTAATTAGCTAAAAAATATCGATACCATTCTAGGGTTATTATTATATTTAGATAATAAATACATATTACAGCGAACGACTCTGTTAAAAGGAGATATTTTTTCCCTGATCTGGTCTAGATATACGATGAAAAAGTTTTCTTTAAATATCAATATTACAAAATAATAAAAAAGAGGACTTATGCTCAAATGAGTTTAGAAGTATTTTTACAGTGTTTATAATTCGTTTTTTATAACCCAATTAACATAACCGAATCGCAAAATAGAGCGAACAGGCCATTTTTATTTCTTAGAGAAAAGTTAGCGACACCGCTCATTATGAATTTCTTAAAAACTCGTTCTGAACAAAGTTTTTATTGCCATAATTTAATGAATTACCGAATTTAATAAAGGAATAGCGGCCTATCAATTAATCTGGAAGTTGTTTTCAGTCCCCAGCTCCGTTTCTGCTTAACTTATTGTATTTACATTTCGTTTGTGAAAAAGTTCTTTGTGAATAATTTTAATCTAGTTTTTCAATATTTATTCCACCGAGTAATGAAATCACCGTTTACTCTTTTGAGAAGGAACTTTTTCGGAGAATTTACGTAGCTGTAGAGTTTAATTTAATTTTGGATGGGAGCTGTAATAACATATTTGCAAATATTCCAAGAAAAATATAGGAGTATTTATATAACTGTAAACTTTAAACTTGTGTATTTCTTAACTTTATGAGCGCATAGTTTGAGTGTATACCATTTTTTATTAAAATTAGTAAACTGTACTAAATTGATTCTGCTAGTATTGGAACAAGTTGGAATTCGTGGTCGACTATTAGGAGCTTTATCTATAATTACTTAAGTCGTCTTCGTTTGTTTAATCGTTTCCGAGGCCTATTACTGGAAGTTTTAACCTTTCAAGTTTCTAACAAGTATCGAGGGGTTAACCCGATGCCTCAACCCCCATCCTGGAGGACCGGAGCTTTGATTTCGGAGTGCCGCTCCTAGACCGGTTGCCTTCTCTACGGCTCAAAGAGACCTGTCTTCCCTTTCTTCCTTATATTTCATCCCCTAAAGTTTGGGTTGCTACCTCCGCCTTTGGATCCCAAAGTCGTTGTGGTCTTCAACCGTAACCCTGGTCAGGGGGCCCTTACAGGGTGCTATCAGCCGGGCCAGCTGAACCCTGGTTTATTTACGAGGTGTTACTCCTCCCCCTCCTCCTTTATCCGGGCTTGTGACCGGCAACATAACAGCCAAGCTACTTAATTCACCTGGCGATTATGCAGGCGGAGTTGAACAACACAACAAACACCACAAACACAATCAGAGGTGCAAGTACATACATAGCTTCCCCAATTAGGATTGACGACAAAGAAGTAGCACGAGTATGTCAAACATTAAAGAATAGAAAATCACCAGGCCCTGGCAGTATTCCACTTGAGCTACTCAAGTACGGTACAAGCAAATTATATAAACAGCTACAACAGGACAAATTTATAGTAAACGAAGGATTGAGGCAGAGCGATCCTTTGTAATCATTACTCTTCAATTTATGCCTAGAAAAAATAATGCGAGAAGCGAAAATCAATAGAGAAGTAGTTCTATATCATAAAAGACACCAAGTTTTGGTATTTGCGGATGGTGTAGTGTTGCTGGCAAGAGGAAAAAAGAGCTACAGCAGATAGTACAGAGAATAGTAAAATCAGCGAAGAAAATTGGACTTAACATAAATGAAACTAAAACAAAATGTATGCAGTGGACAGATGATCAGTTCAGGGATGGACAAAATTTTAAATAGAAGTAGAAGAAAGATCATTATACGAAAATGGTAGAAAGATTTAAATACCTAGGTGCAATAATATCACGCAAACCAATACAATACCAACCAATACAATACCAATACAACCAACGCAATATTCAAGAAGAAATAAAAGCTAGAATAATGACAGGCAATAGAAGTGTGCATGCTCTTAGTGGAATGTTGAAAAGCAAGTTTTTATCAAGAAAGGCAAAAATACAGTTATACAAAACAACTATACAACCAATAGTAACATACTGCCGTGAGACATGGACAATGACAAAAAATTAACAAAATTTGCTGGAGATATGGGAAAGGAAAATCCTGAGGAAGATATATGGAGAAATAATAAGGGACGGTTTATGGATAAGAAGATCAAATGATGAGTTAAAGGAATTATATAATCAACCTAATAAAAAGGGTACTAAACTACATTATAGCTTCAAAAAAGAGAAGAGGAAGGCCAAAAAATAGATGGAATCAAGAGGTAAAGAAAGATATGGAAAAAATTTGGTCAGAAAAGAAAAATTAATAACAAAAAGGAATGGAGAAAAATCACATATCGAGCCAGAGAAGATCTCAGTTCATAAAGAAAAGCGAAAATCAAGATAGAACAAACTTTTCAACCCATGGGCCTCTAAGGCCTAATCTATTGTGTATTTTATTATCCTTTATGGTGTGATATTGATGATTTATGTAATTTCAGTAAATTTTAAATTGTTATTGTTAATGTTTCTGACTTTTTGTAAGCTTTGGCCATAAAATTGTACAATTTTCAGTGACAGTAAAGCATATTCTATAAATCTCTCTAGGTCTATTTTAAAATCTATGGTTTGCGGTGATGAGTTTGTACTAACTACGAGTGCATTTATGCTGATTTGTGATAAGATGAGGATACGTGTACGGAGTTTACGAATATTAAGTCTTTGAATATTTCCAGTAGTCTGATTCTTGTAGGTAGGACCATGTCGTCGATATAAAATTTAGGGGTTATATAAATATAACAAAAATTAATACTATAACTATCAGTTTCTCAAAAACCTAAATGATTTATACACAGTCTCTACATCTTTTAATACAATAGTACACAAACAAGATAATACAGTAAACCCAAACTGTCGCAAAGCTGCGTCCCATTTCTCGGGATAATTCTTATTGAAATAAAGTTTAAACAGGAACAGTGAGAAAGCGGCAAACCTGGCAGTCGTTTAAAAAACTCAAGTTAATGAAGGAGACGGTGGTAAATGAAGATAAATGATTCAGATATTGGATTAACTGTTAGGAGTATTTACGTGGAGGACTGGGAGACAATGATGTGTCTCTAACTGACTTTAAGTCAGGGGTAGCTCTACGGGAGCTAAAGGGGATAGCATTTTTGTTATTTGTCATTGTTATGTGAAAATTAAATAGCAATTAATGATGATGATGATGTGTGTTTATCATGAAAACTAGTCCATTTGCCACATAATTTATATTATATATCCGGATGCATATAAGTGATTACAAAACAATTTTTACACAAAAATTGTTTTGTACAAAACAATATAAAACAATTACTCAATAAATAACACACATTTCAAAAATATATCTCTCGAATAAGTATAAATAGCTTTTAATAACCCAATGGTATATTACATCACTTTCATTTAACAAACAATCACACACATATCTCTTCTTCATTGGATCAAATCTATCTCCTCAAGAACTTCCCGTTTACTGTCAAACAACTGCAATAATAGAATTGAGTTCTCCATTCAACAATACATAGTAGTTTCAACCATGCTCTACCATCCATCAATTAATAGAGTACCGGCATGTAAGTAATGTTTATTTTATTTATTTGCTCATTTCATTTATTATTAACATTAATTTATTACAATCGAAGAGACTGTTTTATAACAATTTGTGGGCCTTACCTTGTCTGTTTAAACTTTTAAAACTTTTATACCTTTTATTCAACTTACTCATTTAAATAAAACCACAGACATGTAATATTGGCATAATTATTGTAATTTACAACATCTACTTTGTTTATCGTTATTAGACAACACCCTAATATGGGTTTTTATTATTTCAGCATTTGTTTAACGTTGTATCGAGACCTGAGGATGCTTTGCATATTGTAGAAAGTGAAACCGGTCGTCTGATAGTTAAATTAAATTGATTGTGAGTAAGTCTTATTTATTATTTCTTTACCTATACATTTGAGTTAGTATATTGATTTCTGATTCAGTGACAGTAGGTGGGTTATGTTTAGTAACAGTTGCACATTACTTTTAACCAGGTTTTCATAAACTGTAGATAAAAGTGTTTTATTTTTAATCCATCCAAACAGCATGTGATTAACATCACACTGGGAAATATCGCATGAGCACTTTTCTGATTCTATAATGTTTAATCTAGCAAGGTGATCAGGAACAGCACCGTAACTAGTTTTTAATCTTGTAATAGTTGCTGCTGATCATTTGGATATATTTTAATGGAATATGTGTGGTAATTCTGTTAGGGATGGTAACGTAGGATGAATCTTATAATATTAATTATTTGATGTATTCGCCAATATTTTCCATTTGTTTTGCCAGTTAAAATTTATTTTTTTATTATAAAAATTGATTAGATCTGATACTGTGTATATATGTTCTTGTAAACCAGAATGGGTAGTTTCCTTAGCGAGCTCGT
The DNA here is from genome assembly GCA_918026665.1 of Diabrotica balteata. Taxonomy (NCBI): domain Eukaryota; kingdom Metazoa; phylum Arthropoda; class Insecta; order Coleoptera; family Chrysomelidae; genus Diabrotica; species Diabrotica balteata. The sequence continues at coordinate 157,820,817 of OU898280.1, forward strand.
CTACCTTGTCATTACTTTTATCTCGGTGTTACTTTTTGCCCAAATGAATGTTACATCTTTGTTTCTCATTTTTTGTTTAATGTCACTTATTAGCTCACATGTCGTATAGTTTAACTCAGTATTATTAAGTCCATTAAGAACTGACTTAGAGTCTGAGATGATCACAGCATCTTGCACAGATTGCTAGTCAATCCAGAGCTTTTCTAATAGCTGCCGCTTCTGTGGTGTAAATAGAGCAATGTGGAGGAAGTTTTATTTTAAATAATTTATTATTGGATGGAATGTATACTGCAGACCCTACCTCCCATCGTTCAGTTTAGAGCCACCTGTGTACCTAACTTATAGTTTTATTAGTATATTCACTCAATATGGTTCACAGCAACTGGTTATTTATTTTTGTGTTTATGTTCTTTAAAAACCGTATTAAATTTTAATTTATAGAATGATATAATAAAATTTGTTGAAAGTGTAACCGGTAAATCATTGGTTGTCAGAAAAGCATACGCTAATGGTGGTGAATTTTTTTAACTGTTCACTAGATTTTGAATAATTCATACAGCATACTCAGTAAGCTGCTTGTTCTTGTTCTTAATTTTAATCCACATTTTGTGGCCAATAAATTGCTACGATTTTCTAATAGCGTTTCATTACTTTCAGCAAGTAACAAAGGGCATGGTGTTGATTTCATTGATTTCATGTTGAGTTACAAGTAATATCAAACTTTTAAACTGAATGTGATCTGATGAGAAAAGGCAACAAATATTTGATTTCACGCAAACAAATCCTATGTATCTCTTGATACGTATTTCGACCTAATAGGTCTCGTCAGAAGAGCTATTCATAGGGGTTCTCAACGTGAAAAATCAATATTTTCTGCCTTTTAAGAAGCAACAATAACATGGCTTCAATACGGACGCAGTAGCGACATCTAATTCAACAATCATAAAATAGTTTCGAAACACAATTCAGATTTCTGCTTTATAATCTGAGCCTTCTAAGAATTGCAAGGCAAACAGACGTTGATAAAAGGTGTTAAAAGAGACATGGGGAATTATTAAGGAATTTTAACACCTTTTATCAACGTCTGTTTGCCTTGCAATTCTTAGAAGGCTCAGATTATAAAGCAGAAATCTGAATTGTGTTTCGAAACTATTTTACGATTGTTGAATATATTTTGAGTAATCTATTTTGAGTAAATGTGTATTGCTTGCTAACCTCTATAACATACATCCGTAATTTAAAATTTATCACACGTAGGTCCTATAAAACATCAATGTAAGTGTGGGATCAGCACCCGATCTCCTGCAAGTGACACATTTAAAAAAATTGATGCCTTTCTCACATCTTTTTTTACATATTGAACCATAATAATTTGAGGTCTAAGATTATACCAATATATTTATACTCACTATCAACAGATATAACATATCCTAAAAGGTTTAAACTATCAGGCGTATGTATCCTATGTCTTGTAAATATCATAATCGCATTATAAGAACAATTAAGCACATTCATTTCTTTAAATCAGCTCAGAGTGATAGTTTCGTTATATGAACATTTTTGTTTCTATCAGTATCCTTATAAATCAATTAAATTTTGCAGTTCTTAATAATCTTTTTTTTTAACACCGAAATTATTTATAACGGCATTAGAGTATGAATTTAAGACGATCGATTAGACTATAGAGGAGTAACAATAGACGGCGAAAAGCTTAACCATCTCCGTTTCGCAGATGACATTGTGCTTAACTCAGATAATTTAGGAAAAGCCACAGATATGTAAATGAATTGGACTTTGCATGTTCGAAGGTGGGACTTAGAATGGACTAGATCAAAACTGAGTTTATAACAAATATAGTCAAATATCGTAACAACCCAGCCATGATACCAAACATACGAAGCCCAAAGACAAATTATTTTAGTGTGGGCAGACTTTGTAAAACTACGAGAGACACACTTAGGGCCAATACGTCAATCAGCCTTAAAAGCAAAGTATTTGACCAATGCCTATTACCGGTCATGACCTATGTGTGTGGCAAAGACTATGACTCTAACCAAGACTACGGCTTCAAAATTGAGAATAGCACAGAGACGAATGGAATGGTCTATGCTATGAGTGATGTTGTGGCACCGAATAACGAACGAAGATCTGCGAAGAAGGACGTGTATTGCTGATGTTGTGAAACACATCCCTCCTCAATCCTTTAGCCCTTGTCAGGGCGTAGTGACACCCTAAATATTATTAGTCTGCTGTCTCCATTGACTGCGATCTTGTGCCATATGGACGGCTTCATGTAGGGATTTTCCCACCAAACTCTTCATTTGGTCCACCCATCGCATTGGAGATCTTCCTCTTGGTCTTCGGCCTTCTACCTTACCTTCTACTACCAATAGTTCCATGGTGCCCGTTCTTCTAGCTATGTGGCCGAAGTAAGTTAGGTATGCTTGGTTTACTTTTTTTAGTAGCCTGTCTTTTATATGAAGCTCTTCCAGAATTGACAGGTTGGTTTTATGTTCGGTCCAGGACACGCGTAGAATTCTTCTATATACCCACATTTCGAAGGCTTCGATCTTACTCCTATCGATTTTTTTGAAAGTCCATGTTTCAGCTGCATATGTAGCAATGGGAAAAATAAGGGCATTGACCAACCTAAGCTTAGTATTCCTTGTTATTGTTCGGTCTTTCCATATTTTAATTAATTTAGCAGTTGCGATTCGGGCCATTCCTAGTCTACGTTTGATTTCTGAGGAACAATCACCATTGTTGGTTATCAGAGAGCCCAAGTATACAAATCTGTCGACTACTTCGAAAATCCCTATTTGGCGTATATGCGGTAGATTATTATTTTCTCTGTCTACAATCATTATTTTTGTTTTCTGGTGTTGATTTCAAGTCCGAATTCTTCACTTATTCGGCTTAGCCGTTCGATGATGGTAATCATTTCGACTTCATTCGCTGCTAGTATAAGTGTGTCATCTGCGTATCGCAGGTTACTGATTTTTCTGCCTCCTATAGTGATTCCTCCATTCCATTCATCTAGTACTTTTCTCATTATATATTCAGAATATATGTTGTACAATAATGGTGATAGTATGCAACCTTGTCTAGTTCCTTTCTCTGTTTTGAATGCATTTGAATATATTCCATGTACTTTAACTTTGGCTGAGTTTTTATTATACAGATTTCTTATTAGGTTAACTAGGTGGTTAGGTACTCCCATATTTTCCATTATACTCCAGAGAGGATCCCATTTTACTGAATCAAAAGCCTTTGTGTAATCTACAAAACAGAGCAACATTGGTATGTTATGTTGTGAAACGCATAGCTGAACTGAAATGGAACTGGGCAAGCCATGTAGCGAGAATACAAGACTCACGATAGACGAGCAAAATAAGAAATTCAAGGCCAAGAGCACACAAACATAGTAGAGGAAGACCATCTACACGTTGGACTGACGACATCAGGCGTATCACCAAAAATTGTCAACAAAGCACAAAATCCCAAAGAATAAAGGAGTGTAATGGAGGCCTATGTCCAGCAGTGGACGTGATAAGTGAAGGCTGGATGATATAAATAGTATTACGAACATGAGAAGAAAGGATGACTATCCAACTAAATGCTTATATTATGGACACTATGAAATTGTTAATTTTTTGCTTGCGATAATAATTCGTAGCTTTTTGTATTATTTTCTGTATTTTTTACCTTTATGCATTATTATTGGGTATGTACGACTAACTTAGCTTATTATTCCTCCTCTAAGTATTAATTCGACACGACACTGATTCTATTGCGAGAGATCCCTGAGATATTAATGTCGTTTCAGTCTACCTATTATCTGCAATAATTGATGGATTGTTTGTGTTAAGTTTAAAGAGTGATGATAATTTTCCTAGAGTAAGTCGTTAATGTACGTGAATCTTGATTATTCAACAATTACTTACTTGCTAAATTGTATATTATTTTGAAAAAAAGCGCAACGAAAAACAACGACACACCATTGGGAGGTATTTACAAATAGACTCTGTTAAGATTAGAATGAAATAAGAATTTGTGGAAATCACATATTTAAAATTGTTCTGAAGCTATTTTCTTGTGGCATTGTAAATTAATTATTATTTTCAACTAAATAATGAATTCTATAAACAAAATTTTGGTCTAGCAATGGGCTCTAGTTTATCTCCATTCTTAGCCGATATATTTATGGAAGATTTTGAAACAAATATCATTTCTAAACAAAATTTCAAACCCACAGTATGGTGGAGGTATGTAGATGATGTATTCTCAATATGGCCTCATGGATCAGAGTTGTTGGACACATTCCTAAACAATATAAATGATAAAGAAGAGACAATAACATTTACCATGGAAAAGGAGTATAATAATACGCTACCTTTCCTGGATGTTTTAATCTCTAAGAACGATACTGGATATGAGACTCAGGTGTATAGAAAACCAACACACACCAATAGATATTTAAATTTCAAATCAAATCACAATATTAATGTAAAAAAGGGAATAATTAAATCCTTATACGATAGAGCCAAAATTACTTGTTCTAACGAAAATTCGTTCTTGGAGGAGAAACATTTGTTAACATCTGTTTTATTAAAAAATGATTATCCTTTATCGTTTATAAATAAGGAATTTTCAACAATCGATCGAATAGAACAGAACAACTTAGGACGAGATCCTACAGCATACACAAGGAATAATATGAGGAAAATAAGAATACCGTACATAAAAGGATTATCAGAAAAACTTAAAAGGATAGGAAATAAATTCAACATTTCAACAACATTCAAAACAACAAACACGTTGAGATCTATTTTGTCCAAAACCAAACCTAACAATGAACAAGAAAGGACAAAGAATTGCATTTATAAAATACCTTGTGAATGCAATCAGTTTTATTGAGGTGAATCATCAAGGCCATTAAATGTTAGAATAAGTGAACATCAATCTTATATTAAAAATAGAGAATTTGATAGATCTCAAATATGTAAACACGCATGGGATAATGAACATAGGGTTCAATGGAATAATTCAAATGTAGTCCTAAAAGAAACGGATGGTAAAAAAAGAAAAATCAAAGAAGCGGCTCTAATTATGCTAAATGAGGCCAATTGTGTCGCAAATTCCTCGGCAGAATGTAGTAGGATCTGGTTACCAATATTGAAAGAGGAAGTTATTAATAAGAAAATACCAGTATTAGTAAGTCAGTAACATATAGAGGATACATCATTTATGTTTTTAAATTACGTAACATATAAAAATCAGAATTTTTGATGTTTGTTGAAGGTAAACTAAATTCACGAACAAATACTTACAATGTCGGGATAGTATTATGAGGTTTTTTTCCTGGTTTTTCCCTCATAATTTACTATGGAATCACTAACAGGAGAATTTTACTGTCATCATGTCATGTGTTTGTCTTTTTAAAGACGAATTAGATGCTATGATTTTTTCTGACGGATATTCTCAAGTTAAAGTTGATTTCATGTAATCGAATGAACTATCTTATAAATAAAGTCGTCCCAGGAGCGCAACTCAACAATATTGGCAATATCGTTTTAAAGTCATCTACTTTAAAATGCATAATGTATGTCTGAATTGTCAATATAAATGAGTCAGATAAAATTAAATTATTAGAAGAATTTTTTCACTATGTAACAAAAAACAAAATTTGTTTAATTTAATGTTTGTATTTTGAGAACGATTTCCGAATTGGAAATTGAAACGTCAATAAACGTATTTTTATCTTTAATTGTGGCTTATTCCCAGTTATAAATAATAATTAATTCACATATTTAAAAAAAGACAACAAAAAAAAGAAATATTAAAAACTAGAGAAAACAAAATCTACAATAATTTCTTAATAATATTAACTATAAACATTTTATCAAAAAAATGAAAGTTACTTTTTAATCTAAGTCGAATTAAGATAAAAAAATATTTCAAATATGAATGACTTGATCCTAGATTATGTATACATTCCATTTTTGTATTCATGAACCAATTCACCTTTCATTTGATATGTACATTCATACATTTTTGCATCAAAATAAACAGGAAAATCTCACCTCCCCAAGGGGCATACGTGTAAGATTACATCTTGATTCTATGAATAGGTAAATTTTTCGCCGGCAAACGACCTCCGAGAAGGTGGTTTATAACCTGACTGCCCGTGGGAGCACGGAGCTTATAAAAACCGAATAAACCAACCATATGGGACAACACACACATCACACTGATAACAGATGTGTATTTTCTCGCTAGTACATCAGTGTTGCCAACGTCAAATATGTTACGTGGAAGTTTTTCACCTCTAGAAAGATGAAATGTGATAGTAAGAAAAATTCTGTAATAAATAACTTCCGGACGCATGTGAAAATGTAATTTATCTTACAGGAGTAAATTGCATTACATACAGAGGAATCAATATTTTAAAATTTAATCAGCTAAAAACTTTATTCTGTTCCACCTTACGGCATAATTTTTATCCGTATAATTTTAGTAAAATAATGTCAACAAAAACACGTGTTTACAAAAGATACTATTTCTACATTAGAAAAATGGTCAAATAAATTTTGTTCCAATAAAAGTAAATGTATGTGTCCAATGTTTTTACCTTGTTTAGGCTATGGTGCTTCTTCAAGAGTAGTATTTATTTATTGGTTAAACGTGAGTCTCATCTTGCGGCTCTCCGGGACATGGCGGAGGTTGTAAAGCAGGAGTGCTAGAAGAATGTCCTACCTTTTGGGCGCCGTATGAACCAAGCCCGCTACTAAGTACAGGTTCCATAGGAAAAAAGATCCTTTTCAAATTATTGGCCTTTTGTTTTGTTTGGTTTTAAACGCATGGATGATAACTGTGGTTGTGTCCTCACCTAGGATCAGGTATCGTTGTGCAATGAGATTGGCAAACCACAGGAAACCAAACTCCCCCTGTCCTTGTGATTTCAATTCGACTCGTAAAGAGTGTGTATGGTGCTCACTGTTTGGTGTTTGGTGTTGTGGATTTGTGACTGATTAGTAATTTTTTTAATATTGATGAATAAAGTATATATATTAAATAAAGGGTATTTTAAATAAATTTGGTATATTTTATGCCAAAAGAAGTAAAGACTCAGATCCGAGTGCGCGTATTCCTTATATTTTCTTTAATTGTGCTAAGCTATTCGGATATGAGTCGTTGTTATATATATATATATATATATATATATATATATATATATAATATATATATGTTCAGCTCAACAGGCCTCAAAGGCCCAAGGCTTCAACGGTTTTCTTCCATTTCTTTCTATCTTGTGCTAAGTTTTTCCAATCTTGTACCCGCAGCGACTTCAGATCTTCTTTTGCCGACTCCAGCCATTTTCTTCGGGGCGGCCTCTTTTTCTTTTTGTACCAGCCTCCGTGTTTATTAATTCATTGGGAACTCTTCCTTCCTTCATTCTTGCTATATGCCCGAGCCATCTTAATCTTTGAATTTTCGCGAGTCTTGTTATTTTTGGTTGTCCATATATTTGCATTATTTCTTCATTCGTTCTTCTTCGCCAGATGTTCCCCTCTTTTACACCTCCGTATATCCTTCTAAGAATTTTTCGTTCCCATCTATCTAATTTTACTTCCATATCTTTATTTAGTGTCCAGGTCTCGCTAGCATAGAGTACTGTAGGTCGGATAACTGTTGTATATATTCGTTTTTTTGCTGTTCTGGATATTATCTTCGACCTCAGTATCTTAGTCAGGCTCCCAGCACTCTTACTACCTTTGGCCATTCTTTTTATGATTTCTTGGTTCTCTTCGTTCCTATTTGTTAGTGTCACTCCCAAGTAGTCGAATTGGCTAACAACTTCAAAGTTATATTCTTTACTTGGGCTTTGTACCTTAAAGGACTCTCCTAGATGATTTTCGTTTCCCCTCATCACCATATATTTTGTTTTTTCTTCGTTTATTTCTAAACCATATTCTCTGGCTATTCTCTCTATTCTAATAAAGATTTCTCTTAATTCTGCAGGTCTCCTTGTTATTAAGGTAACATCATCTGCATATGCTACACATTGATGTCTGTGATGATATATTGTGCCTCTAGTGTAGATGTTACATTCTCGTAAAATCTTCTCTAAGATCAAATTGAAAAAATCTGTTGATAACGGATCACCTTGTCGCAGACCTCTATTGGTGATAAAACTATCCGAAACCCGTCCTTCTAACATGACTTTACTTTTAGTATCATTGAGTATGCATTTAGTCAGTCTTACTATTTTTGGTGGAAATTCAAAATATTCTAGTGCTTCATATACTTTATTTCTTTTATAGTATCATATGCCATTCTAAAATCAATAAACAGCATGTGTACTGTTAGGTTGAATTCATATGAGCTAGCTAAAATTTGTTTCATTGTAAAAATTTGGTCAGTTACCGATCTGTTTGCTCTGAAACCTGCTTGATATTCACCTAGACAATTTTCAACTTTTGTTTTAATTTTATTTCTAATTGATATGGCCAAAATCTTATACACTGTATCTTGTAGAGCTATTCCCCTGTAATTTTTACATTCTGTAACGTCTCCTTTTTTATGCACTGGACATAAGACTGCTTCTTTCCACTGATTGGGTATTTTTTCTTTGATCCACACTTCGCGTATTAACTCAGCGATTTCTTCTTGTACCATTTCGCCACCTTCTTTTAAAAACTCAGCAATGATACCATTTTCACCAGGTGCTTTGTTGTTTTTTAAGTTTTTTATGATCTCTATAATTTCTTCCTTGGTAGGTACTTCTTCATTTACATCTGTGTCCCTTACTTCTTCATGTTGTAGTTGCGTTTGTTCTCTTTCATCTTGGTCGTCCGTACATAATAATATGTTCTCAAAATAACTGGCCCACCTTCTTAATTTTTCATCTGTTCCACCTAACAGATTCCCCTCTTCATCTTTATAATATCTTGATGTGGTTTTGTACTGGGTTCGGTCTCGTTTTATTTCTTGGTAGAAATTCCTGACTTGTTTATGTAAAAAATCTTCTTCAATACGAACTAGTTTCTGCTCTAAACTTGAACGCTTCTTCCTTCTACAGATCTTCTTTGCTTCCCGTCTTTTTTCGGCATAAGCTTTTTTACTCTCTTCATTATTTCTTATTATGCTATTTATTCTAGCTTTATTTCTGTCACTAATGGCTTTCTTACAATCCTCATCATACCAATCCGTTTGTTTACATTGTCTGTTTCTTGATAATACTGAGTCGGCTGCTTCTTGAATTTTTTCTTCTAGTTGTACCCATCTGCTTTCTATATCATTTACTGTTGTCTGGCTTTTCAGTTTCTCTTCAATTTGCTGCCTGAATTTTTTCCTAACTTCTCCCTCCTGAAGTAGTGCACCGTTATATATTTTTATTTTTTTACAACTAGCTTTATTAATTGTGGGTATTATTTGCTCCATTTTAATTTTGACCAAAAAGTGGTCCGAATTTGCATCAGCACCTCTGTAACTTCGGCTATCTTTTATGGCTCTCATATGTTTGGCTTCTATTAGGAAATGATCTATTTGGTTTACTGTTTGTCCATCTGGTGATATCCAGGTACCTTTATGAATTTCTTTGTGATCAAAATAAGTGCACATAATTCGCATATTGTGTTCGAAAGCAAATTCTATTACTCTTTTTCCATTCAGATTACTATCTCTATGTTTACTTTTTCCCCCTGTTATTTGTTTGTATACATCCTCCCTGCCAATCTTTAACGTCTTCATCTGTATTTTCTGTTGGTGCATGCACATTTATAAAGGTTATTTTTCTATATTTTCCTCTTATTCTTATTTTACATAATCTGCTTGTGACTGCCTCAAAATCTATCATCAGATTGGCAAATGTTTTCTTTATAAAAAATCCCACCCCAAATACACGTTCATTGTCTCCACTGTTGAAAAACACGTAGTTCCCCACATCCATGGTGAAATTTCCTTTTTGTTTAGTTTCTTGTATAGCTGCAATATCTATTTCATATTTCTCTAACGTATCTGATAAGTTCTTTAGTGCCCCTACTTCAAAAGTTCCTCTAACATTCCATTGTCCTATCATCATCCTATTCCCCGCTTTATTCGTTTCCATATTTTCCTGACCACTATGCCTGTGTAGACTCAGTTTTTTTTCATTTTCTCTAGTTTTTCGGTACTATGGTTCCATTTCCACCATTCATCGTTTATACATATTTTCTGATAGCCGACTTTTGTTTCATTACCTTTTCCTTTTTCTTCTCTCGCCATATCTCTTAGCTCTTTCTGTAGTTTGGCTTCGGCTTGGGTTAGATCGTTTTCAATGAAATACCGCGTTCCTCTTAATTTGCTCTTATTCTTCATAATAAGCTCTTTATCCTTCATTGTATCTACTTTTACTATCGCCACTGGTGGTTTCCCTTGAGAGGTTCTTATTTTCTGCACATCTTTTATTTTCACATTCACATTCAATTGACTTGCTATAAAGTTGGTGGCATCTTCCAGTTCCTCATTTTCTTTGAAATCGCGTCCTTTGATCACAATGTTTTGTTTCCGGATTTGTTTATCCATCTTTTCGATCCTGCTTTCCAGGAAATTTACCTTTCCGTTCAACTCGCGATTTTCTTTTTTTAAATTGCTAATTTCTTCTTGAAAAATTTGCTGGTCTTTTCGTATTCCTTTAACTTCGTTCATAAGAGCGATCATCATTTCTTTCAATTCGGTATTATCGCAATCTTTCTTAGGTGGAGACCTAGTTAACTTTCTGCTTTTCATGAAAGGGTTTTCATCTTGGTCGTTTTCTTTTTTTTTCCTCTCTCTTTCTCTTACCATCGTCAGATTCTTCACTATCCCATTGATTTAATCCTCTTCTCGCGGCCATATTGTTAAAAATATTATAAATCTCTTACCTTATTCTGGACAGTGTTTTGACGTTAAAATTCTCACTTACACGCCTATGTATTGTTTTGTAAATAATCACTAATTATTGTCCTTATCGTGAAGGTTCCCCGTACCGCACTACTTGCCTCTTCAACAGATCGGAGCTAGCAGCGCTGATTGTTTATTTAGGTTACTCGTTATGATTTTTAAAAAACTCGATTTAGTTCACAATTTTCTAATGACACTCGATTCACACATACACTATTTCGCAAGAAAAACACTTTGTGGATAAATAAACTCGATATTACCCGAATTTTCGAATTAACCCTCCGTTAGTCGCTATCGGTCTCACACACCGACGACAAAATTATTCATTCGGGATTTACAAATAACTGTTATTTTTCTATCGCCACTTTCTGTACCTCTCCCTATCAACCAAACTCGTGTTAGTGTACATTCTTACATCCCTGGGTACATTTGTGTGAGTTTTATAGTTATTTTCGGTGCCAGAGTCCGTAGCGACTAACGGTGTAGCTATTATTTGTTACAGAACTTGCAGAACAGGTAAATATTTATCACCTTATTATTACATTTTATCGGTAAGTTTTTGTCAATTCTTATTTATAGATGACCTTTGAAGCCTAACAACTTTGATTCCAACGCTTGTTGGAATTATGGACATGATTCCTACCGACGATGAAAATTATTTTGACGATGAGGAAAGTGAAAGCGAAATAGATCAAATTGAGGGGGTGATGGTGGAAATGAATCGGAACAAGATGTGACAGATGAGAAAAAGGAAAGTGAAAGTAATTTCTTAGCGTTTATTGGAAAATATAGCATTACTAGATGAAAAATGGCTATTCCACCGTAAAATGTTAGAACAAGGCAAGAAAATTATATAGTATGTAATACAAACTAATGTTTGTATTTTGAGAACGATATCCGATGTGAAAATTAAAACATCAATAAACTTACTTTTACCTTTAATTGTGGCTTATTCCCATTTAAACAGTAATTACTTTAAAATGTCACAAGAAAATAGCTTCAGAACAATATTCACAATATATTGTTATACTAGTGTTTTTTTATATTTTATATTAAAAACAATCTTTTTTAATTGTCGGTTTCAGACACCGTAGCGACTCTTGATGCTCAGTTTTTCCTAGCGACTAACGGAGGGTTAAATATCGGAGCCGTTTTAAACCACGTCTTTCTCGTTCGTATACCAGTAACGGAGTCCGAGTCGTTGTTATAATTATTTAAAAAAAATATTTTACAATATTTTTTATTAAATCAAATGAGAAATATTATAGGAAATTAACAACTAAGGAAAAAAACAAATTTTCATTTCCTAGCAAATTGTTTCTGAACACTTAAGATTAAAACTTCCATATAAAATTTGGATAATATTGTAAAGGCTTTTATACACTGAAATTAAATTAAAAAAGATCATGAAAAAAGTGGAAAAATAATAAAAAATTCCCAAATTTAAATTTATCTCGAAAACAAAATACGATCTGGAAAAAGAGTACCGGAAATTTTTATTTTTTTGAGCTCTTCGATTGTGTAGTACCTTCAATTTCAATTTTTTCAACAGTACTCGAGTATTCCGATTTAGTACTATCAGCCTTATAAAAATTTCCAAGAAATTAATATCGGATGGAGTTTCCATCCGATAGGATTTAACAGGCGAAATGAAAATCCTAATATTAAACAGCATTGTGACCAGGTACAATATATGACTGTTATGCAAATTAGCAAATTAGTAGGTAATTAGAAAGTGAGTATGGGCAAAACCAGCTTATTCAAATTAATACCTATAGTCTTGTATTAAAGGATTTTAATTTATTACCCTTAGCATACGTAAAGATTTTCAAGAAACTAATATCAGGTTCAGTTTTCAATGAAACCAAAATCTTTAAAAGAATTGTGAGTATGTAAAATACCTGCCTAATATGCTAATTCGTAATAAGAAAGTCAAATCGGCAAAACCGGCTTATTCAAATTATAGCTATAGCCTTTTGTTAAAGGATTTCAATTTATTATCCCTAACATTTGTGAAAGTTTTCAAGATATTTATGTTTTCAAATTAGAAATTGTTAGTGGGACATCAGCTAACAATTAAAAGGTCTTTAGAAAATAAAATTTTTATTTAAACTAATATACTGAATGTAATCTATCTGTTGGTTTAATGGTATTTGCGAAAACAATATCCTGTCCATAGTCCAGGTTTTTTTGTCACAATAAGCAAACTCGTAAATTGCGTTTTTTCAAATTTTATCCATACAAAATATTCTACATCGTTTTCTGTCACGCACTGGTTATATTTTAATATTGTTAATGGTCTGACAATATTCCATCCTCTCTTGGTTGTATGTTCAGTCAAAGTATTGACAAATTCAGAAAATCCTTTTTCCCTCCTCATAGATTCGCCACTGACTACCCAACGCTTAGCTACTCTTCATACAATTTGTATTATCTTATCAAAAAAGCTTCATATAAAAAAACGAGTTATTTATCTCGTACTTTTTTTAAGCAAAGCGCAATATTTAATTACTTAATATTATTATTGATATTAAAAAAAAATATTAAAAGCTTTAATAATATTACCAATATTAAAAACTTTAATATATTATACAGTATAATAATAATATGAATGAGTAGAAACGATTACATTTAAATTTGGCAAATTGTAACTCCAGTCGACTAGTTGACGAACTTACAAGTACGATTGCGCGAAGCCGTGGATTTTATACCAAACTCTCGGTCTGTAGAACCTTGTCCTCTTTTCAGGGAAGACGTTAAAAAAAGGATCATAGAAGTGAAATGAATTAAGGATTTTATGTCCGAGGGAAGGACATGAAATTAAACTTTCTAGGTTGAAAGGGATATCTCCGAGGAGCTTGTGGTTCTCATGATGATCGTAGATGATGGTTTTTAAATGTCCCCAAAAAGAAGTCCATGGGCTTAATGGACCTGAATAAAAAATGGACCTACTATGTGGTCTTCTTAAATGCCAGTCCAGACGTTAAGTTTTTGAGGACATTGAGTTCGGTAAACAACACTTCTGTGCTGGTTTTGTCACGGCCAATACCTCGTAATGGAAGGATTGTGTCTCCCTATTAAGAAACAGAAGATGCATCAGTAAATAAAATGTTCTTAAAATTGGGATCATCATTATCCTTCGTTATTATAGTTCCACAAAACTCCATTCTTCGAAAGTAGTCGTCTCGATAAAGCTGTTGCGTTTTAGAATATTTAAAATTCTTGTAACCGTGCTTTTTCATACTTTTGTTACAGTTTTCTCAATTTTTTGTGGAGACACTTCTTGAGCGTGACATTTTCTGCAATTTTTGGGGCAACAACTCTTAAAATTTTTAACAATATTATGAACTAATTGTACGCAAGGAATTACCACCACAAATCCATTTTATTATTTAAACCTTTTCTGCAGGTTTACAAACAGACATGTTGTTTACAAAAATAAACTAAAAATCTACGCTCTTATTGCTTTAAACAGCCACTGTATAATGACAAATTATTGGCGGCGTGGCAACGGAGTTTCGTGGAAACTCAACGGCGCGCAGTGTTGCCATGTATAGTGTGTATATCTAATTTAAAACTTAACGCACTGTATGTGCAAATCTCACCAGTAGTTTCTATGTATGAAAATAAGACTAAATTGCAAATTAACAATACAATTTTGTAATATTTTAATTTTTTGTTACAGGTACGAGATGTTATTCTAATATATTGTTAGAACCCTTTTTCAATAAGACCTCACGTGAGTATTTAACTGAGACCTGAATATAATAATATTAATTCACATTTCCTCTATGTACTATATTGCTGTTTATCCATAGAAAGAGTGGTGTATTTGTGTTTATCATGTTCACATATACATGGTTTTGAGAAACATTTCCAAGAAAAATCGCACTCGAATATCCCGCGAAAATGACATAAATATATCCAACCACTATCCAGTTGTTTGAACTATTAGAGTCAATAGAAGAAAACAAAGAATTTGATATTACTTACACTATAAGTATTTAAAGTGTATTTGTAATTCCACATCACTGAGTTCTTTTGTCTTTTTTTTTTTCTTGCAAAATTAACTGAATTATTTGATAGATACTTCTCTTTCTACATCACGTGGTCTTAAGTTGCATCTTTTTGATTTTCATAGTACATGACAATACATACAATTGTGACAGTTCTAAAAAAGCATGATTTTGTAATGTACGTGGCAACATTGCTGTTGTTGCCACGTCTTAGACAGAAATCAAACAGAGGGTCTCAGGTGACCCTTAGTTTTAGGTTATGCTGTTTGGAATCTACTGCAATAGATTTATGACCACTTTTGACGCCACTTCGATTTTTATGTGAACAAATCAATCTTCAAAATAACGTAACTTTTTTGATAGATATATATGCCACTCGAAATGGAAGGTGAATGATATATTTATTCTTTGGTTTATAGGTCAACAAAATGCTTTGGAGGTAAAAGCAATTTTATGTCAAATATATTCATGGAAAACTTATAGATGATTGTTGTAACGAATAATCATTAAATTAAAAATATTAGGTAGTTATAAAAAATATCAATGAATGCATGTTGCAAAAATAAGCCTGCTTAGATCGACTAACAAAGTTGCAATAAATAGGTGTTATTGTTGGGAAGAGGAATTATTCAATCTTGAACTCTTCCATTTAAATTACAAGCTGCTTCACTCTGCTTCAAAAAACTCAATCCATGATAACTGTTTAACTAAGTCCGTTGACTTAGTTAAACAGTTTACCTATTTTTGCAACAATAGTAAACGAACAATGAGATCACTCATAAGAAGTAAAATGTAGAATAGAGAAGGCTATGAGTGCATTCAACAACAGGACCAAACTCTTTAAACGCCACAACCTTAATCTGGAGATAAAAGTAAGGCTCCTACGATGTTACATCTTCTCGATATTATACTACGGAATCCTGAACACTGACTGAAGCGACTGAGCATCAGCATTTGAATGACTTTCTCCAACCCTGTGTACGATTTGTTCTAGCTTTCTGACTGTTGTATTATTTTCTTGAAATTTACGGCAAATGTGATATAAGTCACTACCATTCCAACATCTGGGCTCGCGTCTCTTCGGCTTCGTGTTACGAACTACTTTCCGTACGATTTCCTCTAGACGTTTATCATTTTTTTCGTCGCTCTCTTCAGAGGTGCGTACTCGATAGCTCCATGAAGCTCTACTAGTTGTCTCGTGTTCCAAGGCAATGGTGAGCGCTTCATCTAAAACTTTCTGTCTTGCTAGTCGTAAAGCTTTCTGTAGTTCACTGTCTCTCAACCCATTGATGAAAGCATCTACAGCAATTTCTTCCAATATGTTGTCTGGTGCCTCTGGATAAGCCAACAGCGCTAGACGAGTAACATCTGCTTCAAACTCTTGCAAATTTTCACTTGCTCGTTGAATTCTACTTCTTAGTTGAGCCTTGTAGACTAGTTGTAGATGGGCATCTCCGTAACGTTATCGATCTTAGGATATCAACAGCATCACTTCGTAAAGCAACAGTCAAGAAAACAGCTGTTTCTTGTTCTTTCCAATGATTGGCTGTCGCAATAGCTTCAAATTGTCAAAGGTATATGCACCAAGAAGACTTTACATCAAATGGTGGCAATTTGAATCGCATATGATGTGTCGTTTTGTCTCTAGGTGATTCTTCTTTCACTATCGGATTTAGAACTACTGTACTAACTGGTGGTAGCACTTTCGTATTAGTTATCATGGTCTCTAATTGTTTGATCTTCTCTTCTACGTTGTTTACATTTTTCTGTATCTGATCGAATGTTTTAGAGACTTCAAATTTCTGATTGTTATGAGTAGGTACATACTTCGTCGAATCTTCTAGATACATTTTCGAGTTTCTCGTCATTTTTTCTAGCTACTTCTTTAATAATTTGTGACGTTTCATCAAATCTTTCATAATTTTTTTTTAGAAGTTTCTTCAATCATTTGCGATACATTTTTTATTTTCGTTAAATTTGCTTCTTCTGCTGACTGGAACTGGAATGTCTCTGGGTCGTCTCCATTCTTGGCGAGAATAGTTTTCAGTTGTTCTTGGAGTATCTTCTTGGACCCGCTGCAGTCTTCATCGCGTTCTTCTAGTTACTCACGCAACTGTTTTACTTAAAGTTCTACTAGCAGCATCTTGGGTCAGGCACACACGTACTTTTTTAAAATGTTCTTTCGTACAAATATCATTACCGAATTACGCGGATGTTCCCGACGAACAATACTTTTCAAAAGTTCAAAAGTCTTTTTCAAAAATCACTGCTGAATTTATTTTAAAATCTCACACCGGACACCAACTGTAGCGAGATTAAATAAAACGAGCGGTTCGACTTTGTATAAATATATTTATTTAAAGTTTACAGTTCGGTAATATCTTATCAACACTACCCAACTCATAACATCGTTACATATATATACCAAAAGTATTGTTCTAGAACCATGTGTAGTAGTCCCACCTCTGATTCGTTGTTTGATGGGTCAGCCCTCTCCCAGTGTTCTCGGCGCTTTCGAGATGCAACCGTTACATGAATCACGCCGAACGCATGTTCGAAACAATATGTAATGTCACAATGTTTTCTTCAGGATTACCCTTTTTACTTATAGGAGTAGATTCCCAAGCAGCGTTTTGTATTGCAGCCATTAGCTTTTGTACTGCAAATTCCTGCTCATCAGATTTTTTTATTTGGTGATATAACGTTATATTCTAGTTAATTGTATTTTCAAATTGTTTCCAGTTTGTTTTTTTTTTGTTAGATAATCTTAATGGCTGTTGATTGCATAATATATATATATATATATATATATATATATATATATATATATATATATATATATATATATATATATATGTGTGTGTGTGTGTGTGTGTTAGCTAGACCTTTATATATTGCAAAATCTAGAAGATCCGGAATTTTGTTATTATCTGCTGGCCAGTATGTTGGTTGAAAATTTATTACTGTGCTTATAATTAAAATTGTGATTGATTTTCAGGGGCCCGCGCTTATACATTTATAATTGACCAATTTTCAATCATAGTGCCTTCTATATAAAAGTATTAATGCTTTTATCTACACTGACCTATTTATCTAAGAAAACAATTTCAAACTTCAATATTTCGTCGAAAAAATAGCAAAGACATTCCTACTAATTCCAAAGATCAACAGGAACACTTTTAGTATATCCTGAAAGTGGAAAGAATAACGCGAAGTTCAATTTAATCCGGCGGGGTACGGTAATTGCGGAACAACTGGAAAACTTCAAAAGTTCAACCCATTACCATCGGTGGTTAGTGTTTTAATTAAAATGGCTGACTCTCAATATTTTTCACTTCACTTCTAATCTGCTCCAAAGTAAATGCTTTCGAAACGGCCAATGCTGATGACGGTATAAAAATTAAACCGGAAAAATAGTTTTGGTTTTAATTAGTTGTCTTCCAGGGGTGGATTTTTAATGAAGTTGTAATTAAATTTGAACAAATTGCATTTATAATCAGTTGATTAAACCAGGATAATCAGCTAGTATATTTACTACGTTGAAATTTGAAATAAGAAATTAAAAAAAGGAAAAGTAACACATAATTTAAGCATTTATTTTTTTATTTTACAAAACAGTATCATCAACTGAGAGTTCTTAGAGAGGAGTATACAATGAGTTATTTACATATGAAGTATTGCAGTAAAGTTCTACACAATTAATGTAACAAGTAGATGTTTAGGTTGTAAAGTAAGCAGGGCGATTTGTTTGGCAGTTTCAATTATATGTTTTAGAGAAATTAGCTAAAGAAATTATTTTTGTATCATCATTTAACTTTTGGCTTCTTCGTCTACTTTCTATTGGCTGTGGCATAAGGATTCGTCTGGCAGGGTTGTTCTGCTGCGATTCTGCTAGATGCCCCGCCCATCTTAGTCTTTTTTTAGAGATATCACGTCTTTACCACCAGATTTCTGTTTGTATTTGTGTTATATCTCATATTTGTACTTTCTTCTTATGGCGCCGTCTCCTTTGGAAGGTTGGCGGTCCAAATCTTACTGTAAAATTGTTTAACCATAGAGGAAGCATAAGTTGATTACTAATCTTTGTTAAACTTAAGTCTAGAAAGGGTTTTCTGACCATCCAAGGAGGAGCAGTTAAAAGTGTGGTTTGGTATATTTTAGGGAAGTCGATATTATTGCTGGTCATCTATCTATTAAGTCTTTCATAAAAAGGGGGTTTAGATCTTTTTTTGTTAAGATATGTTTTGTGGAAACGAGAAGCAAAGACATTATTTTTAACGGGATTTTCACTATTTTCTGAAACGTTTGCAGCATATGCTAGGCTAAAATATTGTCTTTTTAATTCCACAGGCATTTCTCCTACTAAACATAGTAAGCTATCTGTAGGTGTGGTACAAAAATCTCCTAAGGCTATTCTTACAGCAGCATTTTGGATTGTTTGCAACTCTTTTAAACGTGATTGACTGACCCCTACACTATTGAACCGTAATCGATTTTAGATCTAATAAGGCTTTTATATACTGTCAATAAGATATCTTAATCACATCCCCAATTTTTAGTAGATAGGGCTTTCATTATGTTCAAATATTGTTGACACGATATTTTAAGGTAATAAATATGTTGCTTAAAATTTAAATGTTTGTCAAAATTAATTCCAAGGAATTTGATACAATCAACATATTCTATTTTTTATATTGAAGATTGTAAGTTCTGGACTGCTAACATTGCGTTTTCTGGTGAAATGGATACATTTACTTTTGTTGGAACAAAATTTTAATTCCAGATTTCATTGACCATTTTTCTAATGCAGAAATAGTATCTTGTAAGGTTTGTTTAATTAGTTCTGTTTCTTTCTTTGCAATAAATTATGAGATCTTTTGCCTGTAGCCTACTCTTTACTGGTGGAGAATCGTTTTCCAAAATACTGTTAATAGCAATAAGAAAAAAATAACACAATTACACAAAATAACACAAAAGTAACATAATTTAAAAATGTCTCTTGAAAAACTTTTACTAAATCTAGCTCTTGGTTTGCAGTAAACAAATTAAAACTTGAACTCTGATAAAACGCAAGATTTGGTTATATCTGCAGGTAATTTACACAATGATCCAGATAACAAGGAGAGTGTTAAACTATTGGGAATAACCATAGATAACTAATTGAACTGGTCGGCTCATACCTCACATTTTAAGAAAAAGCTACTAAGTTTATTATTTTTTATTCGCCATCTAGCAAGGGTTATCAATTTTGGAACATTCAAAATGACATATTTTTCTTTATACCACTCTCACCTAAACTATGGTGAAATCATAGAGGGCAATTCAACAAATACAGTTCAAATTTTTAGAATTCCAAAGCAGGGAAATGTAGCGATTGTAGACTCATTAGTTTAATGAGCCATGCCGTTAAAATACTGTTGCATATTCTTCTAAACCGAATTAACAACAAGTGCGAAGAAATAATTAGTCAAGAGCAGTTCGGGTTCCGGAGATGCCTTGGAACTAGAGAAGCACTATTTTCTATGCAAACAGTCCTTTAACGATGTTGGGAGGTAAGAAAATCCGTATATATGTGCTTCATTGATTTTGAAAACGAATTTGATCGCGTTCAGCATACCAGACTAATAACCGCCTTGCAGAGCATCCAACTAGATGAGAAAGACATCAAACTTATTGCCAAACTTTACTGAAACCAAACAGCCATTATAATACCAACAACAGAGAATCAAAGCCAATCAGTATTGAACGAGGCGTAAGACAAGGCTGTATACTATCTCCCACCCTCTTTAACGTGTATTCTGAGAATCTATTTAGGGAAGCTTTAAAAGATCAAAAAGGAATTATCATAGGAGGAGAAATATTAACAATATACGGTACGCCGACGATACTGTGATTCTAGCTGAAAATATCGACGATCTGCAGGAGCTAATCAATAGAGTTGACATTGAATGCACAAATTGGGGACTGTCGATAAATATCGATAAAACTAAATACATGGTGACCAGTAAAGTGGATATCGGCGCAACCCAACTGATATTAAACCAATCACCGCTGCAGAGAATTCAGAGATTCAAATACCTTGGATGTTGGATTACCCAAAATCTAGATCCATCCTTCGAAATTCGATGTAGAATTCAACAGGCCAGAAACTCATTTCAAATATTCAAGAAATTCCATGGACTAGCAGAACCAGAAACGAAGAAATTCTTCGAAGAAGGGACATTAACGAACTCTATTAAATATTATTAAGAGGCGTAAACTATAGTAGGACTAGAGGCGTAAACTAGAGTAGGACATATAATCAGAGGACCAAGATATGAGTTCCTTCAGCTAATTCTCAACTTTAAAATCGAAGAAAAGAAATGGATAGGACGGAAGAAACTCTCTTGGTTGAGGAATTTGCGGCAGTGGACATGTTTGACAGCGGACCAATTGCTACACGTAGCGCAATACCGAGATCAGTATAACAAAATTATAAGCATGATAGTCGCCGACGTTCCGTAGAGATATGGCACTCTAAGAAGAAGAAGAAAGCAGGGATTATTTATCTAGATCTAGAACACTGCAGACCTTTTTTTATCAAATTCAAAATTATGCCGCTACCTAGTCTGTTGATATTTTAAGTTCCAACTGAAATTCACAGAAAACGTGTCCATTTCGTGTTTGCCTATGAACAAATCGCTGTAGATTAAGTATTTCAGAAAAAAATTGCCTTTATTATAACTATTACAATACAATTTCGCCTTTAAATAAAAAAAATGTCGATGTCCTCTCCCTTCAAAGTATGGCTTGAAAGTAAATTCATTTTCAGTTTAAGTGAAACCATATATTCTGTCAATATAAAAGACAGTTGTCATATGTAGCTATAGAAAAAGTTTCACTTCTGTCTACTTTATACTTTTAAATTGATTCTACACCTTGTAGCTTCCTTGATTTTCTATTAATTATATATCCACAAACATCTTTTTCCGTGTAAAAATGACGCTCTTTTCACTTTACTCAAAAAAATTAAATCAACAATCAACTAAAGGTAATAAAACAGACAAAAACTAATTTCCTTGAGAGGTTACCGATCTTACTGTGCACAGACCACCTGAATGGTCATTGGCGATTATTAAAATCTCCACTTTTGTGTAAACAAAAGTTAATGCCCTCGATTATCTGTGTCAGTCCTCGAGTTATTTATTAACCACACTCTCCACTATTCTATAGATAACCACACGAGAAGAGAAGAAAAAAAGAGGGGCAATAAAATCACAAGGTCCACTGCAGCGGTGAATAATAGACACTACGTTACAAGGAAAGTGACCTTTCACATAAAGAAAAAAATAAAATAATATTTTACGTGCTGGGAATGTCGACCTAGACATCACTGTTGTTTGTTTCTTTGTACGAGATAGAGATGTGTGCGGTATAGAATGAGTTTTAAAGCAAACAATATACTGTAAGATATAGTCTAATCAGCAAATAAAAAACAACAAAGAAAATGTGTGGCCAAGGGACTCTATGATCATTATAATTTACATAAAAAAGTGAAAAAAATATCTGGAAAATCACGAACAAATACACCTAACCGATTAATTGACAAAAACCAAAAACCCGTTAATAATCCAATTGAAATAAAACAAGTATGGACTAAATATATTGAAGATCTTTTCATGGACACAAGAATGAAACCAACACAAATTGATAACGAGGAATCTCCAATAATATTAAAATCTGAAGTCCAACATTCTATAAACATCTCAAAATCTTGCAGAGACCCTGGACCAGAGGAAGTTCATATCGAGTTGGTTAAACTTATAGACGAAGACAATTTAAGTGCAATAACTATACTCTTTAGCAACATAAACAATTCTGGTGAGATACCTACAGACTGGCTGCTATGACACTTATTTAAAAATGAACGTCACAGCAATATGGATTTACTTAGAGACAAGCGAGAGATACTGTATTCGAAAAAAGCTTCACGCTAAAAAGTTATCGGTCACTGGCGTTTGCCGCATACGTACTTCTCTAGTAGCAGCGTTCGTCTTTTACTATTTAATAGCCACGCTTTAGAAATATTAAAAAGCAAACATATTGACAGTCGTGATATGAAAATTATATTTAATCTATATTGGAATGAAACTGAAAAGATAAGAGTTGACCACCAGAACACACGAGATATCAAAATACAGAGAGGAGTCCGCCAGGGTTGCCTGGGTTAACCGATAATAGTATAAAATTCCCGGTTTCAGCTAACAGTGGTTTACCAAAAATCAAGAATCCCAAACACTGTAATGACTATAGATTATTCAGCTTAAGGTCACACTTATTAAAAACATTTTTAAAGAGTATACACATGCAAGAATATTCAGAAGGTGCGAAGCAGATATGAGTAATAGACAGTTTGGTTTTGGTAACGGCTTCGGAACAGTGGAAGCTCTGTATAGTTTCACAACTCTTGCCCAAAAATGTCGAGACCAACAAAAAGATCTTTTCGTTGCGTTTATAGACTATGAGAAAGCTTTCGATAAAGTTAAACATGACATTCTCATAAAATGTCTAAAGAAAAAAGGACTCGACAAAAATGACATTAACGTAATTAGAAATCTCTATTGGAACCAACAAGCTGTGGCAACATTAGATGGAAATAGCACGGATGCGCAATAAATAAGTAGAGGAGTGAGACAGGACTGTGTACTTTCACCATTACTATTTAATATATATTCCGAAGAATTATTTACGCAAGCACTTGAAAACTGTCGCCTGGCAAAATTTTCAATGTGTTTTATTTTCGAATCCGGAGAAAACTAATAAATATTTTTGAAAAATTTAAACGCAGAAGGAAAGATTACGTTATTACTGAGGGCAGAAAGTCACTGAAAACATCTACAATGGTTATTTTAATATGTTATGTAACAGCCTTATATAATTACGATTAGAAAACTATTTTAATTCAAAACAAAAAGGATCAACTTCGGAATCCGAGTCGTCTTGAGGGTTAATAATTGGCGGTTGTGTCTCTACGGTCGCATCAATTATGTTATTAAGATCCCACATTTTTTGTTCTTCTTCTATTACGTGTCTTACTGCATCTTTCCAGTTTTGTTCTGTCATATGTTTAAAAGACTCGTATAACAATTCACGTACAGCTTGTATTTTATATGACGTATTTTTTCTAGCCACATAACTTTTCATTTGTATTTAAATGAGTTCAATTGGATTTATTTCGCAGTGGTAGGGTGGAAGTCTAAGGACTGTGATGTTTCGCCTTTCCGCCATTTTGTCAACTACGTATTTCTTGAATTTAGATTTGTGTTGCCGGCAATTTTTAAAAGTTCTGCTTTTACCATTCTATCTTCGTAAGGCAGATACTTATTCCGCAGCCAGTCAAGAATATCCTGTTTCTTCCACGCAGTCGTTGGAAGTCTTTCTACTAGTCGTGAACGATAAGGTGCATTATCTTATACTATAATTGAATTTGGTGGTATGTGTTCAATCATCTGCTCAAAATACTCTTCGGAAATATCAGCTGTTATCTCCTCGTGATAGTCTTTTGTGCTTTTGGACTGAAATTCCAACAAACCATGCTTAACAAATCCTTTTTCACTGCCAATGTGAGAAATTATTAATCTGCTGCCTATACCAGAAGGTGGGGAGATACCAGTAGACCAACCTTCCATAAAGGCTTGCTGAAGCTTAATATATTTTTATCTGTCCAAATTTTTTTTAGAGTATGACCTCACCTGAGTTTACCAACGTATCTCCTCCCGGTCAATCAAAAGTGATTTTCGGTCTGATTTCTCCCACTGGAAATTTAATTCTTTTAAAACTTGTCACAATTTAGTTCGTCCGATATGAGGCAAATCCGGGTCGTCTCTAACTTCTTGTAAAATTTTGTTTAGGTTTGGTATTTCTTTTTTGACAAAAAATCCATAAATTTTCGTTCGAATACCATTTTTGGCAAATTCATCAATTTCAATAGGCTTTTTCCCTCTCTTTAAGTGTTCGTTTATGTTTGGGTTAGCTATACCGTGTTTTTTTCTTTCTGATAGGAACCTATATATAGTTGACTCCCCTACGCCAGTCATGTTGGCACAACTTTTGACTATGTTGCGAACAGTGTTTGTGGGATTCTGAGAAACCAGAGCATCGTGAACATGCCGGTGTAAAACTTGATGATGTTGATGATGAAGCCATCACAAATAATCCAACAAAACGAGCACGAGCGATAGGTACGTATATGTTCGTAGGTATATGGAATAAAAAATCACTCACGCACTGCGTATAATTCGCAAAAGAAATATTCGAGACACTAATTTTGCCGTAGGCGCGGAAACATCGACGAGCCGTAAATTACATGCGATCAAAAACGTACTAAACAAAAAAATTGTTTTCGTTCGTAATAACTTCACCCTTTCAAGTGAAGTTTCGAATATAAATTGAACAGACGAGGCACGTGGCCAAAGCCGGCATCTTTATACCCATTATATTAATAAAAATCTGGGGAATTCCATCCTAATTATCTTGCAACGAATAGTACCTTCAGATATGAATTCCAGGTTTTCTATTAAAGTAATTAAACGCGAAGATTAGTATTGAAATATCCAAAGAGATAAGGTATTCTTATATCCAAAATTGTTAATGGTTAAATTCTTATTTTTATTAATATAATATAATAACCAACATTAGCCGAGAAAGTTTTAATTGTTTTTTGCTAAATATATTAGTATTAAAACATTATTAATATTAATAATAATTTTAATGAATAAACACCTCAGGAACGCCTATGATGATACAAATTTTATGACCGTTTTATAACTTTGAGGCACATTTCGTCCTATCAACAATTTGTGAACGGGTAATAACTACCTAAGAGACTGAGCTAGACGAACCCTTAAACAATTGTTACACATGGGCTCCCAACTTTTTGAAGGGAGGTATATTGTTTCACATTGGTGTCCATCGGAAAATTTAATCAATTGGCTCCAAAGAAAGATAAAGTTTTATTGTTAAATATTAGCTCTCAATTTTCTGTGGGTAGTTAAATTGTTACAATTTTGATACAATTTTTATTATCAAAATTTTAGTCTAGCATAGCACACTTCTAGTATACATTTAGATTTTTTTCCTGGTGCATATAATGTGCAGCTTGTAAAAACCATAATATTTAATAATAAGCTATGAACAAGTTCTTAACGAAAATTGTCATGGATTTAATTAGTATGTTTTTATATTTAAAAATCCATATTCTTAATATTGTATTTATAACTATCTATAAAATTGATCAACTCCCGGAATATATAAAAAGCTACTAAAATAACAACCCCAGCTCTCTTATCGGGGGAAAGAAAGGGGTGGTTGCAGAATTGCAGGAACAGGGAACGTAGGCTGCACATCACAGTGTCATTCGGCCGAGGAAATCAAGGTAGCGTAACGATAACCATCATCGAAGGGGATTATCGTAAGCTGGGAAAATCTTTTAAGGGTTGTTGTAATGTTTAAATTTTGAGTTTAACTCCATTTCTCAAGCTGTTTTCAGTTTTGATAGACTCTTTTACGATTTTATTCCACGTTCGTATATACTGGTATATAATGATTATTTTATATGCGGCCAGAATATTAAACAAAATTGTTATAAAAGTGGTGTTATCTAAATATATTAAAAACGCTTCAGATTTTGTACACATCAAACTCCAAAAGTAACTGCAACCGTATTTTTTATATATTATGAGGGTGTGTACTTTAGTGTATTAAACAATTTGATCTTAACTTTTCTTAACGAAATTTGTGAATCGTTAAAATATTACTCATCCGGGATCTTAAATATCCCGGAAATTTTACCAGCATTTTCATTCTTTTGTATGGCAATTCTCGAAGTCATGTAACTCAGACAGTTCAAGCAATCGTTTAATTCTATAATTGTTTTGACCGTTGTTCCATATCATTCAAAAAGTGAATAAAAATTGCTTAAAACTGCATGAAAAAAGCACAAATATCAGTCTTGATATTTGTGCTTTTGATGCCGATTTGTGCCGATTGATCAGCACAACTTGATCAATCAGTGATCATTGATGAATCAGTGAATCAGAAAAGGGCTAGGCACTAGATAGGCTATATTTGCTCCAAATTTACTCCTAATAAATATTTAATAAATTTCGAAAAGGCTCTTGACAGAGTACCCCCATGATTTATGCTGGTTCTGGACATCCCAAAGAATCGTTAATCGAATGATTACCGCTCTCAGTCAACAGCTACGGGTAAAATAACTGGCATGGTGGTAGGGTATTTCATTGCTTTGAAGCAACAAAATTGACTTCGAAGACTAAGCCAAGGGTACTTATGACTACTACATTAAAGATCTGTAAGGATATCCCATGACAACATTCCCATGGTTACAAATCCAAAAGAAACGGCCTCCAGTCCAGGGCATCCCTTAAGCTGGGTGCTAAATACTCTATGGTCAGCCAATAATATCCCAAAAGTAATAAGTATCGGTACATGGAACATTCAAAGCATGCACCAAGAAGCAAGGCAGCAAATATTGTTCAAGACGACACGCCTTAACATATATTTATTTTAAGATGCAGTGGAATTCGATGGCTAAATTCTGGAGTAACAATTATAGATGAACACTATATCTATTATTCGGGAGATGATACAACAAGAAACAGCAATGGCATAACGATAATAGTAAAAAGTTAATAGCTAAAGCAACGATAGGATTTAAGTCCAAGAGTTGCGTTATTGAAGACTCCAGTCCCTTTGATATAAACATCAATTAGGTCTACACACCGACATCCGAATCTACTTAAGAAAAAATCTAAAATTTCTCCCCTATCATAGGCAATTATAACGCCAAAATAGGACGAAGTGCAGTCGATAATATTGTCATATGGTCTTGGCATAAGAAACGAAAGAAAAGAAAGACTGATACAAATACAAGATATGGATATAGTTGAATGGTATGACGGAAAGCACCCGGTGATACCCAAGGAAAACTATAAAAAACCAAATTAATTTTATTAACATCTACAAAAGGTTTCGAAATTCTATAACCTCAGCAAAAACATACTCAGGCTCAAATGTCTTCTCGGATAATTAACCTTTTAGTTGCAAATATCAATATGCGATTCAACAAATTCAACATAATTTATAAGAAAGTGAGATCCAAAATAGATACAAAATTACTGAGAGTAAAGGACATCTAGGAAAAAGTAAAATCAGAGCTGAATGAAAATTTTGCGAAATTAGTTGAAAGAATAGTGAAGCAAGATGAAAATATCTAATACTATACTTTCGCATGAAAATCGTAAATCACAAAAAAGAAAAAGAAGAAGGAATGGATGACTAATAAAATGCTGCAGATGATAAAAAGGTATAAATGTCAATGACTACAAAAAATTGCATAAGAATATAGTACAGGAAATAAAAAGAAATTCATTGTTATAAGATCTGTTATAACTGGGAATGGCTATGGTTCTTGAGTTTTTAAAATCAATTTTGTGACCTGTGTGAAGATGCTGTTGACCTAGAGCTAAAACTGAATCCGAATTGTGAACAGAAATGGAATGTTCATAAATTATATTTTGGATTCTACGATTTGTTTGGCCTATATAAGATCGAGAACAGTCTGCACAAGGAATTTCACAAACTTTGCGTTGTTTATTTGGAATGTTTGTATGGAATGTGTATGCGTAAATGTATGTTAATTTTGCCTTAGATTGATAAATTTAGAGAGGTGACCTTTTGGCCTATTCCGATGCGACCTCTTCACATCTAGAGGACTAGAGGACTTGTGGTCCTCTAGTCCTAAATAATGTTGCGTTCTGCACATACGATGACCTCAATATAACAATTGAGGTCAACCTGAAGGGGGAGAGAAGATATTTTGTTCAATCTAGAACCCGCTGGTTTTCCCCCTTTCGAAATGAGTCTGTATATTTAAAATAAAAGAAATGAAAATCAGAGGACTGTATATTAAAATAAAAGAAATGAAATTAAAACATAAATATATATAAGCAAATATACACTTACAACTAAAGAAGAATATACAAACTTAACTATTAACTACTATAAAACACTCCAACAGACACACCAAAAGACAACCATAAACCAACCAAAACAGAAAGATGTCGATTCTATTAAAAACCACCGACAAAACAAGACAAAACCTACCACTTAGCAGCAAACATACTATACATAAAAAGATGAAAAACAAATTAATAATATTACAACAAAAACATAAAAATATGGATATATATATATACATACATATATATATGTCAATGGTATAAAAACATACAAACAATACAATTATTAATACAAACCACGCATAAAATAAATCGGTGTTTACAAAACAAAATACAAAAATAAGAATGTAGTAAATAAACCGGAACAAACGCAAAATGTCCAATTGACAATGTTCAATTGCGATCGCGGCACAAATGCGATGAAGTTCCAACAAATATCAAATAAATATATCAAGTTCACGTACTTGATATATGCAGCAATCGTATATAAATGGTGTATTTTTTCCTTACCCCATGAAAAAGATAGCCCCAACGCTATCGCAAATTACGCCTTCAGCGGCCGACTTCAACTACCAAAGTTTTGTGTTGCACATTAGCGTCTTTTTTCGTCAAAAGACCGCTACGGAGTCAGGTACTCTTCGTCTTCACATACACGTCTTCATCGTTTGAGAGATACTTTTCGACTCTTGTTTTCTAACAAACGCAAACCCTGATTTTAGGTACCACACACATGTGGTGATATTTGGCAGATGGCCCGCCTTGCAATCTTTAGCCTTTAAAACGGCTGTGTCACTTACACGCAAATCTGGTTTTAAAATATACGAGGAGAATAGAAACTATTAAAAAGTCTTAAAGTATTTAAAAGTACATTTACACATGTTTATTTACAGTTGCGAAACTGCAACATTCTCCCCGCGTTGGCATACATGCCAATAAAACATAACTGCACTTTGTCCTCGCGACGCACTGTACAAAGTCCGAAACCGTAAACACTTCGATTGCGAAACAAACGCCACACTTACAAGACTACAAAAAGCTCTACAATTACAAAAGAGCACAAAGAACGATAAACTTACAAACAATAATAGATACAAATACATAACTATATACTAAATATACATCACTAACATTATACAACTATCAGTACTATACATAAAACATATTTCCCCTCTAATAGGAAGTGCATTCCTCTATCATCCTAGGATACAATACATAAACTTGACGCCATCGAGACGTGGCTATACAAGCGAATCCTCAGGATACCATGGACGGAGTAGTTAACCAATTTGACCGTATGAAAACGAACGAGGGAAGAAAGAAAAGTAATGTATATAATTAGAAAGCAACAATCAAACTGTCTCGGACACATGATGAGAGGCGGCACTCAATGTAAATGCTACAAATAACCTTCTAATAGTTTTCGAAAAGCGAAGAATTGGGAGAAGATGAATATCCTGGTTAACAAACCTAAGGAAATGGTTCTCCGCAACAACATCCAAGTTAAGGATAAATAAACAGAATAATCGTAGCCCAAATGGCCACTACAATATTCAAAACAAATAAGCAGCAAAGGTAAAGGAAAATAAGTAAACATTATAACACTGTCCCTAGATATTAGCAATCTACCTGGACAAACATAATCATGACAAAAAAGGCGAAAATGCAAAATGAAGAAACTCTATTCTTTCATAAGCTGTTTCTATAAAAGATAACTATGATAATTTGAATAGCAGTAAGCAAATTATGTCTCACGTTGAGACTCAGCCCCCTTTTGTAAAAAGGCGGCGACTAATTCTAAGCTAGGAGTAGACTTAGAAAATGAGAATAAATCAACTCACAACAAATAAAAAACTAAAGAGAATAGATAAAATACGAACATTATACTATTTGACAAGACACTACACTACAAGACTTTTATACCTAAGAAGGCAATTTTGAGACCAACAAAATACAAAAATGGTGCGACTACTAAGAATTCTTTGTACTTTAAAGAATTCGTACAATGTTAAAAGAAAATTTCCTATGCAAACGTTAAAGCCGTTATGTTGAATAACGTGGCGCAAATACATGATCAAATAAAGCTACGTAAGCTTTAAGCAAAAAATATATCCCATAATCTATGGCAATAAACAGAAATTTCGAACAGACAACACAATGATATAAGGGACTCTCAACATTATAAAATGTGCAACAACTAAGTCCGATATGATATCTACAATTGGATGTACCTTGGGGCCTTCTATGTCCCAACCATACGTATGTTTCAAACATCTTTAAAACAACTACATTGTTCGAAGAAATAACAAAAGGATGCTTTTGAGCATAAGGAATGGTAGCATTCCTCAACATACCGCTAACTTTCGCACGGTGAATAATTTCCTCTGGAAATAAATTCGGAATATTCAACTGATTATCCGGATTGGCAATACCGGATGGCAACGATCCCAACATACTAGGAAACGAGAGACTTTTTAAGTCTTGAACAAAAAACAATTCAGCTTGCTTTTTTCGAACGTTTCTGATGAAACAAAACACAAATGCCTTTACTCGGCGTAAACGGGAAAGATATGAGTACATTTTAAACATATGTACACCGAATGCTAAATCTAAAGATGGGCGTAATGCCACTCTAGAAACTTTTGACCCAATTATGGTCGCAAAATCTAAGTTATTAGATTGTTTAAAATTGTCTCTGAATTGAGACGACAAGAATCTTGGCTCAAAATGCCAAGATGTCGATCGAGCTATTGTATCGGGGTTAGCTATCCGCGAAGCTGTATCGGCAGTGTCATCGTCAGACACCCCATCATGAAAACCATACAAAGAAGAATCCTTGGGCAATGATTGACTGTTAGAATTGACCTGAGGCCCCGAGAGCTGTACATCATTAAAGGATAGCGCCGTAGAAGAACTCGCGCCTGTATCAGCGTCACTATAAGACTCACTATCCGTTACCACTTCAACATGTGTAAGAAAATATGCAATACTGCTAAGGTCATTAGGTAACTCCTTAGGGACAGTATCTACATGAGCTAAAGTCGATGATAGCTCACCTGACGAACTAGGCGTAATTACAAGAGGTATTTGAGACGTGGTTGTCTCGAAAGAAGGTTGAGGTTTCGAAACAGATGAGTCTTTTGACATACGATTTTGAGAATTCACTACATTAAGTAGATGGCATAAATCTGAAATAAGTGTGGGAGGTCTTTCCCCCACATGTAACCTAGAAGAACAATGAGATGCACTACCTACTTTATAATACATATCGGATGAGAGGACGGGCTCCCATATTATAAGCCCCATTGCCTTACAAAACAAATCATCTATAATGTTTCGATCCTCGCTATCTTCAGCGGAATCTCTCAATATGTTTTCGATTGCATCCTGTGCGCATTCATATTTATTATACTCAAACTGTAAATACTCACGACGAACTTTCAAAAGAGAATCAATCTCGGCCAATGAAACATTCTTTGCAACCCAATTACAATGACGAATAATTGCATTCTTTGCAGACTGTCTCTTGAATTTGAGGGTGTCCATTGTTTAACCAAAAATGGAGCAGCTAATATTTCAAAATGACAAGACAAAGAAGAAAAAGATTGTGAACGAGTAAAAGTAACTGTAAATCCTTGGATTTTTCACAGAAACAAACCAAAAAGATACTTGTAATAGTCGAAAGCAGGTCTCTACAATAAGACCACCACAAACAAAATAAAAAAAGAACTATCTTCGCAGACCGGGTATCTTATCACGGAAATGAAATATCCCAACATAAAACGATTACAATCTGTTACTAATATCCATACAATCACAAAAAATTAAACAAACAAATGGTTGCAATAACCGAAAATGATTTTCCACCCTCACAAACTTTATCGAACACAAAAGAAGAAATGTCTCTACAGACTGGGTATCGTTTGTTACAAAATAAATACCCCAATGTAAATGGCTATATGGTTATACTAACCGCAAAAAGGTCTTTAGCACAAGAAAACCCTGAATAAGTAAAAGTAATAATGTCTTTCGGCAGACTAAGTATATGCTTAGACAAAAAAATACTCCACTACAAGAAGTATGAAAAAATCAGCAAAAGATTGGTATAAAATCCTGAAAAAAGTCTCTGTCATAAGAGCACCTTGAATGAAGTATATAGAAAAGAAATAGTCTTTCGGCAGACTAGTTATCTTTCAGTATAAAAGAAGTTTCAATACAAAATGTTTATAAAAACCGTAAAAAGGTCTCTGTAAAAAGAGCACCTTGAAAATTAATGCAAAGAAGAAAATCGTCTTTCTGCAGACGACTGGATATCTTTTAGTATAAAAGATATACTGTAATGTAAAATTGGTATAACAACCGCAAAACAGGCCTCTGTTAGAAGAGAACCTCGAGAAAGCAATGTAAGAAAAAGAAATAGTCTTTCGGCAGACTAGGTATCTTTTAATAGAAAAGAAATATACAATAAATGGTTATAAAAACCGCAAAAAGAAGGTCTCTGTCAGAAGAGCACCTTAAACAAAGAATGTAAAGCAGAAATAGTCTTTTAGCAGACTAGGTATCGTCTTTCGGCAGACGAATAGGTATATTTTGACATAAAAGGAATACCCGACTATATAATTATGATAACCGCAAAAAGGTATACAGTAAATAAACCTTGAAAACGTAAAAAGTAAAATGTCTTTCGGCAGACTGGGTAACTTTTCAGATAAAAGGAATACCCGACTATACTATGATTGTGATAACTGTAATAAGGTCTCTAGCATAAGAAAACCTCGACAAAGAAATAGTCTTTCAGCAGACTAGGTATCGTCTTTCGGCAGACGACTGGGTATCTTTTTACATAAAAGAAATACCCGACTATATAATTATGATAACCGCAAAAAAGGTATACAATAAATAAACCTTGTACAAAGTAAAAAGTCAAATGTCTTTCGGCAGACTGGGTAACTTTTCAGATGAAAGAAATACCCGACTATACTATGGTTGTGATAACCGCAATAAGGTCTCTAGCATAAGAGAACCTCGACAAAGAAATAGTCTTTCAGCAGACTAGGTATCGTCTTTCGGCAGACGACTGGGTATCTTTTCACATAAAAGAAATACCCCAACAAATAGTTATCACAACCAACTAGGCTCCTACCATAAGGAACCCGTGAGCACGACAAATAAAATGGTTATCATAATTGATAAGGTCCCTACCATAAGGAAACCGTAAACAACGACATCTTAACTGGTTATCATAACCGACAAGGCTCCTACCACAAGGAAACCGCAACTAGACTTCAAAGACAACATAGAAAAAAGGTATCTACAATCAGAGAACCCTAAACACACAAAAAAAACAGAAAAAGAAGAAAATCCGGCTCGAAGGACCATTATGTTGCGTTCTGCACATACGATGACCTCAATATAACAATTGAGGTCAACCTGAAGGGGGAGAGAAGATATTTTGTTCAATCTAGAACCCGCTGGTTTTCCCCCTTTCGAAATGAGTCTGTATATTTAAAATAAAAGAAATGAAAATCAGAGGACTGTATATTAAAATAAAAGAAATGAAATTAAAACATAAATATATATAAGCAAATATACACTTACAACTAAAGAAGATCCCCTTTCAAATTGGGTATATATATTCAACTAAAGAAAAGAAATCAAAGCCAGTGGACTGTATAAAACTCTATTTTAAAGGTGTAAAATTAAACATAAATATAAATAATCAAATATACCATATAATTAAAGAAGAATATACAAACTTAACTATTAACTACTATAAAACACTCCAACAGACACACCAAAAGACAACCATAAACCAACCAAAACAGAAAGATGTCGATTCTATTAAAAACCACCGACAAAACAAGACAAAACCTACCACTTAGCAGCAAACATACTATACATAAAAAGATGAAAAACAAATTAATAATATTACAACAAAAACATAAAAATATGGATATATATATATACATACATATATATATGTCAATGGTATAAAAACATACAAACAATACAATTATTAATACAAACCACGCATAAAATAAATCGGTGTTTACAAAACAAAATACAAAAATAAGAATGTAGTAAATAAACCGGAACAAACGCAAAATGTCCAATTGACAATGTTCAATTGCGATCGCGGCACAAATGCGATGAAGTTCCAACAAATATCAAATAAATATATCAAGTTCACGTACTTGATATATGCAGCAATCGTATATAAATGGTGTATTTTTTCCTTACCCCATGAAAAAGATAGCCCCAACGCTATCGCAAATTACGCCTTCAGCGGCCGACTTCAACTACCAAAGTTTTGTGTTGCACATTAGCGTCTTTTTTCGTCAAAAGACCGCTACGGAGTCAGGTACTCTTCGTCTTCACATACACGTCTTCATCGTTTGAGAGATACTTTTCGACTCTTGTTTTCTAACAAACGCAAACCCTGATTTTAGGTACCACACACATGTGGTGATATTTGGCAGATGGCCCGCCTTGCAATCTTTAGCCTTTAAAACGGCTGTGTCACTTACACGCAAATCTGGTTTTAAAATATACGAGGAGAATAGAAACTATTAAAAAGTCTTAAAGTATTTAAAAGTACATTTACACATGTTTATTTACAGTTGCGAAACTGCAACCCCCCCCGCCCCCCCTACCCCAACCCCCGCTCCAAACCCCAACCACCCCCCCACCCCCCCTCTCTACCCCCCACCCATCACCAACCCCCCCAACGCCCCAACTCCCCAAACCACCCCACCCCCCAACCCAGCAACAACAACCCCCTTAACCGCAAAACCCCACCCAACACCCACACCCCGGCTCACTTTTCCAAACCGCCCGGCCAACCTCCCCACACCCCCGCCCCGACCCCGCAACTCAACCACTCCCCCAGCCAAACCCTAACCTACCCCCTAACACACCAACCCCACCTGTCCAACCGCACACAAACCCCTCCTCCTCGCCACAACTACGCCAACTCCAACCCCCAACAGCCCGACCCTTCACTCCCCACATCACTCCCACACCAACCCCTAACCATACCGCCCCCAAAAGTACCTTACTTCCCACCTAACCCAACACCCGCAACTCTCATACCCCCTTCCCCAGAACCCACCACCCGTACCCCCCCGAACCCTGCTACCGGCCCCACCCCTATACCAAACCTACCACCTAACCCACGCGACAACCCACCCAACACAAACCGCACCCCCCACCCTTCCCCCCCCCCCCCCCCGCCCCCATACCCCACCTGATTTTAGGTAGCCACTACACATGGTGAATTTGGCAATGGCCCGCCTTGCAATCTTACCTTTAAAACGCTGTGTCACTTACACGCAAAATCTGGTTTTAAAATTTACCCGAGGAGCATAGAAACTAGTTAAAAGTCTTAAAAAGTATGTTAAAGTTACATTTAGCACAGTGTTTATTTTACAGTTGCGAAAACTGCAACAAAATAACATTCTCTATCTGAATCGGGGGTAATTAAGTCGACCAACTTGGAGACTGTACCGTCCAAGTAGCTATGTTGTTGAGTGGATTTGTCTTCTCCTAGTCGAAAGAACCGCACAGACTGCATTTGCCATACTGTCACAACTGACAGAGAAGGTGCTACTGCTGTTTCTTCTTCTAGGTGACAGAATTTCTCACAGCATTATCATCTGCAAGCCCATCATCTGATAATCCCAATCAATTCAAGACTCTATTAAAGATTGCACGAATGCCCTGTTAGAAGACCATACTATGGCTTTGACTGTTTTCCTATCTTTACTTATAACTGTTTCGTCTGTCCTTTTGTTCGGGTGAAGTCCTTCACCATATCAGAGATTTGTGAGCTACCCTCTTCCTTGTATCCGTTCTTGGGTTTGTCTTTGCAACGCCGCATGAAGGGCTCCGGTCCCAATAAATGCATTGATGACCCTGTTTAGACATTTTATACTGCTTTTTCATTCTTATGACCTTCGTTCCTCCTCGTATACCAGGCTAACCGTAACCTTATTACAGTTTCCTAAGTTTATGTAGGGCACATACACACACCTCATTCCCATATAGCTTAGAAGGGACCTCTACAATTGAGTGCCTTAAGAGCTGCCTGACTATCTGTAAAGATGGCAACTTCACGAAACGTTCTTTTCTCCCTTTTTATTTCTTTCACACAGTGATGGATTGCCGTTATTTCTGCCTGTAACACTGCCACATCCTTAAAAAACTACCGAAAGAATTATCCCTTGATTTGTCCGCTATAGGCTCCCACACACCTTCGATTTTTTTGAGTCCATCCGTGTACAAGTAGAAGCAGCTTGCGAGCGTCTTGCTACACCTTCTATTCCATTACGGTTCCTGCCTGGTATCTAATTTGCTGCGCGCGAGACTTGTATATAGCAATATCTCGTAGCTGTTGCACCAATAGGTTACTGTCATCCCAATATCGGCTGTTAGCCTTCTTGATTACTTTCTGTTGTCACACCATCATCTCTTAATTTGCCTAACTATGGATTAATCTGTGTAGTTTACTGATCTGGCGGCGCCCTGTATAAAAATATAAAGTTGGGTGTCGGTACCTTGTCAGTAGGTGGGGCGTTGTGGTATTACCTAGCAGCCTATTGCTCTCACTGGCTGCGCTCTTTGTCCACGCGACGTCACCAACCCGTATGTTGGTCGGTGACGTGGTCTAATATCATTGGTCTAATAGCCCTTAGTGCACAACCATAACGACATATTGGGTTGAGCGCATTGTCTTACCACACATTCTTTCTACATCTGCCCAGCGTTCTGTGTGGATTTTAGTAATGTAAGTATTGTTTCATGTAAGCCTATGATCAAAATACACTCCAAGGTATTTTATTTCTTTTGGCAAATAAAATCTCTGTCCTTTCCAGCACCAGTGGCTTTAGGGATTGTAGTCGCTGTTTTTTGGGGTGAAAGTTGGACGATTTTGTGTTCTGAGCATTGACTCTCAGTCCGTCTCTTAGGTTACACTAGTCGTCACTATATTTATGGGCTGCTGTGCATTCTCACGATCTCCAAACATCCGTCTAGTAAACCTGCCCCTGAACAACATTTGAGCTATAGTCGTCGAGCATACTCAAGACTTTGACTGATTTTCTAAAGAGACTTCTGTGGATAGATTTTCTAAGAGATCATCTACCAAGTTGGCCAAAGTAAGGGGACGGAACCCTTCCCTAGTGGACAAGAGCGTCCACCTACTTTTGCTCTTGATAGTTGCTATTACCCCGATGGATAATTACTATCCCTATTCTCCATGCCTCTTATCCAGCTGCAAATTGCCGAAGGACGCCTCGTCTACTCATAGACCTCTATCAAAGAGCTGGTAGTAACATTATTTAATGCCTCCGTCTAATATCTAAATAGCGGTCCATTGCTAATCGCTTTGTCTTTCATTGACTTTGCGATAAGCCGTATTATAGATGATCCGAAGCAAGATCGTAAGATTTACCAGTTTGGTTTTTAATAGAAACAGAAGACCGGCTTAGTCAGTCTATAAGACTTGGTTGTCTTAGGTCTGAGTATTTTTACCTACCGTTGTCAAATAAATAACTTTAACCTTTTGTCCAAGTTCCGTTACGACTCCTCATGATAAACCTGGAGCGTTGCTTGCCAAGGTATGGTATCAAAAAGAACCTCAAAATCCCATAGAACAACAATATTGGATATATGCCATATATCCGAATATATGCCATATAGAACGTACGAACATATTTATTGTATCAGCATATTTATCAAAATGCTAATACAAGCTACTGAATGAATTTTATTACCAATATACACATTTCTATTGGCGACATTAACTCTAGCTGAAAATTGGCTTCTTAATTTAACCTCAAAACCATAAAACTAAAGTAAACGTGTGAAGTTTGGGTTGAGTCGTAAGATAATATTTTCCTTTTTCTCTCCACGACCGGCATCAGCCAAAACTTTCCAAGTAGACTCGGAAGATATATTTCTGAGCATTGCGGTATAATGACATGGTGTAATTGCCTCTAATTACTTGTAAAATTACCTTGTGGCATAAAAGATGTTGGCCCGAATGCTCGGAAGTTTTTCCGAGGGTGGAGGAAATGAAGCGAAACCCTTTTCCACAATTTCCAACGCCTCGGAATCCACCAACTTTGAAAAAGTAAATACCCGATGTGTATTATTGTTTAATTACGGAGAACCGTAAGAAATATGGCGACTCTCTAATTAATTAAGAAAACTTTCGGCAATTTACGTTGAAATAATATCTGTTTGCGATATTTAATATCTGCCCGTTTCGTTTCCTGCTACTCTCGGAAATTGTTGTTGCCGTATGTTTTTATTCATTACTTTTACTTAAAGGGGGAAATATCACGAAGTTTTGAAGGAAAATTAAGTGAGCTTTACGTCATGCACTAAGTGCTTAGCATAACTTTGTAAAGTTTACGTTAACTTAAGTACTACCATACGCTAAGGAAATTAAATTGAATCAAATGTCTTATTTTTCTACTTTTAAGCAAAAACAACCAAATTTGAAGCGACATATATTTTTAACTTTGAAGTATAAAACTATGATATTATTTTACACACTTTACATTGGCAAATCATAAACTTACAATATGTTATAAAACTGCATAAAATGTGGTCAAGATATTTTAACTTTCTATAAACATGTAAATTTCAATTCGAACCTTCGTTTTTATTTGCTCTTCTTACGCTGTAAAAAGACCTCATCTGACACAATTGAAATGTGTTTCTTCATAAATTGTTTCATAAAGCAGACATAAAAGTGCTTCTGGTCAGGTGATCCCATTACGACTTCATCTCCTGTATGTCATTTTCTCAAAGTGGGCAATCCTTTTATGCAAATCTCACTTTACCACTGCTCTAAAAAGGTCAGCAACAGAGTGCAGTTTCACCAATTTTTAATTTGTTTAACGAAATTTCCGTCTTCTTCTAGAATTCTCTCAGCCTGGTACTAATTCATTGACTTATTTTTGCGGTTGATAAACGGATCGCCCCCTCATGACATATGTATCATTCTAAAGTAATAATTCGTGTTAAAAAAAGAAAGACCCATAAAATCCCAGTAGCTACAGACCTATTTTGCTGTTGTGCCACTTTTTTCAAACGTACAGGACCATACTCCCGGCCAGAATAAAAAAACAATGTCGACAAGCACCCCACAACTACCTCAACTAGGAGGTATTTTGGCCCGCTAATCTTGCACCGTCATGTACCTCGCACGATCGAATACATTGAAGAGGCGTTGAAAGAAAAACTTGTAACAGGGGGCTGCGATTCGAGATTTGACAGCAGCCTATTCCACTTAAGGCACAAACATTGCTCCGCAAATTATACACAACTCTCAAAACCACCATCTGGGTAAGTCGTTTATTCCTTACTGCAAATAGACGTATTTTCTTATTTATGACTGGATATATATTAAGTAGATGGAAGATATCGAAAAAAAGGCTCCCACAGGGAAGTGTTTTAGGCACATATGTTCCTTCAATATATATACAAACGACCAACCTACGCCGACTGACACAAGCACTTCTCTCTGCTTATGATCTGTGAGCTATAATGTGTATCACAGGGAAATAGTTTTGAAGAAGTGAAGAAAAAACTCGAATCTGCCTTTAAAAACACAGACAGGTACTGTTCTTCTTCAAGTGCCTGTCTTCGTAATCCGAGTTTGGACTATCATCAAAGCTATAGCAGCTATATACTACAGAACATTTCCCTGAGACACAAGTCCCCTCTAAAAGTCTGCGCCTTCCACAAGCTTATACAAAGCTCGAGTACCACGAATGCGACCCAACAATCTAGAAATAAGGCTTCCCTTGGTACATGCAGGATGAACCGATTGAGTATTTTTCTCTTACCCTGGCAGTTCCAATGGACAGGCCATCCCTAACTTTGAAACGTGAAAACTATGAAAAAGGATAAGAACGGGGATCGCTCTAGTAGGAAAAGATTGAATGTAACGTGTATAGTGGATAGAAAACACAGAATATGACTGTAACATCTTATCAGAATGACAACGAACGACACTCAGTGGCTACTCTCATGCAATCGTCATCCAAGTACCCTCAGCAATAAGCTACACTCATTTGCGTGTGGAACTTCGCAAACAAAGATGTAACCCGACGTAGCCCGATCTGGGCCGAAACATTTATGAATGACATATCTCTCGGCATCACAAGCAGTAGATTAGTAACATGACCACAGATGTTCATTAGGCAATATAACTCTAATTACAGGGATCAATCATCATCCTTTGGATCGAACATCCTCTGGTGATCTGGCCTGCTCTAAGATTCTTCGCCATTCTGGTCGGTTTTGGCACATGTTGCAGGTTTTTTACTATTTTTAATATTCGAGCAGTTTCTACTCCATCTAACCACCTAATACTCGGTCGGCCTTTGCTCATTTTCCTATAGTGGTCCTGTGGTAGCTTGTAGGCAATGGTATTGTTCTGCATCGTTATTATGTGTACCCGCCCAATCTAAGTCGCTGTGTTTATTTGATAGGTATGACTTCGTGGCTCTGATATGAGCTATACAACTTCAAAATATATCTGTGCTGCCAACTGCCCACTGGTCTTTTACAGCTCCAAAATTTTTGCGGAAATTTTACGCTCAAATATTCCCAAAATCTTTCTCTTTCTGCGTTATAATGTTCCCCTGAGTTCCTGCACCATATGTGTGGACCTAGGCCTCAGCAATGTTTTTGTATATAATCATTTTAGGATTCTTCTTTAATGTGTTTCTTGCAGTGGGAAATCTTTTTGGTAGCCCATAGTATGCCCTATTTGTTAAGATTTATTTCATCTTATGATTTCGATGCAGCTTGTTGGTATTTGTTGCATTCCATAGCGATCCCAATGTATTGAATTGTCATGCACTTCAAAGGTATGACGTCCAAAGAACGTTTCTCGTCTCCATCATTTAGCTTATCGGATTCCTTTTGTAACCAACATTACGTGGTTTTGTCTTCGTTGATATGTATACGATGCACGACCTTTTTTCCCGCTGTTGTCCAAATCTATAGATATTGCTCAACATCGAATTGCTGCGCCCAGTTAATCAATGTCATCAGCATATGCCATACAGAACTTAGTATCGATCTATTGTAAAATAAGTACCGCCGTCCCTAGATTCGTGTATCTTCGGACTGCCTTTCAAGGCAATCTTAATAGAGGCAACCAGAGCTTCTCCTTGTCTCAAGTTACCTTCCTTTATTTCAAAAGGATCTAGAATAGCTCTCCCTGTATTACTAACAGTGGTTGCTATGTGTAGTCGTTGTCATTCTCGTTTAGTCGGATATGGTTTTCTCTAGGTATAACCAAAACTCAGGCATTGCTTGGGTAAAAGCCCTGTTCATCTGAACACGTGTCGTATGCTGCCTTGAGAGCGACGAATAGGTGATGGGATTTCAATATTGAATTCTAATGTTTTCTAGAGAATCTGTCTTATTGAATGGAATCTGGTCAAATTGTTGTTCTTTTCTGGAGTGTTTCCAACTTGATATTGACCAACTATGCCTCACCTGTGTAAACTTGCAACACTGTCGTAGAGAATATGGTGCTAGGATTTTTGTAAAGCCAGATTGTTTACAGAATGTTTTACCTCTATTGTTGTCACCACTGGAGCTGGGCACCCTGTTTTTATGTAAACGGGCATATACACGCCTGAGGACCATTCACAAGGCAATGGTCTCATTATGCCAAACAAGAAGTAAAAAGCTTATGCAAGTGTCTGTAGTAGGGTATCGCCACCATCATTGTATGGGTTGGGGGGGGGGGGGGGGGAGTTCACTGCAAATTTGATCAACTCCTGGTGATTTATATTTTTAAGCTTTTTAATGGCTTGGCAACGTTTTCGATGTAGGGTGTTCGTTTGGGTTAAAAGGATTCAATCATTTCGACTTGCTAGGTGTTATCGATTCTTCGATATGATGGCCATTAAATTTTGCATCGAAAAATTCAACCCCATCGGTTTAGGATTGAGCCGTATCATTTAGGATGTTTCCTTCCACAGCCTTACATAGCTCCTTATTCTCGCTTAAACTCTGCGCATTTTGTTTAGATGTCCTGTAGAAATTTATCGATTTCATTTTGATTCTAGAAAATTCGGTGGGCTTTCCATTGCTTTTCTGCTCAAATGGTCTTGGTTTGTTCTATGTAATCGGTTTTTCTTCGAGCTTCTTAGTGTCCGGTATTCTTCCTTTGCTCTTCTTGTCTGTCATCCAGCTTGATTTTGTCTTTAGGGTAGGACCCTGTTTTGTTATCTGTTGCTCTTTGGCAACTCCTTGTCAAACCATTCGATTTCTTTAACTGGGTTGGTTTTTTGCCCCAATATTTTTGTTGCTTTCTCAGTTATTATTTTTTTACAGTTTGTCCACAGTTTCCTCTCACGTTTTCCCCCAACCTCCAATCTCTCTTTTATTCGTACCAATTTGTCTCCTATACTCTCTCGCAACGGTTTCAATGCGCAGATAAATCACCAAAAATTCTTGTCTTGTTTCGTGTGTTTATCTTTCGTTAGGTTATAGGATAGATCCTCTGATTTTTGCCATTGACAACAAGTGGTCTCTGATCAATGTTTAGGAACCCACCCTCTAATGTATACAGAAAGTAAAAAAAAGTAATTGTGGACGATCAGGACAATATTTTTAAAATATAATTTTACCTTCTTCTTCTTTCTCTTACTCTTCTATTGGAGGTTAAATATTTTGTTTACAGCAGTTCTAAACAGTTTGTTTTGGCTGCAACCAGTTTGGTAACCACAGTTCGAAAATTTTGTAGGGAATATTGATTTAATTTCGTCAACTGTGAAGAGAGAGGTACTGAAAATACAGGATATGTCGTCCAAAAACAAGCAGCCCAAATGGCAATATCGAACCACTGCATGAGAGTGTTGGTAAACTTCTAGTAACATCAATTCTGCGTCGAGTACAAGAACTGCAAATTTCAAGAAGCGCTCTAAAGCGTATACTCAGGACAATCGCATACTAAAGAACTGAAATCTAATGATCATGCACAGAAAAGACAGTTCGTTGAATGGATTATTAAACATCAACAAGTAGTTGCTGATTTTTCGAGCAAAATTATCTGGGATGAAGCACATCTTTACCTTGATGGCTTTGTTAATCGTCAAAATTTCTGCATTTGGGGTTAAGAGAACCCATTTGTAACTATTGATAAAAAAATGCATCCTCAACTCATCACTGTTTGGTGCGGTTTTGGGCTGGATGCATTAATATAAGCGCATCACTCTTTGAAAATGAACTTTATGCCTAAATAAGATCAGATTTGGGCTGATCCTAAGGATTGTGATCAGATCTGAGTATCTGTTCCAGGGTACGTTTTTACACCAAAATCGTAAAAATAATAAATTATATTATATTAATGTACAATTTTACACTAGCTCACACACTAATACTGCAATCTAGTTTTAAAGTGTTTGCTGATTTTAACTTCAACCCTGTACTAAACTTTAAATGACTTTAAACGCATATTAA
This sequence comes from Diabrotica balteata, assembly GCA_918026665.1. Taxonomy (NCBI): domain Eukaryota; kingdom Metazoa; phylum Arthropoda; class Insecta; order Coleoptera; family Chrysomelidae; genus Diabrotica; species Diabrotica balteata. The sequence continues at coordinate 157,865,269 of OU898280.1, forward strand.
ACGATCACAGGCGCATTCTTCGATGTATAGTGAACATATTTTATCTAAGACCAACGTCTTAGGGCGATAAGAGTATCGTTCTTTGAAGTTATTGTCCATGTTTATCAGTTCCATTTCTTGCTTTTGTTTGACAATGAAATTCAGTATTGTTAGTGCTTTGAGGACCGAAATAGGTACATCAAAGTATTCTTACACTCTGCGTGTGACAGCAATTAACAAAACTAGGAGGCGGTATACTAAGAATATTTTCTTATTGCGACGACATGCAAGATGACAAAGGAGACATTCCTGTACAATATATGAAAATGTCTGTTAAAACAGAAATATCTAAGTAGAGTCATCTAAACAATCAAGAGATTTGCTTTTTGCCAATATGCTACACAAAAAGTATAGATTTATCAAAGATATCAATTTGGAATTTTATGGGATAGAATCAAAGGAAGAAAAACTAAATACTAACAAAAAAATTGAAGGTTAATCCAGTCGTCATAACTGAATCAATAATACGGTGGTTTTTTTTTGTATCTTCTGCGACAAATATACCAAACATTTTATAAATACTCCATGTTCAATGGCCGCCAATTTTTTTTCTCGCAGAAAAAACCCCCCCCAAAATCTTTTATAAGAGTGATAGCCAATTTGGATCTATATTTAAGGTGGAGATATTAGGTCTTTTTTATTTTTTTCTACTGTTACAGTTGCTACGAGATGTTCCTATAAAGTATGTAAGAATAATTCATTCAACCATCGACACTTTTCCAAGCTAGCTAAGATATGTCTGGCATTTCGTATGGTCAAAACCAATCAACACCGCGCCCATATACATATTTTATCTACAATGGCTTGAGAACATCCCTAGCGAATTTTGTTTTCTCTTCACACAGTTTTTGATGTACTCAAAACAAAACCAGTTTCTCATGTTATGCATATTGCTGCATATCGACACAGATTTTGATCCATATACCTCCACTTACTTATAGTAAGATCATTGCGAGACGTAATTCATAAATTTCACTCATTGTAATTTTTTTTCCGTCAACAGATCATCTAAAAAACCATTAAAGATCCTTTACTGTGTCTTCAGAACTATGGTAGAACTTGCAAACCCATGAATTTCTGCGTATTACAATTTTTAAATTCAATAGGTAATTCTTGGTTTTTAGACCACCTCTTAAAATCATTCGTAATATCTAGTTGCTTGATCTTCACTTGATGGTGAAGCATTCATATTTTTTATATGAGAAAAGTTTTGGACTGGTAATCTCTATCTACTACAGAATCATCTGAATCCTAAAGATCCTGTGGACGAAAAGTGTTTTATTGGAGATGACTTGAGTGGGCATATTGGTACAGAAAAAGCGGAATGGAAAGAGTTCATGGAGGTTTGGTGAAGACATGATAAAGAAAATGGTCAGATAGATTTTGTGCTGTTCTTTCTTCTTCGCCTGGTGCCATAGCAGATTTATCCGCCGTTGGCGATCACCATTGCGAAGGGCTTCTCGAACTTCTGCAATAGGAATAATTGTCCTGCATATGGTATCTGATCCATTCACGAATGTTTTTTTAACCATAAACTTGTTTTCTTCTACACCTCTAACGGCCCTCTATTTTGGCCTTTAAGGATATGTCCCCAAGAGGTGTGTACAAGAAGTCAACTAAAAAAGGGTACTAAACTGAAAGTTTAATTAGGGATTTGCCATGTTATTAAAACATATAGTGATAAAAGATCTGGTGAAATTAGATACGGCAAATCAATGGTTGTGAAGCTAATAGTAAAGCTATGGTGCGAGTGGGAAAGAAAGTGCTAGGAAAAACATCTGAAAAGGGCCTCCTAAGATAAAAACTTGGTGGGGGAACGATAATGGAACAAAAGGTTAGAGAATGAAAGAGCTATAAAAGAGTAATAACAGGTCTAAAAGTAGAGTAAGATAAAAGATAAAAAGAAGATAGCATAAAGGGAAAGCAAAGCCAGATGATAGTTGGCGATGTGGTACTGCATAAAAAAGAATCATCGCATCTCTTGTATAGAAGAAAATACCGAGGGGGAAAAAGTTATACACCACTGCTTAAAAGCAAGAGACATGTTTTCAAGGACTTGACCTACTGCGGCCGATTAAAAGTGCGGATGGAAGAGTGTTAAAACCAATGTTGAATTAAAAGCAACAATTTATGAGTACTATTAGAAAGTTGCTAAAATGAAGAACACACAGGGAGGGACAGATTAAATGTGCGATCCCTAAGTACGAATGTACAATACCGTGTTGTCATAGATGAAAATGTCGACGGCGTTTAAAGAAGATGAAATGGTATACAGTGTACAACTCGGGGAGGTAATATATTCCCCAATTGTAAAAATCTGGAACTAGAAGGGTGAGAAAATCTTCACCACTTACAACGCCTGTACTACAGTAACAGATCCTCGTGCTATGAACCATAAGATGCTTATCCTGCGATCGGCTGCAAAACTTCCTGGTCCGCAACTAGTCCTGAACAGGCTGGATTTGGCTTTTCGTGAGGATTACGAGAAGGTAAAGAACTTCGTTATATGGTTAAGGAACTTCTAGGTTCTCAGGCCTGTTAAAGGTTGAGTCTATGGCTTACTTTAGAAGCCGGATATATAGCATAAGCAGAAATTTTTTTGATAACTCTTTCTGGTCTCGGTCTGAATCGGCCGAAGAACATAAAACCCAAATTTAGAGTCTACAAATGCATTGAAAATACTTATGTGGTTTAAATTAAGTTAACAATGCTGTCAGATAAATCAAAAATAGCTCGTTCGTCGAAAGGGAGACGAGAAGAGATCTTATCAAAAAAGTAAAGGGGTGACAATCTGTACAATACTAAAAGTTACTCGGGTTAATATATTAATATTGGATTACCTTACGCGTATGTAGGCTCTAGCTAATGAGACGCCCTTTCAGCTTCCTCTGAAATCGGATTTCTTTGTAGGAGGTACCGCGCCTGTCGTGATTTTCGAACTCCCAGTACCCACACGTATATAACGGAATTAAATCCCGTCGAAATATAACAACGGCGCGTAATCTGCACCTGGTGTCGCCTCTCGTCTTACAGACCTGCCCGAAGATACTGTCGACTGGACGCTACGCCGCAATTACTGCCTGTGCGCATCAGGTGCCCAGCTATTACTGATCGCGGTGAGCTAGTGAGGAGGGGGACACGGCGTACGTCGACGTGGCTGATGCAATGCGACTGTTTGGTTGACCAATTTTTTAGTTTTTTATGTCCGGCGAACAGTCCTAGATCATTTTTGCGTGATTCCTGCTGACTCTTCCACCTTGTTGGTATTGTAACATGCGATGGTGTATCGCTTCGTTGTAATTAATTTTCCACAAAGGTCTTCAGATTTCATAATGCGTAATACAGTCGGGCTTGTGGCAAACTAGGTCATTGTTATCTTTGTATAATTGAAAATTTATACGTTCCTGTATTGAATTTATTCTTTATGTTAATTTGAAGAGATAATAATTATTTTGAAATAATTATTTCTTCTCTATGCTCTTAGCCTTATTTTTTTCTAAGTCGTTTTTTTCTTGCTAGGTTTACATTACAGCATAGCGAATGATATAATAGCTGTGGAGAGGTTTGAAAGGCTCTAGGATAGGAAGGGGTGGATATTTTGTGGCAGATGATGAGTAGGATATATGAGGAAAAAAGGATGCTCAATGAAAGGGAGATATAATGTACGGTGGTATCATTGCATAAAGATAAAGAGAACTTTCAGGACTGTAAGAACTATCGAGGAATAAAGTTAATGTCGCACACGATGAAATTTTGGTAGAGAACTGTAGAGCGATGGTTAAGGAGAGACATCGACAGGAGAAGAACAACAACGAGCCTTGTTTGCTTCGAGATATTATAGGAGGAAATCGAAAGCAAAGAAAAGAGAGCACATTTTGATATTATAGATCTTTAGAAGCCATAACAGAGTTTCTATGACAGGGCTAGAGGATAGAATATAGAGGCCAACCGTACACCAAATAAGAACTGGAGTCAGATCCTACTGAGAGCTTTTCAGTTGACGGTTGGTTTGCATAAGTAATGTATGTTAAATGAAATATGGGCGTCAGAATTAGGTGGTTTGAAAACCAATTAAAAAAAAAATTATAAGGAAAATTATTAAAGTCAATAATAAAATGGTAGTTGGCTTTACCAACATGAAGATTGAACTAATAAAATGGGTTTATCGACGAAAATTGTACTTTAAATACATGGAGTTAATACAGAAAAAATTCTCTCTTCTATTATTTTGAAGCGATGACAGAACTGACACACGAAACTCGGAAATACCAATATAGAAACGAGCTTCGTAACTAAATGAAAGAAAAAAAAGCTAGCATACGGAGGTATACAAATAATAAATAAGAATTAAAGTAAAATAATTGAAAATTTAAATTGAAGAATGATGATTAGACAATATATTTAGTTAAATATTAAACCTTCAAATCAGATCTTTCTACGCTAGCATTTATTCACCATATATTCTGGTAAGGCTGGACCAGCTGGCCCCTTTTACAGCAAGCCATGAAAAAATGGAGCCTTTTAGATGTGGATCTACCGACGAATATTGCGGATACGTTGTTTGATGGAATAACAAATAAAATGGTTTTACACCGAATGAAAAAAACAAACACATAACTAACAAAAACAATAAAAATTTCGGCCATGTTATGAGACATCCAGAGAGGTATAACCTTCTAACACATTCATAATAACAGAAGCAATACGCCGAAGAGAAAGGGCTCAAGCCGAAAAATAAATATTCTGTTCAGAGATCTCGGAATGAGAGTGATATCTAGCGACAACCGTTAAACAAAGTACTGAAAGAAGAAGAAGGGGTCACTTTCTTAACTCTAGGACAAAATATTGCCCTACTGCTTACAAGTACATCAATTAAGAGCCATTGGTCAATAAGTGGGGTCATTGGTCACTAAGTGAGAATTCTTGCTGTTGGTAACTTTAACTGAAGAATATGCATAGAGTTTACAATTATTACGTACCTGGTTTGATTGCAGCAGAAACAAACTGTTTAGAACAACTGTAAATTAAGTTCGAATAGCCTTGATAATATCCAGTCTCCAAATAGAAGAGCAACAGAAGAAGTTATATCCCTCTAGGTACATTACTTATATTGTGAACTAACTAAAAATCACATTAGAATATGCATCTTGCACTAGAAAATTGATCCCGTCTCTGGAAACATTAATAAACCGTGGCTCCAAAAGAATACAAAGAATGTCAGGGGTCTCTTTAACCGACACTTTATGATTATATCCAACTTGCTATAATCCGACAACAGAAAATTGACGGAAATGTTCCATAAATCGAATTCAAATTATGTAATCTGTTTGAGGTGTTGCGTAAAATGTCTCCGTTCAGACGGTCTATTATTTAATGACTGAATACAAAAGCGCTTTTAAGAGCCAAAAATTATAATTGAAAAATATAAATTTCTCAAGGATCTGGATTTAACAATGCTAGAGAACAGGATTGTTGGAGATTAGTTTTTGTTTACGATTTAGCGATTTTAGAGGATAATGTCGGTTTTGAATAAACTATCTTAGAAAGTACAAAAACGGAAAGTACTAAATATTGTTGAGCTCTCCTAAAGAAATATAAGTGTCCTTTTTGTTGATTTGTTTTACCAGTTTAAATTAGTAAATTTTTTAAACACTAATAAACACAGTGGGGGGCAAAATGCAGGAATCAGTTAATTATTGTTTTGAGAATAGACGGTTTGAAGGCAAAGTAAGAAACATGTTGATTTTATTTTTAATTCTTACTCCTATATCAGAAGAACATATATCATTATCCACTAGAGCAGCAGAACACTCCAGCATGGCAATACTTCCGCCTTTTCTCATCATCACAAAGTCAATAAACATTATTTAAACATTTCAGATGGTGTACCTTTGATTTACAACATTCAAGACAAAACCTAGTCTGTTTAGATCTGTATGAAGATCTAGAAATTATCAAAGACAGAAAGGACTACCCTAATTGCGTCAATCGCCCACTCGTCTTCTGCTCGTATATCTTAGCTTTTTTTATATCTGCTATCTTAGCATATCATCACTTTTATAGACCTGGACAAAAGGCTTTTCGATCGCATCCCAGTCAGAAGACGTCTCTTACACCTACTGTATAAAAGAATACACACCCAATCAATATTATTACAAACCTATCGCAAATCATCCTACGCCCATAATCGAATACCAGGCAAAGATAAATGGAAATACGAACTAACTCTGGTATTCCTGTATCAAAGTCGGAGTCCTAGACAGAGGTGACCTCGTTAAGCCCTACTTTCTCTTTAATATAAAATGGACATCTAAGATACACATTACGCATGTAACTATCGAATTATGTCTAACAGAAAAAAAGCAGGATGCATGGTTTATATATCTGGAATAGATATCCAATGTTACGGAGGTGTTAAAGAAGAAGCACGACAACAAAGCGTTAAAGCAAAGTAAAAGCTCGACGCGGATCTCCTTAATGACGACAATCGGAACGAACAAAACACCTCAGACAAGTCACAAAAACAAGAATCTATATGAGCAGCAATTAGACCTATATTAACATATCCAGAGGAGACCAGACCTGACACATCTAAAGAGAGACGACTGTGTCGAGAAAACAACAAGATGAAAATACTTCCGACGAATATCAGGAGAAGTCTGTTGGAATAGAAGAAGCAAACACATAAGAAGAGCATGCCAATTTAGAAGACATAAATTGGACGAGGTGAGCTAAACGGAAAACAGGAGTGGAACAACACAATTAGTAGAATAGGAAGAATAGAATAGTACGAATAGCTCAGAGAAGAAACCAACCTCTTAAACACTCTCTTAAACTTCACTAAGTATTACATTAGTCCTAATTTATATAGAATTAAGTATGCTCAGGAAAAATATACATAATAAATTTGTAATATAAATATAAATATAATTTAAGTTCCGTGTGAAACCCTACGAATAAGTGAGGGTTGTAATTTGTAAAGTCTGCACTCTCCAATTTACACAAATTTGGAAATACGCGAAAAACGTAGAACTGAACAAAATTAAATTAAAACATAATAGTACTGAATAATGATGGATAATTGGGTTTGGGATTTGGTTGTCCAGCGAAAGCTGAGCCTACAAAATTATTTCTTTTCTTTTCCATTTGTTTTTAATATTTCAGTTGACGAAAGCAGTTTTTGTTTGCAATGCTTGGAGATTAACGGATAGTGAAAATTATCTATAAGGGTATTGTGGGCCAATTTTGAAACTAATAAAACAACATTCAGTCGTTTACTTAGTGAAAAAAAATATTTTGAATTGAACAATAAAGATCATATAATGTAAACAGATTTTATATACAATCACTTAAACTAAAATATTGCGGAATTCTTGATATATTCACAGTTCGACAGACTTTAACCTGGGAACAGGGATATCGTCCAACCAAGGTAGTTCAAGTTTGGGCTTCTGAGTTCATAATCGTTAAAAGGCTCTTTATAGTATTAAGCTATCGAGTTGTGTCCAATCTAAACCAAACTGGTTGGTCAAAAGATGTTCGCACATCATGCATTTATTAAATTATTTACTCGTGAGCAATCGTTCTGGATTGAGCAGTGCATAACTGTTATCCCCTTTTCTGGCGCGATATTTACAAAAATATATCCAAAATCACTTTTGTAATGATTAAGAACATTTCCCCTTCCTACATCGTTTTAAAATGTACCTTTTACATTTCTTAAACTGAAAAACCAATGCTCCCACTGTAGAAGAACCTCTTGAACAACGAATTTCCAATCGTAAACACAGTTTGTCTCACATCAACGACCGTAGAAAAAATTCAAATATTTGCTTGTATTCGCCCCTTAATCGTACTACTTCTCGGTTTTTATGTAAATCTCTTTCTCAATTTGACCGAATAACTATATCGGGATGGTAAGTAATGAACAATTTGGTGGATGCGCTCTCGGCTAGTCATTTGCAGCACAAACCAATTATTATCGTGTTTTCAGTTTGGCTTAGGCCCACGAAATAAAAGTATAGTAGCTGAAGAACAGAGCAGGATTCCGGGCAGGGATATCAACGGTAGAGACCATGCTTTTTGTATTACACAACTTATTAGAAAGAAAACTTGCCATCAACCAAGGTTCATCATGTATAAAGTAGACTTGAGAAAGAGCGTATATAGCATTCCCCCAAAACAAACCTATGGACCTTAGAGAAAAACCAATAACGCGCAAAATTTAATAACAGGCGACGAAAACAATTGTATACCAAAACTTGCAGCAAGGGTGAAAGTTTGAAGCGGGCTATCGAGAGGATTCCAAATATACAAAGGACTAAAACAAGGGTGCTGCTTTCCGACATTATTAAAGATCTACTCTAGCAAACTCTATAAACTTGGAAACGCAAATGCAAAAACATGGATTACCGACCAACAAACAATACAATATTTATCACACTTTTGTCCATTGCAGACGACCAACTGTACATATAGCAAGACTACATAATATAGAAGAATGACAAGAGAAATATAATAGACAGAATACAAAGAAAGTGGCTATGAATATAAACAGAAAAAAGACCAATATATGTGTATCGGTATGGACACAGCAGAACCTTATCAACTGGGGGAATGGCGAATTATTAAAACATTGCGACGCAATAAATACCTGGGTATACCATCACACAAGAAGGCAACTTAGACCGGATGAGGAAGAAAGAAACAACCAGGGAAAAAAATGCAATACCCTTCTCAATAGCAAACTGTGGACCAGGCAATTTCAACCAACAAAATAACATAAATATAACAATAACAATTTAATTGAGTATAATCACTTAACAGCAGTGAAAGTATGGCAAATAAAGAAAGATACAAGAGAGAACACTTGAAGCAACAGAATTTGGATTTCTGGGAGGCGCCAGAGCAGGAAATCAGATTAGAAAGGGTAACCAAACAACAAATTAGGGAAATAATAATTTGAAACTCAACAATAGTAGATGACATTAGTACCACGCCGCTTATATGGTATGGACACGTACAAAGAATGTCCGAAAACGACTCCCGAAACAAATCACTAACGTGGGACCCCCTCTTGGTATAAGACCTAAAAAGAGGAAGACCCCGCCTTAGTTGGAGAGAAGCATAAAATTCCGAAGTATGAGTAGAACGAGAATTAGATGAAGACCTTTGGATGGACCGAAGGTAATGGCGACTAGCGGCATCGGAGTACGTAGGAGAACTATTTTTAAAACTCGGGTAACGGATAAATATAGTAGTATATATTATATATATATATCATATAGTATATATATATAGTGCTATTTTGGCCACTTACATACATCGGCGATCAGTCGTATTTTCTTTGACATTGTTGCCAGAAATCAATGTCATTGATTCGATAAAAACTACAGAGATTAATTCAATTGGTTTTGTGCCAAACCAGTCCCCTCATGCCAACAGTTTTAAATTCATTTTACCTTAGAAAAGTGGAGACTTTGGAGAAGCTTAAACAACAGTCAAGTTATAAAATAAAGCCTGAGCCATAAATAATAAGCACTTTGATCAGGAAGTTGAAGGGACCAAAGTTGTTTATGAAAACTGTCGAACCAAAATTAACTAGGTCTTCCCTGTTTTCTGAAGAAAATGGGAAAAATGATCTATCTGCTCGATAATATGTGAGCCATTTTATACATCATGACTTTCATTTTAGATGCGCTTACTTTTCCTTGTATTTATTGTGTTTACTTTAATCTCTAAAAAACATTTTACAATTGTACTAAATCCTTCATTAGTTATATAAATAACTGAAAATTCGATCTCTTTACAGTCTTTGCCATGAAATCTGAGCAGTGTACATTAAATATAATTGTTGAGACGCGAGTTCAGATGAAGATACATTTTGTTGGGTCCACTGAATAGCGTAATGGGGGATTAATAAAGTACCATTTTTATTGGATTATAAACTTTTGCACTCTCGTTCCAGCTTATATCCCGATATTTTGCAGTTTTTTTCGATCACAACCGCTGCGTTTAATACGCTAGTTGCCTGTTTCATTAAATCGTTTTAGACATAGGGAAAACCTTGTTTTGTTATCCCTAGCACGTTGAAAAAAGCTGCTTGGCACACTGTAACAGCATATAAAATCGTCTATATATGTAAATAATACCAAACTTGAGCAGAAAGTCACGGCAATTAGATCTAGGATAAGCATCTAGAGCTGCTGTTAGAAGATGTCCAAGTTTGTTGCACAGACCTAAAATTGGCTCTGAGACCTCCTATTCGCTGCTTACTTTGTTCTCTCGTCTTTACTATTTATGGTTCGAGTCCTGGACTGTGAACAAAATCGGTATCTAAATCGCTTGATGGCTTTTTGAAATGTGATGCTTTAGAAAAATTTATTTTAAAGTTTCCCTGTGGACAAGATTCGAAAACCACCACCAGTAACTATAACCTCACACACTACTGAATACATTAAAAAGCATCAAGCAGAGAGAAAGCTGAGTATGTTCTCGGACATGTTAAGAGATTACCAAATAAAGGTTGCTACAAACTATCTTGCAAGGAAAAATAGCAGCAAACGTAAGTCCAGGACGAAGAAGAGACCTCATGGTTAAGAATTACGAGATTGGAGGGCGTTTGATACAAGCAATGCTATTTAGGTGCAGTGTAAAAAAAATTAGATACTATGATGGTAATAAACGTTCGAAAGGATATGTAACATGAAGAAGAATAAGACCAATATGTTGGGTATTCCGGGCATATTCCTTCGCAGAATAATTCTACAACAAAAAACTAATTATATCAAAAGTCCTGAAAATGGTTTTCAAATTTTTAACAAAACGAAAAACAACATATCAGAAATCAACAACGGCTTAGAATTGAATCATATCACAAAGTCTCACCTTCGCTTCCCGCCTTGGTTTGTGTAAAAGGAGAGACGCATTAACTTTCGCGTTATAAAAAATTAATTTTTTTTTATAAATAACAACAGTTTCTTAGACACAAATCTTGTTTAGGAAAAGCACATAAAAGCAATGTAACGACTTCCCAAACTAAAACAACCATAATAGCAAGATTTGTACCCTGCAATTCTTACCATGGGTTGATCACGTGCCATGTGGTACGTTGTTTTCAGTTATTGCCGCAACAGCGATTGCCGTAGTGTGTACTCAGCTATAGAGATCGACTTTTGATCCGAACAGAAATTAAAAAACGAAACAGATGGCGTCCCTAATTCAAAACAAGAAAAAGTTGATACTGCCGCCTTTGATTTTACACCCATCAAATGTTCATTGAAGCAAAAGTAGAGAAAAATATTTGGACAAGACATGTCTGTGAAGGGAATCGATATTCGTATGACCCACTATACAAAAAAACTTACCAATTACATGATGCGATTATTAGCTCTTTCGTTCTCTTCCATTTCTAGTGACTCTTTTTCATATAGTCCGCGTTAAAAAATGTGATAATAAAATAATAAATACGTAAAATAAAAAAAATCTTCATTTCAAATACAAAAACTGGCAAGTCATATATCTACCCCAATCTAATTTAAGTAGTGGATGTTAGCTTAAACCACACTACACTAACAGCTAAAATTATTGTTAAAGTCCCAGCAAGTATCCTCCTAAGCAGTACCTCATATATTTAATCAATCCTAGTATAGTTATGGAACTCTAACTCCATTAGCAACCCATTGATGCTTTCTATAATGTGCGTTACCTTGGATTTAATTTTGGCTAGACTATCCATTAAAATAAATCTCGTGGAGTGAGACGAGTCAAAGAACGACGCGATCATCACAAAGAGATCTGCTTGTAACAAACATTTCAGCACCTTAATTGCATTTTAAAAGAAAAACAACTCCCACTCTCGACTCAACTCCTGGGGAGCTGATTTGCTTAATGCTTTGTCATGTGTAACGAAAGTATAATACTTCAATTTAGTTGGCTGTCGCCAGCATGCATTTTTCCAGCCACTACCTTTCTTACGACCAGACGGCCGCTAATTAGTAGAGGAGCTATAAGTGCGTAAGTAAATGCATAATCTATGAATTTTTAATAATAAACACAACTTAATATACAAAAAATCCTTTAAAGTGATAGATTATAAATATATGATACAGCGAGTTTATTTGATGTTTGTCTCAGCGACTGGATGTAATGCAAATGCTTTAGCCCATCTGGTATGCAAAATCATCGATTTAACGGCAAAGATTTTTCGCAGATATCTGAGTTTTTAATCACATAGGTTGGATAAGATGATGACAAATAGAATGAAAAAGTAGCACGGTATTAATTACCTTGCGTTTTTTTGTAACAATAATTTAGCTTGTTAGAAATACAACCATAAAAAGTGGATGGTGTCCTATAGTTTGAGTTTCCTATTACATGTGACAGTATTGACAGATTAATGAGTAATGTCAAAAATATGTCATATAAAACTGTCATTCAAGTTTGATTGTTCCTGCCTGTAAGAAGAATAAAGTAAATTGTTGATTGCCAACGTTTAATTGTGAATATTTCCTAAAGTTACCTATTTCCTGTCTCTTGATGTGATGTCTATCAAACAAGAAGGAGGACTTCACCTACTCCAATTATAACAGTTATGGACCCAGGACCACGTGGAAATGTGAACAGAGAAGGTTCGTACCTTCATTCAGTTTTTTTGTTTGTTATTTCAGGTGAATTAACATATGTGCGACCAGCAATAATGATATAAAATTTAAGCTTGACATAACTTAAAGATTGGGCAAGTGGGAAATGGCGCTATCATTGCGTTATACTTTCGTATTCACGTGAACATTTAAACGAATGTGTAAATGTCCAAGGTTTAATGAAGAGTCAACTTCATAGCACTACAAAGCAACAGCAATTGTGTTAAAAAGACGGATTGCGGAAGCGGCAAGTTTTAGCAGCTACGGCTAGTTGAAACAACTGTATGCCGAGCTCGAGTTGACCGTTTACTACACGCCTAGTGCAAATATGGGCAAATAGCGTGCGAGATTTAAACGTAGGCCTACGCAACGAGTTCTTCTTTTTCTTATGGTTGCCGTCTTCAATGTAGGTTGCGCGATAAACCTCAGCAAAATCATTTCTGTCCCTGGCTTATCTCTATTAAAGAATTGAGGGAATCCAAACCAGTACCACTCACGAATGTTTCTTCAAAAACCAGGACGCCTTTCGTCTACCAGGACCACGTTTTCCTTCTCATCTTCCCCTCTATAAGAAGCCTCAGTAGTCTGGTAAGTTCTCATTGTCTGTATATGTTCCCCAAATATGAGGTTTTTCGTGTTGTCATTATTTTTAAGAGTATCTGCTGTCGGTACCCATCTTGTGTAGGACCTGCTCGTTGCTCCATATGAGCTGTCAAGGGGACTTTTTCAGCATCCTTCGAAATAACCACATATCAAAACATTTCCAAACCCTTAGTGGATTTGATTTTAGGCCAGGCTCTCATTCCATATAATAAAGGTGCTATTAAACGTAACATTTCATAAATTCGGTAATCGATTTTGAGATTGAGTGTTTGGACGTACACATTTTATCATTTTTAAAACAGACATTTCTTGCTTGTTCAATTCGCGATTTTTATTTCTATGTCTGGATTCTAGAGCTTTCGTATCTATCCAGCACCCTAGATATCGGGAATTTCTCGACATTATCGATATATGTTACCATTGACGCTAAGTTTAAAGCCATGGTGAGTGGATGGATTTTTGAGTACAAATCATTGTTTTTTTGTTTTCTGGACGTTAATGCAGAGGCCGTATTTCTTCCATCGATACTGCACGCGATCTAGATGTCTGCGATCCTGTGCGCTCTCAGCAATTAGGACCGTGTTCGGGTCGGGCGTATCGTACTTTATTTTTAGAACTCTGCTGCCGTAATTTTTAACACCTTCTCTTGATTGCTCTAGTGCTCGTGCAAATAATTCTTCCCGAAGTATATAGTAAAAAGTGAGTGGTGACAATACACACCCCTGTCTGTACCCTCGCTTGATAGGGCATATGTCTGTTCACCCGGCTTTCTGTTCTAAACTGCTGCAGTTATGGTTTACAAAGTACAGCGTTTGGATAATTTTAAAATCGTTCTCGTCTAGTCCCTTTTTGTGAAAGGCAATCCATCAGCTAATCATGTTTCACTTATGTCGAAGAGCCTTTTGAAAGTCATAAACAAAAAGAGATCCTTATTTTTTGGTCCCTCCGACATTTTTGCAGCATTATAATAAAACGTTAAGGCTCTCGTGTCCCAAATCCATTGTATACCAACGGTTAAACAGGTTTATTGAACCCTTTTTTAGAGTCCTCAACGTGATGAAAAAGAAGATATTAGGACACAGTTGCGAGTTTGAAAAACTGTTTGTAGATTTCAATGATGAAATGCAGAAGCATGATAAAATGTTTTATGCCGAAAGAAGGTTAAATGGTTTGGATCTTATCAACTTTGGTAAGGACTTTGATAATTTCAAAGATATGTGGGACACGATACCATCAAAGAATCAAACTTTGACTTTGCTGATTGAGAAAATGTGTACCAATTGAAGTACTTGACCCAAGTACTGGTAAATCTTTTGCGGCTGTTGCAAGTAATAAACCGACAAAAAATACAATCAGAACCAAGTATGAGTGAAAAGAAAAACGTACAATCGTTGCAAAAGAAAAATTTCCATGAGTCATGAAAGCAGAAATTGACCATTGGCGAATGAGTGTTCGTTGAAAAAATCAGGCCTGGGAACTTTGGTACAAATAAAATAATGATCCTGCTTTTTTTGTCTGTTGTTTTAAGTGCCATCATATAACGATTGTATTGAACTTGAGAAAATGGAAAATGTGACAGAGGAGTCTCAACAAATCATATCACTACAGAAAACAAGATTTCTCAACTTAACAGAATTTGCTGAACACAAAAAGTATACTTCACTTGGTAATGAAGAAGTTATTTATACTTAGCCAAAAAGACCAAGACGTGCAAATTCAAATCCGCAACTGAATAATCAATTAAAAAGGTGCTAACATCAACGAATGTTTTTTTATGATTTCCTGAAGTAAGTGCTCAGTTGTGAAAGCTGCTGCACAAAGGGATTTTATTACAGTACTTGAGAACAAAGGTGTCACATATATATGATAAAACACTTGTGAATCTGTAATGACTGCGTACTTCAGTATGCCTTTATGCTACCAAAAGTTACGTGTTATGAAACCCTGACAAATCCGTTTCAAGTAAACCTAGTCGCGTCAACAGTTATTGTAGCAAGTGATAAGCCATGAAGGATTATGGTCATCCAGCATAAGCAACATGTAAATAAGGTATATGAAGAAAATGTAATGATAGACATTATGGTGCAAAGAAAGCTTTTGCGATTTAAATTAATTGGAAGAATGCATAGAATGCCCATTCAAATCGTAGGCCCATCGACCCACAAGTTCACTGGTGTTCAGATCCATGCAGATTTTGAAATGGTCCGCATGTCTATAAATCACTGTGAAAAGCACGTAATTACGTATGTTCTAAAGAATGACTTTAGTAAGTTTCGGAAATTTACTTTATGAAACACAATAGTTGAAGTATGTACTTTCTTAGAACAATTTTAAATGAAAGCTATACAAATGGTCATGTAGTAAAGCAACTGAGATGCGATGGAGGGAGAGAGTTTTGTCAATTGAAAGGTATCTGAACTTCTTGCGAAGAGAGATATAGAGCATCCGTATCACCCACCCTAATACACCTCAGCAGAATGGTGAGGTAGCTGAAATGGAAAACCTATACCATTGCAGAGTGTGCACGTTCCATGTTAAACACAGGTAAAGGTAGTCCAAAAGTGGCCAATATGTAGGGCAGAAGCATTGCAATACTACCGTGTACATTTCTAATCGACACAGCAAAGTTCATCAATGGAAAGTAAAATCCCTATGAATTATGGTATGGAAAGCCAATTGGAAAGTTTAAGAATATATTGGGCACTGAATGTTGATTTCACTTTAATAAGAATCTTCGCATTAAATTTGATCACACAGCGAATACAGTTTTTTTAGTTGGTTTATGTGAATGAGCGGGGAGGGTTTATACGAGTAGGATATCCATCGAAACAAGAATCGGATCCGAGCCTCGACGTACGATTAAAGACCCTGGAGGGATATATGCAATTTGCGAATTTTTAAGTTAAAGTCAAATCAGTGAACCAACATCAGCGAATGTTTTAAGGTGAATGAAAACTCCGAAGAATACAAAAGTAGTTATCTGGGTAAAATGGTGGAATCTGAGAATAATAAAAGGTATAGGCGAAAAGTGCGGATGAAAGATCAAGAAGTTAATATAAGAAGGAAGGAAATATTTGAGAAAATAATGAAATTGTAAGTTTTTGTTTAAAGTTTATTTACCGATGAGGATAATATTATGAATGAAAATCCAAAGTGCCATAAAGTTATCGGAAAATCTAAGTATACCATAAGATAACAAAACAAGTCAGTCAAGTCACATTTTATCGTAAAAAGAAGCTAACAATTATATTCAATTAAAATAAATGGCAACGAGATAAATGTGGCTGACTGTTTGACCAAGTCGTTTAACTTCAAAGAAATAAGCAGTACTCAGTCAAATTTGAAAAATTAAAATACTGTTTATTTTTTGGTAAATTGTCTATTATTTAGCTTATCAACGTAGATAAATTTGATCAAAAAAGCAGATTTCTGTACTAAATTTATAAATTATAATTTTTTTTTTTTAAATAAAAATATAAAATTTAATAATCACATTTGCACACGAGGAAATAACTTATTTTTAACTGTCCCGAATTTTCCCCCCCCGATCGGTCCAAATAGTTTTAAAGTTATTTAAAGTAGTGCAGTGTTTTCTACCTTATTTTAGCAGTTCTTGTGTTTATCTTATCAGGACCAGGTATATTTTTCCCTTTTTCTGTTTTTTAATTTTTTTATCCGGTCTTGCGTGCAAATTCATTCTTTTTTATGTTTTTGTCTCATCATCTTCCACACCTGTTTTCTGGGATCCATAGGTCTGGTATTCCATATCTTTGGTAATATTTCTCCCGTGATCTCTTTTTTTGATTTTATTATAATGTCTTGGTTTAGCTTGAGCCACAATTTTACAATTTCTATGTTAGGAAAGCGATGGTTTCTTCTTTTCATTTTGCTAGTGCTTTCAGCCCGTTGCGTCGTGGCCTTGGAGTTTGTGCATTCCCGGTCATTCTTCTGTTAACTTTTCCTTTACCTAAAGCTTCTTATTGTCCGCTGCTTGTAAGGATACATGCTTTTAAAAATTTTTCCAGGTTTTCTTCTATATTCCTTTTAGTCCTCTAGTTGTGGCTGTTTAAGCTTTGTCTGTTAGGTCTGTTTTTCTGTAGTAAGTTTTGCGTCCCTCTTTTTCCAAGCTTTCCTATGTTAAACTTTCTTCTACTTTTGTATATCGCTTGCCTTGTGTGATGATTGCTATATTTTAGTCAATGTCAGAGTCAAATCATGAGAGTTACGTCCCTAGTGTATCTGACCAGGTGATCTTTATGTTGTATTTGGGTGGTTCCAAAGTATGTGTTGTTAATTCGGATGTTATTCATTTCGAGCAACAGCTTCTAGAAGTCATTTCTTCTTGTCGTTGAGTGTTCTTCGTTAAATCTTTATGTAACTCCAGCCACAGTATGTTGCATAATCTGGCGTTTTAGGTCACAAGAATTATCTGTTTATTAATACCGGCTTAGTATGGTATCCATAATCTTGGACTAGTCCATAAAAAGCATCTTTGTCTTCCTTGTTTGTTGTTGTTATCCGGTGCAATATACGGGGATAATTAAGTATCTCGTTGAATGTATATTTGAATAATGTTACTAAGTTTATTAATGCATTAAGAGCCTACTCCTGCCTGGAGCTCGTTCTTTTATCTACTCCTCCGCTATACAGGAAAATAAATTCGTTTCTATTGGCACTTCCTTTTTTGTTTCGTTCAGGGCACATATATCAATTTTGTGGAGCCCCAATTTCTATAGTACATTATTGAAAATATCAGAAATCATTACAGAATTAAACTAATATTGTCTAATATAATAAATATACTACTAAATGTACTTAATTTAGTTTTAGCTCTCGTATTAAGCGTCACAAATTCAGGCGAAACAATTTTGCCGCGCGTCAGAAAAAATTTGTCATTTTTCTATTTGCTTTTTCTTATAAACTCGAGTAAAGTTATTAATACGAACTAACTGGTTATGTCAAAGCCAAACATTGACGTCGTTAGGAACTGTGCTCCAGAGATGGAATACTAATAAGGAGAGCCATGCCACTTCTGATTGATATGGATAGAGAATGATAATAAGCTGAGATTAATAGATAAGAAACTGCATCTCCGCGTAAGAGAACCAGTGGCTAAGATTTTTTAGTGGACGCCAGAAAGTTTAAGACTTTTATAGAAATGTAAGACGTTCGTGAACAAAGTGCACGTCATAAATATACATTGTAATATTTGTATAAGGATTATATTCAACAAAAAAATTGGCAGCAACAAGAGTTTGTTAGTGACTATGATAAAAAAAGGTTACAACTATTTAACTAATTCATAATATTTATAGATTGAAGATTACACTTTTTTAGCATTTTATTATGCTTGTTTTTTTGAAAGAGACAAAGAACAAAAGTTAAAGAGATTATTAAGAAAGAAGGAAAAAAAAGTTTGGGAAACATTCAGAGAAAAAATTGGAAAGAAAACCGTAAAATTATTATATAAAACACTGAAAAACCTAAGAAGCAACAGAGAAACGAAACTGAGAGCAAATAATGAACAATGGAGACAATAATTAAAAGACGATCACACACTAATTGAAATAGGGAGTTAACACTTCCAGCTTAGACTGAATGGAATCACGCGAATACAATGGAGAAGGAGAGCAAAGTTAAGAGAGTATCCATGAGAAACAGGAAAGTCCCAGAAACAATAAAAAGAAAACTGAAGAACAATGGAGACGGTAAAGATTGGAAAAGCACCAGGAAGCAATGAGAATAGCACCAGAAAATGAAGAAATACCTTAGGAGTAAAAGCAGAAGAGAAAGTTTATATACGATAATATAAAACCTAATATTGGAAGAGAAAAGTAATACCCGAGAAAGGACAACTGCAGTAATTATACTTAACTACACAAGACAGGAAATACAAGAGATTGTAAGAACTATAGAGGAATATTAGCTACAATGTGTAGCAGCGTAGACTGGTAAAACTGACTTTCAGAAAAGGACACAACACACAACATAATAATTGACCATGCAAGAACGCAAAAAGTCATAGAAAAGCATTAAAGATAAATAGAGAAATATATCTGATCTTTATAAACCATGGAAAAAGCATTCGACTCAGTCAAAGAAAAGATATATGGGGAATCTAAAAAGAAGCAAGTAAGTGAATGAAATGATAGAAGCAACAAACAGTTATACATGAAAACAACAACTCCAGTAAATTGTGAAATATACCGTCAAAGAACCATTTGAACAACTTAAGGGGAGTTAAGACACGGGAAGTCTCAGCCTATTGCGCATTCATAAATGTAATAGATAAGAATATGAAAGAAATTAAGAATAACTTTCAAGAACATCACTGCATCCGGTTGGAATAACAGAAATGCAAAAGAGAAACCTTTGAGATGTGTATATTTGCAGACGGACATAGTATTAATTGCGGAAACAGCAGAAAAACTAAAATACAACATAGAGAAATGGAACCTAGAAGCTAAGCAAATACAATATAAAAACGTAAACAAAGAAAGATTACGGATAATGAAATAAAAGGAAACAAGTAACGGAAGATCAAATAGGAATAATGATAATCCAACCAAAAAATTAATACAGACAGATCATTCAAATAGCTTAAAAACATACTCAACAACAATGGAGACAACGAGACGATCTTACACAACAGAATGGAAAACCCATAAAACTAATCCAATCACTAAAAAGAGATTCCTTCATAACAAAGAATATCAACAAAACCCAAGATGACACTATACCAAACAACATATCGACCTACAGACATGGAGCAGACAATTGAGGATATTAAACAAAAGAGATCAAGCAGACTTTGGGCAGCAGAGAAGAAATACCTCAGAAGAACATCGGAGTAAAAAGAACTGATAGATATCAAAAATAAAGAAATAAGACGCAAGACTCAAAACCAAAAAACCTATGCTCGACTCAATCAAGGGAGAAAAATTTTCATGGTTCGACATCATAACCCGGGGCGGGGGGGGAGGGGTGGGGTGACCCGGAAGGACATATAATAGACAAATAAAAACGATGGAAGACCCATTAAAGAATGAGAATAGTGAACATCTGCACACAGATCCTGCAGGCGTAAAGTAAACTTGGCAGGAAGCAACACATATGGCCATCCAATAGGAAGGAAAAGAAGAAGTTCGTTTAAGAGCTCGGACGACCTCAGGAAGATTGTTAAAATAAGTAAGTAAGTTTTTTGATTATTAATCTTCTTCCTTCTTTTTGGTGCCTAATTTAATAACTGAATGCTATTAAATGACTTTGAGTTTTGTTGTGGAGAACCATTGTTCTCAGATTTTTTTTAAACCAGAGATTTTTCTTCTCTCAAATTCCTCGCTTTTCGAATAACTTTGCCTTGAAGGATAAATTCAGTAACTATTTTAAGATATCCTGATCTATTCTGATTATTATTAACAGTATATTGGCTGTATATTGTCTATGTTTGGTGATGTATTCTACAGGCATACTAGATTATAAATTGTTAAAGCTTACAAATTGGGTAAGGCAGGTTCTTTAATTACAGCATTATCAATATCTAATCTCCCACTGAAAATAAAGAAGGACGCAGGGGAAGAGGGCATATTATTATGAGCAACCTGGAAAGCCCCAAACAGACAGATATCAGAACAACGCGATAAAAATTATTATTGGTGATTTTAAGGCTGTCAGCAAATAAAATGGTTTACGCCTGATTGACTTGTAAGATCGAACACTGGAATGTGGTATAAGTCATGATTTCCTCAAAAGCAAAATATCACAAAAGCCACATTATCAATCACCAGAACAGACGGTCCAAACAAAAAAACCAAATTAACCATGTACTAATTAATTGATAATCGACTATTATCTCGGACGTACTAGATATTAATCATGTAGAGTTGGGCGCCAATAAAGACTCTGACCAATACCATTGGGTAAGAATAAAACTCGAGGGCTCTTATATCAAGATGTCTAGAGAATAGCCCAGAGCCCAAAATCAACAGAAATAAAATTAAAACTGTGATTGCTACAAACTGAAGATGCCTAGGGATAACTACAGAAAAATTTTAATGAAGAGCTTACAATAACCTGACGACAATTTAAGATATATAAGAACACTAGAACAAATGCAATGAAGCTGTTCCAAAACAGCGATTATAAAGCTTATTAAAACCTAATCAGTGGCTAAAATAAACGAAGATTGGTTGACGAAGAATAGAGATCCATTAAACCACAAAAAATGAAAGCATATAAGAACTTCAGCAGAAGCAGAACGTGAGATCAAGGCATAAAAGACTATGAAAATCTTAAGACGAGAAGAAAATATTCAGCGGCTCAAAACGAGATTGTTAACCACTACAATAGAAAAAGCTCGTGAAAATTCTACCAGAAGATAACTAGTTGCAGAAGAATTTAAACCCAGAATAATAGCATGTAAATATGAAGGTGACCAAAGACACCAATGTCAGCGAATAAATTAAATGAAGAATAGTGTTTGTCAATAAGTTATTTACCCACACAGAACTACCAAGAATTGCTTTTAATCGCTTCGAGTGAAAAATTCTAAGGGAAAAATTATGGAAGAGTCCACGAATGGATAGGACATGTAATTAGGCAGAGATGACGAACAGCAACCAATCAGACACAATTTGTTGCGACCGAAGAGGACCATTGGAAAGGAGAAAAAGGCTTGGCTCATAACATGCGGGGGCTAATATGCCCACTGATAGTTTATTTTTAAGTTAATTTTGAACTACAATAAACAACAGACCATTAAAAAGTTTAACTAGAGCACTATAGTTTTCTTGTATCATTTTTAAGAGTTACAGCTGGAATGTTGATCTGGTTCAGGTTGACTTTCTTTGGTTTTGGCTGATTAGTTATTGCCATGTAGAACTATTAGATTTTAACATTTCCAATCTCCTATTGCAATGTTACATGCTCTAGCTACACACTATTGTTAGTCTGTCAATCTGGGTGTGGCTTTCTGCATTCTGTGGTAACGGGGAGGGACTCCGTAGCTAACACACGACTATCTTCTTGGCAGGTAGGAAAAAAGTGAAGAGTTAAGATTGCAAAGTTCATCTCTGGAGTGAATTACACCGAAAATCCTGGTGGAGGCGACCTTTAGCACCGGAAATGTAGGTGAAAGCGGTAAGTGTGGCTTACTTACTATGAAATAAAGTGGCAAGCTCCTGCTAATTTGATTGGTACCCACTGGCAATTAGATGCTAGTTATTTGATGATCTATTAATCTGTATGCGATTATTTTGGTCAAATGCTTTATCACAATTGGAAAGAAGGCTTATTAGGTGTATAATTCGATTTTCGATAAATTTTCCTTTTTTTTATAGATTAATAATTATAAAAAATGTGATAATTAATATTATCACACAACTAGAGCATAGGGACGCTTTTCCCGGCAAATTAGCACATATCTTGAAAAACACCTCCCATTTAGACCCTATAAAACTTAAAAGAAAAAGGTGTGATAACACAACCGCATAACCAGTGTTGTACTTACGGCTTTGAGACAGTAGCCCTTACCAAGAAAGCTGCTAAAAAAAAATTTTTTAGAAACAACCGCAAAGTAGCAATGGGAACGTAATGATGCTTGGGAACTCTCATTTGGCCTGGACAAGATTAGAAAACACCGAGATAGAGACGTTAGAACGAAGATTCGGAATATTAGTGTGAAGTAAATTACAAAAAATGAAATGGCGCTGGGCCAGGGTCACGTAGCCCGATATAAATGTATTAACAGGGTGGGAAGAACCTTAAAAAAAGATGGTGTAGATGACATAAGAGCAGTGGCAGGCAAAACAGTGTGGCTTAGTTTGGCGCCAAGATAGAGAAAGTTGGAAGCAACTGGAGAGATCATAACATTAAGGAATGTGAATGGAAAATGTTTGACAATGTAGAAGAAGGAGATTATCAAAATGTTGTTCTTTTGTTGAGAACTTTTGCTCTAACTTTAAGGTATTCTCCCATCTTCTTGTCCGGTCTATTACCCATCTTCGTTTTAAGTCTATTTCGTCCTTGGTAAACTCTGGTATGACTTCGAAATCCTAGTTAATCCCTTTAGTTTTTCAGGTGTACATTGTAATTTTTGTTCTCTTATAAGGTTATAGGATAGGAGTCTCTTGATTATTAAAAGCATTTCAATGTATTTTTAGAACGATAATTTAACTTAATTTTAAGTTAAACTTTAATGTTTTTCAATATTTTTAATAATTTAATTGTTTATTCTTGCATTTAATAATCACCACTGCCCTATTTCATATATATAAAAAGTAGAAATTATGGCAACCCTCTTATTCTTATATTTTTTAAAGTTATGACAAAACATGCAGAATAAGTGCAGGAACTATAACAGTAATTACTTAGAAACTACTTACAAATTCAAGCCGCAACTAGTGTTCTCGAAAATATCACGTTTAACCGCAGAAGCAGATTCCGTCCCGTAAAACCGCATTAGAAGAGAACAAACAGTAGAACAACACGCCAATCATCATACAACAGAGATAAGTCAAAAGACGGAGCAGTCAAGACGACCGAAAACAACCCTTCGGCCCTTAGTTCACCATCAGATAGGAGGACAGTGAAACTTGTCGAAAGTACACACATTTAACTAGTGCCGGACTAAGATAGATTACTATTAATTACTAACTGGACAATATTTATCATATAATTTCAAAGACAGATCAATTAAACCATGCAATGTTATACTCAGGGTAGATCCCTATCCTTAGAAGACACGTTTAGTAAAATACAACACTTACAATTTTACGATTTTTACGTAAGTGTGGTTTTTGTTTTATGTTTTTTCTCTTGTGATTTCAAGAACTAACAAGGTCTGTTTATTTCTACAAACTATTAAGGGTTTGTATAAGTGGCTGCAACTTTAGCAGTAAATAACTTGTTTACCAATAAATAAATACGTTTATTTTTCGTAATTACAGCCTGTTAAAAGCATGTATAGCTGGTAATCATCATCATCTTTGGCTCTACAATCCTCTGTGGATCCTGCCTGCTCTAAGATTGTCGCCATTCTGCTCAGTTTCTGGTAACGTATTGCCATCTTCTGATCTCAAGATCTCTAAGGTCGATCCAACCCCATCTAACCACCTAATCTTGATCGACCTCTGCTTGTTCTTCCTATAGGTGTTCCTGTAGTTAGCTTTTTAGCAATCAGACATTTGTATTATGTGTTTAGCCCATCTAAATCGCTGTATTTTAATAAAAGTTACGATATCTGGTTCATTAAAGATTTAGTATAATTTGAAATTAAATTTTTTGCGCTACTGCTTTGATCGTGTATAGCTTTAAATATTTGGCGAAGTATCTTAACGCTTGAATATTCCCACGAGTCTTTCATCCTTTTTGTGTTAGAGTCCATGTTCCCGCCCCGTATAAGAGGACCAGCCTTAGCAGTGTTTTCAATATAATAATTTTATAATAATAGTATTCTTGAAACGAAACCAGACCTCTGATAAAAAACAATTCATCTCCAAAACCTGTTTCAAGTATATTGTAATGAAAACCGCAATCGTTCGTCCGCAAACCGTCTCCTTCGGACCAAAATCAGGATCAATAAAATTCCTCAAACCACATCAAATAAGGAAAGCAAATAACTTACAGTTGATCTTTCGATTTTACTATTTTTAAACTTCTCCAGAAGACGTAAAACAAGCAGTTTTACTGATCTTTTTTCTCTCTTAACTATGAAATTGATGAAAATAAAATTCTCCTTAATCTATAATTTAAAATAAGATGCTCGTCTTTCGCCTGTTCTAGTCTGTTTATCTCTTCAATTTCTCACGTCCTAAAATAATTCCTAGCTAATCAGCTTCTTTAATTTTCCCTCTGCTAGACGTTTTCTCTTTCGTAATACTGTTTCTACAAAAATTTTTGTATGAATTATAAATTTAAAATTAACCACTGTCTGTGAAAAATTATGTAAAAACCATATACTAATCAATCCATTCGAAACCATGATGCGATGAACCTTCCCTCCTTCACCACAATAAACGCCAAGAACAAGCATAATGAACCTTAAATTCTTCTTTACAGTACCCCACAATCTGGGGAGAAATTGATTTTTTATCTGACTCTACCATATAGGTTCTTGTGGGAGGCGCTGTTGCCAGATGTCGTGACATATCAGTTTTTCAGTAGATCTGGGGAAATTTAATTTTTGTGTACCCGAACAAGTGCTGACAAATTACATTTATACACAAATATATAAATTTCTAGTTTTCTGTGAGTAACAGAATTGTTTGGCGCTTTATAAGTTGTTAGATCTTTTAGTATTTGGAAGCATGTGGATATTTATTATAGCTTGTTGATTTTGTGATATTCACTATAAATCTTTAAAAAGCTTTGAAAAATAATTTTATCGTTCATTTAATATTTCTTTTTCGTCAGTTTTGTGTGTTGAATTTCGTCATCACATCACATTTTATGTTGAATTTCGTGTGTTGTCAAAGATGTTAGACTCCTTACATACTTTGTGATTTTCTTTCCCTTCTTTTATACCCTGTTTAAATTCTGTTCCCTTTTCTTCTTTACTGCTAAGACTAGCACTTTCACTTTTTTTATTTAGTAATAGTTTTAGATGTTTTAATAATAAATAGCTTATACCTAATATAAAAATTACAGTAAAATAGTTTATCTAAACATCTTTCCAAAGATATATATTAACCATTATGGTATTTTTATACATGTTTTTTTAAATGTCATTCACGAGAATACAGAAAATTATTGAGGCTCTTACTAACTGCCTTACTCCGTCCCTGTCGCAAAGGAGGCGGCATCCTGTTGTAAGGGACCACACCGATCACGCAAGAGACAGCCAAGACACTGCTGCTAAGATAAATAAAGATATCCTTCTCGATCTGTCGGACTTGGGCCGAAATCCCTCTAATGACCCAAACAACTACACCAAGTGCTGGCAAGTATGGGACTGATACGTGACGACGGCAAAGGGTCCGTCCGATCATGAAACCTTTTCCCTTCAGCGAGGAGATAAGTTAAAGCAAGGAAACGGTTGGAATCGTTTTCTTAAATTTTGAGAAATTTAGCATACGCTTGAGGGTGATCGCTATGGTAATATCATTTATCTTGATAGAAAACTTTATTGGTCGTATGACGTCAAAGCAGAGTTTTAAAATGTAGGAGGTACAATATTATTACTAATCTTCAATGTAGAATACATCATAGCACAAAAATACTAAATAACATTCATTGATTTATAACTATACTCCGACGCATTATTACGAGTACCATTTGTACAGAGTATTCAGTTGAGAAAAATGGTACATAGAATAATGGATAACAAGATAAGATACAATACAGCTTGTGGAAATGTTGTTTGTTGTTAATGATAAAACTTGAGTAATAAAAAATATTATTTTCCGGATATGTTTTATTACTGATTATAATTTTTCTCAATTTGGTAAAACTGAAAACAATCCGCAATATTTACCGATTTAACCTCTTCATGACAAAAAATGTTAACACGGTTACTTAACAAAAATTTTCCCAAATATACTGTTACTTAGATTAAAAGTGTATTGTCTGTATTTAGCTAATTTAAAATAATACCATAACACGTGTTAAATTATGAATTTTAAAATTTCACCTTGTATTATTCATTATAGACCCTACATAATGTAATTCGTTGAAATCAGGTTGTTAAGTATCTTTTAAAAACATTAAAATATACGGGGTGTCTCATTAAAAATAAGGATGTCCCAGAGTTAACGTGGCCCAGAGTTTTTTATTCCACAAGTGATTTTCACACTGCAAGTATAAGGTATAGGTTATACCTCCTTTAAAAGCCCCTTTCAAGACATTTTTACACTATTTTGTACAGGATCCCATCTTAACCCTTACCCTGTACCCAGACTTAATTAACTTACCCAATAATGTATTATTAATTTATTTAAAATTTATGTTTTCTGTTATCTTTTGTAGACTTAATCCATTATTTGGCAGCATATTTGTTAAACAGAAAGTCGAAGCATTAAATAATGACATCGGTACAGAAATAAATCTGCCGAAATGGACTCTTTGGATGTTTTTGTTTGTTCTATATAAATCTTACTTTTCTTTTTAAAATTATTACCAATACTTGACACCATCAAGTACCGTAAAAACTTAAAATATTCACATACATTTGAACACCAAAAACGAAACTGTGGAAACACTTCTCAAAGGAACCAATGTAGCGTGAAATAATGAAAATATATATCACACTTATTTTCGCGAATACAATTCAGTGCATTTGCTGGGAACTTTTCAACTTTTGCACTGAGTACATAAAAATGCAAATTAAGGAATTGGTCAGTGGTAATTTTGTGAATTTCTGTATGGACGACCTTCGAACTGGATTAGTTATTTTAGTCTACAAAGTATTTTATAAAAGAGGTATATTGGGAAAATTTTCTGAAATTTTAAAACTTTGGAAGTTCCAAAAGTATTTTCATGTAATAAATATAATTCGTATTATCAATTACCATTCTCTAAAATTCTGGAATTATATTCATTATTATATATTTGTTATTAATAATATATTTATATACATAAAAACTATCGGTTTTTTTCAATAGATTTTTCCAAAAAAAAAATTATTGTAAATAATATGACAAAATTAATTGATGTATTTTAGCAACTGCATGGGGTACCTGCCGAAACGTCAATTGAGCAAAAAGTAATAACTCCAGATTTAGACATTTTTAAAGTAACTAATACAATGTTCTTGGTTTAGTTCAATCTACATCTTTTCATACATTTCAGGCAATGTGCTTTAAATCTAATAATATATTGCTACATGAATAATTCGAAACCAAACAAAAATGCAATAAATCCCATTTTAAGACCAAGCAAACTGACATAAATCCATCATATTTAACCGAATTGCAATAAATTCTTGAAAAAACATTTCTGTGAAAGCTTTATTCATTTTGTGCAAATTGCCAGAAAGTACGTACTCCTGAAAGTATCTTAATCTCAAACGATTGAAAATCCTGAACACGTACTATTTGTATTCTTTTTGTTAGGTAGAATAACCAACATAAAAATTCACCTTGGATACCCAGACGGTCAAACGCCTTTGTAAGGTCTGTGTATACAGCATGAATCTGGAAGCCATCTTCAAGAGATTCTATAAGGAAATTAGTAAATGTCAATAAATTAAGTTCAATGGAGCCGCTAGAGAGAAATCCAGACTGCTGGTCGATAAAACAGCCTTTTAAAGTTGCGAATGCCAATAGGCCGATAATGTTCACTTGAGAATTATGTCCAGATTTTAGTATTGGGGTATTAAAGCTAGTTTTCCTGTAGATCGGGAACATCCCTGGTTTTCCCAAAATGGAAAGTTTTTTTACATATTGACGAAATAGAAATGCTAAATTGTTATAGGTTGATGTCTTCTGTTAAAAAAGTTTCATCCTGCAAATCAAAATCTGTATCACTGTAAGTTTTGGAAAAGTATTCAGCAAATAAATTGACAATCTCCATACCAGAATAGCCAGAAATATTATTATAGTGCATAACAAAAGGAATATTATTCCTGTTTTTTTTTACTGTTATCAAATTTACATAAATTTTTAACATTATCTTTAGCGAGGATTCAGTTAGAGCAACAACTCATTATAATCAGCAAGTAATTGAGATTTTAGATATTGTTTATGCATTTTTTTATTATAGTTTTTTTTAAGCTCTGGTGAAAACCAGACAGGAAACTTTTTTGCTGAATACTTTTTTAGAGAAACAAAAATATCAATTGCAAGTTAAATAACACCATAAAAACATGTTGATCATATCATCAAGACTTTTATTTTTAAAAGAGCATCCCAGTTAAATAGTGAAAGAAAGTTTGTTACTTCCCGTACACTCATTAAGCGAAAGTTTTTATAAAAGAGATCTCCAATCAATCCTGGCTCATTGAAATATTGAGATTCACATTTAAACTCAAATGAGAGTGGAGAATGATGTCAATCCTCTGGGAGTAGGGCACTCTCAGCTCTAGATACCTCAACCTCTTCATCTTGGACCATGACTAGATCTAATAAGGAGTTGTTTTTATTTTTAGTAGTGTTTACTTGATACAGATTATGAAAGAAACATAAACATGAGAGGAATTTAATGAAATTGGAAAGGAATTAAATTGAATCGACTTCATTTGGTGAGGTTCCTGGTTATGGAGTAGCCACAGAAGACAATCCATCAATGGACCACTGACAATTGGAAGGATTAAAATTTCCCAGGATACATAAATTATATTTTTTATACTTTTCAGCTAGATTATCTACATTTTCTGCAAATTCGACATACTTCTCAATGATACTACGTGGTGAAAAATAGGCAGTTACAAAGTGAATCCTCTGGGAGTCAATCCACTCTCAGCTCTTCATCTCTTTATCTTGGACCATGACTAGATCTAATAAGGAGTTGTTTTTATTTTTAGTAGTGTTTACTTGATACAGATTATGAACGAAACGTAAACATGAGAGGAATTTAATGAAATTAGAAAGGAATTGAATTGAATCGACTTCATTTGGTGAGGTTCCTGGTTATGGAGTAGCCACAGAAGACAATTCATCAATGGACTACTGACAATTGGGAGGATTAAAATCTCCCAGGATACATAACTTATATTTTGTATACTTTTCAGCTAGATTATCTACATTTTCTGCAAATTCGACATACTTCTCAATGATACTACGTGGTGAAAAGTAGGCAGTTACAAAGATAAACTTGTCGATGTGGCCAATATCAATCTTGACAAACATATGTTCGATATTTTGAGTCGCTGACAAACGAACACATGGTTATGGTTTTCCGGACAGCACTCCTTCACCTCTTTTGAAGGTACTTTTTTCTGAGAATCTATCTCTTCTATATATGTTGTAGTTAAACATTTACAGTTCGGCGCTCTTTATGTCATCTGTTAACCATGTTTCATTAAAAACTAAAATATAATATTGTGAGTAAGAAGTATTTTCAAATAGTAGCTGAAATTTTGTACGTAACACTCTGACATTCTAAAAGTACACCAGCGCTTTTAAAGTCTCGACTGAGGCGGGCTTTGAACCTCGTAGATATGTTTAGTTTTTTCGTATTAACTTTGGCACACCATTAACATATTTCAAAATGAAATTTGATTCACCCTTACGCTGTCTTTCTTTTAACTTATTTTTCAGTGCATTGACCTCAGCTCGTTGTTCAGTAGTTAAATCAGCTTCAAGGAATACTTTTAAACCTCTATTTAACTCCTTCTTGTTTCTCAATATTAACCAAACCATTTCAGGTGACTTTAGAGATTTCATCTACCAATTCTAGATAAACACAATAAAAATAAGAAAGTTGCAATATCTGGGACAAGTAATGAGGGGACAGCGATATGAACTGCTAAGGCTGATAATACAGGGAAAGATAAGAAGAGGAAGGAGTATAGGAAGAAGGAGAGTGTCGTGATTAAAGAATTTAAAGGACTTGATTTAAATGCAGTTCTATAGAACTCTTTAGAGCAGCAGTAGATAAAGTTAAGATATTGATGATGATATCCAACCTCTAATTAGGAGACGGTACTTAAAGAAGAAGAATTCTAAATCAGAACTAGCTAAGCCCGACAGCAAGTCCTTAGCTTTAGATGTCTCATTTTCCTCATCATCTTGCGGCATATTAAAGATCATCTTATTGCAAGATCCCTTTGGTCTCTCAGATACTTCATACAAAATACTGCCGTGCACCAATGTGGCACTGTAATTATGTGGTTTTTTGTATTTTATGTAGAGGTGTGAATTTTTTATGAAGGTAAGATCCTTCTACGTTTGGTATTTGTTATTTGATATTTGTCTATGTAACAAACGTAAATTCTGAAGTAATGCCCGAAATAAGCGAAGTAAAAATAGAAAATGCAATTAAAGAAATGAAAAGAAATAAAGCACCGGGTAGTGATGGAATTCTGGCAGAAATGTTGAAAGAAGGCAGAGAAGAAGTGATCAGGTACCTAAAAATACTTTTTAATAAATGCCTATTATGAAGGAAACATACCAAAGGAATGGAATACTGCTAACACAATATTAATACACAAAAAAGGGACAATACGATGGATATCCATCATATGTAGTCACGATGGATAACAGAATGAAAATGAGGCCAATAAAAATCAACCAAGGAGTAAGACAGGGAGACAGCATATCTCCAAAACTATTTACTGCCGCACTTGAAGACATCTTTAAATCACTAAATTGGGAAACGAAGGGACTATCGATAAACGGAAAGTATTTAAACCATCTAGATATACAGATGACGTAGTACTAATAGCCGACAGCTGGAAAGAACTGAAGACGATGATCGATGAGTTTCATATGGAATTCATAAAAAAGGACTGAAAATGAATCTGAGTAAAACTAAGCTAATGTCGAATAAAGATGATCAACCGACGATAACCATCCAAGGAACAAAAGTGGAACATGTAGAAGAATACATATATCTGGGTCAGAATATCAAGGTAAACAAAGAAAACCAAACTACCGAAATAAGCAGACGAGTAAAAATGAGATGGGCCGCATTTGGAAATCTCTCATACATACTGAAAGACAAAAAGATACTCCAAAACCTTTGAACCAAAGTGTACGATTCTTGTATCCTTTCCGTTCTCACTTACGGAGCACAAACACACACAAAAAAGAACATGGACAAGATTCGGAAAACTCAGCGAGCCATGGAACGACAGATGCTTGGTATCTCACTAATAGATCGGCAAACGAACGAAGCAATCCGGAACAAAACAAAAATAAAGGACGCCGCGAAACAAGCAACTGAATTAAAATGGAAATGGGGCTGGACACAACGAATGTCTCGAAGATGGTAGATGGAACAAAGAAGTCGGAAACTGCGACCGTACGATGCGAAGAGACCAAAAGGAAGACCTCAAATGCGCTGGAGCGACGATATCAAAAGAGTCGCAGGACCAATGTGGAAACGCCTAGCACACAACAGGGATGAATGGCGAGAAATGGGATTCGACAATTCGGATAGAAAAAGGGCTATATATAAAAAAAAGATCCTTCTTAATGTCTTTAAATTTAGGTAATAATTTCGGTAACCTCACGAACCTCTGAGAGTTTGCAATTTTGATTTCACTTAGTTTATCTTCTAATGTTTTTACACGGTTGTTTAGTGTAACGGCCTTTTAGATTCCTGGCACGCAGTCACCACACAAATCTAGCATAATTGGGGGTAGCCAGAAGTAGATACCTTATCTCTGTCGAGCTAAATTCCAGTGCAGTTTTTGTATAAAATATTTTTACAAATGTCACAAGGGTAACCAAAAACTTCCCCTGTACCTTTTATTAGGTTCTTTAAAACACAGTTCTTAGAACATTTGCCACATGTTCCTACCATCTTTCAAGGTTGATAATAAATAATAGTATACTGGTGTTTAAATGCTATTAATCCACGTAATGTTTAAGAAAACAGATAAATCCAACAAAATAAGAGCTTTAAAAATTGGAAACTCCGAATTTGAACAACAAAAAACCCAAATTTATGTCAAAAATGCTGTTATTGATAAAGTTCTATAATCAAGAAAATATTTACAATTTAAAAAAATATATAATTACTTCTTGTAACAAAAAAAAAAATAAGAAATGCTTGATTAGGTACCTATTAGGACAGCTGAATAGTAAAAATGAATAATCACTAGATAAAGAATAAATTTAATTGGCCCTTAAAACTTTTCACCCAATCTACGAATCGCACCAATGAACTTACATTTTGTCCTCTAACTCCACCTTTTCCTTGAAAATTAATCTATTCCCAGTAATTCGCGAAGTTCTGGATAGGAAATTGCGCAGAATAATAAACTGTCCCAATTTATTTTGCTCTTAGTAAATGGCTATAGGGTAAGTTTGGAGTGTCCCATAGAAAATATTCGTACACAAACTTGTGAAATCATTGTTGGAAGCCATTAAGGAAAAACTTGAATCATAATCTGTATAAGAAAAGTTTCCTATTGCTACACAAATAATAAAAGTCGTATAATAAAGTTGACTGCTGGGTATATTGGGGAAAAAGTGGTCAGAACGGGAAGAGGCGAATTACGTCAATATTCATATTTATCTGATGACACAGTTTCAGTCGACTTTAGTTTCTTAGTTTAGAGGGTTGTTTTTATTAAGTTCTTAAATTAATAAAACCAAAAGTATCTCGAAAACTAATTGGTACATTCCCAAGTTCATAAAAAATAAGCCTACAGCCGATATAAAAGTAAAACCATTTAGAAATACGAAATGTTTACCAAAGGAATCACAGACGCGTAGTCCGTGCAGAATTTTGTGCTTAAAACTTAAAAAATGGAATAAGAATTTATCCTACTTCATCCTTTTATTGGGGACGTTTCGTATATAAATTTACATCGTCATATACATCATCAGGTCATCTAGAGTGGGTTAAATGAGCATACATATATAGAGAAAACTGCAAAAGATTTATCTTACAAAAGATATGCAACTGAAAAAAGATGGAAATTGAAGGAAATAGGTATAATAATATTCTTCTCTTTCTACTCTGCCGTTTAAATCTTCTAGTATAAAGATTTCAGTTTTCTTTAACTTCAGAGAGTATTTCATTCATCTTGTTGTTGAAATCGTCTTTACTTTCTGAATCTGCATCTTCATTTGGGACATACACTCCGACAATTACATGCACAATGTTGTGCCCATTTCTTTTATTTTAGTATAAGAAGTTGTTCATTTATTTTAGTCAACGATGTAATATAGTTTTTAAGATTTTTTCTAATGGCAATAGAGACTTCTCTCTTAGCTGTGTTCTGTTTAATCACTCCACTGTAGATATGTATATATTCTCCTATCTCTTCATGTTCTTTTCCCTTTTTTTTTTTGGTCTCGGTGAGAATACATACATCTATTTTTCTTTCCCCTAATTCTTTGAATACTTCTGCTTGTTTGGTTCTAAGTCCTTGTACATTCCAGTAGCCAATATCACTTTCCTTTTCCGTTGCATTAGTCGTCTTTGTTTTGATCCATCCTTTGTATTCCGAGGCTTTTGGTCGAATTTTTTAGCATTTATTCGTTTTGACAAGGGATGAGTTGCTAGCTCATCGCCTCAACCCTCTTCCTTTATCCGGGCTTGGGACCGGCACCGTCATTTACTGAACTACTTAATCCACCCAGCACTTACCGGAGGCACAGAATAATAAACAATCAGAAGGGCCACTCTCAGATGCCGCCTTTGAAGTTTTTCAGCACGCGCGCCATGTTTTTAGGAGGACACGCGCCATGTTTGTTACATTTATGTTTAATTATATTATATTTATGTTATTATATTTAAAACTGTTAATATAATTGTATAGTATGTCTATGATTGCCGTAAGTCAAATAAACCTGGTTTTTTTTCCATGCCACACCACTTAAACTACACTGGTTCCCTTTAAAATCCTCGTAAAACATGGCGGAACGTCTGCGCGAAGGAGATGCGCGTACTTAATTTTCCGTGGAGAGTGGGCATTCTGTTTGTTTATTATTCTGTGCCGGACGTGAAGTTATACCTTAATACTATTACTATCTTAATGTCATTTCTGGGATAATGTCATATTTTCTTTCTAATTCATCATGAATTAACTGGTCTTTTTCTTTGACTTTCTTGTGATCTGTGAAGTATAAGAAATACAATATATATATATATATATATATATATATATAAAATATCAAGGACAGTAACGGGTTACTGGTAAACAACAGACAATTGAAGGTAACCGGGAACGACCCAATACTAAGGAAGCAATAAAAAACAGGTGCTTCAAAGTGAGTGTCTTTTTATAGTAGTCAAGCTTTCGCCACATAATTTTTGGGCTTCATCAGAACTTGCTGTAATGGAAAAACATTCTTTACAATCATCGTAATAAAGATGTTATTTTAATATTACCTTAACGTTGACACTATTTCTTAGTGTAAATTATGCAGATGTGGAACTACACATTGTTTTTCAATACAAACCAAAACGCATCTCCTACTTAGAGGAAGACGGCAAACAAAGCTTAAATTAAATAATTATTAAATTTGTTATATTTTAATCACCATGTGGCCGGTATTATTTTTGACAAGACAATGATTAATTAAGTCATGTGTCATATCGACTGTCACTTAATCGATACGGCACCTGTCTCAATTAATTCTTCTTTTTGTTGGGTATAAGACACTACCTTTCTTCAGTCACATTATTGTGACTGAATAATGAATTTCGTTTAAAATCACAATTAAAATTGAATATATGTATACACACATATATACATATATATATCCATATACACATATATACATATGCACACACACATACGCGTGTATATAGTTCCCGTTCTATATGTAGCATATCATGTTTAAAAATTCTTTCGGTTTGTATTTAGTGTTGTATATAGTGGTCAACACTCCGGTAAGATGTATGTATTACATACCTTCTGTTAGAGAACTAAGTGTATCATGATGCTGATAGATGTAAAAATAAAAATAAAAGTTGGAACTTGTTCTCAAAAGGGAGGTAATACATCCGGATAGATGTTAGTGTATATCACAGATATTTCGTTGTTTTTTTACATTCATTTATGTTAGTAGTATAGACACAATATGTCCAAAGAAGGGTTCGGACATTTACAGATATGCTAAGATTTAACAATAGACAATATAGTCTAGTTGACTGACATAAAAAATATACAAAAGGGAAAAACATTCTTTGTATATGAACGTTAAGTTGTAAAATTTTTTTGTTTTTTATTTAAGTTATTAACATATTGACTTGTAAGTTAAATTGAATAAAAGTATAAATTTAGTGCAGGCAATCAACTAAGTCATAAGAGGTCGAAATACATCAAACGTACGATTCAGTGAAGTGTGGATCAGCAATGTTATGTAATTCTTGTGTAATAAGGTGGTAGTTTTTTATTTTTAGTGAATTTCTGTTGTAAAACATAAGTATAGATGGAACTCAAGTTATCAACATCTTTTTGTGGTTTAATGAATTAGAACAATTATTGATGTAACACATTTCTAGGATTTTTCGATGAGCTTCTTTTTCAGCTCTATCTAGAATTATAGTTTCATTGTATTAAGACCCGATGGTCATTATCGTTGACATGGATACTCAAACTTGTTGCTAGGGGTTTGTGTTTACAATCACTTTTGTGAAGGGCTAGGCGCTTACTAAGTCGTTGACTTGTGTGGCCTATGTATATTTTGCCACATTCACAGGGTATACCATAGATACGTTGCAGTTTTTATCTGGTGGAATAGGATCTTTTAATTTAGAGTAGAACAAGTTGAGTTTTTTGTTATTATAATTGGCTATTTGATGTTGAATTGTCTAAAAAGTCTAGTTAGAGATTGCGTTAAACCTTCAATGTAAGGTAATGATCCATACTTCACCTGTACGACGTCATCAGATGTCGATCGATCATGAATAGAAATATCGCCACGTGCACTGCGTTCTGTGTTGAATACAACAGTTTGTTAAGCAAGTTTTTTGGATAATTATTACATATTAGTGTGTCAAACAACAGTTTTAAGTTCTTTTCAGTAAAAGTTGGATGTGAGATTTTTAATATTCTATTTTTCATTGCTAGAACGGTGTTAACTTTCTGTTTTCATGGGATGATAATGAGTTAAAGGGTATGTATCTACCAGAATTGGTAGTTTTTCTATACCCAATCTAAACAGATGTGTTATCATCCATTCTAACAACTCTTGTATCAAGAAAGGGATACCGAAGAGTTTGACTCCTCCTCAACAGTGAATTGTAAATGACAATTAAATGAATTGAAAATTGTGAGTGTATTTTGTATCTCATCTTTTGTACTGATGTATTAAATCATCAACATATTGGTAGAGAAAAGGAATTTGGAATTGTACCTGTTGGTATACAAAATACAACAATTTATTCATAACGATTTCAGCTAAGATTGGTGAGGCTGCTCCACCCATCGGTAGTCCTAATTTTTGTTTGTAAAATTTACTATCAAATAAGAAATAAGTATGATTATACAAAAAGGCAATAATCTCTACGAACACTGTTTTTGGAATATTGCAATTCGGTTGTATTAGGTCAAAATGTTCTTCCATAATTGAGGTTATCAAGTCAAGAGGTATATTAGTGAATAGTGAGACAACATCAAAAGACACCACTACGAAGTTATTTGGTATAAACTGTGTTATTGATTTTTTGTGCGAAATCAAAAGTATCTTTTATTTTAAATTTGTTAAACGTATCAAAGGAGGTAGTTAACACCTCAGATATCATTTTAGCTAACGGTTGAATAGAGGATTTAATGCAGGATACTATAGGTCTAAGAGGTATCTCTGGTTTGTGAACTTTGGGTAATCCATAATATTTTGGACAGATACCGTTATAGGTAGTGATAGATTTGGCTATTTCAGAAGTGATGTATTTTTTTTTCTTTGAGACGTTTAACCAACTTATTACAAGCATTCTCCATTAAAGTGGTCGGATCTTTATCAATCATTACATATGTATCGTGATCATTTAGGAGGTCCAATGATTTCTGAAAATATGTGTCTCTATTCATAAGTACAGTTACATTACCTTTGTCTGATTTTGTGACTAGAAGATTAGGATTATTTTTAAGGAAGATTCTAGTTTCTTTTTCAATAGCAAAAGATGGTGACTTAAGGTGTTTATTGTGTTGTAATATATATATAATATATATATATATATATAGATATATATATTTATATATTATATATATATATATAATATATATATATATATAATATGCTATTCACACTCGTAAGTATAAGTACCTATATAGATGTACGATATCTGTCGATAATATAGGTGGGAAAGAGGACGTGTTTCCTCCCAGATAAAAATAAATGTATCTTATTAGTTAGCACCGTTTACAACAACGTTATTTATACAAATAGATAAAGAATTTGTAGGCGGACAACATGCATCATCATATTAGTGAAAAGTTTAATAAAGTACTGGGTGTGCAAATAAATTACTTGAATATTTTTAACAAAAAAATGAAATAGAAATCCTTCCATTAAAAATGTCTATATGAACATACCTACATATGTGCAACAGTTTTGGCCCTCTAGACATTTTTCGATCATCTTTCGTCAAAATGAAAAAAAAATTGTTGACAGTCTGATATCAAATTGAAAACAAAAGTTTTTTTTTACTTAAATGCCACATATTCTCTGTTTCTTGGAGT
Source organism: Diabrotica balteata (assembly GCA_918026665.1). Lineage (NCBI taxonomy): Eukaryota > Metazoa > Arthropoda > Insecta > Coleoptera > Chrysomelidae > Diabrotica > Diabrotica balteata. The sequence continues at coordinate 157,903,792 of OU898280.1, forward strand.
GAAGTCATGGTAACTAAAACATCACTAAAGAGACTCGAAACATTTGCAATGTGGTACTATAGACATATGTTAAATAGAAGCATAACGAGCATAACAAAACTACTAAAGACTCTTAGTAAACAATCAGTATAACCATTAAAGATTGAGAAATGCTATTCACAATAACAGCCATGTACTACCACCCACCATGAGATAATTCTCACAACAACAATTCTCACAGTTCTTCACATCTCGTGGAAACAAATTCTTGGCAGTCAGAGACTACAACGCTAAACATAGACACTAGGGATCTAGACTTATTTCTACAAAAAGAAGACTACTTTATATGTGTATGCGTGAAAACAATTTTCAAAGAATTTAATATGACAATCTAATCTTAAAAAACTAAAACAATAGTAGTCAGCAAAGAACCAACCAGATGTAAAATAGAAATTAATGGCATCGGTATTGAACAAGTAATGGAAATAAGATACCTGAGAATTACACTGTCTAGCTGTGGAAACCTGGACAAAGAAGTGAGAGATCAAGTACAAAAAGCTCCCCAAATGACAGAAACTCTATCTCTCGGAAAATTTATACTATGTACGTTAGATGCCTTTTTTGGACATGCTACAGTAAATGCTTACCTATATGAAATAAAACTTTCCGAAACTGATATATGTGAATGTAATGGGAGTTATGACGACCTTAACCACTGGATGTTTCAATGTCGGTATAATCAAGAAGCCATAAAATTTTTATTTCAAGTCATCTCCCAACAAAAAATTGTACTGTCACAGAACGTTGCTTCTATTCTCTATTAAGTACAACTATTAGACCGATTTTATGGGAATTTTTCAAACGTACCAAACGGAAAAACTAAACTGCCTTTTAGAGTGTTGTGTGAATCCGAAATGGTAGGACGTTAGTTGTAGTACTTTCCATTGTCTTTCCTTTTATGTCATTTACCTTTAACCTTTGCCTGTATTATTTGTGTTAAAACAAGTTGCTATGAAGGGCTCCTTAGCGTGAAGCGTGTGTTCCTGTTCAATCCTTTTTATATAATTACCCAATAGTGTTTTCAATGGGAAGGTTAGAAAATTTAGTGAATTAACGAACGGTTAGGAAATTTTCATGAATTTAAAGGAAGTGTAGGAGATTGTTTTTACGTATTCAACCAATTGTCTGGCTACATAGGTCTTGAATCTAAGGCCAAAAAAGTACAAAAAGCAAATAGACTCACAGGATGCCTTAATAACACTATATGGCGAAACATACACCAGTCTGTTTCCCCATATCTTACTCTATAAAGCCAGTATAAGACCAATAATGCCTCAAACAGGTCACGTAGCTCGATTTAATGACAACAGGTGGACACGGAGAATTCTAGAATGGATACCAAGGACGACAACAAGAAGCATGGGAAGACCTCAAAAAAGATGGATAGATGACATAAGAGCAGTGGCAGGCAAACAGTGAATTAGATTGGCGCAAGATAGAGAAAGATGGAAGCAATTGGGAGAGACCTACATTCAGGAGTGGATGGAAAATGGTTAACAAAGAAGAAGAAGAAGAATGCCTCAAAAACAAGACCTGACACAGCTACAACACAAAGGCTACTGAAAACGGCAAAGATGGGAGTACTGAGGAGAATTATAAAAAATACACTGAAAAATCAAAAGAGAAGTGAATAGTTGGAAGAAAATATAACGTACAGTGTATAAATGAATACACAATCACAAAATAGAAAAAAAGAATGAAATAACCACACAAGCAGAATGAGGCTGACCCGTGTCGTCAAAATAGTAAGAGATACCAATCGGCAGAGTGGAAGCTTCCATAGAGCTATTAATCTGTCAATGAACAAGCTGAATTGCTTATAAAAAGAAAAAAGAATTAGATAATAATGATATCCTCTTCTTTCAATCACTTGACGAATTTTCGGCATTTCATGAATCAGGTTAATAATAAAATCATGGTCTTGAACAGCGACAATCAAATCTCGACGAGTTACCAATGGCTTTCTTGATTGTACATCTTTCTGGAAAAATGATTTTATACATGTTTAATGAAATTTATGTTTGATGAGGTTGATCACCAGTTGTTAAAATTTCTTTGCTCCAGTATATTTCTTTGCGTGCGAAATGATATTATCATCTTGGAAAAAAATTCGTTTTACAATGGTTGGTCGATTCTTTCAATAATTTCCTCTAAAAATAGCACTTATTGTTGGCCTTATAAAAAATAAGTAAGGAATGATAACCTTACATTACAAAAAAATCGAGACATCACTGACTTTCCTTGACAGGAAAAAACTTCTTCTCTAGCAAAAGTAGGCATACCGCTTTATCAAGACCACTTCTCGATATCAATATGTACACCAAACCGTCTCATTCTAGGACAGGATAATAAACCCCAAGTGTATTGCTATGCTGACACCATAGTATTTGCGGAAAACTTAGAAGACCTACAAGTTCTTCTGAACAAAATCACGTATTACAGTCAACAATATGGACTCAGTATAAACGTTAAGAAGACGAATCTTATAATTAGCAAGAAAAGGATAACAGAAGGTCAAATCTACGTCAACCAATCTCCTGTAGAAAGAGTGACGCACTACAACTACCTCAGCACCATAATAAATGAAAAATAGACTAACAACCAGAAGATTAGATCACGCATCGGAAAAGCTAGATCCACTTTCAATCAAATGAGGGCCTTCTTCGAGAGTCACAACCTCTCTCTTGATATAAAAGTAACAATGCTGCGATGCTACGTCTTCTCTGTCTGTCTGTATTGACTCGTGGACCTTGAACGAAGATATATGCAGAAAGCTGGAAGCATTTGAGATATGGCTATATAGAAAAATGCTAAGATCCCGTGGACTGACCGAGTCACAAATAAGAGGTCCTCAGAATAATGAATAAGAACCGAGAGGTATTGACTACCATCAAACCATAAAAGTTAGAGTTACTCAGACATATTATGCGAAACGAGTCCAGATATGCTCTACTTCAAGCCATCCTGCAAGAAAAAATATTTGGAAAACGAGATCCAGGAAGAAGAGGAACATCTTGGTTAAAGAACCTCAGAATCTGGTTCAATACAACATCTGCGCTGCTGCAGATAAGATAAAGATTTCCATGATGATCGCCAACATTCTTAACGGATAGGCACATCAACAAGAAGAATATTGCTATGCTCTCGAGCCAAGTATGAGTCTTGAGACTTTTAAAAAGGTCTTCTTGTCCTAGTTTTAAGAAAAGAATTCTGAAAGATTACTTTTGAGAGCCGTTACTGTTAATCCTACGGTGTATTTAAAAGAAATTATCCATATATTGACCATCATTTTCTGATGTTAATCTGTATCGAATGTACATGATTCTTTGATTTGTTTTTACTTTAAGTTTTCTGGAATTGATGAATTATGCGCCTTACCAAAAACCTTCCCATATTAAGGCGTTGGGGAATTCGGTAGGATAAACTTTCTCAACATTAGGCTGTGTTTTGTATTTCTAATTATAGAAATTTTGGTACAATAGTCCCCCCACTCAGCTTATATGGTACAGGTATGTACAGCGAATGGAAAAAAATAGATTCCCGAAAGAAGTACCCGCATGGACCCTACACAACGGAAGAAAATCAATGAATTTCAAAAAACTTAAAGAAGAACAACGAAACAATTGACATGGATGGAAATTGGGCATCGCACAACGTCAAGAGACGTTCTAAACCAAAAGAGAGGTAAATGAAAACCAAGGATAAGATGGAAGGAGGTGTGACACAGGAATTAAGAAAGAAAGATTTAGGCGGAGACTATCCTTAAAGGATATTTAACTCCTATATCCATCTAGCCATCTAGCTATTATAATATTTGAATGAGTGAGAAAGAATATTTTTTTATACCAGTACTATATTTTTCGCATCGGTATTGTTAAAACCCACCTACACATTGTGCAAGTGCATTTACTCATTACTGAAAGGAAGTATTTTTGATAAGCCGTTTCACTCAGGAAACGGTTTTGTTCAGGCTACAGGTTATTGTGGGACGTTGTCTGTACTCTTCAGGACGACTGACACAGCCAGTAGATTATAAAGTTGCCACTTTTTAATGATAGTTCATTAGCTGATAGTAAAAAGGCGTTATGTTATGGTTAGGAAGAGCGATTAGATGTCTACTTCCGATTTACTATCATTTAATTGAATTTTATACCAATAATTAGATTTATGTTTAAGAATTAATCTGTTTTTAAATTTATTAACCATAAAAAAGTAAACTCAAGTAAGTAAAGTAAAATCAAAAGATGGCAACATGTTGCCAAAAACCGAACAGAATGGCGACGAATCTTAGAGCACGCCAAGATCCACAGAGGATTGTCGAGCCAAAGATGACGATGAAAAAAGTAAACGGAATAAATTTTACACAATCAATTATTGAGCATCGAAATCAATTTGAGAATTAGAAATTCGTTGCTCATCAATATGATCATTCAAGTCAAAAAGGAAAATTTACAGGGTGTTTTAATAATAATTGAGATATTTGCAAACTAATAGGTTAAAAATTGTAGGCGTCTTTAATTTTGATGCCGACGCCAACAATAAGGTAGAGAAGGACAAATATAAAATATCAATAGCAATTCTGCTATTGTAACAATAGCAGAATTGAGTTCTCCATTCAACAATACATAGTAGTTTCAACCATGTTCTACCATCCATCAATTAATAGAGTACCGGCATGTAAGTAATGTTTTATTTATTTGCTCATTTATTAATTTATTACAATCTAATAGACTATTTTATAACAATTTTTGGGCCTTACCTTATCTGTTTAAACTTTTAAAACTTTTATACCTTTTTATTCAACTTAATCTTTTTAAAATAAAACCACAGACATGTAATATTGGCATAATTATTGTAATTTCCAACATCTACTTTGTTTATCTTTATTAGACAACACCCTAATATGGGTTTTTATCATTTCAGCATTTATTTAACTTTGTATTGAGACCTGAAGATCCTTTGCATATTGTAGAAAGCGAAACCGGTCGATGATAGTTAAATTAAATTGATTGTGAGTAAGTCTTATTTATTATTTCTTTACCTATTTGAAACGGACTCACACAAGCAACACATTCATGATTTAAAATATTTTAATATTTTGGGCATGTTATGAGAGCAAACACAGAAAACATGGAAAGACTCATAATACAAGGAAAGGTAGAAGGCCGAAGATCACGAGGAAGATCCCCAACAAGATGGATAGATCAAATTACAGGAATATGCCAAAGACCTATGCATGAATTAAAAGAAATGACCAGAGACAGAGATCTCTGGAGATGGACAGTACACGACATCACGTCGACCACTACACTCCCCCTAGTGGGTCAGGATTGAAGAGAGAGAATCTCTACCAAAAAAAGTATTAGTGTAAAACATGCCACAGACAAATAGTTTTAGAATCAGTTGTGGTGTACAATAGTAGTTCAAATAATGTATAACATGAAGAAACTGATCGAGAGGTTATCAAAGGGAAAAATGTGTACATCAATCGGAAAAATAAAAAAAAAGGGAAGACCAACTAGCTGGATGAAAGTTGTGACGACTTTTAAAAGTAAAAACTGAAGTTACAAATAAAGAGAAATACTTTTTTTAAAAAATATTTAACTTCACAATATTAATCCAAAAGAAAAACATCAGTCGTTGCTGTAATCGTAGGATTTCAATAAATTTGTGTGAGTGCCTTGCAGGCAAACCCGGTAATATGAGTACAGAGCACATAAACCGTGTACACCTACAGAGGCCTTTCTCTCTGAAAACATCCGGCCCGTAATTGCATATACATGAGCGGATTTCATATTAATTTCTGATTATACCAAAATGGACGACCACAAAGCTTTTATATTACGGAGCTTTAATAAGACCTGTAATCCGTACTCATATGGAAATAATCAGAGATATTACAAAACGCCTGGCGGTTGGTGCCTGGTGGCACTTTGGCCCATTCGGGCTATTTGCTCAGATATTTTACTGATTTAACATGCAAATTTTTTTGGTGGGATTTCTCGGGTTAATGAAAAATTTTAATTCGAAGGGGGAACGCGCTGGGGTATGATGATGAACGCGTTGTATGCTGACAACAAAGGTCAATAATAAAACGAAAATAAAATATTCAATGAGAACACGCTGCCGCAAATGCTTTTAATAACTTGAGAGTATACCGAGGTCTCACAGTATTTATTTAAAAATTATAGACATCAATGAAAAGCCCTCAATTTTTATTTCGGTACGATTGTAATCCTTTAAAAATGTAACCCAATTTACACGGAAATGATTATATTAACCGTAAATATATTTTAAATGTATACATTTTACTGTATGAATAATCATAACGAGCTTTTTAATAAAAAAAATGTTATTGAGATCTCTCTACTTCAATTATTTTCCATCCACACCTAAATCATCATCAATGGCGCTACAACTCTTCGTGAGTCTTTGCCGCGTTTACTATTGCCTTCCATGTTTGTTGGTCCTGTGCCAGTAATTCCCATTGTCGCACTCCCATCTTTTCTAGATCTTCTCTTACTGCATCTTTCCACCTTTTTCTAGGCCGCCCTACAGACCTTTTTCCATCTGGCCTTTCCCAGAACACATTGTTTATAAGGCGATTGTCGTTACTACGTATCACATGTCCTGCCCATCTGAGTCTATTGGCCTTTATATATCTGACTAGATTTTCTTTTCCGAATAGAGACTCTAGCTCGTTATTGTATCTGCCCTCCCTTCGTTTGTCACGCTGTCTCTGCAAGAGCCATATTTCATTCGAAGAATTTTACATTCCCATTCCAGCAATTTATTTACTTCTCTTTTTGTTATCATCCATGTTTCGCTTCCATACGCGACTGTTGGTCGTATTATGGTCTTATATATCCGGATCTTTGCACCTCGAGAAGTTTCGACTTCATCAGATGTTGCATTGCAAGGAAAGATCTATTTTCTGCCATTATTCTCGTTTCAACTTCTCCCTCTAATTTGTTGTCATTTGAGATTGTTGCTCCTAGATATTTAAATTCTTTAACCACTTCGAAGTGGTAAAGCCTACCTACATTTAAAACTACATCCACACCTAAATGTAGTTTTAAATGAAGGTAGGCTTTCCATTCTTCTTGCCTTCCCCCTTGGTCTTTATTCTACGCAGGTGGTTTTTGTCGAAAAAGGTAGATATCATGCCCACAACCTGAAACCTATTTTAATCGATAAGTTATTACAGGCCTACATTTTTTTTCATAAAAAAGTTTACTTCTCGTTTCCTGGAAAATTTGATGAAATTTGATTTCCTGAAAAATCGATTAAAATATGTTTTACTATACTATTTATTTATCGTATGGAAATTACAACACATTTAGAACAAAATTACAAACACTAGTAATATGGCAAACTTTAAATATTTACAAACAAACTTAGTCGATTAATATAATCAATTGACTCTAAAGTTGCAAACAGGAAATCTTCAGGGCTACCATTGTAGGGATACTCTTCAATAATGTAGTCGATGGTTTGGTTTTCCCCACAGTCACATTGAGAAGATGGGTTCTTTCCCCATTTATGTAGCATGTATGCACATCTGCCATGTCAGGCTCGGATCCTGTTTAGAGTAGACCATGTTTTGCGTGGAAGATCAAAACCTGGTGGCTTGTGGCTAATGCAGGGCATATTATTTTGCCATGCGTTCCATTCTTGGGACCATGCATTCGTGATGTTGAACTCCTCATGTATCATTCTTGCCGTTTTCATTGGTGGTTTTCTAGAACGTAGACGGGTATTTCGTGCATCCTCGGTATCTTGGTGGATCGGCAGGTTTATATTGTTCATGATGTTTATGTATTCACGTGTAAGTGCGTCAACTCATCGTAAATGTGAAGGTGGGATGTGACTTAATACTGAAAGCCATTGGGTGGGAGTTGATTTAATTGTACCAGCTATCATCCTCATAGTGCTGTGCAGCTGAGTGTCGCCCTTTTTTACGTGTGGACTGTGTAGCCAAACTGGAGCACATTATTCAGCGATCGAGAAAACAAGGGCTAAGGCAGTAGAGCGGAGAGTGGAAGCCGATTCCCCCCGGGTAGTACCGCAGAGCTTCTATATAATGTTTTTGTTAAATGCTCTTTAAATGATAGCGTTCTGTCTAGTGTTACGCCCAGGTACTTCGGTGTTTTGTTGTGGGTAAGTGTGGTATTTTCAAACCGCATGTTGAGTTCCTTTTCAGCAAGTTTATTATTCAGGTAAAAGCAACTAACTTTCTGTTTTGTATGCATTTGGTTGCCACTTGCGAAAATATTTGTTCTTTGAAAAAACTTCTTCAGACGTTTTTATTGTTGTGCATCGGGTAGTGAGGACCCAGTCATCGGCGTATCCGAACTTTCTCGATTGTATTTCCGGCATATCTGCTAAATATAAGCTAAATAGTAATGGAAAGAGCACTGGCCCCTGTCGTAGGCTATTAATTTTTTTGGTGAGCTGATATCTGTGCTCATCACTACTTGAAACATTCGGTCGTTGAGCAAGTTATCTATTAGATGTGCTATTTGTTTACAGGCGATTTACAGCACGGAGAATTTTGTATACAGGCCCTCTCTACATACTGTATCGTAAGCTGCCGAGAGATCAATAAATGCCGCTGAAGTTTTAAGTCTTCTTTGGAAACCCGCTTCGATGTAGATGGTGAGTGATATTACCTGGTCCGCGCAGCTTTGTTCTGGTAGAAAACCCGCTTGTTCGACTGGGATCACCTGGAACAGTTCTGTACTGATTCTATTATATATAAGCCCCTCTAATAGTTTGTAAATGGCAGAGAGAAGCGCAATTGGTCTGTAGTTTTTTGGGTTGTCAGCAGGTTTGCCTGGCTTTAGTATGGCTATTATCTTAGAGCGCTTTAGTTCTTGTGGGATATTTCCAGTTTCCATGATGTCTGTGAAAAATCCAGCCAGCTAAACTTTTGTATACTTGCCACAATTTATTAGGAATTCAGGGCGAATATTATCAAATCCTGGTGCTTTTGCTTGCTTAACGTCTTTAAGAGCCTCTGATATATCTTCGCTGGTAAAGGGGAGAGAATGCTCCGTTTCTGGGGCTACATGTACTATACTGTTGGTTTGACACAGGTTGTAGTATGGAGGGTTTGTTTCGTGTGATTCGGTAAATATGTGTATGGCGGGTGTGACCAACTCGGAATCGAGTAAAGATGACTTGTTTTTTTCTAGGTAACAAAATGGCTTGTTTTTGTAAAGCATTGCGTTTAATTTGACTTAGTTTTTTCGAAACACTGCGACCATTTGCTTTGCCACGCACAGCAAACTATGATTTTTAAGCACAATGTTAGATTATTTGGCACTATTTTATTTAGTTGAACTTCACCATCACTTGTCGCTGCTTCGTAAGCTAGACGGTCCACAACCTCGTTACCGTGTACTATAATATGTGACGGAACCCAGGTTAATTCCACGTGTTTTCCTTTGCAGAATTTTGAAGGTCTTTGCAAATGTCTTTATGAATAGGGTTGCTAGAGTATATGTTTTGGATGTCACAAAGAGCATTAATTGAGTCAGTTATGATTGTGTAATTTCTCTGGTCCGTTTTGTTAATGAATTTTAGAGTTTCAAGGATTGCGTATAGTTCTGCATTGGAGATAGTCCAGTTGTTATGCAACTTAAATTTAGCATTGGGAGTATTAGAGAAAATTAAAGAAGTTTAATGGTTTATTAATATGGCTACTATGTTTAATGTTATGTTGATAGATCAGTGATCACTGGTGGTTTATTTGCAGTCCATGAAGGAGGATTTTCGAAAGAGTGGTATATTTGTCGGAAAAATTATGCTATATTTATGAACTAATCGATTAACTCGTTCATAGAAAGACGGATTGCATTGAGAGTGAGATGAGAAGTAGTGGCTGAAAAGATTGTTATGAACGTTATGGTAGACTGGGTTATCTGGAGGAGATAGAATTTTACAAGCAAACGACAAACTTAAAAAATATCTTCTAAATTTTATAGGGGTTTGCCCTGGCTCACTGCATAAACTTAGTATGGGACTTGTTCGAAAGGCACCCACAGCAACTCACAGTCCCGTATTTTGAATTACATCTAGTTTTTTAAGAACAGATTTCTTGGCTGAGTTATATACCACTGAGAACCGTAGTCAATTTTTGATCGAACTAAGGATTAAAAGATTCGCAAAGAAGAGTTGCCTTATCGCTAGCCCATGTGATGTTCGCGAGTGTCTTCAAAATATTAATGCTTTGCTGGCAAGTACCTTTTAGATTTTTAATGTGACTTTTGCAAACCAATGTGTAGTCATATGTAAAACCGAGAAATTTTATTTATTTTACAAAGATCAGATTCTTGCCACTTAATGTTAAAATTGGATTATTCTCTTTTCACTTTTTTGAGAAGAGCCAGCATTTTGTGTTGTCATTAGAAAAGCTGAGTCTTGTTTTGTCAAACCATTTCTGGAGATTATTCAATTCACTTTAAAGGATTCTTTGGGTGGATTCTACATTTGTTCCTCTTAGTAGGAGAACCAGATCAGTTGCGTACAGTCTTCCTTTAACTGGTTGTTGACATTGTTCCAAGATATCGTTAATTGCAACAAGAAATAAAGTTACACTTAACACCGATCCTTGAGGGACTCCGTTTTCTCAGATTCGAGTTGAGGATAGTGTTGAATTTGCTCGTACCTTAAATGTTCTGAGTTGAAGAAAATGTTGAATAAATTTTAGGAATTGATTATTAATACCCCAGGAGTGAAGCTTTTTTATTATACTACAACTTCATGTGCAGTCGTAGGCTTTTGTTATATCTTAGAAATAGCTAGACAGTGTTGTTTGTTAACTAGTGCTTCGTGAACTTTTGGGATAAGTAATTTTTCCCACGAACTCCGGGAAAAGTAAGTTTTTATTTTCCAAAAACCATATAAGGCAATTAGATTATAAGATTATAAACCGTTGCATTTAAAATCTTTTCGAATAGGTCACAGGTTGATGAGGTTAGGCATATTCGTTTATAGGACTGGGGGATCTAAAATATATAATTTATTAATATTAATATAAAAAATATTGAACTTAATGTGAACTTAATAATATGAGAACAAAATTTGATAAAAGTTATAAAATAAGAGAAAAAATACAGGTCATATTGTATAAAAATTTTGATAATTTGTAGTTTTATTACGTTGGTAATACTGTCATTAATATATTGTATATAGTAACTTTACATTATTGTGCTATATTTACAGCCTACTATTATGGCACTCTCAAAAAAGCATCTTAATTTCTTGTATCATTAAGTCCTGTCTGGCTGCATGCCGTTAAAGGCAGATTGATAGAGAGCAAATAGATCTACTTCATCGTCGGGCAATCTGGCCTAATGCTGTCTAATTGACAGGTTGTGTCCGATCTCGCAGCTACACGGATATAGGTAATTAATGTCAGGACCCGCGTCCTAGGATTCGATATATTCCTTCTCTCTTCTGCGCTTGAACATCTCGCTTTATCAGGAGTGGAACTAGAACGTTTGGAAAATAAGATTTAAAATTTTCTGTCGTGAACAAAATATTTATTTAATATACAAAAATAACTTACAATGAAGTAAAAACTTCTTTGTGTAAAACAGTATAAAATTATTAACATTCTTTTAAAAATTATACAAAATGAATTTATACATTTTTGGATAATCATCAGTAAAATCATAAAAGTATGACCATTTAAAAATGAAAACAAAAGGGTAAAATTTGAGTGTTAAATTGAAAATGTTGATATTACTTACGTCTATATACTTAGTAGTTGGAACTAGCTACATCATGAGACATACAAGATGACTCGTAAATTATAGAATTTGAGTAACTAACATTATAATTATTAAGACACATGATATATAATAAAAAAAATTATTTGTTTTTAAATATATTATGAATAATTAAAAAATTAGATAAATCTTTGCCTTCAAGTAACGACGTAATTCAATAAGCTGACACTAAAATAAGGATTTGTCACGATTGTCAAAAAGCTAGTCTCAGCGTACACACCTTAATTATCCTTCCTGTAAATAAATCATAATATCTTAAGTTAAACAGTAAAACTAATTATAAATCTAGTATCAATTTAAAGCTAATTTTTATGGTATCTCATGCATTCACATCAATTTGAAGAAAACCAAGTTCATGGTATTTACAAAAGCACTAAACATCAAAGTTAAGCTAGTACTAGATAATACAGAAATTGAACAAATATCTTTGTACAAATACCTTGGAGCATGGATCACAGAAGATACTGATCAGACAAAAGAAATAAGATGCCGCATTGAAATTGCGCGGTCAACTTTTAATAGAATGAGAAAACTTTTTTGTAATCGCGATATCAATATATCGCTCCGGATAAGAATGGTTCGATGTTATATTTTCTCTACCCTTTTGTATGGAATTGAAGCTTGGACACTTAAAAAATCCAACATTAAAAACCTAGAAGCATTCGAAATGTAGTGTTACCGACGTATTTTAAAAATATCATGGATGGATCGCAAAACAAACAAACAAGTTCTCGAACAACTAGGAAAACAATGCGAAGTTTTAAATTCCATAAAAATCAGGAAATTGGAATACTTGGGGCACATCATGAGAGGTGAAAAGTACGAACTACAAGGAATATAATGCAGGGTAAAATCAAAGGTAGAAGAAGCGCAGGAAGATGTAAAATCTCGTGGCTACGCAATCTCCGTGAATGGTTTGGATGCAGTTCAATTGAACTATTCAGGCGAGTAACCAATAAAAATTATAATTGCCAGAATAATTTCCAATCTCCGATAGAAGTGGAACTTGAAGAAGAAGAAGAAGATTCATTCACATTATTATTAATACAATTGTGTAATAGTTGGTTAATCTGCAATTAACAGAAAATAACTCAGTGTTTTTGCCCTTTTTTGTGGTAATTTACGAATCACGAAAAACTGTCCATTATCTGTAGGCAATAATTGATAAAGCTCAGTAGTGTACAGGACCGGCTTTCAAACTTTAATTTAGAAAATGAAGTGTATAGAATGCAAGAAAGATGGTACTGAAGAAGAAATGCTTTATTGTGATAGCTGTGATCAACCAGTTCACAAAGATACTCATTGTTCTGGTCTTCGTTAATCAGAAATTAGGGTTATGGAGTTAAAGAAGAATCGTGTTCTACAGTTTTTGTTCCAAGAGTGTAAATCTGGAATGAAACTTGTTCCAAAACTGTTCAAATTAATTGAAAAACTGCAGAATGAGGTTAATGATATGAAATTGCAGAATTCTAAAAACCACGAAGAGGATATTGTAAGTGAGATATTTGAAAGACAAAAGAGAATGAACAACTTAATCATTCATAATCTAGGTGAATCTGTGGATAGAAGAAATGCTGCTTCTGATGATTTGGCTACTGTGACCTCAATTTTCAAAAATATTACTCAAGAGGATATTAAAGTTGTCAAAGCTGTCACATTTGGTAAGAAAAACAAAAATGGTGCTCGTTCCTTAAAAATTGTATTAACAAATACTTTTGATGTAAAGAATATTTTAAAAAATAAGATTCACGTTGCCAAAGCAAGAAAGAGATTTATAAATTCTGATTTAACCCCCCAACAACTCAACAAACTCAATGGAGTCAAAGAGGACCTAAAAAAACGCCAAGAACAAGGTGAGAAAGATTTATTTATAAGATATATTAAAGGTATACCTGAAATTTGCAAAAATGATAATTCCACACAAAAAAACTAGACACAACGAAACATATAAGCGCACCTCCGTTATCAATTTATTATCAAAATGTTGGTGGATTAGGAAAAAAATAAAGTCTCTGGAAATTGCCATAGCTCAATGTAATTATCATATAATCATTTTGGTGGAAACTTGGTTAACTTGTGAATATGGCGATGCAGAATTAGGACTTCTTGGTTATAACTTGTTTAGAAATGATCGTAATCCTGCTTATACAGGAAAAACTAGTGTGCTGATTGCTGTTAAAAATGACATAAGTGCGCAGAAAGTAATAATCCCCGATTGTGAAGTAGAACAAATTTTTGTATCACTGAAAGTTAATAATAAGTGCATAGTTTTGGGTGGAGTTTATATCCCTCCTGCATCTGACCTAACTGTATACATGTTGCACTGCAGTTCAGTTGAATATGTGATGGAGAAGTGTGAAAACTTGTTACTGTGTGGTGATTATAATTTGCCAAATGCTTCCTGGAGTAATGGCAACTTTGGATTAAATGTTGAATGCCCTGAAGACTATCCTGCTGTGTATTTGGCTACTTCTTTTTGTTATTTTAATATGTTTCAAATAAACAATTTACCTAATAGTCGTAATGTCTTTCTAGATTTAGTATTTACTAATTTAAATAATGTTGATGTAGTTATTCCACTTGATTCACTATTTGATGATAGTATCCACCATTCACCTATAATTGTAAAATTAACTGGTTTTGAAAAGCATGATCAACTGAACTACGAGGAATTTTATTATGATTTTAAAAATGCAAATTACATTGGACTAAATGATTATTTTGCAAATTTAAATTGGGACTTACTTTTATCAGATGATGTGAATTACAGCTTAGCAGTATTTTATGATTTTATGTTTATAGGTTTTCACTTCTTTGTCAAAACCTATAAATCACCTTTTCCTGAAAGATGCACATGATCACAGATTTCCCGAAAGTTTATTTTAAAATGAATTGAATAAATTGTTTCTTTAACTATATAATGAAAAAATATGATTCTATCTTGTCAGAAATCGGTATATGTGTTAATATGCAAATAAATGAGAAAAGCTGACTTTGAAACATTTTTTAGTTGAATCTTTGCAAAAAATACAAAATACGCAATTTATCTATTTCTTTATCAATTAAAGTGTATTTCCAAATTATTCATTTATAGTTAAAGTTAGTTCAAGAACAACCATTTCAGTTTTTGAATTCGACCCTGTTGTTCTTCCCACTTGTGAGAATTACAGTCGATTCTGTGTAAAGTTACATATGTATACGGGTCAGGGCATTCGCACATGCATTCTCTTTGCCGTGTCGATGTTCGAAATTATTGTAATCTATGCTAATGGATTTGTTTTAAATGGGGACTACGATGTTACTGGCAAATTAGGAATTGATTATGTCCTTGTTTGTGTACAGGGATGGTTGTCATTAGATTATATGCAAGCTAAGCACGAATGTTCTAGGTAGTATAATATATCGGTGTAAAATCATTTACGGGGAGTAGAATTTCTAAGTTTTACTCACAGAAATAATCGATGAAATATAGATCAAAATCCTTAATGAAGACATTTTCGAAATGGTGCACTCGAAACTTTTTACTCAACCAATTTACTTTTACATTTGATTTTTACTCTACTCTAATATCCGCTAGTAAAGACTGTAGTATTTACTTTTACTTCAGATCTACTGATAGATTTTTGACAGTAAAAAGGTTCTGAAAGTGTGTTCTTGTGACATGTCTAAGTCATATGTAATTGATTAAAAAGAAAATTACATTTTAAAATTAGGTTAATATTTGTTTTATAAAATATAAAACAGATGAATTATTTTTGTTTCTAGAGGAATTAGAATTTCCCCCGATAGTTGCGGTTACCGAGCACTGTCTTGAAATCAGCGAGCCATTGTTTGTAGACAAATATACCACAATGGCTGGGTATGATCGTCCAAGTTCAGCTTATGGTGGCACCCTAATTATTTCTACAAATAATGGTTTCTCTGCTATTACAAAATATGACTTTCAATTGAATGAATCCTTTTTTAAGTTTTCATTGATTTATAACAAGAATCTTTATCTGTACATTCTTTGCATTTATAGATGACCTGATTCTTCCTGAACTGTCCAATAAAAGCAGAAATGATTGACTTGAATATTAGTATTAATTAGCTCCTGTTTGTGCTACCCAATTATCCTTGGTCAATATATTCAATTTGTGCTTGACTTCTGTGGCCACTGGGTGGCACTTTCCTTCTGTGGACGTGGACTATAATTGCAGTGGTTTTTTCAATAAGCTTGTCTGTACTTTCAATAAGGCATTTCCTTTAATTACAATTAAGTCAACACATCATAAGCTCTGAAGTATCCGCATATCTGCCGAGAATATGCGTTCACTACTGTACATCAAGAAATTAAATACCAACGTCTTTTTTACTGAATATATCTCCACAACAAGTACTATCAGAATCTTCTGGGAAGGTCTAACAATGTTTCCAGAGAAATTTGGTCGATAATAAATGATCTTCGAAATAAAACTACCACTGCTCAAACATTTGTCTTGTTCAAACGTCCAAACCCTAAAAATCTAAATGAATACGTCGTTAATGTGAGTAAAAATATAATATTAACTATTTTCCTATAATAAGACACTATTTCCTATCTTTCCAATTCAAAAATGGTCTCGAATTCCTTCTTTATAAGACCAGTTGATAAAGCTGAACTGATCCAAACAATCAGAAGTATCAAAAGCAAATCTTTCTGTAGTACTGATGGACTATTCATAAAAATTTTCTTAAATTTCCCAAATAATATGTTGGAAGTCCTGGTCTCACTAATTAACGATTTCTTTAACAGCTATTATTATTCCTCTTCATAAGGGTGGTGAAAAATCGAATGTCTGCAATTATAGGCAGGCCTATTACCTCACTACCGGTCCTATCCAAAATTATTGAGAGACTTATAATAGCCCGATTTAAGTCTATTGAAAACAACATTTTATCAAGTCAGTTTGGCTTTTTATATAATAAATGTACCAGCGATGATATGTTTTCTGTACTACATGAGGTCTTTAATTATGTAAATCACATTTTGATGACATAAATTTCTACCAAATTCGAGGTATTTCTTTGAATTGGTTTCAATCTTACTTGAGGAATAGGAAACAACTAGTTACTATAGCGAATGCTATTGACTCTAATCACAAAAGCATTTTATGTGGAGTACCGCAAGGTTCAGTACTGAGTCCTCTACTTTTCATTATCTTAAAGTATGATACCACTATAAATGATACCACTAACTAAAAAATCAATGGAAACATTTATCTTTTTGCTGATGATACCAGTATTATCTGGAGAAATTCTAATATTGCAACTCTTCGTACAATTAAGACTTCTGATATACTTAAAATAAAACCTGATCCGATTCTAATTTACTCTCTTTAACGTAGATAAGACAGTAGCATTATCCTATAAAGGAGCTCTTCAACCCTTGCTTCTTAATAAGAGCCATATCAGCAGATCTGAATTAGATCTGTTCAAAGAAAATCAATTTAGCATCTTGCAAGATAACATAATTTTCTTTGTTTGAGTCTCACCTTCGATATTTAAATTACATGCGTCGATGGATTACGTCTTCGAATTCTCCACTGTTAGTAATAACGGAGCCTAGGTAATTAAATTGCCTGACCACTTCGTAACCTGTCATTTTTCTTATTTTTGCTTGGTTGTTGCTGATTCTATCGATTATCATCACCTTGGTTTTCTGCATATTTATTTTCAAACCCTATTTCGTACTCACCGTGCCTAGTCTATTCATAATTCCAGTTCTCTTGGTGATGACGCCAATATAACTGCCATCAGTATAATGTAGGTTTTTTGATTTTTATTCCTTCTATCGTTGCTCCAACCTGCCATTCTTCAAAATCTTGACGCATAATATGTTCACTATATATTTTGAATAGAAAATTGGATATTATACATCCCTGTCGAACTCTAGATTTTAATTTAAAGTTTTTGGAAACCACAATATTAACTTTTACATTAGCAGTACTATTTAGCAGTATTATAGTGTTTGTAATATGATGATGTTCTGGCGTATCCATTTCTCTAAGTATTTGCCCCGATTTATCCCATTTTACGGTATCGAAGGCCCAAATAGGTTTCTATGTTAAACTCTCGAGATTTTTCTACCTGGGACGAATCCACATTGTTCTTGGGGCATTTGTGGGAATATGTGGGAATAAACGTGAGTTTACTTCAGTCATTTGGCCACTTTCCGGTATTCCAGATCTCATTGCAAATTCTAAGCATTACCTCCGTCCCTAATTCCCCCATTTAATTGAGTTGATTTCAGCTGTTATTCTATCTTCTCCTTCTACTTCTCTGAATTTTAGCTTTTTAATTGCTGCTTCAATTTCTGATTACAATATTTCAGTTTCTTTTTCATAACTTCTTTTCTCTGTATTATTGTCTGGTTCGTTTTTAGAGAATAGTATTGTACTATATTGTTTTCGCTCCTCTGCGATACCCTCTGGGATTGTTAAGGTGTATTTACACTATTATCTTTGATGCACTCCTACATTGAACGGAAGTTAAAAAGTAAAACAGTTCGTGTACCAGCAGATTATATAATAATCTGTATAGAGGTCAGAAAATTCCCTTTTCCGTATACAGTGAAGGATTTGTATTACAAATATTTTAAAAATTTGGATAATCGTTCATTTTATAATAGCATTAGGCAAACTTAGTGGATCTCCCGAGTTGTCTATATACGTGCATTTAAGTATTTACCTAATCAAACAATTCAATTCAAATTAAATTTTTCTGATGAATGGGAAAATCTACCACAAAGAAAAGACAAATTAATTAATCCAACGACACTTCACAATCTTCCAAATCTTTACACCAAAAGACTATCGATTAAATATAGGAAGTATCTTGATTTACAATCCTTAACATCCATTTTGGAACCAGATTTTCATCTGTACCAGTGTACCACAACCAGTGCTGTAATTTCTCACGATTAAACACCTTGTTTATGTTAAACTTTACTGTAGTTTCTAAAATTTATGTTTTTTATTTAGTATTATAAATTAAAATTTGTTGGGTTAAAAATATATTTTTGTATTAATAAACTTAAATAGTACATTGTTTACTGGGTAAAAAAAAGCTTAACATTTCTGGACGACTGTGAAGATTGCTAAGTCGAGGCGCAAGCCGAGACTTAGCAACACAGAGTCCAGGAATGTGGTTTTTCCTACGAGGTAAACATACTATTCTTCCGCAAATCGTTTAAAATTCGACAGATATTGATTGATTTAAAAAAAACGCGATAATTTTATTCCCAAATAAATGGTGCTTTGAAATTCCTAATAAAATTACTTGGGTTACTATGGAAACGTATTGAGGTTGAATTGTCAAACTTGACGCTTATAAATTTAATTGCTGGTTAACACTAACAACTGTACGGAAATATCATTTCCTTACAGTAAGGAAATGACATTTTCTTACAGTAAGGAAGTCCTGACTTTTTCTTCAAGAAATTTTGACAGGAATGTCAAAATTTCCTGGCGATTTGCGGAAAAAAGTTTTTATTTTCAGGATCACTCTTTTTCCATTTTAACAAATAAATGTTGGAAAATCACGATCTCGTGTGTAAAACTCTACACTCTTTAAAAAAACTATAGAATATAAAAAAATACAATTAGTTATTTTAGTTAAAGGATACAAATATATTTGATATATTTCAAACCACAAATAGGACTGCTTATATAAATAAAAGTTCTGCTAATTAAGGTAGTGATATTCTCTCGTCAGGATTTTGTAATGTAGAACAAAATAAAGCCAATCAGTTATTCTAAAATATAGAGAATCTTGCAATTAAGTAAGTAACTAGCGAATGGTATGAAAGTTAAATAGGGAAAGGTGTTTACACATAGTGTGTTTGGGTGTCTTGTCTTTAAATTCAGATGGTAGGATGGAGAAAAGGGAGACAAATATCATTGATTCCTTAATTACTAATTAAATTTTAATAACTACTGCTAGTGATGTAAATAATATAATATTTCATCAAGCGATTTCTGATTTTCTACATCTAAGACAAATAATATCGTAATCCAGTCGAGTCTGGTAAAAAGATCAAGAAATTAAAATTGGAACAAAAGTAACGAACGCGGTTACATCTTGTTGACATTTCTATTAGGAGGTTGTCTCCTTCAGACCACTCATCAATTAGTGCTTTCGACTCGAACAAATCAGTGAAGTTTACACAGTGTAGTTTCACTGACTCGGTCGTCCGTCCGAGGTAATTTCTGTTTTCGAGATGGATTTTAAACTGCTACTTTTTTTGAATGCTGACGACATTTTAAAACCTTTATCAATTATCATATTTGTAAAAATCTAGCTACACGGAGAAGGCTGTTTTTTGCATTCTTCGTTACACTTGGAAAAAAAAAAAGTAAAAAAAAGGGTTTTTTTCATAATTTTTGTTCGGAAACTATAAGAAAAGCGGCTTTGAGAAGTGTAAGAATTGTAAGTATCGAAAATTATAACAAAAAGTGTTATAAAAATATAAAACTGTATACAAAATCATTTGAAATCTATTTAAATAAATACAGTATTGTGCGAATTAATGGAATCATAGGCTGTTTTAATGAAAAAAAACAGTTTATTTAGTAAAAAATTATATTTTGACAAAACTATAAAGGTAAACTTACATCATTCAGTAGGAAATATGTCCCCCTTTATCAGCAGTTACTGCTTTTACCCCGTTTTGGCATAGATTCTATAAGTTTCTGGTAGTTATCAGATATCCTTTCATCTCGATACCAAACCTGAATGGCCGCTTCTATCATTTTTGTTTTAGTGGTACAGTCGATTTTTCGCAGTCTAGCTTTGCAAATGGCGCATAAATTTTCAATGGGGTTAAGGTCGGGCGAATTAACGGGCCAATCTAAAACAATAATCTTCTTATTTTTGAAAAATGCCATTATTTCCTTTGATTTGTGACAGGGAGCAGAGTCCTGTTGAAGAATCGCTCCTCCTTGGGGTTGACATTTTTGGAGTTGTTTGTCCAAATACTTTTCCAACATGGATTTGTATTTTTGGCTGTTCATCATGCCTTCAATTGGCACCAAGTTCCAACCCCCATATATGAAAAACATCCCCAAAACATTTTCTTGACTGGATGTTTTACGGTTTAATCAATATGATATGGTGTAAGCTTTTCATTGTCAGACTTCCTGACGAATTTCGACCGCTGTCCCTGAACTATAAAGTGGGTTTCATCTGTAAATAGGATTTTTTTTCCAGTCGCTTACAGTCAAATTAGAGTATTTTGTAGGTCTTGGCTTGATTTTCTTAAGTCCAATTTGCTCTTTCGAAGTAAAAATCTATCATCTGCTGGTGTTGTTTTTCTCTTTCTTCCACATTTTCCTAATCTTTTCACACCCACTGATCCCGTTTCTCGTTTACGCTTCAAAATTTTGCTTACTACCCCCTGACTCACTCCACACGTTCTAGCAATCTCTCTTTGTGACATACTAGTGTGTTCACTCAATGTGACAATCTTTTCACGCTTCCTAGGCGTAATATCCATGTTGGAATAAAACCAAAAACAACACAAAATAGTACAAAAACCCCCAAAACAACACAAGCTTGGTAAGAAATGACCTGAAACACACTCAAACACACCAACACACAGTAAGGTTATGTTTTCAATGCTTGGTCAGCTGTCAACTGTGTAGGTAGTGTTGCCAACTGTGAATATTGAAAAAATGAAAAAAATTCACAGTGATTCCATTAATTTGCACAATACTGTATAAATACCAATATTTATGCTGTTAAACCAGGAAAAAATAAAAAATATTACAAAAAGGCATAATTTATTTATTTTTGTAAGAAGAACTATTGTGCATCTGCGTAATAATCGGAATTTTATATACATTCACAAAGCTGCCACATTTATAGTTCCTTGAGATATGCAACAGTGCACAATCTACGGAGCCATAAAACTGATGGTCACACCAGGTCCTGGTGGAGCTTTCTAGGGGGAAATCAAAATTAATTTGATCTAATTACTTGGGAGGTGAAAGAAAACTTTCAAGGGAGGCTATAATAGAATTTACACATCTTATAAACGCTTATACAATTAAACAAAGAAAGCTTGAATATCTAGGCCACATATTGAGACACGATAAGTACCGTCTGCTACAATTGATTGTCCAGGGAAAAATAGACAGTAAGCGAGGGCCAGGCAGGAGAAGACACTCGTGGCTTCAAAATCTGCGGAAGTGGTTCGGGCTCACATCGGTCGAACTATTCAGAAGCGCCGCAAACAAGATCAAAATTGCCATGTTAATAGCCAACGTTCGCAACGGATAGGGCACTTGAAGAAGAAGAAGATAAACGCTTCCTTTAGGCTAAGGTACGTACCAAAGATATGGAAGGTGGCAGAAATTAGAATGACATTAAAAGTAGGAAAACCTTCACAAGAAGCTTCTTCGTACAGGCCTATTTCACCGTTACCTGTCACGTCTAAATTATACAAAAAATTACTCTTGAAGAGACTAAAACCGATTATAGAGGAAAAAATCTAATTCCTAATCATCAGTTTGGGTTTAGAGCAAGCCACTCAACGATAGATCAGGTGCATAGAATAACAAATATAGTAGAAAAAGCTATAGTAGAAGAAGGAAAAGTCTGTTCCGCAATTTTCCTCGATGTAGCGCAGGCTTTTGACAAAGTGTGGCATGACGGATTATATCATAAAATGAGATGCTACATAACAAAACAATATTCTGAACTACTAGAATCATATATATCCGACAGATACTTTAGAGTTAAATATGATGAAGCATATTCAGGATTAAGAGAAGTTAAAGCTGTTCATGTCAATTTTACTAACAAAAGAGAACATGATATCCCAGTTAGTATATATAGAAACCAAATATTTATGCAAATATGGCAAAATATTTGGATATAACATTAGATTCCAAGCTACGCTGGAAAGCACATATTAAGAAAAAAAGGAGGAATTAGAAATTAAGGTCAGAAAGATGTACTGGTTGATGGGAAAAAAATTTACTTAGAAGTTCAATTTGAAAATAGTGTACAAACTTTATTGTGATTTCTATAAAGAGAAAACCCCAGAAGAATTTGTAGGTGAAAGCTTTGACAGAAATATTTTTAATACTCAGTTCAATCTTAGTTTCAAAAGGCAAAGTACAGACATCTGTGGTAAATATGATAAATTTGATATAAAAATAGATCATTTTTAAATTCGGCAAAAGAAAACGCTTTAGCTCAGATAGAAAGACTTTTACTTGCATAAAGCAGAAGCCGTATGAACAGCAAAAGATGAGTGTCATGACCTAAAGGATCATCTTCGACAGACAAATACTATATAAGTTCTGATGTGTCAACTTCTAAAGCATTTTATTCAAGGCCGTATAACTTAGGGGTCCATAATCTACAGACTGGAATGACACATTTCTTTATGTGGCACAAAGGTCGGGCATCACGTGGATGCCAGAAAATATCATCTTGTCTTCTAAAATATAGCGGAAGCCTTTCGCCACCTGTGAAACACACAACTGACAAAATAAGAGTCATCTAGCCAAATTTAGCTCTACATTGTTAGAAACACTACTTCAAACAGTAGATCATTGCTTTTTTATGTCATTCTTATGAGTGTGGCTAAGACTTTGGTGTGATAGAGTTAAAAAAGAAAAGAACCAAAAAGGACCTGTATGTACCTTAACATTGGATGGAGCTGGTAACTTCAACAAGTAGAAAGTTCTTTACACTACAAATTGAAAATGGTTAAACTTTCACCAGAAGAAACCTTTAATCCCGTTTTACAATAAAACAGCCGGAGGTATCATAGTGACCTATCTGTGAAACCCACTCGAGCTGGCAAAAACTCTACCCTTCTGCCAGATTTCTTGCCAGTACCGATTGACAAAAGGCATTAAGCAAGCTAAATATTCAAATCTTCGACAGTTAGTCAATTACGTACTATAAGTTTTTCTAACTAGCAAACTAAGGAGAAGAAGATGTCGAAAATGACGATTTGGATCATCATTATGACACTGATGTATAAATTATAAGTTAATTATGTATTAGTGTTATAGTGAAGAATAAATTTGTACAAAACATGATGATCCCTTTACAGTTTTTACCTTTATGTTGTATTTCTTAGAAGTAAAGGGGTGCAAGTGCTACTTAGCAACCTAAAAATAGCTCCAAAATGAATACAGTCAATAAAATTATGATTTTTTGTTACAAATAATAATAATAATGCCTACAGTTACTTAATTGGAGAACAAAAACTAGCATTTACAAATCATGGCAATTACAGTGAACGCTCAACTTAAACCCCTTTACTTTTAAGTTAAGAACCCCCGTTCTTAATTAATAACTGTACTTCTTTATGATGACTTTCTTTTTTTTCTACCGATTCTTCCTATGTAAAACATCATCTGTATACACATACGGATATAGGGACATCCTGTCTATATTAGTGTAGCATATTATGTTCACTATTTATTTATTCAAGGCTTTTAAAAACCATTCAGACATCTAAAAACGAATATTACAAACACATACCTTTGTCAGTACTCGAAAAGCCATAAAAGTGTGAAGAACTAGCATATAAACAACTTTAAGATCGGAGAACAAAGAGGGCACTGAATTTTGGAAGGCTGCATGCACGTGGACCCCACTGTAGAATGTGTATAAATGACGTTTTAAGACACCTAAAAGAATTCTTTGATCTGAAATGTCACAACTTGACATCTGTAGAGGAGTTTTAACGGAAAGTGCCTTAGGTAATTAATGATTCGTAAGAATAAAAATAAACAAAAGGAATAGAACGGAAATATACATTTATGTTAGCAGTAAAGATATTCCGATGCTTGTCAATATGCTTGTTTTTCTAGAAACATTGGGTTTTATTTTGCTTTTATAAAATTTCATACGTGATGCATAAATTACTTTATAAAATTGATTTTATTAATATACTAATACACTTAATAGAGTTAATGACATTGTTTACTATTCTATAAATAAGGGGATAATAAAAGAGAAGATAACTTCAATCAATACCAAACAGATTATAGATTATTTTATTTGCATAGGTAATGAGACTGTAACCACAGACCACTAATAACTAGACGTTTCACGTAGGTAGCTCAAGGTCAAATTAAACTTAATGTCATTTGTAGTACCGATACTAATCTTCAGATGTCGCTTTACTCTGTCTCTACTTTTACTCTGCAGTTTAGGTTTAGAACACAACTAAGAAAAGAATTATAATTGTCAATCCCCAATTGTCATATTAGCGTCTATATTTTGATTTTGTTAGTGTTAGTTTGTAAATTACAAAACAAATCACCTACCTCAGTGATCTACGTTTTAAATGTTCCTGGCGGTGTTCAAATAGTATTTTGCAGATTAATAATAATCAGTTAAATATGGTTTTTCACAATAAATGTTGTATCCTACAATGTACTAATTCGTCATTAATTAGACATACCTTTCCAAATCCACGATGAAGACATTACACGATTTAGGAAGTGGCTTAGTGTTATAAATAATCCTAATTTAGATATGATGAATGCTATTACAGTTTATAAAACAAAACGAATCTGCCACAGACACTTCGAAAATAAGTTTGTTTCTTCATGGAGTCATAAATTGTATAAAAATGCAATTCCTAGCTTACATTTGTATGGTGAGTCTAATAAATATTTGATATTAGAGAACAAATAACTGATTGATGAACTTAAATCTGCAACTTCTTTCCTTGAGTTCCGTAAAAGAACAAAATCCTATCTATCTGAAAGATCATATTATTATTCAGTAGAAGAGTTTCTTAACGAATAGTGTTATGTACAAGTAACTAAACAATTTGTATAAATATATATTTGAGTATCACATGCAGAAACTTGTATTAAAATGTATTAGTTCGTAAGGATTTATTATGCAATTTATTTAAATTTTGCAATACATTGTGTATTTTATTATTTTTTATTTTGTGATATTGACGATTTATGTAATTTCAGTAATATTTAAATTGCTATTTTTCTGACTTTTTTGTAAGCTTTTTCCATAAAATTGTACAATTTTCAGTAATAATAGCATATTTTTATTCTATATTAAATTACAAAGCTGTTTTACAAGTATTAGATAAATAAATAAATTACATTTTGTTTTATTTTTCCTGAATTGTATTGTGTATATTTGAAATTAAAAATGTCATGCATTTTTTTTTTCAAATATACCAAATTATATTTAAAAATTTTAAACTTTATTTAAATTTTCCCACCAAAATTAAAATTTGAATTTCCCGCGTAATTTCTCGCTTGAATTAGTTCCGATACTAATCTTATGGAGCGCTGAATTTCATATCCAACTAAAGTATTGTCGTGGAACATCTAGGGAGGTAGGTGATCTGTGACTGTAACCATATTTATGTAACCATGTAACATAACATCGTTGAAGAATTTTTCAGGAGCCAGTAAAAACTATTTAATTAAAAAAGTTATCAATAAAAGAACACAATTTTGACCTAAATAATTAAATTCTTGATTGTTTAAAAGGGTATATCATTATTTTAGCCAAATTACATAACTGCAGTTTGTTTTGTTACTTATTATTTTATTACTAGGCTTTATTTTGTATTACAAATTTATAGACAAGTTAGATATACGGTTTTTGTGTCCTACATAATTAATAAACCACTTACAAAATTAATGAGATATTTATTTATTAAACCGAAAATAGCATTGATAATGAAAAAGATTTTTTAACTATCCTTGTTTTATCTATTCCTGCGCTTACTGTAACTATTTGTATAATTTTAATTTATTTTTGTAGGAACTGTCCGTCAAAACCATTGCCTTTTTGTGCTGTTCCCTTTTTGGATTTTAAATGAGGCTTCAGTATCAATGAAATTGAATCAATTAAAATGTTAAGTTTTGGACTTGCTTCACGAGTTTCTTTAGTAGTCTTAGTGGGTTTAGTAATTGTACTCTCTTTAGGATTAGGTAGTTGAGGCCAGATTATTTCGTACTTTTTGTACAATAGCTCCTGTTGTAGACCTAGTTGGTTACTTGTTTGTCTCATTAGACTCTTTATTTTTACCAAATTTCCGAGTTTCACTGCCCTCATTTAAATTTTCAGCCCCACAAAATTTATTATTTTTGAAGACCATGCGATCAATAAGCCATACTCCATTAGTTCGGAAACCATTGACTGCAATTTCAACGCTTGCTGCTCTCCCATAAGCTTCAGAAATCAAGAGAGCTACATGAAGTTGTGTAACACATAATCCGGGGTTAAAACAAACTCATTTTTAAACTGATTGAGTGTAGTAGCCTTTGAAAGAATAATGTATTCAAAGGCTGCACGTAATGGGTCGTATGCTCAGGCAGTTGTAGCATTATTACACCGTGCTCTATAGCACGTAAAATTGCTTCAAAATTCTTGGAGTGCATTGTATGCTCATCCAATACCAAAAGAACTTTATTATCTACTGTTGGATTTACAGAATCAATAAAATGGACTCTCATACTACCTGGTGGAGCACCAACCCCAAAATTATTGTTTATTAGCATACGCTTTTTTCTTTTCATAACTGTTTTCTCTCGAAGATTTAAAATGCAAGGCATCAAACATGATTGATCGTGAGGAAAAATATCAACGTCTCCAGTTTATAAAATTAGATCAACTAGCACCTTCTCCACTGCTGTTGGTACCACACTGACTGTGCCAAAGCCTTCGTTTCTTTATTTGTAAGCCAATTTGACATTGGTTCCTTTAAAGTGACGGAGCAAGAAAGGCTTAAAGACTCGATACTCGCTGCAGCATTTATTTAATCTTATGTATCCATCACTGGAATCAACCATCATCTATCCGGACAGAGACAGGAGAATCCGACGATATCAAAATCAAACGTGTTGTCTATACTATCTCCATACTATCTGTATACTATCTCCATATACTCTGAGGAAGTCTTTCAAGAAACAGTGGGTGATGTTGAAGCCGGAATTCGAATCAACGAAGAATCTATCAATAACATTAGATACGCAGACGACACGGTAGTATTCGCTGACAGTTCTAAAACCCTCCAGGAGTTAATGAACAGAATCACAGAGGTCAGTCAGAGATACGGACTTTCACTAAACACTAAGAAAACAAAATGCATGATGATCTCTAAGAAGGAACAGCAATTTGGACAAATCAGTGTAAACGGACAACAAATAGAGTAAAAACATACACCTACCTTGGTACGAACGTCAATGAAAATTTTGATCATTCCATAGAAATCAAATGTAGAATAGAGAAAGCAAGATCTGCATTTCAAAAAATGGCTAAGTTATTCAAATGTCATGATTTATCAATGCCCATAAAAATCAGGTTACTACGATGTTACATCTTTCCTATACTGTTGTACGGAGTTGAGTCATGGACTCTCACAGACGCCACCTGCAAGAAAATTGAGGCTTTTGAAATGTGGCTTTATCGTCGCATCCTGAAGATATCGTATACCGACTACGTTACTAATGAGGGTGTTCTGTTGAGAATAAAAAAAGAAAAAGAGCTGTTAACCACAATAGAAACAGCCAAAATCGAATACCTCGGTCACATCATGAGGAACAGCAAAAGATATGGACTGCTGCAACTAATCTTGCAGGGAAAAGTAGAAGGTAAACGGGGACCAGGAAGGCGAAGGATTTTCTGGCTGAAAAATCTACGAACGTGGTTCAACACAACAACCACAAATCTTTTTAGAGCAGCAGTGTGCAAAGTGCAGATTGCCATGATTGTCGCCAACATCCGAAATGGATAGGCACTATCCTTCACTAATTGTTTGAAGATATCGTCCAACTCTTCCACATTTCAAGTCCCATATTTTTCTTTGGGCATCTAAAACACACAAGAATGGTGTGTGTTATTTTTTTATTTAAGGTATATTTAAAAAACTCTTAAAAGGGCTACATCAAATTAACACGAACGTTTTCGGAATAATAATTCCATCATCAGGCTAAAAATGCCTAAAATAAGTATAAACCATTCAATTAACCAAAAGTGGTTGAAAATTTTGACTAAGGTTAAAAAAAGCAAAATGTTTATACTTACAGGTTAACATGCCTGAGCCACCAAAATATTAGGGTAAAAACCCTTTAAAATATACCTATAAGGTTACCAAAGATTGTACATATTGTTGTTAATAATAATTGATGGTTAATATTTAATTATATTTTACTTCTACTGAGTACCTACCAGCGTCCGGAGAGTAAACCTCTTCAAATGGACTTCAGCTGGTAACTGATTGACAAGATTATTTTCCTTGTGATAAGAATTATTTTCCTTGTGGATTTTATTTATTAATTTATTTATTTTTAAAAATACGTATCTCGGCATGATACAAAATGGGAAACTTGCACTTAATGTAAATAAACTACGATTTCTAACCTAAAAATGGTCCGGCAAAGGAAAACAACCTAGTTTTATATACCTAAAAACATACTTTCTTGTATTTATAAATCAAAATGGTTTGCACATGCCTGCTTACGTACGGAACTAGAAAACTATGGTGAAAAACCATGAAATACAAGAAATTCGATAAAACAAAGTCGACAACTGTGAACATTGTAAAATGTCAGCACTTAACTGTAGATAGTAACTAGTACCACTAAACGGCGTAAGAGAGCGCTCTGGCTTCCGCATAAAGCTTCCTTATACAGCGGTGGTACAATATTGGCGCCGGTACAATTTTGGCTACTTTCCCCTATATTACTCAAATTAAAATTCGAAATAGGTATGTTAAGTGGTACACTAAATAAAAAAACATATTTTTTTTCCACATATATTGAATAAATTCCTTATTCGAAAACCTCAAATAACAACTTTTCTTCTGTGTGTCCAAAAAATTATCGAAAATGGACCATGCTTAAAACATGTTTTATAAATAAATCAAAGTTATGAAAACACGATTTTTACGCATCTAAATATACCTAATAAAACTAATATTTTTCAAATGATCAATATTTGAATTTAGTTTTTCATGTAAAGGGTTTAAAATTATGAATAAGTAAGCATAGATAGGTAGTTCTACATTATTTTATTTCCTTACGTTAATCACTTACAGAAAGTATAGTCAGTATAATAGTTTTATAATTAGTTTTTGTCATTTACTCAACATAAACATAAATACAAAATTGTTGAGAATAAAATATAATTCTTTTTCACAATTCATTTCCTTACATTATATAAAGTTCGCTATAACAGAATTGAAGCACCAATCAGGTGGCTGTTCTACCTGAGCAATCGATTTACGTGGGAGGCACCGCCCTATTAGGCGCACCTGCTCTAAAAGCGCCAGGTGAGTGAGGATGCGCATTTACCGCCCCTTCCAGTCCAATCGGCGCTGATCCACCTGCACATTCACCTGCCTAGGTGGGCGGCACACCTGGCGGCGTCCAATACTGTTGCTTGTTGGTTTTAAAATCCTAATGTTTTCATGTTTTGAATGTTTGTAAAAATATACTTCGTCAAAAAAGTATCTGTTCACTTATAAAATTACAAATATTTCTGACCGCATTTGGTTAATTTAGATTATCTCTTTCTGGCCTTTAAGAATAATAGGGCTAGAATAAATATTAAAAAGAAATTTGTAAATACAGCTTACTATTTAAGAAAAAAAAATGTTAATTGGTATTTTGTCGGGTTTTTATATTATCAGTCTTTATTTTACTTTTGTAACAAGTATACAGTTGCGTTTAATTTCGTATTAAATATTGTGTACGGAAGGTCGTGACAATATAAATTTAAATTTAACGGGAGATCAAATGGTAAGAATAATTTCCCTCATTCAAGACGGAAGGAGTCAGAGATATGTGACAAATTTATAGGGTGTAAATCAGTCGACAGTATCACGAGTGGTAGTAAGGTACCGAGAGACTGGTCTTTATGAAAGACAAGGTGTGACAGGTCGGCTAAGACAACTACTTTTACTTCTTCTTCTTCTTCTTCTTCATGTGCCATCTCCGCTACGAAGGTTGGCTATCATCATGGCAATTTTGACCCTGGAGGCTGTCGCTCGGAACAATTGTATGGAAGTGCAAGCAAACCACTCCCTGATCAGGTGGTGATCTCAAATGACAAAGACGACATGGAATACATGCTTAGAAAACTAATTGAAGAATACCAGAAATGGGGATTAAATATCAAAGAATAGAATAAAAAATCAAAAAATAGAAAAGACAAAATATCTCTCAATTGTAGCTGAAGCAGAACATTTCGATATCGATGACAATCAAAAAGTAAATCCATGTGACGAATATAAATACCTGGGCGTCATCTTCGACCGTAGTGGAAAAGACGAACGTGAAATAGTACATCGAATTGTACAAGCACGAAGAGCTATAGCATGTTTGAACGGAGTTCTATGGAGTAAAAAAATATCAAAGAAAAGAAAATGGAACATCTATGAGACAATGCTTAAAACTAGCCTACTTTATGGAGCTGAGACATGGAGAATAACCGAGAAATATAAGAAAAAGGCCAAAGTCATGGAAATGGATGCCATCAGAAGATCGATGAGAATATCAAGAGCTGACAGAATACGGAATGAAGTGATAAAACAACAAATGGGTATAGAGGGCACTATAGTTGAGGATATTGAGAGAAAACAGCTCATATGGTATGGTCATGTGAGCCGAATGGGGGACGAAAGATTGCCTAAAAAAACGATGATGTGGCAACCCCCAGAGAAGAGAAAGCGAGGAAGCACCACAGATCTGGAACCTGGAGTTAGGAAGGGATTAGCGCTCGAAATCTGGACGAAGACCTAACTCAAGACAGAATACAGTGGCGTTTGGGAGTCGGACAACGTCGTAAGACGTACTTGTTACGTACTTAAAAAACAAAAAAAAACAACAGTAAAAATCCATGTTTTAAATGATTTCTAATACAAAATTTGCAGTTTCATAGGTGTTACGATTCTTTTTTGGCGGAGTGTAAGTGGTCATATTTACAGTATTGCATGATTTTAAAAGTGAAGAGTGAATTTTTTATTTTTATAAATGTATTTATTAAAAAATATTTATAGATAAAATTAACCTTATTATATAGAAGGATTAGTTGTTATGTTATATATAAAAAAATTAATTATATTTAAGACAAAGTAGCCAGTACAAGTTAAGTGTACTTCACTTAAAGATAATTCAAGAGAGAAACAGTTGTTGTATTAATCTTTCTTATGAATATCTCATTTGTAACCTTTGGGAGCATCGTTCTCAACATTTAAAAATCATAAAGCCGTATTTAGTCTCGGCGAAAAAAGACATAAAAACTTTATCGCCGCACTTGACTACATCTTCATAGATTTCACCTGACGTTCGTATTCCTTCTACGTATATTTTACGAGAAAGGGGATCCGTCATTTAGGCAGTTAACTTTTTACAGGATATGAACTGTTTTTATATGCGAGCGAAATTTCAAGATTGCTCCATTTTGTAAACATTTTGTATTTAAATTCTTAGAGAATAATAAATCCTTAGGAATATTTTAAGTGTGTGAGACATCAGACTTATGGCACGGTGGTCGCAGCATTCTCGCGGTTTTCTTTTTTGGAAGAAAAATAATGTTAAGTCAATGTTACACGTTTAATAAATTGCATTAAAAGTTAATTATATGCAAATGATTGAAGATTATTGAAGAAACGGTTCATACTCCAAAACTCATGTTTGGAGGTTGCGTCAATCGGTTTGAATAATATTTTTAATCAATCAATCAATCAATCAATTAATAATGCCTATTTATTTCTCATTAAGAAAATACAATACAATATTTTCTTTTAGCGACATTTGTCCTCCTTGGTACATGCTATCAGGAGGGTTGGCAAACAAATACTATTCTTTAATATACAAAGAATTACGCTAAGGCTAATTCTACCTAACAAGGTCATTAAAATTAATAAACTATAAACTAAATAAATATTCACATAAACGTTATAGTAATAAACTAAATGTGTATATCCTACTAAGTAAGACTTCGCACCAGACTAAACAATAATAACAATGTAAAACAGTAAGGTATAGCTTGCATTTAGAATAATTGAATTTGTCCCTTAGAGGGAGTAAAAGCTGTATATATAATAATAATAATAACAATAATAATAACAAGATAAGATTTTGGGAAACCAACTTTAGACGTTAGCTACTCATAACAACAATGCTGGATGGATTGAAGAAACGACGAACAACTGTCAACGCTACAATAATATTCCCTATGAACCTTTCACCACTGAAGAAGTCTCGAACATTATCAAAGAGCTTTATAACTTAAAATCTCCTGGACCAGACGGAGTTCAAAACTTCTGGCTAAAGAAGTTTTGGAGTGTACACGAGCTTTAAACAGTATTAATTAATAATATTATTTTTAATCCGCAGGAAATACCAACATTTCTTACTCCAGGAACCACTTACCTACTACCGAAGTAGTACAAGATCCAGCCAAGTACCGCCCAATTATTTGTCTTCCAACTTTGTATAAATTGGTCACATCCTGTGTAGCCCAGCGTATCTACCAACACTGTTCTCTAAACAATATCATATACAATATGGGCTACAAGGAACAACTTATAATCGACTCAGTCACTTCCAACCAGGCGTACGCCAAAAAAGGAACCTTTTCACCGCCTTCATCGACTACAAGAAGGCCTTTTATTCAGTACCGCATGAATGGCTAATAGATATATTGAAAATATATAAAGTCGATAATAATATAGTGACCTTTTTAAATCATATAATGACCGAATAGAAGACTAAAATTCACCTTCAAATACCTGGTGACAACAACATCGAAATTGAAGATATCCCAATTAACTAGGGCCTTTTCAGGGGAACTCCTTGAGTCCTCTTTGGTTCTGTTTGGCGATGAACCCACTATCTCAGCTACTGAACTCCACTGACTCAGGGTTACCAACAAAAATACCAATACTGTTGTGGAGAAGCTTAATCATTTGTTGTATATGGTTGATTTGAAATTAATGGCTTTCACTCGAAACCACTTAGATCAGATGCTAAAATCTGTAGAAACTTTCTCAAATGATATCAGTATGCATTTTGGACTAGACAAGTGTTGTATACTAAATATAGTCAGAGGAAAGGTTCAGCCCGGAGGTTTCGACATGCAAGATGGCCAAAAAATCGAGGCAATGAGTGAAAACGATATGTACAAATATCTCGGAGTAAAACAAGCGCAGAAAATTGACCATAAACAAATGAAAACTGAACTAACTTCGGAGTTCGTGCGAAGAGTATGACAACTAAATCGGTCATATCTTAATAGTAAAATTTATTTAAATTAAATACGTCCGCCTGTTTCGCGATGAGCTACTCATTTGGTATTATAAAGTGGTCAAAAACGGATATAGAGAGTCTTCAGCGGAAAGTAAGAACACTTCTCACAAAGGCACAAAAACATCATTCACGCAGTGCTATAAATACTCGTGAGATTGAAAATGTCTATAGTTGAATAGCCTGTTATATACCCTGCCTGGAATGAATTAAAAATGTTATTATTTTGTACCCACGAAGTAAGTCTGGTTAAACTCAATGCCCCAATGAGTTTGGTTATTGCATTGAAGAAGCTAATACCTCGATAACTTTCTACACTTTCCATATTTCCTTTCTTATAAAGAGGAAAAATTATTGCTTTGAGGAAAGTTTGATTTGAAAAATTATTAGCAAGCACAAGTACAAGCTCCTTTCCGTTTTCTGGAAGAAACTTGTAGAATTTAGCAGCAATTCTATTAACTCCTGGTGCTTTACTTGGTTTTAAAGAATCCAATGCTATTTTAAGTTCTTCCAAACTAAACAGCCGGTCTAAATGTTCATTGATGATAAACGATTCGGCATATAATACAGGATTGGCTGTTATCTCCGTATT
The DNA here is from genome assembly GCA_918026665.1 of Diabrotica balteata. Taxonomy (NCBI): domain Eukaryota; kingdom Metazoa; phylum Arthropoda; class Insecta; order Coleoptera; family Chrysomelidae; genus Diabrotica; species Diabrotica balteata. The sequence goes on from OU898280.1 coordinate 157,938,507, forward strand.
GAAAGTTCTTGCAAAATGTTGCAGTAAATTGTTTAACTTAACACTTTCTCCAATGGCCGAACTTTCAAACTAATACAGTCCAACAGCCTCCCAAAATTATTTTGAATTTTTTGTATTTCTTAAACTCAATGCAGCATTCTTATAAAATTCTTTCTTTTTAAAATTTTAAGGTGCTTGTATTCCTGTTTATTGCCCCTATATGTGTTCGTAGTATAAGTCAAGCAAATTTTTCTAAATACTCATCATAACGAGGAAAATAAATGCATTATTTTAAATGCTAGCGTTCACTGTCAGTGCTATGAAATTCACTGGTGCGTTCATTACGGAGACCAATGCATGGTATCCTCGCCTAGAGCATAGCACTGACAGTTAACGCTCGCAATTATAATAATGCATTTATTTTACATGGCGATGATAATATAATACCATCCTACGGTCCGATCGAGGATAGGCGACTCGTTATGAATGCACACTTAGATATGACATTGCTTGCTTCTTCCTTGTTGCGCACTCACCATCAAACTATTGCTGGCTTTGTGTACACTCCTGCTTTGCCTTGAAAAGCACTTACATTCTCCCCTGTTTGCTGACTTTTTTACACATTGCTGTAGTATCTCTAAAGTTAATATAAATAGTAATTTAATAAACGAATAATATATTTTGATAATTGCTTGAAATTACTTCAACCGTGAATTTGAAAGAATTCAATTCATGTTTGTTTTTACACGTCTGTCTGACCAAAACTAAAAAGTATCGACGCTCGTGTCTGCTTATATACCTTAGCGTATTTTTTTGTAATCAAACATGTCAACTAATACTTTGCAACGTCTCGTCTGTCTACATCCCACATTTTTATAGAATACGAGTAAATATTTGGACGACAACGGGATATTAAGTAAATATATTAAATTTTAAGAGTTTAATTATTTTGCCTTCAATTAATCTTGTTCATACAAACTCTGTGATTTAATGGACTGGAACGTACGTAATAATAAATGATTTGAGAAAAAATAACAAGGTAATTTTAATAAGATAAGTTTATTATCATAGCAAATTTTTCGCTAAACATATTAAGGAGTTGAAAATGTATCAACGATATGAACTATTCAAGTTCGTTTTAGTATATAATAACCTGGTATTACGTTAAATGAAATAGATTAGTACAAAACGCAAAAATGGCTTATAGAGTATGTTTCACCAATTTCCGAAAATTTGGAATTAGGCATGAAAGTTTTGACTTAAACGGTTTGCTGTACTGAGAAAGTTAACAGCAATTCTCTTAATAGGTGAAGCACTGTCGAAGACAAGCAAAATCGGGTTTTAACTGATAATGTATTTTACAGTCATTTGGAGAAACGTACAATTAAAGAATATAGACGCTTAAGCTAGGCGTCTATATTCTTTGGTACAATATTAGTGCAAAAATAAAAGAATGTTACAAATTTTATTGTTTCTAAATTAAGTTCATTACAATATATATATATATATATATATATATATATATATATATATATATATTGTAATTGTTTTGTTTTTATTATTTTTATGTTTTATTGTTAATAAATATAATTTTAATTGAATTGAAGTGAATTTTAAAAGTATGTAGTTCGTTGTTAATATACTATACCTCGGCTAGCTCAATTATTTGTTCTAAGCAATCTGTCACTGTGTGACGTCAACTCTGTAGTCTCCTGGTAGAGTTCAAAAAGAAATTAAACCAAAATTTACTTTATATTTTTGATAAATTAACCCAAATGAAGCACGTTATTTATTAATATTGAACAAATTTAATATAAACAATAAAATTCGTCTGCAACTTGGGTTGCCTTTAAAAATTTACAAAAATAGGAATCGTGTAAACCTTAATGTGTCGTGAAAATAGAATTTGATTACAAAATGTGGAAACTCTCTACAATTACCTTAAATCTAAATGACTATTGCAACTTTATAAAGTGTTTAAATGAAATATAAAGAAAAGAAAACTGAACACTTTATGCCGCTGACTTATAACTAGCATTAAAATATAATCAAGATTTCAAATGATCCCCAAAATTATTATCCAAACTCACTTTCAAACAGTTCTGATTTTTTTTTTTTTAAAGAAAACTAACTACTCGCAAAATAATCGGTGAAACTGGAATATCTATCCTCTCTTCGGAAGTTAAAGATACGTACTATTATATTTTTATTTTAATGATCATTAATATTTCAATTTTTAAGGCCTATCGCAATTAGTTAATTCATGAATTTTTACTTTTTCAATCTAAATGACATTTCTGCACTCCAATTATAATTTATAAGTCAAAATTTCTCTTACTCTCTGGAACAAATTCTGGATATCTCTATTTGAAAATGTGGAAAAACTAAATTATAATTAAACGATTTTAAAGCACTCCCGGACTATTCCACCTTTTTAGGGCTCTTCCTCCAAAATTTTCGTCGCCTCCAACAACCTATTCTTCCTTGTTAACCGCCATAGCTAGCACCCACCAAAAATTATTCGTTGCTAACAGCAACCCACTTTCATTTTTCATTCCGTCTTCTATTTTATTCAACCATAAAACTGTCCTGTTTTGACATATTTGTCAAACCACATTAATTTCTCATAAACACTTTAATCACATCTAATTTGGGAATTTAAAAAAAAATTCAGATATAAAACTTAACAATACTAATATAATTTATTCTTTTCATCTCCACATCATTGTAATTTATTTAACAAAACCCCTATTAATTTAGTTCCCACAGACTTTTGACAGTTTATTTTTCTGACGTTTATTTTTAAAATTTCTATGTTTAAATAATTTTTTAAGAATTCTTCTTTTTTTATTCCTTTTAAGGTTTAGACGATTCACCTATACACTAGGCAACTATACTATTCAGAAATTATTAACACTATACCAGGTAAGTCAAAATTAATTTATTTAGCAATTTACTAATCTTTTCTCCCTTTTATTTCAGAGTCGACCCCACATTGTGATGGCTTCATGAAATTCATGAACAACAAACTCATATAAAAATCCCTTTAAGTTATATCCTCTTTGACCTATTGAAATCATTTCAACTTCCCCCCAATTTGGATTTTGTTCAGTGCTAACTATCAGCACTTACTAAATCTAAATTCTTACCGATAAACTTAAACATTTTATTAATATTAACATAACAATAAACTGACTTTTATTAATAAGCATATCTCTTGAATATTTTTTTTTTTTAATAATTTACTCTATGAAAAATACAGACTTCTCCAAACAAAATCTACAAATCTTTCACTAATTATATCAACTTCAGAATCAAATTTCCAAGTACTTTCCCAATTTCATTACTTCTTTTCCTGTACTATTTATTTCTCGTACTAATTTCGTAGAAATTCTTATAATTGTTCCCCTCTTTATTTTATGTTTTTATTTATTTATTTATTTCCGCATATACTATTTCAGTATCTTTATTCATTGCCGCATTATTATTTATTCTTTTTATATCCCCATATAATATTCATTTCATCATCTCTACATACAACTCTCTATATTTCATATTTCAATATTTCATATAATTCTATTTTTCATCTTATTTTCGCATATACTATTTATCATTATAATATTCCCTATTTCCCAATTTCTACAAAATATCGATTTGTCCATAGTACTTTGCTTATTTATTTATACTTGTAACTCCTATAAATCTACTTGAAAATAAATCAACCTTTTTTGTTTATATAAATTTATCATTATTCTGTACATTTGTTCCTAATAAATTATTTAATTATCAAATTTATCTCAAGATATGCTTATTTATTAATTATCCTTCTATTTACAAAACTTATATCTTATAATACCAAATTCGTGTCATAATATTGCATTATTTAAATTATTTACAATGTTTTTGTTGATTAGAGTTACTTCTGAACCTGTATCTATAATAATAACTTGTATACTGAATCTTGTATGTACCCTTCAATAAACTTTAAAGTATTAGTGTTATTGTTTTTATTTAATTCCCCAGTATCTCTAATAAACTCCCTTGGATGTTCATACTTTGATAAGTAGACAATATTATGCACATAGGAGCGGTCTAAGCAAAATTTCTCCCTTCTGCATCAACACTTGCTTCCCCCCTATTCTCCTCTGTTCTAACTACATTCACCTGTCTTCTCTCCTCATTTTCCCCCCTATTATATCTTGGATTCCCTTCTCTGTAAACTTCCCTATTTCTCGTCTCCTGTGGATAATTTCCCTGGTTCTGTCTCCAATTATTGCCTCTGTCATTCCCTTGTCTCCAGTTATTCTCTCTATCATTGTTTGGATTCCCTTGTCTACGTTCCCAGTTATATCGTCCGATATCTCTCCTGACATTGTTCAAATTCTCTCCCCTATTTGTAAAATCCCTGCTTCTATTTTGTCTCTCAAATTCTCTTTCCCTATAATTATTCCCTCGATTCACATATCCCTGTCTATTTGCTGTGTTATTCCTATATGTCACTTGCTCTTGTCCATTTCGATTCTGCGTCCCTACACTCCTCTCAATCCTCTGAAGATATCCTGTCAAACTTTCCATCGTCTTTATATTGTGGAGAGCTATTGTTTCTGCCATGTTATGGTTATATTGCCTGGCAATGTATAGGACAATCTCCTCTTCTCGCATAGCCGGTTCTAAATATTGTGCTGTCTGGAATAACTGCATTGCGTACAGATTGTAGTTGGTACTTTTTTCATAATTGAATTTCCCAAAATACAACCGCTCCCTGAAACTAGCCTGTTGGTTTTCTCCCCAAAAATAGTTAATAAACTTGGCCTCAAATTCCTGCACATTATTTATGGAATTTTCATTATTGCAAAACCATAATAATGGCATGCCCACTAACATGTTTCGAATATTCAATTTCATTTCTATTGGATCCCTTACATTCTTTACCTTATTTTTGATGATATCTACAAATATTCTAGGATGTAAGTGATTCAGGTTTCCATCAAACTTTATTCCCCCATCATTATAACTTGGCACCACAGTACTCACTACTCTTGTTTGTCCTAGATTTGATTCCAAACGCTGAATCTCCTCACTTGCATTTTTAAATTTCTCTCTCAATTCCTCAACTTGTCCCTGTAATACTCTATCTCCCTTTTCCGCCTGATTTGCATGCATACCCATTTCCAGTTCCAAATTCTGCAATCCCTTCTTTATATTATTTTTTATAATGGTAATTTTTTCCTCATAATCCTGAGTTTGCCTTTTAACACTTTCTACCTCCCTAACAATCTCTTTATTCTGCTTATTAACTTCTTTGTTTATTTCCATTGGTAAATTCTCTTTAATGGCTGTTCCCAACTCTACAAATCTGCTCCCAATTTCCTGTCCTATTTCCGCTCTAATTATGGCCTTTTCTCTGGATATCTCCTCCTGTACATTCCTCTAAAATTCTCACTTTCTCCTCTGACCTGTTCTACTTTCTCTTCTAAACCTTGGGTAATTTGTAGCATCTCTTCCCTGACTATCTTCACTTCTTCTTTGATTTCTTCCCTCATTTTAATTAACTCTTCCCTAAGTTCTCCTTTAATATTATTTTCCATTTTGTTCATATCCCCCCTAATATTGTTAATATTACTATCCATTTTGTGCATATCTCCCCTAATATTATGATCCATCTGTTGTAACATCCGCATTATTTGCCTCATATCCATCTGTGTCATCCCTGACTCTCCAACATCTCCTTCCCTACGTCTCTCCTCCTGCACTCTACATTCATCCACACTTTCATCACGTCTATCTCTCACTGTCTCATCCAACTCCTCTCTCAAACTATCTGTTAGACTTCCCTCTCTATCACCTTGTCCTGCTTCTTGTCTGCCTTGCTCTAAATATTGTACTACAAATTCTCCTGATCCTCCTCTGCTTTCTTCATCTACCTGTATACCCTGTTCCTGTTCTAACACCTGTTCTCCTTCACTCTCTTTCGGTACGATTTCTTTTCCATTTCTTAAAGTCATTCGGTCTGCCATTTTATGCTAATCTCTATTTATTCTCAAATTTAACTTTAACTACCCCAGAATCTCTACAACTCTAATCACACCAATTTGTTTTTATTTTAATCTGTGTATTATTAATAAATCTGCTTAAAAATTACACCCTTATTTCTGTTTTCCCAGAGGCTCCACGTTGTTAGCGCCAATTGTAATTGTTTTGTTTTTATTATTTTTATGTTTTATTGTTAATAAATATAATTTTAATTGAATTGAAGTGAATTTTAAAAGTATGTAGTTCGTTGTTAATATACTATACCTCGGCTAGCTCAATTATTTGTTCTAAGCAATCTGTCACTGTGTGACGTCAACTCTGTAGTCTCCTGGTAGAGTTCAAAAAGAAATTAAACCAAAATTTACTTTATATTTTTGATAAATTAACCCAAATGAAGCACGTTATTTATTAATATTGAACAAATTTAATATAAACAATAAAATTCGTCTGCAACTTGGGTTGCCTTTAAAAATTTACAAAAATAGGAATCGTGTAAACCTTAATGTGTCGTGAAAATAGAATTTGATTACAAAATGTGGAAACTCTCTACAATTACCTTAAATCTAAATGACTATTGCAACTTTATAAAGTGTTTAAATGAAATATAAAGAAAAGAAAACTGAACACTTTATGCCGCTGACTTATAACTAGCATTAAAATATAATCAAGATTTCAAATGATCCCCAAAATTATTATCCAAACTCACTTTCAAACAGTTCTGATTTTTTTTTTTAAAGAAAACTAACTACTCGCAAAATAATCGGTGAAACTGGAATATCTATCCTCTCTTCGGAAGTTAAAGATACGTACTATTATATTTTTATTTTAATGATCATTAATATTTCAATTTTTAAGGCCTATCGCAATTAGTTAATTCATGAATTTTTACTTTTTCAATCTAAATGACATTTCTGCACTCCAATTATAATTTATAAGTCAAAATTTCTCTTACTCTCTGGAACAAATTCTGGATATCTCTATTTGAAAATGTGGAAAAACTAAATTATAATTAAACGATTTTAAAGCACTCCCGGACTATTCCACCTTTTTAGGGCTCTTCCTCCAAAATTTTCGTCGCCTCCAACAACCTATTCTTCCTTGTTAACCGCCATAGCTAGCACCCACCAAAAATTATTCGTTGCTAACAGCAACCCACTTTCATTTTCATTCCGTCTTCTATTTTATTCAACCATAAAACTGTCCTGTTTTGACATATTTGTCAAACCACATTAATTTCTCATAAACACTTTAATCACATCTAATTTGGGAATTTAAAAAAAAATTCAGATATAAAACTTAACAATACTAATATAATTTATTCTTTTCATCTCCACATCATTGTAATTTATTTAACAAAACCCCTATTAATTTAGTTCCCACAGACTTTTGACAGTTTATTTTCTGACGTTTATTTTTAAAATTTCTATGTTTAAATAATTTTTTAAGAATTCTTCTTTTTTTATTCCTTTTAAGGTTTAGACGATTCACCTATACACTAGGCAACTATACTATTCAGAAATTATTAACACTATACCAGGTAAGTCAAAATTAATTTATTTAGCAATTTACTAATCTTTTCTCCCTTTTATTTCAGAGTCGACCCCACATTGTGATGGCTTCATGAAATTCATGAACAACAAACTCATATAAAAATCCCTTTAAGTTATATCCTCTTTGACCTATTGAAATCATTTCAATATATATATATATATATATATATATATATATATATATATAATATATATATATATATAAGGTAGTCCAATCTTTTTCATAAAATTAAGAGAACTAATATCAATAAATTCAATAAGTTCAGATTAGATAGTTTTGACAGTATTGATTTCAGGGATAGTTGGTTTAAAAACCTTACAGACTTAGAATTTCCTGTAGAAGTTAAAAAGTTGTTGGCTTTAGGCCCTAAATTCGCTTTGCTTCCTAACAAAAAAGATTTTAAAGTTTCCTCTTTGTTGGCAGACATCGAGAACATTTTAAGACCAATTGAGAATGTCGATAAGGACATTCTAAGGTCCAAATGCACTAATATAATCACGAACTTTCTCAACAAAGATGAAAAAGACCACTTTTTAAATAAATACTATATTAAATGCAAAACTTTTTTGAAACATCACCCTGAGATCAAGATTGTTCAGAGCGACAAAGGCAATGTCACTGTAGCAATGTACACTAGGGACTATATACAAAAATGTGAAGACTTATTAACAGACACTAAATATTATAAAAAGTTAAACAACAATCCCGTGTGTACTCTGCAACAAAAGGCTAATAAACTAGTTTCTGATTTGGTAAAGGAGAATCAAATAGATCAATCAGTTGGGAAAACATTGAAAATTTATAATGCAATTGCTCCTAGATTTTATGCACTCCCAAAAATTCATAAACCTACTTTGTCTATGAGACCAATAGTTTCCTCAATAGGTACACCTAATGGCCCCATAGCAAGTTTTTTAACAAATATTCTCACAGAAACCTACAGTAACAACAATGATTTCTGCATTCAGGACTCTTTCAGTTTCAGTTCTTTTATTAATAACTTAAAATTACCTATCAATTATAAGCTCGTTAGTTTTGATGTAGTGTCTTTGTTTACTAATTTACCTTTACACACAATTTTGGTTAGTGTTGAGAAACACTGGGACGACATATCAATGCACACAACTCTTAACTTATCTAATATCAAAAAACTCATTTCTTTTGTTTTTGACTCTAATGTTTTTATTTTTAATGACTGTTACTACAAACAAGTCTTTGGTACTCCAATGGGTTCCAGCATTTCACCAATTCTTTGTAATTATGTCTTAGACGACTTGATTAAAGATTGTTTGCAACAAATCAATTTTAAAATACCTTTTATAAAGAGATACGTGGATGACTTAATCTTGGCACTACCAGCAGACTCTAGGTATACAATTTACGTTAAATGTTTTCAACAAACAAAACCCACACTTGCAATTCACATGCGAGGAAGAGCAGGAGGGATCTTTACCCTTCCTTGACATGCGTTTGCATAGATGTGAGGATAATGTTGTGAAAACACAACAGAAATAACATTCTCACTAATTCTCAATCAGTGCCCTCAGCACAAAACAATTCTTCTCAAACAAGTGTGTATTTTTATGCCCTTCCGTATATTCCGAAACTAACCGTAGAACTTACTAAAATTTTCAAAGAATTTAAGAACATCAAAATAGCTAACAAGAACATCAAAACCATACGTCAGCTGTATAGCAAAATAAAACAACCCCTAACTACTTTAGAGTCAAGAGATGTTGTTTATTGCATTCAATGTACTGAATGTCCATCCACGTACATTGGTGAAACTGGAAGAAATCTGTCTAGTTGTATCATTTCTCATAAGAGTGACTGTAGACTAAATAAACCCACTTGTGCTTTGGCAGAACACACTATCGATCTAGACCATAAGATAGATTTCAACAATGTAAAAATATTAGCCAGAAAGAAAAATAAATTTAAGAGAACATTCTTAGAAATGGTACATATCAGCAGGAGTGATAACAACAATCTGAATAAAAGATCTGAGATCCAGAATCTTAGCAAAATTTACAATTTTATTTTGACTTTTGACTAGAGTTTTCTGCATCTCAGAGTGTTTCATGTCTTGTTTCTTAAATTCCAGTATTAATTGCTATAATTATCATGATTAACTTCAGTTATTATTCAGATGTTCATTTTGTTTTTGGTTGTTTGTTTTTTCTAAACCTACTTACTAAATACTATTTTCTTTTTATTTTTTGACATAATGAATTTTTTTAAATTTCCCTCTCAATTTAAAGTTGGTAACATGGTTGGTAGTACTTAAAATCACAAACAGTATTTTGTTAGACATCAGTTTGAAAGTTTGTTTTTTGTAGTTACATCGAACTATTTAAACAACAATAGTTCCTCCTACTACCTCTTTCTGTTCGTGAGATGTGACTGAATTCAAACCTGCGAAGACGACTGTTTTTTGTCAAACATATCGTCTTATTTTTTACTTTTTAAACTTTATAACATGTTCTTTAATTTTTAAGCTATTTTAAAATTTTTAAGTGTTAATGCCTTCAGTAATTCAGATCACATTATGTTATTTAACGTTGTGTTTTATATGCTATGAATCTTACTTTCTGGTAAGTTTTTATAACTTTTATATTACATCAGCTTAATTTTATAACACAGTAATTTTCATTGTAGACCTTGATAAAGGTGGCAAAAAACCACCGAAAGCTCGGATTTCAGAATATATAGTACGCCTTAGCAAAGCTCTATTTTTTATTGACTATTACACCCAAAAAGAAAAAAGTATTTACATATTATATATATATATATATATATATATATATATATATATATATATATATATATATATACCTGAAACTCCTGTGTGATATACTAAGCTGAAATAATCTTCAGATAATTTATTAGGATATATGGGTCATATTTCTGCAGCACGGAACTCGGATATTCCTTTGCAATTCTCAGATAAAAATGGTAGTAAGCCAACATGTATTAACTTTCATAAGTATAAGTTCTCAGATGCAAGTCAAGATTTACAAGTCACAACACTCAGGTTTAAACCATTTTTTAGGGGTCCAAAAAAAGTTACGTAAAGAGGTTGAAGCCTGTGTGAAATATGAGGGGAAAGTGAAACTATAACAAGTTCGTGTGATCTGTAGTAAGCATAAATCTCCAAAGAAATGTGACTGCCATGGTTATCCAATATGAGAAGTACTAGATCTTCTTTCCAGGTCTTTATATGCTGATAAAAATGTTTTATCCTGTCGAAAAATTAATCTTTATTTATCCAACCGTTTTGAACATCTGTATATTGATACAATTGGGCCTCTTCTCATTAATTATGGATTCATACGTACTCGAGGGTATATAAACATAGAAGAATTTACAGCGTATGGTGAGAGTTTTACCTCTTTCTCAAAATATTACGAATCATACTTGTTTTTGACCTGACGCCAAAATTGTTGATGGTTTCTGGACCGTAGAAGTGCCAGTTTCACCTACCTTAAAAATTCGACTCTCAGGAAATTTCTAATTTTCCATACTTTTTTTTATCGAATCAAAACGGTGTTTTATTTTATTTGTTACAGCAATCTGGTATGTTAAACGCCTTAGTTCTTCTGGTGTGATAAAAAACACATTCGCCAATTTTTTGACATGGTTGCCTATGGTAGATTCCTCTTCATTATTAAAAATTGGTTTCCTGTTACGTTTTATTTTTTACAGCTATTGGGCTTTGGTTTCTCACGTAGAGTGGATTCTGGAATATTGAGTTATCGACCTAGTTCTCGTACTTTTCGAAATTTTTATTTTCCTTGTATTTAAAAATATATGTAACAATAAAACACTGAAAACTTTGTTTTCAAACTTCCACAAAATTTATTTTAACTATTATCACTACAGCTATTTCGGCTGATTGCCTTTCTCAAGTGATCTATTTTTGGCTTGGGTTTACAAATTTATAGTTTCTAATGAAATAGGTCGAGGAGGGGAGAACTGTTTGTCTCAAGTTGGTCATTCAGAATTATATCTGTGTTTTTTAATTTGTTGATTTCCATACATTCTAACAAAGATAGCTTAAGGCCTTTATTTTGAATGTGAAGAATTTTAAATTTGTCATTAAAAGAATGATTGTGATCTAGAAGGTGAAGTGCGTATGTCGAATCTGTTTTTCTATTCTTGAAAGCCCTTTTATGTTCTGCTATTCGTTTATCAAAGTTTCTACCAGTTTGACCGATGTAAGTTTTTGGGCAGTCGCCACATTGAAGTTTGTACACACCACTATTTAAGTGTTTTTTATTTTGGCCCTTGTTATTTTTAATATATTTGCTTAGGTTGTTATTTGTTCGGACAGCTGGTGTTATTCCTTTCTCTTTTATGTGTTTGGCAATTTTTGTTGTTATTTTGCCTGTATATGTAATCGAGCAAAAGGTACTGGGTTTTTTTCTCTGGTGGTGGAAATACTAATTTCAAGGCTTTCTTATGTAGTTTTTGATTTAACATTTTATTAATTGTTTGTTCGTTGTATCCGTTGTTTACTGCTATTTGCTTAATTATATTTAATTCTGTCTCAAAGTTGTCTTTTGACATCGGAACTTCTGTTAACCTATGTAACATACTATGATAAGCAGCCAGTTTATGTTGTGTTGGATGGGATGATGAATTGTGTATAGTCGTGTCAGTATGGGTAGGTTTTATGAAATATGGAGAAGTCATGTTTATTTTGAAGTCTGCTAATTTTTAAATCTAAAAAATTTATGGATTGATTTTGTTCTGTTTCTATTGTGAATTCAATATGACTATGAAGTGAATTAATATACGATAAAAATTGGTCGAGTTGCCTGTTAGTTCCTGTGAAACATACCAGTACGTCGTCTACGTATCTCCACCAATATAAAAACTGTTTGAATACGGGATGTCTTGAAATTTTTGTCTCTAAATGATCCATAAAAATATCTGATAGCAATGGGCTTAGAGGATTGCCCATTTTAAGTCCTGCACTGTTATTTGTATATATTTTATTATTAAATTCAAAGTAGTCCTGGGTTATGCAAACTTCAAGAAGCACAATCTTCATCTAAATCTAAAGAAAAACTATTGTAAAAAGTTGCAACTATAAAAAAAAACTATTGTAATCCATTTGGATTTTTAAAAGCTTGTTAAAAATGAATATCCACTTTGTAAGAGTTTGGCTTGCATGATTGGAGTTTATATTTCTCTTTAATACCAAATAAAGTGTAAATACTTTCGACATTAGACACGACATAGGAAAAGTGATTTTTAAGATTATTTATGAGCATATATAAGCCATTCATTTTTTGAATGTCATTTCGCCTACTTCCATACATTATCATGTTTAATGTTTAAAGTTTTTTTTCCGTCAGAATACAAATTGTCCCCTTTCGCTGTATTTCCATATTTAACAAATAGATGTCTTCATGGTACATTGCCACCCTTAAGAGTCTTTAAGAATTTTGTCATCCCTCACTCTCGTCCACCCTACTTTCTACCTTCTTCCGTATCGCAAAGTAGGCATTAGGCGGTACCCGCGCAGTCAATTGTCATTGATTAATGACATATAAAGGGGTCCACCCACTACCTTTCTAAATGAACAATAATAAAAAGAAAGCACATGCGACCATGTGACATTTCGGCGGAAGAAGGGTGACTCAGGGAAGGGTGGTGTGTCCTTGGCCCTTCACTGTTCTGTTGGCGACACGTGGGGGGAGAGAACTTCGTAATGGTCGCTTTGTCTACGTGATTCACACAGGATGCGAATGCAGAAGGTCTTTTCGGATGCACCTAAAGAATGTTTTGCAAGGATTCGGACATTATCGTCCTGCTTGGACGATTTCGGTATAAAGTCTAATATTAGATAGGGATAACTTTTACTGCTTTGTAAAACATACTTTCTTACTGTTACATATTAGGTACACTGAGAATTGTATATAAAAATGCTTTAAAAACATTAATACCTGTTCAAATCAGAAAAAGGTATATTTATATACAAAAAACTCATGTCACGATGTTTCGTCCAAACTAATATTCCAAACTAATATTCAAAATGTAACAATAAAACACTGAAAACTTTTTTCAAAACTTCCACAAAAATTGTTATAAACTCTTATCACTACAGTTGTTTCGGCAGAGTGCCCTTCTCATGTGATATATTTTTGGCATGCGTTTACACTTTGTAGTCTTTAATGAAATAGGTTGAGAAGGGGAGAACTCTTTGTTTTAAGTTGGTCATTCAGAATTATATCTGTGTTTTTAATTTGTTAATTTCCATAGATTCTAACAAAGCTAGCTTAAAGCCTTTATTTTGAATGTGAAGAATTTGAAATTCGTCATTAAAAGAATGATTATGATCTAGAAGGTGAAGTGCGTATGTAGAATCTGGTTTTCTATTATTGAAAGCCCTTTTATGTTCTGCTATTCATTGAATAAAACTTTTACCAGTTTGACCGATGTATTTGCATATTTTGTTTGGTGTTTGCATATTTTTGTTGATATTTTGTTAGTACATGTAATCGAGCAGAGGGTACTGGGTTTCTTCTCTGGTAGTGGAAATACTAATTTCAGAACTTTCTTGTGTAGTTTTTGATTTAAAATTTTATTATTTGTTTGTTTATCCGTTGTATCCATTGTTTAACTAGGACTACGTTAAATTTAATAATCAAATATATACAAATTACAGTGCAGGACTTATAATGGACAATCCTCTAAGCCCATTGCTATCAGATATTTGGATCAGGATGAGGGCCAGGATTTGAATGTGTCATTCATGTTAGAGGTTGTGAGGCGTATCTTACCACGCTGCCTCAGTGCAGGTTGGTAAGGGTTCGCTGGTGTGTTCCGATTATAAGGTGTCGAAACTTGCCTTTTACCCTCCTCCTTCTGCTATATAACGTACTCTCACAACACACTATATATTGCCGGAGATTAGGCGCCTTATGTCTTCGTGGACGTAGTAGGTAGGATTCGTTGGCAGAGCTGGCTGACTTGTTAGACCAGCTTCGACCCATTCGTCACTATCAATAAGGCATTTACCGGAGATTTTAATGGTTCGCTCTTACCAGCAAAAGAACACCTATACCAAAAGTTTACCTATACTACCAGATAGTACTATATAGTATACAGTAGTAGTGACAGTGTAGTGATCAGTGAACAGTGTAGTAGTGTCTGGGGCTCGGGAGACTGATACCTCGGAAGCCCTGAGGAAGGCATCAGAGAGGATGCCGAAAGCTCGCCAAAATGGTGAGTTGAGAAGACTGGTGAGTTTGATATTAATTTTAGTAATAATATTAATCTTAGCTCTAGGTTTTATTGTACTAACCGCGGAAATCTTTCCGAACATTTTGTATATATATATATATATATATATATATATATATATATATTATATATATATATATATATATATATATCGCTTGCTGAGAACATTAGTGACGTAACCTCAAAAACGTAGTTTGTAGTAAAGTGCGTTTAAAGTTTTGGGGGAAATGCAATCTTTGATTGCTCGGTAGCTGACTGACTTATTGACGTATTTTCGATTTTATTCATCTAGGTAAGCTGACAGTTCACATAATACAGTCGTTTAACTGATGACAGGGGTATTTTGACAATTTTTTTTTCAAGTTACGTCATTAATGCATTCAAGTACGTGGAACTTTTAAGATTTTGTGCGGTATTAGTGACGTATTATTTTATTAATTTGGATAAATTTATTAAAAACATGCTAATACAGTAACGCCTGTCAATAACGGTCACTAAAAATGACAGAACTATTGGCCGATATAAAAAGGTGGCCGCTAATACCAGGTTTTGTAGTCCACAAATTTTGGTTTGGGGAACTTTGTAACTTGCCGGCTAGTACAGGTGGCCAGTTTTGACAGGTGGTCGTTATAGATACCATTATAAATAAAAACTTAAGTATAAACGTTCAAAACTTAAAATCAAAAATATTCCATAGAGTCGAAATACATCAGATAAAGAGAGAATTTTTTCAACGGAATATTATCCTGCGACCTTATAATTCAATGCATTGAAGAAAGGAGCATGTATAGGTGGTATAGATTTATTTTGGACGTGAGATTGTATGTCATCATACTTTTTCTTATTAATTTTGACTGGGGATAGATCATAATGTTGTAGTAGTTGAGTTATTCCGCTCCTTGTTTTATTATTTCTGATTATAACTTGTTTAAATTCTGTGCTGGTAACTATATCATTAAAGCTAAACTTTTCACCATAACATTAAATGGCTGATTAGTACAATCGGATGTCATTTTTTTTAAGTCAACAAACTCATTATGATCCATTTCATTGATTTTAAACATACTTCCTCGTTTACTAGCAGTACTTATTATTGCTGAGTATTCAGCTGGTAGGAAAATGGGGCCCGATTTCAAAGCTCGTTTGATGTTTTTTTCGATTATGGAGTGACTACTGTCACCTTCGTTTTGACCATGTCCCACTTCAAAAAATTTATGGATAATACTTTTTATTTTGAAATTAGTAACTGCATACAAAAAGGTGGTTACAACAAATTTATTTTTGCCTTGTCCTCCACAGTTATCTGAAAAGAAGACTACTTCCAAATTTTCAGAGTCAGCTCCATTAGCCGTTTTTCTTAAATATTTAAGTAGGCAAGAACCTATTTCAATGGATCCACGATTCCCTTCTCCTTCATGCCAAATATAGCACTCTACAGGACCAAGTCCTTTTTGTTGAAGGCTACAAACTGTAAAATTGTAGCAATTTAAACGAGACTTATAATAAAAGGCTGAAACGTCACCTTTAGGAAGTGGTAGAGCTGCTTGTAAATCGAAACAAGCTACGTGGTATAAGTTGGTAATATTGCTTTTGTCTGCATTTTTTTCTTGTCTGCTTAAGTTCTTTTCTAGAATATGAGATTCGTAATCATTTTTAAGGGCATTTTTACCATCCAGGTCAGAGTTCTCATAAGTTGTACATGTAAGGCACTGGTCTTTCTTTGGTGTATGAAATGACATGTTAAAATCATAATTGAAGATATGCCTGTACATAGACAACTTTCCATGATTTTTCCCACTATCATTACACCACTGAACATAATCACGGTACAGATCCATCACTGTCTTGCCTCCATCGATATACTTTTTCTGAGTATTCGCTCTTGTGTAATGACTCTCTACTGCAGGTATTGACGATAAGTGTTGATGCATACCTTTTTTATTTCTTCGGGTACCTTATTTTTGCCTGTTTTACCCCTCTTTTCACTTTCCAAAAATCCGTCTTGCCGTTTTGAAGCTGTGGTTCTAATGAATCTTTTAGTGATCCCTAATGTAGATATAAAATATCTCTCCCCTCGTACTCATTTTTGAGACAAATTGGCACAAATTTAATGTTTATAAGCAATTGACACCAATGATTAACTAGTTTAAGTCAACAGTATATTAGTATTAACTGATTTGTTTATCATGCACTACTGACGTAAAGCACGAACTCGTCTTCAATATGTTAAAAAATAATGCCTCAAGTTATTGCACTACTGACGTAAGTCAAGGTTCGTCACTAAGTATCTAAGCTTATGCTCAAACTCTTGTCACTGTCCAGCGTACACTGAGTTGCGCCACTAATGCATGCAGAAGTGGAACTAAAAGTCATAGAATATTACTGACGTATAGCGCCATCAAGTGATTTATAGTAGAATTATACTTCCGTCATTAAAGCATAATATCAAGTTCAATATTAGGAGTATGTCTAATAGGTTAAGTCAAAATTGGTATTTTTTGAGTTACGTCACTAATGTTCTCAGCAAGCGATATATATATATATATATATATATATATATATATATATATATATATATATATATATGAAAATATTGACATATACGTTGATCATAGACAGTTTTTCAAGAGCCTTCAGGCAACAATTCCCCGATTCTTCTTGAAAAAAAAATACAAAGAATACTTAACGTACTCAACTACTAAATCGTATTAAGCAACAGGGGCATTATGAATATAATATATAACGTAAAGTGATAAATCTTGGTAAGAAAATAATACAAAGCTTTAAATCAATTTTCATTATTCAATTAATTCTAAATAAAAGGAAGCGGCTGACTCATCTTGGAGTGTTGAACTTATACTTAAAAGCCACGAATTTTCACGTCAACGAAATGATAAATTCGTTCCATGGCCAAATACAAAGAAGCCGTTCTGTTTTCCCTAAACGGATGTGGCTCTTGAAGTTTGTTTAATGTGGAATTAAGGTGCGTTTCTGTAATTAATTTTCTCTTTCACCCGACACAAACAAAACTGTCGTCTCTCTGTATCAGACAGGCACTTCTCTGTTTTCAAAAGTATCCAAACGCCGCTTCTCTCCCCGGTTTAAGATAATTTTCAGTGTAAGCACAATGGTGGCAGTTATTTTGGAAACATTACAATGACTATCAACACAATTAAACACCTCTGATATGTTGACGAACAATATTGTTATTGTTCTAGTTTATATCTAAGAAACAAATTATTCAGGAATGCAATTCTGTTTACTGATTTTGTACCCTGAAGTTTTTAAGATTTATATCCAGCCAGATTATTGTATGTGACTATTTACCTAATAAAACAAAATACTTCCCAATAATTTTACAGATTTATTTAAGATTTTTGTATCTTCTTACGGAAAGTAACACAAATCACTACGAAATGGGACCTCAATAAAATTTTTATACAATAAATATCTATACAATGTTTGTTATAGACTAGCAATAACACTTTTATTAAAAAATACATAAGATAATAATTTAATGATTGTAATAAAAATTATATGTTTAACTGTTTGAAGTTTTGGTTTCCACTCCGTCAAAAAACATTACAAAACATTAAACAAATTGTTAGACAACGTTATGTTTTTCAAGGGGTGAAAAACATAACGTTGCGATGGGCAGTGGGTAGGAACTCCTTTGGAGTCCCTTGGATTCTATTGGATAGTTCCATCAGGAAGTGAATTAATCTATGCCCTCCGCAGATTCCAGGAGCTTCTTGACCCCAAGAGCACCCGTTAAGGGTTTCTTGTCCACATCTATAAAATTTTTACCCGAATAATTACTACCAGACTAGAAAAAAAAGTTAGATTTCTACCAGCCCCGAGAACAAGCTGGCTTCCGCTCAAAATTCGGAACAAACGATCACCTACAAACACTAAAAACCTTAATAAAAAGGTCGCTAGAATATAACAGACCACTGGTACTTCGTAGACTTTCACAAAGCCTTCGACACTGTGGAACTAGACAGCATTATAACTGCTCTGAATGGTAGAATCGACTAACGGCTTACATGCCGGTAGCATTGGATCAAAACGCCACAATGCGTGTTAAATCTTCAACAATTGGTCTAAAAATAAACATTTGGTTTCCAGCGAACACCTAGCGATCCAAAATCAAGTAGTAGAATTGACTGAAAAGTACATATATCTCGATCATGAAATCAGAATAAGCAAGGATAATTAGACCTGTAAATTTCAGCGAGGAATAATACTTGCTTGGGCGGCGTATGGTTCACTAAGAGAAATCTTTAAGGGCAAGATCCCGATAGCTATGAAACATACGGAGCAGAAACTCTCACTCTCACAGAAAACTAATTGACTGGCGCCCACGAGAAGACAAACGCGGCAGAGGATGACCACCAACACGCTGGATGGATGACATTTAACGAATATCCAAGAAATGGCAACAAGACGCACAGAACCATGAAGAGTGGCGAAAAATGGGACAGACCTATCTCCAGCAGTGGACAGAAGAGATTGCATGATTATGTTTTTCAAGATTGATGTTTGACTTACTTTCCTTGATCTTTTAGGCAACAGCCTGGTTTTGGTTGAAAAAATATCCAAAGGTGGTGTTTACCATCGCAATATTAAATTCTGATTGTTTTGTCTGTTCTTTTTGTATTAATTGTTTGTGTAAGGTGTGTTTTAATCCGCTACTAAAACATTAAAATTATATCATTAAAAACGACATAAAAAAATTTATTTGTGTCTTGTCTCTGAAACGCATTTCACAAATCAGAATATATTCAAGCTAGTACAGTAAACATAAAAACTAAAACTTCTGAAATAAGCGTAAATTCACTTATATTGCCCACCTAAACATTCCATTAAAAAAGAGCAGTATACTGAATTTCTGAAGAGCTTAGGGAAAAGGTTAATTATTGGAGGTTTGTTATGACTTTAATGCAAAGAATACATACTGTGGCTCTAGAATAACCACCACTAAGGAAAATGAGCTTTTGTTAGACATCAAAGAACATAAGTGTGAATCACTTTCAACTGGTAGACTAACCTACTGGTCTACAGATAGAAACAAGATCCCTGATCTTATAGACTTCTTTATTATTACGAATATTTCAGCTAATTTCCTTGACATTGATGATTGTTATGATCATTGACCCATAGTGCTAACCATTCGTGGTAAGATTATTAAAAAACAAAGTAACACTACATTAAAAAACAAATTGACGGATTGGGCAACTTTTAAACTGAGCCTTGAAGAAAAAATAAATCTAAAGGTACCACTACAAACCACAGAGCAATTAGATGAAGAAGCAGAATTGTTGGTGAACAATATCCAGCAAGCAGCATGGGAAAACACTCCTACACTGAAACCTAGGTTAAAAGGAAACAATTATCCAAAGCAAGCAAGAAACATGATAATTGAAAAACAAAAGCTGAGAAGAATTTGGCAACAAACAAGGTCCCCTCAAGATAAGACTAAATTAAATCGTGCAAGTCAACAACTCAAAAGGACTATCCTACAATTCAAGAATAACTCAATTAATTCTTACTTATTAGGGAAATGCGGGTATTACCGCCCAGCGGCAAATACAGCCCACTCTATACAATATGTTCAACATGGGGAAATAGTAACTTTGACAACGTTGAAGTGGCGTCACGATACTACCGAGAGAAGCGAGCAACAAGATCGCCAGCCATGCCATAAGCACGTTTAGTTGTTTGACAGAGATAAATGTGTTTTGTGTGGTGCCGCCATAATATTTACGTGCTCGAAAATAATTTGTAAGTAACTTATTTTTATACTTAATTTATTGATTTTTTTATTAATTAGTGACCGGTACTCTTATATATAATATATATATATATATATATATATATATATTATATATATATATATATATATATATATATATATATATATATATGGATCAAAACAAATTCTTTCAATATTTTGAGAAATAACCATTAACAATTGTTTTGCTTATAATATGGCGATGGCGGGTAATTTTGCCCAACTTCGGCGGTATTACCCTCCAGTGAGCGGTATTAAACATTAATTTATACATTTTTAATTTAGGATAAAGAATGCCAAAGGCAACGGTGAATTCACGGAAAAAGGCAACTTGGAGTGCAGAACAACTTCAGGAAGCTATAAATGCAGTTAGAAACGGAAAGGGGAAAAGACAAAGAGCAAGAGAGTTTGGTAATATAGGATCTCTATTTCTTAATCTATTTTATAATGTTCTTTTTTCAGGTATCCCATATTCCACATTAAAAGATAGACTAAATGCTTCTGCAGCACAACTAGGTCGTAATCTTATATTTTCCAGTGAACAAGAACAGCAAATGGCAAGTGGCAGCAAAAAGGCTTTGAAATAAGTGGTATTGTTCCATATAGACCGAATATTTTCACGGATGAAGATTTTTTGCCTTACACCCTTTCTAATATTCCCGCTGTCGAACTACAACTTCCTGAAGCTGATATTACTCCCTATACCTCCAAACCAAATCGAGTACCTTCAAAAGATCCAGTCTTGGAAATAAATGAACCTGATGTTATTCCAAGTACATCAAAAGTCATCGAAGTTCAGACAGATGTCGTTCCTTCATCATCAAAATCGGAGCTTATAAACGAAAGACAAGGAGATATATCTATTGAACAAATGACACCGTTGTGCGTAGTGAATGAAAATAAATTAAAAAAGAGGGGTAGAAAATTAGGCATTTCAAAGATTTTGACGGCAACTCCAGAAAAAATAGAACTGGAGCAGAAAGAGAATAGAAAATTACAGAAGAAAGGAAAGCAAAAACGTGAGCAAAAAGGTAAAACGCGCCACGAGGAAAGTCAAGTTTGACGAATAGTTCTTCAAGTGCTTCGTCCCACGATGAAATGGAAATTTGCAACGATCATAGTTCCGATGATCCCAACAGCGACATAGAAGAAAAGAAGAATGCATGTATTGTGGTGAATATGGAAAATCTGAAATGTGAAAAAGAGAAGCGAAAATATAAAAAGAGCATGCAATATAGAATACATAAATGGATAGCATAGTACAAATAGGATGAGACGAAGTCCATCCTATCACCAAATAGACGAAGAAGTATTGACAGACCAAGAAAAAGATGCGATAATTTAAACAATTTAGGCGGTTAATATTGAAGAAGAAACAGGCTTTAAACCCTACATACAAGATGAACAAGAAGCAGAAAGAAACTAAATAAAAATTAATTAAATAATAAAAATATTTAATAGTATCAATAGCATAAATATATAACATCCCTATATGATGTTCCCTATCGATATTATAATGATCGTCGAATACCTTCCCCATACACAAAATTTATCCAACATGTCATTTTTATGGGCCAATAAATCTGACAACTGTGTTAAAATTTCAACCTGTTTTCTCTCGTTTCGTTTGCAATATGGCGGCGAAACGTTTGAGGTAGTAAGTAATTTGCTTTTAATATCCGTCATCACCTCCTGCCAGTATCGAAATTAACACGCTTCACCTCACCGCGATGTTTTTATGTTTTTCACTTTGCTCGTTAATTCTAGATTAACGTAATTTCGATGACGGTGATACGCAAAGGCCGATGAAAATATTTTGCCGCTGATTACCTCTTTTCACCGCCTTTTGCCTACCCGATATTTAATCAGAAATTGCTGAAGCTGCCTCGCTTTTTTATGAGAAATTAGAGTTTTTAATAATCACTGCTGTACAAATTTAGTTAAAGATTTATATTTATTAGAGAGTTAGGTATTGAAACCTTAAGATAAAAGCCGCCTTTGTATTACATGATACTTTAAAGTACAATATACTAAAATAATAAAAAGGTTTTTTACGTCGTCCTTTAATAAAAGCAATTTTTATTTGACATTATATGCATGGCAATTTTTGCTAACTTTATTATTGTCCTTTATTCAAGTAAAGGGCGCTTGTATTTAAATTTTCCAGAGAACTAGAGAAGTTTTATTTAAAGATACCACAAAGTTCTAGCATTTCGACCTAGAAATCGAACTCCCTATAATTTTATTAAGACAGAATTGAAGCCAGCTTTATTTATGATTTTTATATGTGGGAGAAACCACAAGACCACTAAGTGTCAGGATAAATGAGCATAAAACATACATCAACAACAGACTTCGAGAAATCTCAGATATACGAACACGCCTGGGAAAACGAGCATAAAGTACACTGGAAAGATATATAAACAAAAGCATCGATAACTCAAGAAAGAAACCGACATAAAAAAATAGAAATGTTGAAGAAGCAGCTCTTACTTAACTTTTTAAACGCCAACGTTCCTATTTTGGAAAAAGGATAAAAAATATGGTGGATTCAGAAAGTATAATAGTTACAACTATTGTAATAAATATGCTTTCTAGATGTCCCGTTTTTAACTTTCTCTTAGCTGAGACTAAGATGTCTTTATTACTAATGGGATTCATCTAAAAGTCGCATAAAATTGCGTTCAAATTAATGACACTTGACACTTAAAGTTTCCATTGTCTTGTCAGTCATGCCTTGAGTGTTCCAAGCACCAATTTTCAAAGTTATTTTCTTTGCCAGGTGTCGTAAGTTTCCATTCATATTTCTAGGCTCGGCGTTAGAATTTTTAGTCAAAAGAGTTTTTTTCCAGATGATTAGCTATTTCGTATAGCAACCAACGAAGTTATTATAGCTAGAATGATCTCCAACGTTCGGAATGGACAGGCACCCTAAGAAGAAGAAGATGAGGGACTGGCCCATCGCTCCAACCCCTAAGTTTGGAGGACCAGGATTTTCTGTTGGGGTTTCTTGCCTTAGTCGACATGTTTCAGTTTTAAGGCGCCAGAAACTCGGCTTTTACCCTCTGTCCGCTGCTATATAACGCACATCCATTGTACGCCATATACCTGGTGGTTACACAACATATATGTCTTCGAGGACGTTAGAATATAATATACTGGCAGAGCCGAGTTCGGTTAACCAGCTTTTAACCACCTCTTGGTTGAACCTGTTCTTTGTTATGGCTCTGAAGTATGGACAGTTATGCAGACCTGAAGATTGTTGGCAGTTGAAATGAATTATTTGATAAGAAGTGCTAGAAAGGCAGAAAAGGAAGACCAACGAATCTGTAAGAAATAACATGAATGCTACAGAAATTGTCATTGACAGAATAGGAAGAATAAATTTAAAATGGTTTGGACACCTATTGAGAATGCTTGACGAACGTTGGCCCCAAAATCTTGACAAATGAAAGCCCCCTGGAAGAAAAAAAAGAGATGGACCTCGACACTCATGGAATCGAGAGGTTTGGAGAAGGAGCATTCCTTGGACCGGGAGAATTGGCGGAGGAGAACGGGAATACGGCGATATAAATTTAGTTTCAGTTGATGGGTATCATTATTATGTTTCATATTTTTTGTGGTTTTTCTATCAGTTTATTATATTAAAACTTAAGTAATTTAACTATGCATGTGTAGAATATTTTATTGAAGATTGACACTTTTGTGAAAATATGTGTAGAGCACCTACCTATATTGTTATGCAATAAAGCCATTTTACTGACTATTTCTGGATATTTAAAAAAGAACTAACTTAAAAAAACCTGTCATCAATTTATCGCGCTGTCACCGTCCATACATCTCCACGTTACTGTGAGGCAACACAACAACATAGCGATGAGATTTTCATCAAGTATGCAAATGAGGGAGAAAATTACTTTTCCTATATAATCGTCATTATTTCGACATTGGCTTCAGAGCCGCGTGTGATCACACATATTGCCGTTTTTCCCGCTCAAAAGCCACCGACGGCGCGGCGACATATATAGTCATCGCAGCTTGCCTTGCTGTTGTACAGCCATCATGGAACTATTATCTGTAATACCTCTCTGTAATGTTTGTCTTTTAAATTTTTATAGGGGACTGTCCAAAAGTTCTCTACCTTTAAAATGCAGGTAGTTTATAAAAAAAATACTGCCTTATTGTTTATTTGGTTGTCCAATTAGGTTAAAACAAGAGTTATTTTCTTCTATTCATCGATCTGAAAAAAATTGTTAATTGTTTTCTAAAAGTTTTTAGACATAAGTTTTTTTTAATTTTTATTTAATAAAACTCCAACAGAAATCTTATGATTATTGCTATCTGATCATTCATTAATAAGCAAAGTTAGTTCTATATACAAAATATTACAAAAAACATATCTAAGGTTCCATTGAGCAATATTCCTTAGGCTCTGATACATTATAGTACTACTAGCTAACGTGTACACTTTGCTCTGCTTTTTCACTTTCACTCACTTATAACACTAACTCAAACGGCTTCGTTCTCTTAAGTCTTCTTATCTGGTTGGCGTTGTCTAGGAGTTTGATGGCCTCGACATTCACGTGGTTGGAGAGTCTTTGTTCATGACTTTCGGCAAACACTTATTGTCTGGATAACCGTATCCATCTGGAGGTTTCGATGAAGATCACAGTTTCTGAAGTACCATGGAGCGTTAAAGACCATGTTCCTTAATAATTTATTCTGATATCGTTGTACAATTTGGATGTTACTTTTTTTTGTACAGCTCCATAGCTGAACCACAAAAGAAGGAAGAGTTACAGAAGATGATTGAGGAACTAGATAGAAAAGCAGCAGAGGTAGGTCTGGAGATGAACTATAGTAAAACCAAGACTATGACAAACCAAGAAGACCAATTAGAAATAGTAGTCAAACAGAATAGATTGGAGCAGGTGGCAGAATACATATACCTAGGACAGATAATAAAGCTGAACAGGGACAATCAAACAGAAGAAATAAAAAGAAGAACTAGACTAGCATGGGCCTCATTTGGTAAACTATCATATATTCTAAAAAATAAAAAGTTCCTCAATATGCGAACGAAAGTATTCAATCAGTGCATTCTACCAGTTATCACATATGGCTCACAAACATGGACTTTCACAAAGGAGAACATCGACAGGATATTCAAAACACAAAGAGCAATGGAAAGACAGATGCTGGGTATCGGTCTTAAAGACAGGAAAAGAAACTCATGGGTCAGAGAAAAAACAAAGGTGAACGATATATGAAGACAGGTTGTAAAACTTAAATGGAACTTAGCCGGTCACACTCTCCGGCAAAAAGATGAAAGATGGAATAAGCGAATTCTACACTGGCGACCATGGGAAAAGAAAAGGAGGAAGACCACAGATGAGATGGACTGACGACCTTAAGAGAACGGCAGGAAAGGACTGGATGCAGATCGCCCAAAATAGAGACCAATGGAGATTAACAGGGAAGGCCTATGCCCAAGAGTGGGCGTTTAAGGCTGATTAGATAGATAGAGAACCTAACCTAAATTGTTTTTTTAAATTCAAATATTTTTTTTGAGCTCAATGTTGATCCAAAAAATCTGAAAAAAATCTGACAATTTTTGGGTATTAAAATGTATGTTTGTAAATTTTTTCAGAATTTTTAAAGAAAATAATCGCTCAGGAAATTTGTTTTTTTTTAAGATAATTACTAATGTAATAAACCATATAATACGAAAAAATTATAAACAAACACAGTTAAACGCATACAACAAAATTAGGATATTAAACAAAAAACAGACAAAATATCAAAAAAAAAAGAAGCTTAAGTTCATAAAACAAAACTTAAAATTAACAAAAGTTCAAAAACATGTACAAGTATGTTACCCCTATCATAAAAAGAAGATAAAATTAAAAAACGAAACAAAAAATAACTATTTAAAATAGAAACTAGAAAAAGAAAAAAAGTCAAATACATTTGGTCAATTATAACTAGAGCTTGTAGATCTGTAACTAAAAATCATTAAGTAGTTTGGTGAATGCGGATGAAGAAATTAAAACTCGTATAGAAATTGCAAGAGGGGCATTTATAAAACAGATCTATTCTGAGCAATTCTTAGTTAAACTTACAGCTGAAGATTAAGTTCCTAAAATGCTATGTCTATCCTTTATTACTGTATGGATGTGAAACCTGGATTATGAAGGTTAATATGATGAGCAAATAAGAAGCCTTTCAGATGTAGGTATGGAACAGGGGCGGGCATATTTTCGACGCTGAAGTATCTTAATCTTAAAAGTACCTTTGTTTTGGACGCTGCCGGAAGGATTATCGCAGGTACCAGATATTAGATATAATTAGGGTTTAATGATAGTCATTGAGATTTACTTAGTTACTAGTTATTAGTTTGTCAGAGAATAGTGAAAAGTGAACATGGAAATTTCAACGTTAGTAAGTAATCGTGGTAAAATTTTGCTCAAAGTGAACAGTTTTACTTTTTCTCAAGATAAAGTACTAAAATCGGGAGAAACGTATTGGAGGTGCGTAAAACGGTCGTGTAAAGCGAAGATATTCACGAAAGGGCCAGAAAAGTTAGTGATCCGAAGTAATCTAGAACATAATCACGAGTGTGATATCAAGACGCTTAATAGACAGATTGTGCGTAGCAGTGCCAAAAGGAAGGCTAAGGATAATTTGACCGAAATGCCGTCCAAAATCATACATAGTGCGTTGAAAGAAAATGTAGATTGCTTGAGCCACATGTCTGTTAAAGACGTTAATTTAATACGAAATCAAATATACAGTGAACGGCGAATGGCTCAACCGAAACTGCCCAAAAGTAAAGAAGAAACTATTGCTGCGGTAAATATTATGAATATCAAAACACTTAAAGACGAGAATTTTATATTTGCGGTTGAACTAAGTTCTAACATTATCATCTTCTCGTGTAACACTAACATGCGTTTTCTGTGCGGCAGTGAAACGATTTATATGGACGGTACATTTAGTTACTGTGCTCAATATTTCAAGCAATTTTTTACCATACATGTATTTATCAATGGACATTATATACCATTGTGTTATTGTTTACTTCCCGACAAATCGAACAAACCTATATAAAACTATTTAATGTTTTGAAACGCAAATGTGAAGTAATTGGTCTAAAATTCAATCCAAAAATCATTTTCTCCGATTTTGAAATTGCTATCCACAATGCTGCGCGTTTTGAATTTCCAAATGTGCACATTAAAGGGTGCCGTTTTCATCTTATGCAAGCTTGGTATCGTAATATCGGTGGTTGTGGCTTAATTCGGGAATATAAATTGGCAGACAGTGAAATATCTAAATGGCTGAAATATATTTTTGGGCTGCCATTTTTACCTCCCTCAGAAGTCGAAGAATCTTTCATATATGATTTTATGGCTATTCAACCAAAGGATTCAAAAATTGAAAAGTTTTCCGACTACTTATTGGACAACTACATTGGCGACCACGCAACATTTCCGTCGGAGATGTGGGCTGCGATGAGTGAGAGTTTACAATTAACAACTAATGCTTGTGAATCGTTCCACTCGCGTTTTAATGATAATTTTTACCATGCTCATCCAAATATTTTCCATTTTATTGATGTTTTAAAAAATTTTCAAACTGAAACTTACATTAAAATTAATAGTGTCTGTAATAGTGAAAGTAATAGACTTAAAGATCCAAAGAGTAGAAAAAAAATTATGTTCGTTAGAAATAGGATACATGAGTATCAAACTAACTGTATCGATCGATTCCATTTCGTAAAATGTATGTCGTATTTATTTCAAAGTGACAAATAAACCTTATCAAGCTTAATCTCTAGAATTTTATTACCTGACTTTCCATTTACATTTCAATTACACCCAGCGTCCAAATCATGTATGCAGAAACAGGTAATTTTATTTTTCAGTGTCGAATTTTAAATTTAGCGTCCAAATCATGCACGCCCTGGAACAGAGTAGGTCAAGGTGAAGGTGACTTAATAAAGATGATAAAAAAATAGAAAACTCGAATATCTGGGGCATATAATGGGAATAAGCAGATACAGGATAATGTAGTTGATATTCAACGGAAAGATCGACGGAAAAAGAGGAATTGGTAGGAGGAAATACTCATGGCTCCGAAACCTTCGTTAATGGACTGGCTTATCAGCAGATCAATTATTACATGCCGCGCAAGATCGAGAACGATATAAGAAGCCATAAAAACTGTTTATCATGTTTTCTTTCTTTGTACTTTTTCTTTTGTTGAACGAATAGTTTCGCATAATTTTCAATCCGCCCTCGTACTTAACGGTGATGTTTGCTTCATGGCAAGGCTCTCTTACTTGCTGGTATCTCTGGAGCCGAACGACACAAATATTACGTTAACGTAATATCTTTTGCGATATTAAACTATAATCTCATTTATCAAATATGTCAGGAATAGACTTCGGGTGAACGCATGGCTATTTACCGCATGGGACATTATAGGACAGCTAAAAATATGGATTAGAATGTGTGCATATTGATATAAAATTATTACTAGGCATCACCGGGTTTTCCTGATCTAAAGATTATTGTAATTTAAATTAAATTATGTTATTCTGTCTTACAATACTGGACAAACAAACTGACGCAAGTATTTTTGGCTATTACATACAATTGATGTTAGAATGGTTGACGTTTCGTCAAAAATAAAAAAAAAAATCAAAAGTATGTATTGAATAATACATTTGTATAATAATAACTGTATTGGATAATACATTTATTCATAGATACTTACATACATTTAAATTACAGTGTTAAAGTGGACTTCTTGACCTCTCCAAGGTTTTTTGTCAGGCGCCGTCCTTTCAGCCTTTCTAGTCTACATTTCTTATGTTTATTGCTTTCAAAACTTCTGTATGTTGTGATAGACTATGACTAACTGTGTAGACTTAAATCGAGCTAATTCACGATGCACCTGAATATTTCTAACGCTAACCCTAACTAACCTAGCCCGATGTAGCCTCGTCAACTTCAGTACCGATACCGCATCCCGAATTCTGAATTGATGATGCTTGAAATAATACCATTGCTGTTTGTAATTTACTAGTTTACTAAAATTACTTTATCAATACAGCTTGAATCAACTAAACCCAACAAAATTGATAAATACATGTACGGACGGGAACATTAATCCGGCTCGAAGGACCATGTATTAGTAACGAATTGAAGTTCTGGTTCTTGATGTAAATAAAACCAACAACCCCAAAAAGACCGTTTTATTGACACTAACCCGGAATTTGTAATGACTTGAAGCGTTAGGACCTCTAGACACCTATCTCTAATCTGTTACGTGATTTTATAAATGAATTATGAGGCGAAGCTCCATGCTCTAAGCCTTATTACTAATAGGATTTAACAAATAATTGTAATAGTTTAAATCAATAGCATGTGGCAAACAAATAAATTTACGCAACACAATTAGCGTTTTTTTACACGAGAGAATAAAATAAAATAGAAGTGACTTTTGTTTGCCGTTCGTCTCTACAACTCGTCTCTGCTGTTCGTCTTGTATCATTCGTCTCTACTATCTTCTCTGTTCTCTGTCCCGCTAAAAATAGGGTGGTGCCCAATTATTTCTCTTCTCTTTATCTTTGAACTTCTCTTGCTTATCTTTAACTTTTCTTTTTTTATCTTCTACTTCTCGTCCCTTTATCTTCAGTACTTCTCTAACTGATTCTTTATATTTTAGCTTTAGTAAGAGCCCCGACCAAGAAACCTCTACCACAATGAAGCCCGAGCTAGTACCGTTCTTTTTGTAACCTCCACTTTGTCATTATAGAGGGGAAATTGTGATATTTTAAAGTAATTACTATTTAAATGGGAATAAGCAACAATTAAAGGTTGAAGTATATTATCCCAGATTTAGCCATACTGCTCATACTCCCTCTAAGGGGAAAATTCACTCATCCCAGATACATACGGTATCAAAAGGATTGAAGTCTGATGGGACTCTTTCCGTGTTATCGAGCCTTAGGTGACTTGGTACGTCGTTGTATCTCCCAAAAATTTTCACACGCATCTTGACGTCGATCAGTAGCACAGCTTTCTGCATGATCTTATATAGATGTTCATTTAGATCCAGCTTTTTATGTTTTCTATGAGCTTCTTCGAATGACTCCAGTGGTAGAAAGAATAATAGGTATCGTCTGATTACTTTCCATTCTGTATTGTCTCCTTATTTGTATTTTCATATTTCTGTACTTGGCGATATTTTCGTTATTATCAATAAGTTTTGTTGGTTTTGTTAGTTTATTAACTAGCACAAGATCTGGTCTATTATGTGCTACAGTTTGGTCTGTGAGCACAGTGCGATCCCAGTATAGCTTGTAGTTGTTCTTCTCAAGCATACTTTCAGGAACGTATTGATAATATGGGAGATGGTTTGTTTGTAGAAGTCCCAGTTTAAAAATTATCTTTTGATGGAGGATCTTCCCTACTGACTCATGCCGTTCCTTATGTTCAGTTGCAGCAAATAGCTAGCAGCCCCAGGTAAGATGTTGGATGGTTTCTTGAGCTTGACATCCATATCGGCATTTGTCGTTTTGGACCTGAGGGTATTTGACAATATATTGCAGGTAATTTTTGGTTCTTATAATCTGTTCTGAATGGCAAGTAATGACTTTCTGTTTCAGGGAACATCTTTCCTAAAGTCTACCAATAGTTGCACGCTATATTGCCGACATTGTCTTGACTTACTTTATTCGGATGTCGCCCGTGCAGAGGTTTACCCATCCAGATGCGCATTTTTTCGTTCTTAGTAATATTGTTTATGCGCATTTCTTGTTCCCTCAGTTTGATCGGTGTTGTGTCATCTACTGCACAAATCGTGCGATGAAGAGTAGATGTCTCCGCCTGCACCTGAAAATAAGTTCTTAAATTAATATTGTGTTTTTCTAATTGCTCGCTTATATCAATCAACCAAGTCCTCGTCCTCTTAAATACCGCGGTATGTGCAATGATGCTTTTTTGTGCCTTTGTGAGGTGTGTTCGTACTTTTCGCAGCAGTTTAGTCCTAATATTCAAATGAGTAGCTAAGCGCGGAAAATGCGTAAGTGTTTAATGCCTTAAACAAATTTTTACTATTAACATTTGAGCGGAGTAGCTGTTTTACCCTTCGTATGAACTGTGATGTTAATTAGATTTTCATTTGTGTATGGTCAATTTTCCGCGCTTGCTTTACTCCTAGATATTTATTAAGGTCATTTTCGCCCATAGCCTCGATGTTTTGGCCATGAAGTATGTTTAATATTATTATATTATTATTTATGAAATTGAAACGTCAATGCACCTCACATGTGTCAGTCAATATTGACGGACATGAACCTTGGACGCCACAGGAATGGAAGTAGGCTCTTACAGGGGTCTGTCACCAAAATCCTGAGGCTGCCAGCGAACACCTTACCCCAATAGTTCATAAAATCAAAAATCAAAATCAACAAACAGAATCACCAAATCCTCCAAAATGCTTTTGTGTCTGCAATCCCTGGATACATCCCCTCCCCTTCATATATTCCCCAATATTAAGGAGTGGGAGAAGGGTCTGAGAACCCTTACCGAAAGTCATATATCCATCTCCAAACAGAAACCATCAGAATTCATAGAAACCAAAAATATCACTCCCAAAATCCTAGCCACTCCCAAGAAAACACACACAAACACACAACCAGTACAATATCATCCCACCCCTTCCACCTCCAGAGCAGACAGCCCTCAACAAACCCCTCCAACCCTCAACCCTCCTATCCAAACCCCTACACATACACCAGAAATAGCAATACCACACACACCACCAACACCACACCCTATTCACTCACAAACCACCTCACCTAACCCTCAATTAACTATCCCTCCCCCCTCCCCTCAACAACCACCACAATTCAAAAGCTACAGAATAGAGGACATCCCTACTGATATCTGTCAGCAGAGATCTTTCTATCGCCTCCTCCTAGAACACAACCTCATCCCCAAATTGGACTCGATAAAAGTCTTTCCAGCCCAAAAGGCGGCCTCAATCCGAACTACAAATCTCCTTGATATCGCCCACATCACGGCAAATCTCCGAAAAATTATACAAAACGACCAAATCCGAATCGTCGCTCGTCTACCTAAATCCCAAAATCTATCACCCAATCCAAATAATTCGTCAATCTTTCACTTCTTTCACTTTTCCCAACGCTCTTTTCGCTCACACTGTGAGCACCCTCTACACTCCTTAAGAGTCGATTAAATAATCACAAGGACAGGGGGAGATTGGTTTTCTGTGGTTTCCCAATCTCATTGCACAATGATACGTGATCCTAGGTGAGGATATAGCCACAGCTATCCTCCACGCGTTTTTCCAACAAACAAAAAATGGTCAACAATCTGAAAGGAATCGTTTTTTCCACGGAACTTGTACTTTAGCGGCGGCGCCCTTAGTCTTCGGAGTCCAACCGAAGTCATACGAGCGAAAACTGGCATTCAAACCAAACAAGCATAAGCACCCAAATAATTAAACCCACCCTTGAAGAAGCACAAAGCTTAAAGTAAGGTAAAAACGCATTTGATTGATTGAAACGTCAATAAACGTACTTCAACCTTTAACTGTATCTTATTCCCATTTAATTAGTAATTACATTTCTAGGTTTTGTGACGACCGAACCTTTATTTTTGCATCTTATATTTCTTACACTATAGCGTGATAATTGCAACATATTCGCGATTTCCAAATTGGATTTTCCAAAATTACAAAATCTACTAATGATTGAACAATTTTTTTCATCCCGGGCGAACTGATGTGGGAAGGGGCTTGCATTGGTAAGTTTTTCATTATACAATAGCCAGCCACTGCCTCTTTCTTAACTTCATTTAATTCCGTTCCACAATTTAATTCCGCCTCTTAAGTCATTCAACTTGATGATTCATAATTTTCAGTCGATTTGTACGTCAGTTACAAACCAATGAATTTTTTATATAAACAGCTTTTTATATAGTACAATAATAGAATTAGCAAATCCTACAACGTATACATCAAATTTAGATCAAATATACGAAAGTTTGCATTGGAATTTTATTTTATCCTCTATTAAAAAATCGCCGATCATAAAAAGCTTTATGAGTTTTTTTTACAATGTAATAAAAATAGTTTTCTATTTTGGTCAGTAAAAAGTTTTTGTATGCTATTTGTTGTGCCTTCCTTTAAGGAAACCTTTTTCTTTCGATAAAGATCTTTACCTAAATGGTAAAAAACAAATAAGATCCCCCTGTTAGTCCCGTTTTACCGGATTGGAGAAAACAACAACCAACAGTTTTTTTGGACATTTAACCAGAATTCGTCACTTTACGACCGCGAACGGCATATCACTATCTTTTGTTTTTCTCCAACGACGACGATACAAAAAATAGACGGCGGGCTATTTCGCTACCGTTGTATTCAAGTTTTGTTTATTTTTTGTGTGACATGTTGATGCTTGCAGACATCAAGGGCTCTGTATCGCAATTTTGGGCGCCTCGACACGCTTGAGAATTGGGATAGTTGCCCGATACAATCAACAATCTTAGAGTTCTGCAGGCATCCCGTTTATCATTTCCAGAACTTTAAAAGCCCGATGCTTTTGGGTTTTTTGCGTTGAAGTAGTGTCGAATTTTGGTTTATGGAGCAGCGGCTAAAAGCGTTTGTTATTATTTTTCTGTAACACAGCAAAACACTATGAAGTAACGTAAGTGAAAAACCTGTTAATCTTATATTTCATTTTGAACGACATTGCTTACGTTGTGTTCGTCCAAAATTTTACTTTGGCATAACACGTTGGTTTACAAATCAATTTTCGAAACGTAGATAGTTATTAGAGATCCTATAAGAAGAAAAAAATCTGTATTAAGTTGTTTTCACATAAGCGTAAAATAATAAACAACAGTTTAATATGTAAGTGTAATTGCACACACGCAGTTTTTGGACGGCCAGCATAAAATCAGCCGATATTTTACTGGTAGCAGGTGCTTGCAAACGCACCGGATTTTTACCGGCCAAACACTTAGTTGCTTTGTTGCCGTAACACAAGGTTATTGCATAATAATGAATCCTAAACGAGTTGTTGTTATTACTTATTTGTATCGCCGTATTAAGCGCCGTAGAATTAAACGCAAGTGGTGGATTCATCCTATCAATCAAAACAGAGAAAACACGGGAACATTCTACACTCTTTTTGAAGAACTAACGCTTGATGGTAGTAAGTTTTTCAGCTTCTTTAGGTCTTGCCTCCGCTAACGAAATAAAGACACCACTATCAAGAAAATCATCCATTGCAATCGTAATTATATACCAAGCACTACCAAAACTAAAATTAAAATGTACCTAAAATTTCACCGATCATTGCCGATATAAATTCCGAATTGACCGATAAAAAATCGATGTGTGTACAATACTGTATTTATAGTTTATTTTTATGAACGAGAGAGTAATTAGCATAATTTTAACTGGTACTTCCGACCACTCCATGGGCGTGCTCAAGATTAATTGAAAAATTACTTTGAATAATTGTAAAAAATAAATGAATTATTTCAGTGTTATAAAGTGTTATGTGTATGTAAACAAAAGTGACCTCTTTTATCACACACTATATTAGAACTGACTGGCCTACATTAAAAAGGGTTTTAAAAAATTCACATTTTTTTTAATTTTTAAAAATTAAAAAAGAGAAAAAGAGTTTTTTAAAACCGTCTAAAGTATGTTAAATAGATGAATAAAAATATTAATATAAAACTTACAGCTACTTGTTACAAATCCAAATCAGATTCAGAAGATGAACTTTCAGAACCAAGATTTATAATAACTGGCTCGATCATTTTATCACTAATATTGTCCAGCTTCCACATTTTTTCCTCTTCTTTAATAGTGTGATTTACTGCCTTTTCCCAGTTTTCAGGTTTTACATTATTTACGGCCTCCAAAAACAACTGTTTAACATCATGAATTTTAAAAGTGGTATTTTTTCTTGAAACTTCACTCTTTATCTGTGCCCATACCAGTTCAATCGGGTTTAATTCACAATGATATGGTGGGGATCTAAGTACTGTCATTCCACGATTTTTGGCAATTTCATCAATTTCGTATTTTTTAAATTTTTCTTTATGAAGGGCACACAACGAATAAAGTTCCTTTCTTATAGATCCGGGATGGTACGTAATATTTTTTGAACTCAGCCAATTCTGCAAGTCTTTTTTTAACCACTTGGTTGTGGGCAGTCCTTCTATAAGTCTGGAGTGATAACTTGCATTATCCATTACTATTACACAGTTCTTAGGAAGAAGATCTATCATTTGTTCGAACCATTCTTGTAAGACATCAGCGTTCATGTCTTCATGGTAGTCACCGGTACGAGTTGATTCAAAAGTTAATAAACCACCTTGAACAAAACCGTCTGAACTGCCAATGTGTACTATTATCAGCCTGCGTCCCTTTCCTGATGGTGGGTTTAAACCAGTAGATAAGTTATTTACAAAAGCGTGCCTTTGACTTGTAACAGTTTCATCCTGCCAAAATTTATTTGGTGTATGACCCTCGTTGATCCATGTTTCATCAAGATAAAATATTTTTCTTTTTTGGTTTCTCATTTCCTTTATGGTTCTTAGAAAATGTCTTCTCCATATGACAATATCGCTTCTTTTTAATAAAATAGACTTTCTGGGATTGTTTTTCCAGCGGAAGCCTATTTCTTTTAAAAGTTTCCATAACGTACTTCGACTCATTTCTGGGTAATCCTTATCATCTCGAACTGAGACAAGAACATTATCCAATGTTGGAAATTCTTGTCTAAAGAAGAATTCATGCACTTTCCGTCGAAGTCCTTCTTTAAAATGATATTCTATTTGAAATTTTGGTTTCCTGAAGCATTACGTGGCATTTGAAAACTACCACATTTCTCTTCTTTAATAACTCTGTAAATCGTAGATTTCCCAACACCAAGTGTACTGCTAACTAACTCAACGGTCTCATCAACACTTTCACATAAACGTTTGTCTGTAAATGATTTAAAACAATTAAATATTAATGTTTTTTCATTAACTGTTAAAAGACCAATTTTTTGGCGTTTACACGGCACTTCCAAATTTTCCATAACACTAGTATACACAATAAACTGCACCTTGCAACTGAAGTACCTACTTTTAGTGAACTGTTAAGAATTTTGAATACGCCACTTGGACCTTCCTACAAAATGGAAAAACCCACTATCACGTTTTTTGTGGAATAAGTTTAGAAGGTAATTATCTAGTCAATTACTGTCGTAGATTCCTGGAATTAAAGAATTAAATGTTTGATTGTTGAAACCCTTACTTCGTGGAATGCACTCATTTCAGATAAAATAAAACGTTTTATTTTATCTAAAGAATTAAACTTTATTTTGCAAATAGGTAGGTACTTATTAAACTTTTATTGGTTATATATAACCAATAAAATAAACATCTTACATTTCTTGCAAATTCATTAGTACCTGTTAACCTCCATCACTCCGACACTGGCAACCTTATTTAGGGATTAGTAACCCTCAAAACTATTGCATTCTATTCTGCTCCAACCTTTATACCTTTTGGTCATACTCAATTTAAAATTGTTTTCCTATATACTTCTGTAAACTTGTTGACAAATATCTGTTTTTCATTGAGTCACCCGTATCAACAGTTTAGGGATTTGCATACATAATTTATTGTTGTATTACTCTCTCATACATAAAATACACTATAGTCACGCACGCCAATACATCCCGGTCATGGACGTAACATGAAAGACAAAATAACGTACAAAATGAAGTTCAAGAAATGGATAAGTGCTCACGTTATAAATTAAACTTGCTAGATTTTCTACTATAAGAATGTCTCTAAGATGTTCTTGCTAAGTAACTATTCGTCTTCTACACAAGTTGATACCCATAGTACGAGAGACAAATACAGCACGTAATATGTAAAACAAATACTTTGTATACTATAGTCCGTCTAGAAAGTATCCGGAAAAAAGAACGCAGAATTATAATTTTACTGTATTTATTTCTATCACTTGAAATATAAAATTTCAACAAATAATTTTTACACCCGAAACTAGGTCAAGGCCATAATTTTCGGTAATGGTGTTCCAGGCCTGTAAAACTAATCGAATCAAACCTTCTTTATCTCGTGGCACTTCTCGTTCCACTTCAGTCTTCATCAGTCCTCATATGTTTTCAATGGGGCTAAGATCTGGAGATGCTGCTGGCCACGGAATTGTTGCCAATTCCTGTTCTTGCATCCAAGCTTGAGTATGAGCAGAAGCATGGCATCTTGCATTATCTTGCTGAAAACGTCATCCCTCTGGATACAAAACATGAGCCTGTTCAAGAAGAAAACCGTTTAGGATGTCACAATATTTCGCCCTATCAACAGTACCATTAACTATACAGAGAGATGTAGCACCACGCTGAGATATTGCTCTCCAAACCATTATTTTAGTGGGAAATTTGTAAATTTGAACGGAAATATTTTCTCTTGATAGGACTTTTAGATAATCTGCATCAAGCTGGAAAAAAACTTTCATCAGATATTATAAGTATTTCTTATCAGTCTTTTATAAAACATTATTAAAATTATGTTCTCGAAAACGTTGACAAAAATCTATTCGTTGCCTTTGCGGAGGTGTCATTGTAGGGATTTTTTTTTGATTCCTTGATATGTAGCTTTGCTTTTTCAGTGACATGCGGACAATTTCTGGGCACACTTTTATTCTTCGTTGATATCCAAATCTGTTTGCTAATTTTTGAAACCCTAGGCGCGGATTTTGTTGTCTTAAAGCCACTCATAATCCTCATCATCCAGCCCTTTGCGACCACTGCTGGACATAGGCCTCCCTCATTTTTGTCCATTGTTCTCTATCTTGAGCACTTTTCATCCAATTTCTTGACATTTTCTTGAGATCGTTAAGAAGGTTTTTCTCTACTTCTTTTGTCCATCCTCGGCCTCCACTCAAGCAATATATTCGTCCACCTTTCATCACTGTAGTTGTCTTGTTTCCTCGTTGGAGTGGGCTGGCAGATGTTCTAAATAATTTCTTGTTAGTCTGCTGATTTCGTTTTCAACGAACGGTATACCAGAGTCATCATGCAGTGTTTTGTTACTAACGTACCACGCCGCGTTGAAAATCATTCTGAGTACTTTGGATTGGATTCTCTGAATGATTTTGGTATTAGAAGTCTTTGCACAGCACCATGAATGCACTCCATATGTCCATATAGGCTTTATTATGCACTTATACAAGAGAAGTTTATTATCTGTAGATGACTGTGATTTTCAGCCTATGAGCCAATTCATTTGACGTATTTGCATGTTGATTTGGATTTTTTTTTGCCAAGATGTGTGCTTTCCAAGTGAGCTTTTGATCAAGTGTCATTTCCAGATATTTGACTTCTGTTGTGTCATTCCCAGATATGTCGGACATATGATGTTCCTGTTGGTGAATGTAATTTAATTAGACTAATATGGGTAACTTTGATTTTCCATCTATTCATCCAGTCTTGTAGTAGGTTCAGGTGTATTTGAAGGTTTCCTGATGCTATTTGGGGATCATCATCGATGGATATTATGGCGGTGTTATCTGCGAACATGGCTACTGTGGTCTTATTTGTTGTTGAGATATCAGCAGTGCATATGAGGTATAGGAGGGGACCCAGGACACGTCATTGAGGGACACCGGATTTTATGGGATAGTAATGAGGGGTCTCTCTAAGGAATCTCACTTGAAAGTGACGTTCTGTACGGTATGATTTTAAGAGTAGATAGTGAGGAGTGGGAAAAGATGATTTAAGTTTATACAGGAGGTCGTCATGCCAAACACGATCGAAGGCTTTTTCTATATCCAGGAAGGCAGCAGTGTAAATTTTTTTCTCTTCGAGGCATACATTAATGTTTTTAAAAATCCTACGAGGTTATTGTAGGCTTGAATGGGCTTTGCGGAAACCAAACTGGTGTGTCATGATCACTGAATTAATTTCGATATCTTCTGAGATTTCGATATCTTTCTGAGCAGAAGTCTTTCTAAGATTTTTGACATTATTGGAAGTAAGCTGATTGGTCTATATGAAGTAGTAATATTTGGTGGTTCATTTGGTTTACTTATTGTCCGAACTTCCAATTAATCGACTAGTAGGCTAATCTTATGGTACTATTATATATCATTGTTAGTAGGACCATTGCTTTTCTCGGTCGATCAAATTTTCTCGAAATCTGGTGCTTTGTAGTTATTGCATCTAGAAATTTGTTTTTTTACATTATTAGGTGTAAAGCATTTAATTGGTAGCATCATTAGGCATGGAATGTTTAAGAAGTTTTTAACTTGTTCTTCGTTAGTATTGTTTTTAAGTTTAGATGCACCATAAATGTGTGAGAGATGAGCAGCAAATATTGATGCATTTTCTTATTTTTCTTCAGCTTCCATCGGCTTTCCTTAGAGGTAGTATGTGCTGTGTAGGCCTCTTGAATAATTTTGTTGCTTTCCAGATGCTTTCCAAATGGTCTTCTTTTGATAGACTGTTGATGAATAGTTCAAATGTATCATTCCTCGCGTCATAAACTTTATTTGGGGTAGATTTTGTTGATGTATTGCAGGATTATATTTAGTTTTTTCCTCTCCATGTATTCATGTCGTACATAAGTCACATTTTGGGTTTAGACTCTGCTGTTTATATTGTTTTTGTGTCTATATCATGCATAGAAAGGTTTGCTATTGCGAGTGACAGTGGTGAACGAATTAGGCATTATTTAAATAATGCCTTGCCTGGTTTAGTGTATACTGTAGTATTGTAAATTGTTTGCGTATTTAAATTGCTTAATTTTCAAGGATTCTTCTACTAGAAAGTTGGTGAATAATGAGGCTACACCAGAGCTACGCTCGAAAGTAATGTCTTAAGATTCCGCTTCCTCTGCGTATGGTTGTAGGTGGTGAGTTACAAATTTTGCCAGTGGTTGTAACAGTGATCCGACAGAACTACCATTGGTCGTAGTAGTAACTCTGCCTTATATACCGTAAGTAAACCGTGAAGCTTTGGGTATCTTGAAAATTTTTTGTGAAACGAACTTTAACTATTTTTCTTTCTTAATATTTGGCACTTGGATTTTGGCTTTGTTTTTGTTTTTTCCAGATACGCTGGGGCTGAAGCGATTTTTTGATCTGTATAATCGTGTATGCTTATGTTCGCGTCGTAGTCTTCAATATTTATTATTTTCCTTAACGATGATTTCTTTTTTTTCTTATAATAAATTCTTCTTGTTGGTTTGGCTATTCTTAATATTTAAAATACATCTTGATGTATGATCTTGACTGTTGCTGATGTCTTATTTTCCTTTAATTTTTAGTGTCCTTGTTAAAATAAAATTTATAGTAGAATATTAGACTTTGACGTTCATATTTTGTTACTTTTTTCTTAGTGTAAAATAAGGTAAAATACTGTTTCTTCTGTGTCTTTTTTCAAGTCGTAAATAAAAATAAGCGGTCAAACATCATACACTCATTAAATCCAAAACTCATTTGAACAACCAGTTTTGTTTACAGTTTGCTGCGGCACGCTATGGCTTAAAACCTGCATCTTTCATTAACATGGAGTCAACATTTCAATAACCTACCGCTCATATCCTGGCTATGTGTGTCTCTTTTACTCACTGGACATGCTATTAAAAAGGTCTTCTCTTTATGTAGAGCCACATCAACACAAAAAACAGTATGATGAAAAACAGTCAGCCTGCTTTATTAAAATTCTTACCTAAAGGGTTTGACATGGAACGTGATACATGGATTAGGCGTGTTAATACTTCGAGTCAGACATAACCAAGATGTCAAAGA
Organism: Diabrotica balteata; assembly: GCA_918026665.1. Classification (NCBI taxonomy): domain Eukaryota; kingdom Metazoa; phylum Arthropoda; class Insecta; order Coleoptera; family Chrysomelidae; genus Diabrotica; species Diabrotica balteata. The sequence goes on from OU898280.1 coordinate 157,980,001, forward strand.
GTATTATATATTAATTAAAGACATTAACCATATTATTTATGCTTGTCCACAAAAAAAGAGTACTTTAAAACCATTAAAACATTTTTAGTTTTCATATACAATATAATATTTGTACAGTGACCGGCAAAAAAAAGTGGCCACCAGGAAAATAAAAATTTATTAAAAGTTTTATGCACTGTTTCATATTGTATACTCAACATTCTTTTTTTTTTAACAAAAAATGGCCATTACTGCTTGGTTTATTAGCATAATTTATTTAATTGGAAGGCTCCAAAAGAAAATAGTGTAATATCGAAACAAATTTACAAGCAACAAAAGTTACGAGTCAACTTGAACAAAATTGTCTAATATCGAATATTATGCACTAAAACATCAATAACCGTTTGCATACGATTTGGAAGAGAAAGGAACAAATTTTGAACAAAAACTTGAGGAATACGTTTATATTTTTCACGAAGCTTGTTTTGAAGTTCTACAAGACTTTCTGGCTGACCTGGTTGACCTCTAACCACACGACAAAGTTTATCTCAAAGATTTTCGATGATATTCATATCAGGGCTGCAGGCTGGCCATTCTACAGTATTAATTCCAACTTCCCCTAAGTAATTTGTTACGATTTTTGCAGTATGCGGCCGTGCATTATCATGCATAAAGGCGAAATTGTTCCCAATAAACGGACCAAATGGAACTACTGCTTCTGCCAAAATATTTTCTATATGCCGGTGAGCATTCAGGGGGCCATTGATGAAAATAAGTTCGGTTCGAGCTTCAAATAAGATTCCAGCCCAAAATATGATACCATCACCGCCAAACCTTCTTCTCTGGGATATACAAGCTTGAGCATGTCTTTGACTTCTCCGTCTCCAAACACTCTCTTGGCTATCGCCAGACTTCAAACAGAACCGCGATTCATCAGTTAAGAGAATTCGGCTCCAATCCTGTATATCCCAGTGTTAATGTTGTCGAGTAAAAATTAATCGATTCCTACAGTGTCTGGTTTGTAATTTGGAAACAATTGCTAGTCTTTTTGCTATTAATACTCTTTCATTGAGGCGTCTTCTAACCGTTTTCTCACTTACATTCACATTTCGAATCTCATACAGGCGATTTCGTTCAGCAATTGCAGTTGAATGGCTATAAAAGTTCCATCACAATAAAACAATCATCTCTTTGCGAGGTAACTCGTCCACAACCGGAACCAGGTTGACATGAGTATGTACAAGTCACTATAAAGCTCTCCATACTGTATAGTTCTTCTAGGAATACCTAAAGTCTCGGATACATAAAATTGACTTCTTCTACATAATAAAAAATAAAAAGGCAAATAGTTCATTAACAGGATTATTTTTAAGTATAGTGAATGCTCTATAAAAATTTTTATTGAACAGTTAAATACGAAGAAATAAGTTACTGCACAATTTATTAATAAATATAAAAAATAATATTTTCTGAAAAATATTTATGCGTATATTAGTTTTCCCAGGAATAAGCAAAAGGTAAGGAATATTATAGTTGTACCTACGTAAATATTGGATATAACTTGAAATAAAACAAATGAGCGATTTTTACGAATTGAGAATAGGTAAACATGAAGTTACTGAAATGTTTGATTGTGATCACCTCAAATATATGTATAAGATCTAAAATAAATATAAACTACATATAAAACAAATCTGTAAATACATCGTATGTATATAGATACAGATAATATAGAAGATGATCGTTGAATCATAAAAATCTCGACTAATCACAATTGAAGAATGTGTATTGTACTTACAGTCAGCGGTAGGTAGTCACAGGTAATAATGTTCTTTCATAGAAGGGTCGTCGATAAAGGCACTGAGCAGGTTGCACCCGCGATAGGTGTATTGGTACTTTTCAAGCAGTCAAGCAGGGTAGATAATTTAGTGAAGGCACCTAATTACCGTAGATGCAATGAGCACATCAATCATCAAATCAATCGGTACAGGTAATGTATGTACAGATAATACATCAGGTCAATCCTCACAGTAGACTAGACTGGAATAGAATACACTGAACTAAGTAGATGGAAGAAACAGCAAACATAATTGACTCACTGTTATCGAATTGGAGGACGTCTATACGAAAAGAGAAAAAATTTACTGTAGAAAGCACTGTATATAGATGGATAATGGTGAATTGAAATTACACCTACCGCCGTTTGATGAAGACAACCGCATGCAACAGGAACAACAACGAAAATAAATTCTATTTTCGGTATTTAGGCCAGCTAAGAATAAAGAAGAGTGGGAGAATTTGCCGAAGCGAAAATGGTACTTAATTGACAAGTCCTGTGTGGTCTTCTTTCCTATCGTTTCTACTTACTCCTAAATAAAAACAATATTTTATCGAAGAGCCACATCTCACATTTTCTTAAAAAGTAAGAAAGACTGTGAGCTATTTCGTTGTTGCGAACAGACGCGACAAATCTCTCGTTGCTTAAGAGTATAGGCGCAAAATTTCGAGCCAATGCTTTTTAAATGCATTGATTTTTTTCGAATCCTGAGAAAACTAACAAATATGTTTGAAAAATTTAAACGCAGAATGAAAGATTGCATTATTACCGAGGGTCGAAAGACCCTTAGAATAAACGAAAAGTTTTTTTGAATGAGATATTTGAAATTAAAAATCACACTAAATTTTCTCTTTTTTTTCACCCTTGTAACTTATTAAGATAAACCTTATAGAAGTTTTCAGGGACTTTCCGTCCTCGGTAATAATGTATTGTTTCATTCTGCGTTTAAATTTTTCAAAAATATTTATTAGTTTTCTCAGGATTAAAAAAAAATGAATACATTTTAAAAGCATTGGGAGTTGTTCTTAATGTGTCTAGCAAAGTATATGGACATATGTGGCGTGAAAGTAATTTACTAAGAGGAATAATTGAGGAAATTTTAAAAATGTTTCAATACACTTTCCTTGTTGTTAATAGGTCGCCATTCTGAGTTCTGCATTGTCTTGTAGTTGCCTTGGATTCTTTTCTGTAAATGTTAACTTATAGAATGCTCTGAATTCTTTCTCTCTGTTGAGGTTTTCCATATATTTAAGTTTCTTATTTATATCCTTTCTCTATTTCCCTATTCCTTATAAAATTCTATAAGAATAGACCTACCATTAGGTAGACCTTAGGTCTATCTAAGTAGACCTACGATTTTTTTTATTCAAAGAGACTCATAAATGAAAATATAGAAATCTAATAAATACATACAGAAGAGTTTATAAACTTCAGTGTTCTGACTGTGATGCCACTTACATTGGTAGAACTTGTAGATCTCTAGTAACCAGGGCCATTGAACATTCTAAGTTAGAGAACACTTCTTCTTTTTCACATCATCTTAAATATCACAATCACACAAACAAGGTACCAGATGATATTTCTCTTCTTCATAACATCCCAGGTAGAGATTATCTCAAACTTGACCTTTTTGCGGATTTGAAAATAGTCAAGGAAAAGAAAAATAGTCCCAATTGTGATAATCGTCACACCAGCATCAACAGAGACTTCGTCCCACTTCATCGACAATTATTCTCCTGATCTAACTTTCTTTCTTTTAACTACACATCCAGTTTTACTCACTTCTACATTTCTTTCTATTTCCCATAGCTAAATACCACCTTACATAATCATTCATACTTAACTCTATACTTTTCACCATTAATGCACTAACATCACCCCTTTTCCAATATCCAACTACCCATCCTCTCCAATAACTACCATCTGACTTATTATACACATTTTCTTATAAATATTCATTTTACATCTATCAATCTCTTATCACAATCAGTTTCAATATTCCCACCTTACATTGTTATATTCACCTCTTATTTCCTTTTCTTGCTTTCTCTTTTATTTCTTTTTTCTTTTTCTTTTTCCTCGACTCATCTTCCATAAATTTCAATCCAACTTTTATCTATACTTACTTCATACAATAAGACAATTAGGTAATAACATTCTTTTTATCGCATTTAAAATGATTTATTAATATTAACTACCTAAATTAAAATTTTTCCTTACCTTGGTATACCAATTTATTTTACATCGCAGTCACTCATTGATTTACATTCTCCCACCTGTTTTTAAAATACCAAACATTGCTAATGATCCTACTACCCACAAAACACAATTCTTCACTAAAAACGGCCTATTCACAAACTTAAGCACAATGACTTTTGCTCCTACTACATCATTCCACTTGATATTGACGGGTACTAACTGATTTTTCATACCATCTTTCTATCAGTTAGCCCTAGACTCCAACACAGATCAGAGGTAATGTAAGTCGATAAAACCTCACCAGCTACAGGGGGTCATAGAAGATGCCCCCATTTTCATTTTTTATTAATACACAATTTAAGAGTCTATTGCATTTACCTTAATAAATACCATGAAGATTACTTTGTATATCCGGATGTCCATCCAATGTTTTTTATGTGGCCATACAATGTTTTTTTCAACAACTTTTTATGTAAGTAGTAAAAAACCAACTTGTTCTTTTTGTATATTTAAATTTTAACTTTCTTGTTTTTAATATTGGTATTTTTACTCTCTCTTTTAGTAAACTAATGATAGAATGATACAATTCCGAAAAGATCTTTTTTAAAAAAAAAATTTTAAGCTTTTAATAAGTGCTTTTTTTATACCTTAATACACACGAACACCACGTGCTTTACATAGAGAAGACAAAAATCGTGTAATATAATATATTGCTTATCGCATTCCAGCCTAAATCTCATATACAAAAAGCTTGTTGAAACAACACAAATTTTTTCAAGAGAAAATAAAACTTTATTTATTTATCCCACTGCATTATAACTATATTCTAATGTTCGATCTAATTACCGTGAGTTTCTTTAATTTGTTCATTCTTATAGACTTTCTTTATTATAATACCACGCCATACACCACATTAAAATTAGTTTTTGAATTGAACAGAAAGCATAAAGTAAAGCCTACTTTTTCTTAGGTATTGGCACATTATTTTATGTATTTTGAACAAAATTATAACTTTTGCAGCTGTTGCTGGTTGTCGACTATAAAATAATTGTTAAAATACAACGTACATCCTTTCTATAAAAACATTCAGTTATAAAATTAATTTATGAGACACGCCTCTACAGAGGTGTATCTTCTTAATATTTGTTTTGACAAAATTGACAATTTATTATGGTTTGGAACTTATAAACATATTATACCGCTATCTGGTACGCATAAATTTTCTAACATAATCGGATTTAAGTATTATTATCATTTTATAAAGAGACTCGTTCGTATTAAAGAGAAGAATAAATCATTGTCTGATATTTAGTTATGATTTGGATATGTTTTTCCACATGTTCTACCTTTGAAATATTAACGTAAAAAAATTAATAGTCAGTGTTCAATGCAGTCTTAAAGCACTGGAAAACCATTTCGACTTAACGTGTCAATGTCAATATTAATGAGGTGGAAGGTCCATTTCCTCAACTTTTCATAAATTTGAAGGAAGTCCTTGTAGAAAATGCTACTGTAAAAACAATTAAATAGGTTATATAGAATAGAATAGAAAAAAGCTTTATTGTTACTAAAAATTGTATTTATATAAAATTATTGCCTGTCCCCCATCGGGTGCGTCCCCGGGTGGCGGGTAGGGGAATGCCTCCCAGATATGGGTCTTCTTCTTAGAGTGCCATATCCCTACGGAACGTCGGCGACTACCATGCTTATAATATTGTTATACTGATCTCAGTTTTGCGCTACGTGTAGCAATTGGTCCGCTGTCAAACCTGTCCACTGCCGCAAATTGCTCAACCAAGAGAGTTTCTTACGTTCTATCCATTTCTTTCCTTCGATTTTACCGTTGAGAATTAGCCGAAGGAACTTATATCTTGATCCTCTCATTATATGTCCAAGATATTCTAGTTTACGCCTCTTAATAATATTTAATAGAGTTCGTTGATGTCCCATTCTTCGAAGAACTTCTTCGGTTCTGGTTCTGCTAGTCCATGGAATTTTTAGTATCCTTCGATACAACCACATCTTAAACGCCTAGGTTTTATTCATGATATCGGCATTTAAAGTCCAAGTTTCACATCCATACAAAAGTACAGACCACACTTAACATCTTGTAAACTTTTCACGGATTTCCAAATTTAATGAGTCGAACAGTATTAAATTTCCTTATATTTTCTCTATATAGATATGGGTGGTACCGGGGAAATGAAATACCCACAGTAGCGTTTGATCCAGAGTGGACGGCTACGAACAGCGTCTGACACAGAGTGGGCGGCTGATACAGAACTCACCAACCCGTCTGGCAAGCGAGCCAAAAAGCCCTCTTCAAGAAACATGTCGAATTATGAAATAAACGGAATAGGACCCCAGGTGGGTAGAGTTACTAACTCGGAATCCCACACTGGGAAACCGGTTCGCCTCAAGGATTCTGGGGGAGGCAAATATTCGACAAAAATAAATGTAGGAATGTATAATATCAGATCCATAAACGAAGACACTAAAATCCACGAACTAGAGGAAGAACTGACTAAAATACAGTGGGATATTATCGGAATATTCGAAGTAAGAAGAAAAGGAGAACAAAAAATACAGCTAAACTCAGGAAATTTGCTATACTATAGCAAAGAGTTGCAATAATAGAGTTCTTTCAGGTAATACTGGTATCATCAGCAAAAAGAATGATTTTTCCGTCGATTTTTAAGTTAGTGATGTCATTTAAAAAAAGAAGGAAAAGTAGAGGGCCCAGTACGGAACCTTGTGGTACTTCACATACTTTTTCCTTTTCCTTTTGTGACTAGAGTCAGTATCATTTGCTCTAAGTAGCTGTTTCCTATTTCTCAAGTAAAATTGGAACCAATTCAAAGAAATACCTCGAATCCCGAAAAAATTTAGATTTTTTATCAAAATCGTGATTTACTCAATCAAAATCTTTGGCATAGTCACAAAAAATAGTTACAGTATAAAGATTATTGTTTAGTGTTTGAGAGACCTCATGAAAACATAGCATCGCTAGTACATTTATTAGACAAAAAGCCGAACTGACTTTGTGATAAAATATTGTTTTCAAAGAGAAATAGGTCTATAGTTGCAGACATTAGATTTATCACCACCCTTATGAAGAGGAATAATATTAGCTGGCTTTAGGAGAATTAACGTCCATTGTGAAACCATACGATTCAAATATACACAATGGTCCGAAAGTCTGGAAACGCCTAATTATCTCGTAAATTACTATAATTATACAAAATTTGAGTTACGCCTATTTTGGGATACGGAAATTCCATATTTGGTATTTGCAATTTTGGTTTTTCAAATGCATCACCCTGTATATTTAGTCATTATTGAAATCTCCTATTAAATACGAGTTTAACAATATATAACACTTACGATTTTATGTAGTCTGGAAGGTCTTAAATACAAAAAACGGAAGTCTGGCAACGTCTAAATTGTTTCAATACGTTTTTTAATACTAACTATTTTCAAATACATTAAAACGTAACAATTGATAGTTTAGAATATTTTAAAACATAATAGTTACGTTATTAAGTGTTCAAAATGTGCTCCATTTGTGAGTTGACAGCACTCTAATCGATGGTAGAATGCGTCTACCACATTTCTCCATGATTGTCTAGAAATTATTCGAGATTCATCGATAATTCATTGCCTTAGCTATGCAAGACTTGCTGGTTAAGTTTTGTAAACTTAATTTTTCAAGTATCTCTAATGAAAATAATCTTTAGGATTGAGATCGGGTGAACGTGGAGGCCATTCAATTCTACTTTGTCTACCAATTTATCGTCCGGGAAATAGCTCATCTAAATAACGCCGAACATTTACACCAACTATCTGACGTTAAATTCCTTTCGATAAAAAAGGGCCCAAGTAATTAAGTACCTACTATAACTGACCATACATTTAATTTTTGTGGTCTTTGAGTATGGTTTTCAGTGTGAATTTCACACGAGTTTGAATTGATTGATTTTATGTAGTCTGAAAGATCTTAAATACACAAAACAGTGCAAAATATGTAGATTTTAATAAACTTAAATATTCAAATGGAGAATGCTGTGATTTTGACATTTGTTCACCATTTAAATTATGAACTAAAATTGACAGTAGTTGTGGTTCAAAAAGTTCTGCAATTTAAATTGCTTCTCTAAAATGCCGTTCTCTAAACCATTCTCCTATTCATAAGACGACGGTACAAAAAACTGTAAGGCGATTTGAGGAATCTGGAGAAGTAAAAGATAGATACCGATCAGGTTGACCGAAACAAGTTATCAATGACAACAAAACTTCAGATATAAGCAAAGTTTTGTTGAAGATCCACATACATCCCCAGTCAGGGTTGCACAAGTACATGATGTAGGTCGTTCTTCAGTCTTACGTTTATTACGTAAAAATAAATTTAAATCATACAAAATTAACTTATTGCAAGAATTAAGTGAAGATGACTTTGGTCGTAGATTAGAGTTTACTGAGGTAATGATGGATAAAATTAAAAATTATTAAAATTTCGTTAACAGAATATGTTTTTCCGATGAAGCAACTTTTACACTGTGTGGAAGTGTATATCGACACAATTTAAGGTACTGGTGTGACGCAAATTCACACTGAAGACTGAATGCATGAAAACCATACTCAAAGACCACAAAAATTAAATGTATGGTCAGATATAGTATTTACTTATTCAATTGAGTCATTTTTTGTCGAAAGAAATTTAACGTCAGATAGTTGGTGTAAATGTTTGGCGATGTTTAGATGAGATATTTCCTGGACGATAAATTGGGAGACAAGGTAGAATTGAATGGCCTCCACGTTCACCCGATTTCTATCCTAAAGATTATTTTTATTAGGGATACTTGAAAAATTCAGTTTACAAAACTTAACCAGCAAGTCTTGCATAGCTAAGGCAACGAATTATCAATGAATCTCGAATAATTTCTAGACAATCATGGAGAAATGTGGTAGACGCCTTCTACCATCGATTAGGGTGCTGTCAACTCACAAATTGAGCACATTTTGAACACTTAATAACGTAACTACTATGTTAAAAAATGTTCTAAACTATCAATTGTTACGTTTTAATGTATTTGAAAGTAGTTAGTATTAAAAAAATTATTGAAACAATTTAGGCGTTGCCAGACTTCGGTTTTATGTCTTTATGACCTACCAGATTACATAAAATCATAAGTGTTACATATGGTTGAACTCGTATTGAATAGGAGTTATTGAATTGGAATATTGAATATTGAATAGGAATATTGAATTCAGTCCAGTAATGACTGAATATACAGGGTGATGTATTTGAAAACCCAAAGTTACTAATAATATAAGAAAAACGGCAAATCTGGCAACATATGGAATCTCCGTATCCCAAAAGGTGTACCTCAAATTTTGTACAATTATGATTAGCATTTTACGAGATAATTAGCCGTTTCCAGACTTTTGGGCCACTCTGTATTGACCAAACTAGTGCCGAAACATGAACCTCTAAAGTATTTATGTAGTTATATAGATGAACACTAAAAATATCTTGGACATCTAAGAAGACGAATGAAGCTATTCTCAACGGAACTACTCGTCAGCTGATTGATAGCGTCAAATCCAGTCAAATATCATATCTTGGACTTAGAATGTAGGAAAACTGTATAATTAATTATAAAAATGATAAATATAATTGATTCTTCGACTGATGAACTGGAAGAAAACCAACCTGGTGGTAGCTCATGACTGGGAGAGTCTCGTTGTGTTAATCGCCAACGTCAATATTACTTGATAAGTCACGTTACGAAAAAGTAGCCACTGTTTCTAAACTTTATATTAAGATAATATGAAACGATGATCTTAAATTTATAATCTCCTCTCTAATATCAATTAAAATCTGTAAAGATTTATATCAAAAAGTCAAAAATATTCTCATAAATTCCTAAATATTTTCCAACGATGTACAATATTTAACTAGCATATATAAGATACGAATCAAAAGACAAGAGAAAATTTATTATAAACGCTTAATTTCTACAGATTTCCCTGAATTGTGTAAGGTAGGTTCGCCAAATAAAGCCCGGTTCCTAATAAAGCCCACTCTCCCATATTCCTCAGGATGGACAAATAATGGCAGTATGCTGCAATGTACAGATGCAGTAGAGCCATCTAGGTCCAAGTGTCATTCCTGACATAGCTTTTTGCCCATCAGAAATAACAGAAAATAAATTAGACTCGGAAAATTCTGCTATTCCATCAGCTTCGACTTCCGCAACGAATAATCCTATTGGCAGCTCCACTCCAGACAGACAAAAGAAAATAAAAGCTCTAAAGGAGAAAAATACGCAAGATAGCTCTGAGAGTTCTGACGGTTCTGACAATGAATTTTCAGTACATGACAGCTCAGAAGAAGAAAACGAAATATCAGTAAGTTTTAACGCAGTGTTAATAACACCAGAATTGGAAACTGGAAAACGCAAAGGTGCTAGAAAGAAATCCCTGAACTATCGAGCACAGGAAGTCACAAAATCATTGTTTGATGAAGCTGGTTTAAATGACCCTAAAAACCAATCAAGAAAAGGAAAAAACTTGGCAAACGGAAAAATATTCAAAAAACAACTAAAAAAAGGAGAAGTGAGAAATAAACACAGCTCACTTGAAACCTCAAAAAACAAAGAAGAACGAAAAGATAGTTGGTATTGTTTCGTCTGCAATGAGGATGTCGTTAAGGGTATGAGACTTTGTGACAGCTGCAAAAGATATATCTATGAAGAGTGTGTAGGACTTTCAGCAGATGATAAAGACTTAGTTTTCATATGTCCAGACTGTTTGCAATAATTATTTTAAGTACCTATTATTTTTTACAAAATAAATGTCCTACATGTCACCTTTGTTTAATTTGATTAATGTATAGTTGCACCAATAGAACTTAAGCTTAAGACGTACGTGGAACGTCAATGCGACATAAGCTGAACTGGGCTAAACTGGAGCTGAAGATCTGTTGGTGCAATTAGGCATAATGGTCACATTTAAAAAGTGGGCCTTATTAAGAACATGGTGTTCCTAATTAGGCCCAGAAGCAACTATTTTTTAAAGACTAAAAAGTAACAACTCATAAAACTTTTAACAAAATTTAACAATCTCATATTAAATTTAAATATGTGATTTATTTTCTCTGTGGTTTTCAGATTTATATCGTGATTTTATCTATCAAAAAACAACTAACTAACATTAAGTGGGCCTTATTTGGTCAGCTTACCTTAGATATAATAGATTTTTCTAAAACACCGTACCTATATATTTAAAAAATTAATTTGTTTACATATTTCGAAATATTCTTAAATATGTGAGGTACATCTAATTTATTAATCAAAAGAATATAATTTTGTCAGTGTAGGAAAGTCTCACTCTCGTTTCTCTCCAATTTTCTTTTCATTTGAAAAGAAAGTTGACGCCTTTATCAAATCATTTCCTGGTCCTTTCAAGAAAAACCAACCCCGAAGGGAATTGAATAAAAAATATTTGCCAAAAACCATTCATCAATATACCTTGGGCCTTCATCGTTAGTAAAAGATCAAAACTGGCATTTCTTGCGCGCTGCCTCGTCGAAAAGAAACTGATCGATGACCTATGGTCACACGTCATCGACACCCGAGCAATGTCAATGAGGTGGAAGGTCCATTTCCTCAACTTTTCCATTGGAAACTATCTATCTATTAGAACGATTATTCGCTGAGACTGAAATGTTTTTGTTAAATAATGGTTACAGAATGAATTCGAAGGAAGTCCTTGTAGAAAATGTCACTGTAAAAACAAACGAATACGTTCATCTAGAGATTTAAGTACTTAATAGAAATCTACGATAAAAATTCAATTGTTATTTTCTTAGTTACTCGATTATTTGCTTTGTCAAATTTTATAGACCGGTCAACATAGACGTTCAAGATTACAAAATATTCGCATGAAGATAAAAACTGCTAAAAGTTATTCAAAGTTGTTGAAAAGTCAGAAATATGCGTTTTTTGCGTATACGATACGATAAGTTTTATCATTAGTAGACTTCGGCAAATATGCATATTGCATATTTTGCATATTGTGCACATTTTATGCAAATATTTCATATTTTGGCATATTTGTATAAAAGTTTGCATAAAGTGCATAAAAGTTCAGATTTTTATACTGTATTTGAAAATTTTTAAACATACCAATTTATTTCAATTCTTGTATAAAATTTTGTAGTCATTTTAATCAAGAAATGATCTAAGTACGTAATCTCTACAGGTACAAAACATTTACAATTTCAAAGAAGATCAATTTAAGTAGCCCTCAACATTCTTAGAAAGTCTCGGTCACTGAGGCATTCAGTTATTGCATAATCGCTAAGGGTTCGCTCATTTGCATTTTATGATCCAATCCCCAAATCTATCTACAATTTATTGTATCTTAACAGCAGGTAAACGGCTAATAGTTTTGTTCCTAATTTGATGCTCAGATTTGTAAATCATTTTTGTGTTGATATTCAAAGCGTAAACACTCGTTGTGCGTAACAAAAAGGAAGATTGTGATTTCATAATGCCTAAAACAACCAGTGCTTCAACTTGGATTAAACCTTATAAAGAGCTGTCTATGGATATGGGAAAAATCTACTGTTCAGTCTGTGACAAAATTGTATCTAAATATTTTCTATTAAATATCTAATATTTCATACATACAGGGTGCTTCCAAATGACACAACGTTTAACTGTAGATACTTCTCGAAAAATTGAACAAAACGATATAGTTAATGAGGGGTCAAACTTATTTACTTTTCGAGATACAGGGTGTTAAAATTAAAAACAATTAAATTTTTTTAGTTAATAATAACAATAACTTTAAAACCAATAAACGTATTTACTTGAAATTTAGTACTCGTAGGTTGTTTTTAAATGAAAAATAGTGTTACGAACATGCATTCAACAGCTCACAGCACCTAAGTGGCCCGCCTTACGGTCGCATCTCGAAGCATCGAGAAGTGTCGGCGATACATCAAGCGCTGTAAAATTCCGCCCTTCAGATAACGAATTAGAGGTGGGACTACTCCCGAATATTCTCGAAAATAATACTTTGGTATATATATGTAACGGTGTAGGAGTAAGTTTAGTTGATAAGAGAATACCGAACTGTAAAGTTATAAATAAATATATTTATATAAATTCGAACCGCTCGTTTTATTTAATCTCGCTACAGTGGTGTCCGGTGTGAGATTTGAAAATAGTCAACAGTGACTTTTGAAAAAGACTTTTGAACTTTTGAAAAGTATTGTTCGTCGGGAACATCCGCGTAGTTCAGTAGTGATCGTTGTACGAAAGAACATTTAAAAAGTACGTGTGTGCCTGACCAAAGATGCTGCTAGTACAACTTTCAGTAAAACAGTTGCGTGAGCAACTTGAAGAACGCGATGAAGACTGCAGCGGGTCCAAGAAGATCCTCCAAGAACGACTAAAGAATGTTCTTAACAAGAATGGAGATGATCCAGAGACATTCCAGTTTCAATCATCAGAAGAAACAGTTTTAACAAAAATAAATGAGAAATTTGAAAATGTCTCACAAATGATTGAAGAATCTTCGAAACAAAATGATAGTAAATTTGAGAACGTCTCGCAAATGATTGAAGAAACTTCTAAAAAAAATGATGAAAGATTCAATGAAACGTCTCAAATTATTAAAGAAGTAGCTAGACAAAACGACGAGAAACTCGAAAATGTGTCAAAAAGATTCGACGAGAAATTTGAAAATGTTTCTCAAATGATGGAAGAAACTTCGAAAAAGAATAATGAAAAATTTGAAGAAGTTTCCAAAACATTCGAAAAAGTAGAAGAGAAGATCAAACAGTTAGAGAGCATGATAACTAACACAAAAATGCTACCACCAGTTAATACGGTAGCTTTAGATCCGGTAGTAAAAGAAGAATCACCGAGAGACGAAACGACACATCATATGAGATTCAAATTGCCACCATTCGATGGAAAGTCGTCTTGGTCTATATACCTTAGACAATTTGAAGCTATTGCGACAGCCAATCATTGGACAGAACAAGAAAAAGCCGTTTCCTTGACTGCTGCTTTACGAGGTGATGCTGCAGATATCCTAAGATCGATTCCTAAGGGTCAAGAAAAATGTTACCAGACCTTGTTCACTCGACTAGACAAACGTTACGGAGATGCCCATCTACAACAAGTCTATAAAGCGCAACTAAGAAGTAGAGTTCAACGAGCAAGTGAAAATTTGCAAGAGTTTGAAGCAGATGTTGCTCGTATAGTGCGGTTGGCTTATCCGGAGGTACCAGACAACATTTTGGAAGAAATAGCTGTAGATACCTTCGTCAATGGGTTAAAAGAAAGTGAATTGCAGAAAGCTTTACGACTAGCAAGACCGAAAGTTCTAGATGAAGCGCTCGCTATTGCTTTAGAACATGAAACAGCTAGTCAAACTTCACGGAGCCATCGAGTAAGAACCATTGAAGAAGGCGACGAACCAAACAATGAACGTCTGGAAGAGATGGTACGAAAAGTAGTTCGTAACACGATGCCGAAGAGACGCGAGCCCAGATGTTGGAATTGTGGTGAAGTAGGTCACATTCGTCGTAATTGCAAGAAAATTATACAACAGTCGGAAAACTAGAACGGGTCGACACTAAGGGGCAACTGCCGACCTCGAGAAACACAGCCCCATAGTAACTGTGAACATTACGTCCTCCGGTGGAATTCATAGCTTGTACATCGAGGGTCGTATTAACAATAAATGTAGATCGTTTTTGGTAGATACAGGTGCAACAAGAACTATTGCACGGCCAGAAGTAGTACGAGACCATCTTAAATTATCGCCTGCAACAGTAAAGCTTAGAACAGCAACTGGTGAGATAATTAATACATATGGCGAGGCTAATATGTCAGTATCCATTGGCCAGACCACAGTGAAACATAGAGTATTAATTGCAGAGATCTCCGATGAGTTCATATTGGGGATGGATTTACTAAGGAAAGTTGGGGCTGTACTGAATGTCAAAGATGGAGTTCTCCAGATCAGTGGTGAAGAGTTGCCGTTTCATGAAGAGAAAGAAGATGTTATCAGCTTAATAACTACTTGCGACGTAACAATACCTGGTAATAGTGAGAAAATTTTGATGACCAGACCTGATGGTTACTGCCGAGAGGGAAGTTTAAGGATGGTCGAAGATGTGAACAATGCCGAGTTCCTAACGGCAAAAGCTTTGGTGAGAATTCGAGATGTCGTTCCTGTAAGAGTTATGAATTTAAAGGGAACTGATATTAAGCTAAGTAAAAGAACTTTGATCGGACAGTGTGTTCCCGTGGCTTCGATTTGTTCCATGAATACTAATGAGAAACTGTCGAAATCAAAGTATCCAAAGGAGCTTGTTGAGACGATGATTAAAACGTGCCAAGATCTTGATGATGAACGAACTAAAAAAGTGAAGTCTATGCTGATAGAATTTCAAGATGTTTTCGCCATTGATAAGAAGGATAATGGCAAAACAAGCATAGTAAAGCATAAAATTAATACCGGATACGCTCAGCCAATCAGACAACAACCTAGACGACTTCCATTTGCGAAAAGAGATGAAGCCGAAGACATTATCAAAGATATGAACAAACAAGGGGTAATTGAACCATCGAACAGTCCATGGACATCACCAGTAGTGCTAGTAAAGAAGAAAGATGGTTCAACACGTTTTTGTATTGACTACCGACAGCTCAATGCGGTAACTAAAAAAGATAGTTATCCTTTGCCGAGAATAGACGATACTTTGGATACACTTTCTGGTTCTCGTTGGTTTTCCACACTCGATCTGAAAAGTGGATATTGGCAAGTAGACATGGAGCCAGCTGATCGTGAGAAAACCGCATTCTCGATAGGATCAGGGCTTTGGCAGTTCACAGTTATGCCCTTTGGTTTATGTAATGCTCCGGCCACATTTGAAAGATTAATGGAGGCAGTTTTAAGAGGTCTAACATGGAAAACATGCCTGGTTTATTTGGATGATGTAATTGTAGTTGGAAGATCCTTCGATGAACATGCCAATAATCTGACCGAAGTCTTTCAACGATTGCGGGCAGCAAATTTGAAGTTGAGTCCGAAGAAATGTCACTTGTTTCGACGAGAAGTGAAGTACTTGGGACATATTGTAGCAAGTAATGGAGTAACAGCTGATCCTGAAAAACTTGCAGCAATTAAGGATTGGCCAGTACCAAGAGATAAACACGAAATTAGAAGTTTTCTTGGCCTTTGTACATATTACCGACGTTTTGTCAAAGGATTTGCCAACATCTCCAAGCCATTAACAAAGTTGACAGAAGAAGGCAAAGAATATACATGGAGCGAAGAGTGCCAGAGAGCTTTCGAACACTTACAAATGGCTCTGATCAGCGCACCGATTTTAAGCTACCCTAGACAGGCAGAAAAATTTGTGTTGGACACCGATGCCAGCAACAGTGCAATAGGAGCTGTTCTCTCCCAAATCCAAGATGGGCAGGAGAAAGTCATCGCATACTTTAGCAAAGTCTTGTCGAAACCAGAAAGAAACTATTGCGTTACCAGGAGAGAATTGCTAGGTGTAGTAAAGGCTTGCGAGCATTTCCATAAATACTTGTATGGCAGAAAGTTTCTTCTTCGCACGGATCACGCTGCTCTAAAATGGCTCCTACAATTCCGTAATCCAGAGGGCCAGATGGCAAGATGGTTAGAACGATTACAAGAATATGATTACGAGATCGAACACAGGGCTGGAAGAGTTCATTTAAATGCTGATGCGCTTTCGAGAAGGCCGTGCAGTGAACATTGTAATCACTGTCTTAAATTAGAAGAAAGACTTTGCCCTGTGAGACGAACCACCGTCATTAATGATCAATGGCAGCCACAACAGCTACAAGACGCTCAAGCAGATGATCCATGTATAAAGAGAGTATTAGATTGGATGCATCGAAGTGAAAGGCCTTCTTGGCAAGACATTAGTGCATGTAGTCCTGAAGTCAAGTGTTACTGGAGCCAATGGAATTGCCTAGTGCTCAAAGATGATCTTCTTTATAGAACCTTTGAGAACGATGATGGTACAGAAACTAAGTTTCAGTTGATTGTACCTAAAAGTAAAGTGTCAGAAGTATTACGTCAGTTGCATGACGGTGCATCAGGTGGACACTTTGGTATTACGAAGACTCTGCAAAAGGTTCGAGAACGGTTCTATTGGGTGAACTGTAAAGATGATGTAAGAAGATGGTGCCGGAAATGTGAACTGTGTGCAACCAGTAATGGTCCAGTTGGTAAAAAGAGGGCACCCATGAAACAGTACAACGTTGGTAGTCCTATGGAACGAGTA
Source organism: Diabrotica balteata (assembly GCA_918026665.1). Taxonomy (NCBI): domain Eukaryota; kingdom Metazoa; phylum Arthropoda; class Insecta; order Coleoptera; family Chrysomelidae; genus Diabrotica; species Diabrotica balteata. The sequence continues at coordinate 157,997,370 of OU898280.1, forward strand.
GCAATCGATATTGCAGGTCCACTTCCAGAGACAAATGATGGAAATAAATATATCCTAGTTGCCATGGATTATTTTACGAAATGGACTGAGGCCTATGCGCTACCAAATCAAGAAGCTGCTACCGTTGCAGAGGTACTGGTTAAAGAATTCTTTAGCCGATTTGGTGTTCCCTTGGAGATCCACTCCGACCAAGGGCGAAACTTCGAGTCAAACCTTTTTCAAAACGTTTGTAAATTGATTGGTGTCAATAAGACCAGAACGACACCCCTTCATCCTCAATCAGATGGAATGGTCGAGAGAATGAACCGAACGATGGGTAAACACCTGTCCAAAGTTGTATCAGAACATCAAAGAGATTGGGACCAGCACATTCATTTATTCCTAATGGCCTACCGCTCGGCCGTGAATGAAACTACGGGCCAGACTCCAACCTGCCTGATGTTAGGTCGTGAAGTTCGTTTGCCCTGCGACCTAGAGTTTGGCTGCAGACCTTCTGAAGAATATGTTGCAAGCGAAGATTATGTCGACCGCCTAAAGTTAAGAATGAACAACATTCATGAACTTGCCCGACAGCACATCCAGTTAGCCAGTGACAGAATGAAAGATCAATATGATTCTCGATGCAAGAATGAAAGCTATGAAGTAGGTGATCTTGTTTGGCTTTATAATCCACAACGTCGTCGTGGCTTGTCTCCTAAACTGCAAAGACAATGGGAGGGTCCGTATGAAATTAAAAAGAGAATAAATGACGTAATATACCGAATTAAGAAGTTGCCGAAAGGTAAACCAAAAGTAGTTCACGTAAATCGTCTTGCACCTTATGCTGGCTCAAACGAAACCGAAGAAGTCCGAACCCTTCAACATGAGATCAAAGATAATCGGCGACCAAGTTTTAATGAGTTTATGTCAAATTACGCAGAGAGAAAGAGTGCTAGATTCGGCGTGACGACAGAAGTTCAGCAGGATCTTTTTAGTGTTCCGCATAACGTCTCTCTAGCCCACTGTGTTGCCCAAGATCTTGAGATGACTAAAGGAATCTCATCTGTATTTTATAAGAAATTTGGTCGCTTGGACGAGTTAAAAAACCAGCAGCCTAAAGTTGGAAGAGTGCTGAGATTAGAAGATGGTTCTCGATCTTTGTTGTATATGGTGACCAGAAAGTCGTATACAGACAGGGCAAGCTACGAGGATATATGGCGAGCTCTGACTAATTTGAAGAAAGTCGTCTGCAATTACGACATTAAGAACTTGGCTTTACCCAAGATAGGCCATGCACTAGATAATCTGGATTGGAAGATTGTCAGAAGCATGCTTGAAGTGATCTTCCGAGAAACCGGTGTAAGAATTACTGTGTGTTGCATTAATCCGAAGAGATCGTGTCCTTCAAAGACAATAGACTGTTATTTCTTTCTGAGGGGTTCATGCAGAGCTGGAGAGTCCTGCAGATTCCGCCATCCTGGGCCTATAGATAGAGTTCCTGATCGGGACGCTCAGATCTAAGAGGGGAGCAGTGTTACGAACATGCATTCAACAGCTCACAGCATCTAAGTGGCCCGCCTTACGGTCGCATCTCGAAGCATCGAGAAGTGTCGGCGATACATCAAGCGCTGTAAAATTCCACCCTTCAGATAACGAATTAGAGGTGGGACTACTCCCGAATATTCTCGAAAATAATACTTTGGTATATATATGTAACGGTGTAGGAGTAAGTTTAGTTGATAAGAGAATACCGAACTGTAAAGTTATAAATAAATATATTTATATAAATTCGAACCGCTCGTTTTATTTAATCTCGCTACAATAGCTTCCTTTAGTGAGAAAAAATTGTCCATGGTACAATACAATGGTGTGTATTTAGAAAAATTTTTCACCTTTACTTTTTTTTATGAAGTCAGCTATTCTAAAACACAATTATTTTTATTGTAATTGAATTAACAAAAAAAAAACCTTTTGTTGAATTTTAAAATAAGTTATATGATGTACTAATGGTTAGTAACAAAAACTAATTTGTGGATTAATACTGCATTTAAAACACTTAGCGAGTGTTTTTTTTCCAAACCAGTTATTCGATTAACCAAAAACACCTTGTATATTTCTATATTTTAAAGGTTGGGTTAAAATAAAGGTTTTTATTTTTATTTATAGATAGCATGTGAGAAGAAATTTCAGATAGACCAACATGTGAGAACTGCTTCACACATTGCAAAAAAAGGAAAAATAGGAGGAAAACATCAAACTTTAATGCTAAATGTTTCCAATCTACTTCAAAAAAATTAGATGAGCAAGAAACTTTTAATGAAGACTTGTGTCGCGCATTAGTGTCTGCAAAAATACCGCTTTCAAAATTAGCAAATGTAAATTTTAGTTCGTTTTTAAAAAAATATTGCAAACTTACTGTTCCAAGTGATCGGTCTCTAAGAAGAAATAATGTGAACGGGCTATACTCGTCGGTGTTAATTAATATTAAGGAAGAAATTACAGATAATTATTTTTACATATCTGTAGACGAAACCACTGATTCCTCAGGAAAGTATATTGCTCATTTATTGATTGGTGTTCTTAAAGAAGATACCTTACCAAAAACTCATCTTATATGCTTTAACAATTTCGCGTTTTATACAAGAAACATTAGCAACTTTTTTTCTTCCGACAACTATTCCTTCTAATAAATTACTGCTTATTTTATCGGATGCTCCTCCTTATATGGTGAAAGCAGGACAAAATTTAAAAATATTTTTCCCAGATTTAATACATGTTACTTGTGTAGCGCATGGATTAAACAGAGTTGCAGAGGAAATACGAAAAAAGTTTCCTCCTGTAAATACTATGATATCCAGTGTCAAAAAAGTATTTCTTAAATCTCCTATAAGAATTCAACTTTATAAAGAAATGCTACCTAACATTCCTCTTCCACCACAACCTATTTTAACGCGATGGGGAACATGGTTAGAAGCAGCTAATTTTTATGCAGATCATTTTGTTAAAATAAAGAACATGATACGTTAACAAATGAAAGTTCCCAATCTCTTTTGGATTCTAAACAAACTTTTCAGAGTAACTTGCTTCAACAAGAACTTTCATTTATAAAATCAAATTTTAGTTTTGTTCAAAAAACAATTACTCAGTTCGAATCACCAAAACTGTCATTGTTCGAAAGTACAGCATTAATAAAAGAATTTGCGTCATGTTGTCGGAACGTTAGAGGTAATATTGGAAAAGATATTTTAAAAAAATTTGAAGCTACTATGGAAAAAAATAAAGGTTACCATATTCTTTCTGAAGTAGTCAGTGTTCTAGCTGGAAATATTTCGGAAACAATTAATTTAGAACCAAATGTTTTGGTTAGTTTGAAAAATGCTCCCGTTACATCAGTTGATGCTGAACAAAGTTTTTCCATATATATAAATATATGTACTCAGACAGAAGCCACAAGTTTTTGTTAGAAAATTTTGAACACCACTTATTCATACTTAAAAATGATGTAGTTACTTAAAATAAATGTAAATCTTAATGAATAGTAGGAAATATTTAGTTATGTACACTTTTTTTTAAATAAAATTGTTACTATTTTACGATTTTTTTATTTATTTGTATGCATATTTTGTAAAATATTTGCATATTTTCGGGTAAACACGTGCATATATATGCGCATATTTTCTACATTTTTATTTGCATATTTGCCGAAGTCTAATCATTAGAATATGCACAACAAAAATTTTAGACCATGTAATTATCTATAATCGGATATTCGGATATCTTTATATCCGAATATATGTAATTTTAGTAAATTTTAATTGTTATTTTTATTTTTTTGACTTTTTGTAAGCTTTGTCCGTAAAATTCTACAATTTTCAGTGATAATAACACATATTTCTATTTCTACCACATAAGACGACTGACCCTATGTAACATTTAATCATGAGTTTCCGAAGTTTAAGTTTTAAGTTATCGCTACAGAAAAAGAAACTTATTTTTAAAAAAGTTAAATCTGGGTCGAATTCTTCGGTAATATAACAATCTAGCCGTTTAATACAAAAGAAGTTGAAAACTCTTTGTACTGATTATGCATCTATTTGTAATTGTGTATTTTGGAAAAACAAGCGACTAAATATCATGCATTTTTATTTTACGAATATTAATCTTTAGTCTCATATATCCCATCATTTTAATGGAATTTAAAGGATATTGGAATCCATTTAAGTCATCACCTAATATAACTATATCTACTGCTTATCTGATTTTTCTTTTCTGAGATTTCTATTAAGTTTTACCAATGTTTTATCAATGTTTAAAGATTCTATCTAAATATAAATAAAACAGCAGTGGGTAGAGCACATAACCTTGCCTGACTCTCTGTCGAATCTTACGCTCTTCTGGCGACTTCCCATTAATACGGATGGGACAAGTTAACAGTGATTACTGTTTCTTCTTAGCTATTGACTATAAAGATGCCTATTTGTGTTTTATTTCAAAGGCAATAATTAAGATATTCAGAAGTTTTACTTCTGTCACATTTCTGTCACAACTAACATACTTTGTTTATATTTCAGGTAAATGGAAACATAACATATGTCTTAAATAAATAGCTGTCTTAAAGGTAAGTTCTATAAGAAATAAAAATTTGTATTATAATTCTGGCTTTGTTTTTGAATATTATATCTTAGCCTGGCGTGTGCTGCAAGAATGTATAGAACGTATGCACATGTGTAATAAACTGTAATATACTGCCGACTACATGTAGAATGCAAATACACAAACTTCAATATTAATAAAGAAGCAAAGTATTCGACAGACATGAACTTCTGTAAAACATGTAATATTTCCCAATTCTTGCTCTTTATTAAAGAGATTAGAGCTCTCACTGTCAACATAGGACTTGAATACATGTCTGAATATACAATAAGCAGGGATGGCTTGGCTGAAAATGGTCATTATAGAGATCTTATAGAAAGACTATACAGAATTATTTGTTAATTTAAATTATTAAAGTGTATTAAAAATTATTAAACATTATTGTAAAGATCACTTTACAAGAATTTTTATTTAAAATCAGACACATTATATAAAGTCATTTCTTATTCTTCAGGTACCAACTTGACTAAAAATTTAAAACAGCCACTCTAAAGAATTGACTAGAAGTAAATCAAAAACACCTTCCACTATTTTTTTTATTTAAGTTTTAAGAGAATATATACATATATTTAAATCGGTCAGAAGCGGATATGTCCATAAAGCGGTTATTTTTGACATTTTGACAGAAATCCATTATAAGTATGACGACGTGCCATTTTGTATAGAAACCGGAGATGTTCACATACTAATAATGCTTTTATGTGTATTAGAAATTATGGTATTGTTAAAAAAGCGGATAAGTCTTGGACATGTCCACTTTTTCTACAAAAGCTATAACGCATGTCTATTCGTCCCAATATACATTTGTCATTCGTCACTACGGAAGATGTAGGAAGGCGAAATCTAGAGTGTTGGAAAGCTGCTAGAGATAAAAAAGCAACACAATCTGGACAGCAGTATACTGATTATAAAAGTCGTACTATTAAATGGAAAACGATTGGAGAACCATGCAGGTATGTTGTTATAACCTTAAATTTTGTTAAACATTTAATTCTTACTAGACTTATTACATTGTAGATGTAAGAAGAAATGATTTCTTACGATTCATCGTGAATGCAGAAAAGAGATTTTTACAAAATTTTATAAATTAGGAAACAAAAATGCTTAAGACGCTTATCTTCAGTCCCTTATTGAAATATTAACAGTTGCCCGACGGCGTCCTATCCAAAACACTAAAGATAACTGGAGAAAACCACATAAGCACTCATTTTCGTACAGAGTGACAACAAGTACAGGAGTTTATTCTGTTTGTAAATCTGCATATATAAGTCTGCATGCTATAACGAAACACAAAGTAGGTCGGTTGATAGAGCTTTTAGAAAAAGGATACTTACCTCTTGACATGAGACATGAGAGATAAACAAAAACCAGCTAATGCAAAACCTGAAGAAATAGTCAATAGTGTAAAAGCCCATATTGGTCATTCTCTGCTAAACTAAATAAAGTCCCAATATTTGAATGATATTGCTAAGAGGGTAGCAATAGTTGAATAGATGGTGGATGCACATCGATCAAAAAAGTTTTTTGTTAAAATGAATGAATTAGAGGCCCTTACCAAAGTGAATCCATCGGTAAGACGAATATGCATTGACTATATGCATAATCTATTTCTAGCAGTAACACCTTTTCAAAATACATTTTACCTAATTCAACTTACTGTCAGTGCATTTAACATATACGATCTTAAAACCGGTAAAAGCTTCTTCTACGTATATCACTAACGATTGGGCAAAAAGAGCCCTAAGAAGTGTGTTCGTTACAACAAAAACCACACAGTTTTAAGGTTCCCCAGAGCCTTAACAAACCTCAGAAGATTTGAAACGGTGAATCAGTACTACTCTATTTGTTGTCATTTGTTCATGCCGTAACTTTGCTGTAGCAAAAAGAATAATAAAAACGCTGATAGGATTTACACATTAAAAGAGTATTATAATTGGTAGTACTAAAAGAAGTTTCATTGTCTATCTGATCGAGAATGATAATAGTATCAAAGATTATATAAATCTTGGTGGACTAGATATTACAAAAGAAATGTTTTATCACACGGATAACTAGGTAGGCATATTCCCAAAGCATAAAAAGTTTCTTTTTTATAAAAGCAAGTTCATGCACTTTTCTTTTCTTTTCAGGCAAAAGGTCAAAGTGTTGCTCATGAATATATTGATGGAACTGTTCTACATACATTGGATGTTTCTACATGCACCAAAGTAGAGACACTACCTGTTAACTTTGCTCATCTTCAAGTCAGAGTTCTGATTATGAAAAAGAAATTAGAACATCTATTGAATATTGCACGCTACTTGGTTCATCTCTAAATTTCCGTTTCTTTTTGGTTGTCTTATATGAAGTTTTCAGTACACAAAAAGCATAAGAGATAAAATTGTGTTTAAGCTCAATATTGAAATCTGACGGTCTAATATGCAATGTAGACCAAAAATGTGATTTACTTTATGTTTAACTTTATACTTATCCACCTAATCGTATATAATTTCGATTACAAGCCTTAAAACTTTACGAATCAGTGCTATAAAAGAAAGTATTATGCTTGGACACAACCACACAATACCAATGATCTAAACAATAAAGGACAATAACTAGACTATTGGCGCCTAATTTAAGATAAATCTTAACCACATTGTTATATTTTGATGACTATTTGGAGATAATCAGGTATAGTGAATTCGGCGAATATGATTTCACATGATTTAATAGTGTGATAATTTAAAAAAATAAATATATAGATATAAATAGTTCCCTTAGTAACGTTACCCCGTATTAATATTTGCGTCAGTGATAATAATGTATTTCCTGGTACATATATAAAAATAAACTACACTACGAATGTAAACAACCTATTTTTTTATATGCTCTAACATTATAAATAACAATTTACATATGATAAAGATTGAGTCGCAATACTAAAATATCGATCTGAAAAGTTATTAAGTGGATATGTAAGGTAGCAGGAATTTAAGCCTATAAATTTAAAATTTACAAATTTTCCCATTAACGCTAATTTGAAACAATCTTCACGGCATTTTATTTACCAGGTAATTAAATGATTTGCATGGTACCATCTGGTATAATGTAAGTAAAGGGTGTTTTTTTGAGGCATAGAAATGTAAATTGGTAATACTTTTTAATTGTTGGCCATTTTGACAGCTGTCAAGTGATTTATGTTAAGTTTAGTTTGGCATTTCAGCATGAATAGACTTGAAGAAGCCTGAACGACGCTTCCAAATTGTACAAATTTATTTTAAAAATTGTGTTTCTCTTCGAAATACATATCGCGCACTACATTTATTTTATGGTCAACATAACAGTCCATCAGAAGTAATTCCATTAACCATGGAACGTTCTTGCACCACGTTTACTGCAAATGATAATATACATCCACAGACACGTCACGTATAGTGCGTACAGAAGAAGTGTTTCTGCTATAGAGCGTAGTATACTTCTTCTTCCTATGCCGCCCCATTAACGGAGGTTGGCGACCAAATTTCTAAAAGCTTCTCTGTCTTCAGCAACGTGGAATAATTCATCTACAGTCATATTTGTCCAGTCTTGAATATTTCGCAGTCATTTCTACCTATTTCCTTTTTACCATCGACTCTACCCTGCATGATGACCTGCAGAAGACTATATTTATCATTCCTCAGTATGTGTCCAAGGTATTCAGTCCTGCGTACTTTTATTGTTCTCAACAATTTTTTGTCTCGACCTATCCTTCTCAGCACTTCCTCATTGGTGACCCTGGCAGTCCATGGAATTCTCAACATTCTCCGGTATATCCAAAGTTCAAAGACTTCAAGCTTCTTAACTATTTGCGCTTTTAACGTCCATGTTTCTACCCCGTACAATAGTTGGCACGAGACGTAACATTCAACAGACCTCAGTCTCAGCGCAGTATCCAGATTTTTGTCACAGAACAATTGGTTGAATTTTAAGAACGCTGCCCTTGCCATTTCTATTCGTACCCTAATCTCTTGGTCTAGATCTAATTCTGAGTTGATGTAAACTCCCAGATATTTATATTTTGTCACTCTCTCTATTTGCTGTCCACCAAGGGTTAGTTATTCATTATTTGATACTCTTTGGACTCCTTGATACTATTATAAATTTGGTCTTCTCTGTGTTAACGTCAAGTCCCATTTGATTTCTGATTTCTGAATATGATCTGTGAGTACGTGTTAAAAAGCGTCGGAGACAAGACGCATCCTTGCCTGACCCCTCTCGCAATGGGTATATTATTTGTTTCTATATCGTTCACCTTTACTACTGCTTTCTGGTTCCAGTATATAGCCTTAATAAACGCAATATCTAAATTAATCTTTTTTAATTCATCTATTAACTTCATATGCTGCACTCGATCAAAGGCCTTCCTAAAGTCTATGAAGCATACATGCACTCTTGTTATATTCCCGATATTTCTGCAAGAGTACCGTCAACACAAATAATGCCTCTCTTGTACCCATGCTTCCTCTGAAGCCTAACTGAGTTTGATCTATCTGCTTCTTACATTTCTTATAAATTTGGTTTTGAACAGAATTTTCAGGAGAATATTTAAAGGCATTAGGCTTATCAATCTATAGTCAATACATGATTTGGGATTATTGTTTTTTAGAGTAGAGGTAAAAATATCGATTTAAGCCATTCCTCCGGGATGTTGCCCTCTACATAATGTGTTTGGGAATTCGGGTGAGTCTCTTTATATTACCGTCATCTACGGCTTTTAACAGGTCAACTGGAATTTGATCAGAACACAGAACTTTTCCTTGTTTTGCATTCTGTAGGGCATGCTTTACTTCTGAGGGTAAAATTTGTAGGTATTGTTCTTCTTCACCTATATCTTGTTCAGTTTTATTCTCGTCATGGAACAGATGGATTGATTATATATTGTTCCCATACTTCCTTTACTTTGCTCTCTTCAGTAAGTACTCCTCCATTATTATCTCTTGTTATGAGTGTTCTTCTTTGTCTGGTGTTGCCTGTAAGTTCTTTAATTTTTTTATGTAAGTTTACGATGTCATGTTTGTTGCTGAGTTCTTCCAGTTCCTGGCATTCCTTGTTCATCAATTCCTTCTTAGTATGTCTGATTTCATATTTGATTTTATTCTTGATGGTTTTATATTTATTTTATTTCCGTCTTTATTTTTGTATTTCTTTTTTCAGTTATTAGCTCCACTATTTCCGATGTCATATAGTATTTTCTAGTGGTTTTCTCTTCTTCATCTAGCACTTCTTTTCCTGCTTTTAGTATGGCTTGTTTCATGTCTACTCATTCCACGCTTCCTTCAGATAATTTATTTATCTCTGCGTTTAGTTGCTGTTGGCAGTTGTCGCCTAGGTTTTTAATGTTTATTTTGGTGGTTTTAATGCCACGCCACATGCTGTCTAATTCACAGCCATTTCAGTCTGCCTGTGGTTCTAGGGTTTAGGAGATTCCATTTCAATTGTAGTTTTTTAAAAGGGCCCCATCACCAAAACAGTTTGAGATTCGCTGGTCTAGTAAATATTCATACTAACAGTAGAATTTCTTCAGATTAATATTGAAGTCATTGGACAATTGATTATCCAATGACTCCAATATTAAATTATATTATGTCTTTTAATTAATAATATTCTTTACAACCGACCCCATATAGGAATAAAGACCAACAAAGAATGCGTTTGAGATATTTTCTTAAAGTCTATATTTTAAGAACTTCCCATATCTCTGCATGTCCACGTTTTAACAGCTTGTGATTTTTTTTGCTATTACTTTAGTGAATACCAGACTTTATGTTATAAGATAGGAAAGCATCATTAGTGTTTTCAGTTTTAAATTTAAATTATTAAAATAAGAAAAACTTAAATGATAAATTAAATTATTAGCTAAAATTCTTAAACAGATTAAAATCTTAAAATATAATTCCAATTTATTAGTGGATTACGACCATTAAAAACATCCAACCGAAAAAAATGCCACGCCAGTTTTAATATGAATAATAACTACACCTGTTAAAAACATGATAAATGTTTACATTTCTACCATCTATCTAGTTAGTTACGGATCAACTTTTTTTTCATTATTTTAAACGTTTGTCTTGATGGAGATCAACGCTCCCACAAAAATGTCTCCCAGTAAACAAAACCATCTGTAAAATTAATTGACATTTAAAAAGTTTACGTTTCTAAAACAAGGGAGACCATTTTGTGTGACGCAATAGAGGTGGAAGTGTAATATACATAAACTTCGTCGGACTGAGATCTAAATGAAAGGAAGCCTTATTTTATTTTAGTAGGCGGATCTTAATGTATAATGTAGATGTATAACAAACGTAGACATGTTAACAACCTGTTTAATTTAAGATTCCATGTAAAACGGTTTGAATATAAAGGGGCATTCATCATCCTACCGAATTTTTTACCGATTTCCGAGAGGACTCATTAATGGTTTTAGGTATCCACTTTTTATTTCTTTTATACAAGGTCTGCTGCAAATTATTTGGATAAGAGAACCGTTGTACCATTCACAAGGAAAATAAATTTCCTGTAGTCGGCTGTATACCATAACTCACAAAAATTTTATTTAAAAAATCCTTTATAGTCCAGTTGTCAGAGATTTGAACTCTAAAAATCGTAAGAACAAGCCGAATTCAATTGGGACTTGCATCTTGCATTCTCTTGCATCAAAAAGATGCAAGAAAAGTTTAATACTTCTAAGGCGGCTTCCCCCTAAAAGACCTCCTAGTAAGGGCGGAAAAACGGAAAAATTCGATAGTAGCTGTTTATGCAAGAAATAAAATAGCGAGCAATAGGAACAGCCAAACACAAACCCAAACTTTGGCTTAAGTACGTGGATGTTACTTTTATAATCTGGACACATGGAGAAGAAAAACTGAAAGTATTCTTAGAACACATCAATAATATTTACCATAAAATCCAGTTTACTGTGGAAAAGGAAGAAAACAAACAACTACCATTTTGAAATGTCATCGTCATCTTTTGCTCGACAATCCTCTGTGGATCTTGGCCTGCTCTAAAATTCGTCGCCATTCTGTTCGGTTTCTGGCAACATGTTGCCATCTTGTGATTTTTAATATCCGTAAGTCAGTTTCAACTCCATCTAACCACCGTCTTCCTGCAGGTGTTCCTGTGGCTAGCTTTTTAGCAATCATATTTTCTGGCATTCGTATTATGTGTCCAGCCCATCTAAGTCGCTGTGTTTTAATGAACGTTATGACATCTGGCTCATCAAAGAGCTGATACAATTTAAAATTATATCTTCTGCGCCACTGCCCTTGGTCGTTTATAGCTCGAAATATTTTGTGGAGTATTTTGCGCTTAAATATTCCCAAAAGTCTTTCATCTTTCTGCTTTAGAGTCCATGTTTCTGCTCCATATGTGAGGACCGGCCTCAGCAATGTTTTGTATATAATAATTTTAGTTCTTCTTTGAATGTTTCTTGAGTGGAAATTCTTTTGGAGCCCTATTTGTAAGATTTATTCGTCTTTTGATTTCTTCGCTTGTTTTATTGGTAGCAGTCAATAGCGACCCAAGGTATGTGAAGTTATCTACACGTCCGAAGGTATGACTTCCAAAGACTGTTTCTCGTTCCTCATTTGCTATCGTATCCTTTGTAACCAACATGTACTTGGTTTTGTCTTCGTTTTTCATTTTAATTTCTTAGCCATTCTGTGCTTTCCAACTGCTTTTACTCAAATTGTCTTTCTTTTTCTTCTATGTAATCGTTTTTCTTCTCTTCTTAGGGTCCGGTATTCTTCCTTTCCTCTTGTTGTGCTTCCAGCTTGATTTGTTTTTAGGCATGCCTTGTTTTGTTATTTGTTGCTTCTTGGTACTCCTTGTCAAACCATTCGTTTTCTTTAACTGGTTTGGTTTTCCCCAATATTTTTGTTGTTTTCTCAGTTATTATGTTTTTACATTTTGTCCACAGTTCCTCTACATTTTCCCCACCTCCAGGCTCTCCATTTCCTCGTCCATTTGTCTCCTATACTCTCTCGCAACGGTTTCAATGCGCAGATTATCAACATTAATTCTGTCTTGTTTCGTGTGTTTATCTTTCTTTAGGTTTGATATTCTTCCTCTGATTTTTGCCATTACAAGAAAGTGGTCACTGTCAATGTTTGGGCCTCGGTAGTTTCTGACGTCTATGAGATCGGAAGAGTGTCTTGCATCTATCAGTATGTGATCTAGCTGGTTAATGGTTTCGTTATCAGGGGATTTCCATGTTCCTTTGTGTATCAGTTTATGGGGAAATCTTGTCCTCCTACTATCATGTTTTTAGTACTTGCAAAGTTTATTAGTCTCAACCCGTTATCATCTGACTCTTCGTGTAAGCTCTCACGTCCTATAGTTGTCTGGAAAAATTGTTCTTTGCCAATTTTTGCATTAAGGTCCCCAGCAATGATTTTCACGTCATGACGTGGACATCGATCATATTCTTTGTCTAACGTGTCATAGAATTCATTTTTTTCATTATTTAAATGTACGAATAATAAAAAAGGAAGACGGTATTAGGACATTTTTATACCAAATAAAATTTAATAAGAAAATTAGTTTAGTGTGGCAACGTAGAGCCTGTCACATGTCTGTGCGTTTTGTGTTTCAACATACAATCTGGCGGGATCAAGTCTTCAATTGATAATATTGACATTAATCGAGTAATACCCAAAAACACGTACTACCCAAAAACACAACCATGACCGTAATTCTGGACGACAAATTAATAACGGATAATATAAAAGTTAAACGAGGAGTCCTACAAGGCGATATAATTTCACCTAAACTGTTTACCTTGACCCTCGAAGACATAATAAAATCAACAGATTGGGAAAACAGAGGAATATGTATTAACGGAAATACCTAAATCACGTTAGATATGCGGATGATATACTCCTTATCTCCTCGGATGAATGAGAACTGGAATTAATGCTGAATGAACTTCATGAAAAATCACTGCAAAAAGGCCTGAAAATTAATTTCAACAAAACAAAAGTAATGACAAACACGGAAGACCAAGAGGCAATAAAAATAAAAACACAAAAAATAGAACAGGTAAATGAGTATATCTATCTAGGACAAGCAATCAGAGCTAACAGAGAAAATCAAACAGCCGAAATATCGAGACGAGTAAAAATGGGATGGGCAGCGTTCAGCAAACTTTCTTACGTTCTAAAAAAATCAAACAATCCCTCTATACTTACGAAGCAAGGTATATAACTCCTGTATAATACCGGTGCTCACCTACGGAGCACAGACATGGACGTTTACACAGGCCAATTTGGATAGGATAAGGAAGGGACAAAGAGCGATCGAGAGACAAATGTTGGGTGTAACACTTAGAGATAGAAAACGTAACCAGTGGATCAGAACCAGAACAAAGACAGTAGACGCGATAGAACAAGCAACAAAACTGAAATGGAAATGGGCTGGACACAATGAACGTCTCCAAGATGGACGATGAAACAATACCATTGGAAAGTGGAGTCCATACAATGCAAAAAGATCAAGAGGCAGACCACAGATGAGGTGAAAAGATGATCAGGAAACAAGAAGGTCCCACATGGCAGAGAACAGCTCAAGATAGGAAAAGATGGAGAGAACTGGGGGAGACCTATATCCAACAATGGAAGAATAGAGAATAGGTTTAAAAAAAAAAACCAAAAACACGCCACGTTTTCATTATTCACAAATTCACATGTTGTAATCAGTAGTTTGTACAAAAGTTTAATAAAAACAATTCTATTTACTCACACGAAAATAGTTTACAGTCCACACCAGGTTAATATTATCTACCATAAGATAATCCAACAATCTACCAGATGCAAATATTTACATGCAAATGCGCATCACCATTTTGCATAATCACATTCAGTCATTAAAACCCTGATGACACGATCCGAAAGAGTGACAGACAAAGAATATAAAAATACAGAAATGCATTAAGAACCTAACAGAAGACACAAAATAGATTTCAAAAGCCACTATACCATATATAAAGGGTAAAACAGAGAAAATAGGGAGAGTGCTAAGAAAACACATAATAGAAACGATATTTAATACCGACAGAGAAATGACAACTATTTTCTATCTATTTTATTAGCCTTCTTCGGTCCATCTTTGGACATAGGCCCCCCAATCCTTTTCCATTCTTCTCTGTCTGGCGCTACAGTCATCCACGTAGAGCCCACTTGCATCTTAATATCATTTGCCCATCTCATTTGGTGCCTTCCTCTGCTTCGTTTATATTTCCACGGTCTCCAACTTATAAGAATTGTGTTCCATCTGTCTTCTTTTTGTCTTATATTGTGTCCGGCAAATCTTCATTTCAATTTTGCAACTTCTTGTCTAACATCCCTCACTTTTGTTTTCTGTCATATCCACTCGTTTCTCTTCTTATCCATTAGTCTTATGTGCAACATTTGTCTTTCCATTGCTCTCTGGGTTTTTATGATTTTGTCCATGTTTGCTTTTGTAAGTGTCCACGTTTGGGAACCATAAGTAAGAACAGGGAGTACGCATTGATTGTATACTTTGGTCTTAAGATGCTGTGGATATCTTTTGTTTTTAAGAATGTAGCTTAGTTTGCCAAATGCCGCTTATGCCAGTCTAACTTGTCTCTCGTCTATCTATGCTGTTTGGTTCTCTTTGTTAAGTTTTATAGTTTGACCAAGATTATATAATCCCTAACTTGTTCTATTTCATCTTGTCCGATTCTTATTGTGATGTCTTCATCTATATTTGGTTTTGGTCTTGCTGTAATTCATATTAAGGTCTATCTTTCCAGCTTCTACGTCCAGTTCTTTTATCATTTCAAATAATTCTTGTTTTTTATCAGTTATCAATATGATATCATCAGCGTACTTTAGATGCTTCAAGCGTTGTCCACAAATTTTTATACCTTTTTCTTCCCATTCTAATCTTTTAAAAGTTTTTTTTATAAACTATAAAAATTTAGACAACTATTTTACCATTCGCTAAAACAACAATATCGTTAGATTTTATCAAAGAGTATAAAAGATTTCATGTGGATACTGTGACAAATCGTATATCAGACAGATCAACTAAAGAATCAATGTTAGACGAGAAGAACATGAAAACGTCATCGAAAGAAGGAAAAAAACATCGTCCCTTGCAGAGCATGTCTTAAACACAGGACATACAATAAACCTAAACCAAACTACGATGACAGCTAACATTGAAATTAAAAGAAAACGCGAAATTAGAGAATCAATAGAAATAGAAAACTACTAACAGTCTAAACCACAGAGATGATGCTGAAGGCTTCCAACAACATGGACTTTTTATTTATCGTATGGCACTTGACACATTTACATTTAAATTTATATATGTTTTGTAGAAAACAATACATATATGTTTACAAACGAACATCTAACTTATTTATATAGTTTATCGACTCTGGAGTTGCCATTAGGAAATCCTCTGACCTGCCTTGATATGTGACACTGTTCTTTAATGTGATAGATAGTTTGTGGTTGTCCGCAGTCACAGAGTGGGGATGGTCGTTTACCCCATTTGTGCATGATGTAAGGCATAGAGTGGTTAAAACGTTAAATAATACTGTTATATTGTATATATTGCAATTTTATGATTAACCCCATATTTTGTCGAATGAAAATAACTTAAATCGTCATAGATTAACATTTTGTTTAAGATATTTAATCATCTATAAACTTTCCGTTTTTCTGATGACAGCGGAAAGCATGACGCCGGCGAACACACTTCCGTCTGTTGCTTAGTTCAGGAGGCGACGCAGCTTCTTCATATAAAGGTTTCCTTTATTCTGGTCAAGGAAATATAGTAGGAAAGATACTGGCATAGTAGTCACTGAAATTAATTAAATAGGTCGTTTATGTATGTAATAGTATCAAGTATAATGAACAGCTAGCAGAATTTAACTAAATTTATTTATTTAAAAAAATTTAAATTATATTTTCTAAATATGTAAATATATTTTTATATTAATGGTATAGAGATAAAAATATTAATATCTTTTCTGTGCAAAATTTTGATTTTGTTGAGTTTCTCCCGTTTAAATTGGTTCCGACGCTATACTATACGGGATCATTCACGCAGCAACAATCAAAAACTTTCAGTCTTTTTTTGTTGTATGTATATATCTGAAAATGCTTCATCTTTTAGTTTTATGTATTTTTTATTAATTATTACTTTTGGTTAGACTGAAAATTGTAACTGAACCTCACACGAACTAGCTGAATTTTGCCGAGAATATTAATTTTGGCACTCCAAAAAAGATGCAAAAGAGTGTACCACTTTTACCTCTGGGCTTCCTCCTAAAACCCCTCTTGTAGTGGGTTAAAAATGCATAAGAAAGGATTTACTAGGTATCCGTATGTCGTAGAAAAAAAGGTTTTAAATAAAAAATGTAACTAATAAATAAAAGGCAGATATCAAGCACCGTTTTATTAATTAAATCTTGCCAAAGTACTTTCGCTTCCTAGAGCATCTTCAGAGGCATTTCATCAACTTTGGCCTATCTAACAATCACAGAATGTCATAAACATATTTACATAACAAATTATACATAATACTATACTAAATAAGGACAAACAATTTAAAATTATTTAAAAAATAAGCGAAGCTACATTCTGGTCGGCAACAGGAGAGAGAATATGATTATCTCTTCTTCAATTCTTCTTTTCCGTTTGTCATTTTCTTCAAGTGCCATCTTCGTTCCGAAGGTTGGCGATCATCAGGGCTATACGTATTTTCGAAACTACTGACCGAAACAATTCGTTGTTGCTACAGCTATACCATTCCCGTAGATTCTTTAACCAGGAGTTTCGTCTTCTTCCTATCTACCTTTTTCCTGCTATTTGCCCTTGCATAATTATTCGAAGCAGTTCATATCTTTTACCTCTTGTAATGTGTCCCAAGTATTGCAGTTTTCGTTTTTTGATCGTAAATATGACTTCCTTTTCTTTATTCATTCTTCTCAAGACCTCGACATTTGTGACTCTCTCGGTCCATGATATTCTCAGGATTCTGCGATACATCCACAGTTCAAATGCCTCTAATTTTTTGGTATCAATCTTTTTCAACGTCCACGACTCCATTCCGTAGAACAGCATAGAAAGTACGTAACATCTCATCAGGCGAAGTTTCATTTCAAGGCTCAAATCTCTTCCGCAGAGCACTCTCTTCATATTGGTGAATATGGATATGGTTTTTCTATTCTTATTTTGATTTCTGCTGAGCTATCGTCTTCATTTATAAAAGTGCCTAAATATTTGTATTTGCTAACTCGATCGATAATTTCATTGTGTAACTATAAATTTTGGACATATTGTATTGATTTCGATATTACCATAAATTTAGTTTTCTTTATATTCAAAGATCGTTCATATTCTTCGCTGAAGTCTGCTATCTTATTCACCAATGTATGTAGCTCTTCAAGTGTTTCTGCGATCATAACGGTGTCATCGGCAATCTGAGATTGTTTAATCTAACACCATTTATTTTAATACCTACCGATTACTCAGGGAGTGTTCTATTCATTACGTCTTCGGAATAGAGATTGAACAGGGTTGGTGACAGTATATACCCTTGTCTCACACCTCGCATTATTTCAATTTCTTCAGTGGTATTATTCTCTACTCTCACTACTGCTTTCTGATTGTAGTACATATTTACTATTAGTCGGATGTCTCGTTTATCTAAATTCTTTTCTGTCAGGAGTCTGATTAGGTGATCATGCCGGACTTTATCAAAGGCCTTGTTGTAATCTATGGAACACATGAATATATCTTGATTTATATCCTATAAGATGTCCTATAAAATGTACCTTTAAGACATAATATTCAGTGCAAACAACGCCTCTCTTGTTCCGAGTCCATTTCGGAATCCAAACTGGGTATTATTGATGTCCATTTCCAGTTTTCTGTCTACTCTAGAGTGTAAATTTTTAGGAATATTTTCAGTACATGGCTCATCAGACTCATTGTACGGTAATCACTACATTGTTTGGCATTTATCTTTTTTGGTATAATAACAAAGGTGGATAAAAGCCATTCTTGTGGTATTTTTCCTGATGTATAAATGCTATTGAAAAGTTCAACTAAATGTGAATCGAGTCTTTTTCTATTAGTTTAAGGATTTCCGTTGGTATTTCATCTGGACCTGGGGCTTTACCATTTTTCATTCTTTTTAGTGCGTACATTATTTCTTCTTTCGTTATTTCTGGACCTTCGTCTCCTTGTATGTTACTTAGCTCATATTGTTGTCTATCATCTGCAAAGAATTCTTCAATATAGTTTTTCCATGTCTTCAACTGTTCTAGTTGTGTTATTATGTTTCCGTTGACATTATACAGGGTATTTGGCTGCTTACGTTTTTGTGTACCTGCAAGTTCTTTCACTTTTTTTATGTACATTAAAAATATCATGTTTTGCTTGCAATTGCTCTATTTCTTCACATTTTCTTTTATAAAAATCTTCTTTTGCTATTCTGATTTCTATTTTAATTTCTTTCTGTATTTGTTTATACCTTTGTTCGTTTTTTCCTTTTATTATTCTCCGATTATCCATGAGAAGAAGGATCTTATCAGTCATCCACCTTTGCTTTATTTTTGGTTTTTCTTTAGTCAGAATTTTCTTCGCAATATTTTTTATCGCCATTTTTACGTTTTGCCATTTTTTTTATCTATGTTGTTCGTTGGTTGAAATGTTTCTTTTTCATGAAGTATTTTTAAATTTTTATTAATACATTTTTCCAGTTTCTCCTTTACCTCCAGCTTACATAAATGACTGACGTCTATCTGATTTGCTCTTCTTTTCTGCTCCAATCTTTTTAGTTTAATACTCATTTACGCTATTAGAGGGTTATGGCCTGAAAAGAAATCTGCGCCTGGGTAAGCCTTAACGGATTTTAAGGAGTTTCTGTATTGTTCGTTTATCAGTAAAAAATCAATCTGGTTTCGAATTATTCTTTCGCCATTGTCCTGGGGTGATTTCCACGCATAAAGTGTTCTCTCTGGGTAAGTTGAAGAATGAGATACAATCATGCATTTTGCCTGGATCATACATACTCCTAACATTCCAAGTACCAATTTTTAATACTCTCTTGGGTGTTTTTTTATTTTTTTTAAAGTGGTATTTAATACTTCACAGGGATTTTGCTGGTTGATGACCCGGGAGGCCCTGTGGTCTTCGTGTGATATACCTCCCATGCCGGCTCCCATACAGTCATGATGATCGTACTAGAGATATCTATGATGGATCTTTAATGTAGTGGTTTCTCCTTGCCTTCTACATCCTTATGCCGTTGACTAGTAAATAGTTCTTCCGCCTTTAGTGCCAATTTTTTGACCCCAGGACAAAAGAGTGCCCTTTCACTTGCATACCAACCAAAGTTGGTCAACAAGTGGTGACTGGTTATTCCGGCAGACACTCGATCGCCAGAGCCTCGTCAGTTATCTAGCAGGTTGCACCGGATGATTAAGATCAAAATCATCACACGGGCAGGTGAGGTTGACACTTGGATAGGAGAGGCTGTATGTTGCGCGTCACTATCCCTTACACCCTTTTGTCACATTTTCTTTTTCATCTGTCAATTATTATCTTTTGTCACTCAATTTTTTTTCTTCTTTCAAGCGATAAGTGTCAAATGCCAGTTTGTAGGGTAACGTATGAGAATTCGATGGCCTCATCTAGTTATATTTCGGTATAAAATGAGGGAAAACAAAAAACTGTTTTTCGTGTCTTTCCGTTCAATTTTTTGAACATTATTTCACACAAACCTTCTTCTAATAATAACAAATACAACAACAAAAATTATCGAATTTGGTACAGTCGGTCTAGATAAGTATGTTAATTTTATTAATAAATCCAAACACACATATTTCCGAAAAAAGTAAACACAAGTATAGAAAGTTGTATACTAAATAAATATGTTTATAATCTTCTGAAGAATCCAAAAATTGAATGATAGGTATACAGGATGTGGTATTTAAAATAAGAAATTAATTTTCGATCGTATGAAGTACTATTTTTCTGAGAACCCTTTTCTTTTTTGATCTGCAGAATTGAAGTTTTAATTTTTTTCACAGCAACTTCTTTGTACTCTTCCTTGATAGGAAACGCATAAACTTTCTTGGCCATTTTTTTGCCAGGATTCAACATTCTTTTTTCAGTTATGTCAGTTTAAAAGAAAATGCAGGGAAAGTTAAAGACAAAATTAAAAGTTATTCATACGATTAGACCAACAATGACGTTAATTTCGAAGAACAGAGTTAAAAGAGAAAGGGAACCCATAGCACAGAGGTGGTTCAGAAGAATCAGATCCTTACCTCCGATTCCTATCAGTATGTTGAAACCTGGCAGAAAAATGACCAAGAAAGTTTATTCGTTTCCTATCAAGGAAGAAAAAGAAGTTGCTGTGAAAAAATTAAAACTTAAATTCTGCCGATCAAAAAAGAAAAGGTTCTCAGAAAAACAGTACTTCATACGATCAAAAAGAAGAAATAGTCAGAATAGTTCCGGTCATCGTTTATGTAAGAAATTAATGTCGATAAATGTTACATGATACACCCAGTATAAAAAATGCATAGTAAAAAAATACGAATCTACATGTCAAATCCTTTTTCGATGACACTCTCATTATTTATTTGTAATCGAATTTATTTCATTTGACTGATACTGTATATATAAGATGTATGGCTCAAATTTCGGATATCACCACTACTAGTGTAGTATCGTCCGTTCCTAATGCAGTTCTTTTCTCTGCAGTCATACTTCATCATCTCTTTTGTTCGCCAGAGGTGATAATGACAGAGGACTCGCCGTTTCCGGCCAACTTCGCAGACCGATGCTTCGATGTGTTGTTGTTTTGAGACGAGATGAACAGAAAAGGGTCCTCTCTCTTAAAAAAAGTAGACTCACTCGTTGATTTAATATAATAGGTGTATTGTGGTCATGGTTTTCGAACGAGGTAACTGGATTATAACTTTCTGAATCGCTGTGATATGGCCGCCGGCGCCTTCGGACATTGTTAAGCAGAATAAAAAATGAATAATGCATCTGGAAAAAGTTTGTTGGGAAGAATGAATGGATTTTGGATAATAATAAAGGTGTTTTATTTAAAAACCATTTTTAAAATGTATTTCAAAAGAAGCGTTACTTATGCTTCTGTCCGAAAGCCCAAACTTTAAAAATAAATAATTTAAATGTGATTTATTAACTATTTATTAAAAGCAACCTAAGAAGCTACAATAAATAGTTTCGGAATGAAATTATCGGCACAAATTGTCTTACAACGATAATACCCTTTATTCTTCTTCGCGTGCCATATCAGATTTATCTGACGTTGGCGATCACCATTGCGAAGGCTTGTCGATCTTCTAATTGTTCCGCATTTGATATCTGAGTCCATTTACGAATGTTTTTAACCAAGAAACTTGTTTCTTCTTACACCTTTACGGCCCTCTATTTTGCCTTTAAGGATCAGTTGTAATATTTTATATCGACTTCCCCTTGCTATATGTCCAGATAAACATTTCTCGATGTTTAACAGTCCTGAGCAGTTCACTATTTTTTGTTGGCGCTCCTTATAGTTTATTTTTATGAACGAGAGAGTAATTAGCATAATTTTAACTGGTACCTTCGACCACTCCATGGGCGTGCTCAAGATTAATTGAAGAATTACTTTGAATAACTGTAAAAAATAAATGAATTATTTCAGTGTTATAAAGTGTTATGTGTATGTAAACAAAAGTGACCTCTTTTATCACACACTATACTAGAACTGACTGGCCTACATTAAAAAGAGTTTTAAAAAATTCACATTTTTTTTTAATTTTTAAAAATTACAAAAGAGAAAAAGAATTTTTAAACCGTCTAAGGTATGTTAAATAGATGAATAAAAATATTAATATAAAACTTACAGCTACTTGTTACAAATCCAAATCAGATTCAGAAGATGAACTTTCAGAACCAAGATTTATAATAACTGGCTCGATCATTTTATCAGTAATATTGTCCAGCTTCCACATTTTTTCCCTCTTCTTTATTATGTGATTTACTGTCTTTTCCCAGTTTTCAGTTTTTACATTATTTACGGCCTCCAAAAACACTATTTAACATCATGAATTTAAAAGTAGTATTTTTTCTTGAAACTTCACTCTTTATGTGCCCATACCAGTTCAATCGGGTTTAATTTACAATGATATGGTGGGGATCTATTTCGTATTTTTTAAATTTTTCTTTATGAAGGGCACACAACGAATAAAGTTCCTTTCTTATAGATCCGGACGTAATATTTTTTGAACTCAGCCAATTCTGCAAGTCTTTTTTTAACCACTTGGTTGTGGGTAGTGCTTCTATAAGTCTGGAATGATAACTTGCATTATCCATTAGTATTACACAGTTCTTAGGAAAAAGATCTATCATTTGTTCGAACCATTCTTGAAAGACATCAGCGTTCATGTCTTCATGGTAGTCACCGGTACGAGATGATTCAAAAGTTAATAAACCACCTTCAACAAAACCATCTGAACTGCCAATGTGTACTATTATCAGCCTGCGCCCCTTTCCTGATGGTGGTTTAAACCAGTAGATAAGTTATTTACAAAAGCGAGCCTTTGACTTGTAACAGTTTCATCCTGCCAAAATTTATTTGGTGTATGACCCTCGTTGATCCATGTTTCATCAAGATAAAATATTTTTCTTATTTGTTTCTCATTTCCTTTATGGTTCTTAGAAAATGTCTTCTCCATATGACAATATCGCTTCTTTCTAATAAAATAGACTTTCTGGATTCTTTTTCCAGCGGAAGCCTATTTCTTTTAAAAGTTTCCATAACGTAATTCGACTCATTTCTGGGTAATCCTTATCATCTCGAACTGAGACAAAACTTTATCCAATGTTGGAAATTCTTGTCTAAAGAAGAATTCATGCACTTTCCGTCGAAGTCCTTCTTTAAAATGATATTCTATTTGAAATTTTGGTCTCCCTGGAGCATTACGTGGCATTTAAAAACTACCACATTTACCAGATTTCCCAACACCAAGTGTACTGCTAACTAACTCAACGGTCTCATCAACACTTTCACATAAACGTTTTCTGTAAATGATTTAAAACATTAAATATTAATGTTTTTTCATTAACTGTTAAAGGCCCAATTTTTCGGCTTTTACACGGCACTTCCAAATTTTCCATAACACTAGTATACACAATACACTGCACCTTGCAACTGAAGTACCTACTTTTAGTGAACTGTTAAAAAATTTTGAATACGCCACTTGGACCTTCCTACAAAATGGAAAAACCCACTATCGCATTTTCTGTGAATAAGTTTAGAAGGTAATTATCTAGTCAATAATACTGTCGTAGATTCCTGGAATTAAAGAATTAAATGTTTGATTGTTGAAACCCTTACTTCGTGGAATGCACTCATTTCAGATAACATAAAACGTTTTATTTTATCTAAAAAAATAAACTTTATTTTGCAAGTAGGTAGGTACTTATTAAACTTTTATTGGTTATATATAACCAATAAAATAAACATCTTACATTTCTTGCAAATTCATTAGTACCTGTTAACCTCCATCACTCCGACACTGGCAACCTTATTTAGGGATTAGTAACCCTCACAACTATTGTATTCTATTCTGCTCCAACCTTTATACCTGGTGGTCATACTCAATTTAAAATTTGTTTCCTATATACTTCTGTAAACTTGTTGACAAATATCTGTTTTTCATTGAGTCACCCGTATCAACAGTTTAGGGATTTGCATACATAATTTATTGTTTTATTACTCTCTCATGTATAAAAATACACTATAGTACTTCTTCATTAGTTTTTCCTGCTCTCCAAGGTATCTTCAGCATTCGTCTATGAACCCACATTTCCCATGCTTCAATTTTGTTCATGATCGATACTTTTAGCGTCCACACTTTTGCACTATACAAAATTACAGACCAAACATAGCACTTAACCATTCTTGGCCGTAGTTCTAACCTGAGATGATTATTGCAAAGAAATTACTTCATTTTCATTAAAGTAGTTTTAGTCATTGCTATTCTACGTTTTATTTCTATGTCTGGATCTAGTTGGTCTCTTATCACAGTTCCAAAATATGTCATTTTGTGAACTTTCTCAACTCCGTTTCATTGAAGCTTTGCATCGGGATGTGGGTCACAACTAAACACTAAAAATTTGGTTTTGTTTGAGTTTATTTTAATGCCCATTTCCTCTCCTACCTCGTGAATACGATCAAGCAGAATTTGAAGACCTTCATACTAACTATTACTTATTACCCTTTACTTCTCTTGATAGTATTTTGTTCTAGCTCTGGAATGTGACACGTATACAATAGGTACAGGACCGGACCTAAGACACTCCCTTGTAGCACGCCAGCTTTGATCTCCCTTAAGTCGATGCACACTTCTTCTTCTTTTACTCTGAAATATCTATTCGCAATGTATGATTTTAAGATTTCTGAATACTGTTTAGGCATTAACGTGCTTAGTTTATAGTTTTAACCGTCATGCCAGACTTTTCAAACGCCTGTGCTACATCCAAAAGATTGTAGAGCAGACTTTATTTTCTTCTAATGTTTTTTCTATTATATTCGTTATTCTGTGAACTTGATCTATAGTGGAATGTTGATTTCTGAAACCAAATTGATGATTTGGTATAAGATTTTGCTTTCTATTATTGGTTTTAATCTTTTCAATAGAAATTTTTCAAATAGTTTTAACATCACCGGAAAGAGTGATATTGGTCGATAGAATGTTACTTCATTAGTAGATTTACCTGATCATGGCGATCATAATCACTTCGGTTACTTTCCAGAGTCTAGGAACCTATCTCAATCTAAAAGCAGCATTTATTAGGTATGTCAGCTTAACTATGGCTTTTCTTGGTAGATTTTTTAATAGTTCTCCTGTTATGAGATCATATCCTGGAGCTTTCTTAGGATTCATATTCTCTTTTGTCTCTGTTGATACTTCTCTAAGTGATGTCAGCGTTATTCTTTCTTCAGTTTGGAATGGTTCTTCCCATCTCAGTTCTTCGCCATCATTGTCGTTGGGTTTGAACGTGCTTTCTAAATGATCTGCAAATCGTTATGCTTTCTGTTCGTTACTTCTAGCCCAGTTGCCGTTTTGCAACTTGATAGGAGGAGAATGAATAATTGGTCTCTTTCTATTTTTGATACCTTCCATAACGAATAATCTGTGTTCTGTCAGCTGTTATCTTTCTTAAAAAATAATTAATTGTTAATTTTTTATATTCTGTATCTCCCTTTTAGTTTTTGTGTAGTATTATTTAGACTAGTTTTGTCTCGTGGAGCTCTGTATTGCTGCCATTTTTTCTTAACTTCCTTTTTTCTACTATGAGTTCTCTGATTTATTTTGGATAGTTGTTCCTTTTGTTCTAGATGTTATTGTGGGACTATTTTCCCAAGCTGCCTGTTGGATATTTTTTTATAAAAACTTTTAATTCGTCATCAAGTTGCCTCGTGTTTCTCAATGGCACAGCAAGATTAATTTTGTTATCAACGTTTATTTTAAAGCTCTCCCAGTTAGTTTTTTTATTAGTAAAAATTGGATTGAACTCTTTTTTAATCACTTTATCGCTCGTAGTTAAATTTATCGGTGAGTGATCAGAGTTCATGTCCCAGCCGTCATTGATATCCAGATAGTTAGCTGAGATATTTTTGTAAATAAAGAAGTCTATCAGGTCTGGAATTTTGTTCGTATCGGTAGGCCAGTATGTTGGTCTACCAGTAGAGATTACTTCACCCTTTTGTTCCTTAACAGCTGACAATAGTTCTTTTCCTTTAGTTGTAGTTAGCCTAGAGCCTCAGTGGGTATTTTTTGCATTAAAGTCGCCACCGATGATGTATCTTTTTCCTAATGTGTTCATAAACTCTTTATATTGCTCTCTTTTAATGAAGTTTCTAGGAGGACAATATATTGAACATATATTTCAGGTATGTGTTTTCATCTTCACACAGACTGTTGTAGCTTGTTATGTAGTCAGTTGCATATTTTAATTCCTCATGATGCGAGATGTTATCTTTAGTGCTTCAGAAACAAGACACAGATTAATTTTCTCAATATCTAGTACGCCTTGCAACTCGATCTGATATTGTAACAGTCATTTGCGTTCCACGCCATTATTCGGAGGTCTTTAGCCATTTCTGAAATTCGGATTAGCTCCTGTAGCGCTATGCTCTAGTCGGGTAACTCTGATATCGATCTAAGTTATTTTGTCATCAATCTTGGTGACTTTTCTAATATAATTTGTAATATCAGTTTCTTTTTCTTGTTGCGATGATGCATGTCTCCTTGCATTCTTTGTTACATCGCTGTAACTTCTATTTTTCACTGACCTCTGCCGTTTTTAATTTTTTGCTTTCAATAACTCTATGGGGCTCTTTCATAACATTATATTTGTTTGTTTTCTCGTTTGTAATTTTTTAGCTACATAACATCCGCGGTAGTTTGCAGGATGGTTTTCTCCACAATGAACACATTTTGGTTTTGTTTTCTGGTGGTTGTTAGCAATCTTTAGTAAGGTATTCACCAAGACATTTTACACATCTTGGCTCCTTTTTACAGTATTTCCACGTGTGTCCATAAGCCTGGCATATTTTACATTGTGGGACTAATCTGGAACTCCCAGACTAGAGTTAACAAAATCTGAAATAAACTCTAGTCAGTTAATAAAATTATTTAAACTACGTTTCCTTCAACTACATAAAAATGTAATAATATGTTTAAATCTTGTAGGTTTAAAAGACAATCTCGAGATTATCTACCAAAAATGCACACTACACATCTTATATGTGTGTTTGTAGATGTGCAGTCCTATTTAATATAAACAGTCCTTTATATATTTAACACTTTTTTCAGTGTAATCCTGAAAGGCAATTACTCCAAAAATACTACCGCCGATTGTTCAATCCTTATGTATACATAAGGAATCCAAGGTATATTAGATCCTCCTTTTGAGTATTCTCGTCGTGACCGACTGCAAATAACTACGATTTGTCCGCGTCCGGCCTTGAACGAATGTTCTCCGGAACAAAAGAATGTGCAAAGATTGAGAATGCGCCGCCGAAGAAAAAATGCATACTATTCCTGAGAAAAGACAATTTTCCCGTACATTTCCCCCGTCAGTTAGAGAGAAAACTTGTCCACGTCGGGAAAAATACCCCCGGCTTAGGTGGGTAATTACAGTCGATAATAATTAAGAATTGAGATAAATCAAGAAGAGAAAGAATGAAGGAAGTTTTAATTTGAGCGGGATCCCAGTACTTTCCTTTCCGTTCGTGGTCGTTTTCATGGTAAATTAGAGTGTAAATGAAGAGTGGAATTAAAATGTGACCCTTAAACGTTTAAGTTTTGATTTCGGTTTCTTTAGACCGGCCATTCTTTCGACAACTTTAAGAAGGGGCTAGGATAATTATTAAAATATTTCAATTTTATAGGGCAATTTAAATCATAAAGGAGTTTAAATTAAACGATTGTTAACATTTACTACTATCGTAGTATGTTCTCAAACTACTATCCTCTGGCACAGAATATAAAACACAATCAGAATACCCACTCTTAGATGCCGCCTTTAGAGTTGTCAGCACGCGATCGCCACATTTTAAACAGAACCAGACTGGAATTGAGAAATTTCTGAAAAGCTACGACAGAATTATAATTTAAATTTTTAGAGATTAATAATTTAGTAATTGATGGATTAAAAGAAAACTTTGTTTTCAAACTTCCACAAAATTTATTTTAAACTCTTATCACTATAGCTGTTTCGGTGATTGCCTTTCTCAAGTGATCTATTTTTGGTATGCGTTTACACTTTATAGTCTCTAATGAAATAGGTTGAGAAGGGGAGAACTATTTGTCCCAAATTGGTCATTCAGAATTATATCTGTGTTTTTTAATTTTTTTGATTTCCATAGATTCAAACAAGAATAGCTTAAGGCCTTTATTTTGAATGTGAAGAATTTTAAATTCGTCATTAAAAGAATGATTGTGATCTAGAAGGTGAAGTGCGTATGTAGAATCTGTTTTTTATTATTGAAAGCCCTTTTATGTTCTGCTATTCGTTTATTAAAGTTTCTACTAGTTTGACCGATGTAAGTTTGTGAGCAGTTGCCACATTTAAGTTTGTACACACGTTTGTACATAGTTTGGTCACAAACCTATCCATACTGACACGACTATACACAATTCAACATTCCATCCAACACAACATATACTGGCAGCCTATCATAGTATGTTACATAGATTAACAGAAATTGCGATGTCAAAATACAACTTTGAGATAGAATTAAATATCATTAAGCAAATATCAGTAAACAACGGATACAACGAACAAACAATTAATAAAACGTTAAATCAAAAACTACACAAGAAAGCCCTGAAATTAGTATTTCCACCAACAGAAAACAACCCAGTACCTTCTGCTCGAACACATATACAGGCAAAATATCAACAAAAATAGCCAAATACATAAAAAAGAAAGGAATAACACCAGCTTTCCGATCAAATAACAACCTTGGCAAATATATCAATAACAACAAGAGCCAAAATAAAAAACACTCACACAGTGGTGTGTACAAACTTAAATGTAGCGACTGCTCAAAAACTTACATCGGTCAAACTGGTAGAAACTTTAATAAACGAATAGCAGAACATAAAAGGGCTTTCAATAATAGAAAAACAGATTCTACATACGCACTTCACCTTCTAGATCACAATCATTCATTTAATGGCGAATTTTAAAATTCTTCACATTCTCAATAAAGGCCTTAAGCTATCTTTGTTAGAATCTATGGAAATCAACAAATTACAAAACACAGATATATTTCTGAATGACCAACTTGAGACAAACAGTTCTCCTCTCCTCAACCTATTTCATTAGAGACTATAAAGTGTAAACGTATGCCAAAAATAGATCAATTGAGAATGCCAATCAGCCAAAACAGCTGTAGCGATAAGAGGTTAAAATAAATTTTGTGGAAGTTTGAAAACAAATTTTTCAGTGTTTTATTGTTAAATAATTTAGTACATTTGAAATTATTTAATCCATTCTTCAACTAAAAGTACGAATAAAATAGTGCATATTATGTCTATAGTTGCCGTAAATAAATTACATCGGGTTAATTTTTCTATGCACACCAAATAAAGTGTCACTGAACAGCACTGGTTCCGTTTAAAACATGGCTGAATCCCGTTTGTGTGAACGAGATGCGCGTATTTATTTTTTCAAGCAGAGTGGGTATTCTGATTATTTATTATTCTGTGCCTCTGGTATGTTTTACACTTTATAACCTTCTTTGACACATCTATATTTCAAATATCTCTAATTTTTTCTATATCTATATCGCAGCGTCTTGAAAAACTATCTCAAACTTGCAATTTTCGGTTAAATTTCTGGTTCTGAGTCCTTGCAATTAATCCAGTAGCCAAGGTATTTGTGATAGTTTACTGTTCTAATATATTCATATTTATCATTATAGATAAAAGCATATTTTGTCTTTTTGGATAATAGGGATAATATGATGCATTCCAGCGATGAAAGCACAACAGACCTTCTTCTTAAGATGCCCTGTCCAATACTGAAGGTTGGTTATAACTACAGCAAATTGCTCTCTATCTTGAGCTGTTCTCTCTATCCTGAGCACTTTCTTCTGCCTGGACCTCTTCTTTATTCCACTTTCCTTTCCATTATTAGTCGTACGAAGTTGTATTTTTCTCCTCTGTAAATATGTCCTAGATAACTCGTTTTTCTGGTTTTTACAATATTTATGAGTTGTCTCTCAGTCCTCATTCTTCTCAGCACCTCATTTATGGTCACGTGCTCTGTCCAAGAGATCTTCAGCATCCTTCGAAAATCCCACATTTCAAAGGCTTCTACAGGTCTTGTACTTGTGATTACGAAAGTCCATGTTTCCACTCCGTATAACAATATGGAATAAATAAACGTTTTTACAAATTGGTATCGGATATCCAACGATAACGTAGAGTTTATTAGAAATTTTTTCATTAGTTGAAATGCGGAATATTCATCTAGATATCTAGAAAAAGGGAATATTAAAGTAATGTTCACTTTATCTTACGGTAATGCGCACTCTTCAAAACAAGTAATACTAATCTTAAAAAAAATGTAATAGGCGAATCTATGACAATCAACCCCGATTTCCCCTAATATAGATGAACGTTAATGTTTTACAAATTTTGTTTTAACCTAGAATTTATGCAAATATTATAATCGCTACGAAAACATATATTGCGAATAATAATGAAAAGGTTATGAGTCAACGTCAAAACAGGATGCAAGATATAGATAAAGAGGTATCTACTGTTTATCTGTTACGAACAGACCTGTGTATTTCAGTCGGTACAAGGTTGTAAAAATATTTTCAGTATCTCATACACAGGAAGAAAAACGCCGTAGTTGTTCGGAGGAAACATATGCAACGGAATGCTGTCAAATCTGCTATAATGTAAGAAATTTTAATCACGGCTAAACATTATATCAAAGTGAAAATAACAGTTTATGCACGTGTTGTTAAAATATATTATCAACAGTGTTAGAAATTTGTACATCAAAAATTAGGATTTTAAAATTACAAAGCTTGTACAGGGTATGGAACAAAAAAAATATAGAAACAAAAACCCAAATAAGTACAGAGAAAAACATAAATTAATAAGGAACAAAACAAAAGAGGCTAAGGGAAAGTGAATGATGGAAACATGCATGAAAGTGGAAGAATTACAAAAAATCGTATCTTTTTCCTAGAATAATTTTGTTTCTTTCTCATATTTTTAGGAACTTAAAAATCAAAAAAGCTACTATAAACAAAAGTTCTTCATCAAATAGTTCATTCCATCAAGCATTAGCAGAAACATCTACTTTACCTAGTTGTAGTGTCGGTTCGTAAGTAACCCTTTTTACTTTTTTTTTATTTACTTACCGTAAAGTAAGTAAATAGAGGGTTATGACCTTACATATTATTTGTTTATGGTCAAAATCTTACCAATGTTTTACTCTTAAATAATAATAATAACAAATAATATCATTTGCAGAAAATACTTTAACCTTTATCGTTATTTCTAGTAATATAATTCTCAGTCAGTTGAGATTGCCTCTCCGCAAAAACCATCTTTTTCGGTAGAAGGCAGAAGAATAGTGGACATAAACTTTTTCATTAAATCTATTCAAGGTTTGAATAATCATTCTCCATTTTCATGCAACTTTTCTAATATGGAGATTATCAATGAAAAAATGGACGGATTGATAAGTACATTGACTTTTAAATGTCAAATGTGCAATATTGAAAAGGAGATAGCAACATAGGATCCTGGTAACAAATCACTGAACTTGAATGGTTCTGGTTATTCAGACATACAGCAGCAGCACGCTGCATTAAATATACCTGTGATGTCCTTCAGGCAGTATGCAAAACATACGGAGACAGTTGCAGATATCATTGACCAAACACTTTGTGATTCCATAGAAGAGGCTGGACGGGAGGAATTAGCTTTACCCAAAGAAATTTGTGAAGCAGATTCCGACGGAAATGGGTTAATAACCGTTATAGCTGATGGTGCTTGGTCAAAAAGATCGTATAAAGTGAACTACGATGCTTCTTCAGGTGTAGTACCTGACGTTGTCAAATTATTAAATTAGTACGCCTTTGATGGATAGGACATGTAATTAGGCGAGATGAAGATGAAACGATCAGAAAAATTTTCGACCGAAGAGGACCAGTGGGAAGACGATCCAGAGGAAGACCAAAACTTAGGTATCAAGATAACATAGAGGATGATCTAAAATCCATCGGAGTTAAAGCATGGAGAAAGTTGCCAGAGGCAGGGGCGAATGGAAGATTGTTCTGAAGAAGGCTTTGGCTCATGACGAGCTGTAATGCCACTGATGATGCTGAAATAACTATCCACGATTTGTGTTTTATTCATAAATTGGATACTTTTCTTATGTAACTGCAACCTATAAATATATTAAAATAATGTATATTCCATTCAGAGAACTTTTTCCTCACAGTGCGTCGCCTCGAAATACTTGCCAGATAAATACATTTACTATTATGATGGTTTCGCAGGTACCAATTTTTTATAGATAAATAAAAATATTTTTTGTTTAATTTTTACTACGCTAATATCAGTTTTCTCTAACAAATAAATAACTTCTTTAAATAATTTTCAAGCTATAACTGCGAAATTGTTTATTTGTTTGTGACATTAAAATTGTAATTTTTTTGATAATAATATTCTTATGTTATTTTAAATTTATTATAAATAAACACCATGGTGTTTTTTGCAGTCACGTTTCACAAATTTTTATTCAATACTATGTTTAGCTAAGACATAGAAATTAAAAATGGGATTAATTCTTTAAAACATTATCTACGATAATCAATATAAAAAAGTATTCCGACAAAACTAATTTGAATGGAGAATAATGCATTTAATGTCAATAAACAACCCGTGGGCCGGCGCCACTGAATAAACATCGAAACTGCAGATTTCAAATTAGAAAGTCACGTAGGGTCTGACATAAGCAGAAAAGTAAGTGATACGCCCACTTTAAATCGCAGTATGCTTTAACTGCGAAAACAGCCTTAATAACCCAATTGAAATAAAACAAGTATGGACTAAATATATTGAAGATCTTTTCATTGACACAAGAACTGAACCAACACAAATTGATAACGAGGAAGCTCCAATAGTATTAAAATCTGAAATCCAACATGCTATAAACAACTCAAAATCTGCCAGAGCCCCTGGGCCAGATGAAGTTCATATCGTGCTGATTAAACTTATAGACGAAGACAATTTAAGTGCAACAACTATACTCTTTAACAACATATACAAATCTGATTTGGGGTGAAAAACTGGAGGTTTTCTGATTCTTCGTATTTTAAGAGCTCTTAAACTGGTTCGTATTTAGATACTTACCAAGAGAACTATATTTAATAAGAAATTGTGTTAACTCACTTTATATGTTTATATAAAAAGAAGAAGGTTCAAGTTGTTTATCCCTGTATTAACAAATATATTTTAAAATATACACGAAAGCATTTTATCATTCTGCCATAAATGAAATATTTTGCTCAGGGAATTCCAGAGGCACATTTTTTATTAGAGGTAAAAATTCTATATAAACATGGAGATAGGAGGATTTTATTATCTGCTGATACTCAGACTGAATTTTAACCTCACTCACAGAATTGTATGAAATAAATCACGTCAGTTCTACGCATTTGATATGCGTATATGAAAAAGCACAGAAACCCGAAAGTAGAATTATAATTGCGGAGATAATCATCTGCCATTTTTAACATTAGAAAAAAATTGTATTTACAAAATAGTAGATAACAAAGAAAAATAATTCAAGATAATTTAGGTTATCGCCATGGAGGTTGTGAGAAGTAGTAAGTACAAAAACTATATTTGTCCAGAAAAACATACGATGAAGTAAAAACTTCTGGTCTATATTGGTGTATAACCATTATGTCTTTATATCTATTTTTATATTTGTCCTTCAATTAGCATGTCGAGTTAAAAAACAGAAGGATTACACTAGTTTACAACCAATTTGTGACTTGTATGAAAAATGGTGTTTTTTGTTAATTTTGGCTCTCTGAAACTTAATATGATGATAAAATCTTCCTAACACGTAAGATTTTTGAGTTATGATTAAAAAAAATATTTTTTTAAATATTTTAATAAAAAAATTTTAGTCATTTGTCATTTTCAAGGAAGAACAAGCATAAAATTGAATATCCAGATATTCCCTTCTGATGATTTATCAGAAACGGATGATTCTTATTTTCCCGAAAGCGATGATAAAGCACCCCATATGATCCAAAAAACTGAATTAAATGATTTAGTTCGAGACCTTCACTTGTCCAAAGAACATGCTGAACTTTTAGGTTCTAGATTACAACAATGGAATTTACTAGTCAGTGGAACCAAAGTTACAATATTAAGGAACCATAACCAGGGGATATCCTCGTTTTTTAGGATAAAATATGTGTTTGTGTTAATCCAAATTGTGTTATGGAAAAATTAGCATTTACACATATCCCAGAAGATTGGCGTTTGTTTATGGATTTTTCTAACTTAAGTCTTAAAGCAGTTCTGCTCCATAATGGCAACAAAAGACCATCTATTCCTCTTGCGCATGCAGTTAATATGAAAGAAACACACGAAAGTATGTGGCTGATCCTAAATGCAGTAAGCTATGATACATATAAGTGGCAAATATGTGGTAACCTCAAAGTCATTGAATTATTACTAGGTCTTCATTATTACTAGATTTACAAAATTTTGCTGTTTTCTTTGTCTTTGGGACAGTAGATCAACACAGAGCCATTAACAAGTTAAAGAATGGTCAAAAAGAGATCAGTATATTCCAGGTTAAACTAACGTAAGGAATATACCTCTCGTTGATCCCAAAAACGTTCTGTTACCTTCGTCACATATTAAACTGGGTTTGATTAGAAATTTCATTAAAGCAGTAGATAAAGAAGTAGATGCGTTTAAATACCTTAAACACATTTTTCCCAAGCTAAGTGACGCGAAGCTTGAAGAAGAAATATTTGTTGGACCACAAATCAGATACTGAGGGATCAACAGTTTGATAAAAAATTAAGTGATGTACAGTTAGTTGCGTGGATTTCTTTCAAAAGAATTGTTTTTTGAGTTTTTGGGAAACAAAAAAACAGAAAATTACCAAAATGTTGCAGAACAACTACTTAAAAATTAGTGCAAAATGGGCTGTCGCATGTCTCTAAAAATACATTTTCTGCACTTCCATTTGCGGAAAATTTGGATGCCGTCAGCAACGAGCAAGGAGAAAGGTTCCACATTGATATTCTCACAATGGAGAAACGCTACCAGGGAATATGGGATGCAGCAATGATGGGAGATTACTGTTGGTTCCTCATGAGAGAAAGTGATACAGAGCATAAAAAGAAATCTGCGTTTGCACAGAATTTGTGTATAAAAGACTTGCCATAGTTTTTGTATCTGGTTCTGGACTTATTTATATATATATATATATATATATATATATATATATATATTATATATATATATATATAATATAAGAGTAAGAAAAAAGAAGTACTTGTGACTCGTTTGGAAAAAATATAACACTGTTTTTGATGGGTTGGAGTCAATAAAAGGGGCTATTTGTTGACTATTTTTTACTCGAGCTTTCAATTGTGATTACAATTTTTATCAAGAGCTTCTAAAAATACAAAATATCTTACAAAGTTGAACTAGAAATAAATAATGTTGTTAACTCACCAAATAAAATTAGTTATTTATATAAAACTGCTGCTAACATTATTACAAAAAATATATTATTAAAAAAAATGTTCTATTCTAATAAATGTTTCTCTGACAAATTTAGATAAAGTTTCTTAACAAAAAACAATTGAATTTATAAACAAAAATTGAATAGCTACAATTTAGCCTAAATGTCGTAAATAACAACTTAAAAATTTTTATTTTTGACATATTGTCAAAAATAACATTTTTGTTTAAAAAATTCTTCTTGTTTAGTAACAAAAAAGAAGAAGAAGATTTATTCATCATTGATAGATGCCCGAAAAAATGTAACAAATACATGGAAAATTCAAAATGTGATATTTTACTGACTCCATAAATTAAATAGAAATTATATAATTATAAATTTTGCTTAAATTTTGAATTTCTGACCTTTTGTTTTAAATTATTATCACTTTTGCTAATACAAACCATTTCCAAAAAAGTTCTTTTAAATTATTACTTTCATTACATAAAATTTTAATATTATCAAAATCCATAATATGGTCTTTGTCTATTACATGCTCTGCCAAAGCACAAGATGGTTTCTTAATTCTACAATCACTCTTGTGAGAAATAATGCGATTTGAGAGATTTCTTCCAGTCTCACCAATATACTCAGCTTCACACTGAGTACAAACAATGCTGTATACTACATTTGTTTGATCTAATTTGTCTATAGGATATTTAGTTTTGGAATATAAAGATGAAATAGTTTTGATGTTCTTTGTTGCTATTTTTATATTGTCAATAACCTTTAATGTTTGTATTAATTTAGGAGTTAAAGATGGTATAAAAGGGTAGTGAATGATAATATATGTTTTGATTGTTGGATACAGTGTTTTGAGATTTAGCAAAAAATGGTGTTAAGTTATTTATATTTAATAAATTAGAAAAAAGCATCCTATGTAGCATATCAGGAGGATAAGAGTTTTCAATTAAAATATTTTTTAACAAATGAAGATCTTCTTGTAGATAGTCTGGATGAGAAAGTTTTTAAAACACGTTCCTTTAATCCTGTTATAAGGTTCATTTTCATTTTATTTGGATGATTATCGTAATAGCTTATAAATCTATTACTACATATGGGTTTTCTGAACCATCTAGTTTTTAATATATTGTCTGTATTTCTTACAATTTTCATGTCAAGGAATGGTAGAGAATTATCTACCTCTTCCTCAACTGTAAATTGTATATGTTGATTATGATTGTTGAAAATGTTGACTGTTTCAAGAATTTTGTGTTTAGGAAGTGCCAAAACTAGATCATCTACATATCTTTTGATAAATGGAATGAAAAAAAGTGCAATTATTGATACAATCACTAATAACATCATCCATGACATAGCTACTTAGAATGGGTGAAAGACTAGATCCCATAGGGCTACCAAAAATTTGTTTATAAAAAACACTCATCAACTTTGTTTTTGATTCTAATATTTTTATATTTAATGGTGTTTTTTATAAACAAATTTTTGGTAGCTCTATGGGATCTAGTCTTTCACCCATTCTAAGTAGCTATGTCATGGATGATGTTATTAGTGATTGTATCAATAATTGCACTTTTTTCATTCCATTTATCAAAAGATATGTAGATGATCTAGTTTTGGCACTTCCTAAACACAAAATTCTTGAAACAGTCAACATTTTCAACAATCATAATCAACATATACAATTTACAGTTGAGGAAGAGGTAGATAATTCTCTACCATTCCTTGACATGAAAATTGTAAGAAATACAGACAATATATTGAAAACTAGATGGTTCAGAAAACCCATATGTAGTAATAGATTTATAAGCTATTACTCTAATCATCCAAATAAAATGAAAATGAACCTTATAACAGGATTAAAGGAACGTGTTTTAAAACTTTCTCATCCAGACTATCTACAAGAAGATCTTCATTTGTTAAAAAATATTTTAATTGAAAACTCTTATCCTCCTGATATGCTACATAGGATGCTTTTTTCTAATTTATTAAATATAAATAACTTAACACCATTTTTTGCTAAATCTCAAAACACTGTATCCAACAATCAAAACATATATTATCATTCACTACCTTTTATACCATCTTTAACTCCTAAATTAATACAAACATTAAAGGTTATTGACAATATAAAAATAGCAACAAAGAACATCAAAACTATTTCATCTTTATATTCCAAAACTAAATATCCTATAGACAAATTAGATCAAACAAATGTAGTATACAGCATTGTTTGTACTTAGTGTGAAGCTGAGTATATTGGTGAGACTGGAAGAAATCTCTCAAATCGCATTATTTCTCACAAGAGTGATTGTAGAATTAAGAAACCATCTTGTGCTTTGGCAGAGCATGTAATAGACAAAGACCATATTATGGATTTTGATAATATTAAAATTTTATGTAATGAAAGTAATAAATTTAAAAGAACTTTTTTGGAAATGGTTTGTATTAGCAAAAGTGATAATAATTTAAACAAAAGGTCAGAAATTCAAAATTTAAGCAAAATTTATAATTATATAATTTCTATTTAATTTATGCAGTCAGTAAAATATCACATTTTGAATTTTCCATGTATTTGTTACATTTTTTCGGGCATCTATCAATGATGAATAAATCCTCTTCTTCTTTTTTGTTACTAAACAAAGAAGAATTTTTTTAAACAAAATGTTATTTTTGACAATATGTCAAAAATAAAAATTTTTAAGTTGTTATTTACGACATTTAGGCTAAATTGTAGCTATTCAATTTTTGTTTATAAATTCAATTGTTTTTTGTTAAGAAACTTTATCTAAATTTGTCAGAGAAACATTTATTAGAATAGAACATTTTTTTTAATAATATATTTTTTGTAATAATGTTAGCAGCAGGTTTATATAAATAACTAATTTTATTTGGTGAGTTAACAACATTATTTATTTCTAGTTCAACTTTGTAAGATATTTTGTATTTTTAGAAGCTCTTGATAAAAATTGTAATCACAATTGAAAGCTCGAGTAAAAAATAGTCAACAAATAGCCCCTTTTATTGACTCCAACCCATCAAAAACAGTGTTATATTATATATATATATATATATATATATATATATATATATATATATATATATATATAGTATATAAGAATTTTTATAATAAATAACATTATTTGATGCATTCTATAACTCAAAATATATACGTGGTGAGAAATGTTGGTGTTTGAATTCGCAATCAGGATGCTTTAAATCACCCGGTACAGCCATTTTAACATCAGTCGCAACTTTTTTTAAATTTGTTGACTAGTGTTATTAGACCAAGTGCATGGAATACTTACAATCCCATATCCACATACAACCAAATTTATATGTAATATAAAAGTATTTTAAAGCAATATTTATTTAGAGAGACATAGCTGTAGTTGCAGGCGTAACACAGGTAGTTGTGTAAAAAACCTATGCTAGGTATCAGGTATTAGGAGCTCTTAAGAATAGACCAAGACAAAGCACAGGGATAAGGACAAGGACAAGGTAAACCTTCTTCTTTTTATATAATATATAAACTGAGTCAACACAACTCCTTATTAATTCGAGTTCTCTTGTTAAATATTTTAATATGAACCAGTTTAACAGCTCAATCAGAAAATCTCGAATCTTCCAATATATGTCAGAAAGCTGCAAGCTAATTTTATGGTAGTTGCTTAGGGTTACTTATGGTGCTCACGCAGACCTTTGCCCACAGCTTGATAATTACCCTTCATTTGGTCCTTAATTATTGCTCTCCAGTTTATAACACCTTTCTCTTTAAGGTCATATTCTGCTTTCTTGGTCAACCTACTCTTCTTTTTTCACCATCTCCATATTTATTTAATGTTTTTGGTATTCTTTCACTCTTTCTAAATGCATCAATCATCTCAATATTGGTACTTTTACAACTCCTGATATCACAGGAAAAAAGCCTCATGATCTTGTAGTATTAAGTGTAATTAGTGTAAAAACACTTTAATTAATATCTGAAGGGGAGGCATAATATCATATTTAAGGTTGCTGGAAAATGCACCCTCTCACCCCCTGTGTCAACCCTTTATTTTTTTTAATTACTTTCCCCTTTTTTATTTTATATTTGGATTCTCCTTTTTGTACTGATTTCAGAAATGTATAATACATGATACTTGAAGTGATTAGTTTATGAGAAAAGTAAATACAAAAGCAACAAAATTGGATTAAAAAAAAATTATTTTTTAACAATTTTATTACACACATTTAGAACAAACATTTCACTACTAAAAATTTTTACAATAATTGTTCAAAATGACTGCCTTTCACTTCCATACAATAGTACAATCTATTTTGAAATTCTTCTCTGACATTGCTTAACACGTCTGCATTTAATTGTCGACATTCATCCTCTATTCTTTGTTGTAAATCATCTAGATATTCTGGTTGAGTAGCATAATTTTTGTTTTTAAATACTCCCATAAGAAGAAGTCTAGGGGTGTTCAATCCGGTGACCTAGGTGGCCAATCGATCATCTGTCGTCTTTTACCTATCCCAGGACCGGCAAACGTTTCGTTTAAAAATTATCGCACAGGTAAAGCAAAGTATGGAGAAGCTCCATCATGTTGAAATACAATTAAATCATCGGAAAGGTTATCATCATTTGCTACTATTGTTCTAACGATCAACCACTTGCCCATATAATTCAAGATACGATGCACCATTTAAGTTTCCAGTGATAAAGAATGGTCCAATAATGTGATTACGTAGGATACGTAATCACATTATTGTCGATACTGGGCTGAGATCACTCTCAGCCCAGTATCGGCAATTATATCTGTTCACCAAACAGTTTAATGAGAATGAGCATTCATCCGAGAAGCAAATATTGTTTAACAATTGTGGATTGTTAATGATGCATTTTATCATTAATTCGCAACATTCGGGACGACGATCAAAATCTTCTTCATTTAACTCTTGTACTAATTTAATTTGATATGGATAAAACTTAAATTTATGGAGGACTCGGAAGGCTGTAGAAGATGAAAACAGCTACTTGGATTGCTTTTTTATTTACAAGTTCCTGTCGGTTATGTTTTTTATTGCGAACTGACCCTCTTGATCTAATTTTTTCTGCATCAGTTCAATGACACACTTATGAGTTTCATGTCTATTGTGGTGTGTTTCATTAAAAATTCTAGCAGCAGCTCTTGCACAATTATTATTTTTGTAGTATAGACCTACAATTTCGATTCTTTCTTGCAAAGTGTACACCATTTCAGCGATCAAATTGCACACGTATCAAAATAAGCTGTTACTTACAAGTTATAACAAATTGTCGCTATTAACCGATTAAAACAAATGTAAAAATGATATCGAAAACCTTTGATAAAACTTGAATAAAAAGTGAATTTTTTTGTTTCTTGGTTTTTAAAGGTACTACAAATAGTACGGTTAAATATTTAAAGAGTTTAAATTATGCTACAACCTATTTTGTTAGAGTCAATTAAGGTAAGGGAGATACTGTCTTGTTAACAGGAAAATTGTCTATCTGATAAACTAATCACTTCAAGCCAAAGGTATTATACATTTTTGAAATCAGTACAAAAAGGAGCATCCAAATATAAAATAAAAAAAGGGGAAGTAATTTAAAAAAAATAAAGGGTTGATATAAGGGGTGAGAGGGTGCATTTTCCAGCAACCTTTAATATGATATTATGTCTCCCCCTTCAGATATTAATTGACGTGTTTTTGCGTTTTTCCAAAAAATTAGAGGTTCAAAAGTTATTTAAGGTGGATAGTTTTATCTGAAAAACACTATAATAATTTTAATTGCATTCTTTTGATCGTGATGCCATCTTGGGATATTTTGCGCGTTAAATAAACAGGAATCTTTTCGCTGATGCGGGCAAGTTTGAATGATGAGATTACTCGTCAATAGACTACGATAGGAGTAAGGTCATTCTGGTCAAATTGAGTGGCCGAGTTTTATAAATTGCAGTCATTGTTGTCATCCAGAATAATCCAAAGTACGAATCAGTGTCTTTACTTCTCGAGATTTGTCCATTTTTTGTTCCGTGGTAAACCAATTCCAGCTTGAGTGGAAATTTTTGTAGTTTTTAGAAACGACCTCCCCTCCACTAGGGACTTTATGCATTTGTTGTAGCTTTAATGTATTTTTGTAGTTAGTAGCCAGCGAAATTAAGCTCTGTAAACACGTATAGTAAGCAGTTCATAGTTCTATGAAAATTGTCGTCGTAAACTTTTTTTACGATAAGAATGTGATGACGTCACACAAGGATCAGGTTTATCGTTGCCAAACTATTTTTCCATTTCTTATATTCTTCTTTAACTCATACAACCTAACTTTTCATTTTCTTCTTGTAAAAACAAGTTTGTCACTTTTGATTTACAAATTGTAAATGTTTAACACACATATCCTAACTTTTCGTTGTTTTCTTTTAACACTTTTGTGTTAAATTGTTAAGTTAAGTTGTAAATTTTTAACTATAAATAATTTATATCCTTATCTTTTATAACAAATGTTTTATATCTTCCTAAAAATGAAGTTTTACGAAATGAAGTAAAATAGCTTGATGATCACGTTCTGTCTCAAAGTATGAAATTAAAGAAATGATCATTTTCTGGGCACAACTTCCTAAAGCTTTAGGCATATTTGAAAATTTATAAAATTTTTAAATTTATAAATATTTTTATTAGTTTTGAAAAGAACTTTTTTAGTTTCATACATAAGAAAAATTGAAACGAAAAAAATAAATAACCAACACCACCTAACCACAGAATATTGTTTTGTATTTTGAGTTTGGGACCTAACCCCCACTCCACTTCAACTTCAGATCACAATTATTTTCTGTTCATAGCCTCCAGTTCACAAATACAATAACAAAAAGCCGTGAGAAATGCACTGGCAATATTGCAATATTTTGCCAACCGATATTTCACTAAAAGTCACTAAATTTATTAGAATCTATAGGGAGAGGGGCATGGGGAGTTTGATGTATGGTTGGACATTTAAAAGTTACTAGAATGTCATAATTTCATTCTTATCGTAAAAAACCTATATATTATTTGAATTTGATAAATAGTACATTGTTTACCGGGTAGAAAAAGCTTAACATTCCTAAACGACTGTGAAGATTGCTAAGTCGAAGCGCAAGCCGAGACTTAGCAACACAGAGTCCAGGAATGTGGCTTTTCCTACGAGGTAAACATACTATTTTTCCGCAAATAGTTTAAAATTCGACAGATATTGATTGATTTAAAAAAACGCGATAATTTTATTCCCAAATAAATGGCGCTTTGAAATTCCTAATAAAATTACTTGGGTTACTATGGAAACGTATTGAGGTTGAATTGTCAAACTTGACGCTTATTAATTTAATTGCTTGTGTTCTCGAACGTAAAATGATAAGTGATGATGAAATTTCCATTCCTGGGACTCCTCCAGAACTGGTTGAGGCAGTAAATACTGCTTAATTAGAATTATTGCCAAAGAAATCAAGAGAAAAGTACGAAAATGCATACAGACGTTTTATGGATTATCGCATGAGTAAAAATACGAGTTCTTTCTCCGAAAATGTTGTAATGGCATACTTCCTAGACCTTTGTTTAAAGATGAAATCTTCAACATTATGGGCCAATTATTCAATGCTGAAGTCAACCCTTACACTTAAACACAATGTAGATATATCTACATACTCAAAACTTCGTTCTTTATTGAAACGGCAAGCTCAAGGTTATAGGGCAAAGAAATCTAAGATTTTAACGAAGGAAGAAATTGAACATTTTATCCAGGAAGCTCCAGATAAAGAAAATTTAATGAATAAGGTAATTTACAAGGTTTTAATTTCTATTTAGATTATAGCTTTATTTATTTTTTAGGTTGCTGTAATATTTGGTATTTCTGGGGCCTCTAGAATGGATGAGTTAGTCCAAATGACTGTACACGATATAGAAGACTTAGAATCTAAGCTTTTAATCAGCATACCTGATTCGAAAACCAACAAACCAAGATCATTTGTAATTAATCAGATCTACTTGAATGTTTATCGAAAGTATGTTTCGTTAAGACCAGAAAATATGAACAGTGACCGATTTTTCTTTAAATATCAAAGCGGAAAGGGTTGTAGACAAGTGGTAGGAATTCATCAATTTAGAAAAATGCCCAAAATAATTGCTACTTATTTGAACTTGGTAAATCCGACAGAATATACTGGTCACTGCTTTCGTCGGTCTTCTGCAACAATATTGGTTGACTCTGGTGCCGACATAACTAGTTTAAAGAGGCATGGCGGATGGAAGTCATCAAACGTTGCTGAAGGATATATCGAAGAATCGCTTAACAATAAGGTTGAGGTGGCAAATAAAATTTTC
Organism: Diabrotica balteata; assembly: GCA_918026665.1. NCBI lineage: Eukaryota > Metazoa > Arthropoda > Insecta > Coleoptera > Chrysomelidae > Diabrotica > Diabrotica balteata. Next base: position 158,041,712 of record OU898280.1, read on the forward strand.
ACAGTACAAAATATTCAACAAAATGACACTTCCACCCTGCATGTTGTCCAAAATGTTTCTCATAGTTCTAAGAGTGCTCCTCCAATGTTCAATAATTGTACTAACTGTCAAATTACTGTAAATATAATAAATTGATCTTAAAAATGTACTCAGCAATGACTTGATGTTTTCAAAATATAAATTAATTCCTTATACCTAAGCAATGTGTTTTCTATCATTTATGTAGAACACTAACAACTGTACGGAAATATCATTTCCTTACAGTAAGGAAATGACATTTCCTTACAGTAAGGAAATCCTGACTTTTTCTTCAAGAAATTTTGACAGGAATGTCAAAATTTCCTGGCGATTTGCGGAAAAGTATATTTTCTAGCAACTATATCTCATGGTAAACATAATAGTGAGTCGAACACAATATTTAAAACTTTCTGTTTGTGTGTTTTTAATTAAAGTTAAACTGACTGCAGCATCAATTTTTACGATATCATTTCAATAAAAAATTATACTTCTGAAAAACACCACTTTCATTTTATCTTAAGTACTTCTTCAAAAGAAAAGAAGGATATTCCATACAATGTATTCGACAAATAAAAGGATGATAAATCACCTATTCCCCGTTCTTAATTCGCAAAGCAATCAATTTCAGGAAGGCCATAAAAATAATATAAACCTGCAGACGTGGTGTCAATTGCATTTTTATGTTTTTATTTCGTCGAGGGAAGGGAAAAGATGAACAACACATAAATAAATTTCTCTCTTTTCCTTCGGAGCCAAGGAAAATACTCTCAGCGAGTTTGATTACAACACTTTAATCCAATATCGAAGTATGCATAGAATTTATGCTCTTAAATACACTGAAGCGTCTAAAAGTTTTAATCAATTTTCGAACATGAAAAAGAATCTCGGGGTATTCGGTGGAGCAACTCTCTTCTCTTTCCGGCGGCGGTTCGAATAATATAACAAACAGAATAAAAGGATTGCAAGTTATAATTCAATCAGAATTAAAACTGATACTAGCCTGCATAATAATAAGGTAGGAAATACAGAAACTTATAATTCGGTTAAGAATTTTCAATAACAAGAAGTTTTGTGTTTGTTTTGAATAAATGTTGGAGCTGGGCTAAAGTAAGATTGGATTGATTAATGTAGATTCCGAGAAAATCCAGATAATTTAAGGGTATTATATTTTAGGTGGTGAAGTTTTATTAAAAGGTACTTGATTAATATTACGCTTTAACAGTTCTTTTCAATTTTTTTGATTGTTAATATTCTTGTCTTATTAACCAAAATTCATGTATAAATGTTTATACGCCCTGTATAACAGGTTCAAAACAAATTTTAGAGTATAGAGTAAAGTAAATTTTTATTTGCATGAATTTTTTAACATAATTGAGCAATAAACGTCACATTATTAATCACATATTAAAAAAATTTATATTGATATCTTCTTCTTCCTATGCCGTCCCCATTAACGGAGGTTGGCGACCACATTTTTAAAAGCTTCTCTGTCTTTTGCAACGTGGAATAATTCGTCTACAGTCATGTTTGTCCAGTCTCGAATATTTCGCAGCCATGACTTCCTCTTTCTACCTATTCCCTTTTTGCCATCGACTCTACCCTGCATGATGACCTGCAGAAGACTATATTTATTATTTCTTAGTATGTGTCCAAGGTATGCAGTCTTGCGTACTTTTATCGTTCTCAACAATTTTTTGACTCGACCCATTCTTCTCAGCACTTCCTCATTGGTGACCCTGGCAGTCCATGGGATTCTCAACATTCTCCGGTATATCCAGAGTTCAAAGGCTTCAATCTTTTTAACTATTTGCGCTTTTAGTGTCCATGCTTCTACCCCGTACAATAATTGCGACCAGACGTAACATTCAACAAACCTCAGTCTCAGCGCAATATTCAGATTTTTGTCACAGAACAATTGTTTGAATTTTAAGAACGCTGCCCTTGCCATTTCTATTCGTACCCGATCTCTTGGTCTGGATCTAATTCTGTGTTGATGTAAGCTCCCAAATATTTATATTTTGTCACTCTCTCTATTTGCTGTCCACCAAGAGTTAGTTGTTCATTATTTATTGGACTCCTTGATACTATCATAAATTTGGTCTTATCTGTGTTGATGTCAAGTCCCATTTGAATGCATTCACTATTTATTGCATCTAGTAAAGTTTGTAGATCTTCTATACTCTCAGCCATAATTACCGTGTCATCTGCAAATCTCATGGTGTTTATGATTTCTCCACCAATTCTTATTCCCTCTTTTCTTTCCCATAAGACTTTTCTGAATATGACCTGTGAGTACACGTTGAAAAGCGTCGGAGACAAGACGCATCCTTGCCTAACCCCTCTCGCAATCGGTATATTATTTGTTTTTATATCGTTCACCTTTACTACTGCTTTCTGGTTCCAGTATATAGCCCTAATAAACTCAATGTCTTTTTTGTCTAAATTGATGTTTTTTAATTCATCTATTAACTTCATATGCTGCACTCGGTCAAAGGCCTTCCTAAAGTCTATGAAGCATACATATGCACTCTTGTTATATTCCCGACATTTCTGCAAGAGTACCGTCAACGCAAATAATGCCTCTCTTGTACCCATGCCTCCTCTGAAGCCAAACTAAGTTTCATCTATCTGTTCCTCACATTTCTTATAAATTCGGTTTTGAACAATTTTCAAAAGAATCTTTAAAGGGTGGCACATTAGGCTTGTCAATCTATAGTCATTACATGATTTGGGATTGTTGTTTTTTGGTAGAGGTAAAAATATCGATTTAAGCCATTCTTCCGGGATGTTGCCCTCTACATATATGTGGTTGAGAATTCGGGTGAGTCTCTTTATATTACCGTCATCTAAGGCTTTTAACAGTTCAACTGGAATTTGATCAGGACCCGGTGCTTTTCCTTGTTTTGCATTCTGTAGGGCATTCTTTACTTCTAAGGGTAAAATTTGTATGTATATTGATATGACAGATTAAAATATAATTTTAACATAACAAAATAAAGTTTGCTGATCAGGAAGAAGAATAGGCCAGGCACTGCTTCATAGTATATGGCTCAATGTTGACTAGTTGTTGAAAAACCTTTCTTTTAAAAGCTTGGTAGTGTGTTTTCAGTTGAATATCAGATGGTAGATTATTGTAAAATTTAACACACGCATACAAACGACTTCTCTCTGGTATAGATAATCTGTGAAGTGGGAAATTTAAATTAAGGTTTCTTGTATTATATTCATGATTGCGAAGCAGGTGATAAAACAAAGAAAAATTTTTAAAAGGTACATAATACATTCAAATATATACATGACTGAGAAAGTGAGTATATTGAGTAATTTGAATCAGCTTCTAGAGCAGCCCTACTCAAACTGGTACGCAAAGCACTTAAAGGTGGTACTCTATAAACTAGGACAAACGATGAATTTTAATAAAATTTACTAACAAATGTTATCTTTTCGTCATCAGTTTCCTCGTGGCCGACAGTTGTTGTGGTTGGTTTTGTCGAAACGAGTAATCTGCTGTTACTGATTCGTGCTAATTTTTGCATATAAAAAAATGGACAAGTGGCTTAAAAGAGACAACTTTGCCAAAGAGACAACAACAAAAAGTGGCAATCAGAGTGCCTACACTGCTTCGTCATGGAAGCAGTATAGGCATTATGATTTAATACCTTCGGGATCGGGAGAAATACGGTTCCAATGTAGGTGTACACTTCCATACAAATACTCAGTCTACATTACCTAACATGAATTTAAAAAAATCCTTATTCTCCTAAAAATTTCTTTTTTATTATATTTGACTCAAATTTATTTAATTGAAATTTAACTTTTTGAGCAGTATGATCAGATGTATGAGCATTGAATACAGCAGAATCAAATAAGTCAGGATTTGTAAAAATATTATCCCTTACAGGATTTTTTGTTACCTTGTATGCGTGTATAGTCTTTGATGGAAGGTTTAATATCAAAGGAGGTTAAAAACATTTTTAATATGTCTGGCCACTTCGCACACTCAAACAGCTTATCTGTTAAAATTACCAGCCAGAAAATGATGTAGTCCTTGTCAACTAAATCACAAAGTATTTGGTCTAATTTGTTTATAAAAATTTATGGGTTTTCTGTTCGGTAGATGGATAGGATTACAATCTTCTTCTTCAATTCTTCAATCAATTCGCACTTCTGCAGCGGAACACTCAAACACTGTTCTTTCTTATAAACTAAAAATATCTTCCCGGGCTTTTGCAATAAATGTGTCTTTGATGTAACGCATTAACATCATACTCCAGTGAACTGTTTCGACAATATGAAGAGATCGGTTTAAAATTCCTCACATTGTAGTCCCTCAGTTGTTCTGTTTTTCAGGGTTCAGTTAAACAAAGAGCAAAGCATTCATCATGATCTTCTAGGATAAAATTAATGGCATCAATACTTGTTTTAATTGATTACCTATTTAAGTAATTTCTTTTGGTGTGTGGCGTAGACTGTCTTTTGACACTGGGGTGTCTCTGTACATTTCGAAAATGGTTGAAAATTACACAGCTGGGCCATAATTCTTGCTGTATTAAATGAGGTATTTCTAATTCTGGAACAATAATTAAAAACTTAACTTTTTGTACTTATCTGTCCTGGTTTTCAATTTTTTGCAGATAACGTTTCGATCCAGTTTTCTTTCGTTTAGATAGTTAAGTATTTTTATAAACTTGCGTTTTTGGATAGAAACCTGACAGAAAAATTGCTATATGTTTTGTGGTCACAGGCAGGATACAACTAGCATTCTTATTGCTTCCCTGGAGTGAATTTGGTAGTTTAATAATTGTTGGACGAGTTGTTTTGTAAAAACCTTTTTTTGGGTTTCCGATTTATCATTTTCGTTGTCAATCAGCTGACGGTTGATATCTTTGACAGGTCACGGATGCAATTGAGATACTTAATATTTTTGGTTTAGGTGGCACCTCAGACAAATTCACAGATCAAAGTAGCTATTTTGTGACTGTTTGAACGGACGTTATGGTCTCTATCACATCATTTTGTTCTTCTAAAATGGATGGATTGTTATTGTTTTTCTTAGTTTGTGCGGCATTTTTTACCCCCATTGAATTTTTTCACTATGCTTTCAATTTTTTCCATACCAGCTTATTATTTTTCTTACTAACTCACAAATTAGTTCATTTAGCAGATAAATGATCGTATTTTCCATGCCATCCTCAGTATTTAAGGTTTTCTTAGAATCACAAGCGTTTCATCTAAAATTTTGCGGCAGTACCCCGTACCATGCATCGTTTATGGAACGCTTTTCCACACTTTATACATATTATTATGCTTATTTTCTTTTTATTGTTTCAGTTTTGTAACAAGTAAACTTAGTTTTTTCGCTCTCGCTGTCGCGATCATCCTTATCGAACGTCATCTTAACAAACTTCAAGATGGCGTCAAATTCATTTTTAACTACATTTAAAGGGCTCCGAACATGTAAATCTAGATAGCACTGATGAAGGAATTATCATCATTATCATGCACCTGTATGCGTCCACTACTGGACATAGGTCTGTCTCAGCTCTTTCCATCGAAAAAGTTTTGTGATGTAGCCTGTGATCATCATCTAGCCTCAAGAGTCTACTGTTGAACATAGGCCTCTTCCTCATGTTTCCAACCCCGTCTATAGTGCGCCGCTCTTATCCAGTTTTTATTGAGTCTTCTTAAATCGTCAGTCCATCTTGTAAGTGGTCGACCGACGCTTCTCTTGTCTTCTCTTGGCCTCCATTCCAATAAACTCTTTGTCCATCGCCCATCTGTCATTCTGGCTATGTGTCCTGTCCATCTCCATTTTAGTCTGGCTATCTTCTCGATGATGTAGCCATGGAGCCAATTTGTCAGGCCATGGAGTTTGGGATGTGTACATTGTAAAATGGCGTGCACCCCATCCATCCATGCTATGGCATGCTGGACGAGCCATACAGTCTGTAGTCAACACCCCGAAGTATGAGCGGGAACACAAAATGTTCCAATAATCATACTCTTATGAAACGCACCTGGCGGATCATAAGAGCCTTCACATTTTACTCTTCTTCAACTTGTTTTAAGTGAAATAACTTTAATCTTTTCTATCAGCCTCTCTTGGCTAACTCTTGTTTTCTTCCGACCCCGAATGGCGATTAGGTTTCCGAAGGCAGACGGGTCACTATATTTCTTTCTAATATATTCTTCCCATCCACACTTTCTTTCCCTCCCCATCCTACCCAACAAAAATACGAAGAAAACCAGATGCAAAAAATTCGTAAGTTAAGGTGGAAGCTATCGTGCTAAAAACTGAATGGTTGCACGTCACGCGGCCGCTAACGATGCTCTTGGGACACCGGGCGAAATCCCATTGAATATTAGAATTGTTCCTGTACGCGGGGCTCTACAGGAATCGACCAACGTTCCCCAGCTACTCGTGGGAATAAATATGAATACTCACCAACATGCTAGGCAAGCACGGTGTTTAAATGCCAAAAACCCGACCACTGTAAACCAACCCTATTCAATGCGCGTCAAAAATATAAACCTCAACATCGCCACATATAATGCTCGGTCACTCTCTACCGAAGAAAGATTCGAAGAAATTGAGAAAGAACTCTCAAAAGTGAACTGGGATATTGTAGGTATCAGCGAAGGTGAAAAAATGGGAGAGAGTCTTACCTCACTCCCATCAGGCCATTTATTTTATTACAAAGGAGAAGAGGAGTCGACAGTCGGAGGCATCGGCTTCTTTATTCACAAAAGAATTGCTAACCGAATTGTGTCAATAAACCAAATCTCAACAAGAGTGGTCTACTTAAACATCAAAATAAAGTTTTATTTTTGGACTACTTATTGAGATGCCTTTTTGCAATTCATTAAGCGATCTGCTTGTAATATATTTTCTCCCTATATCTTAACTCGTTGTGGAGAGAGAATACATCATAGCCTGACTTGTTTTAAGTGGAATTGATTTGAAGGTATGTCAAACAATTTTACTCATAAGTAGTTCAGTAGTTACTGAGTTGTACAAGCATAACGTGATATTTTTGCTAATACCTGTTTTAACAAATTATTAATGACTATTGGTCTATTAATTGTATTTAGTCTTTTGATATCTTCCTATATCTTTTTCGTTCATTATAAATTTATTCAAACGATCTCTCAACAGACTGTAGTAAAACCGATTTATGTCGTCCATTAACCAGACTGATGTTAGAACAATTGATAATGTTAGAAAAGAGAAGGACATGACAAGCGATAGATCCTGATTGATGCGATGCCAACCGACAATCTGCGGTGACGTCCGGTCCAGGACGATCGGCATATTGAGACTTCCTTCCTGACCGTCTGCCCTGATATAATGCGACTTCATGGCCTTCGCGTGCCCCCTTCTTCGATTCACTTGGTAATTTTATTGATTATAGGTAATAAAAAGAGCAAAATGTATTAAATTATATTACCGATTTCAGAGGCGTACACACTCTGTTGAATATATTTTTGTTCACAACATTAAAAAGCAGTTTGATTTGACAAAAGATATCTATACTACGAATAATCCAAAAATGTTTTTAGTTATTCATTAAGAAACTCTTTCACTGAATAATATGGTCTTTTAGATAAATAGGCTAAATACCTCGAATTCCGTAGAAATTTAGTTTTTTTTTATCAAGATGTCGTCATTTATACAATCAAAAGCTTTGGCATAGTCACAAAAAACAGTGACAGTGTAAATTATTGGTTATTGCAGGAAAACAGCATCACTGGTATATTTCGATCATTTAATGAAGGAAAAGCAACCTCAGTCATCTTGCTTGATTTTTCTAAAGCCTTCGACACTATTGATCACGCTCTTCTTTGTGCTAAATTGAAATAGGTATTTTGGATTTGATGATACCTCCTTACAGTTTTTCAAATTTTATTTGGTAAATCGTTATCAAAAGTTTATAATCGATAATAATTCATCTGAATTTGCATCTGTCACTTCAGGGGTGCCTCAAGGATCGGTTCTTGGTCCTCTTCTTTTTTCAATATATATTTCCGACCTGTATAAATCTTTAAATTATTTGAAATTGCACTCTTTTGCATACGACATACAACTGTATTTTTTTTTAATCTAACTCTGTAAATCAAGCGTCACAAAAAATAAATCAGGATTTGGAATCTATTTGTACTTATTCCACTAGATATAATCTTAAACTAAATGGTAAAAAATGTAATTCTTTGTTATATTGTTTAAAAAATTATAAAGCTACTGTTCAGGATAACTTAAAACTAATTATAAAAAATGAAACTCTAAAAAATGTTAATAGTTGCAGGAACTTAGGAATCACGCAACTTAAGCTACGATTTCAAGAGCATGTCACCCTTTTAGTAAAAAATTGCTATTTAGTTATGCGTTAACTGTATAGAAGTAAAGGCATTTTAAACTTTAAATTGCGTAAGTTACTTTGTGAAACTATGGTAATGTCAATTCTTAATTATGGGCTCTTGGTATTTTATCCTTGCTTAGATCAAGTTACGAAATTAAGGTTGCAAAAAATTCAAAATATTTGTCGCAGATTTATGTTTGGCATAATAAAATATGATCGTGAATCATCTAAAATAAAAAAAACTTCAATGGTTAACCATAGATAATTTATACAAGTATCACCTCGCCTCATTAATAATTATTTCGTCGTCAAATCCTATTTATTTAAGGAAAAAATTAGTATTTCGTGGAGATGCTCATAATCTGGATCTGAGATATCCTCATAGTCTTATGCTACCAAGGTATAGACTAGCTATTTTCCAGCGATCGTTTACATAGTTTAACAATAAATTTAAGAGGTAAATATCAAGAGGCAGCATTATAAGAAATTTTTACTACAATCGCAGTAACGTTATTATTATTATATAGTATATTGTTGTCCTTATTGTTACCATTAGATATTTTTGTTTTTGTTTATCTTTCATATCACATATCACACATCACAAATTTTTTTTTTTTTAATTATTTTTTTATATTAATTTTCCAGTAGCCACATGACTATTTTTTCATTTTCAACTTTTTTTCATTTTCAAATTATTTTAAACTAAATTTTGTAAACTTGAGGTTAAGTGGAGTAGCTCTAGCTAGACTTCGCCTCATTGACCTAGTCTTTGTAAAATTTTACAGACTAAATAAAGGCAATTTATTATTATTATTATTATTTATTAAATAAAAAGCCGAACTGACTTTGTGATAAGCCAGGCTTTTCTAACTAAGTCTCTCAGGAAGATTGGCTTTTGATAGTACTCATTGTTTGGATCAGTTCAGATTTATCAACTGGTTTTATAAAGGATAAATTCTAGACCTTTTTTGAATTGGGGGGATAGGAAATAGTTATGGCCAATATATATTGTGGTAAAATAATTGGTGTTATATTTTTACTCACATTTACGAAGTATTCATTTAGATTTTTAGGGTTTGGTACAGAAAATGTTTGAGATGTGTTAGTTTTATTTCAAATATTGTTTATTATGAACCAAGTTTATTATATTGTATATTATATATTGTAGTATTGTTATTTTCCCGTTCTGTATAAAATTTTAATTCACGTATTTCAAATTCTATTCTGAATAAGGTTTTTATTTACGTTTTAAAAAATCTGTCAAGAAAAACACTTTAGTGTCTCCTGGAATAGATTAAACATCCAATTGTTTACTTACACAACCAAATTGCCTTTTAATTTGTTTTCGCCCATAGTAAATTTAAACTATATCGGATTTCTATTAAGATCGGCGTGAGAATTGAAAATATATTTCGAACCGATGCGGCTTGAGATCCAAGATAAAGAGAGACAAATTTTTTCAAATTATTCCAGGTTAAGATCTTGCAGAATTCGGGGTATGGTGTTTAGCTAGTTTGAGTCTGGTCTTTCGGCCATTTAAGTGATACTGGTGACGCTAGTACTATCAGATTCTCAGTTAGACTTCGATATAGGCAGATTATAGAATTATGGCCGCTTCGCGCTTTGGCATTAGTCAAGCGGTAAATAAGTATTTGCTAGTAAGTTATAGAAGCAATGAAGAACTATGAAGCCCTTCCTTTATTCGAGTGGTGATTATTATTTAAATATTTTCGTGACCAAAAACTTGGATCAAAATTAAGGCCAGTTGAATTTTTTAAATTATGCAACTTTTGGCGAACTTCTCAATAATTATTTTTCGTGTGTTTTTTTTTTCAATCTTTTCAACGGCGGGGTTAGATTTATCATTTTTTCTCCATCATATCCTTAAAATTCGAAAAAAAAACCAATTGTTCTGATAGTTTTTCACCTTTTTTACCGCATAATCACAAATGTTTATGTCAATAAAACGATTTTTGATATATTTGTTTGTTATTTCTAATAGGCCATTTTCAGACCAAAACATGCTCAAAGTACGAAAACCCCATTTTTTTGATATGTTTTTCCATGTTTTTAGCACATAACCTTAGCGGTATGTGAATGAACAACGATTTTTCATTGGTTTTTTTTTCATTTTTATTTACAATGACAGAGTCATATTCGCTATTTCTACGAGAAATATTTATGTACTCTGAATTCAAAAAACTAAATATGTAATGTAAATATCTTAAATGTAATATAAATGAATATAATAAATACCTACAAAACCCAATTTTTTTTTTTTTTGAAAAATCCAAATATTTTTACTTAGTTCATGTTAATCCAAAAAGCTGAAAAACAAATCAGAGGGTTTTGGGCAATAAAATGTATGATCTCTAATTTTTTTAGATTTTTTAATTCAAAGGATCACTCAAAACAAATTTTTTTTGAAACAACACATTTTTTGGCATAGAGGACCCCAAAAGCCACATGGGGAGCTTAAAATTTCTAAATATGTAATTTTAAGTGCCAAACTCCAAATAAAAATCCAGCCGAGTGTACATTTTACCTAAGTTCATGTTAATCAAAAAAATCTGAAGGTTTCGTTGCATTAAACTGTATATTCGTCAATTTTTTTAGATTCTTTAAAGCAACGGATCTCTCAAGAAACTTTTGGTCGAAAAACACATTTTTTGCGACAGAGGACCCCAGGTTTCACCTATATATCTATCTATCGATCTATCTAATTAGCATTCTTCGGTCCATCTCCCAATCCTTTTCCATTCTTCTCTGTCTGTCGCTACAGTCATCCACCTAGAGCCCATGTGCTTCTTGATATCATCTGTCCATCTCATTTGGGGCCTTCCTCTGCTTCGTTTATATTCCCACTGTATCCAACTTATAAGAATTTGGTTCCATCGGTCTTCTTTTTGTCTTATATTATGTCCGGCAAATCTCCATTTCAATTTTGCAACTTCTTGTCTAACATCCCTCACTTTTGTTTTCTCTCTTATCCACTCGTTTCTTTTTTTATCCATTAGTCTTATGTGCAACATTTGTCTTTCCATTGCTCTTTGGGTTTTTATGATTTTGTCCATGTTTGCTTTTGTAAATGTCCACGTTTGGGAACCATAAGTAAGAACAGCGAGTACGCATTGATTGTATACTTTGGTCTTAAGATGATGTGGATATCTTTTGTTTTTAAGATTGTAGCTTAGTTTGCTAAATGCCGCCCATGCCAGTCTAACTCGTCTCTTTATCTCTGCTGTTTGGTTCTCTTTGTTAAGTTTTATAGTTTGACCAAGATATATATAATCCTAGGTTTTACCTAGTGAGCTTAAAATGTAGCTAAAGTGGTTCCTAAATATATACTTTCAAGTACCCGACCCCAAATAAAAATACAGCCGTGTGTAGATTTTACCATCTTATTTCGCTGTAGCATTTTGTGGGAATCCTTTATCTTAAAATTTGACGTAACAGACAAAATCTGGGGATATTTTTGTATTTAGATTCCAAAGTTAGTTGAAAACAAACTATAGATTTTAAGAAGGAAATCGCAGTTCCCTGTGAACTTAATATTTGTGCTTTTTTGTAACCACATGTCAGTAAATTTCTATTGTATGAGTACTTTTAAACGAAATTTTATAATTTTTGTAATATATCCTACTTATAAATTTTTTGATATACATACTATCTATATAGGGTAGCTACAAGCGCGACGCTGATATAACGTCTTTGAAGTAAACACGTCAGATTGGGATGATATTGATTTTTTTTCCTTGGTTCGTATTAACAGTTGATAATAAAAGTTTTATTGTTATTTTCATTACCGCCGATCAAAAACCACTTTATGACTGTCTTTTTATACAAAATATGACATCTTTCGGCTCTGTATCGTAGAATTATTTCTTCGTAGGATATTTAGGAAAACAAATCCGAGAAGCACTAAAACGTACGAAGTCGGGTTAACGAGCTGTGATGTAAAGGTATAAACAGAATAATAGTGGTTCAATAATACAAAGAATGTTTAGAATTTATTGGATAGTCAACGATTGGGTTACAGACTATTAAGTATTTGAAATTTTTGCTATTTTTATAAACAAATGCGCTACCGACATACCTCGGTATAATACTAAATGTGGTCCTAGCCTAGACGATCAATCTGCTTCATCAAACCATTAAGTCAATCGATTGACAATGATTGATTTTTTTATAAAAAAACCCTTATTGATAATCCACGTACAATTCACATGTTACACTGGTTGTGTGCTTGTGTTTTGTTCTTGTTTTTGAGTTTGGTAAACAAAAGGAAAACCGATGCTGGTGCATGGAGTGGTACAAATTAAGGAACCGCTTTACTTATGAACATTTACTAAATTTCTTGCGTGCTTCAGAAGCAGGCGATTACAGAAACTTTTTGAGAATGAATCAAGAAAATTTTGATTACCTACTTACAAATATGCGTGAAGCGAATATCCTGCAACTCAAAGATTGTCTATCACACTCAGGTACCTAGCATCTGGCAAAGATTTAGAAAACCTGAAATTTACTTGCGCCATTGCTCCTCAGACTCTGCAGTACATCATATTGAAAACTTGTTTAGCAATTACAAAGGCATTAAAGGAATACGTTAAGATAACTATTTTTTTAAGTAGCTCTACTTATATAATATATATTAGAAGTAAGTACAAATTATATATTCACAAATAAGGGTACAAGTTTATAATAAGGAAAATGAAGAGAAGTTACCAACCTTTTCTTCATCGAGTGGTTCTTGGTGTCGTCCTGGTAGTTGGCTTACTTTTGGGGGAGCTGGGTTAAAGTACTCTTGCCAAATATTCGAAGATGACGATGGTGAAGGTGACGACAGTAGAAAACGCACTCGTTCTCTAGCCACGGTGTCATTTCTACTTTAAAAATTGTGTCAATAATTAATATTTCCGCAAATTGTCGTTGGTCCCGAGCCAGCTTTTTCTTTTTCATTGTCCACTCCTTCAGTCTCGGGGAGCTTGAAAGCTCAGTCGCTAGTCCCACTAACTGTTCAGTACTATCTGGTTCTGCTTTTCTTACACTTCTGTTTAGGAAGGGCAAGTTTGGAAGTCGGCATTGCAATTAGGCTAGAAGGAGATGCCGTAGTGTAGGAATCTAGAAGTGACTAGTCAGTTTTCATCAGGAATTGGTGGCTTCAACGAATACTAAAATACAAGAAACGAAAGCTTACAAAAGCACAAAAACTATTTAATAATGTACATACATATTTTTGTTAACCGTTATATAACCGTTATTTAACCGTTATATAATTGAAATGTCAGCTTCGTATTTTGTTTCTCATTTAGGTTCTGAAGTTCCTTCACAGGATGGATGGAGTGCAGTTGCTCAGGAATTCAATGGTCAATGAAATTTTCCCAACTCCGTAGGGAGCGCTGACGGCAAACACGTGGTAATTCAAAAGCCCCGCAATTCTGGATCTTAGTATTATAATAACAAACGTTATTTTAGCATTGCGCTTATAGCTATTATTAATGCAAATAATAAATTTCTGATGATCGATGTGGGAGCGAATGGTCGAGTGTCAGAGGAAGGTGTGGTGAAGAGTAGAATATTTTGGCGCAAGTTGTCTGAGAACTAGTTTAAAATGGCAGATCCAAGAGAGTTGCCAGGCATTCCTAATAAGAATTTTCCGTACGTGTTCGTAGGAGATGAACCTTTCAGCTTCTCACTCGATACATGAAGCCCTACAACAGGCTTCAGGCTTTCAATTATAGACTCTCCCAAGCTATAAGAGTCCTAGGAAATGCATTTTGAATATTAACAAAGGTATTCAAAACATTTCAAAATACCATTAAATTTGAGTAGACAAAGTTAAAAAAATCGTTATGGTGTGCTGCCATTTGCATAACACATTGTACTCAAAAAAACAGAGTCAACTATTTACTCCCTCATAAGATTGACAGGAACAAAATTACTGGAACTCGTTCCAGGCAAGACACTCTACAGATGGCCTCTCTTCAAAGAACTAAAGGTAATTCAACAGTAGAGGCAAAAAGAATATGGGATGACTTCTGTTAATTCTTCAACAGCTCTGTTTGAGTTTCGTGTCAAGACAAGTGCCTGAGTGAATAAGTAATCATTATTTTCGTGCTACAGCCCTTAGAAGGCCTCGACCTTATCAAGTTTTCTACGCCATTCTGTTCTGTCCCTTGCTTGCATTATCCAAATGCCGACTCCGAATTGGGACTATTCAATAGAAATAAAATTTAGGATAGAGAAAGCAAGGTCTGTATTTCAAAAAACTTCTTCTTCTTCTTAAGTTGCCGTGCATTTCTGCGTAGGCGTCCACCGTACATCGTCTTGTCAGGTGTGATGTTAAATATTCTGGATTAAATAATTCTGTTTTTAGCAGCATTGCGAAGCATTTCATAGCTGTGGATTCCTGTCCATTGTCGAATATTGCGCAACCATGACATTTTTTTACATCCGAGACCTCTCCTACCCTCTATCTTCCCTTCGAGTATCAGTTGCTGAAAAGTGTATCGTTCTCCTCGTATAATGTGCCCCAAGTATGCAGTCTTCTTACTTTTTACATAATTAAAAAGTTCCCTATCCTGTAAGCCCGCTCTTCTGAGTACTTCCTCATTTCTGACCCTGTCCGTCCATGATATTCTGTATCATGCATGTAAAAAGCGGCTAAGCTATTTAAATGTTTATTTAAATGTTTTATTAATGATGCAAAAAGAAAAGAGTTATTAACCATAATAAAAATAGCCAAAATCGAACACCTCGGTCACATCATGAGAAACAGCGAAAGATATGGGCTGCTGCAATTAATTCTTCAAGGAAATTGAAGGATTTCCTGACTGAAAACTCTACATATGTGGTTCAACACAACCACAAAAATCTTTTGAGAGCAGCAGTTTACAAAATAAAGATTGCCATGATGGTTGTCAACATCTGAACCGGATTGGACTACAAAAAGAAGAAGATCTTAATGTTCTTAAAACTTTTTATAGAAACTTTAGAAAACCCTATACAGTTATGAAAGTATTGCGTCGTACTAATGCGGCTTACTGAGCATTTTTTTAAGGTTTACACTATTTATTTATGTTAACTAATGTTTACTTTTAGCTAAGTTTTAATAAAAATAAAAAATTTCATAAAATTGTAATCGGCTGTTTTAAATGCGCAAGTATATGTATTTAGTTTTAATTGATTGAATAGTGGATTTAAAAGAAAATAATTAAACAGCATATATTGTAAATATTACATCTTTATTATTAGTTAAATAATTGGTTATAACTTGTACCTCATCTCTTTTCTCTCGCCTGTTTATTTCCTCCCCTATCCAATACTAATAATTACACTGTGCGCTGGTTAACCTGACTGATAAATATACTTTGTTACAAATCCACGCAATCAAAGAAGCACAAAAGGACCTCCCAATCTCCCAGTATACCGACTCTATAATCCAAAGGTACAAAAGAATGAATTGACCCGTATATCTCGTGTCTCCTGTTTAATTGAAGGGTGATCTACTGATCTCTGTAGGTAGAGGAAACAATGGAACACGAGAGTTGGACAGCTGCAGGTATGTGGACTAATCAAGAACAATTTAAGAACTATTAGTTCATATACCCGTATAAAACGACATAGGGGCGCCTTGATAGCATCTAAGAATAAAAATACAAGGGATGTAAAAATGTTTCAGCAAAATTAGTCTCCAGACGATAATTTATTGATGTATTTTTACCATCATTATAAAACAATTTTACAATATTACAATAACATGAAACGAATAAAGAATACATATATCTTTCCATGCCGTAAAATATTTAGTTATTCTGTGTATTTCTTCTTCTTTAGATGCCATGCATTTCTGCATAGGCGTCCACCGTACATAGTCTTGTCAAGTGAGATACTAGATCGTCAGAATTTAATTATTTTATTTTTTCGAAACATTTCGTAACTATCGAGTTCTGTCCATTGGTGAATATTACGCAGCCATGGCATCTTTTCACACCCTTCTTCAAGTGCTGTCTCCATCAATGGAGGTTAGCGGTTATGGTGGCAAACGTTTGTCTATCTTCAGCTGCTCTTAAGAGTTCCTCAAATCCAAGTCCTGTCCAGTTTCTGATATTACGTAACCAGGACAATTTTTTTCTTCCAATTCCTCGCTTTCCTTCTATTTTGCCTTTTATTATCAACTGAGGGATGTAGTATTTCTCGTTGCGCAACAAATGCCCTAAATAACTGGTTTTTCTTCTTTTGACTGTTCTCAATAGTTCTTTTTCTACATTGAGTCTAGCTAGTACTTCTTCGTTTGTTTTTCGTGCTGTCCAAGGAATTTTTAAAATTCTACGGTACACCCACATTTCAAATGCCTCGATTCTATTCAGGCTCTGTATTTTTAAAGTCCACGTTTCGACTCCGTAGAGAAGAACAGACCAGATAAAACATTTTACATTGAGATAAGTTTTAATCTCAATTTAATATTTATATGTGTATCGCAAAATAGAACGCGCATCTTAAAGAAACTATCCCTAGCTTGAGCAATTCTCGCTTTAATTTCTTGTTCTGGGTCCAGCTTGCAATTAATCCAACAGCCAAGGTATTTGTATTGGTTTACCTGTTCTAAAATATTCCCATTTATTTTTATAGGTAAGGGGATATTCTGTTTTCTTTGGATCACCATTACTTTTGTTTTTTTTTTTCGTTGATCTTCATTCCAAACTCTCGACAAGCATTCTTGAGGTGGTCTATAACCCCCTGTAAGTTTGTGTCTGTATCAGCCAGTAGGACAGTGTTATCTGCATATCTTATGCTAGCTATTGGTTCTCCATTAATTTGTATTGCTGTGGAAAGGTTTTCCAAGGCTTGCTTGAATAGTAGTTCCGAGTAAAGATTGAACAGCATAGGGGATAGTATGCATCCTTGCCTTACTCCTTTATTTATACTAATATTTCTAAATGTATGATCGGCGATCCTAATCTTGGCACTCTGCCTCCAATATAAGTTCTTAATTAATCGGAGATCTTTACTATCCAAGTTGATGCTCTGCAAGGAATTTAACATTTTATTATGGTTTACGCGATCAAATGCCTTTTCAATGTCTACAAAACATAGAAAGACATCCTTTTGTTGGTCGTAACACTTCTGCAGCAGTACTTGTAGTGAAAACAAGGCCTCTCTGGTCCCCATTCCGGCTTTGTATACCCTATTGTGAAGTATTTTTAATAGAATTTTAAGCACTTGGCTCATAAGACTTATTAATCTAAAATCTGCGCATTGCCTGGAGTTAGCTTGTTTTGGAATGGGAATAAAAATAGATTCTAACCATTCCTCTGGTATTTCCCCAGTATCGTAGATTGTATTAAACAAAATTACTAACAAATCAATGTTATTACTTTCGATCAATTTAAGTATTTCAGGATAAACTTCATCAGGTCCAGGGCTTTTGTTGGTCTTTAACTGTTTGATGGCATATTCCACTTCGACTTTTAAAATTGGTGGGCTTTCAGTAACATTATTTATTGTAGTGTCTATTCTTTCATCTCGGAACAGCTGTTGTATAAATTTTTCCCATTCTTCTATTTTATCTTTGGTGTTATGAATTACCTCTCCGTTGTTATTTACCAGTGGGCAATGTTGTTTTTTGTGGATGAATGAAAATTCTTTCACCTTCTTGCACATATTAAAGTAATCATGTCTATGTTCTAATTCTTCTATTTCTTTACATTTTTCTTCGAGCCATTTCTCTTTTGATTCTTTTATTTTCCTTCGTATTTCTGTATTTAATCGTTTGTAATCGATTGTGTTCTTATTTTTGTATTTCCTCCTTTCGTCTATCATCTTTAGAATAGCTGGTGTCATCCAGTCTTTTTTTGCCATTAATCGTGTATTTGGAATTTCTTCCCTTGCAGAATCGACGAAGATGGATTTTATTTGTTGCCAAGTTGTATTTATATTTTGGATATTTATTTGGGTTCGATCTATTTCTGAGAGTTTTTCATTTAGTTTTACAGTGGTTTTATCTTTAATCTGTACATCTTTTAGTAGTTCCATATTAGGTTTGTTCTTCGGCTTTGCATTTTTTATTACTTTAATTCTTGTGCGAATATTTGTTACTACAGGGTTGTGGTCGGAATTTGCATCAGCACTAGGATATGTTTTTGTACTTGTAATGGAGTTACGAAATCGTTGGTTGATTAAAACATAATCTATTTGATTTCTTATTATTCTTTCTTTTGTGTGTAGCGGGGAAGTCCATGTGTATAACCTACGTTGAGGTAACTTAAACCAAGTGTTTGTTGCTATCATATTGTGTTGCTGGCTTTCACACCCTAGACATCTCCTACTCTCTATATTTTATTCTGGTACTACACTTGAGTGCAAAATAATCGACTCAAAATAATTTTGCCGAAACGTCTCCTGTTTCGATCTCAAAAGCGTAAATTTAAAAATATTTATTGTATACTCATTAATCTCATTATTGATTGTTAAAAAAGTTTTATTTTTTGGTGAATCGGATGACTTATTACAAATATATAATGCAACATGTAGAGAGGGAACCAGAATTTGTGGATCAGTGGATCGTTATATCTGAGACATTTTGGAGGAAAATGTGGCTCCATACGCGGGATTAATTGGTGATACTTTTATTTTAATGTACGATGCCATACCACACGAGTCACCACCACCTATTTGACTGAGATCGGTATACCTACAGCAAATTGGCCTGCGTTGAGCCTGGACATAAATCCAATAAAGCATGTTTGGGATCAGCTTAAACGAAGGTTCCGGGACAGAAATTATGTACTAAGGAGCAAAATGAAATTAAGAGCTGCGCTTAATGATGAATGGGAAGCAATGCCTCAAGACTGTATTATAAAAGTCATCCGATCCATGCAAAATTGATTAGAAAGTATAATTAGGAGTAGGGGTGGTAATATCAAAATATAAAAAATAAAGAAATTTATTTTGTAATTGAAGATTTCTCTGTTCATAACGTCTTTCTAGCGTTAGTTCCAATGATTGTAGTTGCTGAAAAGTATATCGTTCTCCTCGAAATGATATATGCCACACATATGCAGTTTCTGTACTTATTACATAATTAATCCCTAAACACTCACTCTTCTTGATACTTCCTCATTTCGGGTTCTATCTTTCCATGATATTTTAAGCATTAAGCGCAGGCAATCTATTTTCAAAACTTAAAATTTTTTAATGAATCTGACCTTCAACCTTCATATTTACATTCCGTACAAGATAATAATAAATTGTATTTCAGGTCATGACAATATACTGCTACTCATGGAAGAAAGAAGAAAATCAAAGAATAATAAAAGAATGTAAAAAAATATATAGAGACAAATAAGAACCGAAATACGAAAAGCCAAAGAAAATTGGTTAAAAACACAGTGTGAAGAGATAGTGTTGTTGGAACAAAAACACGATACATCTAATATATATAAAAAGGTAAAACAAGCAGCTGGTCTTCAAAAATCCAACACAGCTAGCAAACTGCATGATCAACAGAATTCGAATTAACAGAGTCAAAGATATGGACTTTCACTGAATATTAAGAAAACAAAATGTAAGACGATCTCTAAGAAGGAACAGCCAATTGAAAGAATCAGTGTGAATGATCAACCAATAGAAAGAGTTAAAAACATACACCTACCTTGGTACGAACGTCAATAACAGTAAAGGGACTAAGAGAGAACTAGCCCAAAACAGGTCATTTTCCCATGTAAATCTCCATAAGAAAATCTAAGGTCGATTCTGCTCATTTTTGACGCTTTTTTTTGGTGGGGGTAAAACGGCTCGTCAGATCATTACGTGTAAGGTATCGTTGGAAAGCAGAGGGGACGAGGAACACGTTGAGAGATAGAACACAAACAATACATTGCCAAAACGTCGCTATATCGTATCTCTATTGTTATTGGTCCGATCGTGACGTACGAGGGCTCGTTGGAACGGTGAGGAGACGGGGAATACGAACCTTTTTAATACCTGTTCAATACCTGTTCAATACCTGTTTAATACCTGTTCAATACCTGTTCAATACCTGTTCAATATCTGTTCAATACCTGTTCAAACCTGTTCAAACCTGTTCAATACCTGTTCAATACCTGTTCAATACCTGTTCAATGCCTGTTCAAACCTGTTTAATACCTGTTCAATACCTGTTCAATACCTGTTTAATACCTGTTCATTTGATCGTATACCTACATTAATTCTCGAACAGGTGTTGAACAGGTATTGAACAGGTTTGAACAGGTATTGAACAGGTTTGAACAGGTATTGAACAGGTTTGAACAGGTATTGAATAGGTTTGAACAGGTTTGAACAGGTATTGAAAATGTATTGAATAGGTATTGAACAGGTATTGAACAGGTATTGAACAGGTATTGAACAGGTATTGAACAGGTATTGAACAGGTATTGAACAGGTATTGAACAGGTATTGAAAAGGTTCGTATTTCCCGTCTCCTCACCGTTCCAGCGAGCCCTCGTACGTCACGATCGGATCAAGAACATTAGAGATACGATATAGCGCCGTTTTGGCAATGTATTGTTTGTTTTCTATCTCTCAACGTGTTCCTCGTCCCCTCTGCTTTCCAACGATACCTTACACGTAATGATCTGACGAGCCGTTTTACCCCCACCAAAAAAAAAGCGTCAAAAATGAGCAGAATCGACCTTAGATTTTCTTATGGAGATTTACATGGGAAAATGACCTGTTTTGGGCTAGTTCTCTCTTAGCCCCTTTACTAATAACAATTGTGACCATTCCCTAGAAATAAAATTTAGGATAGAGAAAGCAAGATCTGCATTTCAAAAACTGGCTAAGCTATTCAAATGTCATGATTTATCAGTACGCATAAAAATCAGGTGGACTCTCACAAATGCTACCTGCAAGTAAATTAAGGCTTTCTAAATGTAAGTTTATCGTCTTATCCTGAAGATATCCTATACCGACCATATTACTAACCTGGACATTTTATTAAGAATGCAAAAAGGAAAAGAGTTGTATATCACAATAAACAGCCAAAATAGAATACCTCGGACACAAAATGAGGAACAACGAAATATATGGGTTACAGAAATTAATTCTGTAACCTCGGAAGCCTTTTTTGGATGGTGCTATAAAGGTCACCAGATACTGCTGACAGTAGCCAGATGGTTGGTGGAGAGCGAGTCGTGGGTTCGAAACTAGCTTTTGGAACCAGAAATGGGTCCAACGGACGAAATAAGTAAAGATAGAATAGGACAAGATATATTAAAAAAGATACAGATTTAATTTTTTGGGGTTCAAGGGGAAAATTAAGAAACCTTATCAACGAAAAGAGATAAGGAAATATATTTAGGTTCTAGGATCGTAGACTTATACGAAGACCTTGAAATTCTTAAAGTTGGTTGCCTAACTATAACCACATAATTTTTTCTCCACATTTCATCTTATATACATAATTTTAAAATAACAACATTGATGGTTGATACTGTTATATTAATTTACTTTACTTTAACAATTTTAAATAACGTTCGCTTTTGTCTTAAGTAGACACAAACAGTTATATTGACTGCTCTGTTACGACTTCCGTCCTAACTTATCAACATTGTCATTTCAATCAGTTGCTTCCATGAAGTCCTCGTAGATACACCGTCTGAGGACTAGCAACTTCACGTGGGGTCATATGTCGCCATGTTACCTAATCCAACGGTAACTTTAACATCACAACATTTTATAAGAAATACTGTAAACCCAATGTAACTAATTATTTATGTATAATTATGGGTTTTTACCCATATATTTAGTGGTTATCTTCATGTACTCCTAGTAACTATTAACCATACTTTGTATTAACTTGGTCAAAATTGAAACTCCATGTAATTTTTAATTAAGTGGTCATATATTTTCTAGGATGATGGAATATGGATTCCGAAAACTTTTTGTCTAACATAGCCCGTTTGGGTTTTTAAATATATACCTTTTACAAAGGATTTTAATAAATTTTTTTTATTTAGGTTCTGAGACCAAATCGAAGGAAAGATATCGACAGTTAATTATTAAATAAATTTGGTCAACACTACACCTACATACACCTATCAATACCTACATAAACAAATAATATAATAAATATATTATTACATATATACTTACCTACGAAACTTAATCAGCCTGATCCTTCTCCTGGTCGAAGATATAATACTAATTTAATGTAATTAGCAAATATTCAGAGGTATTATTTTATCAGGAAGCTGATTAGAAGTCGAGAAATAAAAATCATGGATTAAACAAAACAATATATTCAACAACACAATTAAATTTGGATAAATCAAATGATTTAAATCTGAATGTTAATATAAGTAAAAAATGCACCATCAATTTAATAAATGGTTTTGGAATGGTCTCAAGATACGAGAACGATTTCCGAAGAGGAAACTGAAACGCCAATAACCGTATTTTAACCTTTAATTGTGGCTTATTCCCAGTTAAATAGTAATTGTTCTAATTTACTCTTTATTTAAGTATCAGGATCTCCATTGTCTTATAAACTCGTTTGGCAAAATTTTTGCGTCAAGAGAAATAATCTCGACTGAATAGTAATTCTTGGAAATATTAAAATTTTCGATACTTTTAAAACATCATTTAAGTATAATTGTTATAAGAGTAGACAAAGAAATACCACAATATGGTGAAATAAAAAGAAGACAATTCTGTATCGTTGAATAGTAATTCTTGGAAATATTAAAATTTTCGATACTTTTAAAACATCATTTAAGTATAATTGTTATAAGAGACAAAGAAATACCACAATATGGTGAAATAAAAAGAAGACAATTCTGTATCGTTGTAAGTCGTACAATTATTTTTGTATTTTTATATTCATTGAAAGTAGAACATACTGCCTTACCCTCGTATCTAACATTCACCTTTGCACTCGACATTTTTGCTTGTTACGGAAATAAATACCCACTGTGAAGTGGTTTTTGGGGGAGATCGCGTGCGATATACCTAATTTAAAACGTCAAGAAGCAACAGTTGGAGTTTTTCATTCAATTCGATCAATTTCAAGAGTTTACGGCCGTTTCAAGCATGCATTTGTTGTCGGTATGTGGGTCATCAGAATTTTGCTAATTGGCAGAATCAATTTAGGAGCACCAGTACCAGTATATTTTCCAACGATCTGTAATAGGGATATGTCGACGGTGAGGGGTTTTTTCGTTGTGTGCAATGATGATATCTTAATTTAGCTATGAATGAGTCATTGTCTGCACACTTTTGAAGTAAAAGATGTTAATTTTTAGTTGGTCGGCAAAGTGCTAACTTATGGGCGGATATTAAATATATGGTTTCATAATATCTTTTTTGTATTATCGTTCGTTGTAATTCTTTCACATTAGTTAGTTATTAGTATTTTATTACACCTTCTTCTTCTTCTTAAGGTTCCATCTTCTAACGAAGGTTGGATATCAACATGGCAATTCTTATTTTACTTACAGCAGCTCTAAATAGTTGGCTAGAGCTCAGACTAAACCATTCCCTTAGATTTCGTAGCCAGGAGGTTCGTCTTCTTCCTACATCTCTTTTACCTTTTATTTTGCCCTCTATAATCAAACGTAGTAGCCCATAACGAGGACCTCTTAATATATGACCGAAATATTCAAGTTTCCGCCTCTTAATTGTCTGTACAATTTCTTCCCTCTTATTAACCCTATCAAGGACTTCAATATTGGTAATTTTGTCTAATCATGCTATTCGTAGCATCCTTCGATAACACCAACGTCTCTAACAACCACTGTCTCTTTTTTAAATAATGAATATCGCGTAGTCTGGAGCAGGAAGACGGTTACGTATTACAGTATGAGCAAAGCTTCAAAAACTTTCAGTTTAAATACATTTTAGCTTCGATTATTATCAAGTACATACTTACATATCCAATTTTGTAATTAGAAATACCTATCCTTTGTCATCATAAGCAACACTACACATATGTCCAAAAGTTTGGATTACGTACAAATAATACATCTACACCTATGGTGTTTTTAAAATT
Source organism: Diabrotica balteata (assembly GCA_918026665.1). Taxonomy (NCBI): domain Eukaryota; kingdom Metazoa; phylum Arthropoda; class Insecta; order Coleoptera; family Chrysomelidae; genus Diabrotica; species Diabrotica balteata. Next base: position 158,066,117 of record OU898280.1, read on the forward strand.
GTTGTTGATATTCATTTTAGAGTGTTTTTAAATGAAAATGATACAATTTTTGAATCGTTTTTATATGATTTTTATGATTTTATATGATTTATCTGATTAGCGTATTTACACATTATTTCAGTCTTTGTTTAAATTTAAATTGAGCCGTTTAAAAATGATTAGAAACGTGATATCTCAATTTGACAGATATGTAGTAATTGCTTTGTTACAACAGGGCTTTACACAAAGTTATATCGCGAATATTGTTGATGTTACTCAGAGTACTGTATCAAAAATTAAAAAAAAAACCAAGATACAAATGACGTCAAGGATCGTCCCAGAAGTGGTAGAAGTCGATGTACCGGGTGGTCCAATAAGCCGATCTCTCGGCTATATATCAGAAACTATCCATGTTATAACTTTAGGAGAAAAAATTCCTTAGTAAAAGTGGCCAAGAGAAATCGCTGGAAATAACTTTCAAGAGTCTGGATTAACCGCTAGGGGGCGTAACCTGCGAAGAAAATTTTGAAAACCAGTTTTTTGGGAAATATGTCCAATTATACCAAAAGTTAAATAAGTAAACTAGAAAGAGGGCTAAATTCCGCACAAAGTTGTTCAAGTACTTTTTTTTTTATTTTTTCAAATAAAGGGTGGGGGAGAGTGGGAAAGTATTTGTGGATAAATACCTATAACTTTGGTTTGGATCAACCGATTTTAATGAAATTAGTGTCATTAGAAAGAATTTGGATGAATTAATTCACATCTACTATAAAATACTTGCATTTAGTTTTCATAGTCGTAGGCAGAGGGGATTTTCAAATAAAAAAAATTAAAATTTGTTTTTTTTTTTCAAAATTTTTAATGAAAACACCTATTTATTGTAAATTATAATGGAACTGGAATAAATTCGTAACAAAATGGAGCAAACCGCATGTTAATAGCTTTTGTTGAACTCGAGATATGAATAAAAACTCATAAACATAAGTAAGTATAGTATTGACACACCCTGTATTATAAATTACATTAAAAAATAAGTCAGTAGGTATTTTCAAATTTTTTTTTAGCAGAAGAATCTTAATGTTGATACGTATTTTGTAAAAAATAGTTTTTTTGAAACTAAGTAGGCTACGACAATGAATTTGACAGGGAGTTCATATTCTTTATTTATTGACAGCAGTCAAAACATTGTTAAGAAGTGATATATTATATTTCGAATTAAAGATTGCACTTTTTTCAATAGATATTAATATTGGTAATATTAGTAATTAATTATCAGTACAAATAATTCGTGATGAGTATATCAAATTGTATGATATGATTGGAGTTTATTTTGAATGTCACCAAAATGCTGCTATTGCCTCACGTATATATTTTGTAAGATATCCTGATAGGAGACATTATTGCAAAGAGGTATTTGAAAGAAAGGCAAAAAGATTAAGAGAAACTGGTAATTTTTATCGTCCTTGTTTTAAACGACGACGTAGTAGAGTTATGACCGAAGATAATTCAATCAATGTTCTTGCTTTAATTTAACAGAATCCACATAAGTAGTCCGAAACCTCTACTTCTTTGCCACAGTATCTCCTGCCAGGATATCTTACAGAATATATACGTGAGGTAATAGCGCCATTTTGGTGATATTCGAAATAAACTCCAATCATATCATACAATTTGATATACTCATCACGAATTATTAGTACTGATAATTAATTACTAATATTACCAATATTAATATCTATTGAAAAAAATGCAATTTTCAATTCGAATTATAATACATAGAACATTTTTTAACAATATTTTGACTGCTGTCAATAAATAAACAATATGAACTCCCTGTCAAATTCATTGTCGTAGCCTACTTAGTTTCGAAAAAACAATTTTTAATCATATGAAATAACAATGGTCAAAATAGGTATCAACATTAAGAGTTTTCTGCTATAAAAAATTTTGAAAGTACCTACTGGCTTATTTTTTAATGTAATTTATAATACAGGGTGTGTCAATACTATACTTACTTATGTTTATGCGTTTTTATTCATATCTCGAGTTCGATAAAAGCTATTAACATGCGGTCGCGTCATTTTGTTACGAATTTAATCCAGTTCCATTATAATTTACAATAAATAGGTGTTTCCATTAAAAATTTTGAAGAAAAACAAATTTTAATTTTTTCTATTCGAAAGTACCCTCTACCTACGACAATTAAAACTAAATGCAATTATTTTATAGTGGATATAAATTAACTCATCAATACTCTTTCTAATGACACTAATTTTGTTAAAATCGGTTGATCCAAACCAAAGTTATCGGTATTTATCCACAAATATTTTTCCACTCTCCCCCACCCTTTATTTGAAAAAACAAAAAAAAGTGCTTGAACAACTTTGTGCAGAATTTATGCCTCTTTCTAGTTTACTTATTTAACACTTGGTATAATTGGACATATTTCCCAAAAAACTGGTTTTCAAAATTTTCTTCGCAGGTTACGGCCCCTAGCGGTTAATCCAGAATCTTGAAAGTTATTTCCAGCGATTTCTCTTGGCCACTTTTACTAAGGAATTTTTTCTCCTAAAGTTATAACATAAATACTTTCTGATATATAGCCGAGAGATCGGCTTATTGGACCACCCGGTACAACAGCAGCACATCACCGGCAAATAACATTGATAGCTCGTAGAAATCGTCTGGAATCTACAAGTGGTATATCCAGAGAAATTTCTAGGCTTCAAGGATGTTATTTTCCCACAAAAACCATCTGTGTCTTCTTCTTCTAAGGGTGTTAAACAAAAGTGGTGATAAAACACATCCCTATCTAACTCCTTTACAGATCTTCATTTCTTCTGAGTCTTGCCCATCAATTTGAACTATGGCACTTTGGTTCTAATATATTTGCACTATATTTATGATTTTACTGTCAATACTTTTGTTCATAAGTATTGATATTAGTTTTTCATGTCTTACTTTATCGAAAGCTGTTTCGTAGTCAACGAAGCACAAGTGTTGATGAACGTTTACATCCCGACATCGCTGAATCCGAATCCGAACTGCGTCTCGCTAATATCCTCCTCTAGCCTTTCGTATATTTTCTTATGTATTACTTTCAGCAGTACTTTTAAAGTATGACTCATGAGGCTCAGTGTTCGATAATCAGAGCACTCTTGCGCTGCTTGTTTTTAGGGATGGTTGTAAATGCTGACTTCAGCCACTCTTGTGGTATTATTCCCGTATCGTACACGGTGTTGAATAAATCGGTCAATACTTCCAAGTTATCCTCTTCTACTAGTTTTTGCAGTTTTATTGGTATTTTATCTAATCCAGCTGCCTTATTGTCATTAGAGTTTTTAATAGCATATTTGATTTCATCTATCATGATCTTCTGCATCTCTAAAGGATTTAATTGTTGTATTTTCTGCATTTCACCTCTTTTATCTTGGAAAAGTTCTCTAACGTATCATCGTCTTAATTTCTCTGGTGAATCTATTAGTAGTACTTCTTTTTTATCTTTTATGTGTCCATGCTGTCTATTTCGACCTATTTCAGTCACTTCTTTTATTTTTTTTGCATATTTCTTATACCATATTTTGTTTCTAGTTCTTCTATCTCTTTACATTGTTTCATCAAATAGATTTTCTTAGCTGTTGTGATTTTTTCCTTAATTCCTTAATTTAGTTAATTAATTAATTAACCATCTGTGTAGTATACAGTTAATGTTGTAATCAGACTTTATATTAATATATTCTTGATTTTCGTACAACATTTAAATATATTTTAATCGTCAAAGGAATAAAAAAATATAAAAACAATTAAAGTCCAGCTTTCAATTTAAGGGCTATCGCACTAGGCAATATACCGTCCCCTCTGAACAGGAAGTTCGGGACCTCTACTCTCCGCTCGCTTCTTCATCCCTTGCATAGCATACAGTTGGTTCGCATGAGTGGTTGCTTATTCGTCCACGTGCATCAGAATAGAACTTAATTGTTCACCTATTCTCCTCGAAGTCTTGCTCAATAGTCTCTAACAATGCCTCCCCTATTCGCGCACGTACGTTTATTATAGACAGGAAAGAATAACAATTTACAGATCCGCACAGATCGATGATTTGCTTAACGATTTATGGGACAGCGGGAAAAAATATTGTTGTGATCATTAATAAAAGATGAGTTCTAACGTAATAGGAGACCGTCGATTGTTTTTCGTAGATGTTGGAAAAAAATGAGGAAGGAGGAAACTGAAATTAATGTTGCATGATTCACAGTTTAGATTTTGTACGTAGAAAGAGAGATAGCTTTGAAAATAACAGTGAAAATTAAGAAAAAAATATTTATGGCATGTTTCCTGGAACAATATATGGGTTACCAGTAGCTATGACATAATTCACATACGAGCGAAATAGACACCCGATATGATAAACTTTTGCGGAGTCAAAGCATATAGATAGCAGTATTTTTATTTTAAAGCGATATTTTAAACTTTAGGTAGCTGAATCGTAAAATTTATACTCGTTTTTTTAAATTTATTTTATACTATATGATGATTATACAATAGCTGTTTCTGGACTTTCTTGGACCAACGTAGGGGAGAGTGGGCTACCTTGAGACGTGTGCACCAAGAGACTGTCTTAACAATTAATTTTTAATTTACGCACTAGGAATACACATGGTACAATGAACATAAGGTATGATACCTAATGTTCCAAAATCGGTTCGCTTTCGCGCATGACGTGGTCAAGACCGCTTATTCCCGCAACATTTGAATGTAGTTGTGTAATAAAGACTTTTAATTTTAAGTTTTTTTATATAATTTGGCTAATTTAATTATACTAATTATAAAGACATGATAAAATTATGTTATTATAATATTTAATCATAAATAAGTAGTGAATTGATCCAGCTACCAAGCGTTGAGAAGGTTATGATGCATCTGATGTGAGATTTATGTATTATCCTGTATATTTATTATTATTGGAAATGAGTGACAGTGAATCAGAATACGCTAATCTACTACTATTTACCTATTCACAGTATTTCCTCTGTACAAAATTTTTAAATTTCAACGGATTTGCATACAAAAAGAGTGCTCATATTATTAGTATCTGTATGAAAATAAACATAAATATTTCGCCTGAATCCCCAGAAAAAGTAAAGGTTTTACGCTACCAAAAATATATTTTTTATTCAATTATAACCAAAACAAAATATTTAAAAAAAATTCGATCATTTTTTGAACATAATTTCAAAATGAATGTGTACGTTAAGTTGTACTAATGGGTTCGAGCGGGAACATCACACTCCTGGACCAGTTGTCAAATATCTATGGTATTGAAAAACACTGTATCATCTTCATACCGCAGGTTATTGAGCTTGATTACATTTGTTGCCTTCTATGTTCCATTTAATATTTCTGTTATTATTTTTATTTGTTCTTCATCTAATAGCTTCCGTAGTTCTACAGGAATTTCATCAAGTCCCGGTGCTTTTCTATACTTCATTTATCTGGCGGCTGCCGGTATTTCTTCTGGTAGGATTTCGGGAAATGAATTTTCTTCCATGGAGGATTCTTGTATTGTTCTAAGGTCGTGGAAAAGTTTCTCCAAGTATTTTTCCCATACTTTCTTTTTATCTTCTTTGGTTATGGCAAGATTGCCTTAATCAGCCTTTACTTTTTCGCTGTTGCGTTTTATCTTTTGCTTCTCTTATCTTTCTTCTGACGATGGTATGTATTCTCTTATATTCTTGAATATTTTCTTTGTTTTTTTTTCTGATCCATAAGTTTCATAAGTATTTCATCGGTCATCCAATATTTCCGTTGCTCTGTATCTTTCTTCAGGTGCTGTTCTTTTAACTCGCACAACAGAATGAAAAAGATATAAAAATAGGTGGAATTTTCATAAATTTACGATATGCTAATAATACATAACACGCATGCATAACAAACAACACAAAATAACTACAAGCTTCAAGATTACAATTACGATTACAATTCAATAAATACCTTTGTCAACTCGAAACTTCTTTGGTTCTCCGTATTCGCATCCTAAAATGTTATATATGGTTAATAATAATATACAGCAGCGAGACTACCCTACACGTTGCATATCACCAGAAGCAAAAGAAAAATTTTATTGGCCAATTTTAATTTATTATTCTTAGATAAGAAAATAGTAAAAGTTGGTTTAAAATGTAAGATTTCCATACAATTTATAATACTTTTCTTAAATATCTTTGTTAATTGAGTTGTTAACAAACACTTTTATAAATTTTCCTCAACAATTACAATGCCACCATCCAGTCTAATAATATACCAGCATAATAATTAAAAGAGTAATATATAATATGAGCCACGGGTATATGATTTTGGTAATCATTTATAACCTATTATGTTATTAACCCTTCGAATTTTATATTAATTTTCATGATTATGTTGGTAATAAGTATTCCAAAAGAGTTTGGTGTTAAATTATTTTGACTAGCAAATGCACTAAGAAATAATTGACTGCTTATTATTACGTAAAATAGTGTGCTAGTTTAAAAAACCCATTTATTATATTAGTATGTTCGAATTCGATGTAACTTTATTTAATCTACAGTATATACCCTTTCCTCTCTACTTCGGCAAATTTCATGTCGCGTGCCATTTCCTTTTCAAAGTGTATCACTTTTACTTCGATGTGCCAATCTGATATATTTATTCCAATATTGTTTCGGTATAACAGAAGAAGTAGAAAGTGCAGAAAGAATTTCATGAGACACTTTATCTCTTCAGATGTTCACGGACAAACGATAGCATCTGGAGAACAAAGTTAAAAAAATATCAAAGTAATTAGCATTAATACCAACCATTTCTCATCTACCATTTAGTGAGACTAGCCATACATGGTGATAGGTTGGAGAATGGCAGCTAGCTATTTCAAAACTGATCGCGCGGCGAGAATGATAGCCACAAATACAGCCAGACAAAAAAGGAGCAGAATCCTTTCTTAGCCAAATTAGAGGTTTGAAATATCCCAAATTGGACAGAAACATAGTCGGCTATTTGGACTCGTGATTAAGGCTAGTTTCTTGACCTAAATGTGACTCCGGTAGACACTTGCATTGTAGATCCGCTTTTTTTTAGCGAAATTTTGATGTTACTTAAAAAACCCTTCCACGAAGCCAGCAAATTCACTTGAATATCCACACGGTTCGTACTAGTCCAAACCTAGAATCATTTCCTTTCCGTCGTATTCCCGAACACTTGACAACTTGACACACGGAGGTCACCGAACAATACCGAGATTCAAACATTTAAATTTTGTGATCCCAATTCTTCCAAGATAACAGAGAATATAAAACGTGGATAATTAGAAAATCGATACTGACGAATTTTTGGAAACATGGCGAAACTACTGTGGCGAGCTATATAAAAATAACGAGGTATGAGCAGAAACTCAGTGGCACTCTGATTATCCTAGAGAACCTACTGTCTTTTTCGCTAAAGTCATATATGCAATTAAATCGCTAAAGAGAAATAAATCCCCAGGCACTGATTGAATGGCAGGTAAAATACTACAGCTACTAGGTAACAAAGGGTTACATATCATCTATTCTATCTGTCTTTGTTTGGAATTCAGAAACTATTACCAGATGTGAAAACTACAGCACACTGTCACTAATAACACATGCTAGTACAATATTGTTGCATATCATCAAAATCAGATTAAAAACCTTTCTACATTACCAAATACTTCAGGAAGAAGCGGGGTTTGTAAAGAATAAAGATACACGGGAACAAATCCTGAACCTGAGACAACTCATTGAAAAGTCTAGAGAATTTCAAGTACCTATGATTATATGCTTCACTGGCTACCAAAAGACATTGGATTGTGTAAGCTAGATAAATATAGGGTCCATTTTATTAAGAATAGGCACACCAATGCACCTGATGACACTGTACCAGTCCAACAGTACGACTATATCAGAAGTTCTCAAACCAATTCAAGACCGAGAGAGATGTTACACAAGGATGCGTACTGTCACCTGACTTATTCAACATTTATGGTGAACATGTCGTGAGGATGGCTTTATATGGATGGGATGGTGGAATAACAGTGGCTGGTAGGAAAATCCCAAATTTAAGATTTGCTGATGACACTACACTTATAGTAGCAAATGAGCAAGAAATGTTTAATCTCCTGCGAAGAGTTGAGTACGAAAACAATAAAGTTGGTCTGAAAATCAATAAAGCTTAGACAAAAATAATGGTGGTCCACATATTCCACAATATTCAAATAACTAACATGTTACAGGATTACCAGATAGTGTACAGTTTTGTTTATACCGGGTCTAATATAATGAATGATGGTAACTGTGAAGCAGAAGTTTGAAGACGTATGGCAAAAAATGCGATGAGTCGCCTAACTAAAGTTTAAAAAGAAAGATCTATCTCTCAAAATATCAAGATGAGACTGGAGAATGCCATTGTATTCTAAATATTTCAATATAGGACAGAGACTAGCACCATAAAATTGATGCCTTTGAGATGTAGTGCTGGAGAAGAATGCTGCGCATACCTTGGACAGCTCATAGAACAAACGTTTCCATTGTAAATCAGCTCGAGATTATAAAAAGGCTGTCCGCAATGTGTGTACAAAGTATTCTGCAAGTTTTTGGTCACGTGCTTCGCAGAGGTGACGATAGTTTGGAGAAATTAATTGATTTTGGAGAGAAGATCAAGAGGACGATCCCAAACTAGATGATCAGACCAATTTAAGAATTCAGCTGGAAACTCATTCTGCGAACTCTCAGAGCAGCTAAAGATGGAGAAAAATTGTTGGGAATATTAGAAGAAATCACGATCCTTAGTAATGGGAAAACGTCAAGAGGGAGAATAATACCAACATAAAGCATCAATAATATAAATGAACATAAGTATAAGTTTTACTTTGGATATTAATTATATATTGTACAACAAGAACACTGTTCATGCGACTATTTTGATGTACGTTTTTTGAATTTTATACTTGTAAACAATAAACCATAGCCCACATTTTTATATTTTCTAATTCTAGTATTCTGAATAGTATGTTCCAGTAAATGATAGATACCAATGACTTAATTTGTACACTACATCCACCAATTTTTCAAATATGTCTTACATATTACAGTTAACTGATCCAATGTTATTTCATCTCAATTCTAATTATCCCACATAACACGTTACATATCATCCAATATCTGCTTTAATTCACCGTAGGGTTGTAGTGTAATCCGAAACAATATTATCCAGACTGGTTCTTTACGGTTAAATCGTTTATCAGAAGCTGTGAAAGCCATGGTCATTAATATTAGCCATAAACACACGTACATTAAGACAAAACAGACGTCCGTACACTACACGCCGTACACAGATCGCCCAACAGCGTGTAGTGAGGTAATCGTGAGTCATACGTGTGTCTGTGGAACCGATTTGAAGCGTATAGTCTGAGGGTATTGGCGCGTTAGAATCAGATTCAGGCATGTAGATTAGAACAGACCCCGGCGAGGATGGATATGTGTGTGTATATGAGGATTGTTCGCCGATCTGGCACAGTTATACACCGATTAGTTATGCAGGGGTGCGCAACCCTTATTCTTTATCTTCCTTGCTTTCCTGACCGTTTACTATTCAACACCGTAGGAATAGACATAAACATTCAGTAAATAATATTTTAATTGATTTTAGACATTTTGAAAAGTCATTTTGAGACAGCGGTATGCGGCAAATCTATGGAAGAAATTCATTGTTTTAGAAATGAACAATTTTTTAAGAAAATCTTAAAGTACGCCAATTTTAATTTATAAAAACCGAGGTCATGCGACACCTCAATTAAAAGGTCTCCTAATCGCCTTTACAACGATGTAATTATTTAAATATTTATTTCTACAGGGTTAACCAAAACACTTGGTTTAATAATTCTCTCTTCAACAATGATCTCTCGGAGGGAGTGTAGTTGTCATCGTGATGTCGCATATTGTCCATCTCCAAAGATCTTTGTCTCTGGTCAATTCTCATACCTCATGCATTTCTATTTCTTTGGATGTACCCTTACTAATAACGGTACTACACGAAATATGGAAACGAGTAATGGAGATGGAAACGAGTAATATCGGCTAATCCTTTCACCACGGGTGCACCAACACAGATGCAAACGCAACCAAAGCGGTCTTTGTCAAGACTATTTTTGATGACTACTTCAATTAATATTGAAGGACTATCAGACAGAGATGTCCTACTGGTTCAAGAAACCCATCGAAGTACTGCAAGCCGCACACCAACTATTCGAGGTATGAGACTTGTACTGGAGAGGCCACACGACCAGTATGGTAGCGCAGTCTTCGTCAGACCAGATACCGACATAGTTTCCACATATTTAACACACCGAGATGACATCGAGATCCTCACAGTGGAACTAAAGTCTTGTACAGTAACGTCCATCTGCAAATCGCCAAACGCTGACTTTGTTTTTGAGGAACCGGATAACTTTCAATCACAGCAAATAAAATTTATACAGCGGAAGATGGCGCAGAGGTTACAACCCAGACAATATATTTGTCAGCGATAGGATTGGAGACCAGGTGACAAAAATTGTTGGAAGCGCCCTCCCAAAAACACAGCACAGACCAATAACTTGCTTTTTGAACACGGCAATCAGGTAAGAAATTATTAGTTTTAAGAGAAAGTTCAATTTCACTAAAGCAAAATGGGAAAAATTCGCTGAAGCTTTAGATCAAGAAGTTTCCCAGCTTCTACTAGAACCGTGCTCTGATTCATATGATAATTTCGTACAAATTGTAAAACGAATATCACAAAAATATATTACTTGAGGTTGCCGAACAAAATACATAGCGGTTGAACATAATATAAATGAAGAATCTAAATAATACGAGCAGCTATATGAAGACGATCCTTTTTCGGGAGCCACAATACAGGCCGAGGAGGAAGTGCTACATGCAATATCCACCAACAGAAGGGACAGGTGGTGCAAGCTGGTCACGAGCGTAGATATGAAACAAAACAGCAGACGTGCTTTTAAATTAATTCGGAATCGTGGCAACGATCCTGCCGATCCGGCACCCAATCTGACAAAAGTCACACCCGATCAGATAGCCTATCGTCTGCTGATAAATGGTAAGACGACATCAAGGAAGAACAAAGTGAGAGTACACCAAAATATCGACGAATAAGAGGATGTTCTAGGTACTTCCTCTTACCTGGGGAGATGAGAGGTGGGATTCACCAAATGAAGGATAATAAAGCTGGTGGTTTAGACAATATACGAACAGAACAAATAAAGCCCTTTGGATCAAAATCTCTAGAGTGGCTAGTATAAATGATAAACTGTTGCTTCCGTACATTCCAAATCCCCAAAATCTGGAGGAAAGCTAGAGTGGTGGCCCCATTAAAACCAGGAAAGGATCCGTAGGATACAAAAAGTTTTAGACCTGTCTCTCGTTTGTGTCACCTTTTTAAGGCGTTCGAAAGAATGATACTGAACCGGATCGCTGAATCTGTGGTCACTAAAATTATTCCTGAACAAGCAGGGTTTAGACCCGGAAAATGCTGCTGCAGTCAAACTCTGAATCTCTCATAACATATTGAAGATGGGTTTGAACAGAAAAAAATACAGGAGTAGCGTTCATAGACCTGAATACTGCCTATAACATAGCTAACCATCAACGGCTGCTGGTAAAACTCTACGAAATTACAAAGGATTTCCGACTAACAAGGTTAACAGAATAGACTCTTCTATGTAACGCTCCAGTCCAAGAACAGTCTGTGGAGGTTTTAAAAAATGGACTCCCACAGGGAAATAGCCTTGTGTCATAACTAGCAACATTTACACCAACGACCAACCCAAAAACCAACAAACAAGACAGTTTATTTACGCGAATGATACAGCTGTGGCAGCTCAGATAATTAACTTCAATGAAGTCAAAGTAGAACTGACAGATGACCTAGAAGATTTAGCATTATACTATGACGAAAACCATCTGAAACCCAATCCAACAAAAACACAGGTGTATGCCTGGGTTTTTGTAGGATTGGGTTTCAGATCGAAACGGTTCGTATAATATCTGGTTTCCTGAAACCGACACCTATCAAAGAGGTCTACTCTATGGTTGGAATCGCTCCATCCGCTATCAGAAGACAGGTCACGTCAGAGATAGAACAAAAGAAGCAGGAGACGGATCGAAGACAACCCTTGTGTGACCACCAAGTTCAGCCAAGTAGATTAAGATCTCGGATACGCTTTCTGAAAAAATCCCGATCCCTGAATTTTTTTTTTTTGAAAAAACATTATTTTAAAATTGGTAAAAAGATAGCTTAAAGAAAAATTGTAGATTTTAACATCAAAATGGGATCTCTCCATGGTAGTGGTACTTTTTAAAACTTGACTATTATAGCTCTGAGTATGACTTTATAAAACGACAGCGCTTAGGTAGGAAGTCAATTTTTACACACTTAAAAAATACTTATCTTTTCATTCTTTGATTTAATATTGTTTTGTTAAACTTGTCTTGTGACAATAGTGCCTTTAAACGCATCCATCTATTTGCCCCATGTCATTATTAATCATCACGAAAATGCCAGCTGTCAAACACCTCTTATATCAACCGACTGTTTGAGCACTAAAAGAAATTGAGTTATTAGATCATACGTCGTGTAGTCCATACTTAGTATCAAGTGACTTCTATTCGTACACGAATATTAATAATACTTTGCGTGTTCAACGATTTTCTTCGTCAAAAAAACCTGTTAATGCAACGGAAAGCATGCTTCAAATATGTCTTAAAGTGTTTCACAAAAACTTATAATTTTAAGAAGAAAAAAGTAATTTTCAATTAAATTCAATTCAATAAAATTATTGCTTTTTTTTATTATTTTTGTTTTAATATTATATGATATTCATATGATGCATAAGAAAGCAATGTATTTGATGCATGTTTATTAACTGCATCATATAAATACTTTTGTTCGATTCACTATCCTACCCTACAAGGGACCAAGGTAAGTCACATATTAATAATCGCATTTAGAGGAGAATAGAGCATGGCTGTGCATCGATGCCCCCATTTCTTCAGATGACGTTAATTCGGATGACTCATGAGCTTATCGCACCCTTCCCCGTTATGTAATTAATCCGCTTAAGGTTGAATCGTCAGTTTTTTTCTGGGGAAACTTATTTTTGCTACTAACAATTGCCCTGGCAGTGAAGTGGAGCAATAGGATTAGACCAAAAATAGCCAATTCGGAATTAAAAAGCTGCAGAATTTGTTACAATGAAATTATGGTCCATATTTATGATCCAAAAGACATCAATAAATGAAATGAAGTATATGAATTTATGTTGGTTTTCTTTAGTAATTTGTGCGATATCTAATGAAACTACACCATCATTATTGACAAATCTTATGTTTATTTATTTATTTTTTTACAAGAAAAATATAGCTAAATTTATAAAAAATAAACGTTTCTGAGAGAAATATAGGGAGTATATATAGTGCATTACAAAAATAAAGGGAAATTTCGCATTCTGTCCCATCCCCCGGCATACTATAGATAATATCATTGGCAAAGTTCACAGACGAGAAAACTTTCATCATCGTCACTATCTAAACCAGCACATGCTAGATGTGTCCATTTCTTACAAATGCTACAAGAACACGAACCTTCATTGGACTTAGAGTAGTATTCATGGCAATACAAGCAGGCCGTATCTTCTTCTTCTTCTGCGCTATCTTCGGATTCAGTTTCAGACATTTTTTGTTTCTTTACCTTAGTTTTAACCTGTTTATTCTTAATTTCTTTCATTTTTCATCGAGTTTAAATTTCTCTGGGTTTGTTTTCATCATTTTTAAACATTAATCTCTGTTTAATTTTTTTCTGTTTTGCTTCCTTTATAGGTTGCATCTTTTTTAAAGATTCTTCCAGTTCAACCGGATAAGGTGAGGCGGTAAGAACAGCAGTCTTTCCACGATGTTTTACTGCTTTTTTTGTTCTGGCTACAACTTTTGACAACGGAATTAGGTCTCTTGGCGACGCGACTGAAACATGTGTGTCGGCATTAGTACGAACAGGGGAATCGGGCATCCAAGAACATTCGGATTTAGGGACATTTACTGGTGGGGAAGATTTTTGTCAATTGTCGGTAACGATGGATTATTTTTGACATAATTATTAACTACGGGTGTGGGATGAACATGGGGTGAGGAGAAATGCTTCTGTACTTGTGTAGTTGGCGTTGAGTCAGTTGTCTCTGGCATAGCGAGCCATGTTTTCTGTATAGTACAGCCAGCAGGATTTTCCAAGCGAATATCTGTTGTTGCTGATGGTAGGAAGTCATGATCGGTGAATTTCTTCATATTGGATGGCCAGATACCAGATTTTTCAAAGCCATTAATGGCAGTTCTCATATTTGCTACAGTTAAGAAAGCCTGGCCAAACAGTGTTGATATGTCGAAAAGCTGATTTACTCTCCCTGAATCACTTCCTTATTTCCTGAACCACTTCCTTATTTCATCCTCACAATCCAAGCTCTAGTGCTGTGTCTAGAAGGTCGAAAAGTTTTTTATATTTTCTTAAAGACAATGACGGATGCAAGCAAAGTGTCTGCAAAATATTTTTTATGAGAACGCTGTGATATGAAAAGAAAAATGACAGAGTTATTAGAGATCCCCTTACTAAAACAAATTCAAATTGACAGTCAACAGGAATAAACAAGGAAAGACAGGAAAAATTAAAATAAATCGAAATATTAAAGAACATATAGAATCTTTCAAACCCACAGAACCACACTACTGTCGGGAATACGGGAACACACACCCAAAACGAGGTTATCTTCCCAGTGACATCACAATAAAAATGACGTACCAAATTTTTATTGAAAAATATCCAAATATCAAGTTTTCGTATTATTTATACCGAGAAGTTGTCGCAACTTTAAATATTTCATTTGTAAAATTAGGACACGAATAGTGCTGGGTGTGTGAATCGTCACAAAAAGGATGCATTGGTTGATAATTGTGAGGAATGCACCAATTTTGGTGTACAAAATAAATACACTGCTGCCGGATCAGAATATCAAACTGACTCGTCCGCAAAAAGTAGCTGGGACGATACATCAATGATAGATAGATAGATTTGCAAAAGGTAATACAATATTATATTAATTATAAATGTTTTATTTTGTTGTGATATTTTAGGTCACAATGCTTCCGAGAAGGGATATGTTTGAGGAGATTATTTTACTCCTAGAATAAATGCTTTTAATGAACGTTGTGTCATCACTGCTAGAAAGCCAACAGTACCAACTGCAATTTTATGGCACGAGGGAATAACCGGACGGAGTAAGTCGGATATTGCCAGCACATTCTATAATTTTTTTTTGTCTCGCTAAAAATGTTATAATGTGGCTTGACAATTGCTCTGCTCAAAATAATCTGGGCTTTATTTACTTTCTTTACGTTTATTGTAAACTCTGAGGATATCGCACTTGAAAAATTAAGTATTAAGTATTTTAAGCCTGACCATACCTACATGACTGCGGACTCAGTCCACCACCAAGTGGAACGCTTCATGAAGCAAATGGGTAAAATATACGATTTGAAAGACTTTTCGGATGCAGTAGCAAATGCAGCAAGTAATGATAAAGTAATTGTTATGGAATTAGCTGACTTTTTGAATGGCAAGATGGTACTTCTGCATATAAACTGAATAAAATTAATCCCAGGCCATACCTAAATCAGATGGTTCAAGTAAATTTTTCTAGAGATAAATATACTTTTTCGTACAAAACCAGATTCACCTCAGAGACAGAAAGTGAAGTAAACATTTTAAATGTAAAGATTGCAAAACAGGAATGACAAAACCTTCACGCAAGTCCATTCCTAGAGGCATAACGACTGAAAGAAAACAACTAATTATATCCAAACTGTGTGGGCACATGTCTAAAAGCAGAAAAACGTATTGGAATAATTTACCAACTTCAATGGAACTTAGAGCTTTAAATGATTAAAAAATCTGATTATGACTTTATGCTATTTTGTTTATCTTAAACTATAACTTTGATTAAGATAAGACGTTGTACTTTATCTTATTTTTATGATTTGTTAAGATTAAATGTCGTATCTTCATCATCTATCTTCATATCTTCATCTATCAACAGTCCACTTTCAAATACTCTAAAATAGGGATTGTGTCAGTTAAGACTTCTATTCTTAACAGGGCAGTTCTATCACTATCAAGCAAATGTCACAATTGGTCTAGATACTTCTGAATCAATTGGAATTCCCGTGGGGTTAGACATGGAAGCATTTCTGTACTCCAAATCGCTATTATATAAACTGCAAGGTTTTTTAATGTGGGTGTATAAGGCTGCTAATAAGCTGGATGTCTAAGATGACAAATGAAAAGGTATAAAAACTTTAAAAAAATAACCCAAAGTAGTAAAAATCGTAAAAATACGAAAATTTTAATACTTTGACTATGTCATGCTACACCCAGAATGTTATGAAGTCCTCCACCTTACTCTTCATGGTAAAATATATGGAAAGAGGCAGAACATCATGGATTCGTAACCTACTTGAGAGGTTTAATTAGTTTTCGTGTTCATTTTTCAGAGCTGTGGTGAATAAAACCAACGCAAAATGCAAGCTTAAAACTGTACATGCAAGTTATAATTGTTTATCAATTTTACAGGTTCCTCAACAATGATCGAAATTGGGCTAGAAATAAAATAAAAAAATGTAGGTACCTGAAATAAATGGTAAATGTTAATCTGTTTATTTGTTTATTTCGATTATTTGATACTACTATAGAACTAGTTTCCCCCTAATAAAGGCCCGTTTTCACACTACGTCTTATTGTACGTTTTGTGGGTCATATAAAACGTACGACAAAATGTACGTTTTGTCTAGTGTATACACACTATGTTTTTCCTTCCGTTTAGATTTCATTTCGGTTCGACAAGACGTACGTTTTGCTATTTACATGCAACGTTTTATTGTATAGGATTTGTCCTATCCAACAAAACGTACAATAAGATGTAGCGTGAAAACGGGCCTTTAGACGTTAGTAAGATGTTAAACAGACATGTCAACGTCATTAAAAAGAGCAGTAATTGTCGAAGAAAGGATAGTAAATTTAGATATAGTTGGGATAGTTTATTTTAACTAAAAAGTCATAAAATTATCCGTTTCTATCTACAATCAAGTAAGTTACGTGCATTACTAAGGTATTTGCCAAAATAATTACTCACTTAACCTTGGCGTAACATTCGCTACGCTCAATTAATATCCTTTTAAAATATTATGAATTAAATTTTTGTCAGGAAGCCAAATAACATAAACAACAATGCAAGTGTAATAAAAACAGTGCGAAGTATAAACAATGTACCTACATTGATTAAATGTGTAAATTTAGTTTATAATTTATTATTTCAGTTTCTACGATTTTGTGGTTTAAAGCCCTAGAGAAGTTTTAAAAACTAAAACGAATAGTTTAAAATCTTGATTTACTCGTCAAAGAGTCTACAGATCTTAGTTTATTGTTATTTTATTTCGACAGTTATTTTCTTATGATAAGATATCTCAGTAAGTTTTATGAAGCTTGGCAAAGTAATTTTACGATACTGTTAAGGTTTGACCTTGGTTTGACTGAGAAATGAGAATAAAGACCACGTTGACACTTTCAAAATAATTAAAAACTAATAATTTCTGTTCGTATTTACCATGTATGTACAGTAAAGATTAAACGATAATATTTAGTTCTGTGTGCCTATATAAATTTTTCTTCACTTGAATTACATGTGGAGTTATCTCTCGAATTGTAAGTTTTTCACTTATAATTTCTTCAAAGAATGGTACTTTGATATTGGTTGAGGAAAGTGCAAAATTCTAGGAGGAAATGTGTGTTAAATTTAGGAAAACTAACAATTAGATGTCGTTTAGGTTGATAAAAATCGAGGTTTATCCAGTACAAAGAGAATAGAAAAAAATGAGCCATAATATAGAAAGACTCTAATACGATTTGGATAAATATGGTTGAAATTATTAGAGATAATGCAGTTGAACTAAAATACTTGACCTGATAATATTTTAGGAAAGAAGTTTTAGAAGTGCCTACGAGGACCTGTTGATAACAACTTGAGTTCGTCTCAGGACCATTTTACTCATGTAGAGTCATACGCCGCCATGTTACCTATCCAACGGTAACTTAACCATCACAAATTAGAAACACTAATAATGTAAAACAATTTCAAATTTATAACATTTAAAGGGTTTTTACCCATATATTTTGGTGGCTACTAGCATGTACAACCGTTTGCACTGATGATGGATTGTTCAATCCGAAAACGTTTTGCTATGTGTTTGTGATAGCCCGTTTGAGGCAATTTTATATACCTTTTATAAAGGATTTTAACAAATTTTTTTGTGATATATGGTATACAGCCAGCCACAGGAACTTAGTTTCCTCGTGGAATTTTAACTCTTTTGGTAAATCTTTCCATTTTGGCAAAACTTAGACACTCTGACTCTGACAAAATAAAACTATAACATATTTCTAAAACTACTATTATTATTACTATACTATGACTATAAATTACTATTTTTAAAATTATTCCTAAATTTCAAAATTATTATTTACTATTATTATAGTTTATTTTTATGAACGAGAGAGTAATTAGCATAATTTTAACTGGTTCCTCCGACCACTCCATGGGCGTGCTCAAAATTAATTGAAAAATTACTTTGAATAATTGTAAAAAATAAATGAATTATTTCAGTGTTATAAAGTGTTATGTGTATGTAAACAAAAGTGACCTCTTTTATCACACACTATATTAGAACTGACTGGCCTACATTAAAAAGGGTTTTAAAAAATTCACATTTTTTTTAATTTTTAAAAATTACAAAAGAGAAAAAGAGTTTTTAAAACTGTCTAAGGTATGTTAAATAGATGAATAAAAATATTAATATAAAACTTACAGCTACTTGTTACAAATCCAAATCAGATTCAGAAGATGAACTTTCAGAACCAAGATTTAGAATAACTGGCTCGATCATTTTATCAGTAATATTGTCCAGCTTCCACATTTTTTCCTCTTCTTTAATAATGTGATTTACTGCCTTTTCCCAGTTTTCAGGTTTTACATTATTTACGGCCTCCAAAAACAACTGTTTAACATCATGAATTTTAAAAGTGGTATTTTTTCTTGAAACTTCACTCTTTATCTGTGCCCATACCAGTTCAATCGGGTTTAATTCACAATGATATGGTGGGGATCTAAGTACTGTCATTTCACGATTTTTGGCAATTTCATCAATTTCGTATTTTTAAAATTTTTCTTTATGAAGGGCACACAACGAATAAAGTTCCTTTCTTATAGATCCGGGATGGTACGTAATATTTTTTGAACTCAGCCAATTCTACAAGTCTTTTTTTAACCACTTGGTTGTGGGCAGTCCTTCTATAAGTCTGGAGTGATAACTTTCATTATCCATTACTATTACACAGTTCTTAGGAAGAAGATCTATCATTTGTTCGAACCATTCTTGAAAGACATCAGCGTTCATGTCTTCATGGTAGTCACCGGTACGAGTTGATTCAAAAGTTAATAAACCACTTTCAACAAAACCGTCTGAACTGCCAATGTGTACTATTATCAGCCTGCGTCCCTTTCCTGATGGTGGGTTTAAACCAGTAGATAAGTTATTTACAAAAGCGTGCCTTTGACTTGTAACAGTTTCATCCTGCCAAAATTTATTTGGTGTATGACCCTCGTTGATCCATGTTTCATCAAGATAAAATATTTTTCTTTTTTGGTTTCTCATTTCCTTTATGGTTTTTAGAAAATGTCTTCTCCATATGACAATATCGCTTCTTTCTAATAAAATAGACTTTCTGGGATTCTTTTTCCAGCGGAAGCCTATTTCTTTTAAAAGCTTCCATAACGTACTTCGACTCATTTCTGGGTAATCCTTATCATCTCGAACTGAGACAAGAACTTTATCCAATGTTGGAAATTCTTGTCTAAAGAAGAATTCATGCACTTTCCGTCGAAGTCCTTCTTTAAAATGATATTCTATTTGAAATTTTGGTTTCCCTTGAGCATTACGTGGCATTTGAAAACTACCACATTTCTCTTCTTTAATAACTCTGTAAATCGTAGATTTCCCAACACCAAGTGTACTGCTAACTAACTCAACGGTCTCATCAACACTTTCACATAAACGTTTGTCTGTAAATGATTTAAAACAATGTTTTTTCATTAACTGTTAAAGGACCAATTTTTCGGCGTTTACACGGCACTTCCAAATTTTCCATAACACTAGTATACACAATAAACTGCACCTTGCAACTGAAGTACCTACTTTTAGTGAACTGTTAAGAATTTTGAATACGCCACTTGGATCTTCCTACAAAATGGAAAAACCCACTATCACATTTTCTGTGGAATAAGTTTAGAAGGTAATTATCTAGTCAATTACTGTCGTAGATTCCTGGAATTAAAGAATTAAATGTTTGATTGTTGAAACCCTTACTTTGTGGAATGCACTCATTTCAGATAAAATAAAACGTTTTATTTTATCTATAGAATTAAACCTTATTTTGCAAATAGGTAGATACTTATTAACTTTTATTGGTTATATATAACCAATAAAATAAACAGCTTACATTTCTTGCAAATTCATTAGTACCTGTTAACCTCCATCACTCCGACACTGGCAACCTTATTTAGGGATTAGTAACCCTCACAACTATTGTATTCTATTCTGCTCCAACCTTTATACCTGGTGGTCATACTCAATTTAAAATTGTTTTCCTATATACTTCTGTAAACTTGTTGACAAATATCTGTTTTTCATTGAGTCACCCGTATCAACAGTTTAGGGATTTGCATACATAATTTATTATTTTATTACTCTCTCATACATAAAAATACACTATAACTAGCGACAGAATAAATTCGCAAAATACATAGGGAGGATCATCATTTACAATAAATATTGAAATTACATTAAAGACATCATCAATAATGACAAATGACACAAATTTTTCTTCTTTTTTGTTGTTTCTTTGTTAATAACAAGTCAAAATGTTAATAATTTTTGACAATTTCGCTTTGATCCCAAAGTTGGTATCTTTGATAATTTAATTTTTTTTTTTTTGGTTAAGGTAAGTAAAAACGTGTATGGTGAAATACAAATTTCAACTACGATTTTTTTTTGACTAAGCAAAACTTAGGTAAGATTTTACTTGGATTACATTGGTGGAATCAGGCGTCAGTAAGATAAATTGGTGAAAATGGTAAAACTTGTGTTGTAGAAAAAGAAAAACACAAATGGCTGCATGATCAAGCGTTTCACTTAAAATCCAAGGGAGTGACCCCGATTGGCATCCTATGCACCCCATCCCTTACAGCAGACCTTTCCGTGGAAAATCGCATCCAACGTTCGTTATCTCCACTTTACCGTTGATTGATGTCACCGAAGTACGCACTAATCGCATACCTAAGAGCACGTGACTGGTGAGGCCTAATTCCATAGACACGCGCCAGAAATCCCGGCGCACAATGATTCATTTATATTTGCGAATCTGATTCCCACAGATATTCTCGCAGGGTGCAGGAGGGCTTTAAGCTAAGCGCTATGGTCTAACTGGATATATGTTTGTCCTTTTGTCATTGATGTGAGAGATATTTTTTATAATTAGATTCTATATTATTACCATTATGCACGGAACTCTTTTATCTGTCGTGCGCTTGTGGTCCATCACAGGGCCGATTTGGCCCAAGCGTCATTTTATAATTGTTAAGCTCACATATTAACGTATGATATTATAAAACAATTTAAATACAATTAATAATATGGAGAAATGAGTAAATTAAGTTTTATAATGTGCTCTCCCATGATTCTTCCACTGTTATCAGGATAATGGTATGGTATTGTTGTGTTCGTAAGATTTTGGCGTTACTCTACTTTACTTTAAGATTCTAACTAAACAATTTTACTTATTTGTTTATTTAAATACTTTTTTCCTTTATTTAATTACTTCTTTCTTCCTTTAAGTACGCGCTGTCAAGACTATTTTAAACGAATATTGGTGTTGCAATATCGCAACATTAATGGGAGTTTTGTATACGTTGCATCGTACTGACAACCCCACCATTAAGATTGTTAAATATCGAAAAATGTCTTATCTGGGACATATAGTAAGGTGAAGTCGATATAAAATATTACAACTGATAATTACATGCAAAATAGAGGGCCGTAGAGGTGTAGGAAGAAAACAAGTTTTTTGGTTAAAAAACATTCGTGAATGGACTCCGATCCCAAATGCAGGACGATTATTTCATATTGCAGAAGATCGAGAAGCATTCGCAATAGTGATCGCCAACGTCGAATGGCTCTGGAAACTCTTCACCTTTGATCCTGGTCTGCTGCGACATCTACCTTCCGTTTCACGCCATCCCACATGGTGATTTAAGGTTTGAGTAAAAACGTTATTTATTATAAACTTATATTTCTGCTTTAGATACATTTGTTACAAATTTATATTGTTGTCCTGAATTTCTTCACATTCTGTCTTCTTATTCTTTACGTGCCATCTCCGCGACGGAAGTTGGCAATCATCATCAAATATCTGGCAATCAAATAAAAATCTGAAGAACGCAGGTAAAAAACCTACATAACAGAAAAGTAGCAGGTGAAGACTGGATACCAAATGAATTTAATCATGGATAAAATCATCAAAAGCGTTAACAATTTAATATAACAATCTGATATCACAAAACTAATAGTAGTCAGCAAAGAACCAACCAGATATAAAATACAAATTGATGGCATCAGTATTGAACAAGATGAAGTCACAACCTTCCATAGAGGTATTAATCAGCCAATTTATAAGCAGAATTGCTTATAAAGAGGAATAAGAAGAAGAAGGTGAAGGTCAAACATTTGTGGCAAAACTAGTGCAGATATCTCCATCCAAGCAATCGCAGATATATTAGTGTGCTTAAAACAACGTGGTTTTTTGCTTTTACCAACACTGAAAGTTTAATTAGTTTAGGTCCAGGTGCTGCGAATTCACTACGTGGCGCAAGAGTTTTTCCGGATGCAAAGCTTCCCTTAATTTAATTTAGAATTATTAAGGTAACCTCGGATACCTTTTTTGGATGGTGCTAGAAAAGTCACCAATGGAGACACTGCGGACGACAGCCAGATGGTTGGTGGAGAGCTGATGGAGTCGTGGGTTCGAAACTAGCTTTTGGAACCTGGAATGGGTATAACGGACAAAATAAGTAAAGATATGATATATTAGAAAAGATACAGAATTAACCAAAAAGATAGATGGGTAAAATTACCAAATATAAGATAAGATAGAAATAGGGCGCCACTCAATTTTTTGGGGTTTAAGGAGAAAATTAAGAAACCTTAGAAAAGAAAAGAGATAAGGAAAGATGTTTAGGTTCTGAGACCAAATCCAAGAAAAGATACCAACAGTTAATTATTAAATAAATTTGGTCAACACACTATATAAACAAATAATAAATATATTAGCTGGACTCCGTCCACCTACTTACTTACGAAACTTAATCAGGCTGATCTTTCTCCTGGTCAAAGGTATAGTAATAATTGAAGGTTAAAAAGCAAATATTCAGAGTTATTGTTATATCAGGAAACTTATTAGCAGTCGAGAAAGACAATTCATACATAAAACAAAAACAATATATTCAACAACACAATGATATAGGCGGCTGAATGTACACAAAAATAATAAAAAATGCACCATCAATTGATCAATGGTTTTATACTTATAAAAATAAACAGTAATATGAATAATAAGTACCTTTACAAATACAACAATATAATAATGCACAGGTTTAATTATCAGCGAAGAGAGCCTGATAGTGAGTAAGAAAAAAATTCAACCAATGTTGATTAAAGAAAGTCTCTCTTTGCTGTTTAATGGGCATATCTCGAGATACTAGGTACAGTAAATAAAAAATTGAATAACAAAGCACACAGAATTAATTAAAGTTAAATTAAAAAAATACAAAAATTTTACACAAATAAAAATTTAACCAACCCGCACTTGGTCTGAGTTAATTATCGATCTCGCACAGTTATTTATTGATTACCTGAGAATTAAATGTTCATAATTTAAAAGTTCTTAATAGCTGATGGAAAGTTCGTAAGAAAATATTAAATGTTCTTTCATTTAAATTCTAAAACTAAATTCAATTGTTGAATTGGTAGCTAACCTTAACTACATGTGATAAAATGGATGAACTTAAATTAGCCCACATAATTGAAGATAATATGATACCATACTATATTATTCGCCCAGAAAGATACGATGATGACTTACAGTAAGTCCTGATAACTGCTGCACTAGGTACGTCACTAAAGCTATATACTATGCTTATATCAAGCACTGAAGTTATTTAAAATAAACGGTACTTTATACCAATTTTTAATCTAATATGATACACACTTAGAAAGAAAAGGCACAGAGACGGTAAGGTAGGGTAATCTAGGCACGCGTCCTCCCTTAAGGATCGCCTAGAAGAACTAGAAGTAAGTCTTAACTCAACGAGTGCCAACTCAGAAGTAAGTTGGTTTCTCCAAAAATTTTACCAAACTGCCGAAGAAAGGTGGGATATCTCCCCCTCAAAACGACAGATCAGCCTGTAGTATTTCTAAGAAGATAAAAAGATTCCAGCGACATCGAACATAAGCGTCCCCTTCTAGATAGATACGTGAGGAAGATAGAATCTTTTAGATTAGGTCTTTACAGAAAAATTTCTATAGACGTGCTTTCGACGATATTCATCAAATCCATTAAAAGGAACAGACGCTAAACTGGAAAGAGGTTAAGTAAGGATTAACCAAACCAGCGTCTCTAAACAAGCAGGTAGATTCTTCTGCAATATTTCGGCATTTTCCAATAAAAATTAACGACCCATTTGCGAACACGACCATGGGCGTATCAGCAACAGAGGTAAAGGGAATAAAAATAATTAATATTTTAATTATACAAAAAAACGTTAGATTAATCTACTGCTGTCAAATTAGCACAGTTCGTTTCAACTTAAGATTTAATTCAAGACTTAATTTCAAAACTTAATTTGTTTCAAACAACTTGTGCTTGCTTAAAAATATCACAGCTTTTCTGGTTTTTCGTGAAATTGAACTATTTTTTCACACAGAATCGGGTCAGAAATATGCACTCCCTGGAATCTTTTTTGATGCAACCAAAAACGATATACTTTTGTCACAAAAGGTATAAGTATCCACAAGTCATCATCATCATCAGTGGTGCTACAGCTCTAGTTGAGCCTTGACCTTCCCCAGTCTATTTCGTCAGTCGTTTCTGTTCATCGTAAACCGTTGCCAATTTGCCGCGCCGATTTTCCTTGCGTCCTCGTCCACACCGTCCCTCCATCTCAGTCGTGGTCTGCCTCTACTCCTATTTCCCACTGGGACCAATAATAGAGTTCGTCTGGGTGGGTAATTTTCATTTGCTCTTGACACATGTCCAGCCCATCTAAGCCTACCTATTTTTATGAAGGATATTACATCTCTACCATTTACTATTTTTTTTATACTTCTCGTACAATTCGAAATTATATCGCCTTCTCCAAATACCATTCTCACAGAATGCGCGCCCATTATTCTTCTTAGTATCTTTCTTTCGAAGACGAGCAGAAGATTTGCGTCTGTTTTGGAGATGGTCCATGTTTCTGACCCATATGTCAGCACTGGTAGGATGAGTGTTCGATATATTATTAGTTTGGTTTTCTGGCTAAAATTTCTGTTTTTTTAGCTGCTTGCTTAGTCCAAAATAACATTTGTTTGCTAGCAGTACCCTCCGTTTAACTTCTTCAGATGTGTCATTATCGTTTGTTATGAGAGAACCCAAATATGTAAACTTATTTACTACCTCAAAATTATATTGGTCTATACTGAAGTTTTGTTCGGCGTTTCTAGCTCTATCTCTGTTATTTGGAATAGATGCTAACATTTTGGTTTTTTCCTCGTTTATTTTAAGGCCCATATTTTGTGCGGCTGTCAAGAAGGTGGAAGTCATCTCTTTAAGTCCTCGTGTAGTACGTGCAATCAAATTAAGATCGTCAGCGCAAGCCATAATCTGCGTTGATTTATTAAAGATTGTTCCCCTATTGTGTAACTCGGCATCTCTTATAGTCTTTTCTAACGCTATATTAAAGAGAAGGCACGCCAGCGCGTCTCCCTGCCGTAACCCTGTATATGTTTCAAACGCTTGTGACATATCGCCTTGTATTTGCACTCTGCAGATCACTTTACTCATAGTTGTTTTTACGAGCCTTATTAATTTATGGGGAATGTTAAGTTCATTCATGGCTTCGTATAATTTACCTCTTAGGACGCTATCATACGCTGACTTAAAGTCCACAAAGAGATGGAACGTGTCAATATTAAATTCATTGGTTTTTTCTAAGATTTGACGTAGTACAAGAATCTGGTCAATTTTTGACCTACCTGGCCTAAAACCGCTTTGATACTCACCAAGGATTTCTTCCACGTACGTACTTAAACGGCTGTACAGGGTGTTGGAGAATATTTTGTACATTGTATTCAGAAGAGTTATACCCCTATAATTTTTACATTCCAACAAATCTCCCTTTTTGTGTAGTGAACATATGATTCCAGTGCACCATTCCTCTGGCATTTGTTCTTCTTCCCAGACTTTGACTATTATGTTGTGAATTTGGTGCATAATGCTGTTACCTCCATGTTTGATGAGCTCTGCGGGGATACAATCCACTCCTGGGGACTTGCTATTTTTGAGTCGTGTGATTGCGTCTTTCACTTCAAATATTGAAGGAGGTTCTACGTGAGTGTTATTTCTTGGTCTTTGGGGTGACGCATCATTTTCCACTTCGGTACCAAGTAGTTCTTTGAAGTGCTCAACCCATCTGCTTTGTACTGCGTCAGCGGTACTGACTATATGTCCATTTTTGTCTCTACACATCGTCAGCCGTGGTTTAAATTCTTTTCTTGTCTTATTTAGGATATTATAGAACTTTCTAGTTTCATTTTGCCCCTTTAATGATTGAAGCTCTTGCATAATCTGGTTTTCGAAGGTCCGCTTTTTCCTTCGATGTATGCGTTTTTCCTCCTTCCTAAGATCTTTGTACATTTGCTCCCTATCCCGTGTTCTTCTTTGTTGCATAAGTTTATATGCATAATTTTCCACAAGTATCCACAAGTAATGAACAAATTTTGGTTAAAATATACAATAAAACC
This sequence comes from Diabrotica balteata, assembly GCA_918026665.1. Lineage (NCBI taxonomy): Eukaryota > Metazoa > Arthropoda > Insecta > Coleoptera > Chrysomelidae > Diabrotica > Diabrotica balteata. The sequence continues at coordinate 158,093,407 of OU898280.1, forward strand.
ATGCACTTTATTATTCAACATACATTAAAGTAAACATGATGAGATAAAAATTTTACGATATAAATTAAAATACCAAAGTATCAAGATAATCAATCTATTTATTCTATTAAGTTTAACACACCAATATAATACCCATTAATTTTTGTAGAGCCAGTCCGTTACTGTTTGCCATTATACCATGATCTCTTTTGTCTCCACTATGGAAGGGTGAGAAAGCAATTTATTACCTTTTGGATTCTTTAAAAATCCATTTCGGTGTAATGTGATTTGCCGTGAGAACGGCGTGGGATCTCGCAGAGCCAAAACTGAAAGAGAACGGTCATACATTCGCTCTCTAATTTGATTATCTCGTATTAAGTGACGTAATTGAACAGAGGGCGCTCTCCAGAATGGCTGCCTGTTGAAAAAATGGAATTAAATTTTTGTTTGGTCTCGTCGACTGTAATTCAACAATATTTATGGGGTTTTGCGCTATTGACCGTGTGTTTAGAATAATGATACTTGGGAGAGAGAAAATATCACACACAATCGTTATTATTTTTCGTTTGTTTAAACAAACAAGAATAGATATTATTAATACCATAAAAAAACAATTCGAATGTTACACAAAAGGCACTAAATAGCTGTACAATCGTTACGAAAAAATATTATTACAATTTTTATAATCCCAATTTCTTCATATTATTATATTTAATACATTCTTCTTCTCCTTCTTCTTCTTCGTGCGACTAGTTTGTCTGCCTCTTATTTTGTTTTAGGCGTTGTTGACTGTACATTATCTTTCCACCTTTTGGCTTCTTTACAATGGATCTTCTGCTCTACGGTTTGTTGTTTTTACAGATGATCGCCAATCTATCTGGTCCCATTCGGTTTACGTGTTCGTTCTAGTTTTTTTCTTGTTTTTATCCACCTGTTAATATTTTCAATTTTGCATTATTCGCGAATACTTCTTTTGGTTTTACTGTCTCTTAATGATATTCCCGCTATTGATTTGTTGTTTCGTCTTTCTTGCATCGGTCCTTGTCTCTGCTGCGTATGTTAGGATTGGTCTTACTGTTGTCTTGTATGCTTTCATTTTGCTTTCCATGGTCAGCTGATTCTCCATATGGTTTCTTGGAGGCAACTACTTATTCTTGCTGCTTTTGATGCTTGTCTTGTGGTCTCTGTTCTTATATCCCTGTCACTAGTGATCTCTACTCTTAGGTAATTGAATTTCATTGTTATTTACTTGTTCTACAATTTTGGGATCTATTTCTAGTTTGCATCTACGCGGCTCTTTACTGATTACTATATATTATTATATAGTTTTTTCTACTGATATTCTCATATTACGTTTGTTTGCCTCATATTACCTCATATTGGAGGTGTGGAGCTGCCTTTGTAGGTCATTTTTGTTATCAGCAATTAGCACTACATCATCGGCATAGCATAGTATCGTGATTTTATACGTTCCCATGTGGTATCTGTGTCGTTTTCTTACATATATTTTAGATATATCTCATATATTATTCTTTTTATCTGTTAGTCAAAAGAACATTTGGTCTGTTTGGAATACTTTTTGACCTTGTGAACAAAACAATCTTTTGTGTTTACCCTATAACTGTGTTTGTACCTTTCAAATAAGATTTAGCTGCTTTCTATGATCTTTTACCCAATATAACTATTGCTGGTATACTTTCCCAGAAAAAATTATATTGTGTTTAGATCCCAGCTTTTCTCTAGTCGTAACTGGCGCTTTTTGATACTCTGGCTGATTTTGTAGCTAACCTCTCGGCTATTGTGGGTAGAGCAACAATCCATTTGAAACTTGTTCTTCATCTGGAGTGACTTCTGCAAGTCTCTGTAAAATGTCTAGTTGTTCAAGTTTAAAACTTTTCTAAATTTTAATTTTCGTTTTAAAGATATGATCCAATAATATTTTGTCTAAATATTCTTAACCAGATATTTATTTTTCAAGAATATTGGGTATGGGTTTCAATAATATCCTTAGGCTTTCCTGTCGACCAAATCCTATAATAATGCTAAGTGAACTGTTGCTGCCTATGAAATTGTTTAGTTTCTACCATCTTAAGTCGTATAAACTATCTCGAATGCTGTTATGATAATTGTCACGATAGCCAATGAAACGACTTTTGACAGCCATTTGTGAAGAAAAGTAGAGGTTTCCATTTAACAATCGACTGTTTCTTCTGCGCCAGTACGACAGTGATATTGTCTTGTGTAAGTGCCGGGTAACTCCCTTGAAGCAAGTTTATCAGCTCGGACGTCTAGAGTCCGTCTTTGTACTCTAGACGTTTCCACATTGGTCCTGGAGTTCTTGTAATATCATCGCTTCAGCGCATTTGCGGTCTTCCACGTGGTATTTTGGCTTCATATCTCCCGATTTCCTTATTCCATCAGCCATCCTTAAGACGTTAGCTATGTTCAGCCCATTTCCATTTCAGTTTAGCTGCCTGTTCAACAGCATCTTTTACTTTTTACGAATGTCTTCATTGGTTTTATGATCTTTGAGTGAGATACCCAGAATTTGTCTTTTCATACCTCCCTGAGTTTTTCTGATCTTCTCCATGTTTATTTTAATGATTGTCTAGAGTTGAGCTCCATATATAAATACAGGTAGGATAAAGGAATTAAACACTTTGGTTCGCAGTCTTTGAAGTATATTTTTAGTTTTAAGTAAGTATGAGAGCCTTAAAATGCTGCTCATCTCATTTATACACGTCTGATTATTTCGGTAGTCTGATTTTCTTTGCTTACCTTGACATTTTGACCTAGAAATGTATATTCATCTACGTGTTATATCTTGGTTCCTTGAATGTTTATTATAGGTTTATCATCTTTGTTTGACATTAGCTTAGTTTTGCTAACATTTATTTTTGGCCATTTTTTTTCGGGATTCTGTGTATAGCTCCTCAATCATCCTATTCAGTGCATTCCACGTGTCCGCTATTAGTACTGCATCATTTGCGTATCTAAGATGGTTCAACTATCTTCGGTTAATAAGGATTCCCTTATTTTCCCCGTCTATTGACTTAAAGATATCGTCTACGGCAGCTATCCATCGTCTCCATCTCCGTCTTCATCTATATAATTATCTGTATCATTTCACACGTGTTTTCCATATATATATATTTACTGAGTTGGACCGTAAATAAGAAACTTCTTAAAAATATAGAGGTCTACAGACGCGTTCTCAGAATGTCCTGGACGGAAAAACTCACAAATCAGTATAAGTCTCTGGACCAGTAACCCTGGTTGAGAGCTTACGTTGCCATAAATGAATCTACTTAAGATTTTAACATTCTTTATAATTCTTAGCAACATTGTAATCTAATATCAATTAAAATAATACCGTCTAGCTCAGCAGTAGGGCTCCCATCGGTGGGTAATCCATACCTTAAAAATTAAATACAAAGCGTTCTTCACAATGATGAATTTTAACCTCTTTTTTTTTTCATTGTCTTCTTTTATCGGTTTTAATTATATTAATTAATAAATGATGACATATATCTATATTTTGATCTAATAAAAGTGAAGAACCTTCATTTTAAAAGTGAAAAACATGTAATTTATCAGCAGGCTGAATTTTTTGAGAACCCTTTTAAATTTGCATTGTTAAAACATTTAAAAGCAACACTTACCGTTAATGTATTTTTTCTAAAAGCAGTCTCTTGTGGCAATTATCATCCAACCACCTTTCTATCGACTTTTAATTCCTCAATGCCAAAACCCCACTTTCAAAAAACAAGCAAAAATAAAAGAAAACCATCAAAGGGCCGTTCATTCGAGCAGATTAATTTTTTAATTAAAAATTAATGGGCGCTACCGGTCCCGTACGGATTCAAGCAGGCCGTACCAGTACCGGACTTCAGTAATAAACCAAGAGACCCTTATAATGCTTAAAAAATAAACTTAATAAAAATATAATTGTTTGCAGACTAATTTAAAATTATAAAATAGAAAGTAGTTCCATTAACTATCTCGATCGATTCATGGATAACCATGATTTGCACATTTTTGCATTTAATCGATGTTCATCTTTTGCAATGAATTTACGCCTCTTATTATTTGCCTTTATATTCTATTTTACTATTTTTACTGAGATTTATTTACAATTTTAGTTTAAAATCTCTATTAAAAGAACGATTTTTGAAGTGAAAATCCAAATAAACATATTTTAAAATAAAATTGGCGTTAATTCAAAGTAAAAATATTAAATTGAATAAAGATGCCATAAGAATATCATCATCATTATAGGCCTCCCTTAAACTCTTCCATTATTTACAATTTTGGGCTCTTTGTTGCAAATTTTTGGTGATACGCATGTTGTCGTCAGTCCAATGTGTAGGTGGTCTTCCTCTACTACGTTTCATTTGTCTCTGTTTCACTCTAAACCCTTACTAGACTGTTCCATTTGTCTCTGTTCCAGTCTGAATTTTGAGGCCGTGGTTTTGGTTAGAATGATAGTTTCCGCCCCATAGATTATGACCGGTAATACGCATTGATCAAATACTTTTCTTATGAGGCCACGTTAAATTAATTTGTCTTTGGATTTCGTATGTTTTGTTATCCCTGCTCATTCTTATTAAATGACCCAAATACGTATATGTCTTCACCAGTTCTAACACAGGTCAGTAGCTGTGTCATTAGTGGCTCTTGGCTGAGTAATATAATTCCTGACAGGTGCGGTGCCACAAAGTCGCAGGCGGCAATCAAGTTGATTTAATCGGCTGGGATACTGCGAATATACACTAACTCGTCTAGCAAGCGTGGTGTTTTAGTAATAAAATGCACTTTAAAACCACAAGAGTATAATATCTTCAGAATAAAAATTATAATCCATGTTTCTAGATGGCTCTGCTTTCCTTCTCCATATATTTCATATTTCTTTTAGGCTTGACTTTATATAAATAGCTTTATTACTAAGCGTAAATTTGAAGTTTGTATGGGTAGCTTTAACACTTAAACTACTTATTCGACATATAGAATGGATACTGTCTCCTGACCATATGGAACTCTAATATAGGTCTAAGATGCTTTTCCAAGTGCAAATATGTGATAGTCAAGAAGACATGCAAGCTCCAACGTATACTTTAAGTTAGTGTGGAAATGCTGAAAGGAACTCTACTGACTGACGAAACATAATTATGTCACACATAAGTTACAGGTCATCGGGTAATACACAGCAAAGAAAGAGCCGATAAACTTACCAAAATTAAAAAATACTTTGGACCAGAGACGGTCATAGAAGTGCCACAAAGCTTTATGTGTGACCTGAAAAAAGCCTGGATCTTCATTATAGATCCAGTCTCTCACTGGGAAAGTATACTTGGTTAAGCATATATCAAAATATATATTGAACGAACATGCACTAAGAGTTCTAAAGTATTGCAGAAAACAAGCAGGAATCATCTAAGGTTCATAACTGGCTTCTTTATTGGGCATATTGTGGGGCTGTTTTGTGGAGACTCAAGCTGCAGATAGAAACTGAAATAATCAGCCACATTTTGTGTGACTACAAGGAATTAGATCTCTGGCGGCAAAACTTTTTGGAGACTACCAAGTGATTCCATATATGGTACCTATCCACTAAAACTGTACAAGCTGGTACAAGGTTCCAGAATAATAAAAAATGAACAATAAATCAATTGTCTGCAATATGATTGGTTTATAATGGTTTTCGAAAAAAAGAATCAATTTTTTGTTTCCAAGCTTTCAATTAGACAAAGTTTATAAATTCAATTGTAAGAACTATAACTCTTCATATATTGGACAGGTGCTTCAATATTTACTTAGACGAATTATTGCACACAAAATCAACAAAAGTTTACGAAATAATAAAACAACAATGCAGTAAGATCGGAAATATAAAAAAAAAGCACGAATTTCATCAGAAAATAAAATGCTTTGTTTTACATGCAGATAAAAAAGACCTGATAAGTTCTTAGACTCACCACTCGATAGCGCCATTATCTCAAGAGAAATTTACTGTCGTGTAATACATTCTCGTAGATCGGTAATGTTAAAATTTCAGCCGAATCGAACGGTAGTTTTTGTTTTGACCGCGTGTGAAAGAGGCGTGTACGCAAATTTTGGAGAAATGGAAAAACAGCAATATCGGTCGACGATTCAATTCTTGTTTGTGGAAAGGAAATCGTGCAGTGGAATCTAAGAGCACTTGGATGCTGTCAAACGTCAAAATATGGTTTAGCGAATTTCAACGTGATAGCACGTCAGTTTTGATGATCCACGCCTCGGTGTCAAAACATGGTTCAGCCTCGGTTTCCCGAAAATGCCTACCACGGAGAACAACTTGAAAAAAAAAATCACGATTTTTGAATCACGAAACATTGATTCACTGGTTCACACCAAAGACCAAAGAACCAAAGAACAGTCAAAGCAGTGGACAGCACTCAGAAAACGTGCTTTGAAGAAGGTGAACACTGTTCTATCGACCGAAAAGGTGATGGCTACCATTTTCTGAGATTTCCAAGGGGTGATCTACATGAACTAACTGGAGAAGAGCAAAACGGTCGAGGTCTCCACTACGCCTAATTATTGCCCCGATGCGATGCCAAATTGCAAAAAATCGACCCCATTTGGCGAAGAAAAAAGTGCTCGTTCACCATGACAATATACCTACGCCGTCGCCATGGAGATATTGGTCAAATTAAGCTACGAAATGTAGTCCACTCCACCGTATTCCCTAGATTTGGCCCCGTAAGAAAAAATTTTTTTTTATTGAGTTAATGCCTCGACAACTAATGATCATTGGCATGGTACAGTCAGGTACCTAGTGTATAGTGTGTTTGTGTGTGTGTAGAGTAATTGTCTTGATACTTAGCAACGTCGACGTCATTGTCTTTGCTAAGAGACGCTAATTGTATCCGAACGTCTGCGGTCCCTCCGGTGAGTACCGATCGCACAAGGATAGAAATTATTTTCATTTATTAATTTTTAATAAACGAAAATTTCTCCACCCAGGTGAGATTCGAACTCACGACCTTTAGGTTTAAAGGTAGGCGCTCTTACCACTGAGCCACAGAAGGTGTTAATTTTAAATTTTGATTTATTAAGACAACTAGCCAACTAGCCAAGATGTTTATTGCTGACTACAACAACAATGGTAGCTTTTGATTTCTGGAAACGAAATAGGCAGAAATATTTCGAATTTTGCATTTAGGGATATATTTATTTATATATACTAAAGCAGGTTGGACGTGTACAAAAGTAAGATGTAGTTTAATGGCTTTCAAGATATTTGGTTCCCTTAATCTTGCTAGAAGATATCGACTGTTCGAGTTATTGGTTGACCAAACTCTTGGTGGGGTCAAAGGATCCAGATTTATTGAGGGTTCCAAAGTATCCTTCTTAATGAAGTTAATATGAGAATAGAAAGCATTCATAGTTTAGAAAATTTCGATGGTCTGCTTGTCTGTGATTATTTTGTATTCCTTGATACCCAGCTTCCCTTTAATAAAGTGAACAACTTGCATAAGGGTATAAATGATGAATTATGATGTTATTTTTCTAGTTCTCTTTTCTCTTTTCATCCACATTTCTTTAACAACTTGTATCTCTTATCTTATTATTTTTGACAAGTCTCTATATTCTTCTTGTCTATATTTTATTTCCCAGTAGTCGCAGTATATGACCTAACCTTTTCCAGTCCTTCAGAGTTTTCGTAATTGGTAGGTAATTCAATTGATTTATTGTTAATCTATTTAGTGACTGTTCGTTTGCTTTGGTCTTGATGAAATTTAAGTGTATATATTTGTCGTGTTTTCTTTTTTAAAACCACTATAGGAATTTGAAACGTTTTGTGTCATATTTTTTTATTATGTTTAAGTTAAAGCACTTCTTATTAAATCCAGTCCTGAACTGTACTTAATCAATGTGCAGAAAGGCGTAAATACATTTTTATAGAGAAGGTAAGGGCTTTTGTTCGTTAGGACGTCCAGCGAGCCAGCCAGCTATATACCAACCAGAAACAGAAGGATGAAATATAGAGTCGAACGCAGAGAGAAGGGATAGGAAGCCGGGCCGAAGCCAGGTAATTACTTTTCAGGACAATGCTATCAATTAATTACTGGTGACGCGGTCTCGGCAGGTCGTCGGGACGCGTGCTGGCACTTGGCGACGTCGACGACGCCAGCTTAGACGACGACTAACTGGAAGAACGATACCGACTTCCAATTGGAACATTATGTGTTTTCTATTGTTGTTATCCGCTTTGTTAACTTTTAAACTTGTAGCAAATTATTAGATATATCTGAATCATTTTACATGCTAATTTTGTAATTAGAAATAAATATTTTTTGAATAAACATAAATAAAATGTTTATGAACATTATAATCTAATTATTCAATATAATAATTGAGCAAATTTTCTAAACTAAATCATTACTACCACCAAATCAACAAAACCACCAAAAATTAAGAAAAAATTGCGGATGACAAATGAGAATCTAGATGTGATGAAAGAGAGGCGAAAGGTAAACGATCAGGACAAGACATTATACAAAAAAATTGACAAAGAGATCAGAATGGCTAAGGACACACAGCTGAGAGAAGAATGTGCGGAATTGCAGCTATTACAGCAGAAACACGATTCAATAAATATGCACATAAAGTTAAAGAAAGTGCAGGCTTATACAAGCCTAGAAGAGCTGTGTGTTTGGCAGACAACCAAGATAATTAACTACTAAGTGTTGAAGAGAGACTAGACACTTGGAAGAAATGTGCAGAATAGACTGCCAAACAGGACCCCTGATTACCATTGAAAAAGTCACGGTAGCTATTAGAAAAACTAAAGATGGTAAATCTGCAGGACCTGACAAATTTTATACAGAATTCCTGAAACTTATGGACGAACAAGGAATATAATGGATAACGATAACGATAAATCAAAGCTGGTTAAAGTCGACCTTCGTAACTATACCCAAAACATTGAAAACATGCGAAGACTACAGAATAATCAGCCTAATGAATCAATTACTTAAAACTTTTTTTAAAGTGATACACAACAGAATATATAAGAAATGTGAAGAACAAGTATCATGGACAGAATTGGGATTCCGCGAAACCTTAGGCTCCCGAAAGGAAGCGAAGAAAAAGGGGAAATTAATACTAGAAACTTAAGACTAAGAACAAAGTTTGCTAAATACGTTGTTACGGGATGTTACCTTTAGAGAGATTTTTTGGCATTATGCTTTATATGTGAGTGTATACTTGATGCTCCGTGTGTTGAGGAAAAGTAGACTTGGGTTTTAAAGGGGTTTAGATTTAGCGAGTTTCTATCGTACGCAAATGCTACCTGAGATATAAAAGCACGCAATCGGAAGAAGCTCATGCAGAATATGTTCAAATAAGAAACGAAGTAAACGCCAGAATAAAATCAATCAAAAGAGAACATTGGGCCAAATTCACTTGCGACATGGACTACGACCTATATGGTGCCCAAAAGAAAGTATGGAAAATGCTCCGCAACAGGAAAAAACCAGTTAACGAGTTCGTGCAGACCAAAGGAGTACCTATAGAGACATGGCAACAGCATTTTAAAGAGCTATATGATGCTGAAGAAACGCTGAATATAAACGAAGGCGAAACAGATGTGAGTGCTACAATCAATGACGAAGAAGTAGAAGCAAAGATCAAAAAGCTAAAAAACAGAAAATCACCGGGAACGGATGGTATACCCAATGAACTTTTAAAATATGGAGGCCCGGAACTTGCAAGTAAACTGGCACAACTATTTAACAAAATATTAAACAAAACAGAAACACCAGAGGAATGGCATAATAGTATCACAATCCCCATATTTAAAAAAGGACAAAAAACCTGCCCACAAAACTATAGAGGAATAACCCTCTTAAATACAACAATGAAACTTTTCACCGGTATTCTTAAGGACAAATTGGAAAAGTAAATCACTAATACTGAAGAACAACAAGGTTTTACAAAAGGGCGGTCTATAACAGACGCAGTATTTATATTAAAACAAATAAAAGAAAAAGCTATAGAGTTCGGCATGCCAGCGTATATTTGCTTCATTGATTTGACGAAGGCATTTGACAGAGTTCGCCTGGGAGACATTCTAAATATATTAATAGAAAATGAAACACCGACCAGTATAACAAAGATACTCCATAACCTAAATAACAACAACGTAACCAAAGTTAGAGCAGGAGACGAATTCACTGAAAATATTCCAACACCGGGAGGAATTAGACAAGGCGACAGTTTAAGCCCCTTCTTGTTTAATCTTCTCATGGGCAAAATTATCAACAAAGTAACATCTCTTAATCTCGGATATAGAATGGGCAACAAAAGAATTGGTATGGTGTGTTACGCAGACGATGCAGCAATTATTGCCGAATCAGAAGATGATCTCCAAAGGCAGCTCTTTCAGTTCTTTCAAACAAGCCGACTACTAAATATGAACATCTCTACCAACAAAACTAAATGTATGACAATAGCAAAAGATCCGCTCAGATGTAAGTTAGTGGTTGAGGACAACCCCATAGAACAGGTGATGCAATTCAGATATCTGGGCATAGATATATCAAGCACCCACGACCCAGTAAAGGACCTGAGGAGTCAAATCAACAAAGCATCTGCACTGTCAGGATGTCTGCGGGAGATAGTCTGGTCAAATCCGTATATGCGCACAGATAGTAAAATTAGAATCTATAAGACTTGCATACGACCGATCATGACATATGGCATAGAAGTACGCGAAGATCCCAACAAAACGAAACAGATGCTAAGGGTTGCCGAAATGAAAACCCTAAGAACAATAATGGGGAAAACAAGAAGAGACAGAGTGAGAAATACAAACATTAGAGAGCAGTGCAAAATTCAAGATATTGTAAGATGGGGAATTCAGCGCAAGAGGATGTGGTACAACCATGTAAGACGAATGGATGAGAATAGACTCCCAAAAATTGCCCTAGAAAACAATCCGCCCGGTTCAAGACCCCCCGGAAGACCACCTAAAAGATGGAGGGATAGTTGGCAATCTACCTCCCAAGAAATTAACCAGAGGCAGCTTCAGAAATAAACAGATCGAAAGATCTACAAAAAGTAGAAGAAGAAGAAGAGTTTCTATCATAGTAAATTGTAAGGTTTCGAAGTGCTTCCTCGAACCTGGTTTCGATTCCATTGAAGGTTCTGCCCTGTACATCCAAAGTAAGGTCGTTTGCACACAAGAAGTGCTTCGCAGTTCGTTGGTCGTTAGTGTAAACGTTAAACAGCATTTCCCCACCCTGTGCTATGCCATTCTTCTGGTTCCGCTAGCAGATTTTCTTCTCATTAAAAGACACTGTTTTCAAGCTATGATGTTTCGATCTTGTGAATTTTTTATCTCCTATTAATGCTCTAACTTTTCAAGGAGTAGTCCAGGATTGACAGTGTCATACGCTTGGGTTAAGCCTACGAATGCCACACCTGCAATTTGTTTGTGTTGGTAGACCTGTTCCATATGTTCAGTGAGATGTAGGAATTGGCTAGTACATTCTTTTTCCAGTCTGAACCCAGCCTGTTCGGGAATCAGACCAGGCTCGAGAATTGACTTTGCCTTCTCTAGTAGATTAATTTTGTGAAGTTTATACAAGTGGCATAATAAAGAAATTGGCCTGTGGTTACTGGCAATATAGGCAGGAAATAGCTTTTGTTTTCCTTCAGATTTTGGGTATTTGGAATGAAGAGACACATCGGTTAAGTAGTTCTAGCAGCCACTTTTAGATACCTTTGCCAAACTTCTTGGTCTGCCCCATACATATTACATAGATCATCCTTATCCGCTGCCTTGCCGTTTTTCATGCATCCGATACCAACGTTTAGTTCATTCAATGTGAAAAACAAAGGATTTAATTAAGATTTACTGATGATGGTTTGATGGGACCAAAACCTTTTGATTTAACTAATCATTTATTATATTTTTTACTTTTAAATATACCTACTATAAAAAGAAGTCTTTCTAGTTATTTTGACTTTTGACATGCAGATAATACACAATATCTACCCGGCCTAGTAATTTACTCGACATAAATGTTGCATGTAAAAAGCCATGGTTTGAATTGTTTTACCTTAGGGACCAGAAATTTTTATTTGTTTCATGTTTATGTAGTGCATATTAGTAGGTATATTGTGTGTTTATTTATTAGTATATTGTGTATGTATAGATGATGTGTCTCCGACCTTCTGTTAATCTATTTATGTTGGGATATTCTTGTTGCCGACTTCTTTTATATTGGCAGAGCATGTTACATTCTACCGATGGGTTAGCTACACATTTTCCTTCATTAAGTAAAATGAAAGCTGTTTTTTTTGCATATCTATTTCTTTCCTAACTATTGATGTATCTTTCTATTAGACTATATGCTCATTGTCCCAGCCATATTTGCATAACTGTGATCTGACCAAGTCTCTGTTTTCGATGTGTATTTCATGCTCATTTATTCTGTCCCTTAGTGGTTTTGCAGTTTGTCCCACGTAAAAAGTGTTGCATTCACAGGATATTTTATAGATAACATTCTTTAATCTCTCTTGTCTCTTATTTGGATTAGTTTTGGGCAGAATAGACATCAGTGTATTGTTTGTTTTAGTTAAAACCTTTGTTATCAAGTTATTTTCTTCATGAACTGCCTTACAGACTAGAATCAATGAATAAATTTCATCTATAGATTTGCTTCAGAACAAACATAAAAAATATGAAAGGCATTAAAGAAAAATATGAAGATTCGCAGGCCATATAGCTTGATTTAATAATGTTAGATGAAGGAAAAAGAATGATAAGACAGAGAGATCTACAAATGATCATAATAACATTTTAGTTTTACAAAATAAAATATCAATATTTAAAACATTAAGGCATTTCTAATAAAATCCCAATTTCTATTTATAGATATTTAACTGCGATTGCTCGATTATTTTCAACTTAAGTACGTTCAACATTTCCAATCGCATTACTAAAACTATGGAAATGCTATCAGGAATCATTAACATTTTAGATACTTTTATATCATCTTTTAATTAAGAACAAAGCAAATTTATACAAATCTAAAAGTGGTGTTGGTATAGTATGGGGGATAGTAACTAAACTTTACCGATCAGTCAAAAAGTTAACAAAAAGCCTCATATAGAAGGATTTGGACAAAACTTCAAAATGTTTTAAACGGATGCACTGAATTTTATCCGCAAACAATTTTACATTCTTAAATAATGCAACAATAATGTATTGAACGAGTTACCACTAAGCCTAGTACTCTTATTCTCTAAGTGCCATGTTGTAACAATATTATTTGCTTATAGGGGGCTAAACGGGGGAACTAAACAATTACTGGGCGTGGAGATAGGAGAAGCAAATTAATTAAAACGATTGCGAACGGCTACTCGTGTTTTGGTTGAAGAGCAAAGTGGTGGATAAAGATTCTTTTGGGGGGGGGGAAGAAATCAATCTAGAAATACTTACAGAAAGGGTTAAATACTAAATAAGAAGATTTCAAAAATTTAAAACTAGGACGGGGTTTAAAATTGTTACATGTTTTGAGCGAAGTTTTAATTTTTTTTATAATCCAGCGGGATCTCTTATTAGTAATATTTTATTTTTTTTATTATTGAGTTAATGTCTCGACAACTATGATCATTGGCATGGTACAGTCAGGTACCTAGTGTAGTGTGTGTGTGTGTGTGTGTGTGTGTGTGTGTGTGTGTGTGTGTGTGTGTGTGTGTAGAGTAATTGTCTTGATACTTAGCAAAGTCGACGTCATTGTCTTTGCTAAGAGACGCTAATCGTATCCGAACGTCTGCGGTCCCTCCGGTGAGTACCGATAGCACACGGATAGAAATAATTTTCATTTATTAATTTTTAATAAACGAAAATTTCCACCCAGGTGAAATTCGAACTCACGACCTTTAGGTTCAAAGGTAGGCGCTCTAACCACTGAGCCACAGAGGGGGTTGGTAGTAATATTTAAAGTACCTAAAAATGCAACAATAATATGAATGTTATATCAAACGTAATAATACTTGAAAAGGATTAAGTAGATATTAACAAAAGTAGAAACAAATAAGAGTTTCTAACATAAAACACCCGGCATTTTCGGTAAATTTTACTTTACCCGCCCTACTAAAATTGCTCTGTCTCTAAAGAGATTTGCTTTTAATTTTTGAGTTAATTGATGGGGTAGGGGAAAAGGAAGTGAAGTAGAAAACAATTTGTATTTATCAAGCATCCTTTTGACATTCAAGGATTACTCGATGATGATTTGAAGAAACTTAAAATATAACAAAAAGGGTAAAGAGCTTCTTAATAAATAATTACTCCATTTTATAGATTAGAGGCGTGTACATTAATAAAAAGTAACTGCCTTTGTACAGTAGCAAGAAATGTAAAAAAAAATGATTAAAGAAATAGGACAAATAATAAGAGAAGGGCAAACTTGGGCAAAAAAGACAATTAAAATGCTGCATTTAAAATGCGTACGTCACCAATGAACATTTCGCTATATAAGAAAATGTCTTTGTCTTATGTTTATCACTTATTTCTATACACAAAATGCAGTAGGATTGTTTCATTGAGTAATGAAGATTGCGAATACAAAAGACTTATTTTAAAAGATATTATTAAAAAGCAATTGTTTAAAAAATATTTCATAATAGAATACCGAATAGAAGCACAATAATAAGCACAGATTTAAAACTTAAATGCTGTTACCATTTTTGATCAGTATGCGTATCAGTTTTAGAGAAGTAGAAAATTATCATTTAAGAATACGTTTCTAACCAGTTCTTTTCTTCATTTGATTTCTTTTGTACATTAAGGTTGCACTATTTCCTGTGGCACTACTTTATTTAACAGAGTTCCAAGATAGATCCAAGTTGTCTTCTAAAAGCTTTATAATTTCACAACCATAATCAGTGATCATCGGATCCAGCAGCCTGCTTGTTTTTTTCGGCGTATCAATATCTGGTGTTAGAACGGGTAAATTATTATCTGTATCGTAGTATGTAGTGTTAAAAAGTAAAGCGAGCATACCTACATTACTAAATTACTACGATCACATAGCTAGACGAACGGGTACCTTGGAACACTGGTAGTAAAAGGAAAGATAGAAGGTCAAAGACCAAGAGGAAGATCTCTAACATGATGGGCAGACCAAATTAAGACCCTGGTGGTAAAAGTGGGAAACCACTGATAGTAGAAGGAACTGTAGAAGGTCAAAGACCAAGAGGAAAATCGCTTAAATGATGGTCAGACTAAAAGAAGACTGTGGTGAAAAAATCCTTAAGTGGCCAATATTGCACAAGATCGCAGCCAATGGAAACAGCAAACTAACAATATTTAAAGTGCCACTACGCTCTGACAAGGGCTCAAGGAATAAGGTGGAGTATGTGGTGAATTTAATCTCCGTTGGTGAAATTCTTCTCGATTCTATTCGAGAACATCAATTTCATTCAGTGAAATAATTATGAGAGGTACGTAAGTGTGTTAGTGGTTTACTTTAAATTTCGTCTAAAAAATTCATAATATTGTAAGTACCAATTGACAATGATAACTGTTTTTTTTATAGTGAAATATAATATATTTGACAGCTATATTTTAAAATGTCAATACAATACAACTAAAATTACGTTTACCACAAATATAAAGGTAAATTTATCACTATTCTCGTGCAGTTTCTAATATAAAGTATAATATTAGTGTAAAAGAGACTCGCTTGTTTTGATTAGTCACAATAAAGATTTGTTTGCTTGTTATTTTACGTCTTTTGATTATTAATTTAAGGTATAAAAATTTGTGGACAACGCTTAAACCATCTAAGGTACGCTGATGACATCGTATTGATAACCGATAAAAAAGAAGAATTATTTGAAATGATGAAAGAAATGGACGTAGAAGCGGGAAAGATAGGCCTTAATATGAATTACAGCAAGACCAAAACTATAACAAATGCCGATGAAGACATCACAATGAGAATCGGACAAGATGAAATAGAACAAGTTAAGGATTATAAATATATCTTGGTCAAACTATAAAACTTAACAAAGAGAACCAAACAGCAGAGATCAAGAGACGAGTTAGAATGGCATGGGCGGCATTTGGCAAACTAAGCTACATTCTTAAAAACAAAAGATATCCACAGCATCTTAAGACCAAAGTATATAATCAATGCGTACTCCCTGTTCTTACATATCGTTCCCAAACGTGGACATCTACAAAAGCAAACATGGACAAAATCATAAAAACCCAAAGAGCAATGGAAAGACAAATGATGCTCATAAGACTAATGGATAAGAAGAGAAACGAGTGGATAAGAGAGAAAACAAAAGAGAGGGATGTTAGACAAGAAGTTGCAAAATTGAAATGGAGATTTGCCGGACACAATATAAGACAAAAAGAAGACCGATGGAACAAAATTCTTATAAATTGGAGACCGTGGGAATATAAACGAAGCAGAGGAAGGCCCCAAATGAGATGGGCAGATGATATCAAGAAGCACGTGGGCTCTAAATGGATGACTGTAGCGACAGATAGAGAAGAATGGAAAAGGATTGGGGAGGCCTATGTTTAAAGATGGACCGAAGAAGGCTAATTAGATAGATAGATAGCTTATTAATTTGGTACCCAATCGAAGAACGAATACTTCAACCTATCTTAGGTTTGAACAAGGTTTTCACAAATAAATTGGTATCCCTTATGGAACACACATATACATAGAAGAGGGCTGGTGAATGCAGAGTGTTCACAACAGGATCTCCAACTCTCTCCAATATTTTACTAACAATTTAATATTAAAACATGTCAGCTGATAGGACATTGCTGGTGATTGTCTACTTAGTGGTCTGAAAGCAACGGAATTTTTAAATTCACCTACTTGTTGGAGTGCGTCATTATTGAACAATAATTTAGTCTTCCAAGACTCAAGTCAAGAATCTCTCATTCCAAAAGGTATATTACCCTAAGAAAGAAAGGTAACATTAACAACCTTTTTTCTATGTGGGAAAGAGGTGCTAAATCTTCTAAACACTGTAATAGGCCGTGTCCCATTGACGGTGCCCTGATGCGTGTTGGATTCAGGGTGGAAGGCTCCATCCGCACATAGTCCTCCCAGAGAACTACCCCAAAGTACTTCACTTTTTATGTAGGTATCCTTTCCTTACTTACTTATGTAGGATCCTTTCTTTACTTTACCCTTTACTTTGCCCAGACGCCAACATCATAAAAGAAATCAAGAAGACTTCAATGGGCAGGACACCTCAGAAGACATTCTGACGAACGGACAGTAAGACTGGTGTGGGAGAAAGTCCCAACTGGAAGGAGACCACGCGGACGCCGTTTTTTCCGGTGGCGAGATAATATAGCAGGAGACCTAAACACTATGGGCGTGGATAATTGGATGGAGGTTGCTCAAGACAGAAAACAGTGGAGGCATGTTGTCGGATTGGCTAAAACCCACGAAGAGTTGTAACGCCACGAAGTAAGTAAGTAAGATCCTTTCTCTCTCCAGTGCAAAAATTATATGGTCTCTGAACCTCGGACCCTTGAAAATCGTAGCCTCAGTCTTCTCGACTATAGGTATGAGATCCCTGCTTCCCATCTACGTCTTTACTTTGCTGTGGGCTCGGTTTGCTCTGTGCATGATTGACCAGTTTTCATTGTGCTCTACCCGCACCATCAGGTCATCCGCAAACGCTATTGCCTGTACACCAATTTCATGTCGGCCTCCACAATCTCGTTGTAAAGAACATTCCAAAGCAATGATCCCAGGACGAAGCTCTGCGGCTCTCCCGCCATGGTCTTTATGAAGTTATCCCTGTATTGATGCGTGATCCGTGAAGTAATTCCTGGCCAACTTCTGCAGATATTGTTATATCAAGATATTTGTTATATCAAGAAGTAAAGCCACCATCCACTTGTTTCTACATATGGATATCTCCCTCTTGATCTTGCTTATGGCGTTTTCCGAAGATTTTCCTTTCCTGAACCCATACTGGTGGTATGATACTGAACATTAACAACTATTAATTTAGAAAACGATTTCTACAACAAATTATTCTCTAGATTTTCTAGTTACACTGAACTATTACGCACAGGTGCATATGCATATATTAAAATATTTATTTGAAACTCAAGGAATCTCTCTCGTAGATTTTTTTTACCGCATCAACCCCTAGGGTTATTAGCGGGGTGGTATATCTTTATTTTAGAAAAGTTACATTAGTATGTTATTAAAATTTACAGAATAGTTTTGAAAAATACAAAAATAAATACAAAATTGTGTTATGTTACAGTTTGTTATACAGTGGACAATTTTTGATAAATTTTATTGTATTACTGATATCTTCTTTTAGAATTTCTTTTAAGTTGTGTTTTATTTTTGCTGTCGATCTTGCTATTGAGTACACTGGACAGTCTATCATTATGTGTTGCACTGAAAATGGTGTTTGACAGGTGTGGCAAATCGGCTGAGGGTCCTTGGAGATGATGTATCCATGTGTAAATTTTGTATGGCCTAGCCGCAGTCTGTTAATAATTACTTGGTTATGTCTTTGAGCTGGGAGTGGTAATGAAGCAGAAGTAACATCTGGTTTGATAAATTTTAATTTTGCTTCTGTTTGGTTCCATTTTACTTGCCAGGTTTTGTTAATGTAAGTTTTTATTAATGTTTTTTGGTCTGAGATTGGTATGTTTTGCATAATAAGAATTGTCATGTCATTAATAGTTTCTGTTGCTGCTTTATCAGCTGCTATATTCTCTCGTAAATTTGTAACCTCGGAAATCTTTTTTGGGTGGTGCTAGAAAGATAACCAATGGAGACACTGCGGACGGCAGCCAGATGGTTGGTGGAGAGCGAGTCGTGGGTTCGAAACTACCTTTTGGCACCGGGAATCTTTTGGATCCAACGGAAGAAATAGGTAAAGATAGGATAAGAGATATTAGAAAAGATACAGAAATAAACAAAAAGATAGATGGGTAAAATTACCAAAGATAATAGAAGATAGAAACAGGGCGCCACTCAATTTTTTGGAGTTAAGGAGAAAATTAAGAAAACCTTAGAAAAGAAGAGAGATAAGAAAAGATATTTAGGTTCAGAGATCAAACTCAAGGAAAGATACCAACAGTAAATTATCAAATAAATCTGGTCAACGCAATATATAAACAAATAATAAATATATTAAGTATTACACTTACTTACCTACGAAACTTAATCAGCCTGATCTTTCTACAGTTCAAAAGCATAGTAATATTTAAAGATAGTAATTGTTCAGAGCTATTATTTTATCAGGGAACTTATTAGGAGCCGATAAATTAAAATACATGCATAAAACAATAACAATATATTAAACACAAAATTATGATGCTGCTAAATGCAACCCAGGTAATAAAAATACACAACTATGAAATGGTGTTATATATGTATAAAATTAAGCTATAATGTAATAAAAAAATACCTTTACCAAGATGTATAAGGCAATCATATACAAATATAGTTTGGCGTATCTCGAGATATCATAGGAAAGATAATGAACAAAAATTATAGGAAATACAAAAGATAGCAAAAATTACTTAACTCTAAATTTACAAAAAAACAAAAGGTTACAAGAATGAAAACATAAACCAAACCGCACTTGGCTAAGTCAATTAACTATCTCGCACTATTATTTAATAAAAAACTGAGACTTGTATGTTCATAGGTAATATTTATAGAAATTTCTTGAATGGTTCAATTACATTCAAAAATCGGCAATCTTCAGGTGAAGATATAGATGATACGTCCAGATAATGGCAGGTGATATGGTACCATACCATATTACTCGCCCAGATAGTTGTAGATAAAATTACTTACAGCAGATCTTGACGAAGGCAGCTTAATTCACTGAATTTAATACTTTTCTGGTACTAAACACTGAATTTAATAACCATTAAAGGTAGTGTAGAACTATATATAATTTAAATAGTCTAAGGAAAGAAAACTCAAATATAAAGTGTATACACACTTAGAAAATAATTCACAAAGATGATACGATAAGAAATAAAGTGAGCAAAGCGTAACACGAGATATTGGCCTTAACTCAACAACGGCCCACCAACAAGTAACTTGGTTCCATTCAAAATTTCACCAACTGTCCCTGAGAAAGGAAGAAGAAAATATTCCCCCACTCAAGAATGATAGGACAGTTGTATGTGTTTCTCAGAAGGTAAGGCCTTAACGACTATTGGAAACTTTGAGGTGAAATAATCGGTATTAACAATTGGACATAAGAAACAGACAATACTTGGGATTAAGTTATTGTCAAAAGAAACGGGCCTTCGACGAAAATTACCAATTTATGAAAAGGAAACTGCATACCAAAACGCATTATACTCTTTTCATAATGAATATTATGACGGAAGGATTAAAAACCATTCCTAATTAGGGAATTCCATTTTAGCTGGGTATCTACAATATTTTGCTATCGATACACGATCATAGGCGTATCACACGGGGGTAAAAGGAATTAGAAATATTAAATATATTAATAATAAAAAAAAATGTTACAAATTGTCTAATGATCTTACGGTAGATCAATTTATTGGGCTCATTTACTTTTTCAAATTTGTTGTAATATCCAACACACTTTTTTGCTATTTAAGGACGTGACTTTTGACTCAGTTTTGGATTACATATTGCTTTATTTCGAGTTCCTTTGATCAGGTCTTTGTTTTTTTTTCTTATTCGATTATTTTATTATATTTCATTTTATTAGTTTTTTTACAAATGAAGCAAACTCTGTCAAATTGTCCATTCGTAAAACAAGGAATCCCTTCGAGTCCCTTTATGGACTTAAATAAATTTTTATTTTTATCGACCCGTATTGTAAGGTATTTTGTTATATATTCTATTTAACTTTCGTTGTAATTTATAAAGTTTACCTTTTCTTCCAACCCCAGCTTGATCCTAACAAATTTGGTATAATTTATACACTTTAAATAAACTCGGCATTTTATTCGCTACAAAGGTTACTTACTTCATCCCTTGACTCCACCTGCGTTTCCGAGTTAAATCTGTCACTGCTAATAAAAGGGCTTAGCAAAAGGACCGTTCAGTTTAGTGTAAACTCAACAGAGTTTCTTTTCGCACTTGCTCGACCCCACTTTATTTAATTGTGATTTATTACCCAACTCTATAACTGCTAACTCCGAGCCCAAATATTGAAATACGAAATATTTTCTTTTAGATTTATACGTTAAGTTTTAGCAGGGTTGACTTGTAGGCGTTCGTACTATAAATATACATAAGTTCGGAACTTCGAAAAAATGTGTCTCAGATTCGACTATTGTTAGTATTTCATTTGTATATTTTGTGGGCTTTAGTGGTCAATTTTGTAAAATATCAAAATAAGGTTGATTTATTGATTTGAATGAATGGTATCCGAAGGGGTTTTTATAATAACATATAATTTATAAATGAAATTTTATATTTTTGCAAACCAGTAGAAAACAAAATATTAAAAGCTGCTAATATACGAATATGTCAATAGATACCTTCGGAATACCCTGGCATCTCTTTGCGTAGAAATGCAATTAGTATAGTTTATTTTTATGAACGAGAGAGTAATTAGCATAATTTTAACTGGTATCTCCGACCACTCCATGGGCGTGCTCAAGATTAATTGAAAAATTACTTTGAATAATTGTAAAAAATAAATGAATTATTTCAGTGTTATAAAGTGTTATGTGTATGTAAACAAAAGTGACCTCTTTTATCACACACTATATTAGAACTGACTGGCCTACATTAAAAAGGGTTTTAAAAAATTCACATTTTTTTTTAATTTTTAAAAATTACAAAAGAGAAAAAGAGTTTTTAAAACCGTCTAAGGTATGTTAAATAGATGAATAAAATTATTAATATAAAACTTTCAGCTACTTGTTACAAATCCAAATCAGATTCAGAAGATGAACTTTCGGAACCAAGATTTATAATAACTGGCTCGATCATTTTATCAGTAATATTGTCCAGCTTCCACATTTTTTCCTCTTCTTTAATGGTGTGATTTACTGCCTTTTCCCAGTTTTCAGGTTTTACATTATTTACGGCCTCCAAAAACAACTGTTTAACATCATGAATTTTAAAAGTGGTATTTTTTCTTTAAACTTCACTCTTTATCTGTGCCCATACCAGTTCAATCGGGTTTAATTCACAATGATATGTTGGGGATCTAAGTACTGTCATTCCACGATTTTTGGCAATTTCATCAATTTCGTATTTTTAAAATTTTTCTTGATGAAGGGCACACAACGAATAAAGTTCCTTTCTTATAGATCCGGGATGGTACGTAATATTTTTTGAACTCAGCCAATTCTGCAAGTCTTTTTTTAACCACTTGGTTGTGGGCAGTCCTTCTATAAGTCTGGAGTGATAACTTGCATTATCCATTACTATTACACAGTTCTTAGGAAGAAGATCTATCATTTGTTCGAACCATTCTTGAAAGACATCAGCGTTCATGTCTTCATGGTAGTCACCGGTACGAGTTGATTTAAAAGTTAATAAACCACCTTCAACAAAACCGTCTGAACTGCCAATGTGTACTGTTATCAGCCTGCGTCCCTTTCCTGATGGTGGGTTTAAACCAGTAGATAAGTTATTTACAAAAGCATGCCTTTGACTTGTAACAGTTTCATCCTGCCAAGATTTATTTGGTGTATGACCCTCGTTGATCCATGTTTCATCAAGATAAAATATTTTTCTTTTTTGATTTCTTATTTCCTTTATGGTTCTTAGAAAATGTCTTCTCCATATAACAATATCGCTTCTTCCGAATAAAATCTTTCTGGGATTCTTTTTCCAGCGGAAGCCTACTTCTTTTAAAAGTTTCCATAACGTACTTCGACTCATTTCTGGGTAATCCTTATCATCTCGAACTGAGACAAGAACTTTATCCAATGTTGGAAATTCTTGTCTAAAGAAGAATTCATGCACTTTCCGTCGAAGTCCTTCTTTAAAATGATATTCTATTTGAAATTTTGGTTTCCCTGGAGCATTACGTGGCATTTGAAAACTACCACATTTCTTCTCTTTAATAACTCTGTAAATCGTAGATTTCCCAACACCAAGTGTACTGCTAACTAACTCAACGGTCTCATCAACACTTTTACATAAACGTTTGTCTGTAAATGATTTAAAACAATTAAATATTAATGTTTTTTCATTAACTGTTAAAGGACCAATTTTTCGGCGTTTACACGGCACTTCCAAATTTTCCATAACACTAGTATACACAATAAATTGCACCTTGCAACTGAAGTACCTACTTTTAGTGAACTGTTAAGAATTTTGAATACGCCACTTGGACCTTCCTACAAAATGGAAAAACCAACTATCACATTTTCTGTGGAATAAGTTTAGAAGTTAATTATGTAGTCAATTACTGTCGTAGATTCCTGGAATTAAAGAATTAAATGTTTGATTGTTGAAACCCTTACTTCGTGGAATGCACTCATTTCAGATAAAATAAAACGTTTTATTTTATCTAAAGAATTAAACTTTATTTTGCAAATAGGTAGGTACTTATTAAACTTTTATTGGTTATATATAACCAATAAAATAAATATCTTACATTTCTTGCAAATTCATTAGTACCTGTTAACCTCCATCACTCCGACACTGGCAACCTTATTTAGGGATTAGTAACCCTCACAAATATTATATTCTATTCTGCTCCAACCTTTATACCTGGTGGTCATACTCAATTTAAAATTGTTTTCCTATATACTTCTGTAAACTTGTTGACACATATCTGTTTTTCATCTCTCATACATAAAAATACACTATAATAACAAACACAATTTTCAAACTTCCAAAACGTCGTCTTTACACCTGGAAGTCACTAGCAGATACACCTGAACGAGTTGTTCGTAACCAAATAGACTTCATATGTATAAATAAGAGATACAGAAATTCAGTATTAGCAGTAAAAACATATCCAGGGCAGATGTACCAACAGATCACAATGTTTTAGTAGGAAAAATAAGACTGAGTTTAAAAAGAGTTGCAAGGACGAATAAGCAAACAGTTACTATTGATAGAGAAAATATGTTAAATGATACTGTAAAACAAGAATTAAATAGTATATTAGATAAAAAAATTAAGTTAACATCAAGCAAAGAGGAAAGTACTGAGGAAAACTGGACAAGAATTGAAGACATCTTAAAGACTGTTGAAGAAACAAGATTGAGTGCGCTAAATGCAAGAAAAAAACAAGGGTGGAAGACAGAAGAAATATTGAGACTTATGGATCAAAGAAGAGAAGTTAGAAATAAAGATATTGTTACAATAAATTCTAACCCAAAACCGTAAACATATTTATTACTAATATTCTTATTAATTTACGTATTTTCTAGGTAATACCTACCTGACACACGATGGATCCCCTTCCGATATAAAAACAACAATCGCACCTTCTGGAGACAGGCCGATGTAAAAAAACCAGTTCGAAACCATTCGCGGGGAATGAGTCAGAAGATCAATCGCGTCGAGTTATTAAATGTAACGCTCGTATTATAATAAATATGTGAAATAAATTAGTTATATTGTACAAATAAATAAACTTTAAATTAAGTTGTAAGTGTTATAAATATAGAACCTTTGATAAATAATAAAAACAGTAAATTATAATTAATAAAGAGTTAACAATAAAAACGAATACAAGAGGATGCACGCAATAATCAGGCAGAATATAAGTCACGCAAAAGAAAACACAATTTTATAGTAAAGAATGTAATGAAATTGAACAATATGAAAAGAAACACGATACATTACATCTACACAAAATTAAAAGAGGTCGCTTGAAACAAACGGAAACAAATATCCCAAAGTTTAGAAGACAGAAACGGACACAGAATATTAGACATCAATGAACTTTTAAAAGAATGGGAAAACTACATTTCTGAATTATTTGAAGATGAGAGAGTAGAACACTGTACACCGATTGTTATATCAGGTCCATCTATAACAGAAAGTGAGGTTACACGTTCAATACAAAGGGCAAAAAATGTAAAAGCTCTTGGCCCCGATGAAGTAAGTGCTGAAATACTAACGTTTTTGGGAGAAAATGAAATTAAAGCTCTGTGTAATTTCTTTAACAGAATTTATGACACTGGGATATTACCAACTGATTGGTTAAAGTCGACATGTGTCACAATACCTAAGAAATATCGTCCAAAGACATGCAGTGATTATCGGACAATAAGTCTGATGAGCCACGTTTTGAAGACCTATTTGCGAGTAATACACAGCAGAATTTACACTCTGTTAGAGGACAGAATTAGCAATACTCAATTTGGGTTTAGGAGTGGCTTGGGTACAAGAGAAGCCTTGTTTAGTATACAGGTGCTAGTACAGAGATGCAGAGATATAAATCAAAATTATGTACATTTGTGCAATCGATTTTGAAAAGGCTTTTGACAAAGTCCGACATAACAAAATGCTAGAAATATTGGAAACAGCTGGATTGGACGATAAAGATGTACGAATAATTACAAATCTATACTGGCATCAAGTGGCAAGAATAAAGGTTAAACAAGAAGTGTCGGATGAAATAAATATAAAAAGAGGAGTGAGACAAGGCTGTATATTGTCGCCTTTACTTGTTTACTTATATTCGGAGGAAATATTTAAGGAAGCATTAATAGAGACAACCGAAGGTATTATTGTGAATGGAGTAATCGTCAACAATATTAGATATGCCGACGATACCTTGTGCTTGCTAATTGCGGAGAAGACCGTCAAAATCAATGAACAAAATAAAACAGACTTGTGATCAGTATGGATTAAAACTCAACGTTAAAAAAACTAAATATATGAAAGTTAGCAAACAAAATTATATACAGGATGACGGTATAAAAGTCGGAGATGCCACACTGGACAGAGTAGAGAAACTCGTGTATCTTGGCAGTAATATCAATGGGGCTAGGTTCCAACCGCAGAAGTTAAAATCCGAATAAAACAAGCCTGAGCTGCCTTTGTAAAAATGAGAAACGTACTTTGCAGTCACGATTTTAACATTTACTTTATAGTTCGAATGACATCTTGCTATATCTTTCCTGTCCTGCTGTATGGAGTGGAAGCGTGGACTCTAACTGAGGCTATCCTTAAACACTTGACCCTGGAATGTGGGTATACAGACGACTACTGAAAATAAGCTGGGTCAACAGAGTTAGAAATGAGGAAGTCCTTAGACGGCTGAACCAAACAACACAACTGGTTAATATAATAAAGAAATGCAAGCTGAAATACTTCGGTCACATTATGAGACACCCTGAAAAATATGATCTTTTACATCTGATCATTCAGAGAAAGATCCAAAGTAATCGTGGTCCTAGTAGAAGAAGAACATCATGGCTGACAAATCTAAGGCAATAGTATGGAAAATCAACAACATCGTTATTTAGAGCTGCTGTCAATAACGTAACGATAGCAAATATGGTAGCCAACATGATATCCAAAGATCGATAACGGTCATGGAACTAGAAGAAAAAGATACCTTCCAAGGTTTGTCAATTTTGACATCTTCTTCTTCTTCAGGTGCCATCTCCGCTACGGAGGTTGGCAATCATCATAGCTATCTTAATTTTTGAGGCAGTAGCTCTAAATAGTTGTTTTGAGCTGCATCCAAACCATTCTCTCAGGTTCTTTAGCCATGAAATTCGTCTTCTTCCGATGCTTCTTCTGCCATCTATTTTTCCTTGCATTATGAGTCGCAGGATGCCATACTTATCGCCCCGCATCACATGTCCGAGATACTGTAGCTTTCTTTCTTTAATTGTAAGTTCAATTTCCTTCTCTTTGCCTATTCTTCTCAGTATTTCAATATATAGATCCTATTATCCAATTCTCTGAAACAAACCTATTATCCAATAGATAATAGGTTTGTTTCAGAGAATTATAAAAGTAGTGTCCTCCACTCGTGTGGAGGACATGGTTTATCACGACAATACATAAGAAAGGAAGTAAAGATGTATGTGACAATAATTGAGGAATTTCAGTTCGTAGCACCATCTTAAGAGTTTACGGGAAACTCATCAAAAAGAGAATGGAAGATGAATTCTGTGATATGGAGGTCGAAGAACAGGTCATCTTTAGAGCAGGTAGATTAACTATTGACCATCTGTTTACTGTTACCCAGCTAATCGAAAAAATAGTAGCACGAAATCAACCAATACATCTCCTCTACGTGGATCTTAAAAGAGGTTATGATAGTGTGTCACAAAAAAACTCTCGAGAAAGCTCGAGAGATAAAGTGCGTAAATACGCACTTCACCTTTTAGATTAGAATCATTCTTTTAATGACGAATTTAAAATTCTTCACATTTATAATAAAGGCCTTAAGCTATCTTTGTTAGAATCTATGGAAATTAACAAATTAAAAAACACAGATATAATTCTGAATGACCAACTAGAAACAAACAGTTCTCCTCTCCTCAACCTATTTCATTAGAGACTATAAAGTGTAAACGCATGCCAAAAATAGACCACTTGAGAAAGCTAATCAGTCAAAACTGCTGTAGTGATAAGAGTTTATAATAAATTTTGTGGAAGTTTTGAAAACAAAGTTTTCAGTGTTTAAGTGTTACATAAAATGAATTTCCATCAAGTAACGGTCGAATCCATCAATTAGATAATTTGTATTTTTGTTTTTATAGGAATAATTTTAAAAAACTGGTTTTTGTATTCTTTAGCTGCCACGAATAACCATTACAGTGAATGTAAAAAATATAGATATTTTAAAAAAGTTTTAATGACCCATTTATAAAAGGTTTGTTCCAACACAACGAAAAACCGTCACGTAACGGTTACGCTCCTGCGCACTAAACAAAATACGTTCCAACAAAAATAATGATCGTTCATCTCATCGTCCTTCCGATCGTTCCAACAAAAATTGTGATCGCCCAATGACGGTTTTGTGACGATAATTTCAGTAATCTTTCAGTAAAATGCATGTACTGGGTGGTATGACTTGCGCACTAAGATTTTATTCTAGTTCTTTAAATTTGTTATACCTAGATAAACTTAGATTTTATTACTTATTAATTATAGATTATATACTTATTAAAACTGTAAATTTGTTCAGAAAAAAGAAGAAGTTAGGTTAATGATTTTATCAGGTGCTTATTATAGACTTGTTATTTATTTATATATTTGTTTTTCGTTAATTATAACTTTATAAATATAACTGACGAGGAAGGAAGTAGTGATTTTTCCGATTATTTTAGTAGGATGATTTGGAGCTATTAGCCGAACCTAGGGTGAAAAACCAGAATTATTTAGATAGATTATCATTAAATTATGTCAGTTGTCAGAAAATCGTTCCAACATCAGTTTCCAAATTATCGTCATAAGACGATACAAATGATGAACATGCGCATTAAAAACGGTACAAATAGTTTCGTGACGGTTTCCGGACCGTACAAAAATTGCCTGTTGAAAGAAACCTAAAGTCTCTGAAAATTTTTTGTTGTTTGACATTTTCTTGTAATATAGATATACATATTTTTAATAAATTAGAAGAGCATAAAATCAAACAATCTTTATATACCAATCCATGTAATTGTTTATGTGGTTGTCCAGTGTCTAGTTCAACCATCAAATAATTTTTATCTCACCCACTTCTTTATCTGCTTTCATTAATCATTAAAAGAAATCGATGGTCATGACTGACTTATCATCACTACGTGCCGCAAAAAAGTTTTTTCCATCCGACTTGCCGTGGAAAAGGGGCGCTAATCTAGTTATTGACTTCAATCTCCACATATCATATTAATACGGACCGACACGATGACAAGCAACGTGCTACCAATATGTTGAACAAGTGCAAAAGCACGTCACTCGTGATAGATGTCGGTGGTTATTACATTAATTTTGAAACACTTTTACTTATTAAATTGTAGAAGGGAGATTTATATGCTTTTATATACATTTTGATATCATATATAAGATGTTCACTAAACCGGAATAAGTGAATTATTTCTACAAATAAATCTATCAATATAAAATAAATGTTGTCTTTCTTGTGTGTGTCGCCGTTTCAGTATCGCCTTCATAAAGAAGAATATTTGGTATAAAAGATCAATTCATTGCAGATGTCATGATACACAACAGTTTTATTACGTAGTTCAGAAGTTATACAAACCTCTTGATGTTTTACAAAACATCAAGAATCAATTGAGGCCATTCTTCTTGGAGCAAAGTGAACCAAGAACAGCCATGAAATCATAAGTTGGAATTAATGAGTAATGAAGGACTTATACTTCGTGACAAGAGATCTGCTAGATTTTCATAAGTTTGAACATACTTCCAAAGTTTGAGGTTAGTTAGTTTCTGTATTTGTGGTACTCCATTCGCATTAAAAGTTTTAAGTAAATGGAGAGAGGTATTTATCCATCAAATAACAATTTTAGAATCAGTCTAGTACGTGATATTTTTAAAGCAAACGCTTGAAGATGAAGTGACTTTCTCAACAAGCTCAGAAATTAGTGATGCCCCACAGAGTTCGAGTCTTGGGATACTTAATAATTTTCTAGGAGAAACTCGAGTTTTGCATATCTAAATACATTCACCGTAAGTTGTCTCCAATGCGTCTCAAAACCCATGAAGTTGAACCAAAACTGGGTTAGAAGATAGTATATGTCTAGGTATTTAAAGTATTTAATTTTGTTAGGTCGAAGTAGTTTTTTGTCCAAAGTCTATTAATACTTTGAGGAACAGACTCATCCCAACTTATCTTGAGTTTCCAAAGCTCTTTAAGTATAATTTTAGATGTAGCTATTACGGTTGAAAGTAGCCCTAAAGAAACAAAAAGTTGTGCTGTACAAGCCAAAATTTTTCTTTTGCTCACCTTTGAGTATGTTGTGGAGTAATTTATAAAATATTATAGGGAATCAGAAGGGTAAAAAAGGGAGTAATCCTAGTATTTTACTGTGTTCGTTAGAACCAATAGATGGGAATTCAGGATCAGAATGAATTTGTGAAGACGAATCATTAATAGCCCATTTTCTTAAAGAAAAACCGCAAGAAGATAATAAGTCTGAAATAGTTTCCTTGATTTCTCTTTTCCTTGAGTTTTTCAGATGTGTAGCAGCCAATTTGTAAGTCGTGTACATAGAAGTCATCTAAACTGATGGAGGCAACCTTTAGGCGTTCGAAGATATGTCGGTAGGCAATTTTATGAAAAGATATAATGTCAAGAAATGCTGCTGATGCAGTGCCACATGTAATAGTGTTAAGTGTGTAGACAGAGATCGTCATTTGTATTAAATCTCCAAAGGTTTTTTTGACGATAAGATTGATCTGGCGTTATGAAAACTTGACGATACATTTTAGGGATATCTGCCCTACTACCAATTTATATTGTCGAAATCTAAGTAAAATTTTAAATAAGTTATCTTATAAGTGAGGGCCGACATACATGATGTCTTTTAATGAGTAGCCTGTGGTAGTTTTTGCATTACAATACAACTCTTAATTTTTTGCTGGTTTAATCTTTGTTGGAATGGGGACAGAGATTATCCAACCAGAGAGTAGGTTTTTGAATGATAGGTAAACAAGAACCAAGTAATTTGTTACACGCTTAAAATATCCCAGACTATTTCAGCTCCAATAAGAAGGTATACTGAACTGGACCAGGATTTTTAACACTCTGGTTAGCTAGAATTAGTAAATTTGTAGGAATATTGACCTGAGAATGGCTGAAGTATGGTTGAAGACTTAACTTTCTGCAGACACTGTATTAAATATAACCTTGAAACAAATTGGCACTAAATCACTTCTGGATTTTCAGCAAAACAAAAGGTTTAAACACGTGTAGTCCAGTATTTAATACCAAAGCTATTGAGAGTATGCAGTTCAGTAATTAGACCGAAGGTACTTTTTTGTTTAACTAAAACTCACCACAAAGTTCGAATTGAATTCTTGAAACACTTTTTTGTTACTTCTTTTTAGTAAACTACTGCATTAATTGTGATTGCAAAAATCGTTCACATGTTTTAAATAAGATTTTTGTTGATTAAGTATTTTGCTACATTATTAAATAACACCAATACAACAAACGATCATCAATTAATTTTCAACGATCAACAGAAGTGTAATATGATAACAAGTTTAAATTTGATCTACTTTGTCTATAACAGTGTCATTAACAGAAATATATTTTTAAATAGCAGGAATCATTTTTTAATGATTGTGTGGATTTAAGAAATTTGGGATGAAACCGTTGCCAAGTAATGCATCATCTGTGGTATTTGCCATTAAATTTCATGAAGAAATCTAAAAACATTTTGCAGATATATATTCGTAAACAGAACTGTTTGTCAAAATTCCCCATTTTTAGTAGAATCTTATTTACGAAACCTAAAAGTATCAATCTCTTTTCGCAGTTTGTTACCTCAACACCTATAAACACCATCAAATTTCGGTGATGGTCTAGATATCCTGATTTATGCATATTATATGGTCGTGACAAGCGGCCGTTTTCACATTTTCGTTTCTTAGATAAACATAATATCGAATGGCCTTCTACCCGCAGGAAAGCAGGAGAGTGAAATATTGTTATTGCTCGTACCGCATTTCGAGAACGTTACTTCTCAGATTCGCCGAGGATCAATTCAATGTTGATGTGACACACAATAAAAATAAGTTGATATTTAGAAATTCGCTGTGGGGCTCTCATATTTAAGAATATTTTGGTGGTTACAACTGCCGTTAGGAAATAATACATTTTCTAGGTTTAGAATGATTTTATTGGTTTTTCGGCTACTTAACCATATTTCACTTGTATTTATTTTCTTGTTCTTGTTTTTGTTTTGTTAGTTAATGAAACATAATTCATAATTTTTCATTATTTTATAACTACATATCTAATGCAATTTTTAGAGACTAAATTCCAATAGAAAAATATCGAATTTTTCATATAAAAATAAGCGCACGTCATTCAAGATATACAACGTCAGAACCCCACAGCATGGCCAAAACATCAGAATAGTTAATAAGTGGGATTGGATTTTTAAAATAAAAAAATAATAGCATATCTATTATTAGATAAAATTACTTTTCAACAAATTTTAAGCTTTCTTTTCACCAAGACCTTACAGTTAACGAAAAACTTCTAGCATTTAGTGGTACATGCAGCCTTAATCAGTACATATTGAGTAAGCAGTATAAATTTGGCCTGAAAGTATTAGCTTTAACTGACACTACAAGACAGCTTAGACGTAGAATTTGGAAAACTTTTGGTTAAATACAATCCATATCAATTAGATGGAATTTCATCTACTATAAGCTTCAAAGGTTTGAACCAGTGTCTCCTTTTATAATCGCAATATTGGCATATTCCTCAATTACAAAAGCACTGAGAATGATTTCTGGTATTAACATATAATTAATCAATGAAATTTTAAGCATTTTATTACCTTTCGATGAGGCCACAAAGGAGACCTCATGTTTCCAGTACATTACTGTTAGTCTTGTTATCATCATCATCATTGGCTTTTACAATTCTTCGTGAGTTTTTGCCGCGTTTACTATTGCCTTCCATTGATTCCGATCCTGTGCTATTATTTCCCATGGCCTTACTTCCATCTTCTCCAGGTCTTCCCTGACAGCATCTTTCCACCTTTTAGTCTTGTAATCCCCTTATGCAAAATTTATTTATCCCCTCTCGTCAAAATCTAGTACAGCCCAAAGGCAGCCCAAAGCCTGGTATTCAAGAGAGAGGCAACAAGCTTTTACAAAACACTTTGTTATGCCATGTTGCACACATGGACAGAAGGTTCACAAAATTATTTATGAATCCGTTAGTCACATCCAATTTAGACACACAAGTCAGAAAGTACCTTGCCGAAATTTGCAAACAGTCGCCTTCCTGCTCTTTCTAGACTGAAGAGGCCAAAGTGAGTTCAAATCAAAACCCTTTTTGGTATTTATACGAACTAGAGTTGGTGTAAAGTGGTTTTAATTTATCGCCGGCTCTACACGTGGAAAGCTCCTGGAGACAGCAAAGATAGAATCATAAAAAATCAGATAGATTACATCTTGATAAGGAACAGGTACAAGAACTCTATTACAGTAGTGAAGACTTACCCTGGAGCAGATGTAAACTCGGACCACAACCCAGTAGTAGCAAATATGAATGTAAGACTGAGAAAACCATTAATGAAAAGATCTAGACCACAAATATGCATTGATAAGTTAAGAGAACCAAATACATACCAAGAAACTCAAAACAAAATAAACCAGAGTATCCAAGAAATAAAACAACAAAATAAGAATACTATAGATATTGACACAAAGTGGAAGAATATAAAGAACGCAATCGAGATTGTGGGACGGAAAACTTTAACATTTACAAAAGCTGCCAAACAAGAATGGATGACACAAGAAATTCTCGAAAAGATGGACGAAAGAAGAACACATAAAAACAAAGATAAAATTAAATATCAAGAAATTAATAAACAAATAAAACAGAAAATAATACAAGCTAAGGAAACATGGATGTCCATTAAATGTCAAGAAATCGAGGAATGTGAGGCAAGGTATGACACTTTCAACACCCATAAGAAGGTTAAAGAAATGATTTCAGGAAATTGTAACAAACCAATCGGGATATTAAAAAATGCAGATGGTACCACTATAACTGAAACGCAAGACAAACTACGTAGATGGAAAGAATATACATTGAACAACTATTTTATGATCAAAAAGTAGAACAATTATTAGAAGTTAACGGAGAAACCACAGGCCCAGAAATAATGAAAGAGGAAGTTATGTATGCTATAAAACACACAAAAGGCAGAAAAGCTCCAGGACCCGATGAAATACCAATTGAACTATTGAAGATAATTAATGAAGATAATATTGATGTCTTGGTAGACCTTTTTAACTCCATATACAAGACGGGACACATACCTAAAGAGTGGCTTCTCTCAACTTTTGTGACGATTCCAAAAATCACAAATGCTAAAGATTGCAATGACTATCGAACAATTGCGTTAATGAGCCACACATTGAAAACCTTCCTTAAAATCATACATAACAGAATCCACATGAAATTAGAACAAGAAATAAGTGATTCACAGATGGTTTCAGAAAGGGTCTAGGAACTAGAGAAGCATTATTTGGAGTCCATGTTCTGACACAACGATGCCTGGATATGAATCAGGACATATATGCTTGCTTTATAGATTTCAAGAAAGCTTTTGATAGAGTTCAACATGAGAAGCTTTTAAGTATTCTTAAGACTAAAAACATTGATAGTAGAGATCTACAAATTATATCGAATCTGTATCAAAACCAGAAAGCAAGAGTAAGAGTCGAAGGAGAACTGACAGAGGAAGTAAGTATACTTAGAGGAGTTCGACAAGGGTGTATCCTTTTACCACTCTTATTCAACGTCTACAGTGAAGTGATTTTTCAAGAGGCTTTATTGGATATCGTGGAAGGTATTTATGTCAACGGAAATAGCATTAATAATATTAGATATGCCGACGATACTGTCATATTTGCAAGTGACATGGAAGATCTACAGTACATAATACAACATGTATACAATGCATGTGAAAGTTACGGACTGCAAATGAATCTCAAGAAAACGAAATCAATGATATTCTCAAAAAAACCACAAAATGTAAATAACCTGATCATCAATAATACAAAGATAAAAAGAGTAAAAACATATAAATATTTAGGAACGTGGCTAACCGAAGATGGAGATCAAGTAAAGGAGATCAGATCTAGAATAGAAATGGCAAGAAACACGTTCATAAAATTGAAGAAATTACTTTGCAACCGTAACCTTAATCTAGAGATTCGCACAAGAATGCTACGTTGTTACGTCTTCTCTACTTTACTATATGGCATGGAAGCGTGGACAATAAAGCAGTTTGAAATCAAAAAATTAAACTCCTTTGAGATGTGGTGCTACAGGAGAATGCATAAAATATCGTGGATTGAAAAAGTAACTAATATAGAGGTGTTACAAAGAATGAAGAAAGAATGTGAAGTCATAAAAACTGTTAAAATTAGAAAGATTCAATATCTGGGACATTTAATGAGGGGTGAGAAGTACGTATTACTGAGGTTGATTATGCAAGGGAAGATACAAGGAAGAGAAACCCAGGACGACGCAAAATGTCCTGGCTAAGAAATTTGAGAGAGTGGTTCGGCTGCAGCTCATTAGAATTATTCAGAAATGCGGCCAACAAAGTTAAAATAGCGATGATGATTTCCAACCTCCGCTAGGAGAAGGAACCCGAAGAAGAAGAAGAAGGTTTTAATTTAAGTTCCCTGGAAAAACAGATTTACCAAGTGAACTCAGTCTTTACCTGCAGCAGTCTCGGCTGCCGAGATTAAGTGAGCCAACCATTCTGGTAGAAAAGCAGAACCTGTATGTCATATAGTCAAAAAATACATGTCATTGACCGAAAGTTCGGTGCAATCAGAGAGACTGGTGTCATTGTTGAACGATATTGTGTCTATTGTGTATTAAGAACTTAAAAAACTAAAAGTGCTTTTCTACACATAAAAATCGCTCCATTTAATGTTTTAATTATTTATAAATGTAGCAAAAAGTTTAGAAAATAAATTACAAAACAAACAAATTAACAAAACTAATTTATTTCAATATATAAAATTCAAACAGATATTAATATATGAAAAAATGAACATTCCTGACCATTAGTTCAAACTCTTTTAAAGAACCTAAAAAGGAATGCAAGACAACCCATTATAAATTTTTATCAAGTGCAGAAGTTCCTTGACGGGGCCATGTATGTTTATGGCGTAAAAATGAAGCTCTTTTATCCTCGTCGATTCTCGTAGCCGATTGCCCCATGAACGTAAACGTAATAGAGTGTTAGAAAATTGATAGCGGGAGTAAAGGTGAAAAGCGATCGAGAATCAGTGTTAAACTACCGAAGAAGATTGGTTTCGTGCCATGAGCTGGAAACTTGCTGCAATACGGGATAGTCGAGGAAAAATGAAAGAAATTTTTCATTTTTATTCGAAATTATGAATATTACTAAAAGTATACATATTAGATACGTCTATTAGACTAAATAATAAATGGATGTACTAAGCTAAACAGGATAATTTATATTCAAAGTAGATATACAAAGTACTAAAATATCACTTTTAATTTTTGTTTAAAAAATACTTCGGAGCAAACTAGAACATTTTGTCAATTTAAATAGTGGTGGTTATATTGACCATATGTCTGTTAGAGTGTACCGTTTTTGAGACGTCTGTGATTACGGGTTAAAGTTGGGGTGGTTCACAAAGGAATAGGAGTAGTGTGGTTTACAAAAGAATTGCATTTTTGAGAGAATATACTAGACTTATAGACACAATGCAATCATCAGTGCAAAAACATATCCTGAAATCAATTCCGATCATAATTCTGTTGTTGCAAAAGTTCGCGCAAGATGGAAACTAATAAAGAAACAAAAACCTCAACACCAACTATTAGACATCCAATTATTGAAAAACGACACCATACATCAGACAGAAAATAAAGAATTAAACAAAACTTTAGGAAATATCGACCACAATAGAATTAGCGAGTACGATGACATAAACGTTCTGTGGAAAACTATTAAAGAACAAATGAACAATGTAACGGAAAAACATCTAAAAGTAACATCTAGAAATAACAAACAGGAATTGATGACAGAAGAGATTTTACAATTAATGAGCAAACGAAGAGCATTTAAAGAAAAAAATGACAAGGACGGAAAATACAAAAGATTAAATAGAATAATTCGAAAAAAAAAATAACCGAAGCAAAAGAGAAATGGCTGGAAACAAAATGCGTTGAAATAGAAGAACTGCAACAAAGGCACGATTTTTTTAATTTACATAAAAAGGTAAAAGAGTTTACATCGACTATCAAGAGAACGACTTTTCACACCATGCTGAACACGGATGGCAAACTGCTAGAATCAACGGAAGATAAACTGAAAGAATGGGAAAACTATGTTAAAATTCTTCTTTACGACATACGAGAAGAACCAAGATTGGAAAATAACAACGAAGGGCCAACAATTCTGAAATCTGAAATCATAAATGTAATAAATCATCTCAAAACAAATAAAAGCCCAGGTCCAGACGGAATATACCCAGAAACGTTAAAATTAATCAGCGAAGAAAATATCGAAATATTTGTCCTTTTATTCAATCGCATTTATGATGCAGGTAAAATACCCCAAGATTGGCTGGAGTCAATATTCATCCCACTACCAAAAAAGCCAAACCCACAACATTGCAATGAGTTCCGTCTGATAAGCCTTATGAATCATGCAGTAAAAGTCCTACTAAAAATCGTATATGATCGTATCTATAGAAAGTGCGAAACAATCATCGGAGACGATCAGTTTGGATTCAGAGCCGGCATGGGAACGAGAAAAGCCCTGTTCAGTTTACTAGTTCTCGCCCAAGAATGCTACGACCAACAGAAAGATATATTTATATGCTTTATAGACTGCGAAAAAGCATTTGATAGAGTAAGACACGACCTACTATTAGAACGTTTGCAAGAAGTCGGTTTAGATGGAAAAGACATTAAATTCTTAAAAAACTTGTACTGGAACCAAAACGCCAGAGTTAGGATCGAAGGTTCCACATCCGCAGAAGTAGAAATTAGGAGGGGAGTTAGACAAGGATGTGTTCTGTCGCCTCTGCTATTTAATCTTTACTCCGTGTTTCTATTTAAAGAAGCATTGGAGGATTCCAAGGATGGAGTCAATGTGAATGGCGTAAATATCAACAGTATCAGATACGTCGATGATACAGTGTTAATTGCGGATTCCGACTTAGGTCTACAACGACTCATCGACAAGACCAACTCGACCTGTAAGCAATTTGGTATGAAAATAAACATTAAAAAAACGAAAGTAATGTCAATCTGAAAAAACCAAAACGTACCTCAACCCTGCACAATAAATGGGCACATTTTAGAACAGGTCAATAGATTTAAGTACCTGGGATGTTGGATCGATAGCAGCCTAAATCCTGATCTAGAAATAAGATCGAGAATAGAACAGGCCAGAAAATCTTTCGAAAAAATAAAAAAACTGATTTGTGATTCTCGAATAAAACTCGAAATTCGACTACGTTTATCAAAATGCTACGTCTGGTCGACTCTTCTATATGCAGTTAAAACATGGACCCTTAAAACATCAACCGTAAATAAATTGGAGGCCTTTGAAATGTGCATCTACCGGAGAATACTCAAAATTTCATGGACATCGCATACCTCAAACGAAGAAGTGCTGCATAGAATAGGCAAGGAAAGAGAACTTTTTAACACAGTAAAAGTTGGAAAAACATCATAACTAGGCCACATATTAAGAAATAATAAGTACCAATATGCCCAACTTATAATGAAAGGAAAAATCGAGGGAAAGAGAGACCTAGGAAGGAAAAGACTATCGTGACTCAGAAACATCCGACAATGGACAGGGCTAAATTTTGAACAGCTAATAAGAACAGCTGAAGATAGAGAAGAGTTTAAAATTGTAGTAGCCAACCTCCATTGAGGAGAGGGCACTTTAAGAAGAAGATACTAGACTTAAATATGAAAATGTAACATTCGTATACTTAGATGGCAAAACAAAAAACAAAGATACAAAAGAATTTGGCGAGACGGCATCATAAAATAAATAAAGTGAAGGCAAAAGACACATCATTCTTCATGCAGGAGGGAAAGAAGACTTTATAGAAAACGCAGATTTGATTTTTTCTTCAAAATCAAAATCTGCTGATTACCATGAAAACATAAATGCAGATTTATATGTAAAATGGCCTGAGGAGAAACTGTTACCTAGTTGGATTACCTGTGCTATTGGTCTAGCTGTCTTTTTTCCTTTTCTTTTTTCTTGATCACTGCACGGATATAGTGGTGTACACTAGTCCAACCTGTTTTATTTTCAATCATCCTCTTAATCATTTCTTTCACTGTAACAAAATTTATTTTATTCTGTTCCTTTCTACTATCCATCTGTTGCACTCTAACATCATATTTGTTACAGTGTCCATAGTATAGGCAATCATCTGTGTCAGCCTTTTTGAACCTAGAGAAGTACGCCCTAAAACACCCGTGTCCTTTGAACACCTGCGCCAGGAAATAATCCAGTCGTATGTGGCTACAGTCCACCCAATCACTTTGATTCGAAAATTGATGAAAGTTCAATTCAATCAGTATTTTCGTCCAGTGTGCCACATCATCTGTATTGTTCTATTCTTTTTGCCAAAAACCTTTCCCTTTCCTGTCTTCTCTCGGCCCCCATAGTAAGGTTTGGGCCTCTTCTCTGATAGAACTCTTTTCTTTCTAAACATGACTCTCGTCTGACTACAATTAATGTACTTATACTAATTATAAATTAATGTACTTTTTGAATACACCCAATTTTTAACTGAATATTATATATAACTGTTTTTATAATACTTCACCCTATATACATCTCTACTATACCTTGAATCCCTTCCAAAATATTTCTCCCGATTTTGCATATTGTGAAAGGATTTTACTATATATGGAATATTTTTCTAGGTATCAGAATTCATAAAGGGATATATAGTATTACAAGATTTACTGGCTTCATTTTATATTGGTATTGTCAAAAGAATATAAATATTTAATATAATTCTAATCTTCTTGATTTTTACGTTTTATTGAATATGGTTCAATGATATTCAAACTTTTTGCAAAGTGATTTAAATGTAAAAACTCATACCTGATTTAATTACGCTTTTGCAATCACTTCCACAACTTTATTGCTATTTTAAAGTACAATTATATTTGTTAACTTTTTAGAAATACAATATATACACAGCACCCATGCAATTGAAAACAGTTTTACAATTACAAAGGAAATTTTAAACTTCACACTGCGGAGTTTAAGAAGCCATGTAAATGTCCCAAACTTCAACCGACAGCAAAACGAAACAAGGATTGTAGATTTGAAGGAGATAGTGTCATCTTGATAACTACATTGTTATGTACTAGTAGTATGAAATTTGCCAGACTTAGGAAATTGACAAACTGGCTAATATTTGAGTTCTGTGCTGAGAAATAGCTGAGGGAGACCTATGTCCAGCAGTGGATGCATATCGGTTGATGATGATGATGATGATGATAAATACCATGATAGTCGCTACACTCGATGCTCTTTTTATTATACAAATATATTGTATGAATAAAATTCAAACTTATGATATATTTTCTTCTTTTATTCAAAATTATTTAATATTGTTTTAAATACAAATCGTCTAATATCAAAGTTTTGTTTTTTCATCATATTTTTCATTGCCTTCTAAAGGCAATCATTGTAGTTAAAACGGAAACTTTTAAGTACTTATTATACATTTCAATATTATTTTATACATTGTAATTTATAAATATCTACCGTATTTTATATTATTCTTAAGTACTTTTTAATTTGCAGTTGATATGTCAAATGACCCAACAACAATGGTAACCGAAATCCCAGTGCCTGCAACAGTCTCTTCCTCAGATGATAACCACAACGAAATTCGAAAAAAACTCAAAACTTCCCAGGAAAACAACCCCCCTACAAGACACCTTAGTGATTTGCTAACAAACGGAATACGTAGTAACAATAATGACTTGGAAGATTTTACAACTGGAATGTGTTCTTCAAGTTCTATAGTGGGCGATGATAGCGACGACGAGGATAGATTGGAAGTTGTCTTGAACGAGCCTGACTTTAATCTTAATGTTTCAGGTGAGTCTGTTATACATATAACATTAATGGCTGATTTATACTAGCTC
This sequence comes from Diabrotica balteata, assembly GCA_918026665.1. Classification (NCBI taxonomy): domain Eukaryota; kingdom Metazoa; phylum Arthropoda; class Insecta; order Coleoptera; family Chrysomelidae; genus Diabrotica; species Diabrotica balteata. The sequence continues at coordinate 158,134,237 of OU898280.1, forward strand.
TATTTAAATAATCACTACTTCCATACAGAAGAGCTACAAATCAAAATCTTTGATCAACAAAAAGTTTTGACCTGTATTTTTGGTTTACTTATCTCATATTTTATAAGCATGTTTAATGTTGTTAGATAAATACTGACCCTCCTAGCAAAATTTGCAAAAATAATTAAACACATGACAGGGAAGAAAACCTATTAAAAAATTTCTGTTATATTTACTCAAAACAGCACTTGTAGTTAACACATTTTTAACATTTTGGTCAATGGACAAATCTTTACAACTTGAGTTCTATCTTTGAGATAGCTCTCCATAGAGCCTAATATTCTTTCATATAAGCCAGCATTATAAAGTTTAGAGATTAGAACAGTATTATTAACTCTATGGAATGCCTTCAAAAAGTTGGTTTAAATGACATCAACCTGGTCATACCCTTCAAGAGCATCCAACAAAAATTCTTGTAAAACTAAAAGATTGGTAGTGGAAGAACGTGCTGGAATAAAACCACGTTGGTTGGGCATTAAAGTAGGATGCAATAATGAACCAAGTTTTGCAGCTATAATCACTTCAAAAGATTTGGGCGAAAACTGAAATTTTAGATATAGCTTGGTAGTTTTCAATATTATCTCTATTGCCACCTTTATGTACTGAGATACTATAACTTCTCTTTCATATCTCTGGAAAGACACCTGAGCTTAATAATAAACTGAATATTTTTTGGAAAATATAACTCAGAATAAATCTACAATTAAGTGTGAACAAAGATCAACTCCACAACTTACTTTTAGATCATTCTTAGATATAAAATCAAATACATCTAATACAGTAATATCACAAATTTCAACACAAAGAATAATATCAGAGTTCATTGCTCGATAATCTGTATTACTTTTACATAGGTTGAATTAAAAAATTTACTAAACAAATTTGCTATATTTTGGGAATTATCAGAATTCTCATATTTCATTGTGTTTGGCAAAGCAAAACATTTTCTTTTTTTATTTACATAATTTCAAAAATCTTGTTTACTATACGTAGCAGTTTGTAAATGTAATGATTTAGTCTGATACATGTTTTGTGACAATCCCTAAATTCTTGACGCAAATTAGAATAAAGATCATAATCCTTCTTATATCCTGCCAATTTGTATTTTGCATGACCAATCTTCTTTTGAAATAATATATGTTTTAAATGAGGAGTGTACCATTTCGGAAATTTTGAGTTTTTGTATCTAGTTTTTGGTACAAATAGATTAATACAGGAATCTATTTAGAATTACATCTGTCTTATCAATAATCCTATCCCAGTCGACTGCACCTAAATATTCATTAATAAGGATATAATTAACATTTTTAAATTCAAAATAGAAATAATCATAGCTAAGAGAGTCATAGCGAAGATGAAACAGTCGGCATAAGAGTAAATGGAGTCTTAATTAACAACATCAGATATGCAGATGATACAGTAAAAATAGCCGATAGTTTAAAAGACCTGGAAAGACTCATGAGCAAAATAGTCATGTGTAGTAGGGAGTACGGACTCTCTCTTAATGTCAAAAAGACGAAGTTTATGAAAATTTGTAAAAACAACTATAATACTAACGAAATCTTGATAGTAGAGGGCCAGCAGATCGAAAGAGTAAAAAAGTACACTTACCTAGGAACACTTATAACAGAAAATAATGACTACACGGCAGAAATCAAAGTCAGAATCGAAAAAGCACGTTCTAATTTTATAAAAATGAAAAAGGTCCTATGTGGCAAAGATCTAACATTAGCTCTTAAAGTACGCCTAACAAAATGTTACGTATACAGTGTACTATATTATGGAGTGGAATCATGGACGTTAAATCTAGATACCATGAGACGACTTAACGCCTTTGAAATGTGGACCTATAGAAGAATTATGAGGGTTTCCTGGGTCGATAGAGTTACAAACAATGAAATACTGAGAAGAATAGGCAAAGAGAAGGAAATTGAACTTACAATTAAAGAAAGAAAGCTACAGTATCTCGGACATGTGATGCGGGGCGATAAGTATGGCATCCTGCGACTCATAATGCAAGGAAAAATAGATGGCAGAAGAAGCATCGGAAGAAGACGAATTTCATGGCTGAAGAACCTGAGAGAATGGTTTGGATGCAGCTCAAAACAACTATTTAGAGCTACTGCCTCAAAAATTAAGATAGCTATGATGATTGCCAACCTCCGTAGCGGAGATGGCACCTGAAGAAGAAGAGAGTCAAAAAAATATTTCCAATAATGTCAAAGGACAAAGCTGGATTATAGCTATTACATTTTAATAAAGATTGATCAGCAATTTTTAAGTCAATGTTATTTCTACTAGTAAAAATAGGACCTAAGAAACCTCCATTACAGTTTGGTACATTATTAAAAAAGCAAAAACTTTCTGAAATACATTCAACTTTGTTAGATATATTTCCAATTGGTCGTGAACCAAATTCATCATTTTCCCAATGAATATTTGATAATTGATGGATTGGACTGTAACTTGATGGAAATTCATTTTATGTAACAATAAAACACTGAAAACTTTGTTTTCAAACTTCCACAAAATTTATTTTAACCTCTTATCACTACAGCGGTTTCGCCTGATTGCCTTTTTGAAGTGATTTTGAAGTAAAATGTAAAATGAATGATGCCTGGGGTGCGATATGATGAAATAAAACAAACAGAAATAATTACAAATGTATGTACCAATTTTATTTTATGCCAAATTGAAATTTGTTTGCTGTAAAAACCACCCTTTTTGTTATAAATATCCCCTTTCCGCAATATTAAATAAAATGTCACGTAAAAAACGTGGCTTAGGCCCAACGGAAACCATCCGTCGTGTTTCCACTTCGTGACGCAGATTGTAAAGTCCAATTAGCATCAGCTAAATTACGTGTGTAACAATTTCATTCGACTACATCGTTTACCGGGGCTCAACGTGTTTTTTGCTTATACACATAATTTACCTAGAAGCTAGCAGTGCTTAAAACAGCTCCAACAATTGAAATGGACACTCGCTTTTTGGTAATAGGCGATGATGGAAAGTCTTTATCTTTTTAAAGAGGCCTTAAAACAAAGATTTTTTTTATTAAGGAATAGTTATTTTTAATAATGACTAACAATTGATCTTGACTGAAATAGATTAAATGGATCTGATTATTTGTTTTACTTTTTTGGCCTAGATGGAATTATTCTAAGGATTCTAAGGATGGATTAAACATAAAAAGAAAGGCAACTCAAAGAAATAACAATAATGTTATTCTTGATCCGTCTTCTTCTAATGGTGGGAACAAATCTACGAATATTCCACATTTTCCCCAATAAGACGACCAACTGGAGGTACATGTGCATCAAATGGCTATTAGAGCGTCTATTATCAAAATGTTACGAGGACTACGGACAAAACTAAATACCCTCTCTGAATCACAACATCAAATAATTAGGATATACTGGCATTTACTAAAACCTCTTTATGTGATACTATAGAGTGTAATGAACTAGGCATCTCATAGTACAATATATACCGTTGTGATAGATGAAGAGTAACCAGTTCATGTGAACGACTTGAAGAAGTTATTTAGCGATTGATAGGGACATTTCTTCAGTTTTAGTATATCATCAATGTAAAAACATTGAATGTATTTTTGTTGAACTTTTATTTGGAAATAAAAAGTATCTTATGAGATGTGTTTATTTACCTCCAAACTCTCCATTATGTGTGTATGAAGACTGTTTATATAAATTGTGTAGAAGGTATTTTATATGACGCACAGTTTAGTTTGGTATATCTACTTGGTGATTTTAACCTACCAAAGATTCACTGAAAACTTGATCTTGAACTAACAATGATAGCTTAAGGCCTTTATTTTGTATGTGAAGAATTTTAAATTCGTCATTAAAAAAATGATTGTAATCTAGAAGGTTAAGTGCGTATGTAGAATCTGTTTTTCTATTATTGAAAGCCCTTTTATGTTCTGCTATTCGTTTATTAAAATTTCTACCTGTTTGACCGATGTAAGATTTTGGGCAGTCACCACATTTAAGTTTGTACACACCACTGTGTAAGGTTTTTTATTTTGGCTCTTGTTGTTTTTAATATATTTGCTTAAGTTATTTGTCCTAAAAGATTAAGCAACTTTGTTAGAATCTATGGAAATCAACAAACTAAAAATAATTTCCATTCCATTAAATACTATAAAGTGGAAACGCATGCCAAAAATAGAGCACTTGAGAAAGGCAATCAGCCAAAACAGCTGTAGTGATAAGAGTTTAAAATAAATTTTGTGGAAGTTTGAAAACAAAGTTTTCGGTATTTTATTGTTACATAAAATGAATTTCCATCAAGTAACGGTCGAATCCATCAATTATGATAATATCATTATAAACCAAAGATCGACATTCAATCTATAAAAATATTTTCAGCAGGTAACTTATGGAAATGACGATTTTGTGTTCAGAGTATTGCTTCATTTGTGGTTTTGTAGGTATGAATATTCTTTGTAACTATTTTTTCATTATGACAACAAATTTTTAGATGCCATTGCAAAATTATATATTTTTTTAAATTTTACTTCTTTGGGTATCTATTTGTTTTTAACATTATTGCAGAAGCAAGTGTTGCTAAAAAACTATCTTAATTAATTTTACTTTGTAATTTATTATTTATTTAAAATACAGTCATAAACTCTATACATCTAGACAGGTCAGGAAATGAATGTAGTAAGCGTAAAAGTGCATTACAAAGCATGAAATTAAAAAATCGTGTGAGTGCCACATTTTATTAGGATTTGCACCACCCTAATTGAACTTTACAAAAAATTTACAAAACAGTTTTGGCAATCGGACCGATACACATCTCTGCAGCCCTTCTTGTGTTCGCTTCACTCCTGCTTTTTGTAACGAGTTATATTTCCCGTCTTCTTTAACTTTATGTCGGCTTCTAACAGTTTACTTAGTAACCGAAAGCCATATCCATTCATCCCACAAATAAACTTTTTCATGCAAAAAGGATGCAGTAGTTTTAAGCTTTGAAACTCTTCAAGTGTTAACAGTTAGTTTATGTTTTTCTAAGAAAAATGACGATTAGGTAATTGGAAAAGAATGTTTTCCTATGTTTTTATGGAAAGCTTCGGTAAATAAATGCTGGTAGGATTTTTCAACTGACAACAGTGTTTTTATTCCATGAATATGAACAAAGCTCACTCACCAAATGAATTATATTTAGAAAATAGCCTAACATTATTATATAACACTGAATTTTATAGTTGAGAAAAATATAAATCAATATTGATAATAAAAATAGAAAAACAAACATAGTGTAGAAATTTACATACGGTGATAGATAAAAATCCTACTGAAAGCTTGACCAAGATAACAGGAACTTAACTTGGATTTCACCTCCACATGGTCTTGCGTCGCATGAAGCGTTAGTCACACTCCTATTTCCAGGTATATCGACAAAAGGACGCGGAAAAAAGGACGCATAAAAAAGGACCCGAAAAAAAGGACGCGCGAAAAAAGGACGCGTGGAAAAAAGGACGCATATTATTAATGAAATACTATAAATAGTTTATTTTAATTGACAATAGCAATTACCCCCGTATATCCCCTATATATAATTACAGAAAATGATTCTACCTAACCTAAAATCGGTTACGGTAAAAGTAAAAAGTGAAAAATATTTATATGAAAAAAACTTGCCTTCACACTTTATCCAGGCTTAGGACTGACAGCAGAAGCTGGCGTGTTTACAAGTTTTTTTATTTTTTTTTATTTCTTGCTCTTTTTGGAATTTTTTTGTCATTTTATTTTTTTTTGTTTTATTTTTGATATTAATTTTTTTTTGTATTTTTTTTATGTTTGCAACTAAAAATTGTGAGCTATGCCTCTCAAATATTCTAAAGTTGGCCTGTCAGCATAATCAGCAACAATAGCCCTTATCCTGTTTGCTGTATCTTGATATTTTCTTTTGGCGGAGGTACATTGCCTGAAATGTACTGCTCTATTTTCAAAATATTAAAATCATATTCTTTTTTTAGAGAATTAATAAATTTCCAAATATTCGGATGTGCACTATTGAGAAGAGTAGAAAAGCTGTTGTGCCATCCTTCGACAGCATTATTAGTTCGAGGTATATCTTGGTCTGCCAAATCGTAACAATTCTATACATTTGCTGGAAAAAGGGGTTGTCTTCGATTTCCTCTTCTAGCTAATCTCCCTATCCAAGTGTCTTCAAAGTAATTAATCAGCGGCACTAGTAGTTCTTCATTTTGTGTATAAAAATCGCTATTTACTCTGACTACATGGTTGTCTGGAACAAACGCAAGAGCTGTCAATTGTCTTAGGTGAAGGGCGAAGTCAGGATTCTCAATGTATCTACGTTGCAATCCGACACTTTGAATATGGCGCCACATACACTGCGAGAAATGAAAAAAACATCCGCGGATTCTCACATGTGGGAACTCAGTTTGTGCAGCATTCATTGCCGCTCTTTCAAAGTCCATCATTATTGTTAGAGGGCGCAAGGTCGGATTCAACACCTTTAGTTGCTGAAAAACACGTGTATAAGTCTCTTGTATTTTGTTCGCTAGAAGTGCAAATACAGTCGGGATTACATTACTGTATCGCACTCCATGAATTGTGTATATTTGAGAAACCAATGGTGGTGCTGAGTTAAATGTTCCATCGGCATACCAATGATCGCATTGTTCCATAAATCTTAAATTTCTTTGTGTTGAAAATAACAAAATACGTTCTTCTTCTGGCCCGCTATCAAATAATAGAAATAGCTCACCGCCTGTAGTTGTTTTATATTCTTCAGGAAGCACAAGTTCTTCTAAATTTCTCAGATTTGCGGGCGTACCTCCTAGCTCGTTCCGAACTCTTTGCACAGTTTTTTTTTAACGACGACACTGATGGAAGTTGTGCCGTAGCAGCTAAGGAAAGTCCGTGAGAAATTTCACTTACTACACCTTGGGTGGAGTGTTCCAGTTGTTGTGCAACTTCTTTCGTCCGGTTACAAGTTTCTTTTGCTTCAATCTTTGCCGTGTCTGCAACGTGATTATGTTCTGTGGATTTTGTAATTTCATCCACAACGGTATGCACTCGTCCTGTACATTTGCACTTATTATAAGTAGCACACTTCCAAATTGTCTTTTCACCAATCACTCGCTCTTTTTTATGGAGAAATCCATTATAAAATAACAAGTTGTTGCCTTTTTGGCTTTTCACAAACGCTAACACCATCTTAACAGACTGATATCAATTTGTAAAATGTTTTCTTGTTAAGAACAGAATAAATTACCTACCGCGACAAGTTTCCCCTATATAAACAATTTGGTTAATGATGTTTTGTTATATCGGATCTTTTATATTGTTCTGAAGCTATTTTCTTGTGGCATTGTAAATTAATTATTATTTATAACTAGAAATAAGCCACAATTAAAGATAAAAATACGTTTATTGACGTTTCAATTTCCAATTCGGAAATCGTTCTCAAAAATGATTTCCGAATTGGAAATTGAAACGTCAATAAACGTATTTTTATCTTTAATTGTGGCTTATTCCCAGTTATAAATAATAATTAATCGGACATTTTGTAATATTCATTTCTTAAAAACAATTATCAAACAATTAGAAAGTTTTATTTTCGTACTAATCGTTTCTATTTACATTCTTAACATTACCTGCGGAATTTACCAACCTTCCGGTTCTCGTTAAACCCTCATTAGACCATTACTGGGCTGGTACTTGGGTTTTTCTAATCCCATACATAATTCTGATAATATGGAATCTAACCTGTTTCAATACCAGAAATCTTGAATCAACATTATATTAGTATTTATTATTTTACTTAAGATATTTTAGTCCTAAGCCTCGATAAAATGTGAGGGCAAGTTTTTTTCATATAATTATTGTTCACTTTTTACTCTTACCGTAACCGATTTTAGGTTAGGTAGAATCATTTTCTGTAATAACATATGGGGATAAAAAAGGGGTAATGGCTATTACCCCTTTTTAATAAATTCAGTTAAAATAAACTATTTATAGTAATTCATTAATAATATGCGTCCTTTTTTCCACGCGTCCTTTTGTCGTAGATTCCTATTTCCAAGCCCAGTGATTGTTCAGTTCCCCTTTTAGCCCCCTATAAGTAAATTATAATTGTTACACACTATGTTATTATTATTATGTCCCAAATATGACTAGATATCAACAACGATATGTAACTGTGCTTTGTTAACTATCACAATGTCTTCAATAATGTTCATAATTCACCCTGCAGGGAAAAGTCGTAAAACTGATAAATACGGTAATTTATTGAGAAACCTAATTTATTTTTCTGATTTATGGACACTTAATACGAGGGATCAACTAGATTTAATTCTTATAACGGCTCATTTTCCGCCATTCTTTCCTTAACTTTAAAAAACTTGAAGCTTAATCAAGATATCTTATGGAAAAATTCAAAAGAGATACTTGGAGAAATTACGAATCATCCATAAATTCATCAACTTCCTTATAGATTAATTACTATTTAACTGGGAATAAGCCACAACTAAAGAAAAAATACGTTTATTGACGTTTCAATTTCCACTTCGGAAATCATTCTCAAAATACAAACAGTAAATTTTGTATTTAAACAGTAAACAGTTTGTATTGTAACAGGGTAAACTACTTCTTCTTCTTCAATCCATGGTGGCATTGGTTTATATGTCGTTGTTGGTGTCGTTTATAAGGTTGTTGTCCACTCCCTGCTACTACCTTACTATAGTTTATTTTTATGAACGAGAGAGTAATTAGCATAATTTTAACTGGTACCTCCGACCACTCCATGGGCGTGCTCAAGATTAATTAAAAAATTACTTTGAATAATTGTAAAAAATGTGACAAAGTAAACAAAAGTAACCTCTTTTATCACACACTATATTAGAACTGACTGGCCTACATTAAAAAGGGTTTTAAAAAATTCCCATTTTTTTTAATTTTTAAAAATTACAAAAGAGAAAAAGAGTTTTTAAAACCGTCTAAGGTATGTTAAATAGATGAATAAAAATATTAATATAAAACTTACCGCTACTTGTTACAAATCCAAATCAGATTCAGAAGATGAACTTTCAGAACCAAGATTTATAATAACTGGCTCGATCATTTTATCAGTAATATTGTCCAGCTTCCACATTTTTTCCTCTTCTTTAATATTGTGATTTACTGCCTTTTCCCAGTTTTCAGGTTTTACATTATTTACGACCTCCAAAAACAACTGCTTAATATCATGAATTTTAAAAGTGGTATTTTTTCTTGAAACTTCACTCTTTATCTGTGCCCATACCAGTTCAATCGGGTTTAATTCACAATGATATGGTGGGGATCTAAGTACTGTCATTCCACGAATTTTTGGCAATTTCATCAATTTCGTATTTTTTAAATTTTTCTTTATGAAGGGCACACAACGAATAAAGTTTCTTTCTTATAGATCCGGGATCGTACGTAATATTTTTTGAACTCAGCCAATTCTGCAAGTCTTTTTTTAACCACTTGGTTGTGGGCAGTCCTTCTATAAGTCTGGAGTGATAACTTGCATTATCCATTACTATTACACAGTTCTTAGGAAGAAGATCTATCATTTGTTCGAACCATTCTTGAAAGACATCAGCGTTCATGTCTTCATGGTAGTCACCGGTACGAGTTGATTCAAAAGTTAATAAACCACCTTCAACAAAACCGTCTGAACTGCCAATGTGTACTATTATCAGCCTGCGTCCCTTTCCTGATGGTGGGTTTAAACCAGTAGATAAGTTATTTACAAAAGCGTGCCTTTGACTTGTAACAATTTCATCCTGCCAAAATTTATTTGGTGTATAATCCTCGTTGATCCATGTTTCATCAAGATAAAATATTTTTCTTTTTTGGTTTCTCATTTCCTTTATGGTTCTTAGAAAATGTCTTCTCTATATGACAATATCGCTTCTTTCTAATAAAATAGACTTTTTGGGATTCTTTTGCCAGCGGAAGCCTATTTCTTTTAAAAGTTTCCATAAGGTAATTCGACTCATTTCTGGGTAATCCTTATCATCTCGAACTGAGACAAGAACTTTATCCAATGTTGGAAATTCTTGTCTAAAGAAGAATTCATGCACTTTCCGTCAAAGTCCTTTTTAAAATGATATTCTATTTGAAATTTTGGTTTCCGTGGAGCATTACGTGGCATTTGAAAACTACCACATTTCTCTTCTTTAATAACTCTGTAAATTGTAGATTTCCCAACACCAAGTGTACTGCTAACTAACTCAACGGTCTCATCAACACTTTCACATAAACGTTTGTCTGTAAACTTAAAACAATTAAATATTAATGTTTTTTCATTAACTGTTAAATTAACAATTTTTCGGCGTTTACACGGCACTTCCAAATTTTCCATAACACTAGTATACACAATAAACTGCACCTTGCAACTGAAGTACCTACTTTTAGTGAACTGTTAAGAATTTTGAATACGCCACTTGGACCTTCCTACAAAATGGAAAAACCCACTATCACATTTTCTGTGGAATAAGTTTAGAAGGTAATTATCTAGTCAATTACTGTCGTAGATTCCTGGAATTAAAGAATTAAATGTTTGATTGTTGAAACCCTTACTTCGTGGAATGCACTCATTTCAAATAAAATAAAACGTTTTATTTTATCTAAAGAATTAAACTTTATTTTGCAAATAGGTAGGTACTTATTAAACTTTTATTGGTTATATATAACCAATAAAATAAACATCTTACATTTCTTGCAAATTCATTAGTACCTGTTAACCTCCATCACTCCGACACTGGCAACCTTATTTAGGGATTAGTAACCCTCACAACTATTGTATTCTATTCTGCTCCAACCTTTATACCTGGTGGTCATACTCAATTTAAAATTGTTTTCCTATATACTTCTGTAAACTTGTTGACAAATATCTGTTTTTCATTGAGTCACCCGTATCAACAGTTTAGGGATTTGCATACATAATTTATTGTTTTATTACTCTCTCGTACATAAAAATTCACTATAACTTAGTTTTTATAATTATTTTTTAATTTTCTCACCTCTGTCCATATTGGTGTAATTGGTGTATTTTATTTATTGAAGTACAAAAATTCCTCTAAGATTCTTTTGCTTATAAGTAAAATGGACAATAAATTGTAAATCTTCCACTTTACGTTTATAAATCATAACCATCTCTAAACGGTATTACGGTTTGTAAAAATAAATAAGCAAGCTAATTCTGGGATAAACAACTATATCATCCTGACAATTTTTTGCAGTTTCGGTTACTTAACTTCCATTAAAGTACACCTATTTATACTTTGTATGTAAACACACACGAGTTGCAGCATAAAACGAGCTCTTAGTTCTTAGGAGCATTGCGACTCCGATGCATTTTGCAGCCGACGACATTTTACTTCACAGACAGATTCTGCCGGAAAGCCAGAAAGGAAACAAGACAAATGGAATGATAGCGCATACGAATTCAGTTACATGTATATCGCTTTGTTTCATCTTTATGTGTTTTCAAAGTTTACTAGGATTATAGTACAGTCGATTGGACACTTTTTCATATTCCTAGATAGGAAGTTTCATGTTTTCTTTAATTATATTAATTGCTGTAAACATATTTTTCCAAATAACAGTTCTTCTTTGTACCGTCTCCGTTTCGAATGTTGTGAGCGTTTTTATTTTTTTAGTTTTTAACAATTTTGATTAGCACTATTCATATAACATGTCGTAGGCTGTTTTTATTTCGTACTTCAGTTCTCATGCCATTAGTTTTGTTTAGGTGCAGTTTTGTAAGAATTGTATAATTTTTCTTACAAAAAAACTGCATATTATAGATGCAGCTCCAGTGTCTTTCAAAAACTCCTCCTTTTCCTCAGTCCTAATTCCTTTTGAAATGTGGTGACACCTTCAGGCCTATACAGTTTTTCCACGATTTCGCTCCATCCTTCTCCGTCCTGTGCTAGTTGTTCGGCTTCATGTAACCCTTGGTTAATCAACATTTTTGTTTGATTTACCCAACGGCTTGGAGATCTTCCCCTAGGTCTCTTTTCTTTAACTCTACCCTCAACTATCAGTTTTTTCATCGTGCCTGTTCTTCTAGTAATGTGTCCAAAATACTGCAAATATATCTGTTTTATTTGTTTATGCATTCTATCCTTTACTTTTACTCTTTAAGCTAACGCCCACAATTTGATTTCGTTCCTTAGTTTCTTGTCGCAATGGCCGTTTACGTTAATTTAATAGTTTAATCTTTACAATTTCATAGTGTAAAGCCCACATATGTGGTAAATTAATTTATTTGTTTGCCATGTCATTTAAACACGAAAGAAAAAAGTGATAAAGTTCTTTTATTCATAGGGATATATTTTTAATCCGTGTCCAGTGACTGAGCTGATGTTCAGAAGATGTTCAGAATTCTGGGCGAAACATAACCACAAATATTTTTTTTACTGACTACCATTTAGCGACTGAATTATAAAAACGTAAACTAACACTAATTGGAACATTACAAAAGAACAAAACTTTTATTCCAATTGAATTTCTACCAAATAAAAGTAGAAGCCCTATCATCAATTTTTGGGTTTCAGAAGAATATGACTTTAGTTTCATATATTTGAGGGTGATGTTTTCTCTTATTTTCTTGTCAAACTCTGAACGCCTACCTACTTTACTCGTTAGAATATTGGCCGGCCAGTTACTTTACTTTTTCGAGTCTGGATCCGATTACAATTTTTCTGCCCAGTATCGGGCTACGTCTACAGCCTTTGTATTTGCCAGCCATAAATCATCGAGGGTGTACTGTGATGGGCAAAGTCTGCATACTCTCAGGTGCTCCACGTTCTGTATTTCCCCACATTTACAGAATGCCTCGCTATCTGTCTTGATGCCCCATTTAATGAGGTTCTGTTTTACAGGGGCAACACCTGTGCGTATGCGGTTGAGTGTCCGCCAGGTTCTCCAGTCCAGGTTCATTCCATTAGGTAGTTCTGGATGTAGGGGGAACACTTCGGGTGGTTCGACCCTTTTCCTTGATTTAAGTCTGCTGATTTCTGGCGGTTCGTCAAACCCGTATAATTGGTGCCGTTCATCGAAAGTTTGCCTGAACTTCTCCACATATTGTGAAGCACATCTACGGTCGTCTGGTGATGCGAATCCAGCTACCGGTACAGTAGGTGTAGAGGGGTAGGCTTCATACAACCGGTAATGATTCTACATGTTTCATTTAACGCCGTGGTGACTTGTTGGGCGTGTCTAGATCTACCCCAGACGGGACAAGCATATTCCCCTGTTGAGAAACATAAGGCCTCAGCTGTTGACTTCAAGACTTGGGGGTTTGCACCGCACTTGCTCCCTACAAGTTTTCGGAGAAGGTGTTTTTTTTTTGTCTTGTGCTTTGACAGTGGAATTTATACGTTAGTGACCGGTCTAGTATCACTCCAAGATATTTGGGCCTATCAGTATGTTTCAAGCGTTGTCTCTCCCAAGAAACATTTAGTTTTACATGCGCCAGTTGGTTGTTGAGATGGAATGCACATACTTGGGTTTTAGTAGGGTTTGGCTTTAATGAGTTTTGTTTGTAGTAAGTTGACATCATGTTTAATGCATCTTCCATTGTCGATTCTACTTGTGTGAGTGTTGTCCCCTTTACGGCTATACCAAGGTCGTCAGCGTAAACAAACTCTCAGTCTGAGGGTGCATTGGTTGGTCGTTGGTGTAGATGTTAAATAAGGACGGCGCCAGAACGCTTCCTTGAGGTAGGCCATTTTTTTGGTTCTCCATCTACTCTTCTTTCCATTTAGCACAACGTAGAAGCGTCTATTACACAACAGTGATCTAATGATATTTACCAGGTCATAGTCAAGCACAGTGTTATAGATCTTAGTTAGCAAGGTTCTGTGGTTTATCGTATCATAGGCCGCTGTGAGGTCTATCAAGGCTACTCCTACTATCTCTTTCTGCTCAAATCCCTCCTCTATTTATTCTGTTAGGTTCAGCACTTGGCTTGTGCATGATTTACCTGGTCTAAAGCCTGCTTGTTGTGGGATTAGTTTTGCATCGAATGTTTCCTGGATGCGGTTCAAATTGAGGCGTTCATACAATTTATACAAATGGCATAGCAGAGATATCGGACGGTAGCTACTCGGTAGTTCAGGGTCTTTGCCAGGTTTCAGAAGGGCTATTACTTTTGATTTGTACCACAGTTTTGGAATCTGGTAGGTAGAGCGACAGATGTTAAATAGATCGAGCACCCATTGTCTCGCTCTTTGCCCGAGATGTTTTATCTGCTCTGTTAGGATTTCATCCACCCCAGGTGATTTTCCAGGTAGCTGGCCAGTAATGCCTCTTCAATCACTGCCTTGTCGTATTTGAGTTTATTTTTTTATAGACTATTTGTGTTTTAAGGTCAATTAAATACACTTTTATACACTAACGTTTTTTTTGAGATTTTTAAAAGTATATTTAGATATTTTATTATTGAATTCCTACCTATTTTAATTAATAAGAAATCAATTTTTGTTGAGAAGTTCATGTATTTAAATTAAAGTATATAATTCATTACTGAGAGTTACGCGCTTTTTTATTATCACAAGAATATTAAGAGTCAGAGAAGATCAAGTTCCAGAAATATTAACAAGTATAAAAGGCATTGTCAAACAAGGATCAAAACTACTACCGGAAATCACAATAGACGAAATAAAACTAGCCATAAGAAAAGCTAAGAATAACAAATCTCCAGGTGAAGATTGTGTAGTTACTGTACTGATGCAATTGAAATCGGAGGCACTTCACGAAAGCGAGCCTGAAGGAACAATCAAGATAGGACTATATACTTGGTCGCCAACGTTGCAAATGAAGTAGACGCTTGAGATTGAACAGGAACATATTTTACGCACAAGACGATACTCAATTCAAGAAGTTTCAGCAGTTTTATTTAGAGAAAAGATAAGTTTTTGTAAAATTGCCTACTTTCATTACTACCTAAACATCATATAATTCTTTCGTAAAAAAACACTCTTTTCACTTTCTTAGTATCCATAGCGCAAGTCAGTATTGCCTGGTCTATATATATGTTAGCAAAATATACGAGGACAAGGCGATGTTGAATTTACAAGTCTTCCTCACAGCACGTTGCCTGGCACTCACGGCACGCGTTTATACTTATTTCCGGTTTTCTTCCTTAGTTTGCAGGAATATGTCGTTCTCTAGTTTTCGACAGATAAATATATCAACCGTTTTGTATATATTTTCTCTGTGTGGGCCCAATTCTTGACACGATGGTGCCGTATACCACATATATTTTCCTAGTGACATAGATTCTTAACAATTCGTACAAAAGTATTAAGATTTATGGCCAGATTATAAATATTTATATACATAAAAATGTTGTGGATTTAAATAGGCCTTATAAGTAGTATATTATAATTAAAAATACATTTAATTCGATATGTTTTCGAATAATATTACTGCATTTTTTTTGCATTGATGATGTGTTGAGTACATAGTGCAAGATACTGATAGAAAAAGCATTTAGGCGTCAAATGTCCGAAAATCTTTTCAGTCTAAAATAATGCAAAGACCTTTCTCCAAAGTATTCAAAATTATACTGAAATGATGGCCTTTTCTGAGTTAAAATAATACGGAAGCAAATTAAGCCTTCCTTCGGATTTCTGGGTTAGGATTAATTGATCAGTTAAGTTGATTACCAGATGGTATTCCCAGGAAAGTGTGGAGAGCATTATGAGAGGCAAGTTTGCTAATCATCATCATCCAGCCTCAAGAGTCCCCTGCTGAACATAGGCCTCTTCCTCATGTTTCCAACCCCGTCTATCTTGCGCCGCTCTTATCCAATTTTTATTGATTCTTTATTGGGGTGTGTACGTTGTAAAATGACGTGCACCCCATCCATCCATGCTATGGCATGCTGGACGAGCCATACAGTCTGTAGTCAACACCCCGAAGTATGAGCGGGAACACAAAATATTCCAATACTCATACTCTTATGAAACGCACCTGGCGGATCATAAGAGCCTTCACATTTTACTCTTCTTCAACTTGTCTTGAGTGAAATGTCTTTAAACTTTTTCTATCAGCCTCTCTTGGCTAACTCTTGTTTTCTTCCGACCCCGATTGGCGATTAGGTTTCCGAATGCAGACGGGTCACTATATTTCTTTCTAATATATTCTTCCCATCCACACATTCTTTCCCTCCCCATCCTACCCAACAAAAATATGGAGAAAACCAGATGCAAAAAATCCGTAAGTTAAGGTGGATGCTATCGTGCTAAAAACTGAATGGTTGCACGTCACGCGGCCGCTAAGGATGCTCTTAGGACACCGGGCGAAATCCTATTGAATATTGGCCTTGTTCCTGTACGCGGGGCTCTACAGGAATCGACCAACGTTTCCCCAGCTACTCGTGGGAATAAATATGAATACTCACCAACATGCTAGGCAAGCACGGTGTTTAAATGCCAAAAACCCGACCACTGTAAACCAAGTTTGCTAATAGGTATATTTAATAGAAGTATGGAAGTTGGACAAATGCCAGACGAATGGAGAAGTAGTATATTGGTACCTACTTTACAAAAACAAGGGAGATATACAACAATATATAAACTACAGGGCTATATAGCTACGCAGTTACACTATGAGGATATGGAAAAGAGTAATTGATGAAGTAATACGTGAAAAAACCGAAAATTCCGATAATCAGTTTGACTTCATGCAAGGCAGATTAACAGCAGATGCCATAAGACCAGCTGTGATGTATGGAACTGAATGTTGGCCAGTTAAAAAGAAAGAGAAACAACGAATTCATGTGGCCGAAATGAGAATGCTTAGATGATTGACTGAAATGACCAAAAAGGGTAAAATTAGGAATAAGCATATTAGGGAGAAGCCTAGGAGTGGCACCAATTAATGCCAAAATGTGAGAGAATAGGTTAAGATGATTTGGTCATGTTCAACGCTGAGACATTAAGCTAAGACATCACTCAATACGGAGAATTGATGATCTGCAGATTCCTCGGAGAAATAGGCTAGAAGGACCAAAGAAGACCTGAGTGACGACACTAAGGTAGGACATGTCGATAAACCTGATTGACATTGCTATGACAAAGATATAAACTTATGAAAAAATGTAATTAGCAATACCAATTTTGTATAAGCACAAAAGCAAAGAGAATGATGATGAATATGTTGTGTCTCCAAATGATACCAGAACAGCGATGTACCTGTTAAAAAGTATAATTTAGTGTAATCTTTGAAACGTAAATGCAGGTTTACTGTTTGATAATATTTTAATAAGCAATTTAATATGTTGACAATAAAATGTTTGTTAAAGTTTCAATTGGAGTGCATTTGTAATGCATTTTAACCCTAGAACCACCAGATGGGATCGCCGGTCACCCAAACACACAAACTTTTTTAACATTTGGGTGATCTTGATAAAAAGAGGAATGATGATCATAGTGACCACGTTGATTTAAATTCTGCATGAAAAATATTATGTATTTAGCTCTTTTGTGTTTAATTTCATTAAGCGTAGAAAATAATGAAGTCAATGGAAATGAAAATAAAATAATTGAAAAGGAAAACGATGAGAACCATTCCATGCAGACTCTGATACTGACCTAGATTACATTTCGACAGAAGAGGAAAACATCCCTGGAGTAATAATTAAACCTAATAAGAATATAACTGAGGCAACCACAAATAGAAAGAGAAGAACCTCCCTTTGCTCTTTCAATAAACATGATACTCCTAAGACTATAATTAAACAATTGTTCCTAGACATACTTAATCGAAATCAGTTTCATAAAGTTCTTTATACAGATGCTTCTAAAATTGGAAAGTCATTTTCTTACTGTAAGGAAATGATATTTCCGTACAGTTGTTAGTGTTCTACATAAATGATAGAAAATACATTGCTTTAGGGAATTAATTTATATTTTGAAAACATCAAGTCATTGCTGAATACATTTTTAAGATCAATTTGTTATATTTACAGTAATTTGACAGTTAGTACAATTATTGAACATTGGAGGAACACTCTTAGAACTATGAGAAACATTTTGGACAACATGCAGGGTGGAAGTGTCATTTTGTTAAATATTTTGTACTGTGAAAATTTTATTTGCCACCTCAAACCTTATTGTTAAGCGATTCTTCGATATATCCTTCAGCAACGTTTGATGACTTCCATCCGCCATGCCTCTTTAAACTAGTTATGTCGGCACCAGAGTCAACCAATATTATTGCAGAAGACCGACGAAAGCAGTGACCAGTATATTCTGTCGGATTTACCAAGTTCAAATAAGTAGCAATTATTTTGGGCATTTTTCTAAATTGATGAATTCCTACCACTTGTCTACAACCCTTTCCGCTTTGATATTTAAAGAAAAATCGGTCACTGTTCATATTTTCTGGTCTTAACGAAACATACTTTCGATAATTCAAGTAGATCTGATTAATTACAAATGATCTTGGTTTGTTGGTTTTCAAATCAGGTATGCTGATAAAAGCTTAGATTCTAAGTCTTCTATATCGTGTACAGTCATTCGGACTAACTCATCTATTCTACAGGCCCCAGAAATACCAAATATTACAGCCACCTAAAAAATAAATAAAGCTATAATCTAAATAGAAATTAAAACCTTGTAAATTACCTTAATCATTAAATTTTCTTTATCTGGAGCTTCCTGGATAAATTTTTCAATTTCTTCCTTCGTTAAAATCTTAGATTTCTTTGCCCTATAACCTTGAGCTTGCCGTTTCAATAAAGAACGAAGTTTTGAGTATGTAGATATATCTACATTGTGTTTAAGTGCAAGGGTTGACTTCAGCATTGAATAATTGGCCCATAATGTTGAAGATTTCATCTTTAAACAAAGGTCTAGGAAGTATGCCATTACAACATTTTCTGAGAAAGAACTCGTATTTTTACTCATGCGATAATCCATAAAACGTCTGTATGCATTTTCGTACTTTTCTCTTGATTTCTTTGGCAATAATTCTAATGAAGCAGTATTCACTGCCTCAACCAGCTCTGGAGGAGTTCCAGGAATGGAAATTTCATCATCACTTATCATTTTACTTTCGAGAACACCAGCAATTAAATTTATAAGCGTCAAGTTTGACAATTCAACCTCAATATGTTTCCATAGTAACCCAAGTAATTTTATTAGGAATTTCAAAGCACCATTTATTTGGGAATAAAATTATCGCGTTTTTTTTAAATTAATCAATATCTGTCGAATTTTAAACGATCTGCGGAAAAATAGTATGTTTACCTCGTAGGAAAAGCCACATTCCTGGACTCTGTGTTGCTAAGTCTCGGCTTGCGCCTCGACTTAGCAATCTTCACAGTCGTCCAGGAATGTTAAGCTTTTCCTACCCGGTAAACAATGTACTATTATTTTGATATAGTATAGTTTTACCTGCTCATTCAGCTCTCAATCTTTTTAAGATGTCCTACTGAAGCGATCAACGCTATTTTTCTTTCTTATGTTCTGTCGGTTTTTTAATTCTAAAAAGATGTATGAACTGTTTTAATTTTACATAGTCAAACGATTTTATTAAGCCAGTAAAACGTTGCATGTTAAGAAACAAAGAATTAAAATTAAAAAACTTTAGAAAACGAAGTCAGATTTGTTCCGTTTATAATTAGTTTTTCTGTAAATATATACCAATTCAAAATTAGTTTTTATTATCTTTTATCTTAAAAATATCGTACATATTAATGAAGAAACCTATTAAAATTATTATAAATATACCTTTTAATGTGTAGAAAACAGCAGTTTGTGTTAAATTTCCAATTAACTTGGCAAGAGTATGTATCTGGCAAGGAAAAAGAAACTATTTTAGTGGAGTTGTTCTCTAATAAAATATTTTACTTTATGGTATAATTCAAAATATGAAACTATTGAATTCGTGCACAGGAAGCGCTCCTAAAATACCATTTAGCATTTTTCGCCAAGTCCATGTACTGCAAAGAATATCTTGGACATAACTTGAGAACATATGCGGTATCGATATCCACAAATCCAAACATATTGAAAAGTCCCCAGTGGATCTTTAAGTTTATCGATGTACTTTATACGTCTTGGATGCAAGTTTATATTACGATCCGTGTAGTACTTATATAAGACTCAAGTTACACTAAAATAAGTGTTAGAATAATTTTTTTTGTGAATTTGTGTAGTTATATTAAAAGAGTATACTTTAATTTATAATATCGCCCCTAATTGAACCTTCTTTATCAACTGAGCCTTCTTCTAGACGACTGATAGATGATATACTAATTATTGTAACGTTTTTATAATAAGTGAATGCAATTTATTTACCAATTCTTTTTCGCTGGAGCATCATTCTTTTGTGTGCAAATTACCAGTGGTGGCTGAGAGCCAGATCTACGACATTATGAATTTGTTATTATTGGCTTTCACCTGCCATTACTGTCCACTCACACTTCTTCTGTTCATGACAAAAATGTATTATCAGCATTTTGAAAGTTGCTGGTATTTTTCCCTCGTTAAACCGCATTGCTACTGCTCTAAATCTGCTTCTGCTTTTTCTTCCTTTATTTAAGAAATTTTTCTATCAAATTAATGGGTTGTTGCCTCTACGGAAGATTGTCACTTCATCCTTTGAGTACGTAAATATTGGTCATAATGCTGGCCTTATAGATTCTTAATTTCATCTTACATATAAGGTATCGGTTATGCCACATAGTGTTATTAAGGCATCCTGCTAATCTATTTTCTCTTTAAACTTGATCCCTTACCTATCCGTTACTTCCGTTATTTTTTTGGTTCTTTATTGATTACTATTGTTGTAGCTTTCTGAGTTCAAATCGTCATGTTGATTTCTTTTACTCTTGTATTCAATTTGTGAACTAGTCTTTGAAGACTATCTTCATTTTAGGCTATTAATATTGCAGTAACAGAGAATTTTAATTTAATTATTCTCCATTCTGTGTATCCTCTTTCTTTATTGACGCTTTTTATTACTTCATTATCTAAAACTAGGCGCATAAATGAATTATCGAGCAATAAATGAAACCAATGGCCAATTTCTGGCAACTACACCAAGGATAATAATACTTTTTTCTACTCAGGCAAAAACACTGGAGAACACAGCCATGGTGTTGTTATTATTATCCACAATAATTTAAAAGAGTTTGTGACAAATTTCATTCCCTGTAACGAACGTATAATGCTACTTTAGCTAAAAGACAAACTTCAAAACATAAATCAAATCAAAGTGTATGCTCCAACATCTGATAGCAATGATGCTGAGGTCGAAAAATTCGACAAAAAAAAGTAAAAATAATTATGAGCGACTTTAATGCTAAAGTAGATTGAGGAAAAACTGCAAATATTGTAGAAAGTTTTGGGTTAGGTAAAAGAAACGAAAGAGATGATAAACTACTCTAGTACTGCCAGGAGAAATAATTAGTCATACAAAATACATACTACAGCCTACCCTCACGAAGATCATATACGTGGACTTAACAAAAGGTTTAATAATGGAGTACAAAGTGCAAAAACCTATCCAAGCGCAGATGCAAATACGGATCATAATCTATTACTAGCAAACGTCAACATTAAACTCAGAAAATCGGAGAAAAAAGTTAAAACCACCAAAATAAATATAAAAAACTTAAAAGACGACAACTGCCAACAGCAACTAAACGCAGAGATAAATAAATTAACTGAAGGAAGCGTGGAATGGGCAGATAGGAAAAAAGCCGTACTAAAAGCGGGAAAAGAGGTCCTATGCGAAGAAGAGAAAACCACTAAAAGAGACTGGATGACACTGGAAATAGTTGAGCTAATAACTGAAAAAAGAGAATATAAAAATAAAGGTGCAAATAAATATAAAACCATCAAGAATAAAATCAAATATGAAATCAGAAAGGCTAAGGAAGAATGGATGAACAGGAAAGGCCAGGAACTGGAAGAACTCAGCCACAAACGAGACACCTCAAACTTACATAAAAAAATGCAACAACTTACATTCAACATCAGACAAAGATGTTGCCAGAACACTCATAACAAGAGAAAATAATGGAGGAATACTTACTGAAGAGAGCAAAATAAAGGAAGTTTGGGAACAATATATAATCCATCTGTTCCATGACGAGAGGGAAAATGAAGAAGAACAATACCAACAAATTTTACCCTCAGAAGTAAAGCTTGCCCTACAGAATGCAAAACAAGGAAAAGCATCGGGTCCTAATCAAATTGCAGTTGAACTGTTAAAAGCCTTAGATGACGGTAATATAAAGAGACTCACCAGACTTCTCAACCACATATATGTAGAAGGCAACATCCCGGAGGAATGGATTAAAGCGATATTTTTCCCTCTATCAAAAAACAACATTCCCAAATCATGTAATGACTATAGATTGATAAGCCTAATGTGCCACCCTTTAGAATCGCCATAATGATATCCAATCTCCGATAGGAGAGGCACTCAAAGGAGAAGGAGAAGCTACCCTTTAAAGATTCTCTTAAAAATTGTTCAAAAGCGAATTTAGAAATGTGAGGAGCAGATAGATCAAACGCAGTTTGGCTTCAGAGGAGGCATGGGTACAACAGAGGCATTATTTGACGATACTCTTGCAGAAATGTCGGGAATATAACAAGAGTGCATATGTATGGTTCATAGACTTTAGGAAGGCCTTTGACCGAGTGCAGCCTATGAAGTTAATAGATGAATTAAAAAACATCAACTTAGAGAAAAAAGACATTGAGTTTATTAAGGCTATATACTCGAAACAGAAAGCAGTAGTAAGGGTTAACGATATATAAATAAATAATATACCGATTGCGAGAGGGGTCAGGCAAGAATGAGTCTTGTATCCGACGCTTTTTAACGTGTTGCAATATGACACGGTAATTAAGGCTGAGAGTATAGAAGAACTACAAACTTTACTAGATGCAATAAATAGTGAATGCATTCAAATGGGATTCAACACAGATAAGACCAAATTTATGATAGTATCAAGAAGTCCAATAAATAATTAACAACTAACCCTTGGTGGACAGCAAATAGAGAGAGTGACAAAATATAAATATATGGGAGCTTACATCAACACAGAATTAGATCCAGACCAAGAGATCAGGGTACGAATAGAAATGGCAAGGGCAGCGATCTTAAAATTCAAGCAATCGTTCTGTGACAAAAGCTGAATACTGCGCTGAGACTGAGGTTTGTTGAATGTTACGTCTAATCCTAACTATTGTACGGGGTATAAACAAATATTTAAGAAGCTTGAAGCCTTTGAACTTTGGATATACCGGAGAATGTTGAGAATTCCATGGACTGACAGGATCACCAATGAGGAAATACCGAGAAGGATAGATCGAGACAAAAACTTGTTGAGAACAATAAAAGTACGCAAGGCTGCATACCTGAGGAATGATAAATATAGTCTTCTGCAGGTCATCATGCCGGGTAAAGTCGATGACAGAAAAGGGATAGATAGAAAAAGGAAGTCGTGACTGCAAATTATTAAAGACTGGACAAACATAACTGTAGACGAATTATTCCACGTTGCAAAAGACAGAGAAACTTTGAGAAATGTGGTCGGCAACCTCCGTTAATGTCCCTAAAAGTAAGGCTTCTACGATGTTTTATCTTCTCGATATTATAGTACGGAGTTAAATCCTAGACATTCACTGAAGCAATGGGAAAAAAACTTGAAGCCTTCTCGATGTGGCTATACAAAAGAATCCTAAGGATATCATGGACGGACAAGACAACTAACAAGACTGTACTACGAAGAATAGGGAAGTGATGTTTACGATTAAAAGGAGAAAGGTAGAATATCTCGGACACATAATGAGAAACGGCACTAAATAGAGATTACTAAGATAATGCTTCAAGGCAAAGTATTCAGAAAGCGAGGAATTGGAGAAGAAGAATTTCATGATTAAAAAATCTGAGGAAATGGCTCTCAATAACAACAACTATTCTATTTAAAGCATCAGTTAATAAACTAATTATAGCCAGAATGATCGCCAATATTCGAAACGAATAGGCACCAAAAGAAGAAGAATCCGTTCGGAATGAACCATAGAATGTAACAGAGGTTTAAGTCCTAAAAACATGTCATGGCTGCGTAATACTGTAATATATAAATGTACCTTAAAAATAAGAAGAAATGTAAGTAGTATTCCTAGAATACAAAATAATATAATGTCAGGTAACACTAAACACTGTTACCTAAAATGTAATTGAATAAAAAATATATAAAACGAGCATTTTACAAATATTTTACTCTATTGTTTAATTTTGTTAACTCCCCAAAATTGTGTGATGTTTTGTGTTTTCACCCCAACAAAAATTATATCTTTCTTTTTATAATTATGACAGACATTCTGTAATCTCAAATTTAATACCACAGACTAGAAAATTAGTGCTCTGAGAATGGTTTTTCTCTGGCATTACAAGAAGCCTCTTAAACAATCTAGTTTCTAACACTTTATCACTTTTTCATTAAGTGGACACCGACAGCATCGCCTACACCGATGATAATTTATATCTCCTTATCGTGGTTGTCTGGACTTTTCAATTAGTATAATGAAAACCAAAATGTGATCTAATTAAGCACTTGGAGATGAAAGTCGAGTACATCTGTATCATAAATAACACCGATGGTCACTCCTGACAAAAACCGATACCCTGTAATTGTAACAAGACCGTTCACTGTAACGTCATATAGAAAGACGTGTGGGAATATTCTGCGTTATTTGTGCTGTAAATGACGTAGTGTGTGGATTATGTCAATTAAACTTAGATTTAAATTATACTATGATATATTATTTATATTTATCGATTAAAAAATTATTTTATAATTAGAAAAAAGTAATTAAAAAGGTTTCAGTTATATTTAAATCAATTAGAGAAGTTACTTTTTTATTATTTATTCAAAAGTAGATTGGATGAGAAGCCGCAAATTGCCGCCCCTAAGAATAACGAGCAGTTATATGAACATATAAAAAACTGTTTACACGAAACAGCATTTGAACCAATGGGATACTACATAAAACCCAAGGTAAACAAACCATACTGGTGGGATAACGAAATATTGAATGAAATAAAAGGTAAAAGACAACTAACTATACCAACAATATTTAAGCTCCAAATAATTACAAGACGGCCAGATAGCAAAGCGGGCTGGGCGGTCGGTTCTCATTCGCTTCACTGCCAGTGGATGTGGGTTCGATCCCCAGCTCGGTGTACAGAAAACAAAAAGGCTAACGCAGCAGTTTAAAATTCTAGAAAATCTGCGGCTTAGACTAGAATATGCTGGAGTCTGATCGGCGTATGATGGAGCAGTACGGCAAGAGATAAGGGCTTGCGACTTGGTGATACTTCTCCATAGATCCCTACCGGAAGGGCGTATCGCCTAAATACCGGTGTATATATATAATTACAAGACCAAATAAAATTAAAGAAAAACAAGCAGAAGTACGATGGAAAACCTCTGAGAAGAATAACGAGTCTTGGGAAAGAAACTGCCAACGAATAAATACTTATCTAAGAGGAACCAGGAGCACAGCAAGCTGGAAACTGAAAAAATATTAAGAAAAGAAATGAATAAAGAAGTAATACGCATCATAAAACGTGAAGACTGGGAAGAGTACTTCAAAAAATTTTGGTAGAGAATAGAGTCGAGTTTCAGGAACATAGAAATCAAAACCAAGATAGAATTTCAATAGTCGTCTCCTCAGTAAGATTAAGAACACGCTCTGAGGTTATAAAAGCCATACAATCATCAAAAGATGGCAGAGCCATCTTTTGAACTGAAATATACAAGCTTATAAATGATAGCAATGTTTTAGAGTTTTTACCGTTTTTCATTATCATTTATACCAGCGGACAACTACCTAATGGTTGGTCTAATTCACTGTTTATAGCCCTACCTAAGAAGACAGCAGCAAAAGCCTGTGCTGATTATAGAACCATCAGTTTGTTAAACCACTAATTGAAAATTTTTATGAATGACACTCAGTTTGGTTTGCGTAACGAGTTTGGAACGAGAGAGGTACTGTTTGGAATGAACGTACTTGCTGAAAGATGTCGAAATATTTCTATAGACAGATACAGTTGTTTTATTGACTTCCAAAAGGCATTTGATCGCGTTAAGTACTCTATATTGGTCGAAGCTCTAAAAGACATTGGCTTGAATGGCAGAGATGTTCGAGTAATTCTGTACCGTAGAGAATGTGTGATTTGCAGAAATGCTTGCCTACACCTTGTTAGACAAATAATCAAAGTTTTTACAAGCTGAAATTATGGACTATAAATTTCACGATATACGACGCCACAGAAAATAAATCGTATTGCCTTATCTGGGATGAATCCGAAGATGGAAGGGGTGGCCGTGAAATTTCCTCGGCATTAACTAAATGGGCTATGAGAGTTCTATCACAAACTGATGTGGAAGAATTGGTTATTTGGTCAGATAATTGCCCTAGTCAAAACCGCAATGTTACGGTAATGAGCTACTTTTGGCTTTTTAACATCTGCCCTAATTTAAAAGAAGTTAACCATAAATCCACAAGGAATCAACTTTCCTATAGTTGGCTGTATACCACATATTAAAAAAATATATTAAAAATCCTTTATAAAAGGTATATATGTAAATATATACGTAAATATATATATATATATATATATATATATATATATATGTAAATATATTTATTAAAAATCCTTTTATAAAGGATTTTTAATAAATTTTTTTAACCATTAATACCTATAATTGAAAGATCTGTAAAAACACAGCCAACAATGCAGATCGTAACGCCTTGGGATTAGCAGCAATTAATCAGTTCCGTAGGTGTTCAGGTGATTAAAATGGACAAAGATGACTTCAAAAATTTTGAAGTACTTTACGCTCAATCTCAATCCCATTCATCAGTAAAAAGAAAAATATCGACAATAATACTTTCTTCATTTCAAACGTAGTCCAATTCCAAGTAAAAAAGACACACCGACCATAATTTTTTATAAAGAGGCTTTTAAAGAAACTAGACCCAAAGAATTGCACGTTGCTAGAAGAACAGTAACTGTGACAAATCTTCCAGAGCAGTTACCACTACCATATCAAACATCGAAAGGGATCACACAGAAGAAAAAGGATCATTTACTAATCCTTTTAAAATGAATCCCCAGTCAGTATCTAGAGTTCTATAGATTTAGTTGTTACCAAAAAAATGTTGATGATAGCGATGATGAATAAATGTTTTTTTATTATTTTTTGTTTTTTTGTTTAAGTTTATATTGGCACTTACTATTTTGTACACTGTTTGCTGGTACATGCAGAGGCAAAAGACCTTAAGTCCCAATATTATCCAATATATAAACAAATTTTTTGTCACAGTAGGACGATATTGTATAAATAATATATAATGTTACAATTATATAAATGCATAATTTCATAATTATGTCTTCAGATTAAGAATGATTGCAATAATTTTCTGGAACTCATCTTATTTTCTCATTATCTCAAAACTTCACTAGGTGGATATACTACCCTTTACCTCTACGGTACAGAATTGCAAATTTATATTGGAATCAAACAACATCAGTTTAAGTAGATGGTGTGGAATCACAATCTCCAATATTAACAAAGGAGTACGGCAGGGATGCCCCTTGTCACCCCTGCTTTTCAACGTTTACTCCGAAAGAATTTTCAGAAAAGCACTTTCTGAAAAACAAGATGAATACTTGTGAACAGTGAAGTCATCAATAATTTGCGATATGTGGACGATACAGTACTCCTAGCTTCTAGTCAAGATCTGCAGACACTACTTGATAGTGTCGTTGAGAGTTGTAGGGAGACAAGGGGGTCTTTCGAAATGTGTTGCTATAGAAAAATTTTAAAAGTTTCCTGGATGGAGAAGATTCGAAACTCCAGAATACTAGAACGTCTCAGCAAGACTGGTGGAGCAAGCAGAGAAAGGTGGAGTATTTCGGACATGTAATGAGAGGCCCCAAATATAGGTTGCTACAAAATATCATGCAAGGAAAAATAGCAGGCAAACGCAGTCCAGGACGAAGAAGAACCTCATAGTTGAAGAACTTGCGAGATTGGTATGGTGTTGATACAAGCATGCTATTTAGGGTGGCAGTGAATAAAATTAAGATAGCTATGATGGTAACCAACGTTCTGAAAGGACACGGTACATGAAGAAGAAAGTGTTTGGGCAATTTTTAAGCGTTTTAAAATTTTGGTGATATTTTTTTTATAAAATGTAATTCAATTAAAGTTTAAAGTTTACAATCTTTTGACTTTTCATTAGAATTTTTATTTTCTATATTTTTCCAGTTCTTGTTAGTTATTCGGACACTTTTTATTCACGTTTTTTTGTATTATTTTCTACGGTTTTTCAGTTTACGTAGTTTAATATACTTACCACACTACTTTTTTTAAACTTGTGTTTTAAAATTTTCTTCAACGATTTCAATATTTACTAATCTATTTTGTGGATTAGATAAAAAATGTTTATCGGTGTAGAATAAATAATCTCCTGGTTAATATGGAACATTACGGGCTATCTCGAGCACATCCAGAACCACCAAGCATGAGGGGTCCGGCCCACATAGAGAAGAGTTGAGCGAGCAGTTTTGCATGTATTCAGAGTGAAACCCCAAGTTTGGAGGGTCAACCGCATAAACTTCCGAAGCTGGTAGCCAGTCGTCAGGAGTTGTAAGTTTCCCTCAACTCCTTTCGAAGTAAGTGTAGATCGTCTTCGTGGCCTACGCTCGCCTACAGCCATAACTACGATCAACTATGTTAGGCATTTTATTAAACATCCACAATCTTCAGGTTAAACTGCGAGAGACGGTTAAGTGGATGGGATGGCCGTTTATGCGATCATTAGGATTAAATTTAGTAACTTGTATTTACTTGCAGATTAGTAAGGAGATACTAAGGAGTATTTGGTAAATTCCGCTTAACATATTGAATTTGAGTGCTTCTATAAGAAATTTTATATCAAATCAATTTTGTTGTGTATAATAATAATAACGTTTATTTCCATGAAATATACAATTAATAATATTACAATAAAATAATTAAATGACAATAAAATTTTAAAAAATATTACTTTTACTTTGTAGTTCTGTAATTGGTTCAAGGTAAATAAACAGTAGTGCCCATTAAAACAATTAAGTTGAGCATGGGCCATTTTTTAAATTGCTTATTTATATTGATCCTACAGCAAGGCGAGTTTTACTACTTTATTAGTTATAATTATTACCTATATTAAGATAAAACAAAAAAAATAACAAAAAAATTTTTTACAAGAGAGAGACAATTCATGCATACAATCAACCAAGATAATAGCGTATATAAATTTTTAAGATTTCGTAATCTATTCTTGATTTGACGTTAGTTATAACCTAATTGGTCTCAAAAAGGTGGCTGAACAGTTGTCTATGATTTTGTTTCAAATACCTAGTAAACAATGTCTTAATCATTTTTTGCGAGTTTATAGTGATTAGGTATGTTTTGTAAATTTCAGGGAGCAAATTGTAGATTCTTCCTTGTAAATACTCAAAATTTCGTTTACCAACTGTTTTCTTTGCAATATTTAATTTGACAAAAGACCATGCGCTATTTCTCGTATGATAGGTATGCCCTAATGGTGTGAGTAAGTGTTTATTTTTGTATAAATTGGTGATTATTGTGAGAATATATAATTGTCTTGTATCTAACATTTGAGTTTCGGTATAAAGATCATTAGTAGGGTATCTCGAAGGTCTATTGTAAATAATTTTTAATATTTTTCTCTGGATAATGTCTAATTGGTGTAGGTATGTATTTGCAACTTCACCCCAACTAAGGATTCCATAACGTAGACGCGATTCTACCAAAGAATAGTAAATAACCTTCAGATGATGGATATCCAGTATGGTACGTAAATATCGCATTTTATACAATAGACATCTCAATGTTTTACACGTTTGGTTTATGTGTATATCCCATCGTAGATACGAGTCGATTTGAACACCAAGGTATTTTGTGTTACTCACTGCATTAATACTCAGATTTTTTATTTTTATAAATTTGTAATCTGGTAGACCTCTCTTATAGCTTGTAAATGGAACATAAACTGTCTTATTCATATTTACTGTAATAAGTTTGTGGTTAAATATATAAATAATTCTTCCTAAGTCATGTTCCATTTTTCGCTTTAGTTCCATCCACGTGTCTGCAGAGTACAAAATTGCTGTATCATCTGCAAAACTTAATATGTCACCTTCAGTCCGGTAAGTAAGAATATTGTTTATGTACAGTATGAATAATATGGGTCCTAGTACAGTCCCTTGTGGTATACCAAAATTTATGCTTTTGGCACTACTCAATTTCCCTTCTAGTCGCACTCTTTGATATCGATTTTTTAAGTAGCTTTCCATTAAGTTAAATGTGTTTCCTCTTATACCAATGTCTGCTAAAGTATCTAATAGTTGTAAGTGACTAACCGTATCGAACGCCTTTGCCAGGTCTAGGAATACACAAGCTGTTGGTGTACTGCTGTCAACTAAGTTGTAAATTTTATTAGATAGGTACGATATTGCATTTTCCGCGGATACTCCTTCCCTAAAACCATATTGTTTGTTTGAAATTAACTTATATTTTTCTAAGTATAATACTAGTTGATATTTTATAGCCTTTTCCAATATCTTGCAAAGTGAAGTGATTAGTGAGATTGGTCTGTAATTATTTGTTAATTTTGGATCGCCTTTCTTATGAATGGGAATCACCACTGTTTGCTAAGTTGTTCGGGCCATTTGCCGCTAGAAAATACATTATTTAATAAATAAGTAATGGGACCAGTTAGTATTGGCGATAGTTCTTTAAGTACTTCAGATTTAATACCATCTATTCCTGGAGCTTTGTTCGATTTTAATGAGGCTATAATCTGAACAACGTCATTTTCATCCACAGGTAATAAAAAGAAAGAATTTATTGTAACGTTTCTCTTTGGTGGTCTAGAAGGAGGTTTTATTATCTTCTGAGCATATGTGTCTCCAACTTTTGAAAAATATTTGTTAAATTCCTCGACGATCTCATTTGTGTCGGTAATACTTTGGTTATTTGCAGTAAGTATTTCTTTGATATTTTGAGTATTAACATTTTCACTATTATAGTTATTTACTATTTTCCACATATTTTTTGAAGACTTATTATTTTTCATAATTTCTTTTATAAAGTAATTTTTCTTTGTCACCTTAATAAATGTGTTCAATTATTTACGGTACTCTAGGTAAGCTTTCCTTTTTTCTTCATTTGTTGGATGATTTATGTGATCTTTATACAGTTTATTTTTTTTATTAATTGATTTGACTAGTCCTGCTGTAATCCTATAATGCTACTAATATGCTACTAATACTAATGCTACTAATATAGTATAATAATAATAAATAATAAAGTGATACTTAACACAATATTATAATTACTATTTTAATGGGAATAATCCACAATTAACGTTTAAAATAAGTTTAGTTTCAATTTCCACTTCGGAAATCGTTCTTAAAATTTAAACATTTATAACATGTAAAATGGTTCAGTATGGAAAAGAGATGATTTCTATATGCTGCTTGTCTTTTCCACAAAATTATCAAAAACACTCTTCCAGCATATCTTTTTGAAAAAATTATATACAGAACTGCCATACATAATCTCAATACAAGATACCAAAATACAATTACAGCTCCGCCACATCGCACAGAACAATTCAAAAATTCATTTACGTATCAAATATCAAAAGTATATAACGGATTAGCTAAAGAATTAAAATTAAAATCGATGTATAAACTGTGTGATAGTTCTTGGACAATATTTAAATGCTAAATGTTTCTATTAGTTATGGTTTTTATTTGATTGTTACAGAACATGTAAAAAAAATATATTTTATTTTCTCTTGCTTAAGATGAAAAGCAGAGGTACTGATTTCTTGAAATCAGCAGCAATTTTTTTCTTTCTTATTGTATTATATGCATGTATAATTTTATATATTCTGTGTATTGTATGAATTTGAAGGAAAAAAGTCCTTTATTATTATTATTATAAATTAAACAATTGTTTTTTACGTGGTGAAAAAATCTTCTAATCATTTAATTTTCTCTGACTCATTTGTATTGACAATTTAGACATGTATAATACATTTTAAAGTAGACTTTCTTGTAAGATAGTTCATTCGATTACGTGAAATCCTAACATAACCTAACCTAACCTTAAATTCAAAATATTTGTCAGAAAAAAATCATAGAATGTGATTCGTCTTTAAAGCTTATCCTCGAAAATCTTAACGGTTAAATTCAATTCAGTGGGATCTCTATTTAAAAAATATTTTTCTTTACGAAAACAAAATCAATTCACGAAGAATATTCTAAAAGTCATCTTGTACTAGAGTTGAGCTTTATACCTACTTACAACCGGGACACCCACCCCCTGTAATGAAAAGTCTTGGGCCTATACAATAAAGTGCGCGGGACGTATTCTGTTCAGTGCGGTTATGGTGTAATTAGAATAATACGAGTATACCAAAGTAATATTATTTATTGTTTAATTAATTCACAACTTAACAAAGCTTCACACTTAACAGGTAACAAATAATTGTCCTGTAAAGCATAACAATCAAATCGAAGACAAACTTTTATAAAATTGTATTACAATATAATGTATAACAAGATATTTTGAGGTCACAGTATTGCTGAATTCGTTTTTTATGTCTTATATTTTCTTTTGCTTTTTTGTTACTATTTTTTTACTGACAAATTAGCTTTTAACGTAGATTACAGTTTGATGATAAATATTTTGAAATGGATAAAGTTGAGGTGTGGTGAATAAAAACATTCATGAAATTAAAATGAAAGGATTTGTGTCTATTAGTGGTGCAATTTATAAAATTAGTACTTGAAGCCCAAATCGCGTTAAGAATATGTGCATCAGTTTTCAAATATTTATTATTTACTATATAATTTATAAATGGAACCAATTTCACTTCTTTATGTAACAATGTATCAGTTTTGACAACCAAATAGGTAATTAGATAAAATAATGAGTATTATTAATTTCAATATAAGAGTTTAAAGAATTAGAAGGAGGTAGTCCGGGCCCAGTTGAACGTTCAAGCTGATTCCAGTGGAAGCAATAAGGAGGATTATTTTTCGTTTCGGCTCAACTGACATGCTCTCTCTAGCACTACAACCCATGAAACTGTGGTAAAATGCATGCTTTTATTTACACGGTGTGAAACGAGACGATTAACAGAGACATCGAAGAAAAATATGTCGCCGAACTGGATGCAATAAAGTATGAGAATAGAAAGTACAGTTATGGATGGCATACAACGAAAGCAGCTCAAATGGTCCAATGAATGAAAAACAGTAGACTCCCGAAACAAGTACCTTTATGAACACCTACAGGAGTCCAGACGAAAGGACTACCTTAAAAAACACGGATGGAAGGAATAAGAAACTCAATGAGCTCGAAAGAACTTAAAGAACAATGGAACAACCGAGTTGAATGGAAAAGAGACGTAGGAAGACGTTTTATAGGGATTATATTGGATTATCTGGATTATATGGGACTGAATTGGTACCAGAAGAGTGGCTAAATGAAATAATATGCGTTGCATAAAAAGCAAATTTTTAAACAAAAAAAAAACAAACCCCATTCTTTAACATGGCGTCAATGAGGTTCCTTAATTATTATAATTAAATTACCTGTGAATTAACAAAAAAATAATTGGGCTAACTTTGACCCAAATTAACCTAGGCCAATTTTTTTTGAATTTGAGTTTTGAAAATTCGGGTGAAAATACTAGCTTTTTAAATGTAAAAAAAAATTTCCAAGAAAAATGTTTTTAAAGTTATTCTAAATGTTTATAAACTACATATTTTCAAAAATTTGGCATCAGGATTTTTGAATATAATAAATCATTTTTTTATCTTTTTAATACATATTGATAGTATAAGACTTTTGCTTTCATTTGTCACCCATTGCAGTACCCTATCTTTTTAAAGATTTTCTGTCTTATGTTATTGTAAAAAAGGTCTCTGGGATAAACAAATACAATAACTTTTAAACTAATTAATATATCGGTCCCAAATTTTGAGGGTTTTTTAAGTAGCCCAATACCCAACTTTGAGTGGAACTCTAAAGTTTAAAGTTTACTAAAAGTTTTTAACAAATATCAATTGTCACTTATTTTGCAGTTTGCGAAGCAACATATTGACTTTAACTTTTAAAAATCGGCAATTTGAAGCTTTGACAATATTCTAAAAAATAAAATTTTGTAATTTTATGTCAAGTATTTAGCTTTTTAATGGAGAGCAAAAAATCGCGTTTTTTGCATTAAATTGTTAATAATTAAAAATCGACTCCGAACTTTAGGCAGGAAACAGGTAGGTTTTCTTCTTATAGGCCTACATTAATTAAAAAAGTTGTCAGCTACCTGGATTATTGAGTGTCACGAGAAAATCCTTATTACCCTGGACTGGGCAAGTAACGAAACAAACTTCATATATTATGTAAACTTTACTAACAAAAACGTTCAAAATAAATATTCGAATAAATATAAATAATCAAATCCATATTCAAATACTGCAATATATTTGGGAATTACTCTGGGAGTTCGTGTAAAGAAGGAAAGAAAATAATAATTCTGATTGAAATACAAAAAAATGTACTGGCTGATTGACCAAAATTCAACGCTGTTTCTACAACATAAATTATTATTATATAGGCAAATAATGAAACAACAGTATTATTATAAAAGCAGTATAAACATTTAGAAGGAAAATGTCACAAATCAACAGAAAATATTTCTATTCATATAAAAATTTAATCAAAGTATAGGTACTTACTGCTTATTTATATAAAATTTCCTCAATCGTCGTCAACTTTTTCGTCCCGAATATAAACGTTTTCGTGAACTGCCCATTTTAAAAACAATAAACACACTGGTTTGTCAAAAGTAGGAAAAAGCCCTAATAATGTTATTCAACATTATTTATGACCCTCCCCCGAGAGGATGTATACTTCTTACCTACCTGTCGGCGAGAATCCAGAAGCTATCAACAAGGACAGCCTTTGCTGACCGAGAGAGAGTTACATTTAGCAGAACTTTGAGATTTTTAAAAAGTTTATACCAAATAGCTGCTTTGTGTTACACTATATGTTAAAAATAAAAACAGATTCGGAAAGTGGATCAAATTCTGTAGTTTTCTATTAAAAAATATATATTTACGTTTATTTTAACCAAAAATATTTGAAAAAAAATATTGTTTAAACAATTTATTAATTTACAACCAAATAGTGCACTAAAACTTTCTAAGACCTTTCATATAAAAAAAGAATCATCTCAATATCTGCCACAGTTCTTGCGTTATTTGATATAAACTTTTACATTAAAATTTAGCTATGCCCAGAATCGCAAGAAACGGCCTTAAAAATACATTTTAACTACTACTTCCTTGTCCGTTTATAACGTTCTTAGACTTCGTTTACTCTTTTCTTCTGCTTGCCATTTTTAAATCAAGAAAAACCTAAAGTTCCATTCAAATTAAGGACCTAATATATTAATTAAAACAGAAAACATTGTTTAAAAATAATTATTTTAATTACTTTTTAAATTACATTCCTAAGCACTGAAGTTATTTTCAATAAACTCTGTTTCTGGTTAAAAAGGGGTTATACTAATTTTATTTTAATACTAATTCTATGCGCTCAATATTGAACTACTTAAACCGATCCCAATTTTTTCCGCTCGACAGAAAAGCCGCTAAAATCTGCCAAGCGAAGTCGCATGAACAGAAGGTTATGGCATCTGGATATCAACCAAATCCATAACAGTTTGTTAGAGCTAATGTGTGTAGGATAGGGGGTGTTCGCAACGCAGGCTCTCATGCAAAAGGCTGGATACACAAGTCCAATTTATAATACTACAAAATCCGGATCTACTAATTTTTGGCGAGCCAGACACGCCTACAAGACGGATTAAACGCGACATTACATTGGCATATAAGAAAATTACATCCTCCTCTTCTTTGAAATACTATGACTAGACATGCGGGGCGAAACTAACGTAAATTGTGTAGAAATAAGCAAAATTTATTTTATGAGAGCCAATTAGTTTTTACTGCCGTTTTGTTTTGAATGTTAACAAGAATGCCAAAATTTAAAATGTATTGGTAAGTTTGCATATAGTTAAAGAAGGATATAGTAGTATTGTCGACAAGTTACAAAATCTAGCAATACTTTAGTCAATTCGATTGAAGCTATAAATTCAAACATAGATTTCACATAATGGTATGCAGTAAAGATTGTAATGGATATTTTTAGTGTTTACTTGAAAGATATAATTTTAAAATTTACATTTGCTTTTACGTTTAGATTTATAATTTGAAGATCTTTTTAAAAAAATTCTGAAATAAAAATTATAAATGATGATAACTAACTTAGTAAACTTAGTAACTAGAGCAGAGTATGGGAAAGTTCGGCTAGACAGACACGAGATGTCGGTTAGCATTGGTTCTACATTACTGACATAGCAGTCCCCCCTTAGTCAAGATCCTAACCCCACTAGGGGGCGCAATCTGTCAATATGTTGTCAACGTGAAGATGGCGTCAATTCTTCTTCTTTTGATCTGTCACCTGTCAACGTTGATCTTCTTCTTTTACGTTTGTCATCTCTCAAACGTGAGATTGGCGTGAATTCTTTTTATAGCTGACATTAAGCTTATAGTGTGCTTAATGAAGCAAGGTATAAACTTCTTCTTTTTCTTTCATCGATTTTATAAAAACATCCACTGTTCTACATAGCTCCGTTCACTGCTATACATAGGCTCCACAACAGAATATTGAAAAACATGACGACACTATACAAGATAGATTTATTGAGCAGACGAAGGCCTCTGACAAAGTATAAAATAAATTAAACGTAGATCTGGACACAAGAGGTATCATAGAAAAATAATGAGACCACTCACACATGCAAATCTAGTGATTTAACGTAGACTTACAAGACATCACAGGATATTGACAAAGGACACCATGATAGACAAATTTATTGATCAAAAGAACGTCTCTGACAAAGTATAAACAACAGACCAAAAAATGATAGCAAATTTCAGAATAAGGCCTCTAAAAACAAACATGTGAACGATGTTAAACGTAGACCAGGACGCATGTGGTATCATTAGAAAGAGAATACAACAACTTCTTCTCTCACATAACAATTATCGAAGGTAAAGTGATGTATGACGTATCGTGGGATAGTGATTATATAGAAAATCATTCGTCGAGACTATAAAAAACATCCTCTGCTCTACATAGGACTCCGATAAAAAGTATAAGGTATATGTTGACACAGAAAAAGCTTTCAGCAATACATACACGACGTACTGGTATGTTTCACTGGAACTAACAAGCAACTCGACCAATTTTTATCGTTGAATTTACAATATAAACATAACAAAATCAATCCATAAATTTTTTAGATTTAAAAATTATCAGACTTAAAAACAAACAAGACTTCTCCACATTTCATAAATCTATTCAGACTGACACGACTATACACAATTCATCATCCCATCCCACACAACATAAACTGGCAGCCTATCATAGTATGTTACATAGATTAACAGAAATTCCGATGTCAAAATACAACTTTGAGACAGAATTAAATATCATTACGCAAATAGCAGTAAACTATGGATATAACAAACAAACAGTTAATTAAATTTTAAATCAAAAACTACACAAGAAAGCCCTGAAATTAGTATTTCCACCACCAGGGAAAAACCCAGTAACTTCTGCTCGATTTCATATAGCAAAATATCAACAAAAATAGCCAAACAGATAAAAAGAAAGTAATAACACCAGCTTTCAGAACAAATAACAACTTGGGAAAATATATTAAAAACAACAAGAGCCAAAATCAAAAGCGCATACACAGTGATGTATACAAACTTAAATGTGGCGACTGCTCAAAAACTTACATTGGTCAAACTGGTAAAAATTTTAATAAACCAATAGCAGAACATAAAATGGCTTTCAATAATAGAAAAACAGATTCTACATACGCACTTCACCTTCTAGATTCTGATAGTATATATTTTTAGCTGTTTTGATAAGTTTTACATAGGTTCCTCTGTACTTGGAGATTTATTCAGTGACAAAGACGTTGGTAGTAAATTTCTTGATGTACAGCAGTGAACGCATTTCCTTGACTGATGTGCGGATACCTTTGGCAGTACAGGGTTTGTAATTAAAGGAAATGTCTTATTGAAAATACACACAAGCCTATCTAAAAAATCACTGAAATTGTATTCCACATCCACAGAGGGAAAGTGCCACCCAGAGGTCAAGCACAAATTTTAAATAAAGTTTTGAGCGGAAAAAATCCTACCTAAATGTTGGGTATTCGAAGATTGTTCGGTAAGAATGTTAAACTTAGTATAAACTGCTTCATGATCGCTGTAGAGCGTACATTAAGGGATGAAAAATCTGACACAATATAATTAATTATGGTATATGTTGTTTTAGTAATTCTTGTAGGATAATTAACGTGCATTGTAAAACGATACGATTCGAATTGACCAATAATACTTGGGTAGCACAAGCAACAGCATAATTAATATTCGAGTCACCGCACAGAATCTTGCAGCCTTTATTTTGCAGGTCGTCTAACAAATTTAACAGGTTCTGAAAAAATAGTTTCTTGAAAGAATCTCTAGATCTATAAATGCAAAGAATGTATAGATTAAGAGTTTTGTTATAAACCAATGACAACTCAGAAAAGGATTCATTAAACAGAAAGTCATATTTTGTTATAGGAGAGAAATCATTATTTGTAGAAAGAATTGGGGTGCCACCATGAGATCAACTTTAATGCCAGGTTGATTTCATGGTGGCACCCTAATTCAATTTGGCATCCAAGTTGATCTCATGGTTCAAACCAGTGCTCGGTAACGGCAACTATCGGGGAAAATCCTAATTCTTCTAGAAACAAAACTAATTAATCTGTTTTATATCTTATAGAACAAATATTAATCAGAACCATGCTGAAGTTAGTATCACTACAATAACTTGACGATGCTAGTTCCAGATAACACGCCGTATTATTTAAAAATTTCGTTTTGTAGAAGCAAAGGAATAGTAGTTTCGGTGAATCTCCCTTGCTTTTGCAAGTGAAGAATTCTTTCCGAAGTGAGAAAGGACCTAACAGTAGCAAGACCAGCTTTTACTTCAGTTGGACCAATTCCATACGCATCGTTAAATTACACTACAGGAGACTTATCTAAAGTCATAGTAATCAATAATCTTTAGAATTAACACTACTAACTATGGTAACACTAACTCTATATATATATATATATATATATATATATATATATATATATATATATATATATATATATATATATTTTAATAATTTTTTGACGTGAATTTGAAAATTATGTCAAACATTTATCTTAATTTATATATCACCAATGAGCGAATCTAAGTGACAATAAATATTTCTGTAACGTTCATTTCTTCAGTTTACGATTTCGGGAAATACATAAATAAACTTCCCGTGGTTTAAACTTGCATATAAAACGTCTACACTGCACTTCTTTAATTTACAAAATGCAACAATACAGTCGATAACGGCATACCAATGTAAATGAAACTACCACATCTTTAACCGCCTCACAAACTAAAACTAATTACAATGAAATTTATTTTCGTACAAACAGCCAGCGGCATTCATATTTGCTTGAGTAAGAAACGAAAACAACTTGTAAACAATGGAACGTCTCAACACCTCATTAAACACAGCTTTCGTCGTAGCAACCTTTGCATTTGTCAATTTTAATCATAACGCGCTCTATTAACTTTCAATACAGCTCCGTTTGCTTCCTTATTGGCAAACGCTGATGGTATGTTTTTTAACGCCGCTGGTGATACCGAGAACCAATAAAAGTGTTTATTGTGTAATGAATATTGGCATTCACTCAAATGTAAATGTGTTTAGGTTTGTGATTTACAAGTTTTGTAGAAAACGTATCTTATTGGTTTATTAACCTTCTTCCATCTATTTGTGGCTGCTTGGGAAATAACTATATAGAGGAACGTGCAGTGTGCAGGTGTAAAAATTAATTAACAACTTACGTTATTATGTATTATTATTATTATTATATATATATATATATATATATATATATATATATATATATATATATACGGAATTCATTTAATGTAACTCCTTAACACAGGGATGGCAACCCGCGGCACGCGTGCCACTCTGTGGCACGATTGAGTCCTATTAGTGGCACGCGTAGCCTACTCTGATGGAGAGGAGATAATTAAAAATAGTCTGGCAATATTTGCTAAAAATGTGGGAGATGTAAAGATAAAAAATATGGTCGATAATATTGCATTATCCCGAAATACAGTCATGCGCCGTATAGATGATATGGGCCAGGATGTTGTTTCCCAAATTATAAGTGGAGTACAATCCTGCAAATTATTTTCCTTAGCGTTGGATGAAAGTTAAGACAACACAGAAAATGCGCAGTTAAGCATTTTTGTCTGTTATATCAATGATAATTTTAAAAATGCCGAAGAGCTTCTGGATTTGCGCCAACTAGTCACAACAACAGGAGAGGACATTTTTCAACAGCTTAAAAACTCGAAGTCAACAAAGTTGAATGGTCAAAATTAGATAGTGTTTGTACAGATAAAGCTCCTTGCATGGTTGGTAGACTAAAGGGTTTTGTTACATTACTGGAAAACTATTTGAGAAGAAAAGTTTTTAAGTACCATTGTATTATTCACCAGGAAGCTCTTTGTGCCAACGACCTAAACATGTCATCTGTTGTTGACCCTGTAACACGCTGTATTAACAAAATACGAGCTCGGGCATTGAATCGATGACAATTTCGAGAACTGTTCGCGAAAGAAACGGAGCAAGATGGAGAGTTACTTCTCCATTGCAGTGTGCGCTGGCTCTCCAAAGGAAATGCACTCGAAAGGTTTTGGAACTTGAAGGAGTGCGTCTTAAAATATTTGCAAGAAAACAATGAACTACCCAGTGAGTGCTCGTTACTTAATGATAAAGATTGGCTTTGGGATTTAGATTTTCTCACTGATATTATGAGACATTTAAATCTATTAAATTTAAGATTACAGGGAAAAAATTGTATTTTTCTTACTCTAGTTGGTCATATATCTTTTTTTGTGAATAAACTTATGCTTTTTGTAATGATTTTGGAGAACAGAGATTGACACATTTCACATTAATGCAGGAATTAGCCAACAAGGTCAGTAGAACTTCAAATTATGACAGATTTAAAAACCTTATGACCTAAAACCTATAAACCTAAAGACAAAATGAATGTTGACCTTTTCATAAATCCTTTTTCTATTTCTCTGCAAGATATCAATTGTTACTCAGCTGAAATACAGATCGAAATTATTGATTTACAGAACCACACTATACTAAAAACCAAATATAGGGAAATTATTTTAACTGTTACTGATCCCAATTATATTGAATCTTGGAAATTTGTACCAGCAAACAATTTTCCTAATTTACACGAGTTAGCTCTGAGATATTGTTGTAGATTTGGTTCAACGTACGTTTGTGAGCAAATGTTCTCTATTATGAACATAATAAAATCAAAATATCGGTCACGATTAACTGACATGCATTTAAAAAATCTTGGCTAGTTTCGAAATTAATCCCAATATAGATGAATTAATTAAAAAAATACAAGTTCAAATACCACATTAAATAAGTAGCTGTTTAATAATTTGAATTTTAGATAATAAGAAAATATTTAAGTTTTTGTTTAACGTTTTTATTTTATTTTTATTTACAATAAAGTAAGTTTGTTGTTATGTTTTACTTATTACG
The DNA here is from genome assembly GCA_918026665.1 of Diabrotica balteata. Classification (NCBI taxonomy): domain Eukaryota; kingdom Metazoa; phylum Arthropoda; class Insecta; order Coleoptera; family Chrysomelidae; genus Diabrotica; species Diabrotica balteata. The sequence continues at coordinate 158,176,217 of OU898280.1, forward strand.
TTATTTTTTAAACCTCCATTATCTTGACTAAACGGAAAAATGTGGAATTTACATAAGAAATACATATTGTACCGTATATTATTAATATATAGTATCCATATTAGTATGTCGAAAAATTTTAGTGGCACGCCAAATTTTTTTTGTTCTCATATTGGCACTCGACTTAAAAAGGTTGGCCACCCCTGCCTTAACACAACTCTGTAACTCCCACAAGTCTTAAAATTTTATATTATATGGATGGATTTTTGACAGAACATCGTAATCGACAAGAAGCAAATTTTACAGTAATCGATTTTTTTGAATAACTATTTTCTTTTAAACTAAAATATAATAAAAATTTTACAGTAGGTTTTTACATTCCCAAGAATTGTTTTAACGGTCAAAATTGGAAAAATGTACTATTAATTGTATTTATTTTGTCGCTTACGATGTTCTGTCAAGCAAACTTTTTGCTTAAATTGTAGCTTGCGATGCACATACGATGTTTTTTCCATATCGGTGTCTTTTGACAAAACATCATAAGCGACAATAAAGTATATTGTTAATCTAAGTTACCTCAAAAGATATTCAATAATAAACAAAACCGAAATTCAGAAATTTTATTTTACAGAATACTATTAATATTAAGAAATGTGCATTTCTGTTTCTTCTTTGTCTGTTTCTGCTAAGGCATCTGGTATATCTGTTCTTGCTTTTAAAGTTACAGAGCTTTTTAAGATCATCATATTTTTTATCCGAGATACTTTAAGGAGATGGATATAAAATTTTGACCTCTTGCGTTGTATTTCTTGATCTGTCTAAAAAATGAAATAACAATAGTATTACAAGTTAAAAATATCCACTTTATAAGTCTTACCTTTGGCTATTGGTTTGCTAGAAATCGGCAGAATGTGCGCATCAGCGGACTCGCAATACGACTATCTTATTTTTATAAAGTCTTCCCCCTTCTTTAAATATGCTACTCTTATTGTGCTAATTTGGAAGGCGCGACCATCACTCGTCTTATTAGTACTTTTAGGTAAATTATGCGATGCCCTTGTCTTCCAATCTTCAAATTCTAAATGTTTCATAACAAAGAACTTGAACTGTCTTGAGTGAATTCTTGCATTGGCAATTAATGTTGGCTATTCGGAAGGTGCCCAAGCAATTCAATCATTACATCTGAATGAGACCGATGTCTATAATTATTTTGCCGTTTTTATCTAGCACTATATTTGATTTTTTCTTAATATTAGTTCCTGTTATTTTCCTAATTTTTTTTATGAAGGTTTAAGTTATCATGTTTCTCCACCAACTGTTCAATCTCTTCGCATCTGTCACTATACCATCGTTCCTTTGCATCTCTGATCTTTCTCCTTATTTCTGTGTGTATAATATTATACATGTTTTTGTCTTTGGTTTTATAGGATCCTCTTGCTTCCATGAGATCCAGAATCTCATCGGTCATCCATTCATTTTTGTTCTTGATAAGCTTAGGTGTTACTGTTGTCTCATATGTGCATATAAGAGCATCTTTTAATATATGCCATTTCCTGTTCGCATCTTCAGTAGGAATAATTTCAATTTTGGTGAGCTCTTCTTTAATTTTTAGTGTGACTTGCTCTTTTGTTGATGGATCTTTCAAACAGGATACTTGTATCCTCTCTACTTTAGTTTTAGCCACAAGCTTTTAGCACCATTGCAATGCACCATTTAGTATACGTATTGTATGGATATTTACTTTATTTATGGTTTATGGACATTTATTTACATTACTATTTAGTTGACTAGAAATTATTCTTATTTTTATTTAAATTTCTTCAAACTTAATTATTTTTGTTTATTATTTTCTTTTACCATTATATAAATTAGAAAAACAACACTTCCTTTCGGTGTCTTACATTATATAACACTTTCATAAATCGCCGTATATGACAGGCTAAGAGTAAGAGAAGAACAACAGGAAATGTCCCGGGGCAAGGATAATACATTACAATTCCCAACAATCCGAAGATGTTTGAATTTAATAGCAACATAGATCATGAGTGAGAAACTTTTGCGAGTATGTACAGAGAAATGGATGTTGAGATCACCGCAACCTCTTGAGGCCCTCGGCCAGGCCCTTACTACTTCGGTCCAAGAATTTCCTTGCTCTTCCTTATTCTCGCTCCCTTTTGCAACTTCCTTACATCACTTCGGTGGCATTAGGGCGGAATTGTTTTGTTCTATTAATGTATAGTTGTAGGAGCTATAACACATTTTTTTCAACTAATGAACTAGCCTTGTCCGTAATGTAAAAGTTTTGTATTAATAATTAAAACCAATATTCTCATATAAGTCAATAATTAGTTCTTTATTTGATGGATTTGATAATAAATGCTGAATCATTTTTAATTGAGTTCTATTATGTTGTTTAAGTGACATAGGAGTAATACAGAGAGTTTTTTATTTTTAACATATGGCTTAAATTCAACACTGCTTTTAATGACTTTAATATCTATATATAAAAGGCTACGATGACAAGTCACATCGTTTGTCCAGTAAGGTAACGACGCCACCTAGGAAAGAAATCTGAACTACCACTATCTGACATTTTAATCATATTTTGTCTTTGAAACGATACGTTTAATTAATAATACTGTATTAATTACATATTAATATACTTAATTATATAATTATAAAAATATTTTTAAGGTAGAATTTAATCAGCAGATTAACCGACAAATACGAAAAGAGTGTCGCAAAGCTAAAGAACAGTGGCAACTAGACAAGTGTGCAGAAATGGAGGAATTGGAAGAAAAACATGACAACTTTAGCATACATAAACTTATTAAAGAAGTGACAGATCATACAAATCCTTGCAGCTTTAACAGTATTGTGAAGGACAATAAATTAATTACTGATCCTAAGGATCTACTTCAACATTGGAGAAACTACACACAACAACTATACTCAGACAACACTTTGAAGAAACAACACAGAAGAAACTCTGAAAGTGAATATAAAAGTAAACCCTAGCCCAAAATATTGAAGTTAGAAGTTGTGAGGGCAATCAAAGAGAGCAAATGGGAAAAAGCACCAGGCCCAGACGACATATACATAGAGGTTCTAACAATGTTGAGTGAAGACAATATAGACGCCTTGGCAGATCTTTTTAATGACATTTGTCGGTCCGGTCAAATACCACTGGAATAGCTTCAATCAACATTTATACCAATCCCAAGAAAGCCAAACGCTAATAGTTGCTACCAATTCCGATTGATGAGCTGATTGAGCCAGGTCCTGAAACTCTTCCTAAAGATAATTCATACAAGAATATCCAACAGATGTGAAAAAGGCATTAGCCCCACACAGTTTGGTTTCATAAAAGGATTTGGTACAAGAGAAGCACTTTATAGCTTAACTGTCCTACTCCAGAAATGCAGAGATCAGCAAAAATATGTCTTTCTATGCTTTATAGATTACCAGAAAGCGTTGGATTGTGTTAATCATTCAGAATTAGTAAGATTGCTCCAGGAACAATAGAGCCTGAAGTGACTGAAGATGGAATCAAAATAAACGGACAGACTATTAGTAATCTTTGCTAGGCTGATGATACAGTCATAATAGCTGATAACCAAGAAGCGCTACAACGACTAATAGATAGAATAAATACTGAAGGAGAACGACTGGGCTTGAAGATTAATATAAACAAGAGGAAGGTAATGGTGGTTAATAATAGTACGAAATATGCAATTAAATATAAGAGTAAAGAATAAGAATAATAATATTTCGGTAGTTGGATAACTGAAGATCTAGATCCAGACATAGAGATTGAGCACGAAGATTGAGACGTAGCAGGATTGAGCAAGCCAGAACAGCATTTACTAATATGAGAACCTTGCTAAGCAACAGCAGCCATAACTTAACGCTTCGATATCGCTTCGTAAAATGTTACATACATATGGTGTAGAAACCTGGACCATAAAGGCCAATCTGATGAATCGATTGGAGGCCTTTGGAATGTGGATATTTAGAAGACTACTTAAAATTCTCTGGACAGATCACACAACAAATTTCGAAGTATTAAATCAAATGGGCAGAGAACGAGAATTGCTGCCAATAATAAAGAGAAAAAACTGTTTATCTGGGTCATATATTTCGAAATTCTAAGTACTAGTTCTTAAAGCTTATTATGGAAGGGAAGATAGAACGAGAACGGGGCATCGGAAAAAAGAAATGCTCATAGCTTAAAAACATAAGGGATTGGACAAATCTCGATTCCCATGCACTTTTTAGAGCCACACAAGATCGAGAGGAGTATTCCAGAATTGTCGCCAACATCCACTAATTAGATATGGCACCATAAGAAGAAGAGAATTTAATACAAAATAATTTAAAGCTTTATATTAGTTTAGATTTAAAATTCTAATGCCATGTGAACAAAGATATCTAAACTACTGACATTTCAACCTATAAGTCAAACTATGAGTTATTTTGTATAGTCTTTCTTTCTTAGTTTTCTGTAAAGTAGTATGTATATGTGATTTTTAAAGCTATTTTTTAACCTGGGCTGCGCAATTTAATTTATCAGGAAATACATTGATGTTTAATTGATTTGTTTTTACGTGTAATAAAAGGTTTTTTAACAAATATTTGATTAATTGATGGATTCGACCGTTACTTGATGGAAATTCATTTTATGTAACAATAAAACACTGAAAACTTTGTTTTCAAATTTCCACAAAATTTATTTTAAATCTTATCACTACAGCTGTTTCGGCTGATGCCTTTCTCAAGTGATCTATTTTTGGCTTGGGTTTACAAATGTATAGTCTCTAATGAAATAGGTTGAGGAGGGGAGAACTGTTTGTCTCAAGTTGGTCATTCAGAATTATATCTGTGTTTTTTAATTTGTTGATTTCCATAGATTCTAATAAAGATAGCTTAAGGCCTTTATTTTGAATGTGAAGAATTTTAAATTTGTCATTAAAAGAATGATTATGATCTAGAAGGTGAAGTGAGTATGTCGAATCTGTTTTTCTATTTTTGAAAGCCCTTTTATGTTCTGCTATTCGTTTATCAAAGTTTCTACCAGTTTGACCGATGTAAGTTTTTGGGCAGTCGCCACATTGAAGTTTGTACACTCCACTATTTAAGTGTTTTTTTATTTTTGCTCTTGTTATTTTTAATATATTTGCCTAGGTTGTTATTTGTTCGGAAAGCTGGTGTTATTCCTTTCTTTTTTATGTGTTTGGCAATTTTTGTTGTTATTTTGCCTGTATATGTAATCGAGTAGAAGGTACTGGGTTTTTTCTCTGGTGGTGGAAATACTAATTTCAGGGCTGTCTTGTGTAGTTTTTGATTTGATTTTATTAATTGTTTGTTCGTTGTATCCGTTGTTTACTGCTATTTGCTAAATATTTAATTATAAGTTATTTCTAAGCTCAAATAAGAATATTTTTGTTTGTTTTTTTTAATTCTACTGAAATTCACATTAAAATAGGAACTTTATTTTATTTTCAAATACACTGCGCGTCACGAAATAGAAGCCACCTAGAATTTTGTAAGAATTTTTCAATAACTTAAGGTTTATACAATGTATTCTATTGTAAAGAAATTCCCACATCGCAGAAATACTTTTAGCGTCTTTTAGGCACCGGCAAACCGTGCCAACAGGTGAATTAAGGGTAATAAGTTTGCAGAATTGATATCAGTTTTATGACTTCAGATGCATGTGTCGTTTTTACCTTATTTTCCATGGAATATGGCTATTCTGTTTTTCAAAAACCTTTCACTAGGAACATGATTGGACCTGTTTGGAACCAACTCAAACGTAGGGTAAGAAACATATTACCTGATCCAAAATATCATGAGCAGCTTCGGTTAGTCCTCATGGAAGAATGGGAAGCTTTTCCTCAAAACGACATCCAGAATTTTATCGATTCAATGGCAAATCGAATGTGAAGTGTAATTCACAATGAAGGTGGTAATACACAGTATTAATTTTTTATTTTTCAATAAAATCACTATATTGGAAGAAGTTATTTTTTGACATTTGTTATTTTAAAAATTATTGCATACTGCTTTAGGACAAATTTGTAAATATTACACAAACATCTAATGACAATCACTTTGTGATATGATTGTAAAAATTAAAAAATGGCAAAAGATTTAGGTGGCGTAAAATCATAATATATATATAAATATATATATATATATATATATATATATATATATATATATATATATATATATATATAATTTGTAAACAAATACCTCAATCCAATATGTGTCAAAGAAAAACAAAGAAGAATCGACATCCCTAAATACGACAGACCGTTCCTGTTACCAGCCGAAACAAAATCCACTTGGTCCTCGTTCCCGAAAAGACAAACAGACGCGAAAAGAAAAAAGTGGCCTCGTCGCCGGTAACAAATGAGTACGCTCTTGTGAAGAAAACACCACATAATGCGGGACGCAGGTAGCGAAACTTCCAACGCCAACTTCGTGAATTGCTCCCATTAGTCTCCATCCAGTGGGCCGTGGAATCAGTATGGATGTTGCCGGGGGGACAAATGAAGAGTTATGATTCGTAACTGCAACGACAGAGGATGCTAAGTGGGAAGAAATTGAACGATTGATATATGCACTTATATATACGATGTCTTTGTAAGTGTTTGTTGAAATAGATGCAATTTTGAAGTAAAAATATTTACCATATACTGCCTACACTGTACTATCTATAAGAACTTAATGCAGTGCTAAATTTAAAAGCTATTCTTTGAACTCAAACAGTGGTTGGTTTTCTCTAATATTGTGATGCACCATTGAAAAGTCTATACAAAATGTTATCCAATGGTATAAATAAGAATTATACAGGGTGAATCAATAATTGTGAAACTTTGGCTTAAATGGAAAATTTAATGAGTTTTTTACGACTAATATGCCTGATGAAATAAAATATATCATAAAATAGGTCAATATTTTTTTACCGTTACCTCTAACATTTCATAATACGGTAAATACTGAGTTCCTTACCTTTAGCTTAATTAAAACTGTGAAGAATATATTCCACTCTCGATATTGAATGAAGTCACTTTTCTTAGAAATCTCAAAGATGTGTCCGTTTGACTAAATCTACTATCATCCTTCTGTTCTTCTGTGAATAAACCGGCAACGAACGGATGTATTTAATTTCAGATATTCAAAAATAAAGGAAGGTTCTATAGACTCAACCAATTAACCCAATTAAAGTATAATTAGTCGAGTTAAAAATTTGATGAGTTCCTTAAATTTTAAGTTTTTATACATAGTTATTTCAGGCATCTAATATAGACTAAGAATCATATTTTACAAATTTTTTATTTCCTCTATTTTTTAAAAAGTATTACCTCTAACTTTATGGTTTTTCTTCTTCACGTGCTATATCAGAATTAACCATTGCGAAGACTTCTAGAGACTAAAGACTAAGAACTTGGTTTTGTTTAAGTTTATAGTTTTACTTTAAACCTGCTCTCATCACATCACCCCATATGTATGAAACTTATAGGATGTGCCATTAATCACAGACGACTTGTCCTCTCTTAGTTTTTCAATTGTCTTGATCACTTATTTCTGTATTCAGACCTGGAAGTTTTTCTCACTCGTCGTCTATGTCCTTGAGCTGCTTATTTATTTATCGTATGGCATACAATAAGAAGACATAATTAAAGATCAATATAAAACGTTACATGGAGTATTACAAACGAATATCTAATGTATTATTAATATAATGTAAAACATTTTCAGTCGCATTCAGGAACTCATCGAAAACTACAGGGAATCGCCTTTAACAATGTGATGGACGGTCACCACAGTCACACTCAAGAGTAAGGTTTTCCCCATCTATGTAAGCTGTCAGCACATCTATCGCTGATTGTTCTTATTCTATTTAGCGTTATCCATGTATTGCGGGTCAGTTTAAAGCCTGGCGGTTTCGGTACAGGTCATTAGCTGTTCTTCCTGTGGTGAGTCGGTCTTCTCCAAGTATTGGTGAGGTCGAAATGTTCCTGATGTAAGGAGGTGTCTCTTAGCAATGGATAATATCTGGAACGCAGTCTGTTTATTTCGATATCAAGCTTATCATGGGGGTTGGGTAGTTGATGATTAGCCTCGATTTTTTTGATATTCTCTGAGAAGAGACTTCTTCGCAGTTTTGGCGGTGGAATATGACTCAGAATGGGAAGCCAATAGTTCAGTGTGGGTCTAGTTGTACCTGAGATTATTCGCATTGTCTGGTTTAATTGGGTGTCAATAATCTCCGTGCGTTTGATATTGAGCCATACCGGGAAAGCATATTCAGCCACCGAGTGTACAAGTCCGAGAGCGGATAATCTGAGTACGGAGGCTGAGAACCCCCATGTGGTACCATATAGCTTTTGGACTACATTATTTTGCTGCCGTTCTTTGTAGGTATTCTTTAAAACTTGTTCTGTCCAGAGTCACTCCAAGATATTTTGGTGTTGATTTATGAGTGAGCAGTCTGTTTTCAAAGTGAACGGGGAGTATTGTTTCTATAATATTCATGTTATTATGTTTTGCTGCAATGGAGAGTTGTCTGCGTAGCCAAATTTCTGTGAAGTTGTCAAAGTAAGTAAGGGTGCTAAAACAGATCCCTGTGGCAGTCCATTGCAGAGCGTCACTTGAACACATTTAAAATTGCCCATTGTGACTTGAAAAGGTCTGTCGGTGAGCATGCTATCAATGAGTTTAGTTATCTTTTGACACGGGATGGCACGGATTAGTTTGCAGATTAGTTCCTGTCTCCAGACAGTATCGTATGCAGCTGATAGGTCAATGAAAGCACCGAATGTTTTTTAAAAAATGTTTTCTTTGAAAATCTGCTTTATTAGGTGTTGTTAATGAAACGATTTGATACGTGCAGCTGCGGTTAGGTCTGAACTCGGCTTACTCAGTAGGTACCAATTTAAACATATTTCTACTATGTAATTCTATTGTAGATTAAGGCTTCCAACAGTTTATAGACACAGCTGAGCAGTGCAATCGCTCGCTAGTTTTGGGGCTGATCATTTGCCTTTCCTGGTTTTAATATGGCTATAATGGACGCCTTTTTTAGTGAATGGAGGATTTCTTCTGATTTATATATCTGTGTAGAAATCAGCCAGCTGTTTCCTAGCATATTTGCCACAGTGGAGTAAAAATTCTGGATGGATTTTATCGGAGCCGGGGCCTTTTGAGACTTAATTTCTGATATTGCTGAAATAATTTCTTCTGGAGTAAACTTGTCACAGTACTTAGATGTAAGCGGGCATGCAGACCTTAGTATTTTTAGTCAGCGTTTTACTTTGGTGGTGTGGTCACAATCTCTAAGTGCTCCTGAGGTTGCCACAATGTGGAAGGCTACTCTGTTGGGAGCTATTGGTACTTTGTCTCTAGTTGGGAGTCTGCTACTCCTACCTGTATTTATGCTACGTATGCTACGTATGCACCTGTATTTATGTACATGTATCTTATTTCTTACGTTTAGGCTGTTCTCAAAGCTTTCTGCACATATTTCCAGTATTTATCTGTTTGTATTCCTATTCGCCAATTATCTCTCCTTTTGACTCCTGCTCGACCCTGCTAACATTATTTCTCTGCTTCTCCTGACCTCTTTTGTGTCTTATTTGAGTGATTTTTCTTGGAGCTGTTTGTGCGCACTCATCATTATACTAATTTAGTCTTACATTTTCATGTTCTTGTATTCCAATAACTTCTGCTTGTTTTTGCCTCCTCTAATATGATTTTACATTTTCTCCCATTGTCTCTAACGTCTCAGGTATTACTAATCCAGTTTTTATTACTAATCAATTTCTTAATGCTGCAAGAAATAAATTTTGTTGTTTTTGCTTACTTTAACTTTAATTAGACTGAAAATTCTGGCTATTATCTCTATTGGGCTTTTCCATTTTTTTAAAAGTTTTCTTGTGAATAAAACATCGGCGGGAAATTACTATTTTCATCAAGGTAGTTAAAAAAAATTGTTTAAAATCCTTTATAAAAGGTATATAAAAAATGCCCCAAACCGGCTATCACAAACACATTGCAAAACGTTTTCGGATTGATAAATCCATCATCAGTGCAAACGGTTATACATGCTAGTACCCATCAAAATATATGGATCAAAACCCTTTAAATGTTTTTTTGTAGTTGTTTTACATTATTAATAGTTATAATTTGTGATGTTTAAGTTACCGTTGGATAGGTAACATGGCGAAGTTAGTTAAGTCAGTTATGCTGTTATTCATCAGGCAGTCCCTTTGTTACTCGACGTTTCGTGTAGACTGTTTTTTTTTTCATGATTGGTGAAGATTCCCTTTCCTTACGCATACTAAAAACGTCTATTAGGATTTCACATAATTTCTTGTATAGACCTTATTACGTCTTTCAGTTTTTTTATAAAATTATTATTTCTCTTCATATTAAATTTGTTAAATTGACCTTAAGCGTGAATATTAGACAACTACTTTAATTCTCTACTTTATTTACTCACAGAATATTCTGTACTACGTATCGAAAGGAATTTCAAGTTAAAAATTTGTTGTTGATGTATTATAATAAATATATTAAAATGTGTAAATGTATACGTGAGAACAACGAATATTTGAGGGGGCACAACAAAGGAGGAATGTGCTCACCGTACCAACGTCGTAGGTCGAGTAATGATTCGTACACAATTGCTTTGAATTATTCATTGCACCCCCTGACTTTTGCCAAGATTTATATAAGAAGTTCATTTTAGGACTACTATATCAATTATTATGAACGTATATATTCAGTAGCGTAACCTATTGCGGCTTTTCTGGTAAACATTGATATACAGAGTGGGCTTAAAATATCGATATAGTAATTTTTTTTTATTTCAAATTTATATGATGGGTGTATTAAGGGGACAGTCTCATGCGAAACTTTCAAAAAATCAAAAAAAAATTTTTTACATAAATCGCTTAAATTTACATTCAAAAACTCCCTCCTAAAATTTTAAAAAGAAATTCCCACTAGAATATAAGTTATAGTTATTTTATTAACGACAGATACGCACGTATGAAAACCGGTTTCTCTCCGCGCGGTGAGCGCGAGGCTCCAGCTGTTCTTGCTTTTGTATATATGTTGTATATACGTTGGGTATGTATAAGTGATTTATTTTTATATAGTATGTATATCTGAATAACGTTTGGCAGTTACTATACACATTTGGAATTTAAAATCCGGAACATAGGATTTTTTACAAATACTAAGATTCTCTGCGTTGCAATTAACCAGTGTAAATTTCTTTATAACGTCGCGATGTTTTATAACTAATTTATTTGTTCCACTGGATTACTATTACTTCTCCTCAGCGGTTTGTAGTAGCGTATATGGCACGCCGACAGTGTTGCTCCGTCTACCGATTTTTCCTGAAAGTCCGGTTTTGTGCAGATAATAAATAATGTTTTATTAACATCAATTTTGTTTGTGTTCATTAGGTTCTATTTAAGTTATAAAATTTATACTTAAATACATTTATTATTCCAAATATTGTTTATAATTTCAAATTACAAAGAGTGTAATATAATTATTTTATTTTTAAAATTCCTTTTTATTTTTAATTTTAGAAATCAACTTTTTTTCACGCCGTTTTGGCAATAAAACATAACCATTTTTTTAGTTATAAAATGTTTTCATATCTACATTTATAAATAAGTAGATACGTTTTCGTTAAATTGACATGCGATCTAGGTGTGTTCCGTTTTTACACTTACACTGTCACTCTGTTGGATGAAGAGGGACCTCAATATTCACCAGAAATGGCCGATTAAACGTGAGTATAAAGTTATCAGCCTTTAATTCACGAAAATTATGTAAAAAAAAACTTAAAATGCTTTTTTCTCAAAAGTAACATTTTCAAACTGGTCAGACACTTTTCTCCGAACCTTCTTAACCGATTTTAAAAAACCAAAAATTTTTCGAATGTATATACAAAAGACTAGATGATAAACCTTTAAAATATTTAAAAACCACCCCCCTTTTATTAGATATGGGTAAATCCACCCAAAAACATAGCGATTTTTCGACTTTTTTGAAAAAACAAGTATAAACTCTTCAAAATAATACAATTTGCATATTTAAAAGGTTTATCATCTAGTTTTGAGTCTCACGAATACAACCCATTTTGAATTTTTTGAATATCTGTTACAGGTGACCTACAAAGTGTCTTACCACCAAAAACGCACTTTTTACTACACGCCATCTACAGGACACCAATGAAGTTAAAATCGCTATTAAAATTTTTTTTATGTACTTCAAGACTTACTTAATCATCTCCAAAAGGAATTATGTTAATAAATATTATAGTTTTTTTTCTGCTTTAATTTTAAAATGTGTCTCTTTTTTTTAATCGCATGAGACTGTCCCGTTAAAATTAATGCAAGATTTGAATTTGCCGCAATTTGTACAATAAATTGTTGGTACAAAAAACAATTTGACAGCTGACAGTTTTAAGTTAGTAAAAATGAAGCCTTACAGGAAAAAATAATGTGTTTTTAATGATTAATAATATTTTAAAAACAATGAAAATTTGGAGGCCACAGTAAAAGAAGCCGCTTAAATGTTAATATTAAAATGGGCAGTGTTAGTAAGAATCCAAAAATGTTACTTCGGTGTGGTGGACAAAAATTGCAAATTTCAAGAAGCAGCTGTCTAGAGCGTCTACTAACTGCACATCTACATCTCAATGCTTACAAAGTTCAATTGACACAAGCACGAAAGCCTAATGACCATGCACAGCGAAGAGAGTTGGTTAAATTAATTGTTGAATATCAACAAGTGAATACTGATTTTTCGAGAAAATCGTCCTAAGTGACGAGGCACATTTTTATCTTGATAGCATTGTTAATCCTCAAAATTGTCGCATTTGGAGTTCTGAGAAACCACGTGAGAATGTTGAAAGAAATAGATCCAAAAACAATCACTGTTTAGTGCTAACTTTGGGTTGGACCATCGTTGGACCATATTCTTTGAAAATGAGGCTGGTCAAGCATTGACTGTTATTACTGCTTAATTTCGCAACATGATAACATAGTTATTTCTACCTAAATCAAATGATACTGATATGGACGACATGTGGTTTCAAAAAGATGGTGGGTGCCACATACTATACAGCCTCTGAAACAATTCAGTTACTGCTTAAAACATTTCATTGTCGTGTACTCTCTGGTTTCGGAGATCAGAATTTTACACTAGATAATACGAAATATCGGTTTCTCGAGTTTCTCTAGTCACAGTCGGCTATCCATGCGTAGTAAAGGTTCATTTCGTTAATAATATTACATGTTTCTTTTTTGTACAACTTCGTTTAGGTTGAAGGTGCATAAACCAACAATGACACTGATAATTTAAATAATGAATTGGTTTCATATGTGAATCCATTTTAAATAGGTTTGTAGAAATAAACAATATTACTGGAACTTGCTTTTCCTTAACTCTAAGCTTCAACAAAGAAAGTATAGGAATCTTTTGATAAACTGGAACCCGAATACAAGAAACGTAATTTCTCTTCTCATATAGTTTTCAATGTGGATAAAAGTGGATTGTCAATTATTTAGAGCTAAGTTGCTCAAGTCGTATACAAATCAGGAGAACAACATATTTATTTTCTAACATCTAGTGAACGTAGTTGCCTTAAAATCCTAATTGAAAAATTCAAAATTTCCAGTTACTGGATAGACGGAATGAACGAATTATGTTATAAATGTTGTGAAACTAATCAAAATGTCTGCTCTTTTCTTTGCCAGAAAAACACGCTGTGTGCCAGGAAGGAAACCTCTTGAAAAACCTCCAGGGAAACTCACCAAAATTGGTGCCATCTTTTAGAATATCCCATATACCAAACCAAAAAAATGTCCACCCGTTGACGAACAGGTTCCAAATTAAAAATAACTGCTGTCTTTCCCTACAATAATATCCTATATACCAAACCAAAAAAATGTCCACCCGTTGACGAACAGGTTCAAAATTAAAAATAATTGCTTTCTTTCCCTACAAAAATGACTTCTAAGATGCTCTCGATAAAACTTCAAACAAAAGTCTTAATTGCGTAAAAGAAAAATTCAAAAATTTTCGAAAAAAAAATCCAGAATAAATCAAAAACATCCGAAATCAACAGTGAAGGCAGTTCCGCAGAATCTGAACAATTTGTTCCAGTTGAAGATGATGTTGACGTTGAAAAAGTTGCTCAAGATAAACAGTAGACGACCAAGATGCAGAGTGTATATTTTATGTGTGACGGTGACCTTTGGAGTCAATAAATTATGTGTAATTGATTGGTACATAAACTACATAGGATATGTTCGGAAACTGAGAAGTATACTTACGTTTGCGATTTTTTCAAGAAAATACTTTAAATTTATTTCTGTTTTACTAAAAGTTACTAAACTATGCTTTTTTTTTAAATATATTTGAAAATAAAAACTGGAACACATATAAAACATTCTCCTCTATTATTATTTTCAATAATACAAAATATGTAGGATTTTTCCCAAAACTTTTGTGTAAAAATATTTAATATTTGTTTAATGCAGAAGAATCCCTGCTATTTCTATCGTCTATCGAATTTTTAATTAAAAATTGATAGTCCAAAGCAAACAAAACGTTGGTTTCTACTCTGATAAGATTTCTACGTCGCTGTTTCCATTCTGGCTGGCTCTCAAAAGGTGCATAATATATCTTAAGATTCCAGCGCTATTGAGTGGAAAGCTTCTGAGGATTAAAAACACATCATTAATTTAATATGTATACCCTAATTTACTAGAGCGTACAAGAATTAGATTTACATATGAATTCAAACGACCTTTCACGTGATATCAATCATAGTTGCTGAAAGTATCTGGTGACAAAAAATGTTCAGAAAGAGGGTGAAGGTGCTTTAAGGAGTCTATTTGAATTTGTATAGGGGTGTTATTGTTGGATATGCGATACTGTAGAAATAGAAGCTTAAAAGATTTACTCCGCAAAATGTGTCTAAAATGGTGAAGGAGTGATTTATTAATATAATGTGTCTTATCAACTGGTCACATTAGATATTTTGCATATTATTTTATTAAGCATAGTTACGGAGTTCCATTTCATTAATTTAAAAAAATCCAGTTTGATTTTTACTGTAACTAACTTAATTATCTATCTAATTAAATTGATTTTCGTGGAAACTTCGTTTTTAAAAACTTAATTTAAAGAAAATACAATGTACTTCTTGCCGAACTATAAATAAATGCCCTGAATACAATTAACATTTAACTTCTTAAATGTTTAACTTATTCATCATCATCACAGTCATTAACATCTTAGTAGATGTGTTGTGGTTCATAATTGGGCTTCAGCAGCTCGGACAGTTTGATTGATAATATTTCTCCACTGGTCGCGGTCATCAGTTATATGTATTGCCTCAGTATACTGTTTATTGAGAAGCTTTTTAGTAATGTCCGCCCATCGCTGTGGAGATCTTCCGCGTTGGCGTTGAGTCTGAGGCCTTCCTTGGACCACCAACCGCTCCATTTTGTGATCACTTCGATGGATATGGCCAAAGAACTTTAAAATTCTAGAGTAAACGGTACTGGAGAGACGCTGATCCGGTTTAATTTCATCCAGAACCGAGATATTTGTACGGCGAGCCGTCCATGGAATTCGAAGCAGGCGTTTCCATGTCCACATTTCAAAGGCGTCTATACGTCGTCGATCTGATTCTTTGACTGTCCATGTCTCGCATGCATAGTAAAATATGGAAAAGACAAGAGTTGAAACGAGTCTCTTTTTGTTTGTCATAGTAATGTGAAGTAAGTTTAACGTATTACTAATTATTTATTATTATTATAAACAAATGCAGGGCTATTTATACCTTCTGATCGGGTGGACTGTGGTCGACAGATTCCAAATTATATGATTATGTTTATATAATTACTCCCTCCTTAAGCTCTGAAAACAAGGGACTTGCTTTTTATGAGCCATTTTTTGTCTTCTGTATTTTCCTTTTCGTACAATATTCTTTGAATTTACGTTGAACAACATAAAAATTGCTAAAATAAGAATTAATAATTATAATAATCAAACTTGAGTTGGTCTAGTTGTGATATGTTGAGACTTCTTTTAGTTCAGGCATTTCTATATTCTCTGCTATTTTCTGTGTCTTCTTAATTTCGTAGATTCGTTATATGTTCTTTATATTCAAATCTTGGTAAGTCGACTATGTATTCTTCCTGTATTGTCTCTTCTTTTTCATAGATTTGATTATTGATTGTTAATTGCGCCAATTAAATTTATTTTCTTCTTTGTTAGACATAACAATATCTTGAAGGACTTTGACTTTTGGACAGGAATTTAATTCAGGTGTTTAGTCAGGTACTAATGTTTTATTTTCAATACTTTCTGAGATATTATTTGATGATTAAAATTTGAAAAGTTAGGTCGATTTTGTTGAAAATTGCCGATGTTGATTTGTAGTATTAGATAGTAGTAGTTTGTAATATATAGTAGAAAAAATTTGTAGTATTTTGAAAATTTTTAAAGCGAGAATTATAGTTAACATTAAAATTTTGGTTATGATTTGGCATATATTTGTGATTTTGAAACTTGGGTTTACCTTTATTAAACTTGTTAAAAGGATTTAAAGACTGAATTCGTTGATCGTTGTAAAACTGCCTAATCTGAGGCTTGAATAAACGTTCTAGGTTCTCTAATTTCTAAAATTGTTCTTGTTTTTTCATCCACATTTGCTAATAAGATGTCGATAGAATTACTTTCAGTTTGTTCTATTAATATTAATTTTCTATCGGCATTTAATTCTGTTTCTGCATTAATTTTTACTTCTATTCTTGATTTAAGTTGAGAAATTTTCGCAAAAAAGTCAAAAATGTTTTCGTTTCTACTTTTTGTTAATTGTAAGAATTCTTTAGTGTGCGTGTGTCTGTCAATTCCATCTCAAAAATTATTTTTTAATGTTTCTCTGATTAGAGGCCAGGTATTTAAATCTGGTCAGCACATAACAAAATTTAAAACATTGTCTTGCAATTTAAAACAAATAACATTAAAAGTGGTGCTATTTAATATGATGTCTGTGGTTTGTCCGTACGTTAGATAATATTTGTGAAATCTTTGTACGTAACTATCAGTTCAGAGAATCGCCATTAAATGTTTCTGCAAGTAAAATTCTGCAAGAGCTTTAGCTGCTTGTATAGTTGATGTTTGATTAAGTGCCATTTTATTTCAATTTACAACTAGATCCTCAATATCACTTTGCGTTAAAAATATCCTTTATAATATATATTGAAATTAAATTTCAAATATAAATATAATATAGTTTAAAAGAATCCACTCTGTAGAATACGATTTTGAAAAGTTAGAAATCTCTAACAAGGGTATATATAAGAAAAAATTTTTTTTTCGGCACAAACTTACTTAACTTCAAAATTTTATACTAAATAAAGAGAATAACGAGTAAAAGGAAAGTAGGAAAGGAATATGAAATTTCTCAGTTACTTTTTGTGCTGGTAACAAATCGTTGAAACCAACGGTTGATCTGCTTTTTCTCGGGAATTTTTTTATAAATAGTCCTCAGGAATCCGCTTCAAACGCACCGAATACAATTAACAATTACCTTCTTAAATACTTAACTTTTTACTAATTTTATGTTTCTATAATTATCTATAGGTAGCGTCTTTTAGAACTAGAAAGGACGTATTATCTGGTGGTTATCGAAACTTTTACTGTGTTATGACATTTCAGGAAAAAAGGGACTTTTTATTCATTTCATTATTGTGAAAACACTAAGGATTTTAGACAAAAACGTTCAACATATAACTGTTTGAAAATACTTTCTCTTTTAAATAAGATTTTCTTAATTATAAACTGTTTATGAACAAAAGGGTTATTGCAAATTAAACTAGAAAGTAAGCATGTTTTTCCATTGTTTATAATTATTAAAATAAACAATAAAAACATTGAAAAACACATATCATAATGTGAGTTTCTGAGTAATTACTACATTTGCGAAAGACGAGCACAATCAGTCAAGTAGTTTAAACAATTATATTTGTTTATCCCGTTTAAGAGAACAAAGTTAGTTATTTTCAAATGGCTGTACAGGTGCTTTGTCAATACTTAGAATATTTTTTTGGTATGATTATCTTTATAAGGTGTCATATTTTCATGTTGTTTAAAAACTATAATAATTTTTAACTGTTTACTTACAAATAATCGAAACATAATGAAGTACCATTACCATTATATTGGCAATATCCCTAACTTATTCCGCATAGTATATTTTGTAGCGTTTTATGAAGATTATTATGGAATAGTAATATCCAAGTATTGTTTATTATAAACGCATGGAAGCTAAAAATCTTTTGATCACCTTTAGCAATTAACAAAAAAAATTGAAAATATTTTTTGTCGTGAAATAACTAATTGAGTTTCTATAATCGAGATTACTCCGACGAAGCTATATGGGTTAATCGAAACTTGTATAATCGAAGTTTGTAGAAGATGTAAGAAAAGAGTCGCCCCTCCCGCCACAAGCTCCACAATATCGCTTCAGTAACTACTAAACTGAAACTGAAACGTAGCAAGAACCGAAATGTCGTCCTCCCAGTTTATACGTTCAATATAATTAATTGCGGTGCAACAACTTAGTCAAAGGGCCCAAAATAAGGAGCATTTCGTAAGTTGTGTAACTTGGCCTCTACCGCCTCCGTCGCTAAGTTTAAATGTTAGTTCAGAGATGCAACTTCCGAAGATGGTAAATCCTCGAATAGTTTCCTATAATACCTACTGGTCAGCCAGAGTTTACTGTCGTAATTAAATTGTGCAGTCGAATTCGGGATTTGCGGCGGAATGAAGACTGTTTGAACTGCCCTTTAGTCCCAGCTCTCGTCCTTATGCATGCATACTAATCGCCAGGGTCTAAGTTAGGTACACGTAAATTGCAATTCAAAGGTCACAAACGTTATAATATTACTTAATCATCTTAAGATAATCTGTAAAGTTTACAGGAAAGGTAAACGATTCAGTGCGACCCTAAAGTCCTATTAGACCTGCTCTGGACCTCAGGAAATGCTCACTTGAATCATAATAACCACCCGCGATGTGGGGTAAGAGAAGTAAATAAACTGTGAATTTGTTAACGCTGGCTGTGTACGCAACAACGTTATGAAGACCTCAGCAAACTGACTCAACTAATTAACTGCAACGGTTAGTTTATAATAATTTTATTAAAAATATAATAATGTAATATAAATAATATAAATTAATAAGTCTATTGCTCAATATTTAAATTTATAAGTAAATTATCTGAAAATTAAGTACTGCGTGAGAAACTATTAAAATTGTCATCTAATTTTTATTTTGTATCATTTCTGTGGTTTTCCGGGGTTTACTTCGCGTTTAATAATTTTGATTTTTAAAGATACCATTGTTTTGAAAACGTTTCCTGTAGAGTTTTCCTATACCTGACATCTTTCATTTTTTAATACAAATAAAATTAACGTGCTAAGGTCTGATACTCCTTCCTAGGATGCCTGTCTGTTTCGAACGTTGGTGATCATTCTGGCTATGATCACCTTGTTGGTTGATACGGAATAGCTGTGTTGAGGTCTTTCAATATCATGTTCTCAAGCTATCAAACCAGGATATTCTTCTCCGTCCACGGGCTTTTTTTCTTCTAATTTTATCTTGCAAAATGCATCTGCCTTCATCAATATCTTTAGAGCCACTTCGAAAATGTACTTCGCGTAAAGATTGAATATCAGTAGTAAAATTATGCACCCATGTTTGACTCCCCTCAAGATTTTGACCTAATCTGTATATTCTCCATCTATTGGTATCAGCGCTGATTGATTCCAACACAGGTTAGCTATTATTTTTAGGTTTTTTGGCTCATTAGGCTTATGGTCCTATATTTTTCACAAACTTTTGCTCCTGTTTGTTTAGCAATGGTACGAACTCCGATTTAAGTTACTCTACGATTTTTTATGCTTTATATATTTCATTAAATATTTCAGTTATTATTTTTATTTGTTCTGCATCTAGTAGCTTTAGCAGTTCTGCAGGAATTTCATTAAGTCCCGGTGCTTTTTCATCCTTCATTTGTCTGATGGTAAGACTGTCTGTCTTATATTCTTAGAGATTTTCTTTGTTTCTTTTTCTCTGATCCATAAGTTCAAATATTTCATCGGTCATACACGAATTCCGTTTCTCTGTATATTTCTTTAGGTTTTGTTCTTTTACTTTTCTTACTATTTCTTGTATGTTGGTCAGGCTTTTCTCTATAGTTCTTCTTATCTATCTATCTATCTATCTATCTATCTATCTATGTATCATCGACTTACTTGTAACCTTCTTCATTCTGACTTTTAAATTACCTACAACTGCTACATGATCAGAATTTATGTCTGCCACTAGGTATGTTTTGACAGATGTACAGCTCTTATTTACTAGCATGTAAACAATCTGATTTCTTTCAATCCTTCCCACAGAATCCTGTGGAGATTTCTAGGTGTACAATTTCCTTGGGTGTAGCTTAAACCAGGTGTTCATTATTACTAATTCATGTGCTTTCGCAAAAATCTCCTATGTATCTCCCCAATCGTTCCGGTTTCCTAGTCCAAATGGTCCAACTGCAAATGATGTTTTGCTGGCCCCAATTTTTTCGTTGAAGTCATCTAGGACAATTATTAGGTCTGCTTTTTCAACCTTTTCTTGACTTGATTAAAGCTGTGGTATAGTTCTTCTACTTCTTCTTTTGTTTCTTCTGTTGTAGGTGCATAATCTTATTGATGTTGATTGGTCTTACTTTCAGTTGTACGAGCATCAATCTTGTTGGGATTGGGATAAAGTTGTCAACAGATTTCGCCACTTCTTTTGTCAATATTTATCAATATAATGCCGACAAATAATTCATGTTTGCCGTTATCTGCTCTAATATAGTAAACGCGGTGTTAACCAATATTTACTGTTCCTGAACCTGGCCAACGTATTTCGCTTATTCCCAGAATACTTAATTTCATATCTGCAATTTCTTGTATTGCATTATGGATTTTACCTTTCTGTGATATGGTTTTCACATCCATGTGCTTATTTTGATATCTTCTTAGAATTTTATTCTTTTGGTGCACCTCCCGGAATTCCGATTCAGGTGCTTCGAAATTGAATTTCGCTGCAAGCATAGCCATTTGATTCTACTAGGACTTATCCAATCTAGATTTTTAATGAGGTGTTTTGTCCCAATTTTTCTTTCTCATCTCTTTGCCGTTGACCGCTTCCATGGTTCTTCCGCCTTTGAAGCCAGTTTTCCAACTCCAGGACAAAGGGGTGCTCTACCGTTTACTAGCTCCTTTACTCGAAGCTGTTGGCCAGTAAACGGAGGATTGCTTGATAATGGGGCAAATATTGTAGGCCTTGAAATCGATAGCCGAAAATTTAGCAACTTTATTAATTCCCATTCCTGTCCATTCTTTTCTTTCATTATTTCTTGGTCAACTCATATATCTAACATGCACTGAATAGTTTTAAAGTCAGTAATCATTCAAACATTATCTAACTGTTTTTCAAAAGTCATAAATTTTTTCCCCTATTACAAAAAATCCTTATCCAATATTGCTCACCTTCTCTTGGTCAACAACTTAGTAGCACACTCATACATCAAATTTTAAGTTTTTACAAACCGAATTTATTACTACTAAAATACATTTTGTTCAGGGTGCTAGATGCTGTAAGCATAAAGGACCCCTATTATCTCGAATTGTTGATTAACTCCTTTTCTCCTTTAACCATCCCCTTCTTCTTCAGTCATTTCCTCTACTTTTATTCTCATCAAGTCTCCGAGGAACTCAGCCTCTTCAATTTTAAATTAATCACATAGGTTATAACTCTGATTTCTTCAGCCTGTAGATTTTCAATTTACCAAACTTATTTTTATTAATTTTTCACCATACTAACAGTCTTAAATACAGTCATTTAAATACGAGGTCTTATATTAGCTTCAAATGTTTGCTATTAAAATTTTTACCTGTCTTAGATGTGATAAACATAAATGGATAATTTTCATATATATAAGCTAATCTAACATAAAATACACTTTTAGACCATATTTCATACGACAAAAAGTAACATAGGTTGAATAATACACAGGTCATCCTCTTAAACATGACTTTAACACCATTGGTGATTTCACATCGATTATAACCCAAATTTTAAATTCCAACACCTATATTGCTGTTATTATTTTTTTAACTAATAACTAATACAGTTCCATGTTACATTGACATTTTGTTTTTGACACCGTTCATAGGTATATTGTAAATCAGTTTCCAGCTGTTATCCATGCGTAGAGGTTTTCTCCCCAGCTCTGGAACTCAATGTTTACAATGTATGTTACCTGAAGTCATATTTAATTTAATACTGAACATCACAGTTTTTTAACAACAAGAGTATAATCTTTTATAACTATATGTAATTTAAAGGGTTTTTACCCATGTATTTTTGGTGGGTCAGGCATTTTAACCTACTAAGTATAGCCATTTTTGCTTTTTAACCATAGTCAAAATTTCATAACCACGTTTGTTTTAACTAAATGGTTTATACTTATTTTAGGCGATTTTAAACCTGATGATGGACTGTTTAGTCCGAAAACGTTTGTTTTTTTGATGTAGCCCTTTTAAGGGTTTTTTAAATAAATATATCCACTTACGAAGACTAACCTCTTTTTTTGTGATACGTGGTATACAGCCAGCTACAGGAATTGTTTTCCTTGTGGATTTTGAATTTATAATAGGTGTTAGTGAGGACTAATTTTTTCTCTTAACAATATTATACTAATCTGTGTCCTTTTTCATTTATTACTCCGAGACCATAATCCACTACAATATCTTCTACTTTCACTTTACCGACTTTGGCATTGAAGTCGCCGATTATGTTGACTTCATGTTATTTTATGTTTTTAGTTAGTTTAATTTTAAGTTAGAGACATACGGTTGTAGTGTTTTTTAATCCTGATTCCTACACCAGTTTTGTGATCATCAGTACTGCTACCCAAGTTATAAAAAACAATGT
The DNA here is from genome assembly GCA_918026665.1 of Diabrotica balteata. Lineage (NCBI taxonomy): Eukaryota > Metazoa > Arthropoda > Insecta > Coleoptera > Chrysomelidae > Diabrotica > Diabrotica balteata. Next base: position 158,199,290 of record OU898280.1, read on the forward strand.
CGTTATGATATTTCTATTTAAAGTCTGCCCATTTCTGCTGCTACTCGAGGCCGTTTAGTTTTTACTCTCCATTAGTGATTTTTCTCGAGATATCCTTAGGAATCTTTAATGCAGTAGTTTCTCCATGCCTTCTGCATTATTGTACCGTTAACTATGCATGGTTGGTCCGCCTTTCGGACCGCTTTGTCAATCTCAGTACAAAAGAGTGCCTTTTTACTTACCAGCTCATCCGCCGAAGCCGTTGACCAGTAAGCTCCCTGTTCAGATTTACGTTTAAGATACAACGTATATTTAAGATACAAGATTCTACATCTGAGAGACAGAGCTAGTAGAAGCCTTAACATTTAGCACTCAATATTATAGGTAGTGTTATAGTTAAGAGATACTGAACTTAATGGATGAAAGAAGAAAACAGAAAAACAAAAAGAACCAGAAGTATAAAGAGATACAAAAAGAAATTCGTCTAAAAATACGCACAGCTAAAGAAAACTGGTACGGGGAAAAATGCGAAGAAATCGAACAACTACAAAATAAACACGATAGCTTTAATGCACATCGGAAGATCAAAGAGTTGACGAGGAGACAAAGTAACAGACACAACATATTAGTAGACGAGAGTGGAAACATTATTATTGATACAGGAGAAAAATTAAGAGTCTGGAAACAGTACATAGAACAACTGTTTAAAGATCAAAGAGACAATGTAGATAACGAATACATAAACAGTGACACAGGACCAGAAATAACAAGAGATGAAGTGGAATACACGATTAAAGAAATGAGGTCGGGGAAGGCTACAGGCCCAGATGAACTACCAATAGACATAATTAAACTCATCAACGGCAACAACTTAATAAAGATCGTGGAACTATTTAACAGCATTTACAAATCTGGTATCATACCTAATGAATGGCTAGTAACAACAATATTAGCCATACCCAAAAAGTCTAATGCGAGACAATGCTCGGAACATCGCACCATCAGTCTCATGTGTCATATATTAAAGGTCTTCTTAAAAATCATACATCGGAGAATATATAAAAAGTTGACATCGGACCCTCTCAATTTGGCTTTAGAGACGGACTAGGAACTAGAGAGGCACTGTTTGCTTTTAATGTTCTAACACAACGATGTTTAGACGTAAATCAGGACATATTTGTGTGTTTCCTAGACTATAACAAAGCATTTGATAAAGTAAAACATAGGCCACAAGGGACATGCGAGTGATAAGGAATCTATACTACAAACAAGAAGTTACAGTACGAATTAACAGCTCGATATCAGAATACCGATCAAAAGAGGTGTTCGGCAGGGCTGTGTGTTGTCTCCAACCTTGTTCAACATCTACGCGGAAGAAGTTATTAAAAAAGCTCTTATGAACGAAAAAGCCGGAGTAAAGATCAACGGTTACCCCATTTGCAATATGCGATATGCTGATGATACCGCGCTCATAGCAGAAAATATTGACGACCTACAGAGATTACTATACAAAGTGGTAGAAGCAAGTGAAGAATTTGGTCTGTCACTGAATACAAAGAAGACCAAATTCATGATAATTACAAAGAAACGTATCAATAATATCAACTTACATGTAGGACAGAATCTCATTAAACGAGTACAAAATTACAATTACCTCCGAACAAATATTAACGAGTCAAACGAATACACCAGAGAAATACGAATAAGAATAGAGAAAGCCCGCAGTGCCTTTAACCACAATAAAACAAATGTTGTGTAGCCGAAACCTTAGCCTAAAGCTGAAAATACGAATGCTTAAATGTTATGTTTTCTCGGTCCTGTTATATGAGGCGTGGACACGAAATAAGCAATGTATGGGTAAGCTGGAGGCATTTGAGATGTGGGCGTACCGAAGAATGTTAAAAATCTCCTGGACGGATAAGATAACTAACCAAGTTGTATTAGACAGGATGAACAAACAATAGGAGGTCGTATTGAGTGTTAAAATGAGGAAACTACAATACCTGGGACATATTACACGTGGGAATAAATATCAACTGTTACAACTAATTATGCAAGGAAAGATTGAAGGTAGGCGCAGCATAGGTAGGAGAAGAATGTCATGGTTGAGAAACCTCAGGGAGTGGTTTGCTTGCCCTTCCATACAATTGTTCCGAGCGGCAGCCTCCAAGGTCAAAATTGCCATGATGATAGCCAACCTTCGTAGCGGAGATGGCACGTGAAGAAGAAGAGAAGAAGTTATAGGTAGTAACTGTCCTCTTATACATTGTATGTTAAATTGTCAGACCTTGACGCTTAACATTACTTGAAGTTAGATTGGTACAGTACCTTTCTTTTCGAGTTTGGGAATTATTCTACCACATGATTTTGTAAAATTACTAGAGAATTAAAAAAATATTGGCTAACAATAAACCTGGTAAGGAAAGAAACACTTTAGTTGGTATTTTTATTATTTGATAGTAATTCATTTAATTAAAAAGGTTTTAACATTTCTAATTAGGTCAAATATCTTGAAAGACCCATAAATATTTTTTTAGAGTAAGGTGACAAATAACATATTTTTCATTTCCTTAATCCGCTTAATTTTACTTTTTATTTGCCCCATAACAGTCTTAATTATGACTCGGTGTAAAAGTGTAATAATTAAAATTTATCCGTATCGTTTTATAGACCGTTACTTTGTTTATGACATACTCCAAAAGGTTGTTAAAATTGATTATTATGTCGTGTATATTGTGTGGGGGAGAAACTTTTATTTGGAACGTGCGTCATACTTTATGGCTTGTTTGGAAAAAACACACAATAATGAAATTTATCTTAATTAATTCGTATTAAGGATTTTATTTTGTGCACTTTTGTATGCTATTTAGAAACGGTCTAAAGATTGCTTCTGATATTTATTTTTCAAAAAAGCTTTAGGATAGAAAATTTACATATTTAAAATTATAATAAATGACACAATGTAACATATAAAAATACGCAGGAATTCTTCTAGTGCCGTCTCCACCAATGAAGGTTGGTTATAACTATTACAAATTCGTCTCTATCTTCTGCTTTTCTTAAAAGCGTCTGTGTATTTAACCCGGTCTTGATCTTTGGAAGGATTTTCGGAAGGAATAATCGGAATCTTTGATTTTGCTTCACATAATGATAACATTCTCAGTGTTTTGTATTTCTGATGTTAATTTATTTATTTATTTATTAAAACTTACAAACATCACCTAAGTAGTAATTACATGTAAGAGTGCTCATTACTTGGTATAACAATATACACACAAAAAATACAATATACACACAAGTACAAAATAAAAACACACAAAATAAAATACATTAAGACACAAGTTAATAAAATATTAGAAATTGAGTCCATTACTTATCATACTTATTTATACCATTTTTTAATATCCCTTACACTACAGGTAAAGAGGTCTATATCACAGATCTTTATTAACTCATTGCACTGATATTGCATATAGTTTATTATTGCACCTGAATTATAAGGACTACAAGAAAATAGGTCATTACTGTTTATCCTTAGGTTGACCTTTGGCACATGAAACCTAATAAAGTTTATCAAACCACATGTCTTATATTTAACATTGTTAATGATATTATGAATAAACACAACGCAATACATGTTTCTTCTTTGCTCTAATGACTGCAAGCCAAATATTTGAAGCAACTCTTTTGATGGCGTAAGGTGAGTATACACATTGTATTTCTTAAGGTATAAATACCTTAGGAATCTTTTTTGTACCTTTTCTATATGATTAATATGAACTTTGGCTTCAGGAGTCCATACCACTGATGCATATTCCAAGTTTGGTCTGACTAAAGCGTTATATAGTCTAATGGTTGTGTTTATACTAAAGTGTTTAGAATTTATTATTACAAATCCCAATATTTTGTAGGCCTTATTAACAATATTTATATAGTGTTCATTAAATTTCATGTTAGCCTGTAGGTATATTCCCAGATCTTTACATTTGGTTTTCCTAGATACTACACAATTGTCAATTCTATAATTATTTTCAATGTAATCAATTTTGCGAGTGAAGGATATGACTCCACACTTCGTAATATTCAAGATCATATTGTTGTCCCTAAACCAGTTGTGGAATGGGTGTGGAATGGAGGTCAGGTCCTCCTGTAGTAACTGACAATCATTTGAAGTATGTATAGTCTTAAAAAGGTCGGTCAGATAGCTCAGCGGGCTGTGCGGCTGCCTCTCATTCGCTTCACTGTCGAATGGTTCAGTGGATGTGGGATCGAGCCCCAGCTCGGTGTACAGAAAACAAAAAGTCTAACGCAGCAGTTTAAAATTCTAGATGAATCTGCGGCTTAGACTAGGATATGCTGGGATCTGATCGGCCTATGGTGGAGCAGTACGGCAAGAGATAAGGGCTTGCGGCTCGGTGATACTCCTCCATAGATCCCTACCGGACGGGCATAACGCCTAAAACACCGGATATATATAGTCTTAAAAAGCTTAAAATCATCAGCATAGATCAGACTAGAAGAAAATTTAAGAGATTGTGGTAGTGAGTTGACAAAAATTAAGAAAAACAAAGGCCCTAAGTTGCTCCCTTTGGGGACACCAGATGTAGCCTGAAATTTATCTGATAAACACCTACCAATTTTGACTCGTTGAAACCTTGATTCTACATACGATTTTATAAATGTACAAGCATCATGCGAAAAACCAAACTCATTCAATCTCGATAAAAGAATGCCATGGTCAACCATATCAAATGCCTTTGAGCAGTCAGTCATTATTAAATCTAATTGGAGTTTATTATTTATTGCCTCAGTAGCAAAATTAAAAAGAATGCACAGATTACTAGTTGTGGATAACCCAGGCAAAAAACCATGTTGTTCTGGAGCAAATTCATTTTCAAAATTTTTCAGTATATTCATATAGAGAATAGATTCAAATATTTTAGCCAGGGAATTAAGGATACTTATAGGACGATAGTCTTCTATATTGTTTCTATTACCTAATTTAAAAACTGGAGTAATGGTAGCCTCTTTGAGTTTGTCTGGAAAGGTGTTAGTTTTAAGAGATAGATTAAATAGATGTGATAATGGTTTTTGAAATATATCAGAACATCCTTTAAAGATATAGGCAGGGATATTATCACTACCAGTGGCCTTTTTTGGCTTTAATTTTTTTATACTAACCTTCACATCTTCTTCACTAATAACTGAAAAGTTAAAAGATCCCTGTGGACTACCCTGATATGTAGATGATACCTGATAAATTAAGCTAAAATGATGAGAGAAAGCCATAGCAATATCCTGAGGGCTTGTATAGGTATGATCATTTAAAGACATCTCGTGAGGAAAACCGTTGGTTTGTCTCCTACTTCTTATGAATGTCCAAAAACTATTTGGGCTAACATGCAAAATGTTATCTTCAATATTATTTTGATGCTGCATAAATTCATTTTTGATTTGCTTTTTAATAGTATTTCTAAGACTCCTGAATTTATTGTTATCGACAGCACTAGCTTTCCTTATTTTTATATGTTTGCTTAATTTGTTTTTTTGTCTGATTTTTTTAATAAGGTCTATACTAAAATAAGCTAGATATTTCTGTTAAATTTCTTCATTTCTTGATTGATATAAGTGGAAGCCTCAGCACGGATTTCATTTATCTTGAGTAACTGAGTATTCACCTTAGAACTTTCGGATTTTATTATCTTTTTTATCCTCAGTTTCATTTTTGAGACAAGGAGGTTATGGTCTGAGGGGACAAATGCTCCAGAAAAAGTCTTAACGGTTACAATGGAATTTTTAAATCTTTGGTTGGTTAGAGTCTAGAATCTTAGAAGATATACACTACTGAGAGAAAAAGTCAGACTAATGGTAAAGGAAGCCGAAAAAAAAATCCTGGAACGAATACTTTTAGGGAAAATGAAAAAATGTCGTATTAAACTGTAAAAGGGTTAAAAATAAAAACAAATTTTTAAATGTAATTAAGTATAAATTATTCTAATACATAAAAGCATTACATATTGTGTTTGTGTTTTATTGTTTGTATAAAAATTTTTATTTAATTAAATTATTTTTACATCTTATACATCTTCACTAATTCTTGCTATTCATAAAAAGATACTTAATAGTACATTGTTTACCGGGTAGGAAAAGCTTAACATTCCTGGACGACTGTGAAGATTGCTAAGTCGAGGCGCAAGCCGAGACTTAGCAACACAGAGTCCAGGAATGTGGCTTTTCCTACGAGATAAACATACTATTTTTCCGCAAATGGTTTAAAATTCGACAGATATTGATTGATTTAAAAAAAAACGCGATAATTTTATTCCCAAATAAATGGTGCTTTGAAATTCCTAATAAAATTACTTGGGTTACTATGGAAACGTATTGAGGTTGAATTGTCAAACTTGACGCTTATAAATTTAATTGCTGGTGTTCTCGAAAGTAAAATGATAAGTGATGATGAAATTTCCATTCCTGGGACTCCTCCAGAGCTGGTTGAGGCAGTGAATACTGCTTCATTAGAATTATTGCCAAAGAAATCAAGAGAAAAGTACGAAAATGCATACAGACGTTTCATGGATTATCGCATGAGTAAAAATACGAGTTCTTTCTCAGAAAATTTTGTAATGGCATACTTCCTAGACCTTTGTTTAAAGATGAAATCTTCAACATTATGGGCCAATTATTCAATGCTGAAGTCAACCCTTACACTTAAACACAATGTAGATATATCTACATACTCAAAACTTCGTTCTTTATTGAAACGGCAAGCTCAAGGTTATAGGGCAAAGAAATCTAAGATTTTAACGAAAGAAGAAATTGAAAAATTTATCCAGGAAACTCCACATAAAGAAAATTTAATGATTAAGGTAATTTACAAGGTTTTAATTTCTATTTAGATTATAGCTTTATTTATTTTTTAGGTGGCTGTAATATTTGGTATTTCTGGGGCCTGTAGAATGGATGAGTTAGTCCGAATGACTGTACACGATATAGAAGACTTAGAATCTAAGCTTTTAATCAGCATACCTGATTCGAAAACCAACAAACCAAGATCATTTGTAATTAATCAGATCTACTTGAATGTTTATCGAAAGTATGTTTCGTTAAGACCAGAAAATATGAACAGTGACCGATTTTTCTTTAAATATCAAAGCGGAAAGGGTTGCAGACAAGTGGTAGGAATTCATCAATTTAGAAAAATGCCCAAAATAATTGCTACTTATTTGAACTTGGTAAATCCGACAGAATATACTGGTCACTGCTTTCGTCGGTCTTCTGCAACAATATTGGTTGACTCTGGTGCCGACATAACTAGTTTAAAGAGGCATGGCGGATGGAAGTCATCAAAAGTTGCTGAAGGATATATCGAAGAATCGCTTAACAATAAGGTTGAGGTGGCAAATAAAATTTTCACAGTACAAAATATTCAACAAAATGACACTTCCACCCTGCATGTTGTCCAAAATGTTTCTCATAGTTCTAAGAGTGTTCCTCCAATGTTCAATAATTGTACTAACTGTCAAATTACTGTAAATATAACAAATTGATCTTAAAAATGTATTCAGCAATGACTTGATGTTTTCAAAATATAAATTAATTCCTTATAAGCAATGTGTTTTTCTACCATTTATGTAGAACACTAACAACTGTACGGAAATATCATTTCCTTACAGTAAGGAAATGACATTTCCTTACAGTAAGGAAGTCCTGACTTTTTCTTCAAGAAATTTTGACAGGAATGTCTAAATTTCCTGGCGATTTGCGGAAAAAAATTTTTACATATTATTGTAATTCATAAGTACATAGAAATTATTGTAAATTTAATTGCCAAGATCAAGTTTACTGATTAGTTAGATTCTTGATTTTAAGCAGTGACGGCCTATATATTATAAGACAACAATCTCAACAAATAAATGTTCCTCGACTACAAAAAAGTGACCTTTAACCATTATGTATATAGCTCCGAAACTCCAGGTAAGGGTATCGGAATATATTAATAGCATTTGTGGTGTTAATCACTTCCATTTGATTTTACCGAAACACACAGCCAATTTAATATTGAAAGGCCCAAAATACCAGCATATCCTGAAGCCCTGGTGCCAACTTTGGAAACAAAAATATGATATTTGTAAAGTCTTAACCAGAGGGTACCAGAAGATAAGCAAGAGTTTTACGTTAACATAATAAATTCCTGGAAGACCAAGAAATCCAAAACCAAAGAATCTTAATAGAACTGAAGACCATGTTTTTTTTCGATTTTGTTTCAAACTTTGTAAGAATAATGTTTTATTTCTATGTTTTATATTATTTTAGTGTAATGTGGATTCAGAAGAGGGCGCAGCACAGTGGATCAAATTTTCCTACTGCGCGAAATACAAGCAGAAAGCTACGAATCTGGGAAACCTACAATGACCCTATTCATCGACTTTAAACAAGCGTTCGATAGGATAAAACGCAAAGAAATATACAAACACTACGTGAAATGGGAATTAGTGAAAAACTGATAAGAATGGTAAAAGTGACACTCCGAAGAACAGAGAATAGGGTTAAAATAAATGGCGAAGAAACAGATAAGTTTGAGGTCAGTGAGGGAGTGCGACAAGGAGACCCACTGTCATCGCTGTTGTTCAGTATAGTCCTCGAAGTTACCATCAGAGAAGCTGGAATCAACAGGTCCGGACTTATATATCAAAGAAAACACCAATACTTAGCATTCGCTGACGACATTGTACTGATAGCCAGAAGTAAGCAAGAATTAAAAGAAATAACAAAAAGTTTAGAAATGAAAGCAAGAAAGAAAGGGATGTACATAAATGAAGAAAAGACCAAATATATGGAATGGACAGAAAGAGCTGCAAGAACAATATCTGACAGTAATAACAGATAAAAAAACATATAAATTCGAAGAAGTAGAAATCATCATCATCAATTGTGCTACAGCCCTATGAAAGAGCCTCGACCTTCCCAAGTCTATTACGCCATTCAATCCTATCCATTGCCAACCGTTGCCAGTTTTCTGCGCCTATCTTTCTACCATTCTCATCTACACCATCGTTCCATCTGAGTTTTGGCCTACCCCTTTTTCTACTTCCCACGGGTTGTGACATAAGGATTCTTCTAGGAGGGTTGTTCTGCTGTGATCTTGCTAGATGTCCTGCCCATCTTAGTCTTCCTATTCTTATAAGAGGTACTACGTCTTTACCACCAAATATTTGTTTATATCTTTGGTATACCTCGTAGTTGTATCTCCTCCTCCAAACACCATTGTCACAGATGCCACCAAAGAAGTAGAAATATTCCAGTATTTATGTGCGACATTCACGAGAAGACCAAATCTGAAGGAAGAAATCCAAGCGAGAATGATGGCCGGTAACCGTTGTATTTTTGCACTAAACAATTTATTAAGAAGCAAAAAGGGCTAAGAAAAGAATATATAAGACAGTAATAAGACCTATTGTATTATGTGCCAGTGAAACATGGACAATGAACAAATCCGAGCAAGTCTTGCTGCAAGTCTGGGAAAGAAAAGTCCTCAGGAAAATATTTGGAGGTAAATTATGGAATGGTATATGGATAAAAAGACCAAATATGGAATTAGAGGAGATGTATGGAGAACCGAATATCGTAGGGATCATAAAGTCACAAAGACTGAGATGGTTAGGACACATCCAAAGAATGGGAAACACGAGGCTGCCAAAAAGAATGCTAATGGGAGGAATAGGAGGAAAAAGGAAGAAAGGCAGACCGAAAACCAGGTGGAACAAGGATGTTTAAAAAGACATAGAAAAACTTAAAATACCAAACTGGAAAAATAAAGCAACAAACAGAAAAGAATGGAAAAGAATAGTAAACCAAGCCATTGGCCTTCTAGGCCTGGAGAGCTAAATTATATATTATTTTATTTCTTTAATTTTGGTTAAATATATTTTTGTGGCTGTTTTTTCACAATAAAATTATTATAGGATCATATAAAAACTTAAAAATTAAATTTGCCAAAATTCTAGATTGAGTTGATTAATATACACCTTTAATCGAACCATACTAACAAAAAAAAGAATAAAAAGTATAAAATATCAAGAGGTTACAAAATGAACATTTTTCTGTTTTTTCCAAAATTTGAAAATATCGCTTATTTCCTTTGTGAAATAATCGATTTAATTTTATAAAAATAGTATTATAAAAATTATTCAATATATAAAATATGTGTTTTATTAAAATACGGTTTATTCAAAACATAGCCTGTGTCGGCATCGCCGATGTCAAATAGTTTTATACCAACAACGGTTACGTTTAGTAGAGATATATTATTTAAAACTCAGTCGACCCTTGAATATGATCAAGCTTTCGTCAATTGCCAAATTTTAAAATAGAGAGATTTTTTCAAATTTTTTTAACGCTATCTAGCATAGGATGGATTTTACGGATGTAATCGTCTTTATCTTTATCCAAATTGGTGTTATCTACAAAATGAAGGGCACCTAGTTTTACTAAACATTCATCCCGAGAACAAACTTGATTAAAAAATGGGGTAGACATTATTGGATTTGTTGACCAGTAATCTTACAGGGGTGGTTCTCAACAATACCCATCAACATACACAGTGCCAAAAAATAGTACATTTCCTGTGGACTGAGATATTGCCATTTAAAATAACTTGCCCTTTTGGTTTGCAAAACATGTGCATATGCATTTGTCTGTTCGGTGCTTAGAGATAAGATTTTCATCAAAAAATGTAGTAAAAAAGTCTACCTCAGCGCTGGTATGATGCAGAGATAAATTATGATTTATACCTGAGTTGTTGCAGTTAAAATCCATTACATTTGGCACAAAATTATGAAGTGCAAAATAAAGCCTTATGAAGTGCAAAATTTTCCCGGCACCGTATATGAGCAACGCGCAACCGATGCTTTCCTGTAGCGAAAGGGAATTAAAGTTGAGTGAAAATTTAGACAAGAAGTTATCAATTATTACGTTTTGATTATTGACCAACCCTGTATTTAGACCTTTACTATCAATAATGTATCAATAACATTATAATCTTAATTAAAAAATAGAAATAGGGTGAATTAATAAAAATCGACTCTAAAAATAAAACTTTTTCAATTATAATTCATAAAAATAGTAATAGTTTAAATAAACATGTGCCGAGCTTGCATCCTTTTTAAATCTCTAAATATCCGGAGCTCAATTCCCAACCTTTTATATGCAAAACGAAAGAATCTGATATGTTTATGGTGGATTATAAAAGTCCATGAGTTGTAAAAATCGTGAGTGACAAGAAGCGCCGGAACACGTCGTCGAAGAGGAAATGAAAACGGGAAGTGGAGTGCGTGGCGTGCCTGCCAGGAGGAGTGGAGACGCCGAAGGAGGGAACACCCGAAGTGGAATGGAATAAATGAAGCTTTAAGAGAAAATGATGATGATGGCCGCTGAGACGATGATGTTAAAGGCTAATGGTGAGGTAAAAACTGACAAATAAGGACGGATGATGTGTTGGATTTTTGATACATGAATACATTTAGTTAAACGTTATATCAGACGTACTTGTGAAACTATTTATGAAATACATTTATTTTTAAAATTATAAACTAATATGGGGCACATCATCTGTTACAAAGCTTGATTTTATGTTGTTTGAAAAGAAAATATAAATATACAGGGTAGGTCATGTAAGTCAACACTGTCGGTATTTTTTGATACAATAATTCTTCTTCTTATGGTGCCCTATCCAATTAGTGGATGTTGGCGACAATTCTGGCATACTCTTCTCGATCTTGTGTGGCTCCAAAGAGTGCATGGACATCGAGGTTTATCCAATCCCTTATGTTTTTAAGCCATGAGTATTTCTTTCTTCCGATACCCCGTTTTTCTTCTATCTTCCCTTCCATAATAAGCTTTAAAAAATGGTACTTGGAATTTCGAAATATATGACCCAGATAAGCAGTTTTTCTTCTTTTTATTATTGGCAGCAATTCTCGTTATCTGCCCATTCGATTTAATACTTCGATATTTGTTGTGTGATCTGTCCAGGGAATTTTAAGTAGTCTTCTAAATACCTACATTTCAAAACCTCCAATCGGTTTATAACATTGGCCTTTATGCTCCAGGTTTCTACACCATATAGCATTATGGAGTAAATAAAGGAGTAAACAAAGCGATATCGAAGCGTTAAGTTGGAGCTGCTGTTGCTTAGCAAGGCTCTCATATTAGTAAATGCTGTTCTGGCTTGCTCAATCCTGCTACATATCTCTATGTCTGGATCTAGATCTTCAGTTATCCAACTACTGAGATATCTGAACTTAAGGACCTTTTGGATGTTCTTGTTGTTTACTCTTATATTCAATTGCATATTTCGTGTTCTACTAACCACCATTACCTTCGTCTTGTCTACATTAATCTTCAAGCCCAGTCGCTCTCCTTCAGTGTTTATTCTATCTATTAGTCGTTGTAGCGCTTCTTGGCTATCAGCTATTATGACTGTATCATCAGCATAGCGAAGATTACTAATAGCCTGTCCGTTGATTTTGATTCCATCTTCAGTGTCACTTAAGGCTCTATCGAAAATCGTTTCAGAGTAAAGATTAAAAATAAGGGGTGACAGAACACAACCCTGTCGTACACCTTTTTCAATTGAGAAATATGATTCCAGTCCTACTCTTACAGTTGCCACTTAATTCATTTAAAGGTTCTTTATGATTTTAAGGTCATTCTCATCTATCGAACGTTCCTGGAGCAATCTTACTAATTCTAAATGATTAACACAATCGAATGCTTTCTGGTTATCTATAAAACATAGGAAAACATATTTTTGCTGATCTCTGCATTTCTGAAGTAGGATAATTAAGCTATAAAGTGCTTCTCTTGTATCAAATCCTTGTCTGAAACCGAACTATGTGGGGCTAATGTCTCTTTCACATCTGTTGTATATTCTTGTGTGAATTATCTTTAAAAAGAGTTTTATGACCTGGCTCAATAAGCTGATCATTCGGAATTAGTCGCAACTATTAGCGTTTGGCTTTTTTGGGATTGGTATAAAGGTTTATTCAAGCCAGCTCTGTGACCGGACCCATAAATGTTATTAAAAGATCTACCAAGGTGTCTATATTGTCTTCATTCAACATTGTTAGAACCTCTATATGTCGTCTGGGCCTGGTGTTTTCCCCATTTGCTCTGTTTGATTGCCCTTACAACTTCTGACTTCAATATTTTGGGGGAGGGTTCACTTTCATACTCACTTTCAGAGTTTCTTCTAGTTGTGCCTGAGTATAGTTCTTGTCTGTAGTTTCTCCAATGTTGAAGTAGATCTTTGGGATCAGTAATTAATTTATTGTCCTTCACAATATTGTTAAAACTGCAAGGTTTTGTATGACCTGTCACTTCTATCATAAATTTATGTATGTTAAAGTGGTCATGTTTTAAGTAGGTCATGGTCATATTATAATTGAGTCATCTAATTTTAAAACAAAACTATTTTCATATACAAGAAATTAGAGTTTCATATATCAATTTTATATACATTAAAAAAAAACAATGTAATTAATTAATTCAAGAAATTGGAGGAGGGTATTGCTGATGTACAATTTGGATTTCGCAGCGGTCTTGACACAAGAGCAGCACTTTTTAGCATACAAGTATTGATACAACGAGCAAGAGATGTTAATACAGATGTCTTTACAAAGAGGAATACGACAAGGTTGCATACTTTCGCTTTTAATGTTGAATGCGTACTCTGAACATCTATTTCGAGAAGCTTTGGGAGAAACGACTAATGTCGTGATTGTTAACTGTGAAGCAATAAATAAACTAAGATATGCAGACGACACTGTCCTTGTTGTGGAGAGTGCTGAAGGATTACAAAGACTGATAGATCAAGTACTTACCATCGGTAGAAACTAAGGAATGAAACTTAATAATAAGAAGACGAAAATTATGATCAAAAACAAAAACCAAGATACAGATGCAAAGTTTATGGCAGACAATAAGGTATTGGATAGAACAGAAAAAATAACATACCTAGGATTAAATGTAGGATCGAAAAAGCAAGGACTGCCTTCCAACATATGAAGAAAGTTCTCTGCAATTTAACCTTGAACTTACATCTACGACTCAAAATCCTTAATTGTTATATGTTTTCTGTTGTTTTTCTGTATGGCGGTGTCAATTAGTTGCGTGACAACTTTGGCACGTCACCAGTTACTGGTGAAAATCTCCGGTAATAATACAATTATTGTTAATTTGGGAAAAAAGATTAACGTAATCTTTCATTGTTACTCTAACTTTTGCTAGACGGTACACACTCAGAATAGTATACATTTTTTGGCCAATATTAATATTTACACCACAAACTTCGAAATTAGGATTTAAATTTTTAACGAATGAAATGGGCTCATAAATAATGAGATACTAAAATACTTTTATAGACTACATTGAAATTATTGAAGTTAACAGTATCAGATGGTTTGGACCAAGCTTTTGATAAAAGAGTAGTGTCAAAAGTTCTTCAAAAAGTATTAATTTTGCGTTTAGATTGAATAATTAACCACTGCACTACTCTTCTTGAATTATAAAACATTTAAAACAAACACTAGATAGATAGGATAGATATATTTAGAGAGGTAGCCTTTTTACCTATCCCACTATCACATTTTCAGATCTATTGTTGTCCTCTAGTCCTAGCTTACATTCTCTAGCCTGACCGTTTTTAAAAAGTTTAATAGCTTCCATGTAGCTATTTGTCGGTGGATTTTCTTCTTCTAATGCAAAAAACTGCACATTTGCTAGACTGTCACACTGACATAGAATGTGCTCTGCTGTTTCTTCTTCTAGGTGACAGAATCTGCACAGGTCATCATCTGATAATCAGTGCCCTGTTAGAAGACCTATTATGGTTTTGACTGTTTTCCTGCCTTTATTTATTAGGCCTGCCGTAAATTTTGGCGTATATGTTCTCTAATGAACTGTTTCTTTACGCCTGTCTTTGTCCTGGTGAATTCCTCCACCATTCCAGAGATTTGTGAGCTACCTACTTCCTTGTGTAGCCGTTCTTGTTACTGTCTTTGCAACGCCACAGAAGTGTTCCAGTCCAATGAATCGCATTGATGAGCCTTGTTTGGCAATTTCATCTGCTTTTTCATAACCCTCGTGCCCTTTACCTAGGCTACCGTAACCTTGCTACGATCTTCTAGTTTATTTAGGACACAAACACAATCCCATATTAGCTTAGAATTGACCTCTACAGAATTAGGTGCTCTAAATGCTGCCTGACTCTCTGTGAAGACGGCAACTAAACGAAACGTTCTTTCTTACCTTTATATTTTTCCACGTAGTGATAGATTGCCGTTATTATCGTCTGGAAAACTGTCGCATCCTTAGATAGACTTACCGGGAAATGTATCCCTTGATTTGTCCCTACTATACCGGCTCCCACACCCTCCGATGTTCTTGAGCCATCCGTGTACCAGGTAGCAGCAGTTCGTATGGGCACACCTTCATTCCAGTCTTCTCTGCCTAGTATCTTAATTATGAACTTATTGTTAAAGCTATATCTCGTAGCTGTTGCATCGATAGGTTGCTTCATCACAATATCAGCTTTTAGCTCCTCGATTAGCTTTATGTTGTCAGCACCATGCATCTGGCTTATATGTCGCTGACTATGGATTAATCTGTGCCTCACTGATCTGGCTTCGCCCTATATAAAGATATAAAGTGGTGGTAGATCCAGGAGGACTTTCAATGCTCTTATAGGAGTTGTTTTTATGGACCCCCTATTTTACAGGCATGCTAGCCTTTGTGCATTACCGCTTTGTGGCTTACCGTGTATTAGCAGCCTTATTGCTACGTCTTTGTCCACCACGTTTCCGAGCCATAGGTTATCATTGGTCTAATAATCCTTGTCTAATCAAAAACTAAAAGACAGCTAAATAATAATAATACTTGGATGTTATTATGCTGTCATTAGTTTTATGAGAAAGATCTACACAATGAGCAAATTATAAGATTGATTTTAAATAAATTCTTTTTCTTAATCCTGACCCCCAGGGGGAGTGTAGTGGTTGACGTGATGTTGTGTATTGTCCGTCTCCAGAGATCTCTGTCTCTGGTTATTTCTTTTAATTCATGCATAGGTCTTTGGCATATTCCTGTAATTTGATCTATCCATCTTGTTGGGGATCTTACTCGTGATCTTCGGCCTTCTACCTTTCCTTGTATTATGAGTCTTTCCATGTTTTCTGTGTTTGCTCTCATAAAATGCCCAAAATATTTTAATTGTTGGTGATGGACTTTACTAGAGAGTCGTTGGCTAACTTTTAGCTCTCTTAAAATTGAAATATTTGTTCTACGGTCGGTCCAAGGAATTCGTAACATTCGTCTCCAGCAAAACATTTCAGTGGCGTCTATCTTTTTTCTCTCCGATTATCTCAGAGTCCAAGATTTACATCTGTAGGTCAGTATTACACCAATTAGGAAAGGAAGAGTCGGAAATTAATAAAATTAATAAAGAAATGAAAGAAAAACTCTTAGAAGCGGGAATGAAAACCGCCAAAAAACTAAGAACCAAAGAAAATAGATTAAGTAGCAGGACACTTCAATTAATGGAAAACAGACGAAAACTAATAAGCGAAAACAAAAGAAACACAGTAGAATACGTAGAACTAAACAAACTAATTAGGAGAAAAGCAAGAGAAGATCTGAGAACATACACTGAAAATGAAATTGAGAAAGTAATTGAGAGAAACAAGGGCCTAAAATGTTTACGACCAAATTTAGGGAAGCCTCTACTCATTTCAATAAAGGATGAAACAGGAAGGGAAGAAAGGAGAAAAGATAAGATATCGGAAGAAGTAGAAAGATTTTATAAAGAGCTATACACCTCAAAGAAAGACGCAAACGTAAACACACAAGAATATATTAAAAAAACAATCACTAATGTAAACTCAGAAACACTGCCAAAAATAGAAAATTATGAAATAGAGGTAGCATTATTACAATTAAAGAACAATAAAGCACCTGGACCGGATGGAATCCTTGCTGAAATGCTGAAAGAAGGGAAAGAAGAAATCTTGCAAACACTGCGAAATCTATTTAACCAGTGCCTACATAGAGGAGAAATACCCGACGAATGGAACGAAAGTCTTACAATCCTGCTATTTAAAAAAGGAGACAAAAAGGACATAAAAAATTACAGACCCATCTCACTGCTGTCGCAAACGTATAAATTATTCATGAGGATTATCAACAACAGGCTAGCACACAAACTTGACTCATATCAACCAGTAGAGCAGGCAGGATTCAGAAAAGGATATAGCACCACTGACCATCTTTTAACAATTAGGACACTGATAGAGAAAGCTAACGAATATCATTTAGATCTGCATTTAGCATTCGTTGACTATGAGAAAGCTTTTGATAGTGTGGAAATGTGGGCAATAGAAAGAGCTATAAACAACTGTAGAATAGATTCCAGATACAGAATGCTAATACACAATATATATAAGAAAGCAACAATGACAGTACAATTGGAAGAAAACACAAAACCTATACCAATTAACAGAGGAGTGCGACAGGGCGATGTTATTTCTCCTAAATTATTTACATTAGCACTGGAAGATGTTTTCAAAACAATGGAATGGACAAACATGGGAATAAACATAAATGGAAAGAAACTAAACCATCTAAGATATGCAGACGATGTAGTAATAATAACATCAAGTTTTGAAGAACTACAAACTATGCTAACCGAACTAGCCAAGGAATCTGAACAAATAGGCCTAAAAATGAATTTTACCAAAACGAAAACAATGACAAACACACAAGATAATAGAAACGTAATACTAAATGGAATCACAATAGAAGCGGTTAATGATTATATATATTTGGGACAGATAATAAAAATAAATAAGGAAAACCAAACAGCGGAGGTAAAAAGAAGAGTCAGATTAGCCTGGGCAGGATTTGGGAAATTAAAATGGGTCCTAAAGAATAAGAAAATACAACAGTACTTAAAAACAAGAGTGTTTGACCAGTGCATACTCCCAATTCTCACATACGCATGCCAAACATGGACTCTGACCAAAGCAAACATGGATAAGATAGTGAAGACACAAAGAGCCATGGAGAGAGCAATGTTGGGAGTAAAATTAAAAGACAAGAAGCAAAACATCTGGATAAGAAACAAAACAAAAGTCAAAGACGCAGGTCAACATATAGCCAGGCTAAAATGGAGTTTCGCAGGTCATAACGCCAGACAAACAGACAATAGGTGGAACAACACAATACAACAATGGAGACCATGGACAGGAAAGAGAGCAAGAGGACGACCCCAGATGAGATGGGGAGATGACATTAGAAAGATAGGAGGAATACACTGGAAACAGAAAGCACAAAACAGAAGCGAATGGAGGAAACTGGGGGAAGCCTATGTTCAAAATTGGACGAATTAAAGGGCAAAAGAAGAAGAAGAAGAAGGTCAGTATTGGGAATATTAAGCAGTTGATCAACCTCATCTTTATCTCTCTTGAAGTTTGACAGTCCTTCCATATTTTGGTCATTTTTGCTGTGGAAACTTTTGCTAGATCACATTCAGTCAATTGTGGTTTTGTGTGGATGATTGTTGTGTAGTCTATCCACTATCATGATCTTTGTCTTTGATATGTTTAATTGCAGACCAAATATTTGACTTTCGTTTTCGATCAGTCGTATAAGTTTCATCTGCTCTGCTTGACTATTTGCAAGAAGGGCTGTGACATCTGCGAAACGTAGGTTGTTTAGTTTATGACCATTTATTGAGATGCCCTTTTCCCATCCTTTAAGTGTTCTTCGCATAATATATTCCCCATATATGTTGAATAATTGTGGAGATAGTATACATCCTTGTCTGACACCCCGTTCTGGATGAAACTCGTTCGAAAGTGTGTCAAGTACTTTAACTGATCCAGTAGTGTGTTCATATAGTTCAGTTATAAGCGTAATTAGATGTTGTGGTACGCCTACTTCTTTTAGTATTCGCCATAAGTGTCTCCACTTGACCCTGTCGAACGCTTTACGGTAATCTGTAAAACAGATGTATAGTGGGATGTTGAATTCCCTAAATTTCTCGATTATCTGTCTTATATTCAGCAGGTGTTCTCGAGTGCCTCTACCTTTGATAAATCCAGTTTGGTCTTGTGGAATTTCTCTTTGGAGGAATGTTTTCAGTCTCTCATTGATTATATGTAGCATTATCTTGCTGGCATGGGATATAAGAGAGATAGTTCTATAATTGTCGCATTTATGGAAGCTGCCTTTTTTATGTATGGTCGTTATTGTAGATTTTATCCAGTCTTTAGGCCATTGTTTGGAATGCCATATTTGGTTACAGAGTAAGTAATAATAAGATGAAGTAACTTTACGCCGGTTTCTTCTGTGGCTTTAAACATTTCTGCTGTTATCATATCTGGACCTGGTGCTTTGTTATATTTGAACTTGTTGATAGCCTGTCTTACTTCATTTTCGAGTATATCAGGTTCTTCTTCCACCTCGTCAGAGATTTGGCTAACAAGCTCTTGGCGTTGATCACCTCTATATAGGTCCCTGCAATACGTTCTCCATGTCTCTGCTATGTCTTCTTTGTTTGTTCTCAGGATTCCAATGTTATCTTCAATAGCCCAAGTTCTGGCTCTGAAGTCTGTTTTTAGGTAGCGTATTTTTCTAAATAGATCTCTTGGCTGATTATTCTTACCATGTCTCTCAATTTCTTTGCATATACTTTGATAGTACTGTTTTTTGTCGGCCTTACATCTTCGTTTTATTTCTTTATTGAGGTTTCTTAAACTAGCTTTTTCCCTTTCACTATGTACACCACTTTTATAAGGATTTAAATAAATTATTAGATGTCAAAAAGCTACAAAATTAAATAGGTTTGTATTTTGTAATTTACTTAAAGAAATAATAATTTTTTGTGTATCAAAAAATTAATCAGTTCATTACAAAAACAAACGTCTAGGTCAAGCTCAGTAATTTTTAAAAGTTTCAGAACTTTTCTGATGCCTTAATCCACGTTGTTTAACGGTGTCAGCGGAAGTTTTTGAAGCGTAAACGAAAACACATAACTCAAACTTCCAACTCTCGTACCTGCAGTTATGTAAGTTAAACCAGTGTTTTTGTCACCTAATACAAAAAGATCCCCGAAACAAGAGGCTAAACAAGATATACTGTTACAGAATTATGATCCCGTACCCAGCCAGCCCGCTTCGTAGAGGATGAAAACATTCTCGGTAATCCAGGGAGTACATTTTAAAACCCGCCACTTTTCTTAAGCTGATTATGAGTGTAAATTGAGATAAGTCTGTAATATTTATGGCACTTACATGCTAACCTGCATGGATTCGATGCCGCAAACTTTTTCCGGGTGGAGGGTTTTTAGCATAAAGGGGGCCGTTGTCGAGTTACTGTAATAAAACTCGCAAAGAACTTTTAACTTTAACTTGAAGTAATGGAGTTATACCTTTTAGCAGCTTTTTATATCCTGAGAATGTATCTTCTTAATAAATCGACCATTCTTTCCGGGATGCATTTAAGTATTTAAAAAAGCTACTTGTTTTTGTTGTTCGTTTCTAAATTACTGTAATAAGAATTATAATTTTATAAACGTTGATGACTAATATTTTTGTATTACGGCGGTAAATATCTTTTTTACTTAAGGTTTCTATATTAATTGCTTCTATTATTTTCCAATTATATTTTTCTGTTTTTTAACAGTTTCCAATTTTTTTTTTTTTTGGAATGTGGTGGAAAGGTTCGAAACCGACTAGGGAAGGTGTCCCTAGTACTGTTGGATTCACCCAGAAAGGCAGGACCACACGAGAGAACGACATAGACACATGGCAAACCAGGTCCCCCATCGTGCGTCCCTGCCAGGTCGCCTACCAACTAAAAACACCCCCTCTTTGACGCTGAATATCTCCGGACGAGTTCATTAGAGAACGAAACATGAGGACATCCCGCACAGTCTGGAAGGGTGTTCTTGCAGACTTGTAGAAGGTCTTAGGGCTTGTCCTACAATGTATACCTAATAATGGCACACATCTAGGGGAGGGAATTACTTTTCGGACGGAAAAGGGGGAAAGGGGTTCGAAAAACTGACGTTATTATAGAATGAAGAAGAAGAAGAAGGTGAAACAAAGAAAAAAGTTGGCACCTTTATGTCGATGTGAGGTAAAGATAAATTCGTTGTGTAGTGTGAGAGAAAAAAAAACCTCTCTCACCTGGCTTTACCAACTCTGAATATTTGCTTTTTACCTCTAATTATTATTATGCCTTTGAGCACTAGAAAGAACAGGCTGATTAAGTTTCGTAGGTAAATAAGTGTAATACCTAATATATTTATTATTTGTTTATATAATGTGTGGACCAAATTTATGTGATAATTAACTGTTGGTATCTTTCCTTGGGTTTGATCTCTGAACCTAAATATCTTTCCTTATCTCTTTTCTTTTCGAAGGTTTCTTAATTTTTTCCTTAACCCCAAAAAATCGTATCTTTGGTAATTTTACCCATCTATCTTTTTGTTTATTTCTGTATCTTTTCTAATATCTCTTATCCTATCTTTACTTAGTTCATACGTTAGACCCATTCTCGGTTCCAAAAGCTAGTTTCGAACCCACGACTAGCTCTCCACCAACCATCTGGCTGCCGCCCGCAGTGTCTCCATTGGTGACCTTTCTAGCACCATCCAAAAAAAGGTTTCCGAGGTTAGAATGTTATGAAAAACAAACCGATAAATCTTATTAAATTATAATTTAAATAAATTATAATTAAATTAAAATTATTTATGGGGTACAATTTTCATTGGGACAGTTAAACCCATTGAATTTATTTGATAAATTTTCCTATTATTTCTTTTGATAATAAAAGATATTTGTATTTGTTTATTTATGTTATTTCTATTTATTTCCTTTTCCTATTTTATTTCGAGAAGGAATAGCTAAGAGATACTGGAAGCCACAAGAAAAAATAAGTATAAACTAAGCTGATTTATTATTTTTATAAAATGGCACCCTGAGATTGTTTTTTGTAATGTATGATTTGCGTCACTTAGATAATTAATCAAATAAAGTAATTAAATAAATAAAAAGTTAATAAAAAAGTAAGAAAAAGCAGATTATAGTAATAAATACTGTGAACTTATCAGTCCACAAAGTTTATTTACTTGCATAGTAATAATGTTTTAGGTCTTTTGTGGCCACTATCTTTAGTTTATATATTAGTATATCCTTTGACCAGTATTGTATAAAGTCATTAATTTAAATTATTTGATCAGTAAACTAAACTAAACACAAGCTTTTCGAATATTTGTTAAGCCACTTGAATTAAATCTTTTCCGCTATTCCGAGAATGTGTACGTATCTTAAGAGAAATTAATTTCGAAGATTAGAGCCCCAACTTGGAAAATAATTTCAATAATCTCGGTAATATCCTTGAAGATATGCGAAAGGCAAGGAAGGCACAGGAAACAGGACGGCGATTTTCCGTCTGTCGTCATCTTCCATCACGCCCTTCACTTACTTCCTTACTAACGGCCGCTGGACATTACGGGAAACCTAAAGATAATGTCTCCCCGCAACAATTTCTTGGGTTGTTATTCCGATGCACATTAATCTGCATCTCTGAGCAAAAGGGTGGCCTCAGCGGCCGGAAGGACTCGCCACCTATATATACACGAATTCCTTGGCCATTTTGGCAAGGGGCCGGTTTAGTTTTCTTGTTTAATTTCTGTCTCTGCAAAGCCAATGAGGGTTTAAGTACTTTAAATATTGTTATGTATATATTTAAATATTTATTTTCTTTCATTTTCAGACACTAGAAAGCAATGGAACCTTAACATCTCTATCGGGTTAAAAATTTATTTATTTTCAATCAAGTGTTTTTATTTGGGTAAAGTTTTCGGGTTTCCTATATTTTGTATTATCATACACTATATTATCTTGCTTCCCCATTGCCTCCATTATCGTTTCCTTACAGTTTGGTTTTTTTATTTTGACATAGTTAATTCTGGTTATTAATTGTTGGGGTTTTTGCATTTGTAATTTTTGGTTATTAAATATTGTAATATATCGATACCCTCACGAGAAAACCTTGTAATTCCAAAAACCTAAATTTAACAACAAAATTTATTACACCAAACCTAAATAATTTAACACCTAATAATTTATTAAAATTATTAGGTGTTAAAAACTGAGAATTGTAGTACGAGTGACAAACCTTATTTTAGGAATTGTTAATATCTTTAAATTATATTTATACTTCACATGGATTCACATGGATTATACCTACTGTACAGTTATTCAGTATATTCTGTACAGTTATGTCATCTACTTTTTTAAGGCTCTTATTGCATTTTCATCGTCAGCAGGGTAAGCTTAAATAGAGAATGTTATCTTCATAAAGCAGGTACTTTGATAAATTTTATTAATACAAATTTAAATAATTATTTCTCAAACTTTGTCTTTCAGAGATATTTGCATAATTAGTGACAAAGAACAGATACTAAACAGGTGGGGAATCCTTTTGAAGAACTGCTTAGCGATAGTCGTGAAGAAGACCAAATAGAAATTACTTTGCATGAAATGGATGAACACGCTCAAGTGCCGGCCCCCACCGAAGAAGAAATTAGGGAAGCCATTTCAAAACTGAAAAATAACAAAGCCCCTGGTTTGGACAATCTTCCTTTCGAACTCTTTAAAAATGGTGGTGACACCCTTTTTAAACACATGTATAAATTAGTAACCGAAATCTGTTAATGGCAGTCATAAAAGATAAAATCTAGGAAAAAGCGAACATGACAGATGAACAACAAAGGTTCCGGAAAAACAGCAACAAAATAGACGCAATTTTTATTATAAGACAAATAGTAGCGAAGTCTATTGAATATGGAAAACCAGCATACATGTTTGTAGATTTAAAAAGTGCTTTTGACAGGTTAAAGCGAAATGACATCTTAGCTTTATTAGAAGCTGAACAAATAGACCACCAGATCATAAAAAACAATTATTGAAATTAACAAGAACAACAAGACCGGAGTTATAATACCAACAGGAGAAACAGAATGATGTAACGATCAGAAAAATTTTCGACCAAAGAGGACCAGTGGGAAGACGAGCCAGAGGAAGACCAAAACTTAGGTATCAAGATAAAATAGAGGATGATCTAAAATCCATTGGAGTTAATGCATGGAGAAGAGTTGCCAGAGACAGGGGCGAATGGAAGATTGTTCTAAAGAAGGCCTTGGCTCATAACGAGCTGTAATGCCACTGATGATAATGATTTTTCAAACTTTGTAGTTAGCTGTAGAAGACCTCACATAGGTCTTTGAAGGTTAAGTTTTTGGTCTCTTTACATATTTCTTCAAATTATTTTTGTTTTTGTTTGACAACTTTGATGGCAAAAACAATTAGATCTTAATCGAACAATATTAAATTTCCTTATATTTTTTCTTTCATTGATATGTTTTATTATTTTTTATATCCATGTTATTATTTCGCTTTACAGTTAGTTTGTTGTTAGTTTGAGCAACTTTCCATGTATGATGTATGTAGAATATATGGAATGCATTGGTTGATCTGAGCATACCTAATAAACTAGTTAGGGTGAGACAATTATGGTTAAGTAAACTTCTTTGTCCAAATTAGAATATACAATAAAATATTAAATGCTTTTTGTGTAAATTCTAGATTGATATGGGGAGATCTGCGTCCCAATTGTTGTTTAACCTGACACTAGAATTTATAAAAATTTATCCAAAAATAAAACCAGATATAGCTGCTTGGGAAGCAAAGATCGTTCTCGCTTTTGCCGATAAGGTAGATGCAATAGCACAATCAACATTAGTTAAGGATATTTTCCGAGGACACAAATCTTTCTCTTTAATGCAACATCTAATGAGGTAAAAAATTTTCTCACAAGGTGAAAAAATCTAAATAAACCAAATCATAATACGACCAGCAATGGCGTATTACAGTGAAACATAGACGCTCCAAAAAAGAAGTAAATTGGTGGTATATGAACGCAAAATCCTTCAAGTAATGTTATGGTCTTTTCAGAGAATAGCGTGACAAACGACTAGAAACAACAAGTTCAAGTCTCTCTTCGAAAAGGGAAATCTAGTGAGTCATATAAATGCCAAAAACGTGTTTTGGGAAATATGAGAGAAAATTTGTAGGATGGTCTAGAAAAAGGTGGAAAGATCCAGTCATAGAGGATCTTCAGAAAATGGGAGTGGGATAATGGGAAATAGTCGCACAACACCGACAAGCATTAAAAGCAACAGTAAATGAAGCTGATTGCGTTGTGATTATGTACATAGAATATTAGAGGTAATGGATTTTGACAAGAGCTATGAGTCATGCCGATGTAATACACAAGTTTACCTGTTATTTACAAAGTCATTTTTTTTAACCTATTCTCTATCCTTCCATTGTTGGATATAGGTTTCCCCCAGTTCTCTCCATCTTTCCCTATCTTGAGTTGTTCTCTGCCATGTAGGACCTCCTTGTTTCCTAATGTCATCTTTCCATCTCATCTGTGGTCTGCCTCTTGATCTCTTTGCATTGTATGTACGCCACTTTCCGATGGCATTGTTCCATCGTCCGTCTTGGAGACGTTCATTGTGTCCAGCCCATTTCCATTTCAGTTTTGCTGCTTGTTCTATCGCGTCTACTGTCTTTGTTCTGGTTCTGATCCACTGGTTACGTTTTCTATCTCTAAGTGATACACCCAATATTTGTCTCTCCATCGCTCTTTGTGCGTTCTTTATCCTATCCAAATTGGCCTGTGTAAATGTCCATGTCTGTGCTCCGTTGGTGAGCACCGGTATTATACAGGAGTTATATACCTTGCTTCGTAAGTATAGAGGGATTGTTTGATTTTTTAGAACGTAAGAAAGTTTGCCAAATGCTGCCCACCCCATTCTTACTCGTCTCGATATTTCGGCTGTTTGATTTTCTCTGTTAGCTCTGATTGCTTGTTCTAGATAGATATACTCATTTACCTGTTCTATTTTTTCTGTTTTTATTTTTATTGCCTCTTGGTCTTCCGTGTTTGTCATTACTTTTGTTTTGTTGAAGTTAATTTTTAGGCCTTTTTGCAGTGATTTTTCATGAAGTTCATTCAGCATTAATTCCAGTTCTTGTCGTTCCGAGGAGATCAGGAGTATATCATCCGCATATCTAAGGTGATTTAGGTATTTTCCGTTAATACATATTCCTCTGTTTTCCCAATCTGTTGATTTTATTATGTCTTCGAGGGTCAAGGTAAACAGTTTAGGTGAAATTATATCGCCTTGTCGGACTCCTCGTTTAATTTTTATATTATCCGTTATTAATTTGTCGTCCAGAATTACGGTCATGGTTGCGTTTTGGTAAATATCATGTATCAATTGTCGGTATCTTGAATCTATTCTACTATTGACCAGAGCTTCTTCAACCGCCCAGTGGTCAATGCTGTCGAAAGCCTTTTCATAATCTATACAAGGTCATAGCTCTTGTCAAAATCCATTACCAATACATTAATCAAGAGAGTCTCAAAAATATCTAAGACCCCAGATTATGTAAAACCAAGTGTAATAATAGGCAGTTGAAACCTAGCACTGGCCGTGTTACCTTTCTTGTCTACCGTAAGCACAAGAACTATCAAACCCTCCTGATACACTCCGAAGCTACACTAACAGTATGAATTAAATTTTAAAATTAAATTAAAATAAATTCTCTTGTAGAATCAGAACCCGGTCCTGATCTCTTTGGAAAAGATACTCTTCTCAAGTAACTGTAGGTCCGGCACACATAAGGAAATTAGAGTGGGCCGCGCTCAAATTCCTCGAGCGTTTAATTTCGGCCCCTTAAGGTCTCGGCACTCGGCACCAACCATCTACAAAACGAACGAACAATGTTACGTTTGCCGCCGACGTTGTTCCAATAAAGGCCCACGGTTCAACGCACAAATATGAACGTAATTAAAATTGCTGCGGATGGGTGGGGATCATCCTCTCGTGTTCTTCTTACTCCTTGGCCGGCCTTTTACTTATATTGCCTGTAATAAGGAGTTGGGGTCTTGGTACGGGGCCAGATGATTATTCACGGTGAATATTTCAACAAGAAGAATATCTTAAACTGCATTGTTAGAACTTTCGGTCTAATATATTTAATAAGTAAATCGCATGTTCTAGACACAGTCATAAAATACTGGAACCAAAAACGTGCAGATAAATATGTAAAATTATGTCGTATTTTAGATGTTCACGTAAACTTGAAATTTTTCTTCTCCGCAACATCCAAAACAAATCTAAATTGTTTATTACCGTTTGATTTTTATTGTTGTACTTTCCGTTACACGTCTTACGTTTAATTTTAAATACTAAAATAATTAACTCTTCATCATCATCATGCAACCTCTTCTGTCCACTGCTGGACTTAGGTCTCTCCCATTTTTCTTCACTCTTCACGGCTCTGTGCTTCTTGTTGACATTTCTTGGATATTCGTCTAATGTCGTCCATCTAGCGTGTTGGTGGTTGTCCTCTGCTGCGTTTGTCTTCTCGTGGGCTCCAGTCAATTAGTTTTCTGGTCCATCGTGTGTCTTTCAGTCTCGCTATGTGACCTGCCCAACTCCATTTCAGCTGAGCTGTACGTTCGACGACATCACTGATACCTGTTCTTTTCCTTAAGCCTTGATTCCTTATTTTGTCGTTTTTGTCACGCCGAGAATTGATCTTTCCATGCGCCTTTGTGCCTCTCGCACTTTTAGTGCTGCTGTTTTTGTGAACGTGCGAGTTTCTGCTCCGTATGTCATAATAGGAAGAACGCATTGGTCAAATGTCTTCAGTTTCATAGCTATCGGGATGTTTCTCTTAAAGATTCCCCTTAGTGAACCATACGCCACCCAAGCAAGTGATATTCTTCGTTGAAATTCGCAGATCTGGTTGTCCTTACCTATTCGGCTTTCATGACCAAGATATATGCACTTTTCTGTCAATTCTACCTCTTGATTTTGGAGCCTAGAAACAAAACTAAGGCTCCTGTACTCAGTGCTTCTGTACGGAGTAGAAACGTGGACATTGCAGGCGAAAACTCTACCAAAACTTTACGCTTTTGAGCTATGGTCATACAGAAGGGTCTTGAAGATACCATGGACAGACAAAGTCACCAATGAAGAAATACTGCGGAGGATGAACACAACTGCGGATTTGGTCAATATCGTGAAAGGCCGTAAGCTGTACTTAAAGTACTTGGGCCATATAAGCCTGAGCCTGAGAGCATGGTATAGAAAGATCTCAACACAACTATTTCGTATAACAACCAACAAAGTCGTCATAGCCAGAATCATCGCCAACGTTCGGAACGGACAGGCACCCTAAGAAGAAGAAGAAGATTTTGGATGATTAGGTGTTCGCTGGGAACTAAATTTTGAGACCGTTATCTTTCTTGTTTGGTATTTTAAAACTTGTGTTGTTTATTGCAAGGAAAATAAGCATTATCACGGGGAATACATATGTGCTGTAGAAGTCTATCAGAAGATCACAGTTGATCACAGTTTCTGACATCCTGGTTATGATACAAAATTTTCGATTCACCTTTCGCATCATTTTCTGGATGATAATATTGCCTACTTAGCAAATTTTTAAAATATTCAGCGTTACACCTGTTATTCGTTTTCAGTTTTCCAACCATTATCGCAACCTTGTATACTTAACATTACCCAAAAATCTTCAGTCAGACGAGGATTGGATACATTTTAGATTGCCATTTTGGGCACAAAAATAACAATCATCTGATGGCTTTGAGTCTCTAATCAAATTATGTTGTTCTAGAGTATTGATCAGGACAAAATATAATTTCATCAAGTAGGTACATCACTGAATGCCTCCTTCCATGTCATAATACCTGAATTGTCAGTCATATTATTTCTTGTCTATTATTTACCTAAACATCTAAACATTTACATTGTATTTGCAACAAAAAGAGAAATGGTAATAAAAGCACACACCACCGCAGAAAAGATATACATAAAGGAACGTGGATTTTCCCGGATATAAAGACAATAAATCAAATAGACCACACATTAATAGAGAAGAAGCACGCCCATAATATAATAAATATAAAAAGCATGAGAAGACCGGAATGTGACTCAGATCACTTTTTGGTAAGAGCAGGTTATAAAATGAATGCTAATATAAAGAAAGACAATCAAATGGACAAAGAAATCAAAAAACAATTCAACACAGCAATACTAAAAGATAATACGACCCGACACAGAAGAAGTACGAACAACGAATAACCAGCAGACTAAACGAAGAACCAGAAACACTAGACCCGGAAGAAAAGTGGAAAAGCATAAAAGAAGCAGTTTTAAATACCAGTAAAGAAACATTAATTAAAGGCAATAGAAAACAAAAAGCAAGAGAATGGTAGGATAAAGAATGTCAAAAAACTGCAGAAGAAATTATAAAATTAAGAATAAAAAACTTAAGAAATATAGTAACTTTAGCACACAAGTATTAGAGAATTGAAGAGAATTATGAAGAGAACATGCAGAAATTAAAAAAAGCAAATGCAACGAAGAAAAACTTAAAGTGATAGAGGAAAAATTCCGAATAAAGGAAATAGAATCTTTTTACCAGGAAACAAGAAAAATGAAAAGGAGATATCAGAAACATAACCCATAATATATGAAAAATGAGGAAGGAATATTAATAAATGAACCTGGGGAAATAATGAGAAATTGGCAAACACACAATTTACACAACTTCTAAGCAAAAACGAAGAAGAAAGGGGAACAATCCAGGAAATTAAAGATGATCATATAGTAATAGAATCACCTACGAGAAAAGAAATAGAAAATGAAATAAGAGGACAAAAAACCAATAAAAGCTCAATAATAACAGAAATATCGGCGGAAATGATAAAGGCGGGAGGAAAAAGACTACACAAGGAGATACATAGCCTGATAAAAGTATACGGAAATAGAAAGAATGCCAGGAGAATGGGCCAGAAGGAGAAGGAGAAAATTCATGCGTATTTAAAAGAGTTTCAGAATTTACTCACCTGAGTGTACAATTAGATGAAAAGGGATATGGGGAAGGGGAGCAAGAATATCAAAAGCAAACAAAAAGTGTTGAGCATTGCGTCCATTAATGAAATCCAAATATGTCTCAAGAAAAACAAAAATAAGAATTTTCAAAACAGTTATCAGACCTAGTAGCTACTTATGCATGTGAAACATGGGTGCTTAAAAAAATCAGAAATAGACCTTTTAGAAAGTTGGGAGAGAAAAATACAACGAGCAATATATAGAGGCGTAAAAATAGATGGACAATGGAGAAGAAGAAATATATAATTAACCAATAATAACGACGGCAATTAAAGCACAAAGAATCCGACACTTAGGACACATCGAAAAAATGAGAAAGGCGAGAATGCCAAAAATGGTTCTATTACGTAAACCAATACAAAAAAGAAGAATAGGAAGACCAAGAAGGGGATGGAAGGACAGCGTATATGAAGACTTAAAAAACATAATATTGTAAACGGGAAAGAAAACGCTTTGGACAGAAAACAATGGAAGGAAGTAATGAAGAAATATATGGAAAGACTATAAGGAATATTAAGTGTAGCATTAAGTGTTTTATATAAACAAATATCATATTGTATACAGAGTGGCCCAAAAGTCTGAAAACGGCTAATTATCTCGTAAAATGCTAACCATAATTGTACAAAATTTGAGGTACACCTATTCTGGGATACGGAGATTCAATATTTCATATTTACAATGTTGCCAGATTTGCCGTTTTTCTTATATTATTAGTAACTTTGGTTTTTCAAATACATCACCCTGTATATTCAGTCATTATTGGAATCTCCTATTCAATACGATTTCAACCATATGTAACACTTATGATTTTATGTAATCTGGAAGGTCATAAATACATAAAACCGAAGTCTGGCAACGCCTAAATTGTTTCAATAATTTTTATAATAGTAACTATTTTCAAATACATTAAAACGTAACAATTGATAATTTAGAACATTTTTTAACATAGTAGTTACGTTATTACGTGTTCAAAATGTGCTCAATTTGTGAGTTGACAGCACCCTAATCGATGGTAGAAGGCGTCTACCAAATTTCCCCATGATTGTCTAGAAATTATTCGATATTCATTGATAATTCGTTGCCTTAGCTCTGCAAGACTTGCTGGTTAAGTTTTGTAAACTGAATTTTTCAAGTATCCCTAATAAAAATAATCTTTGGGATTGAAATCGGGTGAACGTGGAGGCCATTCAATTCTACCTTGTCTACCAATTTATCGTCCAAGAAATATCTCATCTAAATATCGCCGAACACTTACACCAACTATCTAGCGTTAAATTTCTTTCGACAAAAAATGACCCAATTGAATAAGTAACTACTATATCTGACCATACATTTTATTTTTGTGGTCTTTAAGTATGGTTTTCACGCATTCAGTCTTCAGTGTGAAGTTACATCACACCAGTACCTTAAATTGTGTCGATTTACACTTCCACACAGTGTAAAAGTTGCTTCATCGGAAAAACATATTCTGTTAACGAAATTTTAATAATATTCAATTTTATCCATAATTACCTCAGTAAACTCTAATCTACGACCAAAGTCATCTTCACTTAATTCTTGCAATAAGTTAATTTTGTATGATTTAAATTTATTTTTACGTAACAAACGTAAGACTGAAGAATGACCTACATCATGTACTTGTGCAACCCTGCCTGGGGATGTATGTGGATCTTCAACAAAACTTTGTTTATATCTGAAGTTTTGTTGTCATTGATAACTCGTTTCGGTCAACCTGATCGGTATCTATCTTTTACTTCTCCAGATTCCTCAAATCGCTTTACAGTTTTTTGTACCGTCGTCTTATGAATAGGAGAACGGTTTAGAGCACGGCATTTTAGAGAAGCAATTTAAATTGCAGAACTTTTTGAACCACTTTTTGAACTACTGTTAATTTTAGTTCATAATTTAAATGGTGAACAAATGTTAAAATTACAGCATTCTCCATTTAAATATTTAAATTTATTAAAATCTAAATATTTTGCACTGTTTTATGTATTTAAGATCTTTTAGACTACATAAAATCAAGTGAACATATGGTTGAACTCGTATTGAATAGCTGAACTGGTGTGAAATTCACACTGAATGCGTGAAAACCATACTCAAAGACCACAAAAATTAAATGTATGGTCAGTTATAGTAGGTACTTATTTAATTGGGCCATTTTTTATCGAAAGAAATTTAACATCAGATAGTTGGTGTAAATGTCCGGCGTTATTTAGATGAGATATTTCCCGGACGATAAATTGGTAGATAAGGTAGAATTGAATGGCCTCCACGCTTACCCGATCTCAATCCTAAAGATTATTTTTATTAGAGATACTTGAAAAATTTCGTTTACAAAACTTAACCAGCAAGTCTTGCATAGCTCAGGCAATGAATTTATCGATGAATCTCGAATAATTTCTAGACAATCATGGAGAAATATGGTAGACGCCTTCTACCATCGATTACAGTGCTGTCAACTCACAAATTGAGCACATTTTGAACACGTAATAACGTAACTACTATGTTAAAAAATGTTCTAAACTATTAATTGTTACGTTTTAATGTATTTGAAAATAGTTAGTATTAAAAAATTTATTGAAACAATTTAGGCGTTGCCAGACTTGTGTTTTATGTATTTAAGACCTTCCAGACTACATAAAATCATATGTGTTACATATGGTTGAACTCGTATTTAATAGGAGATTCCAATAATGACTGAATATACAGGGTGATGTATTTGAAAAACCAAACTTACTAGTAATATAAGATAAACTCAAAATCTGGCAACATTGCAAATACCAAATATGGAATCTGGCCACTCTGTATAATATAGTAGTATAGGATATAGCATTACATATAATATATAATAGTAATTGTAAGAAAATTTAATCTGTCAGCCCTAGACCTTCAAAGGCCTGTTCAGCTTAATACATAAAATATCTAAACGTTTAGATTGAGATTCTATTGTGTATTTTAATTATTGTAATAAAAGTGGAGTTATTAAAAAAATATTTAATCGGGAAATGGTTTTCAAAAAAGATTATTGTAAAAACAAGAAGTTAATTTAACACTTTAAAATAAAAGCATTTGCTTCATTGTTTTCACAATTTTAATTTTCTCTTTATACTAAACACATAATTGATTAAAAAAATAAGCTACGGTTTCCAAAGAGGCACACAATAAAAATCACAGAAATATGTAAGAGATCAAAAAGAGATGATACCTCTTCTTGGATATTGCCGTGAATCGTTAAGCAACGGCATCAAAACCTGTAAGATTAGCGTCTGCTCTTCTCAACGGCAAAATTCATTTGCAAAGGCAAAGAATGGAAAACCAAGATTTTAGAATTGCGACAGAGACAAACTGGCGTTTCAAATATATACAAATTTGTACTTCGTATATTTAGTTAAAAAATTAGAACATATTTTTTTTATTTTAAATATTAGTTTATTAGTACGTACCTATCTACTATAATTGTGTTCTTCTTCTTCTCTTCTGGTAGCACTACAACCCGGGGTGGGTCTTGGCTGACTGCACAACTTGCTTCCATCTCGAACGGTCGTCCATGATGTTTAAGTCAGTGGGTAGCCCCATTGTTCTCAAATCTGACCATATATTATCTCCCCATCGCATTCGTGGACGTCCTAAGGGCCTTTTCCCTGTCGGGACTTCTTCCCAGATTAACTTGGTAAGGCGGTTATTAGAGAGCCTATGAACATGGCCAGCCCATCTTAGACGTTGGGATTTAATCTCTTGGACTACGTCGCTAGCACTATACATTTGTTTGACCTCGGCATTTGGTCTCATTCAATGTCAATTGTATTATATTTATTATATTTGTGCTTTTTGACCGCAACTGTAAGTCTCTCACTTTAAAATTCCTGAAAGATCTCTAAAATTTGTTGTACACCGAAAAAGAGCTACTACTATATACTAGAAGTATGTACAAATAAAAGGTAAGATAATTTGATCGTGCCTTGTAGGAGCTTTTTCTTGAGTGGAATGGGGGAGCTGGTGGCGCTTCTAGAAAATCTTTACGATTCAGGTACCGCCAAAAAAATTAAAACATACAATGACAACCAGCTCTGAACACCTACTCCTGATGACTTGTTTCTGACTTAGACTGAATTTCTTTATTTATTTCTTCCAAAGTTGGTAGGTAACGTTGGTAGCTCAGTTTCCTCCTTTTTTAGTTCTAGTTCCATATCATCTCCACCTTCAGAAGGACTTCATTATGAGCCTTGACCTGGTTCGCCTGTGGCTTGAAAACTTTTCTTTTTGTGTTAACCTGTTTGCAAAATGTTCTGTGTTCTTTATTTAATTTTTCCTAGTCCTTCTGTTGATCATTTTTAGACACGCGTTATTCTTTTCTTTGGTTACTCGTTTGTATTCCTCATCAAACCAGTTGTTTCTCTGCCCTGTGGGTACATCGCCCAACACATATTCTGCGGTTTTTTGCTGTGTGGTTTTTATAAACTCCCAATTTGTGTTAAATTCAGTGAGATCTGGTTTATTTCTGGGATGTTCTCATAGTTTACGATCTCGTATGCTTCTTACTGAAGCATATTTGAAATCTTACGATGTCAGTACACTTTAATCTATTAACGTTATATTTGTATACTTTGACTTCAACTTATCTTCCTGGGATTTGATATTCGTGCTCTGAGACTCCCAGCGATTGGAGTCAATATTAGCGCCTCTGTACCTTCTACAGTGTAGTACATTTTATTTATCTCTTGAATTAATCAGTACGTGGTCTATCTGATTTTGTGTATATTGATCTGGGGATGTCCACGTCATTTTGTGTATCCTCCTCAGTCCTAACCCCCTTTGGGATGTGGTGATACCATCAGGCCTTTACAGTTTTTTCACGATTTCCCTCCATCCTTCTCTGTCCAGGACCAGTTGTTCGACTTCATGTTACATGAAGCCGAACAACTAGCCCAGGACAGGGAAGGATGGAGGGAAATCGTGAAAAAACTGTGAAGGCCTGATGATGTCACCATATCCCAAAAGAGATTAGGACTGAGGAGGAGGAATATCGATACGTTAGTGCGATGCTCAATCCAGGATATTCTCAAAATGCTGCGGTATAAAAAGTGCAAAGTGATAAAATTAGAACATGTTTTGTTTTCTGATGAGTGCACGTTCACTCTTCACCGTCATGCTAATCGGCAAAATTGCCGCTTTTTGTCCAGGAAAAATTCTCACTGTATGACGGAATACCCTGAGAAGTTTAACGTGTAGGCAGGAATTATTGAAGATCAGATCAAAGGTCCCTATTTCACAGATGGCAATTTGAATGGCGACAATTATTAAGCGTTGCTCCAAAATACTGTAGTGCCAACTTTGGTCAACTTGTATCCTGATGCAGGAAACCCACAAGTTCCAGCGTATATGATGTGGTTTCAACAAGATGGAGC
Source organism: Diabrotica balteata (assembly GCA_918026665.1). NCBI lineage: Eukaryota > Metazoa > Arthropoda > Insecta > Coleoptera > Chrysomelidae > Diabrotica > Diabrotica balteata. The sequence continues at coordinate 158,234,795 of OU898280.1, forward strand.
ACCACCCCACTAATAAATCCATGCCCGGCAGTACCTCAACCAAATATTTCCAAATTGGTGGCTAGGGAGGCAAGGATCAATGGAATGGCCACGACGATCCCCCGATTTGACGCCATTAGACTTTTTTATTACGGGATATGTGAAAAATATTGTATACAAAACTATACCCACTGACTTACGAAGACGAATAACGCTTGCGATAAGATCGATCACATCTTAGATGTTGAGTAACGTTAGAAGAAATTTCTATTCACGAGTAGGGTGTTGCCAAGACGTTCGTGGGGAGCATTTTGAACATCTCCTAGAATGACATTATTCTTTAGATTTGTAGTATTTAGAAATTTTTGAATATGTTGTAGCGACTTTCGGCAAATAGATAATTTTTTTTAAGTGTGAATTTTTGCAATTTACTTAATATTTCCAAAACAGTCAAAGATAGGTAAAGGACATTGTATTCAAAAAATGTCTAAAATAATCTGAGGAATCTAAAAATTAATTAATATACAAGTGTTCTATTTAAAATAAGCAAGTTGGTATTGGCCACCGGTATCTGATACACCCTATATAAAAGATTTTTATGGAAAAAACTGTGCAATTATAAATACTAATCGACGTGTTTGGCCGTTTTTTCGAATACTCTCTCATTTATTTATTAGCTAATTTATTTCATTCGGCTGACAGTGTATGTTCTGTTACATATGTATCTACTTATTCTTCATTTTTGCGTGGAACATATTGCTGTAAACATTCTCTTCTTCTTAAGATATCTATCCGCTATAGATGTTGGTGACTAACATGGGTATTTTGCTTTAAATTCTGTTGCTTTGGACTACATAATGAAAACCGCTTTTAAAGAACATAGAGTCAGTAAATTTTTCGTCAGCCTGGACCTTCTCTGTATTGTACTTTTTCTTAAATTGTAAGCTGCTGTAGACTATATAGTTTATTTTTATGAACGAGAGAGTAATTAGCATAATTTTAACTGGTACCTTCGACCACTCCATGGGCGTGCTCAAGATTAATTGAAAAATTACTTTGAATAATTGTAAAAAATAAATGAATTATTTCAGTGTTATAAAGTGTTATGTGTATGTAAACAAAAGTTACCTCTTTTATCACACACTATATTAGAACTGACTGGCCTACATTAAAAAGCGTTTTAAAAAATTCACATTTTTTTTAATTTTTAAAAATTACAAAAGAGAAAAAGAGTTTTTAAAACCGTCTAAGGTATGTTAAATAGATGAATAAAAATATTAATATAAAACTTACAGCTACTTGTTACAAATCCAAATCAGATTCAGAAGATGAACTTTTAGAACCAAGATTTATAATAACTGGCTCGATCATTTTATCAGTCATATTGTCCAGCTTCCACATTTTTTCCTCTTCTTTAATAGTGTGATTTACTGCCTTTTCCCAGTTTTCAGGTTTTACATTATTTACGGCCTCCAAAAACAACTGTTTAACATCATGAATTTTAAAAGTGGTATTTTTTCTTGAAACTTCACTCTTTATCTGTGCCCATACCAGTTCAATCGGGTTTAATTCACAATGATATGGTGGGGATCTAAGTACTGTCATTCCACGATTTTTGGCAATTTTATCAATTTCGTATTTTTTAAATTTTTCTTTATGAAGGGCACACAACAAATAAAGTTCCTTTCTTATAGATCCGGGATGGTACGTAATATTTTTTGAACTCAGCCAATTTTGCAAGTCTTTTTTTAACCACTTGTTTGTGGGCAGTCCTTCTATAAGTCTGGAGTGATAACTTGCATTATCCATTACTATTACACAGTTCTTAGGAAGAAGATCTATCATTTGTTCGAACCATTCTTGAAAGAAATCAGCGTTCATGTCTTCATGGTAGTCACCGGTACGAGTTGATTCAAAAGTTAATAAACCACCTTCAACAAAACCGTCTGAACTGCCAATGTGTAATATTATCAGCCTGCGTCCCTTTCCTGATGGTGGGTTTAAACCAGTAGATAAGTTATTTACAAAAGCGTGCCTTTGACTTGTAACAGTTTCATCCTGCCAAAATTTATTTGGTGTATGACCCTCGTTGATCCATGTTTCATCAAGATAAAATATTTTTCTTTTTTGGTTTCTCATTTCCTTTATGGTTCTTAGAAAATGTCTTCTCCATATGACAATATCGCTTCTTTCTAATAAAATAGACTTTCTGGGATTCTTTTTCCAGCAGAAGCCTATTTCTTTTAAAAGTTTCCATAACGTACTTCGACTCATTTCTGGGTAATCCTTATCATCTCGAACTGAGACAAGAACTTTATCCAATGTTGGAAATTCTTGTCTAAAGAAGAATTCATGCACTTTCCGTCGAAGTCCTTCTTTAAAATGATATTCTATTTGAAATTTTGGTTTCCCTGGAGCATTACGTGGCATTTGAAAACTACCACATTTCTCTTCTTTAATAACTCTGTAAATCGTAGATTTCCCAACACCAAGTGTACTGCTAACTAACTCAACGGTCTCATCAACACTTTCACATAAACGTTTGTCTGTAAATGATTTAAAACAATTAAATATTAATGTTTTTTCATTAACTGTTAAAGGACCAATTTTTCGGCGTTTACACGGCACTTCCAAATTTTCCATAATATTAGTATACACAATAAACTGCACCTTGCAACTGAAGTACCTACTTTTAGTGAACTGTTAAGAATTTTGAATACGCCACTTGGACCTTCCTACAAAATGGAAAAACCCACTATCACATTTTCTGTGGAATAAGTTTAGAAGGTAATTATCTAGTCAATTACTGTCGTAGATTCCTGGAATTAAAGAATTAAAAGTTTGATTGTTGAAACCCTTACTTCGTGGAATGCACTCATTTCAGATAAAATAAAACGTTTTATTTTATCTAAAGAATTAAACTTTATTTTGCAAATAGGTAGGTACTTATTAAACTTTTATTGGTTATATATAACCAATAAAATAAACATCTTACATTTCTTGCAAATTCATTAGTACCTGTTAACCTCCATCACTCCGACACTGGCAACCTTATTTAGGAATAAGTAACCCTCAAAACTGTTGTATTCTATTCTGCTTCAGTCTTTATACCTGGTGGTCATACTCAATTTAAAATTGTTTTCCTATATACTTTTGTAAACTTGTTGACAAATATCTGTTTTTCATTGAGTCACCCGTATCAACAGTTTAGGGATTTGCATACATAATTTATTGTTTTATTACTCTCTTATAGATAAAAATACATATAGCAATTAGCCATTTATTTTGCAAATAAAAAGAATAACAAATTAAATTAAGTTGTAGATAATTAGCTAGTACCTTTACATATTGTGTATATTCGATTAACAACATTTAAGACATTGACTGATTTAGATAAAGATTTCGAGCTCTTACAAATCCGGTACTGGATAACCAAGACGAAGCCCGAGATCACGGGGAAAAAGGCGGTGGTGGAAGGAGGCTAAACCGAATCAAAGTCCCGCGGACTCGAATCGTTTTAATTTTCCTTTACATTTCTCTTTATTCCTTTAGTCGAGAACAAGAATTAAGTTTGGCTTTTGTAAATTAAAACAGCAGCTCAGAGTAGTGGCGGGAAGGCTGCTGCAGTGGTTTTTACTCTAATTAATTCTGCTTATAAATTCCGATTTTGGGCGCTTTTGCCCTCTTACCCTCCAACTCCGAGAAGCGGAGATGGGAGCGGAAACCTTTTAGGCATTCTTTCGATTAAATACCTAATTTTGAACAATGACCACCGCTCAGAACTTTGCTAATAACTGGAAATATAATTAGTCGGTGCAGTATTACACAAAACCGAAAGCAAAAATAGTTTGTACAAATAATCGTAACACTTAGACTAAAATGTTACAAATTTGTTACAGGCTATAGCCAGCTCCAGAATTCATACGCTTAGATACATAAGGCTACGGTTTTTAGTAGTTAGAAATATAATATACAGGGTGTTTCATTAATAATTAATAAGTCACTTAAAAAAAGGTGGCTCTTTACTGAGTTACGGGGTGTTATATTTAAAAATTTTAAAATTATTTGTACCAAAAGGTACTATACACCCTATTAAATTGTGGTAAACGTTTCTGGCTACTACCAGTGGCGTACGATAGGGAAAAGTGAATGGTTGACGAATTAAGATTCTCCAATACTTTCTATGTAAATATTACAGTCATTAATTGAAGAGGTCCCTCTAAAAACGTTGCAACTGACAATTTTTTATAAAGTGATGTTTTATTGTAAAATGGTTACTTATGCAGTTTAATATACAGTGGTGCTATCCTTTAGTCGCTAGTTGAATTAAACTATTAGAATTTTTAGTACTAAAATTTGAGGTCAGTCTAAAAAGGTTACATATGTAAGAAACATGGCAGAAACAACGTCTATGTCTCCAATGTGTAGTGTTTTAAAAAAGGCAAATAAGGGTAAAAAACGAAAAATACACTATGACCAATGGCAGTAGGTAAAGAATAAAAGGTTAAAGAATAGTGGAAAAAGTTATATGGGCCACAAAAATATTGTAAAAGCCGAAAAACAGTGTCCAAATGAGGTGAGTCTAAAAACGTTACATGTGTATACTCTAACCTTAAATGTTTTTCCTGCGTTTTTGTTGTGTATTACAGCACGTCTATTTTAGGATTCAACTTGTTCGTTAACTTGCAACTATGATGGTTGTTCCGTGCTTAACCAGAATTTGGAAGTAAAAGTTGATATCTTTAATCGTTTTTACCAGTATTCTTATAATGAGCAGCAGCGATTCCTTGCAGAGTGTATGGAGTTAAGAGAACCTTAACGAAGGATTGTGCCTGAAGATATATCCAAACGCCAATGTACTATCAAGTATTCACTTCCAGTAAATATTATTGCTTCACAACGGCAGCAGGTATGTCAAAAAGAAATTATATCTGTTTTGAATTTAACTCGGCGGAGATTGCAGCTTCTTGCAAGTAGAGTTAAGCAAGGTCTCAGCATCGACGATGGTCGTGGTAAACATAACAATAGACCACGAAGTATTCCTGATGCAGATCAAGAGCTTGTCATTACGCATATTTCTTCTTTTTCTTGCCAAGAAAACCATTATTGGAGAAACTCAAATAAAAAGAAATGTCTTGCTCCAGACCTATCCATAACTAGAATGTACCAATTAATTAGAAATAAGTATCCTACCACAAGGGTGAAATTACACTTGTATAGGTCAATTTTTTACGACAAATTTAACTTAAGATTTGGTGTTCCCAGATCTGATACATGTAAAGTTTGTGACAAATTTTATATACATATGGTTGCAAGCCAGAATAATGAAGAGTTAAAGCAGCTACAATTTCAGTCAGAACTGCACCACAGAAAAGCAGAAAAGGCTTATAAAACGTTGGTAGAAGATACACAGGCAGCTATTGAAAATGAAAATTTGGTTGTTCTCTGCGTTGATTTGCAACAGGTCCTTTTTACTCCTAATCTAAGCCATTCAGATGTCTATTACTTGAGACAATATTCTAATTATGACTTTTGTATTCATAATATGGGGAAGAATAGAGCAACAATGTGTTTGGCATGAAAGTGTAGGAAAACGGGGATCAGGGGAAATTTCCTCCGCACTATTTCGCTACATTCAAAATAATTTTGAAATCCTGGGTCTACATCAAGAGAGAAAACTTATAGTATGGTCTGATAGGTGTGTAGGACAAAACAATAATTGGCGGATGGCAGCTTTGTATCATTACCTAGTTTCATTGCGTTATTTCACAGAGGTCAATTAGAAATTTTTAGTCACAGGACACAGTTTTCTTCCATGTGACCGCGATTTCGCCATTATTGAAAAGTTTAAGAAAACGGCAACCCTTCATGATCCTCAAGATGTTGTTAATATGATTAGGAATATAAGAGAATCGAATCCATTTGATATTTTGGAAATGGAAGGACAATTTTTGGATATGTCGTCGATTGAACTGCAGATCTATAAACATCCCGATATCAAAATTACTGAAGCAAGATGGATCCAGTTTACTTACGATGAACCAAATGCCATTCGTATAAGAACATGCCACAATCCAATGCAGAACTGGATGGTTTATAATATAATAAAGAAACTCAAAGGAAAGAGATCCCAAACTGCCTCATTACCTGTGTACAACATAGTTGACCCTATCGATCTGCCAATCCTTTATCCTAATATACTACCTATTAATGCGTCAAAAATGGCTGATCTTTTAAAGCTTATAGATTACTTACCTCCATATAAAAGAACTTTTTATCAATCGTTAGATAGTGCATATCCAAATGTTATGTAGGATAAACACTTAAAAATTGAAAATAAAATAAAATCATACATTTTTTGTATTGTTTATATTAATAAACTATTTGTTTAATATTACATTTTACCGTGCATTTATTTTTCCTGTAATACTCCTTTAATCTAAACTGCGTTTTGTTGTAAAACGTTTCAAGTACATAATTAATATAATATGGGCATGTGTAACGTTTTTAGATTGAAAAAATTTAATTCTGTCTAATAGTATTAAAGTACATTTTAAAAATAAAAAAAATATATAGCAATCTTTAACAATAATGTGTAAGCATCATATAAACATATTTTTATTGTAACAGGGAAATTTTCTATTGTTTTCTTCACTTCCTGTAAAAAAGTGATTTTGCTGTTTGCAGCCTTTTTAGAGGGAGGTATTCAATTTTCGAAATATTTGAAGTTAAAAATAATGCTTTACATTTATTTTGATTTATGTATTAATTATATCGGTATTTTAGGATCACAGTATTGTATTTATTACGTAAAATCCAATTTTAATCGGTATTGACAAAAAAAACATTGAAATTGTATGACTTTGTCACTTCAAAATTTTTTGAAAAAAAAATAAAGAATACATTCCATATAAGCGCAAACTTGATTGACTTAGGGTTTCTCAAATAAATTGTTCAGCGTTACTTGAAACTAAACTTTATAGTGGAGTATGAAAGAAATTAGTTTAATTTCAAAAAAACAATTTTTTTGAAATTAAACTAATCTCTTTCAGATTTAAAATGAAATATGAAATCAAATACACGTAGTATTGTAATTTATATTAAGAAGTACAAAAAATAATATTACAACTCAAAAAACACGAAAAACTTAATCATTCATCTTCTTCAGGTATATTGTTGGTCGTTGTGGGCCAGTTGAACAATTCATTATAATAATCCTGGATATTTTCTACATACGGTATATTACTTTGCCGTTTTTGTATAGCAACAATTTTCTTAAGATTAATCTTCATAATGCTTCAGGTAATATTAGTGTATGTTTCTATTATTGTTTAGCCTGAAGATGTAATTGGCTAATCCGTTAATAAAAGTGTGTGCTACAACCAAGTTTAGGTTCTCGTAGAAGGAGTGAAAATGCATGAATTGTCTTATTTTTAGTTGTACTTTATGATTCCTAGAAATATTTTTGCCACTAAATTCTGCAGTTAACATGGTTTTTTTGTAGTATTCTGGCCACCAACTTTTGTAATCAATTACATCTTCAGTATTGACCAAACCACATTAAAACTGTTATTTTTACATTAAGTTTATATCAGCTTGCTGCCATGGTGTATATATCGTCCACTTTTTTAAATTTATCGAGAGAAATCAAACTGGAAAAATATCTTAACACAGTGTGGTTTTTATTTTGCGCTTCACAACCCTCAGAGAGAACATGAAGATATTTCACTAACGGCATGTTCTCTATACAATACCTTATTACAAATGAGCAAACTTCATTCGGACCCTTCGTACATTTACCCTTATAATACAGGGAAATCGGGAAAATCGTTGCTTTTCCTGTTTGATTATCGTTAATATAAAAAACGTTCACTGCTAACTGACGAAGATAGTAATCCTCTTGCACCGGAATTTGTGGTAGTAAGAGTTCTGCATAAAATCTATAGAAATAACCCCAGTTTTCTCGTTGGACTCGATCATTTCCTTAAGAAATTTCATTTAAGTTGAAAATTTCTTAGCTCGAAGTAGACGAATCATTTTCTCGGCGGCTGCAATTGTCTTTGTATCATCGTTTAAATGTGTAATCTTTATTTTCATTGCAAGCTCCACACACACACATGTGTCTACCTGAGGTTTTCCAAATGATAATTCAAAATATTTAAAAATTCTTCTGTAGTATGAATACTTAACAGTGGCTTATTCCGGAAATTTTTCTGTGAACATTTTGTATATCTAGTTTTTCATTTAAATAAGACTTTTCCTTGCTACTATAGTGAGCTGATTTTGTGGAATATGAATATGTTAACGAACAGCTTTGCCTGGGATAATTCTTCCTTGTTTGTTGAATGGTGATTTTTCTGCACTTAAAAAAATACAAGCCGCCTCACTATCCACTTGATCAACTGTTGCCAATTTACAAACGGTAATTTTTCTGTTAGGAGTTGATATGTAGTATACACAGCTGCTATTTCTATTAGGTTTTGAAGACTGACCAAATTCTTTTCTTCTACGTCGTTGCTTAAATTCAGTTGCGAAAATTAGGCTTTGTAAGTAAAAATCTTGCTTATTTTGTGTAGTCAGGTCTCTAAATCCTTGAAAAATCTGCATTTTTTCGTCGCTACTCATCGATGAAAGGCACTTTTTGCTGCACTTAAAATATAAGTACATATTAACAAATTAGATTGATCAGTCAACAAAAAATTGTTTTTAATGAAAACTTTTTATTAGAAAAGAACAAATTATCAACTTACTTGCAATCTTGGAGGATGGAGAAGGAACTACAGGAACATTTTTCCCCTTCCAATTAACGTATTCGTTTCCTTTGACTCTAGCTCGTTTTATTATTTCATTTCTATATTCGTAAAATTTTATTCCTTTTTTTTTTCTGATTAGGTAAATTAATATCGTTATGATCACTGTCGTTTTCATGCGTTTTAAAATATTTTTATCAAGATACACTACAAATAGGTAATCCACAATATAAGACTACTGTATTCGTATTTAATACACATTTATTTATCTACGTGCATTCACAACACAAGATTGAACTTGACTGAAAATTATTGGCATTATTGCGAAAAATTATAACGACATGCGCTCTGCATAGTAGAAACGCCTTTAGTCAGTTATTAAAACTTACAAACACCACCTAGGCAGTAATTACATGTAAGAGTGCTCATTACTTGGTATAACAATATACACACAAAAAATATAATATACACACAAGTACAAAACAAAAACACACAAAATAAAACACATTAAAAAAAAGACACAAGTTAATAAAATTTTAAAAATTGAGTCCATTACTTATCATACTTATTTATAACATTTCTTAATATCTCTTACACTACAGGTAAACAGGTCTATATCACAGATTTTTATTAACTCATTACACTGATATTGCATATAGTTTATTATTGCACAAGAATTATATGGACTACAAGAAAATAGGTCATTATTGTTTACCCTTAGGTTGACCTTTGCCACATAAAACCTAATAAAGTTGATCAAACCACATGTCTTATATTTAACATTGTTAATAATATTATGAATAAACACAACACAATACATGTTTCTTCTTTGCTCTAATGACTGCAAGCCAAATATTTGAAGCAACTCTTTTGATGGCGTAAAGTGAGTATACACATTGTATTTCTTAAGATATAAATACCTTAGAAATTTTTTTGTACCTTTTCTATATGATTAATATGAACTTTGGTTTCAGGAGTCCATACCACTGATCCATATTCCAAGTTTGGTCTGACTAAAGCGTTATATAGTCTAATGGTTGTATTTATACTAAAGTGTTTAGAATTTCTTATTACAAATCCCAATATTTTGTAGGCTTTATTAACAATATTTATATCGTGTTCATTAAATTTCCTGTTAGCCTGTAGGTATATTCCCAGATCTTCACATTTGGTTTTCCTAGATACTACACAATTGTCAATTCTATAATTATTTTGAATGTAATCAATTTTGCGAGTAAAAGATATGACTCCACACTTCTTAATATTCAAGATCATATTGTTGTCCCTAAACCATTCCACAACTGAGGTCAGGTCCTCCTGTAGTAACTGACAATTATTTGAAGTATGTATAGTCTTAAAAAGCTTAAAATCATCAGCATAGATCAGACTAGAAGAAAATTTAAGAGATTGTGGTAGTGAGTTGACAAAAATTAAGAAAAACAAAGGCTCTAAGTTGCTCCCTTGGGGGACACCAGATGTAGCCTGAAATTTATCTGATAAACACCTACCAATTTGGACTCGTTGAAACCCTGATTCCACATACCATTTTATAAATGTACAAGCATCATGCGAAAACCAAACTCATTCAATCTCGATAAAATAATGCCATGGTCAATCATATCAAATGCCTTTGAGCAGTCAGTCATTATTAAATCTAATTGGAGTTTATTATTTATTGCGTCACTAGCAAAATTAGAAAGAATGCACAGATTACTAGTTGTGGATAACCCAAGCAAAAAACCATGTTGTTCTGGAGCAAATTCATTTTCAAAATTTTTCAGTATATTCATATAGAGAATAGATTCAAATATTTTAGCCAGGGAATTAAGGATACTTATAGGACGATAGTCTTCTATATTGTTTCTATTACCTGATTTAAAAGCTCTAGTAATGGTAGTCATGAACTATGGTCTTTCTCTCATACATCGAAAAAACCATACCACTGTAGATAGGGTAAGTACGAATGCACTGACTAAAGGCGTTTCTTTAAAAAATGGGTATTTACAATTTTAAGGGTCCATTTTAGTTAAAAAAATGATTTTGGTAAAATTATGATTCATGAGGTTTCTCAAATAAGTGATTCAAATGTAGCCTTGTCAGTAAAAAATGTTTTAAAAAAAAAACGTTAAGGTCGTAGATTTTTTTTCGGTTCTCGAAATCCTGAACAGTAACTTAATGTCATGGCTGATAAACGTCGAGTGCTTGAATCAACTGTTACAATTTTAGGTCGTTTCACTTCACTTTTAAGCTTAAATTGTCCAGTATCTCCTAAAATTTTACTGAAAGTTTGGCGATTGGGTTGAAATCTGTCTGAGAACATTTCTCGATATCTTTGTACAGCAGAAAGACAGTAATAATTTTCGTATATATAAATATAGAGCATATCTCGCATTTCAAGAATAGTAAAATTTTTATACCGGGGAATTTTCACTTAATCAGCTTTTTACATTTTACGACAATTAGAATATTTAGCGACATATACTAGGTCGAAAGTATTCATTCAAATCAGAGCCAACTAGTTCCCGCAAATGCGACGAATTTAGGCTTAGAATAGACGAATTTAGGCGACAGAATAAAATTTATAAAAAATGTGTGAAATAGATATAAGTAACACTCAATTCGGATTTAGAAAGGCCTTGAGAATCAACCATGATCACCAGAAAAAGCTTATCTCTGTTTCATCGACTACCAGAAGACTTTTGATAGAGTCCAGCATGACACATTGTTGTATAAAACACAAAAAATGAAGCTAGACGGAAAAGATCTCCGCATAATTCAAAACCTTTATTAGCACCGAGAAGGAATCTTAAAATATTATAACCACACTACCAAAAGAGTGCGTATACAGAAAGATGTCCGACAAGGCTATGTCATGTCTCCATTGCTCTTTAACTTGTACCAAAGCTTGTACTCTAAATGCATATTTAAAAAAGCACTAGACGGCGCCAAAATTGGTATAAAGATAAACGGTAAATATAATGCTGGGAGTTTGATCGTGAGCTTCATCAGATGTTCATAGATTTTAAACAAGCATTTGATAGAGTATGTAGGGACAGACTCTGGACAGCGATGCAGGAACTTGGCTTTCCAAAAAAACTAGTCCGGTTGATACGGATGTGTATGGAACGGTTACGATGTAAGATGAGAGTTGGACAACAATACTCGGAGACACTTGAAATAAACAATGGACTAAAACAGGGAGATGCACTTTCACCACAACTCTTCAGCTTAGCTCTGGAGCACATAATCAGAAGTGCAAGAATCGAAAAACCGAATACAGTATTTCATCGAGAAGGACCAAACTTACTACTGGCATTTCCAGACGATATAGATCTAATAGGAAACACGCGATTAAGGATGAAGGAGACTTTCGTAAGGTTTGAGAAGGAAGCAGAGAAGATGGGGCTCCAAATCAACGAGAACAAGACGAAATATATGTATATTAGCCGCAATAACCAAAGCAGAGACAGAATCGGTCAGAACATTACCATCGATGGCTTTAACTTTGAGCGCGTTAGAGAATTTAAGTATCTTGGAACAGCAATAACTGAAGACAATAACGGATCACCAGAAATAAACAACAGGATTCAGGCCGGCAACAGATGTATTTTTGCCCTCCAAAACCTTATAAAATCAAAACAACTAACACGACGTACGAAGATACAGGTCTATAAAACAATCATACGACCCGTTGTGATGTATGGAAGCGAAACGTGGACGATAACAAGGGCAAATGAAGAGAGACTACGTGTTTGGGAAAGAAAAATCCTAAGGAAGATCTTTGGTCCGGTGCTTGATGAAGCATCAGGGCAATATAGGATAAGAACTATTAAAGAGCTTAAAGAACTTTACCCAGACGCCAGCATCATAAAAGAAATAAAGTCCAGAAGACTCCAATGGGCAGGACACCTTAGAAGACATTCTGACGAACGACCAGTAAGACTGGTGTGGGAGGAAGTCCCAACTGGAAGGAGACCACGCGGACGCCCTCGTCTCCGGTGGCGAGATAATATAGCAGGAGACCTAAGCACTATGGGCGTGGAGAATTGGATGGAGGTTGCTCAAGACAGAAAACAGTGGAGGCATGTTGTCGACTCGGCTAAAACCCACGAAGGGTTGTAACGCCACGGGAGTAAGCAAGTAAGTAAGGTAAATATAATAACAATACCAGCTATGCAGACGATACCATTCTCAGAACAAAAAAAAATTGGAAGACTTATAAAATATACTAGATACAGTTAATAATGCAAATTAAGCAATGGAACCATAAATCTTTAAAAAACTAAAACAGAGGGGATTAGCACAACCGATGGAAATTGCAAATCACATTGACCTAAATATTACTCAGTCAGAACAAGTTCACAAATTCAAATGCATTGATTATAATGAGGTTTTTATACATGATTAACAGAAAATAGAGTAACAGTACTTTTTAAAATTTATTTTTCAATTCTTAAGATAAATATTTCTGATTATTTTCGGACTATTTTTAACAAAAAATATGGGAAAGGATCCCCAGCGACCACTTCCTGCCGAAATCGTTATCGTTGTTTATATACTTTCTACCCCAACCTTAATCAAACAGATTTTTTTACTTCCGTGTGTAAGTGTGAGTGCGTGTATCCCTCATCAGGGAAAAAAGTGCCGCCTCCCGGTGTTTGGCGGCGCCCGGAAAACCGTCGCCGACGTAATCCCGCGCTTTTTCACCCACCGCCCGCCACATTCCGAGTCAAGTGAAAGTCACATTCACATTTACGCGTACAAATCTTCACGCAATGCCCTCGAAATTATGATAATACTCCCGACATCGTCGCCTTCGTCGATTTCAATATCAAAAATGGAATAGGACACTTTTTCACCACAACGCGATTCCGTCATAGGCCAGTCAATCAATAAATATTTCTTTGTATTGCATACTTTTATATATTATGTAAATAATATATTATTATTATTAAATATAGCCATAGCCAATAAAATAAACACTGTAGGAAAAATATATGACTTGAAGATAAATGCTGAAAAAACTAAATGCATGGCAATAAAAAAACGCACTTTTAAGAACACAACTGCAAGTAGATAAAGATCCAATATATAAATAAAAAATAAAAATAAAAACAAAAACGTTTTTTGCCATTATTAAAAGTTACATTTTAACTCATTATCATATTTTCTTCACGACGCCCCGATCTTGCACCGCCTGATGTGGATGGTTCCTCTTCTCGGATTCCTGGGCTTCTGCTGTTGGCTTCCTGGCTACTTCTTCTGTAGATACTGTTTGTGGCATTGTATATACTTTCCTGGTTGACTGTTCTTCGACAACCATCCGGCTAGACCCTGATCAAGTGGTCGATCAGTTTATTAGTATTTCTGAACATCCTCTGGGCCCTGTTTATCTTGAGGATGTCCGTGGTCTTACGGAGTCTTCTTTTGGCCTGGTGGAAGATATTCTGGTCCTTTTCTCGGCTACCTCCCTCAGTGGTGTGTACTAGAGCCTTTCTTTGATGGTTGCATTGGATATTCTATATTCCCATGATCCGTCTATATTCTTGTAGCATGATGTTTCTGTGGATGATTCTAGTCTCCTCCAGTGGGTCTTCGCTATTGAACTCCAAACTGGAACTGCATACAATATCACCGATCTAACGTAGTCCTGGTACAACTGGATCTTCTTCGCCTTCGTTGGTGGACTGGACCTGAAAACATAGGGAAGTATTAGTTTTTTAGCAGCATTAGCTTTTACCTTGGTTTTTTGTGTATGCAAGCGGAAGTTAAGTCTTCTATCGTAGTGGACGCCTGGGTATTTAACTGAATCTCCTGCTTGAATCCTGTTTCCTTCTACTATTATTTTATGCACTGGTGGGTAGTGTTCCTGTGTGAATACGATGAATTGCGTCTTCTATGCGTTGATTTTTATCTTAAATTTGTCCGAGAATTCCGTGATTATTCCAAGGTGGTTTTCCATATTTCTGATGATTCTTCTGTCATCCTTGCCAGTTGTATATTACTGTATTATCCGCGTAAAGGGCTGTAGAAGCTTTTGGATCAGTTGGTAGATCTAAAACAAAAATATTGTATAAAATGGGTGAAAGAAAACTGCCTTGAGGTATCCCTTCCTGGATTTCTTGGATAATCGACATCTTTTGGTCTGCTGAAATATAAAAAGTTCTATTAGATAAATACATATCACACATGTTAATTAAGTAGTCTAGCTTTGTCCATTTTGAAGATTGGTGCCTTTTTCCAAACCATGTCGTATACTTTTTCTATGTCCAGTATGGCCATTCCTGCCCTTTGTTTTCTGTTGAATCTTATCTTCGTATCGCTGATTATTCTTGCTAGTTGAAGTTAGCAGTTTCTTCCTTTTCTGAGTCTAAATTGGTCTTCTTAGATGATTCTTCTTCTTTCTGCATGCTTAATCAGTCTTTTGTATATGATTATTTCCAGGATTTTTCCGATTGTTTCTAGGAGAGCAATTGGCCTGTAGCTTTCTGGTCTTCTTCCATTATCTTGGCTTATTTTCAGTTGTAAGGAAAGTGTCCTTTTTCCAGGAGTATTTGAGGATTAAGTACAGTTGTACTATGATCTTCTTTGGTAGCTCCTTGAGGTTGATCTTGTGTATTACTTCTGGTCCCGGTGCTCTGCTTTTTTTAGTTTCCTGATGATTTTGGCTACTATATTTGGGTTGTTATAGTCTTCTTCTTTTATTAAGAATTTGTTTCTTCTTTTGATCCTGGCGCATTCGTTGTTGACTTCTTCTCTTGTTCTTGCATCTGACATGTCCTGGTTCTGTCTGTGTGTAGCTGCCATTTTTCTTGCTATGGCATCCACTTTTGAGTTTCGAAGTATATTTCCTTGTTGTATATGATTTGGAGCATCTTTTGTTTTCCTCTTCACTTGGCTTACAACATTTTCCATACGTGTCCTTGGTTTTCTTCTACTTTCCTGATGTTGTGCCATTGGTTTTCAGTAAGACTTCTAAGTCTTACCTTTATCTCTTCTGATAGTGTGTCTCCGTAGTCCTTGAATTCCTGTCTTCTTGTCCTCTGTAAAGATTTTCTGGCCTTATTTCTGTTATTTATGAGGCCCTGCAGTTCGGTTGGAAGGACTAGTCTTTTGTTGTTTGTCATAGGTTTTGGTACGTTGTCCTCCATGACTTGTTGAGTTTTTCTTGTTATCTCCTCGATTTTTTTTTCGACTTCTAATATAAATTGGAATTCCCTCTTCATTTCGATTTGGTTGAGTGACTTCTGTAGTTTGGCCAATTTTCATCCTTCCATCTTCATCTTTCCACCGGATCGATAGTGGGAAGGTCAAATCTTGATGTCATCTTTCCGGTAACTGGTTTGTGATCAGAACTGCATTCAAAGTTGGCCCTGACATCTTCCATAATAACTTTTTTTTTTGATGAAAAAGTCTAACGTAGAGTTGTGTTGTCCTCTCATTGGTCAAGATCAGCTTTCGTCAAAATGAAAAAAAAATTAACAGCCACGACATAAAATTGGAAATAAAAGTTCGTTTACTAAAATGCTACGTATTTTCGGTTCTTTTATATAACGTGAAGTCATGGACCTTACCTAAAGCATCACTGAAGAGACTCGAAGCATTTGAGATGTGGTACTATAGACGCATGTTGATGATTTCCTGGATAGACAGAATTACCAACGAAGAAGTACTACATAGAATGGGTAAAGACCGCGAAGTAGTCGTACCATAAAACGTCGCAAACTCGAATACCTGGGCCATATAATGCGCAATGAACAACGATATGACCTACTTCGGACCATACTTCAAGGTAAAGTGCATGGGAAAAGAGGTCCAGGACCGAGAAGAATGTCCTGGCTGCATAACCTGCGAAAATGGTTTAACTTAACAACTACCGGACTTTTCAGGGCAGCAGTCAACAAAGTCAGAATAGCCATGTTAGTGTCCAACATCCGTAACGGATAGGCACCATAAGAAAAAGAATTGGGTTTATTCTTGCAGACTCGTCTAGTACAAATAACATCCGATTTCTGTCTTCACAATATCTAAGTAGAATTGTTCCATCTCTTGTATCCGTATTGCATCCCCATGATGTGTGTTGAAATCTCCGGCTAGGATGACGGTTTGTACTGAGTTTAGCATGGCATCTAATTCTTCAAGTGCTGGATCTTCTCATCCTTTCCTGTAAATAGAAAACATGTTAGTAGTACCTATTTTAATACCTACATTGTGATGAACGACCAATGGGATCCTCAACAAGAAATAAAATGGCGTACTGAACAAGCAAGACAAGCTTTTATCAAATTTAAATCGCTACTATGTAACCGCAATCTCTCCTTCAATCTCCGCTACAGGATGGTTAAATGCTATGTATGGTCCATATTGTTATACAGCATAGAAACACGGACGTTAAGAGTACCTTCCATTAATAAGTTGGAGGCCTTCGAAATGTGGACATTACGAACAATGTTCCGCGTACCATGGACAGATAGGGTGAGAAACGAGGAAGTCTTAAGAAATGCAAATACTGAGAGAGAACCACTCAATCTGATTAAGGTACAAAAAATTGGATACCACAGCCATATTCTGACTGGAAAAATACGCAATCCCTCAACTCATTCATCATTCAGAGAAAGATTGAAGGCAAGAGAGGAGTAGGTAGCAAACAAATGGCGTAGCTACGGAACATAAAAAACTGGACAGGCATAAATAACACTGGCGATCTTTTGCATGTCGCAAAAGATAGACGTCTGGCCTTATTTTGGGTTTCTGATATCCTCATAAATTTAGTTTTTTTGGTGTTTCTTGATAATCTACATTCTTCTCCATACTCAACTATCTTGTTCAGTAGCTTTTGGAGGCCTTGGAGGTTGATTGCTATTATGACAGTATCGTCCGCATATCTAATGTTGTAAATTGGTGTTCCATTAGTATGCCATTAAATAGTTCCATTAAATAGTAGTGGTGACAATACACACCCCCGTTACACTTTTCTTTTAGTAGTATTTTCATAGAAGTAGTACATTCTTCTATAGTATGTTCATTAATGCGTATGTGTGCCTGCTGTATATAATATAGATTTGTTATAATTCGAAGGTCATTGTATTGTAATTGTTTTGCCTTGACGACCTCCATTAGCTCTTTGGGTGTGACTTTATCAAAAGCCTTGTTGTAATCTATGAAACAGACATACATATCTTGGTTCATCCAAGCATCTCGGGATTAGTACGTTAAATGCAAAGAGAGCTTCACGGGTATCTACACCTCTACGGAATCCAAATTGGGTTTCTTCAATATTAATAATTCTTCAATAATAATATATTTATCAAGTATTTGGTAAATGCGTTTATGGATGATCTTTAAAAACTGCATAATCATCATATATTAGAAAGTCAATAATGCTACTTTAAAATGTTTTTATTCTCCGATAAATAGTGAGAATCAAAATAAGAACTAAGCACCGATACTTACTTTTCCATGAAATTTGTCAATTTCTTTTTAACTGCTACTGCTTTCTTGCTTTATATTAATTAATTCTTTTTTTATATTTCTTTCTTGGACTTTGATTGGCTTTTTTAACTTCAAATTGCTTTGATTTTTTAATTGCTACGGGGCAGAATAGTGGGCATTATCAGAACCAGAAGCAAATAAAAGAGAAATAAAATTGGTTCCGTCAATTTATATTTTACATCTGATGGGTCCTTTGCTGATGAGTATTGTTTTAATTGGTTTCCTGAGCTAAAATGACCATGTTTAATTTCTTTCTCATTATGATAAATCTATACACCAGTCTTTGTAAGTCCTCCTCGTTTCTTGCTGTTAGTATGGTGTCGACTGCATTGCATAGGATCTTAGTTTCTTTTTTTTTTCCATCTTATAAAACCTTTATCTCTCTTCTTTGCAGTTTTAATCATTTCATCCATTATGAGACTAAAGAGTATAAGACTTAAGGAATGTCCCTGCCTTATAATTAGGACCTACAAAGAAGAAGAAGAGGCCGCCCAGCAAAAAGATGGCTAGGAAAAAGAAATTTGGATAAAGATTCTTGTAATGATAAAAAATAATAGCGTAAGGGATGCGAGAAACGTTCAAGTTTACATAAACGTCCAATCGCTAGAATATATAAATTTTTAATACTAGCCAAGTTTCTCCAAATTTCATTAGAACTTAATTTCCTTTGTATTTGTGCAAAACTATAAACTTGCGACCGCATAAGACAAGATTATATAAATTTCGAGCTTTTCCTTTGCCGGACTATTAAAAAAAATGAAATAGGACAGTTTTCTTGAACGTTGATCCAATTCGAAAGGCAATTGTCGAGATAGGGCCTGAACGGCTCGCACTCAAAACACTTTCGGCTGTTTAGGTTATGAGTTAAGGTAATTTTTCAACTCGGAATTTGTATGTGTTATACAATAAATCCTACTTTTTTAAGGCTTTAGTATATTTATCTTTATATACTGCGACCTATTTTTATAATGGCAATAAGAAAAAGTGGTGTAGATTCGTATTTTTCGCCAATGGCTTTGGTCAGAGTCTACAAATTTAAAAACTTATACAAAATTTAATCTTATAAGAAGCTAAATTAAATATTTTTCTAGAAAACAAAACCAGGACACTTAAATATGATTACACTGAATGATCGATTAAATACTATAAATGGTACAAGAGAACCTTTATAAAAATAATGCATTTTTATATAAATGAACATATTAAACCACCAATATAACAGATTCAAATATAAAAAGAAAAAAAAATGGAGTACAGCAGGGTTATTAAAGTAAATAATAAAAAGAACAGTCTATGAGCACAACACATAAATATACCGGTGGCTAAATAAGTTGATAAATATAATAGTGAATATAATCATACCAAGCATGTCAAAAGAATAACTGAAAATAATCACTATACAGTGGAATTGTCCGTCTTTCTATCAACCGTCATCTCTGTTAACCGTCAGGGTTCATACATAACTTATATTGACTTCTTCTTTTTATAGTGCTCTATCTATCCAATTGGTGGATGTTGGCGACAATTCTGCGACATTTGTTGTATGATCTGTCCAGGGAATCTTAAGTCTTCTAAACACACACATTTCAAAGGTCTCCGATCGGTTCATCTCTTTAGCCTTTATGGTCCAGGTTTCTACACCATATAGAAGTATGGAGTAAATATAACATTTTACAAAGCGATATCGAAGCGTTAAGTTAAGGCTTCTGTTGCTTAGCAAGGTTCTCATATTACTAAATTCTGTGCTGGCTTGCTTAATCCTGATACGCATCTCCATGTCTAGTTCTAGATCTTCAGTTATCTAACTACCGAGATATCTGAACTTAGGGACCTTTTGGATGTTCTTATTGTTTACTCTTACATTTAATTGAATATTTCGTGTTCTACTAACCACCACCATTATCTTCGTCTTGTCTATATTAATCTTCAAGCCCAGTCGTTCTCCTTCAGTGTTTATTCTATCCATTAGTCATTATAGCGCTTCTTGACTATCAGCTATTATGACTGTATCATCAGCTTAGTGAAGATTACTAATAGTCTGTCCGTTGATTTTGATTCCATCTTCAGTGTCACTTAAGGCTCTATCGAAAATCGTTTCAGAGTAGAGATTAAAAAGGAGGAGTGACAGAACACAATTCTGTCGTACACCTTTTTCGATTGAGAAATATGATGTAGGTAGATTCCAGTCGTACTTTCACAGATGCCACTTGATTCATATAAAGGTTGTTTATGATTTTAAGGTCATTCTCATCTATGGAACGTTTCTGGTGCAATCTTACTAATTCAGAATGATTGACACAATCGAACACCTTCTGGTAATCTATAAAGCAGAGAAAGACATATTTTTGCTAGTCTCTGCATTCCTGAAGTAGGATAGTTAAGCTATAAAGTGCTTCTCTTGTGCCAAATCCTTGTCGGAAACCAAACTGTGTGAGGCTAATGTCTCTTTCACATCTGTTGTATATTCTTGTGAAAATTATCTTTAAGAAAACTTTGAGGACCTGGCTCAATAAGCTGATTATTCGGAATTGGTCGCAACTATTAGCGTTTGGCTTTTTTGGGATTGGTATAAAGGTTGATTGAAGCCAGTATTATGGTATTTGATTGGACCCATAAATGTCATTAAAAAGATTTACCAAGCCGTCTATATTGTCTTCATTTAACATTTTTAGAACTTCTATATGTCGTCTGGGCCTGGTACTTTTCTAAATTTGTTCTGTTTGATTGTCTTAACAACTTCTGACTTCAATATTTTGGGGAAGGGTCATGGACGTATAAATAAAGATGGACTAGGCATGATCTGCACTCTGTTCACCTAAATTTGAAGTCGAAAAGTTTGTAGGCGCGGGGAAAGAGACGAGGTGATAGACTGTGACTTACCCTTTTAAGCCAGCGGCGTACCTTTCAATATTTGAAAGTTATTTGAAACAGTTTTTCCACTTGAATAAATAATGACTATTGGTTTGATTGCTTTTATTTTTAGTATCGTAAACATATGAAATATTTTGAATAAGTGAGAAACAACAAACGGTGAATAATTTTAATTTTCAGTGTATAGAAATATATTTATAAAAATTAATTTAGACAAAAGAATAAAGATGGAGTAAATAAAATCGTAAATTACTTTATATAATATTTTATTTAAACTAAAATAACACACAAACAATAAAGAGTTTAAAAAATTCTTCCCCACACATTAACCTGTTCAGGGTATTGAGTATGTTCTTCTCTTATCCAGTTAGTGATAAGTTAAAAAAATATAGTAAATTATGGTATATAAATCCAGCTTAATTGTTAATTGGCAACATTAGTATGTCACCTTAAACATAGCAGTAAACAGAAGAAAGATAAAAATTCAGAAATATGTATTTAAGAAAATATTAATAAACGTAATAAAACCATAAACCATTGTTTAACGAAACATAAACAACAAACCACATATACAACAATATATAAAACACATTAAACCTTATGGAACGGGTAGGGTTCAAAAATAGAAATAGCTTTATTCTCACTTAAAATTATACAATTTCATGGACAAAGCTTACAAAAATTAAAAAAAAAACAACAATAACAATGAAAATTTAGTAAAATTACAAAAATCGTCAATATCACAAAATAAAAGATAGTAAAATATAGAATTCATTGCAAAATCTTCATATGTTTCTTGGCCTTTTCAGGTGTTGAAAAATCGCTGCTAGACATTTGTTCAACGGTTTTATTTTTAAAACATATACTTAATTAGATAATCATAATCCTTGTTTTTATAAATTAAACTAAAAACTCACTTTTTATAAATATTACGTGGAACATATGAAAAAGTATTATCACCAAGTAACAACTCTACAGTTTCAGTTTCTGATGCTGTAATGGTGCTCGAAGATGCATTTTCTAGATCTATATTTTCCTTGTCTTCATTGTCATTTAAACATCTAGAATATTCAATTTATGTACATTAAAGAAAAATATTAAAATTGGTTTTAAGATTGAAATAATCTCATACAAAATTTAGCCAAAACTTACCTCCTTTTTAATAGTTTAGGAGAATTAGATTTTACATTAAATCCCAAGTCTATCTCCATATTACATTCTTCAGTATCAATAAATTTTCTAAAATAGTGTGAGTAATTTTAATATTAAAATGGGCAAAAGTATAGAGAAAGTGCCAATGAAGTTAGCTATAAATGTCATGTCAAATTTGTGTTTACCGTATTGCCATGTCCTTATTATGTATATGTTTTATGCCTCAGATATGCTTTGAAAAAGTACATTTGTATTATATTATTTTATGAAATTGGGTATTTTTTAAATTTTATTAAATTTATATAAAATACGAACGAGTGAATATTTGTTTCTTTTGGTATTAGTTGCACTTAGTTACTAGAAAAAAAATATAATTGGTCTTTGGTAGATTAGCAAATAAATTTGGCAATACTGTCAAAACTTTGAAAAACACTAGCTGCTAGATTGCAACAGATGTTCAGCAGATTTTAATTTTATAACTATTTTCTTATAATTTTGTTATGAAATGGTACCTGAATATATGCTTAAAAAATTGAAGTTAATTTAAATTATAATAAATTAAATTTAAATTAATTAAACTTCTTTTAAAAACTTAAAAATAATGTTTAGTAACATTAATTAATATTATATCGCATGCTCTTTCGTGATTTATTTGTGATATGGCAACACTGCCAACTACAATCTGTCAATAATTTGTAGCTAACTTCATCTGCACTTTCTCTATACTTCTGCTTTAAAATGAAATAGGTAATCAAAATCCACATTTAGATTTTATTTGTAAATTTAATAAACAAATTCGATACAAACCCAGCTTTTTGAACGTCCATAAAAATCATCCTTATCAATACTACTGGAAGCTGTTTCTTTATTTTCCATATCGTTTGTGGAACTGGAACATTGAATTAATAAAAAAAAAGAAAAAAGGCATGCTATCAATATTATGGAATATGCTACGAGTATGCATTATATTTTTGATTAAATTTAATTTTCGTACAATGAACATAACCTATAGGTATGTTTGACTTTAAATGTAAGCTTAATATACGTCAGTGTTACCATATACTCAATTATTTCACACTCTCACATATAAAACTATGGGCAAGATTTATATTATATGAAACATGGACGTATATCTTTATTTATACGTCCATGATATGAAATGAAAATTTAAAATTGAAAAATACATATATAATTAAACAAAAACGTGAAAAATACATATATAATTAAAAGCATTAAAATTATACCTATAAATATTATAAAATAAAATTCTTGCATTATTAAATATCTTCCATTTCTTCATTTAAAAATACTTATATAATAAAAACCATTAAGAATAGTTTACGAAACTTTAAAAACTACAGAATAAAGTAAAGTTAAATGAAAATAAAAAAAATAGATCAAACAAAAGAATACACTATATATTTAGCTATATTTAAAGTAAAAAATACTATTTTATGAATGCTTTTTAATATGAATTCAAAAATTGTGGCTTCTCATAACAAAACATTATATAAAAATTAATGGGAAAATCACAGTAGTTGGCTGTATACTATCGTTTAAAAAACTTATACAGAAGTAAAAAACTTCACATTTGTATTTAGATATATACCTAAATACAAATGTGAAGTATTTTATTTCTCTATAAGTTTTTTAAAACATTATATATAATTTCGTCAAAGTATCTTTCTATTTTAAAAACTCCTATACTTTATACAAAAAATGTGGCAACTTCGATGCCAAGGTTATGTTCATTGTACTCAAATTCAATTTAGCCTTATAATTATTATACTCTGTATGGTAAATTACATAGAAATTCATTATAGTTACCTTGGTTCTGGTGATTTATGGTAAATATTTATTGGAACAGTTCCTTTCCTCAAAATAACCCGTCCACTTGGCTGTATAATTAGATCATGCTTTTTAAAGTGTTCTGAGCAGACCGTAGCATTTTTTGATATGTGTTCTTTGTTTAAGCCAAACACAGACAACCACATATCGAACAGCAGTTGATTCTTTACTGGGAACCTGCATATATTTCATTGAAATTAATATATTTATAGCAATTATAGTGTAGATTAGAAAAAATAAATAAATGTATTTATAATACTACAAAATTAAACTTCAATTCATGTCAAGCATTAAGTAATATCACATCCCTGTACTACGCCCATGTACATAATTTCGATGTTTATAGTACTTACAAATGAAATGACAGTTCTGGATGTAAATATGAAGATTTCTTGCATACAACACAGTAACGCACCATTATTACACTTAACTATAAACTATTCTTCAATTCTAATTTAAAATATATTAACAAATTCACTAAAATATCACAAAAAGGAAATTATCAACTTAAACGTAAACAATAACAACGCCATCTTCTTTTTCGCCAAATCGCTAGGATTGGTTGATATTACCAATGATGCCAAGTTTTACAAAAGTTAAGATTATCAGAATATATTTTCTTTTAATAAATTAAAAAATTAATTTTTTTCTTTTAATTCCTTGGTTGCGAAATGAGTATATCTAAAAATAGTTTATACTAAGTAGATAATACATTTTTACTTATAGATTAAAAATAAATTATACTAAAAATCGAAAATTATTTCGAAGATTGACTCGGAAAAAAAAATAATATGACAACGTCAAATTAGGGATTTGTGCCTATGACTGTGAATATCTCGTGACTTCAAGTAAATATGTAAATAGACCGGTCCATCTTTATTTATACGTCCATGGGAAGGGTTCACTTTTATATTCACTTTCAGAGTTTCTTCTAGTGTTGTCTGAGTGTAGTTGCTGTGTGTAGTTTCTCCAATGTTGAAGTAGATCTTTGGAATCAGTAACTAATTTATTGTCCTTCACAATACTGTTAAAACTGCAAAGTTTTGTCTGACTTGTTACTTTTTTGATGAGTTTATGTATGTTAAAGTGATCATGTTTTTCTTCCAATTCCTCCATTTCTACAAATTTGTCAAGCAGCTTGAGTAAACCAACAAAGTGGATCAAAAATTCTGCGCAGTGTTAAAGAAAAATGTGGGATATCTATTATATAAGGAAAATGGTTCAAATAAATAATATTAGATGGGGTATTGTAAAGATAATTTAATTTTACAGATATAATTACCCTGAATTACCTATACAATATTTTAAGTTTGCTCTTTTAACTTTATGTGAAGTAGAAAAATTATTATTAGATAGACGGCACAGTTTTTTCTCTAGAAAATTTAGACAAATATTTAATACTATATAGTTTTAATTGTGATAATAGCATAATAAAGAATGATGATGATAAATGATGATGAATCAAAGAATAAATGAATATAATGATCTAGAGAATACAAGTTTCAATAAATATTTTTTGTGACTTTAGCATAAAACAAATTAAATACCTTTAATAAGTATTACTGCGTCTTTTTTATTTATAAATGCATAAAACCATAAAAAGCATATTTTAGTGCATACTGTATTATTCACCTATTTTTGTGCATATTTCCATGTATATTTTAGGGTTTTTTAAGTGTAGATTTGACACTTTAATATTTGTTATAAATTCTACTATCCAATTGTAACCTAAAATTGATTCATTGTGGTGAATTTTTTGTTTTTTTTTTTAGTAGCATTAGACATCATCATCATCCTGGCTTATTCACTCCTGGCCGAGTGTTTGCCTCCCTTTTGGGTTCTCTGATTCATTTATTGCAGAGAATTAGTCTGCTGTTGTTTTTTTTTTGTATTATTATAGCAGCTTGTGTGACTTGGCCCTGTCTACAATTTTCCTCCATTATTTCCGGTCCTTACAGCGCTACTTCCAATTGTAGATTCTCAGCTTCTTTATGTCTCCTAAGACTTGATCTCTCCATCTTGTTTTGGGTCTCCCCTTTGGTCTCTTTGTTGTTGGTCTCCATCCATTATTCGCTTTAGCGTAGAGTCTGGGTTAGCTCTTTCTGTGTGCCCAGCCACCTGAGCCTTTGCGTTCTCACGAACTTGATTATATCTTCACCATCGATGACTTCTTTAATTTCTTCATTGGTTAATCTTCTAAATTCGCCTACACTTATCCTCACCGGTCCCATTATTCGTCGAATTACCTTTCTCTCTAAGATTTTCAACCTCATTTCATCTTTTTGTGTTAGGCACATCGTCTCTACACCATAGGTGATCACTGGCATGATTGCAGTCTTGTAAATTTTTAATTTGGTTTTCTTACTCATGTGCTTTTCTTTCAGGAATTTTTGGTAGTTCCAGTAGGTTTTATTACCAAGTAGGATGCGTTCATTTATTTCATCCCTTCTATCATTTCTGTCATTCACCATCACTCCCAGGTATTTGAAACGGTGTACTCTTTCAAATGTATATGCATCAAGCTTAATTTCTTTCTCTATGTTCGTATTCTCTCTTGAACACTTGAGGTATTTCGTTTTGTTTTGGTTTATTACTAGCCCTCTCTTCTTTGCTTCTTTATTTAGTATTAGTATTATGTTCTGCATGGTTTTTAAATCTCTAGTAAAGAGTGCAATATCGTCTGCATACGCTATCAGTTGGGCTGAAGATTCGATAATCGTTCCCATAATTTTGGCTGCTCTTACTGGCCCCTCTATGGCAATGTTAAATAATGTTGTTGACATGAAGTCTCCCTGTCTGACACCTACCTCCATTTGTACTTCATCTGACGGGCCTTCCCTTGTTAAGATTCGTGCCTTGGATTCCTTTATCGTCATTTTCGTGAGACTTATTAGTTTTTCTTGGATGCCAAATTTATTCATATTCTTAATTAGTTCCTCCCTTATTACACTGTCAAAAGCTTGCTTGTAGTCAATAAACAGTATATGTAGATTTATTTTGTGCTAGTAACTTTTTTCAACGATTTTCGTTACAATGTGTATTGCATCCATTGTTGACTTACCTTCTCTGAATCCATGTTGGTATTCACCTATTTTTGTTCTAGTTTCTTTTACTATTCTTTGTCTTATCAAATTAGTTAATATTTTGTACATTGTATTTAATAACGTGATTCCCCTGTAGTTAGTGCATTTCGTCTTGTCGCCTTTTTTAGGGATTGGTGTTATCAGACCACAATTCCAGTCGTTCGGCATGCGTTCTTCTTCCCATATTCGCATTAGACATAGTACATATTTTGTTACAGAAGTGTCTAAATTTGCTCTAAAAAAAGTGGTATCTGGAACATTCAATGTGTTTATGCACCTATTAAACCAGCCAAATCATTGCGTAAGTTTTCACTTCGAAATCCTAAATGTTGTAACTTCAAACTTGTAATATAAGATTTTTAGTACAATTACTATGAAAGTATTAATTTTATACTGCAATATATTAAAATTTTACGATATATTTCGACCTTTCAGATCGTAAAATTTTACGACCGGACACACACGCTTTTCAAAACAATTCTGTAGAGATTTTTAGGAGAATACATGACAGTTTATTATGAGAATGATTATATATTTAACAAAATACCAAAATATCTGGTATATTTTATTTAAAAACATTACATTTGAAGAAAAACGCTGTCTCATCATGGAAAATATATAGAAAATCAAAATAAGCATTAGGAAATTATCGTTATGTGATCAAAATAGTTTATTAATTTGATATTAGAGGTGAATTTTAATAAATTTGGTATATATACAGGAGCATACATATACCATTAGAATAACACGAATGGATGTAAAAAAATTAAAGTTTCTACTAAAGGTAAATTTCTGTTTCTACTTCTTCTTTCGCTGCTGCCTCAATGTCTTCCTTTATTCCTGTTGGTGATGTTTTCCGAGTACCGTTCTGCAATTGTTTCATCTCGCAGCTTTTGTACATTTCATTTTTTTGATCCATTTTACTAGCATTCATCATATTTTCCAAGCCTGAAGAATATCATTGTCTACATTTTTTCTAAATAACTTTTTGGATATCTGTATCCTAATAGATTTGCAATGGCGTACTAAAAACTCACCCTTTATACGTCTCAAAACACCTTTAAACTATATATTTTCCTAAAAACCAGTGTCTTACAACAAAAACCTCGAATAAAGTAACATTTGAAGGAAACTGGAGTTTTTGTAGTTTCATGTTATCTATGTATCAAAACTAAAAACATTTTTTTTTTTGTAATAAAAAATATAATAAAACATTATGTTCAATTAAAATTATATATTTATTCAATGCAACTTTTACAAAACATATTTGAATGATTAGGACAAATAAATATCTTACGTGCTTGACATCTTGTTTGAGATTTTCTGTATTTTTCCCATCGGCAGTCTTTACACCTTCCACGTTTTGGACTTTCATTTGCATTTCCACTTGTTCCAGCTACTACATATAAATTTATTTGGATTTTTTGTGAAACGTTGTCATTCGGGTAGTTCGGCATTCTCTGTTAAATTATATGCCAATTCTTTTATAAAAAGCCTTCTTTATATAGTTTGTTATATTGAGGATTTACATGCATATATAACACATAGGCGTTAATTACCGCCAAATCTAAAATATTATAAAATAAGCAAAGAAAGTGGCCACATTCTAGTTCCTCTTTTGCAGGTATAAGCTGACGCTAATTTATCTATTGTATCTATACCTCCTTTGGTTCTATTGTATTCTAAAATACAATAGATTTACCCTTTTTAAGGACTATATGAAACTAAAGTCATATTCTTCTGAAACCCAAAAATTGATGATAGAGCTTCTTTACTTTTATTTAATAAAAATTCAAGTGCAATAAAAGTTTTGTTCTTTCGTAATGTTCCAATTAGTGTTAGTTTACGTTTTAATAATTCAGTCGCTAAATTGTAGTCAGTAAAAAAATTATCCGTGGTTATGTTTCTAGCAGAGTTCTGAACATCTTTTATAAGTCGTAAAACCACATTTCTGCCCTGATGTACGTCACGGTGCTGATTTTCTGCTTTTCCTGTATACACTTATGTACAATACACATACGCAGTATTGACATCAAATAAAAGTCATAATTTAATTCCATATTTCCCACGTGATTTTGTTGGAATATACTGTCATACTTCGCGTCATAAAAAACTGGTGCAACTTTTATAACCGAGAATCGGGTTTTTTAAATTATGTAAGTTGATCTTGTCACATATGTCATTCTAATTTCTATGGCAACGTTGACAATTCAAGACAATATTATATCAAATCAGCTAAAAGGAGGACTGTGCGACAGAAACATTATAAAATTACAGTAGATGCATTCCAATGTTCCCTGTGCCAATACCCTACGTTTAAGATCCTTTAAACATTTTGGACATTAACGCAACCCTCTCTCTGGTTATTAACCGACGTTCTTTTTTTTATTTAGAATTAGTGCAATTCCGTTATCTGTGATGGTAACAACGAATTGATTCACGAATCAAGTCTGAATATAGGTTTACATTGGGAAAAAAAGTGTACCAGTTTTATATGACGGGAACTGTACCTCTAAATAAGTCATCGACAGTGAGGTATTAATATGAAACAAACATTTTGGGAAGTTGTGCTACAAACAAATCCAAAAAATCTCTAATTGGAGCTACTTTGTCGTGCCTTCGTCGAGTAAGTCTATCCTCTTTATTATAAAATCACAAAAAGCGGCTGATATTACAAAATCGATTCAGATACATAGTAGCTCTAAAAATGTGCCTACCATCAAAATTGCTACCTCCAAAGTTCCTGCAGAGATTTTCCGACACATTTATGAATACCAGCCAGAAGAAGTAAATCATTTCATCATTGAAAAACAACCTCATTGAAGATATAGGTTCATCGGTAATTCATTGAGTGGGATATCTGGTGGGACCTGGCACATGATTTAGTATATTGATGGGTCTAAACAATATACAACGCAATTAGTAAAGCCCACAAATTCAGTAAGAAAATATGTGTAGCACTTGAGCCACCACCTACATTACACGTGACTGAGGTGGTGGATATTTGTTCCAAACTGTCCCATCGCGAGCAGTATATTGGAGATCTTGTTCAGGTACTTCTATTCCATTTTCCGAATTTTCGCTTTCATCTTTGTCATCATCAAGCGTAGATACATGATCTTCTTCTGAAACTTCTTCATCTACTAACGGTTCATCATTAGTTTCGGTTTCTAAATTGGTAGATTCACCTTCATTTTCTGCATCTTCTGCAAGGATTTTTCTCTTCCGTGAGTCCTCTCCTGGAGCTCATTTTTAAGCAAGCGCTTGTTATTCTGTTTTTCAAAAATTATTGTGAACCACACTTTCAACTCTAAACTTCAAGCGATCAAGTCTGGTACAACACTAAAGATACTTGACAAACGCTTCTGAAAACAGAACCAATAAAATCAATGGATAAAATTAAATAAATCTCAGAAAAATAAACAAAACAAACATAACGTACATTTGGAAAAACTTCTTTGTACAGGTGGACCCATGAACAACAGATGTATTTCTTTCATTTCAAAGAAAACCAAACTGATATTTCAAAACGAAATTACGTTAAATTTTATATAAACCTTATCATACGGATATCATGAAACATCACTTTTGTGATGATTCTTCATCAAATATATAAACATCTGAATTTTACTACTGGGTACAGGTGTACCCAGAGACAATACAAAAGAAAACGGTAAGAGACATAAGGTGATATGTTGTATTTTTTTATGAGTTTTAATTCTGGGCCGTTAATAGTGCCAATTCTGTACTTTGTGTTTTTTATGACAATATTTTCTACAATACATCCCTGTTCTTTTGAGAAGAGCAGCAAATTGCAAAAAGCCCAGTTAGGAAGAACATGTGACGTGCGCTAAAACGGAGTTAAAATTAAATGGGGCATGTGATAGTGTCGACGTAACTCATATTTATGATTTTTAGTTGCTTTTTTTTGAAGAGGAACTCGGCGGGACGTCCGGATCTACCCTGTTCGTCGTAAATACGGGATAGAAATTGCGCATTTTGTAACTTTTGCTAATCGTTCCACGTGGTGGATTTAGTTTATCTCATTTTTGTAACTCTGTAGCTATATAGAGATAATTTATAGGTGACAAAAAAGAAAATTTGAATGCTAAAAGCAGGCAGTTTTAAAAACATTAAAATTATAATGGTAGGAGCTTTTTAACTTATACAGTACATGATAGATACCAACAATTAGTTTTAAACCTACGAATTTTACTTTGGTTTTAACTTTAACTTTTGTGAAATAGTTAGTATCACCTTGTCTAATACCTTTACCAAGACACATTTTTCTCAGAGTTTATATCTTCATTAATTTTGATGTTATATGTGGCCTTTTAGTGATTTACTAGTTATTTTTCCCATCACCATGCGATGGGAGATTCAATCAATTGCATCTACAATCACTCCACCTAATTTTTCCTGCCTTATTGTCTATTTAAGACTAAGTCGACAACAGAGTAAAATTTTAATCTGTTGTACCGGGTGGTCCAATAAGCCGATCTCTCGGCTATATATCAGAAACTATTCATGTTATAACTTTAGGAGAAAAATTCCTTAGTAAAAGTGGCCAAGAGAAATCGCTGGAAATAATTTTCAAGATTCTGGATTAACCGCTAGGGGGCGTAACCTGCGAAGAAAATTTTGAAAACCAGTTTTTTGGGAAATATGTCCAATTATACCAAGTGTTAAATAAGTAAACTAGAAAGAGGCATAAATTCTGCACAAAGTTGTTCAAGTACTTTTTTTATTTTTTAAAATAAAGGGTGGGGGAGAGTGGGAAAGTATTTGTGGATAAATACATATAACTTTGGTTTGATCCAACCGATTTTAATGATATTAGTATCATTAGAAAGAGTGTGGATGAATTAATTCACATCTACTATAAAATACTTGCATTCATTTTTCATAGTCGTAGGTAGAGGGGACTTTCAAATAAAAAAAATTAAAATATGTTTTTCTTCAAAATTTTTAATGGAAACACCTATTTATTGTAAATTATAATGGAACTGGAATAAATTCGTAACAGAATGGAGCAAACCGCATGTTAATAGCTTTTGTTGAACTCGAGATATGAATAAAAACTCATAAACATAAGTAAGTATAGTATTGACACACCCTGTATTATAAATTACATTAAAAAATAAGTCAGTAGGTATTTTCAAATTGTTTTATAGCAGAAGAATCTTAATGTTGATACCTATTTTGTAAAAAATAGTTTTTTCGAAACTAAGTAGGCTACGACAATCAATTTGACGGGGAGTTCATATTGTTTATTTATTGACAGCAGTCAAAACGTTGTTAAGAAGTGCTATATTATAATTCGAATTAAAGATTGCACTTTTTTCAATAGATACTAATATTGGTAATATTAGTAATTAATTATCAGTACAAATAATTCGTGATGAGTACCTATATCAAATTGTATGATATGATTGGAGTTTATTTCGAATGTCACCAAAATGCCGCTATTGCCTCACGTATATATTTTGTAAGATATCGTGTCAGGAGACATTATGGCAAAGAAGTATTTAAAAGAAAGGCAAAAACATTAAGACAAACTGGTAGTTTTTCTCGTCCTTGTTTTAAACGACGTACTAGAGTTATGACCGAAGATAATTCAATGTTCTTGCATTAATTCAACAGAATCCACATATAAGTAGTCCGAAATTTCTACTTCTTTGCCACAATATCTCCTGCCAGAATATCTTACAGAATATATACGTGAGGCAATAGCGCCATTTTGGTGATATTCGAAATAAACTCCAATCATATACAATTTGATATACTCATCACGAATTATTAGTACTGATAATTAATTACTAATATTACCAATATTAATATCCATTGAAAAAAATGCAATTTTCAATTCGAATTATAATACATATAACACTTTTTAACAATATTTTGACTGCTGTCAATGAATGAACAATATGAACGCCCTGTCAAATTCATTGTCGTAGCCTACTTAGTTTCGAAAAAACAATTTTTAATCATATAAAATAACAATGGTCAAAATAGGTATCAACATTAAGAGTTTTCTACTATAAAAATTTTTTAAAGTACCTACTGACTTATTTTTTAATTTATTTTATAATACAGGGTGTGTCAATACTATACTTACTTATGTTTATGCGTTTTTGTTCATATCTCGAGTTCGATAAAAGCTATTAACATGCGATTTGCGCCATTTCGTTACGAATTCAATCCAGTTCCATTATAATTTACAATAAATAGGTGTTTCCATTAAAAATTTTGAAAAAAAACAAATTTTAATTTTTTCTATTCGAAAGTACCCTCTACCTACGACAATTAAAACTAAATGCAATTGTTTTATAGTAGATGTAACTTAATTCATCCATACTCTTTCTAATGACACTAATTTTGTTAAAATCAGTTGATCCAAACCAAAGTTATAGGTATTTATCCACAAATACTTTCCCACTCTCCCCCACCCTTTATTTGAAAAAATAAAAAAAAGTACTTGAACAATTTTGTGCAGAATTTATGCCCCTTTCTAGTTTACTTATTTAACACTTGGTATAATTGGACATATTTCCCAAAAAACTGGTTTTCAAAATTTTCTTCGCAGGTTACGCCCCCTAGCGGTTAATCCAGAATCTTGAAAGTTATTTCCAGCGATTTCTCTTGGCCACTTTTACTAAGGAATTTTTTTTTCCTAAAGTTATAACATGAATAGTTTCTGATATATAGCCGAGAGATCGGCTTATTGGACCACCCGGTACAAGAAATAAGTCACTTGAGGAGAGTCGCTGAACTTTATGCGTAAAGGCGTCTTACGAAATCGAGCTACGTATAAAACCATTGTAATTCTAGTTTGGCAATTTATTTATTTATTTATTTATTTATTTATTTATTTAACGGATATACCATTTTTACAGAAATATGACGTCAACCTTTACCAAGCTTATACATAGGTTGCGTTAATAAAAAACAAACCAAAATTAAAATCAAACAAAATTCAATTAAAGTACTAGATTAAATTATTAAATAATGCTCAAAATCTCTCAAATAATTTCTTAAATGTTGCTGTAGATATTCCAAATAACTCTAAACTATTGCTGTGCTTATTGGCAGTTCGTAAAATTCTTGTAATGGGTTCATTTTGGCCATAATTCGTAGTATGGAATGGAATGTTGAAAATCTCAGTGTTACGAGTTCTTCTAGTATTAACATTAAACCTTATTAAACTTAGTAACTCTGGATCTTGAACATATCCATTTATAATTTTAAAAAGAAAACATAAATCCGCTTGACATCTTCTATCATGTAGTGATGAGATATTTAGTATTGACAGTATATCATCATATGTGTATTGCTGTCTAATAAAACCAATTTTTTAAGTACATACCCTCAGGAATTCATTTTGAACTCTCTCGATACTGTAGATGTCACTGTTATATGAAGGAGACCAAATGAGAGAACCATACTCCAAGACTGATCGAACTAAACTAAAGTATAACATTTTTAAAGTTTGTACTGAAAACTGATTACAGTTTCTAAGAATAAATCCCAACATTTTCAAAGCTTTAGCTGAAGTTTCGTTAATGTGATATTTAAAAGTTAGTTTCGAATCAAAATTTATACCTAAATCTTTAATATTATAACGTGCCTTTAAAGGTACATTATTTATACAATAATCATAATTTACAAACTCTCTTGATCTTCCAAAAGTAATTTTAAAACATTTTTGTATATTTAAGTATAGCATGTTTACGTCACACCAACTAGCTAAGCTTTTAATGTCATTCTGTAACAAAGAGGCATCAACTAGGTCATTAACTATTCGAAATATTTTAAGGTCATCAGCAAACATTTGAAATTTACTATTTTTAATCACGCAGGATATGCTATCATTAACAAATATATTAAATAAGAGAGGCCCAATATGAGACCCCTGGGGAGCTCCTGAGGTTACAGATACTCGTTGAGATAAACAGTTTCCATATTTAATATATTGACATCTACCAGATATATAACTACCTATCCACTCAATTATTTTACCTCCAAATCCATAGCCATTTAATTTAGCAATAAGCAGATCATGGTTAACTCTATCGAAGGCTTTTGAGAAGTCTGTGTAGATAGCGTCAACCTGACCCTTCTGTTCCACTGAATTAGCTATAAAATTCGTATACAATATTAAGTTCGTGCATGTAGACTTACCTTTAGAAAAGCCATGTTGTACAACATCAATTAAATCTTTACAATTCCATGTCAAAAAGTTATTTACAAGACTCTCAAAAAGTTTGGGTAATACAGATTGGTTACAAACCGCTCGATAATTTTCAATATCATTTTTATTACCAGACTTGAAAATTGGTGTTAAATAACTAGTTTTCCAAAGATCAGGAAAGATGCCGGTACTCAATGAAGAATTAAATAAGTAGCAGATAGGTTTTACAAGAGTAAAAATGCAATATTTGTAGGGAAAGCACGAGTTTTGTATTATGTTTTTTACCGATTGCCATATTCGCAGCCAATTTTTAAGGATGTACCATATTTGTATGGTATGAAAGCATGTATTCTACAAAAATGTATTTTTGTTTACAAATGTGTACAAATATTTTAATTTTTTGATTTAAATTTGTATTTTAATTTAATTTCATTTTAATTTTAATTTCAGGTACGAACCTCCTTACCTTCAATATGTAAGTAATACAATTTTATAATAATAAACTTAATTAATTTACTAATAATATTATATTGAAATCCAAAATCCAAAAAAAAATGGCAAAAATCGCGCAACGTATATTTATTTAACAGCTTTATAGAAACTGACTGAAATCAAAGAGAGACCGCCTTGTTCAGTTCTGCCAGGCTACGAATAGTGCAATAATGAACACCTTTTTCTAATTACCACCTCCAAGACTTTACACCTGGAAATCTCCAGCTGACCGTCCAAAAAAAATGATTAAAACCACTACATTGATTGACTACATCATCATCAACAAACGATTTCAGAATTCCCTAAAATCCATAAAAACATATCCGGGAGTAGATGTTCCATCAGACCATATTCTTTTATTAGGACGTTTTAAACTCCACATGAAAAAATTTGATAAAAGAAAAGTGAAGCGCAATGGGAAGTATCAACTAATTCAACTAATTTTACAAGGCAAGATAGAAGGCAAAAGATCTCAAGGGTGTAGAAGGATATCGTGGTTGAAGAACATCGGACAGTGGGCAGTAATGACTACCATAAATCTATTTAAAGAAGCTGCCAAAATGCATACAAAAGACGCGCTCTTCACCTTTAAAACACATTTTGATTTTTGTTGATAGAACACTCTGATTAAAAGATATTAAAGTTTTACTTAATTACTATTTAACTGGGAATAAGCCACAATTAAAGATAAAAATACGTTTATTGACGTTTCAATTTCCACTTTGGAAATCGTTCTTAAAATACAAACACTAAATTAAATAAATTTTGTTTTTTGTTACATAGTGAAAAATTCTTCTAATAATTTAATTTTATCTGACTCATTTATATTGACAATTCAGACATACATTATGCATTTTAAAGTAGACGACTTTAAAATGATATTGCCAATATTGTTGAGTTGCGCTGCTGGGACGACTTTACTTCTAAGATAGTTCATTCGATTACATGAAATTAACTTTAACTTGAGAATATCCGTCAGAAAAAAATCATAGCATGTATTTCGTCTTTAAAAAGACAAACATATCACATGATGACAGTAAAATTCTCCTGTTAGTGATTCCATAGTAAATTATGAGGGAAAAACCAGGAAAAAAACCTCATAATGCTATCCCGACATTGTAAGTATTTGTTCGTGAATTTAGTTTACCTTCAACACACATCAAAATTCTGATTTTATATGTTACGTTATTTAAAAAACATAAATGATGTATCCTCTATATGTTACTGACTTACTAATACTGGTATTTTCTTATTAATAACTTCCTCTTACAATATTGGTAACCAGATCCTACTACATTCTGCCGAGGAATTTGCGACACAATTGGCCTCATTTAGCATAATTAGAGCCGCTTCTTTGATTTTTCTTTTGTTACCATCTGTTTCTTTTAGGACTACATTTGAATTATTCCATTGAACCCTATGTTCATTATCCCATGCGTGTTTACATATTTGAGATCTATCAAATTCTCTATTTTTAATATAAGATTCATGTTCACTTATTATAACATTTGAATACCTCCCTCTAAAAAGGTTGCAAACAGCAAAATCACTTTTTTACAGGAAGTGAAGAAAACAATAGAAACTTTCCCGGTTACAATAAAAATATGTTTATATGATGCTTACACATTATTGTTAAAGATCGCTATAATTTTTTTTATTTTTAAAAGGTACTTTAATACTATTAGACAGAATTAAATTTTTCAATCTAAAAACGTTACACATGCCAATATGTAACGTTTTTACATTCAATCTAACTAATATTAATTATGTACTTGAAACGTTTTACAACAAAACGCAGTTTAGATTAAAGGAGTAATACAGGAAAAATAAATGCACGGTAAAATGTAATATTAAACAAATAGTTTATTAATATAAACAATACAAAAAATGTATGATTTTATTTTATTTTCAATTTTTAAGTGTTTATCCTACATAACATTTGGATCTGCACTATCTAACGATTGATAAAAAGTTCTTTTATATGGAGGTAAGTAATCTATGATTACTTAATCATAGATTAAGTAAGTAAGTATATATAAAAGTAAGTATATATAAAAAAATCTGCGAATAAACTTAGAGTTACACAACGAGCCATGGAACGTGCAATGCTGAACGTGAGCCTTCGAGACCACATAACAAACCAACAAATCAGGCGAAGATCAGGAGTTCAAGACGTCATCGAAAGAACCACGACGCTTAAGTGGAACTGGGCAGGGCACTTAGCCAGAACACAAGATGGACGGTGGACAAGACGTATTATGGAATGGAGGCCCAGAAATTATAAAAGAAGCCGAGGACGACCACCGACTAGATGGACCGATGACATTAAACGTGTAGCGGGAAACTGGCTACAAGCGGCCCAATGTAGAGAACACTGGAAAGAACTGAGGGAGGCTTATGTCCAGCAGTGGACGCGATTGGCTGATTGATGATGAAGTAATCTTTAAGCTTTAAAAGATCAGCCATTTTTGAGGCATTAATAGGTAGTTTATTAGGATAAAGGATTGGCAGATCGATAGGGTCAACTATGTTGTACACAGGTAATGAGGCAGTTTGGGATCTCTTTCCTTTGGGTTTCTTTATTATATTATAAACCATCCAGTTCTGCATTGGATTGTGGCATGTTCTTATACGAATGGCAGTTGGTTCGTCGTAAGTAAACTGGATCCATCTTGCTTCAGTAATTTTGATATCGGGATGTTTATAGATCTGCAGTTCAATCGATGACATATCCAAAAATTGTCCTTCCATTTCCAAAATATCAAATGGATTCGATTCTCTTATATTCCTAATCATATTTACAACATCTTGAGGATCATGAAGGGTTGCCGTTTTCTTAAACTTTTCAATAATGGCGAAATCGCGGTCACATGGAAGAAAACTGTGTCCTGTGACTAGAAATTTCTGATTGACCTCTGTGAAATAACGCAATGAAACTAGGTAATGATACAAAGCTGCCATCCGCCAATTATTGTTCTGTCCTACACACCTATCAGACCATACTATAAGTTTTCTCTCCTGATGTAGACCCAGGATTTCAAAATTATTTTGAATGTAGCGAAATAGTGCGGAGGAAATTTCCCCTGATCCCCGTTTTCCTACACTTTCATGCCAAACACACATTGTTGCTCTATTCTTCCCCATATTATGAATACAAAAGTTATAATTAGAATATTGTCTCAAGTAATAGACATCTGAATGGCTTAGATTAGGAGTAAAAAGGACCTGTTGCAAATCAACGCAGAGAACAACCAAATTTTCATTTTCAATAGCTGCCTGTGTATCTTCTACCAACGTTTTATAAGCCTTTTCTACTTTTCTGTGGTGCAGTTCTGACTGAAATTGTAGCTGCTTTAACTCTTCATTATTCTGGCTTGCAACCATTTGTATATAAAATTTGTCACAAACTTTACATGTATCAGATCTGGGAACACCAAATCTTAAGTAAAATTTGTCGTGAAAAATTGACCTATACAAGTGTAATTTCACCCTTGTGGTAAAATACTTATTTCTAAATAATTGGTACATTCTAGTTATGGATAGGTCTGGAGCAAGACATTTCTTTTTATTTGAGTTTCTCGAATAATGGTTTTCTTGGCAAGGAAAAGAAGAAATATGCGTAATGACAAGCTCTTGATCTGCATCAGGAATACTTCGTGGTCTATTGTTATGTTTACCACGACCATCGTCGATGCTGAGACCTTGCTTAACTTTACTTGCAAGAAGCTGCAATTTCCGCCGAGTTAAATTCAAAACAGATATAATTTGTTTTTGACATACCTGCTGCCGTTGTGAAGCAATAATATTTACTGGAAGTGAATACTTGATAGTACATTGGTGTTTGGATATATCTTCAGGCACAATCCTTCATTTAGGTTCTCTTAACTCCATACAAATCGCTGCTGCTTATTATAAGAATACTGGTAAAAACGATTAAATATATCAACTTTTACTTCCAAATTCTGGTTAAGCACGGAACAACCATCATAGTTGCAAGTTAACGAACAAGTTGAATCCTAAAATAGACGTGCTGTAATACACAACAAAAACGCAGGAAAAACATTTAAGGTTAGAGTATACACATGTAACGTTTTTAGACTCACCTCATTTGGACACTGTTTTTCGGCTTTTACAATATTTTTGTGGCCCATATAACTTTTTCCACTATCCTTTAACCTTTTATTCTTTACCTGCTGCCATTGGTCATAGTGTATTTTTCGTTTTTTACCCTTATTTGGCTTTTTTAAAACACTACACATTGGAGAAATAGACGTTGTTTCTGCCATGTTTCTTGCATATGTAACCTTTTTAGACTGACCTCAAATTTCAGTACTAAAAATTATAATAGTTTAATTCAACTAGCGACTAAAGGATAGCACCACTGTATATTAAACTGCATAAGTAACCATTTTACATTAAAACATCACTTTATGAAAAATTGTCAGTTGCAACGTTTTTAGAGGGCTTCATTTAATGGCCTCGATGATTCACCCAAATAAAACTGATCGCATTCACAAGGTATTTTATAAATGCAATTCTTTGTCCTTTCTTGTTCATTGTTAGGTTTGGTTTTGGACAAAATAGATCTCAACGTGTTATATGATGATTTTATCTGACTCAAATGAGTCAGATAAAATTAAATTATTAGAAGAATTTTTCACTATGTAACAAAAAACAAAAAAATTGGTTTAATTTACTGTTTGTATTTTGAGAACGATTTCCGAAGTGGAAATTGAAACTTCAATAAACGTATTTTTATCTTTAATTGTGGCTTATTCCCAGTTAAATAGTAATTAATTTACAATGCCACAAGAAAATAGCTTTAGAACAATATAAAGTTTTACTGTCGAGTTGATACAAATTTCATTTAAAAAATTCATTTGGCGCGTAACTGACAATCATAATTGCTGGTCGCTTCAACCGTTTTTGTTTAGAGAACGGTTCATTCTACAGAAAAAGTGCTAATAGATATGTTTGTTTAAAATCTCAGTTACATTTCTTGTTTCAAACATTTTTTACGTTTCCCCCCCTACGAGTAGGGCTTTATTAGGGGGAAGCCCGGATGTATGTTTTTTGCATCTTTTTTGGTGTCAAAAATTTGACATTTTTAGCAAAATTCAGCTTTTTGCCCTCGTTTTAGAGATCAAATCTCTGACAACTGGACTACTTCCAAACAACTATAAAATATTCACTCATTTCTCGTATTCACTCATTTTTTAATTGCTCTTCACTTATCAACAAAAAATCCATATGCAACTTTTTTATTCGTCTAATAGAATAGATTTATTAAGAACGCTACGTTAATTCCTCTGCGGTAGTTACTTTTTCTCCGCTATAAAGGGCGCATACGAAAAGGGCCGTCATCAACACAAAATATTTTATGTCTCGAAATAATTCGATGTAGTGTCTATTTGAAAAACTCCATCCGGCGTCAGATCATTTAATTACCGGTTAACGACACCCCAGATGACGCCCAACCATTGTTAAAACCGCCATTCTATTGCCAA
Source organism: Diabrotica balteata (assembly GCA_918026665.1). NCBI lineage: Eukaryota > Metazoa > Arthropoda > Insecta > Coleoptera > Chrysomelidae > Diabrotica > Diabrotica balteata. Next base: position 158,276,163 of record OU898280.1, read on the forward strand.
TAAAATCATTTGGCCGTTAGTTGCATTTAAAACTCGAGTGACACATTCGCCTATTATGTTTGTAACGAGTGCATCATTCTCATTATCTTAAACATCAGTAGGCCATTTACGGTGATATAGTTTTGTTTTCTAACGGCTTCTATTGCTACTTTTAATTTAAATGGTCCACTTGATAGTGCTTTGAATATAATTGTTACGCGGTTGTAATGGATCTTTGTAAGCTGATAAATCGTGAGCATGAAAGTGCATAAATGGTCTTGAGAATTACTATAATAAATTTGTTATTGTCAGAGTAGTTGGAAATTTGAACGCGAAACCCCTGATAGAATAAATTAAGATACTCGTGAGTAGCTCGTGAGTTTTTAGCACGCTCAATATAAAAAAACCCATCTGAAAAATATAGTTCTAAAAATATCTTATTTTTCTTTACCACTTTTAGGTGATGAACTTAAAACTCTATACATCGTTGACCGTTTTATAAAATAGATAAACAAATTACAACGCAGTACAATTGACCTAGCCAATGAAGAAATTAAAATTATAGGAAGCTCTGCAATAAAACTTATCTATTGGAGTACTGAAAAGTAAATATTTTTGTTTTTTTTTATATCATCATCATCAGTGCCATTACAGCTTGTTATGAGCCAAAGCCTTCTTCAGTACAATCTTCCATTCGGTCCTGTCTCTGGCAACAAAGCATGGAGAATCATGCTTGAACTCCGATGGATTTTAGATCATCCTCTATGTTATCTTGATAACTAAGTTTTGGCCTTCCTCTGGCTCGTCTTTTCACTGGTCTTCTTCCTTCTTCCCCAAAACTTCTGTATAACTTAAAGTTGTAGCGCCTACCCCACAAACTTCTTTTTCTTGGACTCCTCCATATATTTTCCTTAAAATTTTTTTCTCGAAACGTTTAAGCAATTCTTGGTCGTTCCGTGTAAGTGACTACGTTTCTGACCCGTATGTTAACACTGATCTTATTAGTGTTTTATATATGGTAATTTTTATTTTTCTGGTTAGTTTTGAGGCCATCTGTTTCCTAAAGCAATGATACACTTATTGGCAAGCACTATTCTTCTTTTAATTTATTTGCTGACTTTGTTGTCTTTGGTCAGCAGCGAGTCAAGATAGACGAAGGTTTCCACACCTTATAATTCCAGATCATCAATTAATAGTCTAGGTATTTGGTTGCCTGATCTATACAATACAATGATCGAAATGCTTCGATCAGAGATTCTGTGGACCTAGCCATAATGCTTATATCATCTGCATATCCGACCACTTGTACAGATTTATTAAAGATGGTGCCATTTTCCCTTCTAAACGTTCTATTTTCTTCTCGTCCAAGATTTTCATAGTCTTCCAGGTTTGATCTCGTTCTGCGCTGCTGAAGTCTCTTATATGCTTCATTTTTCTGTTGGTTAATGGATCTACATTTTTCGTCAAACCAATCTTCGTTTATTTTAGCCTGGTTAGCTACTAATGGTTACTATTGATGAAATCTCGCTGTAGAAATAAAAAATGGCATTCCTTAAGGCACTTTATTGCACCCCTTCTTTATATTATCTAAAAAAATACTTACCGACCCATCCTGGAACGAGCCGTTTAATGTATGCTGAAGATACGGCATTAGTTGCTCAGAGAAGATATTTCGATTGAACAGAAAAGAAATTGTTGGCTGCACTTGAGGAGCTGAGAGAGTAGACCATTTGAAAACACAATAATGTGCTTTCAGTGATAGCTAAGCTACTAGATCAGTGTAAAGAACTAAAATTTGTTGGAGTAAGACCAGATAGGGATATGGGTTACAAATTACCTTAAACCGTATGGAGATCCCTTTATAGGCTCAGAACTAGCACATTACGGTGGAATTACAAATCGGTGGGGGTATTCAGAGCATTGCAGATGTGAATTTGGCGAAATGCAAAACTTTGTGCACCTATTAGTTCTTGCATACTTGAGACAAGAATGCAATCCCTTCGACTTCATGGTAGTCACTGGCCACTCAAGTAGAGTATTTGCAGAATAAGATTTAAAGAATTGATCGGGACACAAAAAGTAAGTATCTATAAACCCTTCTAGAAAAATCCTACCTATAACCCAATACAACTTCCTCGAGCTAAATTAAGAAGAAGACCAAACCATATCCGTCTTTATATATCACAAAAAATATAATGACATAAGGATCCCATTTTTTGAAGAGAAAATATCCTATAGGGTAAAGATGCAGTAAAAAAACTGGCCAGAAACAAATCACCCGGAATAGATAATCTCACAGCTAAATTATATGAAGAAGGTGCCCATGATATCATAATGGCATTACAGCAGCTTATAAAAGAAATATGGACACAGAAATCCCTTTCGAATAATTGGAATATTGGAATACTTTACACCATACACAAAAAGGGGATATCTTTGAATGCTCTAACCACAGAGGAATTACGCTTCTTAAGCCACCGTATAGCACCATATGCAGAACGGATACTAGGACAATACCAGGCTAGTTTCAGAGGTGTTAAATCAGCAATTCATCAGATTGCAAACCTGAAACAAATTTTGGAAAAAACACTGGAATATGATTTGATTCCATTATTACTAATCACTTATTTATAGATTACAACTCTTGAAAAAGTTAAACGTGGAGTACGAATTCAGGGCTGTGCCATGGAAAAAGTAATACGTATGTCGCAAATCACAACCACTGGTTCAGTATATTGTTGGGAAAACGGAAAACGCTGAACGAGGGGCCTGTGTAGCATTAAAAGAAAATGGGTTTTATAATAAATACCAACAAAATGATGTATATAAAAATAAGCACGCAACCACAAATCCTATTACCACTTGTTATAGAAAATGACGTCATCGAAACAGTGAACTAATTTGTATACCTGGGAGCGTTCCTTAACACTTTAAATAATACTACCACAGCATGTACGCGGCCAAGAGTTTAATCTCCTCTTTAAATACACAATTATATCGAAGAATACCTACAAAAATAAAACTATACAAAACAATAATACGCCCAGTCATCACATAATGGTTAATGGAGACCTGGAACAAAAAATAATGAAAACAAGTTTCGAAAGAAAACTACTAAGGCGAATCTAGGGAGCGGTAAATGAAAATGGTGTCTGCAGAAGACGATACAACTTCGAACTTTATAGAATATACCAGGAACCAGATCTCGTAAAACACATTAAGATAGGACGTCTGAGGTGGATGGGGCAGGTGATGCGGATGGAACAAAATGACCCAGCTAGAAAGACGCTCCTTGATAGACCCATTCGTCAGAAAACAACAGGAAGACCCAGAACAAGGTTTCTTGATAACATCGATAAAGACATGAGAAATATGCAAATACGTGCTTGGCGGAAAAAGGCGATGAATAGAGACGACTGGAGAGAAATTCTTGAGGCTATGACCCACACAGGGTTGTAAAGCTAGAATGATGATGAATAGCCTATAGGAAGGACAAAGGATCACATTCCAGACTATTCCCAACTTTATCAGTACGTCAGTCAGTAGCTGCGGTGTACTGACAAAACTAATGACATAAATGTCATGTAGAGATAATGCAAACACTCCTGACCACGGCACAGTAGACGAAATTTGGTTTACAATAGAACCTTTCTGCCTTTGTAAGAATTTTGACTCCGCCTTCGCACAGCTTTATGGTCAGGCAGGAGTGCACTATCTTTATTGACATTAGACTCCAACATATTTTAACTGTAAAATCCGAGGCCTACTCAAATTACAATTTTTTTCGATGGCTCAGTATCATGTGGCATTAAAATTTAACATAAATCTCCTAACATTCGCCAAATATTTTAAAGTGTTTTACATAAAATCTTTGAATTACTATTTCGTAGAATCTTTATTGCAAGTAATATCAATAAAATCAGATATATCGCAAACTATTTCTTTACAAAATATTTTTTTTTTGTTATTTTAAAGAAAATTCATAACCGAAACTTTGTAATTGTTAATCAGTAAGTTTCGTAATATTCCTATTTTAATGTCCAACATTGAATTGCGTGTATTGATTCGAGTTTGGATTGTTTCGGACGTAAAATTTTATGTGAGGTTATTATGTGACACGACCATCGAATTTGAGTGCCATTGAAATAGTAATAATGGAATAATTGATCGTTTCCCTGGTTTTTGATTACACGTTACTTTAGTTTGCTGTGTCGTTTTGATGACTTTATTTTCATGGAGTGTGTAGCGGAATGTTCTTTTTGGGATTGTCGTAAAATCCGATGCTAATACTGGCATACAACTTGAATAAATTGGCAGTTCGTTTAAAAACTGACCGTGAAATCCCGTCAGAAATACTCAAATTACTAGATGAAAGGGGAGTTTCAGCACTACACAAAATATTTAATTTAATTTATGAAACTGGCTGCTATCCTCAACAGTGGTTACGCTCTACCTTTATTCCCCTGAGCAAGAAAGTCAATGCAAAAAGATGTGAGGATCACAGACTCATTAGCCTGATGAGTCACGCTTTAAAGATATTCTTAAAAATACTACATCAAAGATTATACAAAAATGTGAATGGGACATCAGTGATTCCCAGTTCGGGTTTAGGCAAGGTTTAGGAACAGAAGAGAAGTAGTAAACACAGGTGCTGGTCCAAAATTGTTACGATCACAGGAATCATGTGTTCCTATGCTTTTTAGATTACCAAAAAACGTTTGATCGTGTCCAACACCACAAGTTAATGCAGATTCTCAAGAAAGTTGATATAGACCAAAACGACATAAGATGCATTAAAAACTTGTACTGGCATCAAACGGCACAGTTAAAAATAGACAATTCTATATCCAAACCCATATATATATATATATATATATATATAATATATATATATATATATATATATATATATATATAAGAAGAGGCGTTCGACAGGGATGTGTGCTGTCCCCTCTTTTATTTAACATTTATTCGGAAGCCATATTTCAAGAGTCTTTGGAGGATGCAGAGATGGGAATCAAGGTGAATGGAGTATTGATCAACAACATACGATATGCTGATGATGGTGTCTTAATTTGTGACAACATAGTCGATCTTCAACAACATGTCACTATAATCGGAGAATACAGTAAGCGAATGGGATTAGAGATTAATACCAAAAATACCAAATTCATGATCATCTCCAGAAACTTGGATGCACTTGAAAACTCTACCATAACACTGAATACTAAGTCCATTGAAAGAGTGAGTAAATTTAAATACCTGGGATCGTGGCTTTTTGAAGACTGGGCATTGGACAGGGAAGTAAAATGTTGCATTGAGCAAGCTCGACAAGCTTTCGTAAAATTCAAGAAGGTACTGACTTGTTCAGGGTTCGATCTTCAACTGAGACTAAGGTTTACTAAGTGCTACGTATGGTCAGTGCTGCTATATGGCGTAGAAGGCTGGACACTCAAAACGAGGGATATAAACAGATTAGAAGCTTTCGAAATTTCGAAAATCACAAATATAGATGTCCTTAAAAGAATAAACCAAGAACGCCAACTTTTCGAAATCATCAAGAAAAGGAAAACGGCGTATCTAGGTCACATCATGCGAAATGAAAAATACCAGTTCCTCCAACTTATAATCGAGGGTAAAATTGAAGGCAAGAGAGAAATGGGACGCAGGAAAATGTCCTGGCTCCGAAACATAAGGCAATGGACAGGGATTAACGACATACAATCTATGATACATATTGCAAAAAATAGAGAATTAATGGAAAATGTGATCGCTAACAGCCATTAGTGGATTTGCATCTGAAGAAGAAGTAGGACCTCAACGTTAGTGACATGGTCTATATATGATATTTTTAGTATCCTTCTGTAGATCCACATCTCGAAGGCTTCAATCCGCTTTTCAGTGGCTTGCTTCAGTGTCCAGAATCAACTCCATATAGTAACACAGGAAGAATGAAGTACCTTACTATCCACATCTTGGTTTCCAAACTACGATCACTGCAGCACAGCAAGGATCTCAACTTGATAAATGTAGACAGTGCCATTTCAATTCTGCATCTAATCTCTTGAGCGTAGTCCCATTGTAAGTTAAGGGTAGTTCCGACGTAAGTGAATCTGTCGATGCTCTGGATCTCTTCGCTATCTGTCATTAGTGCCCCGGGATCTAAATTTGTGCGGCTGAAAACCATGAATTTGGTTTTCTTTATATTAAGGTCTCCAACATCCCCTCCAATTTTTAGTGCATCTGATTGGGGATGTATATAGGGATAATTGGAGGGGATGTATTACTTGAAAAAATTAAACAACTTTTCAATATCTGCCTTCACATCTGCCTTCATTCCAACAGACTGGAACAACGCTACTATGATTCTATTACACAAAGCAGGAGTCAAAGCAAATTTAGAGAATTACAGACCGATTAGCCTCCTCGGCCATATATATAAGTTGTTTACGCGAATACTAGTTAAGAGAATAGAAAGAAAATTAGAGACTTATCAACCAAGGGAACAGGTAGGATTCCGAAAAAGTTACGGAACTAATGATCATCTACAAAGTATAAAAACCCTAATAGAGAAAGCAGTGGAATACAATAAACCTCTAGTTCTAATATTTATCGATTTTCACAGCCTTTGACACAGTTTAGCTAAGCAAAATATTACAGGCGCTTAAAGAATGCAGGCTAGATTATAGATATACTAAATTATTATACAAAATATACCTGCAGGCAACAACCACTGTCAAATTACATACTAACAGTAATCGCATAAAAATAGAACGGGGGGTTAGACAAGGAGACCCAATGTCACCTAAACTTTTTAATACGGTGCTAGAACATGCTTTTAAGAATTTTAATTGGATGACAAAGGGAATAAAAATAGATAGAGAATATCTAAACAACTTACGTTTCGCCGATGATATACTTATAATAGCTAAAGATCTAGGTATGGCAAGAGAGATGGTACAGGAACTCGTTGTGGCTACAGAAAATGTAGGTTTAGATATAAATATCTCGAAAACAAAAATCATGACCAATTTGGTGCCCAACCAGAACATCAGTATTGGTGGAAAAGAAATAGAACTCGTAGATAGATATAAATACCTGGGACATGAAATTATGATTGGCAGAGATAACCAGACTCATGAACTGAAGAGAAGAGTCGGCCTTGGGTGGACAGCATTTGGAAAACTGAGAGAAACTTTTAAAAGTGAGCTGCCCACATGCCTAAAGAGAAAGGTATTTGATCAGTGCGTCCTTCCAGTCTTGAAATACGGAGCAGAAACACTTACCTTAACAAAAGCAGCAGCAACCAAACTGAGAGTCACGCAGAGAAGAATGGAGCGGTCCATGTTAGGAATAACTCTCCGAGACAGAATAACAAACGAAGATATCAGGAGAAGAACCGGAGTGACTGACATCATCGAGAAGATAGCCAGACTAAAATGGAGATGGGCAGGATACATAGCCAGAATGACAGATGGGCGATGGACAAAGGGGTTATTGGAATGGAGGCCAAGGGAAGACAAGACAAGCGTCGGTCGACCACCTACAAGATGGACTGACGATTTAAGAAGACTCAATAAGTGCGGCGCAAAATAGACGGGGTTGGAAACATGAGGAAAAGGTCTATGTTTAGTAGTGGACTCTTGAAGCTGGATGATGATATTAAGGTCTACTCCATATGTTACGCTTACAGTTCTCACTCAGACTAGTAAGGCTGGCTGCTAGTTATACAGTGTCATCGGCGTAGCAGATATTATTGATGTATTCACCGTTCACTCGGATTCCCATCTCTAGGTTAGTGAGGGATTCACTAAAAAGTTTTTCAGAGTATATATTGAAAAGAGTCGGCGAGAGCACACAGCCTTGCCTTACTCCTTCATGATCTACACTTGGTGACCTTGACTTGAGCACGTTGGTTCCAGTATAAATTCATGGTGATCCAAATGTTCTTCTCATCCAATCTTACTCTTTGTAGGGCGGCTACCATCTTCTGGTGTTGATAACGGTCAAATATCTCAGTCAAATACGGTCAAATAAGACAAATATAGACATCACAACTGGTCTCGAGGCATCTCTGAAGTAGGACTTGTAAGGTGAAAAATGCGTCACGTGTACCCATTGAATTGCAGAATCCAAATTGCGTTTCACCGACATTTTCTTTGCATTTCTTGTAAATTCTGTCATGTATGATTTTAATAAAAATCTTAAGTGCATGACTTATAAGGCTGATAGTTCCGAAGTCTTCGCACGTTTCCGCAGTTTCTATTATACCGATTTCGTTTTTTTTTTTATAAGTCCTTCTAAGAGACAATGTAAACTAGTCGTAAATAACAAAATAATAGAACAAGTGATGGAAGCCGAATACTTGGGAATAAAACTGTCAAGCTACGGAAAAGTGGAAGAAGAAGTACAAAAACAAGTGAACATGGCAAACAGAGCAGCAGGATGTCTCAACAACACAATCTGGAAAAACAAATACCTCACAACGAAAACGCAAACCAGGATATGTAAATCAACAATAAGACCGATAATGACGTACACAGCGAAAACAAAAGCAGAACGGCAAAAGGCAAAAACATAAAGACTGCTGGAAACAATAGAAATGAAAGTCTTACGAAAAATAACAAACCGAACTCTAAGAGACAGAGTAAGAAGTGAGGAAATACGAGCGAGATGTGGTATAGAGGAAATAAATGCGTGGACTAAAAGAAGAAAAGTGGTATGGAATCAACACATCGAAAGAATGACGGAAAATAGAATAGTACGAATCTAGTAGTAGAGCAAGAGACAAATCGCCAAACGGAAGAAGATCATTGGGACGACCGAGGAAAAGATGGTCTTCTTCTTCTTCTCGTGCCACTCCTAGCGGAGATTGGAAATCATCATGGCCACTGCGACTTTGTTAGCAGCGCGCCTAAAAAGTTCAATCGAACTACACCCGAACCATTCACGTAGATTACGAAGCCACAATATTTTTCTTCGTCCCACACTTCTTTTGCCCTTAATTTTGCCCTGCATGATGTTTCTTAAAAGTTCGTACTTTTCACCTCTTACAATGTGCCCCAAGTATTCCATCTTTCTAGTTTTTATCTCATTTAGAATTTCGCATCTTTTGTCAAAAGTTTGGAGTACTTGCGTGTTAGTGACGCGGTCCATCCATGATATTCTGAGAATGCGCCTATAGCACCACATCTCGAAAGCTTCGATGTTTTTTATGGTCAACTGTTTTAGTGTCCAAGCCTCAACTCCATATAACAGGGTAGAAAAGACATAACACCGCAGCATTCGTATTCGTAACTTTATATTGATATCACGATTGCAAAAGAGTTTGCGCATTCTATTAAAGACTGATCTAGCGATTTCTATTCTACATCTAATCTCTTTTGTTTGATCATTATCGTCTGTGATCCAAGCACCTAGATATTTATAACAGGGCACACGCTCAATCGTTGTATTGTCTATTACAAGATTAGCTCTGATCTTCTTTGATTTCGTGATTACAATAAATTTAGTTTTTTTCAAATTAATTTTCAAGCCGTAACTGTTACAGTATATATTGAGACTTTGAACGAGATGTTGTAGTTCTACTAGCGTTCCCGTTAGGAGAACTGTATCGTCAGCATACCTTATATTGTTGATCGTCTCACCATTTATTATCTGACCAAGATCTTCTTCCTCGAGTGCTTGTTCACAGATAGCTTCACTATACAGATTAAATAAAAGTGGCGATAAGATACATCCCTGCCGGACTCCTCGACGGATTTGAATTTCTTCTGTTAGTCTGCCCTTAACCTTGACATTTGCTGTTTGATTCCAATATAGATTGCATATAATTCGAATATCTCGGCTGTCTATATTTTTCTTTATTAGAACTAGTCTTAGTTCTGATAAGATCAAAAGATGGTCAGACAACGTCAATTGAGGCTAAAAACCGAAGTAAAACAGGCATTAAGCCTATTTATAAAGCAGGAAAAAGAAGAAGATGTCGGTGTTCTTATTTCTAATTTTATAAAATTATTTTTAATTTTTTTCTTTCTCCTTATAGTTTTGAGATAATCGCTATTTCTTCTATCTTTCTGATTTCTGAAAATAAGTTTATCGGCCTGTGATTACCGTAAAATGGAAATTTGTGGTAATATAACTGGAGTGATATAAAATTGATGGATTCGACCGTTACTTGATGGAAATTCATTTTATGTAACAATAAAACACTGAAAACTTTGTTTATAAACTTCCACAAAATTTATTTTAAATATTATCACTACAGCTGTTTCGGCTGATTGCCTTTCTCAAGTGATCTATTTTGGCTTGGGTTTACAAATTTATAGTCTCTAATGAAAAAGGTTGAGGAGGGGAGAACTGTTTGTCTCAAGTTGATCATTCAGAATTATATCTATGTTTTTTAATTTGTTTAAAACAAGGAAAGTCTTGGAATGAGGTGAAGGCCTTAGCGCAAAATAGAACCCGATGGCGCGTTTTCACTGAAGCTCTATGCTCCACTTAGGAGTTCAAGAACCTTATATATATATATATATATATATATATATATATATATATCGGAAAAAGGAGTACGACCGTCAATCCAATATATATATAAGGATCACTCAGACGAGTGGTGGGTTCTTATATCGGTCTCTAGGTGGAGAAATAAAAGACAAAGTTGATAGGCTACTTTATCTATTTTGAAGACGTTTCGCTTTCGAGTTTTGAAAGCATCATCAGTTCATCTAAAAAATTATTACAATATGAGAACCACACAATCATGGAAACGATGTTAATTGTTACCTTAAAAAGATATGTAGCAGTCAATGTTATTAACAAATATGTGAATGAAACTAAGTAAATGGACATAGTACGCTGATCTTGTATAAACAGTTAAGCAACTAACAACATATATGAACTTGTACAAAAATTAGCACAGCAATTGACCATGTGGTCCAAAATAAATTCAATGTTATTTATATTAATAAGTGAGAAAGAACCAAGAAAATCATAAATAACCTCCAACTATTTAATGGATATTAAACTTTGATTTTAACTTTAGGTAGCATTATAAGTAATATTAATAAAATTCTACAAAATAGTGAATATGAAGTTACCGATCAAAGCCTTGTGGATGTCGCCGTGAAAATGGCGTTAGATGAAACAGGAACGAACTAACCGCAAAAAGACAGCCAACCTTGAGGTCAAAATTACTTTTGACAGATCAACAAGGTGTAAATACCAACCCAGAATTTTGGGCGGTTAATTTAATTTTTATATTTTATAACTGAGTCTGGATGACTTCCAGGTTGTAAAGGACAACAACAGTGAAAAAAGTTGGTAGTGTACACACAACTCCCCTCACTAACCGGCCCAAATTTACAAACCGGAGATTTGCATTCAAACTCATAATAATGTAATGACGTTAAAATTTTATATTATAAAATATAAAAATTAAATTAACCGCCCAAAATTCTGGGTTGGTATTTACACCTTGTTGATCTGTCAAAAGTAATTTTGACCTCAAGGTTGGCTGTCTTTTTGCGGTTAGTTCGTTCCTGTTTCATCTAACGCCATTTTCACGGCGACATCCACAAGGCTTTGATCGGTAACTTCATATTCACTATTTTGTAGAATTTTATTAATATTACTTATAATGCTACCTAAAGTTAAAATCAAAGTTTAATATCCATTAAATAGTTGGAGGTTATTTATGATTTTCTTGGTTCTTTCTCACTTATTAATATAAATAACATTGAATTTATTTTGGACCACATGGTCAATTGCTGTGCTAATTTTTGTACAAGTTCATATATGTTGTTAGTTGCTTAACTGTTTATACAAGATCAGCGTACTATGTCCATTTACTTAGTTTCATTCACATATTTGTTAATAACATTGACTGCTACATATCTTTTTAAGGTAACAATTAACATCGTTTCCATGATTGTGTGGTTCTCATATTGTAATAATTTTTTAGATGAACTGATGATGCTTTCAAAACTCGAAAGCGAAACGTCTTCAAAATAGATAAAGTAGCCTATCAACTTTGTCTTTTATTTCTCCACCTAGAGACCGATATAAGAACCCACCACTCGTCTGAGTGATCCTTATATATATATATATATATATATATATATATATATATATATATATATATATATATATATTTTTAATTTGTTGATTTCCATAGATTCTAACAAAGATAGCTTAAGGCCTTTATTTTGAATGTGAAGAATTTTAAATTTGTCATTAAAAGAATGATTATGATCTAGAAGGTGAAGTGCGTATGTCGAATCTGTTTTTCTATTCTTGAAAGCGTTCTATTCGTTTATCAAAGTTTCTACCAGTTTGACCGATGTAAGTTTTTGAGCAGTCGCCCAACTACTAGAGAAGTAGTATTTCCACCACCAGAGAAAAAACCCAGTACCTTCTGCTCGATTACATATACAGGCAAAATAACAACAAACATTGCCAAACACATAAAAAAGACAGGAATAACACCAGCTTTCCGAACAAATAACAACCTAGGCAAATATATTATAAATAACAAGAGCCAAAATAAAAAACACTTAAATAGTGGTGTGTACAAACTTCAATGTGGCGACTGCTCAAAAACTTACATCGGTCAAACTGGTAGAAACTTTGATAAACGAATAGCAGAACATAAAAGGGCTTTCAAGAATAGAAAAACAGATTCGACATACGCACTTCACCTTCTAGATCATAATCATTCTTTTAATGACAAATTTGAAATTCTTCACATTCAAAATAAAGGCCTTAAGCTATCTTTGTTAGAATCTATGGAAATCAGCAAATTAAAAAACACAGATATAATTCTGAATGACCAACTTGAGACAAACAATTCTCCCCTCCTCAACCTTTTTCATTAGAGACTATAAATTAGTAAACCCAAGCCAAAATAGATCACTTGAGAAAGGCAATCAGCCGAAACAGCTGTAGTGATAATATTTCAAATAAATTTTGTGGAAGTTTGAAAACAAAGTTTTCAGTGTTATATTGTTACATGATATAAAATTGTAGAAAATTATGTATTTAATGTAAGACTTGCCCTTACAGGTTATTTTATCCAATTTTACGATAATACGCGATTACTTTAGACAGTCTATTCACACTGCGCTACATAAATTGTCTGTTTATTATGACCAAAAAATATATAATTACATACAATAATAATGTTATAACACTCATAAAACACAAACTAATTATACCTCTAATGTTTTATAAAAACAAGCGAAATACCACAAAGGAAATGCCTGAAGATGCTAATGATTATATACTGGAATGTCTGAGGTGAGACGTTATCAAAATTTAGGGAGCTATATAAACGTTTAAGGTGTAATATAAACGTTTAAATGAGAAAGTTTGCAGGGAAGTTTGCTTGACTAATTTAGGCGCGATTTTAACTAAGTTAACAGGTTTATACGTGAAAATAGCTGTAGGAGAATTTAAGTTTCGTTTGTTATTCTAAGAGCTTATAAAATTATGCAGGAAATAGAAAATCGTTAATAGTATATTGAGAGGTAGGATTAGACTAGTTATACATACATATTATATGAGTATTCATACATACATGCACACACATACACAAACCTGTTCGTTAGAATTGAGAGAGTGGAAGTCACTTTCACTTTGTTTTGCAGTAGATCAAAATTAATGCTCTTAATTTGTACACCATAATTTAAAATGCATTTCTTCTTCTTCTTGTGCCGTCTTCTACCGAATGTTGGCGATCACTTCTTTAAACGCTTCTCGATCTTTTGCAACGTAAAATATCTGTTCAACACTGAGGTTAGTCCAATCTCTGATATTCCTCAGCCAAGATTTCTTCTTTCTTCCCAAGCCTTTTCTTCCCTCTACTCTACCTTGCATGATGACTTGTAGCAGAGAGTATTTATCGTTTCGGAGTATGTGGCCCAGATACGATGTTTTTTTTTAATTTAATTGTGTTCATAATCTTTCTGCCATGTCCAACTCGTCTTAACACTTCCTCATTTGGGACTTTTGCAGTCCAAGGAATCTTCAAAATACGCCTATATAGCCCCATTTCGAATGCCTCCAATTTTTTTATAGATTGGGCTTTCAGAGTCCAAGCTTCTACCCCATATAGTAGTTGCCACCAAACATAACATTCGACGAACCTCAATCTGATGGTCATACTCAATTTCTTATTTGTAAAAATTGACTTGTATCTTATAAAGCCTTTTCGAGCTATTTCTATTCTGACCTTTATCTCCTGCTCTTGATCTAACTGTGAGTTTATAATTGCTCCTAGGTATTTATATTTGTCGACTCTCTCTAGGGGTTTACCCTCCAATGTCAGTTGTATGTTGTCAACAGGGTTTTTTGAGATCACCATGTATTTGGTTTTATTTATATTCATTGTTAGTCCCTTTTTTTTGCTTTCTCTATTAATGATTTCCAGGAGAGTTTGTAAATCGTCTATATGCTCTGCCATGATTGCGGTATCGTCTGCAAATCTTATGTTATTAATGATGCTCCCTCCAATCCTTACACTTTCAGTTCTTTCCCATAGTGCTTCCTGAAATATTAGTTGGGAGTACACATTAAATAATTGTGGCGACAGCACACATCCCTGTCTGACTCCTCTTTGAATTTCCACCTGGTTTGTCTCACTATCTTCCACCCGTACGACCGCTGTTTGATTGTAGTACAGATTTTTGATTAAATTAATATCCTTGGGATCTAGGTGTATGTGTTTCAGTGCATGTATGAGTTTACCATGTTGGACTCTATCAAAAGCTTTTTGGAAATCTATATAACATATGAATACGTTTTTATTATATTCCCTGCATTTTTGTAATAGTACCGTCATTGCGCACAGTGCCTCTCTTGTTCCCATTCCACATCTAAATCCAAACTGTGTGTTGTCTAATTGTTCTTCACATTTTTTATATATACGCTGCTGAATAACTTTGAGAAGTATTTTTAAAGTGTGGCTCATAAGGCTAATTAATCGGTACTCATCGCAAGATTTAGGATTATTTTTCTTGGGTAAGGGTAAAAAGATAGATTTTAACCATTCATCCGGGATTTGACCATCGTGGTATATTTTATTAAATAATTTAGTTAGACACTCTATATTTTCATCATTCAGGATTTTTAATATCTCTACAGCAATTTCATCGGGACCTGGCGCTTTACCACTTTTTGAGATTTTAATTGCCTGTTTAACCTCTGATATTAGAATTTTAATATTTTCATTAGTTGGTAATGTATCATTTATTTCTTCCCTATTATCTGCGAATAAGTCCTTGATGTATTTCTCCCAAGTTTGTTGTTTTTCTACTGCTTTAACTTGCTCCCAAGTTTAAAATGCCTTTAAACTCATCAAATGATGTTGCAGCTCTATATTTTCAAAGAAAGTGTTTCTATTTTGTTTTACAGCAGGGCAACCGGCCTTTTGGTATTATTTTATTAGGAAAAGAACCTTATAATCAAAACTTAAAATTGTAAAAATAATATAAAACTTAAATTAAAAAGCAGTTAATCATCTTCAGAACATGAAGAATTGTCTTCCTTGATGACAACTTTAGTTTTTGTTGTTTTTAAAGATTTATAGTAGGAATGGTAAATACAAGGTACCCATTCCAGCAATTCCAGTAGGTGGTTATATTTTGAACTATTAATTGGAATTATTTTTTCATTATTTCCTCCTCCTCCGCTATCCTTTATCCTTCGTAAGGATGTGTTGACGTTATGGCATTTGACGAATGGTTGCTATCCATTCTTCTCTCTCCTGGACGCGGTTTGCTGCCTTAGACAGAGAGTAACCGGTAGCGCACTTTATTTGGTCTGACCATCGGAGTGGCGATCTTAGTAGAGTTCTTTTACCATCTATCTTGCCTTCAACCAAAAATCTCTCTACTGGTTATTTCTAATTTGATCCATTATCATTACCTTGGTCTTTTGAACAATAATTTTAAGTCCATATTTACGACTAATAGTATCTAATGTACTATACTATAACTGTATATATATATATATATATATATATATATAAATATATATATATATATATATAAATATATATATATATAAATATATATATATATATATATATATATATATATATATATATATATATATTATATATATATATATATATATTATATATATATACATATAGATATATATATATATATATATATACACATATAGATATATATATATATATATATATATATATATATATATATATATATATATATATATATATATATATATATTATTTGTAGTCTCAGCAATTGGTCTGTATGAAATAAAACTCTATTTGTTATTTCTCAATATTTCGTCACGATTTTGTGACTTCTTCAGGAGAAAACTGTAAATTTATTATAATTATTATATGTAAACAAAATGAATATTTCAATACTTACAACTTAAGATTAAAAATTTAAATTTTGATAACATATCCAATTAGATAAATGACATTTTTTTTTATTTTAATTTATTTGGGAGTTATGGTAACCGCAATATTTTATAGAGTGAATTCCCATTGTACAATTTTTAGCAAATAAGTTTTAATAAACAATTACATATTGTGACAGTATTATCCATATAATAAGGTGGAAAAGTAGAATATTGAGAAAGAATCAGGAACATGGTAAATTGATCTATAAAATGTAATTGATGGTACGTAGTCAGTTATTGGTCTGATGTTGTTAGATACTGATATTAAGATCTATCATATCATATATTGTTTAGTATATTACAGTAGATATTACTTAAATGGTTGGTGTCTGTCTTATAATTGATAGATTCTGGAGTTTTATTAATGTGTACCATTTCAAGGAAAAGTCGATTTTTATAATTATCAATTTGTTCTAAGATTTTTACATTATTAAAGTCAAAGTTATGTCCTGTCTTTAAGTGGTGGTCCACTAAGGCACAAGAGTTTTTTCGTAAGTTACAGTCACTTTTGTGTTGAGTGACACGTTGTTTAAGCCACTGTTGACTTTGTCCAATATAACAACTTTGACATTGACTGCAATTTATTCTATAAATTATATTACTCATTAGTGAATTTGGAGTTTTAACTTTTATTTTTGAGAACAACCTTGAATTTAGAAGTGGATTGTATTTAATTAATTTAATGTTCGGAAATGTTTTGAAAAGTGGGACAATTTGGTCTGTTAAATTTTTTATGTAAGGTATTTTTTTTGTATAAAACTGGTTGTGGATTATTTATTAAAGCTCTATTGTGAAAGTGAGTGTTATAAATAAGTTTTTTTAATATATGTTTTGGGTAGCCATTGTTTAAAAACATTTCAAAAAGTTTCTTTAAATTGACATCTAGGAAACTCCGATCACAGATTGCCGTTACACGATTTTTCATAGATATAACAGTGGCTTAAATTAAACAACGTGTCACTCAACACAAAAGTGACTGTAACTTACGAAAAAAACTCTTGTGCCTTAGTGGACCACCACTTAAAGACAGGACATAACTTTGACTTTAATAATGTAAAAATCTTAGAACAAATTGATAATTATAAAAATCGACTTTTCCTTGAAATGGTACACATTAATAAAACTCCAGAATCTATCAATTATAAGACAGACACCAACCATTTAAGTAATATCTACTGTAATATACTAAACAATATATGATATGATAGATCTTAATATCAGTATCTAACAACATCAGACCAATAACTGACTACGTACCATCAATTACATTTTATAAATCAATTTACCATGTTCCTGATTCTTTCTCAATATTCTACTTTTCCACCTTATTATATGGATAATACTGTCACAATATGTAATTGTTTATTAAAACTTATTTGCTAAAAATTGTACAATGGGAATTCACTCTATAAAATATTGCGGTTACCATAACTCCCAAATAAATTAAAATAAAAAAAAATGTCATTTATCTAATTGGATATGTTATCAAAATTTAAATTTTTAATCTTAAGTTGTAAGTATTGAAATATTCATTTTGTTTACATATAATAATTATAATAAATTTACAGTTTTCTCCTGAAGAAGTCACAAAATCGTGACGAAATATTGAGAAATAACAAATAGAGTTTTATTTCATACAGACGACCAATTGCTGAGACTACAAATAATATTTAACACAGTACGGTCGAGAGTATTTTGATAAATATATATATATATATATATATATATATATATATATAATAATTGTATTAAAAGTGATTTCAAATAAGTATGAATAAAATTTCGTAAACAATTAACACTCAAAAACTGTAACTTACTACTTTTTTTTACGACGGTATACGAACATCTTTTTGACCAGTTCTTGTCTTGTATTGCAAGAACTAAACAACATAAATTGATATATCACGTTCAATTTAATTATAATGCTTCTTTGTAGACAATTTCTCATCATTTGAATTAATAAGACTCTCCAGCAAAATTAAACATACCAGATTGTTTTCAATTTAAACATCGCTGTAATATAGCACAGCAATTTAAGTCAAAGGATAAATTAATATAAGAAAAGTAAATAAATAATCGTATTATCTCTTTAGATCGATCCAGGAAAAGGAATTGTGCAATTCTGTATTTAATATACAATAGATTTTTGTAAGCCAACATCGCAAGGCAGGAAAAAATGGTCCAGATTGAGTAGTTGTCAGAAACACTAGAAATCTTGAGTTAAAATTCTGAACTAAGCTCTTTCTATAAATAAAATGCACTTCTTTTTAAAAATGGAAATATATTTACTAATGGAAATATATATTCTACCAAGAGCTGGCGCCGGATTTTGCTCGTGATCGGGAATATGGACAAACTATATTAGGATATGTTGGATTGGTCATTTATATAACTTTCCCGTAAAGAAATCTGAGAAAGAAAGTTGAGGAGGACGAGAGTAGTTATGAGCGGTGAAATTCGCGCTTTTTTTGAGTCGGGTCATTTTTCTTTGAGGAGAAAATGGCAGAAAACCTCATAGCAGACTAATCCAGCATATCCCCGTATAGTTTGTCCTTACTTGCGATCACGAGCAAATTTCAGCTCAAACACTTCACCTATGTTATAGTGAAACTTCAAAATTACACCGGTCCTAGATTTAACTAGTCTATCCTCATTTGTAACTTGCTGCCTAAATCCCGAAATAAATTCTATTTTCGGTCTTTGACTGAAAAACTGTCGTAGGAAAACTACGCCAAAATAAGCCAAAATGACTTCAACATAACAGACATGAAATCCATAGACATAACGGGTAGCAGAGTGGATTGCAAGTCCAGCTACCTGGATCTTTCCATATATTTTCATACACCGTTAAAAGGGAAAGAAATGGTCTTTTCGTAAGCCAAGTAGCCCTATGTCATTTAATTAAAAAAACAGAAGCTGAAAAATATTAAGTTAGCTAGATATTTTCGAACAGCATTCAGCTATGTCTGTTTTGCAGAAAGTTTTATCAACTGGTATAAGTAATGATGTTTAAAATTATATTTCTAATGCCGATAATAATGATAGAATAACTTTTAAAAGCTGTTTTGTTTAACATTACTTATTTTAAACTAAGAATAAATACACAATTTTCATTCAAAAGGCGAAGAAAATTGTTCAATGATTGAGTTCAACAATTAATTCTTTAGATGTGTTTTATTGTATCTGTCAAAACGAGAGCTGTGTTCCACATACTTGCACAATTTGTAATCAAGTTGTACATGTTGAATACGCTGACAGCAAGGTGTCTTCATGCTCAAACTCTTGTCATGAAACAATTAACCGAACAAAATTTTACACCAATTGCGATTGCAAAAACTGTAACTATACTCTGAGTTGATAGGGCCAAAAGAAATGCTCGGAATGTTTTGAGTGTCAGACAAGATAAAACAGTTTACGGTTTATACAGAGTAGGCACGAAACAAACAACAATAAACACATTTTTTTCAAGAAATCAAATAAAAGAATGCAATGAAAATTTTTCTAATTTCGAAGATGCCCGACGTTCAGCTGTGTCTAAGTAAAATCGGTGCAAAAGATTCCAAATTTGGGGACAAGACTTTATAAAGTACTACTGCAATAAAAAATACCTCAAAATGATGTAAATACTTTTCTCTGGGTTAAAGGACACAATGGAGTAATTGGAAACGAATTGGTGGACAGTATGGCAAAAAATACATCTGAGATATCCGAAATTACAAATTTTTACTACTTTAAAGATCTTTTTTCTATTATCAGGAGTATTGGCAGGGAAAGATGGATGTCAAAATATAAAGAGGTTCAGAAGACTTCTAGAAACCATTACTTTTCTATTCACCCATGCTTACCAAAAAATATTCCCCATCTCAATCTTAACTTTAATAAAGTACATTCTTCGTTAATAACGCGGCTAAAACTGAACCATGGCCTCTTTCCAGAGCATCTGCATAGGATTGGAATCTATGAAACTCCTTTCTGTCCTTGTAATAATAAATCTATCGGAGATTTGAATCACTTATTTTTCAATTGTTCTAATCATAGGGAACAGACTCGAAGACTATATTTAGGTTTAATTGATCTCAATATTAGCCTTCCAGTTAACATCAGCAATCTGTTATCTTATTCTGACAAATCTATATATAATATTCTAATCAAGTTTATAAACGATTCTAAAATAAAAATTTAAACATCCTTATAACAATTTTCTGTGGCAAAAAGATTCTTTGTCCAATGCCATCTCTCTCTCTCTCTCTCACACATACACATGATGTAAATGTAAAAGATCTAACATATTGTGCAATTCTAAACATCATAATGCCTTATCATGTCAGAATGAAGACTAATTGTTTATTTTAATTACGACAATATAAAAATAATAAACGTTAAAATTAAAAAATCAGGTTTTATTAAATCTAATCTAACAAATGATGACGTTTTAAGAACTGATCGGTTTTAAGAACTGATCGGAGTTTGGCTGATCAAACTCCGATTTCAGGTTTCGACTTTTGCCTGACCAAATTAGTCTCTCCTAGGTTTGACAAAAATTATTTAGTCAAAGGCCAAAAATGGGATTTATTTCCGGGTTTGACTAAGATCGTAAGTTAGACCTGCGGATTGACTAGTCAAACCTAGGAGCGCCGGAGTTTCAAGGTTTGATTATAACATATACATATATCTATTATATTAGTATATGAATCAATTTACAATGTTCAACGACACCTTTCCATAGCCAATCGCCATCATTTCTATCTTTCCATGCGTGTTCATCTAAGATGCTGTCTCTAAATTCTCTGTTTATGATTTCTCTTCAAGTTCTTTTGGTGATTTAAGTTCTTTTTACGGAAGTCATCTTTAACATTGATGTCAATACCCAGTGTCAGTTTGTAAAAACTCATAGATTAAATAATTGAAAATTGTTTTAAAGGTATTTTGAAACGATTTCCACATTGAAAATCTATACTTCAAAACAAATCTAAAATGTTATTCTCAATAAAATCTTCTTGACTCCTTTTACCTTCTAGGATGTCGGATGTTTTATTGTGTTAATGTCATATTTTTTTTCATTCTTCATCCCTCAGAGTATGAGAATGCACGTCGTGCTTTTTAATTTCATTTAATAATATCAAAATATTTTTTATCTCAAACGTACCATAAGAAAATAATTTCAGAACCGCGTAAGTACTTATTTCAAATTTCTATTTTCACCGTTTAAAAAGATCCAAACAGTTTTCCGCTAAGTATAATTACACGACTTATCAGTAGAGTTGAAACAGCCACCGGTTTGTTTAATTCAGCTATCTCGAGATGTGCTAAATGTGGTCTTGCAATATTTGCCGAGAGGGTACGTGCATTCGCAAAGATATGTGTGCAGCGGCGTGACAGACACTTTGAATCCGGAATATAGCATGTTGGATAAACGGTGGTCGGTATGGGAAATGGATTTACTACCTGTTTTAACTTACTGAGAAATGTATAACTGAACTAACCAGAAGAATCTTTGTCTAAGAGTACCGATTCGTTACCGAATATTGGCAACCATCACGGCTATTATTACTTATCGGTAGGAGGGGTGAAAAAAGCGTTATATTATTTGTTGAAAAACATGTTCTCAGATTCAGAATTCGTTCTGCTAGATATTTTTTATATATTAATAGTTTTTAAAATTATTTTGATATTATTTCCCATTACATGACCTAGATATTCGAGCTTGCGTTTTTGAACTATTTTCATATCTTCATGTAGTTTTCTTCAGTGAAGTTATGATACTTCCAGGGAATCCTGAGTATTTTTTTATAAATCCAAATTTTAAAAGTCATCATTTTTTTGTAAATATAGGTCTGAGTTCATGTTTCAGTGCCATAGAATACTAAGTACTAGATAAACGTAGCTTTTAAGTAGCTGAGTTTTATCCTGTTGACCGATATATTTTTCATTTGTGCAGGAAAATAGAACTTTTGTTTTAATACTTTTTACCAGTAGCTACTAAATTTTGCCACCTTGCATAGAAATAATACTACATATGTAAAACCATAAACTATATGTTACAGGGTGTGCTAAAAGAAGCGGAACAAAATTAACATCGGATCGAAAAACGATACACCTTGTCCTGATGCCTTTGTTTCGCGCAGCAGTTATAGGTAGCTGGTTTTTCCCTTGAGGAACAAGTTTTGTCTTTAGGAAAATAGGTTCTCTTTTCTATACTTTTTTGATCGACCACCCATAAATCTGGGATAAATGAAAGTTTCGCAAATAACGTTTTAACAAGTCTATTTAAACAATTACAACTACGTATTTTGGATGCCAATAACTTGGCTACGACAACTGATTATCGAAATTCAGTCGTCTTAAATTTTGTGAAAAAAAATAGAGAACTTGTCAGTGACACGATAGACACGAGTTAAGTAAATTTATTGAAGATAGTGCAAACACTCCTGACCATGGAGCTGCGCGAAGACGGAGTCAAATTCACGTAAAGTCAGAAAGGTTCTATTTTAAGTGGAATTATACAGTGCATAGTACAATGCCTTTCGCATGGAATTGGGGACTAAACCAAATTTCGTTTACTGCGCCGTGGTCAAGAGTGCTTACACTATCTCTAATATTCTTACTGTTAAACTTTCTTAAGTGTAACTAGCGCGAACAGTAGCTTCGATGTCACCCAATGTTGGATTCAAACTGATCTCAACTCGCGCCGCCTTGAATAAACGGTTTCTTAAAATTAAGAAATGGCCCCCAGGACTCTCGACGGATATGAAGGATCTGTTTACATTTCGCAAACTTCTTTCATTAATAAAATTATCTGAGTAGGTTGTTTACATTCCTGTTAGTATTTTTCGGATAACTCAAACCCATAATATGGAAATTATTAATGATCGTTTCATTGTTATGATTCTTTGACGACTTAAGAAGTCCAGAAAGTTATTTTAAATACAAGCTATTAGCGCCAGTACAGATTATTAAATGGTTCATAAGAATTTTACAAATCTAAAACTTAAAACTAATATACGGTGTGATATAATATGATACAAATAGAATGAAAATATTGTTGTTACACAACAAGAACCAATAGTATTACGTAACTTTTATTAGAAACATCTTATCTAACTGTTGATAGATAGTGCTATAGTCGGAAACAAAGATTTATCCTGATACCAGAGTAAAAGTATCGAAATGGTCTTATCTCGAAAAACCACTTTCATATGAAAAACTAAAAAACACATATTTATTGTTTTTGAAAAATGTGTCGAATGATGTGAAAGACGACCCCCACCCCGACCCTCTGGTGTGGGGGGATTTTCTTCTACACTTTCACATTTTCTGTTGCAGATTAGGATTATAAGTAAAAAAGTAAACAAGCTTTATCTGATTTTTTTTCGATTCACGATAGATTACGCTGTCAGCACAAAAAAATACAAATCAAAAGTTTGCAAACTAATTTTTATGGTACTGAAAATATTTTTTTTATGAATTTCTTACAAAATCCCAAATCTATAATAAAAAATGAGAGTTCCCATTTAACATGTCAAAATTACCTCCACCCCAAACCCAGGGTTTGTTGTGTTCGGTGTAATTCAATAGATTTTTGAGAATTATTAAACACGTTTTTCAGTATTGTTCTGAAGCTATTTTCTTGTGGCATTGTAAATTAATTACTATTTAACTGGGAATAAGCCACAATTAAAGATAAAAATACGTTTATTGGCGTTTCAATTTCCACTTCGGAAATCGTTCTCAAAATACAAACAGTAAATTAAACAAATTTTGTTTTTTGTTACATAGTGAAAAATTCTTCTAATAATTAAATTTTATTTGACTCATTTATATTGACAATTCAGATATACATTATGGATTTTAAAGCAGACGACTTTAAAATGATATTGCCAATATTGTTGAGTTGCGCTCCTGGGACGACTTTACTTATAAGGTAGTTCATTCGATTACGTGAAATCAACTTTAACTTGAGAGTATCCGTCAGAAAAAAATCATAGCATGTAATTTGTCTTTAAAAAGACAAACACATGACATGATGACAGTAAAATTCTGGTGTTAGTGATTCCATAGTAAATTATGAGGGGAAAACCAGGAAAAAAACCTCACAATACTATCCCGACATGGTAAGTATTTGTTCGAGTATTTAGTTTACCTTCAATAAACACCAAAATTCTGATTTTATATGTTTCGTTATTTAAAAAACATAAATGACGTATCCTCTATATGTTACTGACTTACTAATACTGGTATTTTCTTATTAATAATTTCCTCTTTCAATATTGGTAACCAGATCCTACTACATTCTGCCGAGGAATTTGCGACACAATTGGCCTCATTTAGCATCATTAAGCCGCTTCTTAAATTTTTAAGGTAAAAAAAAATGTTTTTTCCCTCATAATTTACTATGGAATCACTAACAGGAGAATTTTCCTGTCATCATGTCAAGTGTTTGTCTTTTTAAAGACGAATTACATGCTATGATTTTTTTCTGACGGATATTCTCAAGTTAAATTTGCTTTCATGTAATCGAATGAACTATCTTATAAGTAAAGTCGTCCCAGGAGTGCAACTCAACAATATTGGCAATATCATTTTAAAGTCGTCTACTTTAAAATGCATAATATATGTCTGAATTATCAATATAAATGAGTCAGATAAAATTAAATTATTAGAAGAATTTTTCACTATGTAACAAAAAACAAAATTTGTTTAATTTACTGTTTGTATTTTGAGAACGATTTCCGAAGTGGAACTTGAAACGTCAGTAAACGCATTTTTATCTTTAATTGTGGCTTATTCCTAGTTAAATAGTAATTACGTTTTTCAGTTTTTCATTTGGAAATATATTTTTCGAGAGATCAGACTGTTTTCAAATATTTCCTAATAGAGTATCTATCAAAATAAACCTTTTTTTTTTTGAAAAATGTATCGAATAAAAATTACTTATTTTCATAAGTATTTTAAATTTGTAATAAACAAGGAGGATTTCTATTTACGTTCATTCGATGTAAATTCCGCCCCGTTTCTTTTGTCACAGCCTATATAATTTTCTATTTTCTATGTTGATTTACCCTCATCATGTAAAATTTTGTTTTTTAAACAATTTTTAAATATTTCTATGCTCCTTCTAACCCCCTTCGGGACGCTCGTACAAAAGTAGTTTTCCCTAAAGGTGATTTTCACGTTCTGGAACATGCTCTTAGACTCCATACACTTCCAGTTAAAGGACTCGTTATGGCTTTACCGTTGGCGCTGTCTTTAATTATGACCAAAATCTAACTGTGACAATTGTACTTGGAAAAGTTGTTTGTAGAGGTAAGCGATTTTGGCCGATATTTGTTTTACATAGTTACCCTGATACTTAAAGCATATGAAACGTTTTAAGAGAAATTAACTGAATTCCTAAATTAGGAAAATTGTAATTGTTTTTGTTCACTTATTATTCAGAGTAATTCTACAAGTTGATGGTATTATATCTTCTAGATTTAAGTCGCACATTGCTTTTGTTTAAACTTTTATTTTTATTTAAATCCAAAAATTTATATTAAATTTTCTCCAGGTTTTACAAAAAACGTTAAAAATTAAGCTTGAGATTTGACATGTAGTCATAGCTAAATCTCAGTTCAAGATACTGGTGTAAGAATAGTCTAGATGCAGTTTATATACAGTATGACAAGAGAGGCCTTTTATATTATTATGCTAAAATGTTAATAATTACTTTTATGCCACACTGCTAATTCCCCAAGTCCTCTATTGTTCAACCTGAATAAATAAAAAAGTAGGAAGTAGGATATCAAGGGTTTCAATTTAAAAAATAAACACAAAATTTAATATCCTGATTTACCTTCTGCTAAACGACCTATATCTTATGGACCAGGAACCCCTATTTCTCTACTTTTTCTTCACACCATCTAACAGTTATTATCAGATGAAAGTTCAGACAAAAAACCGATGAGGACGAATTCAATCCTCAAATAGACCAACCACAAAAGTTTATATAAACTGAACTAAATGACTTGGTGAGAGACTTAAGCCTATCGAAGGATGCTGCACAATTGCCTCCAGGTACTACATTATCGTGGAATAGGCATTGTGAATAAGAGTTCGCGAAATATTTTTCTCAAAAGGCTCACTGGTGTATTGTCATAATATTCCTGAAGTACTCATGAAACTGGAAGCTGACAATTACGATTCCACCTCATGGCGGAAATTGTAGGCAACTACAAGCCGAAGTAAAGCAAATATTGTTGGCAACTCTGTGCAGATCTCAAAATAATATCCATTCTTTTGGGTCAGCAGTCTGGATTCACAAAGTCTCCATTTTTTGTGCGAGGAGGACAGTCGGACATTGTCAAAGCTTTATCTAAACAAGGTGACTGTTTTAAATATCTGTGCGACAAATTTACTACACTTTCTAAAGCTAAACTTAAGAAAGAATTTTGTAGGCCCTTAAATCGAACCTCAAAATCGGACATATTGTTCCAGAATACAATCACCGAGGATGAATCGGAAGCATGGAGTTCGTTCATAAAGCTGATAGACGGTTTCATTGGAAACAAAAAGTCTCCAAACTGTAAGGGAATTGTAGCCAGCATGGTCGAAAATTATAAAAAACTGCAATAGATGCAATTTGAGCGTTAAACTTTATTTTCTGCTTAACTATTTTTCCGAAAATCTTGGAGCTGTCAGGGTGGAGCAGGAAAAGAGGTTCCATCAAGATATAAAGGAGATGGAGAGACATTATCAAGGAAGATGGGATATAGGAATGATGGCTGATGACTGCTGGACATTGAAGAGAGACTCGTTCACAAAAATCCATAAAAAATAATACCACAAAACGCAATTTTCGTAGAAAAAGAGAATGGTTTTATTCAAAAGCACCAAATATTGTCTAACGTTGGTTATTCTGAATTCTTTTTTAACAACTTAATTGTGCAGTGAAATTTTATATTAAATTACGTTTCAATAAATATTTTCTCAGTACTTTTTGGCAGTTTCTATCAAAAATTTCAAACACACTTTTCTTGAAAATCTGAAGTGCTGGAAAAAAACAAAGTACAGATTCGTGATCAGCTCATTCTATTTACTATAGGACACCTATTGAACTTAAAATATTTTTATGAAAAAGAAATGTAGGCCTGTGTTATAATTCCACTTCATAAGATATTAAATTAGTGCTATGTGGTCGGAAAAATCTTATACACCGACAAAAAATGTATTGCGTTTAAAAATTCAACATCAATTTAATTACAAGATTATCTTGAAATGCCTACAGCTAGAATTTTCAATATTAAATTCTGTATCGGCACCAAAAACAAACAGGAATCTTATTTTCATCATCGGCATAGAATATCGGAAGGAGGAATATTGGCAGGAAAGAATGTTCTGTTAGTGGAACTTTAATTACACCACTCTTGTTCAATAAAGCATACATGAATGAGTAAAGGTATCTTTATCGAAGGGTATATAAAATTCCAGACAGATGTTCAATATTAAAATATCGACTCACTATCGTTTTAAAAAGCCGTTTGGTCTACTAGTTCCTACAGAGATAATCAATCGTTTATTACAGAAACGCTTGCGTATTTAAAATAATGCAAATACTATTAAAATTTATTTTTAAAACGTTAATCTCAAGAGTACACACCCAGATTATTCCTTCAAGAAAGTCAAGACACCATCCTGGATAGAAAGGAATGTGTTGTATGGTTTGGTTTTTATGTACGCGGTCACAATCTGGAGACTGCATCTTACCGTGTTTCCGAGGGATCGGTTTTCTGTGGTTTCTAGATCCCATTGCACAATTATACCTGTCTTTATGGAGGTAACAGCCACAGCTGCCCTCACCGCTACTTATTACATTTTATATGTAAACTTACTCATCTAGATCACTAATTAATTAGTATATGAACAATTTCTGGACAATTGGACAAAGGACCATTTTAATTCAAACTCTTTCACCTCTGACCACCCTGGACATCTACCTCTTCCGCAGAAACAACATCGATCATCATCATTTTGACTTTACAACCCTGTGTGGATCCTAGCCTCCTCAATAATTCTCTTCCAGTCGTCCTTATCCATCGCCTTCCTCCGCCAAGCACGTATTTCCATATTTCTCATATCTTGGTCTATGTTATCTAGGAATCTTGTTCTGGGTCTTCCTCTTCTTCTTTAAATGGGTCTATCAAGGAGCGTTTTTCTAGCTGGGTCGGTTTGCTCCATCCGCATTACATGGCCTACCCACCTCAGACGTCCTATCTTAATGTGTTTTACGATATCTGGTTCCTGGTATATTCTCTAGAGTTCGAAGTTGTATCGTCTTCTCCAGGCATCATTTTCATTACAATCATCCACCGATGCAAATTACAAGTGAGACATCCAACAAAACAAGCCATGTCCTGAAGAGGTGATAGACATCTAAAACAGGAAACACAGAAACACACCAAAAAAAATAAACCAATCAGAAATAGAACACTACGCCAATGAAGTGACTAGGATGTCAGCATATCTACCCCATCCGGTACGAATTCGATTAAATGTACAAAATTCAAAGAAAGAAAGAAACTTATCTTAACTCCATGAGAAATCCTGCTGTTGCTCTCGACGATATGTAGACGATAGAATAAGGACCTACTTCGGACCATACTTCAAGGTAAAGTGCATGGGGAAAGAAGTCAAGGACGAAGAAGAATATTTTGGCTGCATAACCTGCGAAAATGGTTTAACTTAACCACTACCGGACTTTTCAGGGCAGCAGTCAACAAAGTCAGAATAGCTATGCTGGTGTCCAACATCAGTAACGGATAGGCACCATAAGAAGAATAAGGGAATTAAAACTACCAAATTCTATACTTTGACTATGACTTTAGTATTATATCATTTAAAAAGCAAAAAGTAAATAAAATGTGTTTTCATGTATAAGGGATGAAAAATGATAAATATATTAAAAATGGTATAATGAATGTTTTAATTAACATTATAACCCAAACAGCTCGTCGTACAACTCTATTATTTGATGTAAAACTTGAGTTCCAGTAATATTCTAATATAACAGCCGGAGGTTACCAAGCAAGCTCACTCCAAACGACGTTTTCCCTCTTGCCATCTCTCTCTTCCTATGATCATCTTGCAACTACTATATCTGCGTTGTTAATTTAAGAAAATTTAATTAGACAAGAATAATTAACGGGAAAATTTGCACCGTGAAATTAATTTCACGTTATGCTACCGTCCTCGTCGTTTTCTTTAAATTTTTGTTTGTCTTTCTTTTTTTGTTCCAGTTAAACAACACGGTGCTCGCAGCTTCATTTTTATTGTGTTTTCTCTACTCCTACTACTAACATCTGTGAACGGCTGTTTAAGAAGTTCCAGATACAAAATTAAATTTGGACACAGTATTTCGCAATTAACAGTTTGTTATAAGATAAAAATTGAAACAAAGATAAATCGACACGCTTTTATTTTAATGCACAGTTAAGATTTATTAAATTTAGGGTTTTTTTTATATAATTTAACATATTTAAGTTCCAGTAATATATGCAAATTATAAATAATAAAAAGCTTCAGCTTATATGGATATGGATCAGTCCAGATGGCAGCGTCAAAAATTAAAATCCGAGCTAAGATACTATTTAATGTCAAATTGGAAAGAACAAAGTTGATCCTCAAAACAAGAAGAAAGAAATGGTTTCCCTCAGAAAACAACGACCTATATGAAGATACATTAACCATATATATACAAGATTTGCAAGATGAAATAGAAGATGAAGATCAAACAAATGATAACATAACTAAGGCTCTAAAAGATACGAAAAATTAGTGCTTTCCGACCCATAAACAAAAACTAAGCCAAAATACCAAAGAGCTAATAGGTAAAAGAAGACAGCTAACGGAAAGATACGGCTCCAACTAAACAAAAATGAAGAAATTAAATAAAGATATCCGCCGGTCAATCCGAAAAGACGCAAGAGAAAACAATACAAGAGAAATATCTTATGTAAATAATTCAATAAAGCAGAAGTTTAAAAGTTTTGAGGCGAAATACGAACAACATAGCAACAAAAATATGTACAAAATAAAAAACAAATATGGAAACATTACTACTGATAGAATCAAAATCGTTGAGGTTGTCAAATCTTTTTATCGTGAAATGTATGAGAGCACTCACAAACCAGGGGTTAGAATTAATGGCAGAAATAACTCCACACGAAATCAAAACGGCACTTTTAGACATGAAAAATAACAATTCCCTTTGTGACGGAATAGTGATCGAAGCGATCAAACTATGTGGAAATAAAATTATCCAGTCTTTGGAACCTTTCCTTTTCAATGGAACAATGCAGTCATTATTTTAATACACAAGCAATGAGACATAACAGATTTAATAAAACTACCGTCCTATCAGTTTGCTTTTACACATATATAAACTTTTTACAAAAATTATCAAGAAAAGACTGGAAACTAAATTAGACTTCTATCAGCGTAGAGAACCAGTTGGATTTAGATTTGAATACAGCACTAACCACCACTTACTAGTGATAAAGAATCTATTAGAGAAGTCTTCAAAATACAACAAATCATTCCCACTGATATCATCGACACAACAGCTGGTAACTGAAGGTTCTCCTGGTTAAGCTGGTTCTCCGTTTGAAGAGGTTTACTCTCCGGCTCTGGAACTCACTTCAGCCATGTATGTTACCTGAAGTCAAATTTAATTTAATACTGAACATCACAGTTTTTTTACATGATGTATAATCTTTTACAACTATATGTAATTTAAAGGGTTTTTACGTAGGTATTTTGGTGGCTCAGGCATTATAACCTTGCAATTTTAAAATTTTAAACCTGATGATGGACTGTTTAGTCCGAAAACGTTTGTTTTTTTGATGTAGCCCTTTTAAGGGTTTTTAAATAAATATACCCATTTACGAAGAGTAACCTCTTTTTTGTGATACGTGGTATACAGCCAGCTACAGGAATTGTTTTCCTTATGGATTTTATTTAAATAATTATTTTATTTTAATTTCTTTATTAATTCCTTCATCTTGTTTCTTTTTTACTATTTTTTCTTCAAAAAGTAGTTGACGTACTCTCTTCCTCTTTCTGTCTCGTAGAATAAATATTCGCCCTCTCTCTTTCTGTTCGGTAGACTAAATATTCTGTTGTATGTTGACAGAAGAGCTAATTCCATCATAGGCATAAGTCTTACGTCATCTGTGCTAACTTCATTGCAGTCCTTTCCTACTTTCTGTCAATCACCTTTCATGGTGAGAATATTATTTTCTGTCTATAATTGAAATTTATAAAAGAATGTAGGAATTAATATAAGCTTCATCTTATGGTCTGCAGAATTCTCATTGTAAACTATATTCTATAATTCTGACAGCATTTTCAATATTCTTAACCCCACTTCTTTTAAAGCCACGTTTTCAATTCTATGCATGTAGGAATCTAACAAAATTTAACTAACTTTATTAATAATTATTTTTCTCTTTAACCTTGCCATCTGCTATTTGTTTAATTGTAATTTTTGTAAAATAATTGGCAAAAAAACTAAACCCCTTTGATGTCTCTTTAAAGCTGTTCTTATATTCTAGTTGATTGGAGAATTTATTGGGTTAATTGGATAATTTCTAAAATAATAATAATATGCAGTAGAAAAATAACTGCAGCTGTATGTAAGGCCTACTCACATGCTTAGTAGGACCTAACCACATGATCTGGAGGGCTTAACCACATTATCTGGAGGCCACATATACTTAGAAGCCATACCATAAGTATCATTTAAATTTGTGTACTGCAAAGCTTTAGGCAGGGTGGTTTTTGCTTTGTTTAAATGCTCATTGTTTAATTCATCATTTAAGACAAAACGAATTCACACTTGAGAGACTGAGATAGGCGAAGCATAGACGATAAGCTCCCATGGTTGATTGAGGTATTATTTTATAATAGTATTTTAATTCTCTTTGGTAGTCTTATCGTTACACTTTAAACAAACAACCAGGCTACTGTTTGGTTTGATGGTATCATCTTAGGTGGCTTTCTATTACAATTGTGTTCATCCATGTAATGAATCATACATCTATGAATCTAGTACCTACTCTTATTTGTGTGTCGCTCTCTCCATTTCTCCCTTCTAAACTGATTATATCCATCTTACTTATTTGTCTCCATTTGTCACAAATTATGCACAGGAAATTTTTAATTTCTTTAGTGCAGAGCTAAAGCTTTGGTTTTTTACGTAACCAATTCGCTTTTAGTTTTCTAAATTGTCTGTGTTTTCTGTGGGTTACTTGGGAAATATTCGCGTTTTTTTAAACCATTTTAATTATGCCTTTTTCTATCTTCGTTCTTATATAATGTTAAAGGTAACCAGTGAAAACTCATTCAAAACTAATTAAGAAATTCCTGCTATGAAAGAATCATCAGAACTATAGTCACTATGCCAGCGGGAAACGTTTAAATGTAAATGAAGCTGAATGACAATAATAACGGAGGGCGAGAAATGTGTAAGAAACTTTAATATAGAGGTAAATTATCAATTTCGCATTCACCTCTTGCATGCCGTGTTCATAAATACAAACCTCTAAGTTCGTAATATGCGGCACAGATGTGGGGACATTAAGCCGGGCAAGTGACATTACGTCACATTCCCAGACTGACTCGACGAAATGCTCTACTCCGGTGATTCATGAAGAAATTTTAGGTTTCATAACACGCTACCAGAAAGATATGACAATTGATGAACATTCTTTTGTGGGTTTATGCCGCTTTGAAAAAACTATGAAGCCAATTGGTTTTCGCCTTTGTTTCTGAATTACAAGGGAATATATTGTTATGATCTGCTTTTAACCTGTTGGTGTAGATGGGACTCGACTACTTTAATTAATTAATCAAACAAAAAATTTAATAATTAAGCAAATCAAAACATAAACAAAAAACAAATCTCAGGGCTCAATTTTTATATAAATCACATTCATTCGTGGCTTCTAGTATTTCCTGGTTTTTTTCTTATCGGTATAGACACGGGAAAATAAAAATACACACATAAATTCAATAGAAATTACCTTTTCCTTTTCTTCTTACTTATTGTATGTAGGCTTTTAAGCCTGTTTATTCTCCAATATTAGCCTCCTAAATTGTTTAAATTGTCGCACCACCTTTTTCTTGGTCTGTCAATACTTCTTGGTCCATTTGGTGACTTATCTCGTGCTGTTCGTACTATTCTATCATTTGCCATTCTACTGATGTGTTCGTTCCACTCCTGTTTTCGTTTGATCACACATCCATTTATGTCTTCTATATTGCTTGCTCTGTCTATGTTGTCGCTTCTCTCTCTGTCCAACAGACTTTTCCCTGATATTCGTCAGAGTATTGTTATCTCTGTTATTTCTAGTAGTCGTCTCATTTTTGATGTGTCAGGTCTTGTCTTCGCTGTGTATGTTAATATAGGTCTAATTGCTGCTTTATAGATTCTTGTTTCTGTGTCTTGTCTTAGATGTTTGTTTTTCCAGATTATGTCATTAAGAGATCCCGTCGCTTTACTTGCTTTTAAGCTTTGGTGTCGTAGTTCTTCTTCAACTTCTCCGTAACTAGTTATATCTATTCCCAGATATCTAAACCTTGCTTTCTGCTTTATTATTTTTCCATCTATTTCGATTTGACACCGTAGTAAGTATTTAGATGTTGTCATACATTTGTTTTTTTCTGCTGCATACATTATTTTCCTTTGCTTCAGTTCTGTCAGGTATCTTTCCCATTCGTTTGCTGGTATGTCTTTGTATTCCTTTAATCCTGCCATTTCTTTCCGTTAGTTTATTATGAATCTTTATATTTCTTTTTGTGTACTGTAGAAGTCGCTTTCCATCCTTTTTGTAAACTGTTCCCAATGTTCCTTTTTTGTTCTTTTCACCAACTGCTTTGTTTCATTTCGTATTCTTCTATAGTTGTCTCGGGATTCTGCGGTATTTGATATTTTGTACTTCGTGTAGGCCTCTCGTTTCTCTTTACAGTTTTCTTTTATTTCTTTTCTGAACAATGGTTGATTGTTGTTTCATTTGTTCGGTATAACTTTGCGTTTTCCTAGAGCTTCTGTTACTGCTTCTTCAATGTTGTTTTTAATTGCCTTCCAGCTCGCGTTTATATCTTCGATGTTGTCTATTTGTTTTAGCTGTATCTTCTGTGCTAGCCTTCTTTGGTACATTTCTCTTGTATAGTGGTTCCACAGTGATTCTACATTGAATTTTTCCTTGGTGATTTCCTATAGAAAATGTTTTGGTGTTATTTTTATTCTTATCTTTCCTAGTACTAGTTGTGTGTACTTCCTGCGTTGCTGAGTTTAAAGTTCGGAGATATCTAGAATTTGCTGTGGGTGTTTTTTTTTCTATTAGTAACTTAGTTTCTATTAGTTTCCATTTTGTTTTTAGGTATTTTATTCCATTTTGTGTATTGACGCCAGATATTTTCTTAATTTTGTTCCATGCGGATGACATGTTTGTATTTCTGTTAATACTTTGAACGTATTTTTTCCAAGACTCTTTTTTAGATCTGGTAGTAATTAATTTTGCATATGGCCTTTTTTCTTCAGCTCTATTAACTTCTTATTGGTTTTATGTCTTTTGAAACTATTTAAAGATTTTTTTATGGAGGTGTAAAATCCTCCATAAAAGTAAAGAATATAAAAAAGAATGGATGACAGATGAGATACTGAACTTAATGGATGAAAGAAAGAAAACAGAAAAACAAAAAGAACCAGAAGTATAAAGAAATACAAAAAGAAATTCGTCTAAAAATACGCACAGCTAAAGAAAACTAGTACGGGGAAAATTGCGAAGAAATCGAACAACTACAAAATAAACACGACAGCTTTAATGCACATCGGAAGATCAAATAGTGGACGAGGAGACAAAGTAACAGACACAACATATTAGTAGACGAGAGTGCAAACATTATTATGGACACAGAAGAAAAATTAAGAGTCTAGAAACAGTACATAGAACAACTGTTTAAAGATCAAAGAGACAATGTAGATAACGAATACATAAACAGTGACACAGGACCAGAAATAACAAGAGATGAAGTGGAATACACGATTAAAGAAATGAGGTCGGGGAAGGCTACAGGCCCAGATGAACTACCAATAGACATAATTAAACTCATCAAAGGCAACAACTTAATAAAGATCGTGGAACTATTTAACAGCATTTACAAATCTGGTATTATACCTAATAAATGGCTAGTAACAACAATAATAGCTATACCCAAAAAGTCTAATGCGAGACAATGCTCGGAACATCCCACCATCAGTCTCATGTGTCATATATTAAAGGTCTTCTTAAAAATCATTCATCGGAGAATATATAAAAAATTGGAAGTTGACATCGGACCCTCTCAATTTGGCTTTAGAGACGGACTAGGAACTAGAGAGGCACTGTTTGCTTTTAATGTTCTAACACAACGATACTTAGACGTAAATCAGGACATATTTGTGTGTTTCCTAGACTATAACAAAGCATTTGATACAGTAAAACATAGGCCACTGATGCAAATACTGGAAAATAAAAATATTGATACAAGGGACATGCGAGTGATAAGGAATCTATACTACAAACAAGAAGCTACAGTACGAATTAACAGCTCGATATCAGATAGAATACAGATCAAAAGAGGTGTTCGGCAGGGCTGTGTGTTGTCTCCAACCTTGTTCAATGTCTATGCGGAAGAAGTTATTAAAAAAGCTCTTATGAACGAAAAAGCCGGAGTAAAGATCAACGGTCACTCCATTTGCAATATCCGATATGCTGATGATACCGCGCTCATAGCAGAAAATATTGACGACCTACAGAGATTACTTAACAAAGTGGTAGAAGCAAGTGAAGAATTTGGTCTGTCACTGAATACAAAGAAGACCAAATTCATGATAATTACAAAGAAACGTATCAATAATATCAACTTACATGTAGGACAGAATCTCATTGAACGAGTACAAAATTACAATTACCTCGGAACAAATATTAACGAGTCAAACGAATACACCAAAGAAATAAGAATAAAAATAGAGCTGAACCTAAGCCTAAAGCTGAAAATACGAATGCTTAAATGTTATGTTTTCTCGGTCCTGTTATCTGGGGTGGAGGCGTGGACACTAAATAATCAATGTATGGGTAAGCTGGAGGCATTTGAGATGTGGGCGTACCGAAGAATGTTAAAAATCTCCTGGAAGGATAAGATAACTAACCAAGTTGTATTAGACTTAATGAACAAACAAAAGGAGGTCGTATTGAGTGTTAAAATGAGGAAACTACAATACCTGGGACATATTACACGTGGGAATAAATATCAACTGTTACAACTAATTATGCAAGGAAAGATTGAAGGTAGGCGCAGCATTGATTGAAGGTAGGAGAAGAATGTCATGGTTGAGAAACCTCAGGGAGTGGTTTGCTTGCACTTCCATACAATTGTTCCGAGCGGCAGCCTCCAGGGTCAAAATTGCCATGATGATAGCCAACCTTAGTAGCGGAGATGGCACGTGAAGAAGAAGAAAGAAGAAAGATTTTTTACTATGTTTTATTGCCAATTTACACTCTTCGTTCCACCAGGGAACAACTTTGTTTTTTGTTATATATTTTGTTTTTCCCGTTGCAATTGTGGCGGCTTCAGTGATTAAGTTATTTAGTTATTAAAGAATTTTAAAAAGAAGTTTATGTCTTCTTCAGTTATAGGGATAATTGAGACTAATTTATTTAAGTAATTTTTGGTTTTTAGGAATTTGGTCTATTGTGAAAAAATATAACATGATCATAAAATATAATTGAATATTTAAAAATACATAATTTTAATAACCCAAATTGTATATTATTCCAACTTAATGCAAACCTTTGATTTTTCATTTTCTCCGTATTCATGGCTTTAATAAGATTAACTTAAAATATTCTAAAAACATTTCAAGAATTCCCTTAAGCTGTAATCATCAACCTGCTATCGTAGGTGCCTTCACCAACCCACTCGTCCTTCTTCTTTCATTCCCTTCGTTCGTTATTACCGCGGGGCTTTCAAGACATCAGAAAGTGTAGCGGATGATGACTCCGTGGAAATTGGATGTCACTTGGAGGTGTCACACAGAACAGTGTTTTTCCAGCACAAGCCCGAGGCCACAGCCAGCCGCGATGAGAACCAGACAAATCAGCTAGAAACAAATGAGCAGAGCCCGGCTATGCCAGGCCGACTTTCCTGCTAGAAAACTCGGGGGATTGATGAAAGGTGCTTTGGAGGAGAATGGAGACAGACGACTGCTATTCACGACGAATACACTGCGAAAAAGTGGTGAATTATTATTGTAATATATCTACTGTGACACATTTTTCTATAGCTAAAAAAATTTTGTTAGAAAATATAATATGCCTAACTTCACGCTGATCTTTTTAATAAAAACCGTTAAATAAACTACGTTAAAATCATATAGAACAATTTGTTTTAAAGCAGTATGATTATAATTTTTGCGATTTTCTGAGTTTAACTCACGGTGAATAATTTTATGTTTTGCTTGTCTATGTTTTGATAA
The DNA here is from genome assembly GCA_918026665.1 of Diabrotica balteata. Classification (NCBI taxonomy): domain Eukaryota; kingdom Metazoa; phylum Arthropoda; class Insecta; order Coleoptera; family Chrysomelidae; genus Diabrotica; species Diabrotica balteata. The sequence goes on from OU898280.1 coordinate 158,314,132, forward strand.
CCTTTCTCCAAGAACCAAGATCTAAAATCCAGTTTAGTCCTGCTTCTTCTTGATGCTTGAGGAGAACTGATTTCTAAGCAATCTAGCAAGCAAGCAATAGTATTAAACTCAACCTATAAGACTTGCATACCCCTTAGAATGACATTCAGGTGTTACAATTTAGTGAGATGAGGAAGATTAATCCGTGTAAATCAGATACCACTCCCCTGCATCCCAATGCTCCAACCATTTTCCATCGCCTGATAGCACCCTGATGCTTTATAGAGGCTTCAAATCTGCAAAATGCTTGTAACTTGGCAGTCCTGGTCACAAGGACACCCCCATTATATCCTACTCCAAATTACGCAGGACAGCCAGAAGCGATAGTGCCACTATCGTTCTTACTGACGTTCCCTCTGGGCTAAGCCCAGTTCGGCGACTCAGCGTTCGAGGGTGTGGGCTCCTCTTGCCCGTTTTTTGTTCATTTTTTTATGACTTGTGTCTTTTGTAAATTTTTTTGATGGTCAAAGCTAAAGCTATGTTTTTTGTAATTTTGCTTGAAGGTTGTCTGAAACATAAATAAAATCGTGATTAGTAAATTGGCGCAATAACGAAGGTGAGCGCAGTGCAATGTCTTCTTATGATAAAGCTACGGTTATATAGACCTTATTATATACACTCTCTTTCTCTTTGTCAATCATTTTCCATCCACTCCTGAATGTAGGTCTCTCCCAATTGCTTCGATCTTTCTCTATCTTGCGCCAATCTAATCCACTGTTTGCCTGCTACTGCTCTTATGTCATCTACCCATCTTTTTTGAGGTCTTGTCATGCTTCTTGTTGTCATTCTTGGTCTCCATTCTAGAATTCTCCGTGTCCACCTGTTGTTATTATATCGGGCTACGTGACCTGCCCAGCGCCATTTCATATTTGTAATTTCTTCCACAATATCCCTAATCTTCGTTCTACGTCTTGTCTCGGTGTTTCTAATCTTGTCTCTCAGTGATATTCCAAGCATTATTCGTTCCATTGCTCTTTTCGTTGTTTCTATTTTTTAGCAGATTTTTACTGTCTCCAAGCCGTAGGTACAAACTGGTAGTATGCATGTGATATATATCTTTTTCTTAAAGTTTACATGAATGGAGTTGGTTTTCAAGATATATGCTAGTTTGCCGAAAGCGCCCCATGCTAATTGTGTTCTTCTTTTAATGTCATCATCTTGATTTGGTTTTCCTAGCTTGATGACATGACCTTGATATACATAATGTTCGACATTTTCTATGGTATGACTTTGTATTGTTATATTTGTCTGGTCCCGGCTTATTATACATTAGCTAATATTTGTTGTTTCAGCCTTCTAAGCTTCCATCTATAATACACATCATACTCTAATCTCTTGCAGAATCCGATTTGAGTGGTCTCCTAGCTCATCGAATTTTATCCTGGTTTTTTGTTCCATCATATTCAGTACCCTTATTTGTTTTAGACTCCGGAAAGGTAACATTTAGCAACGTATCTATGAGATGCATCTGTAATTATTGGTAGTATGATGCTGTTTATCAATCTTAATTTTATTTTCATTTCTCATTTGCTTTTTGCTGTGAGTCTTTCTATTGCGGCTATGATCATTGCTGGTTACTTGACTGTTACGTTAACATGTGGAATGAATGTAAAACATTGATCGATTTTCACTCCTAGGTATTTAGCTTTAGAATGATTTGCAAAAAGGCTTAATAGTGTTCCGGCTTAAAAGCTTAATAGTATTCTTGTAACGTCAGCAGTGTAGAAGGTAACTGATTTTTAGGTAACCTTCTGTGGTTAAAAACCTTGCTTCGCTTCTTTTGATCGGTGCTGTATGCACGCGATTGGGTGGGTTCTTATTCGCCAATTTAGTGTCTACCTTTTTTTCTGTAGTACTGGTTTATATGCAGTCGGTACTCTTTTCGCACAAAGACTTCCAACACGGCCTAGGTTGTATGTTTTTCCTGCCTAAATCTTTTGTGCACATACCAAAAGATAATCTCATGGATTGCAGTTGAGGCTCCGAGGAAATTTGGTAACCCTATCTAAAAAAAATGTTATACATAGCATAAGAGAAAGTATGGTATTATATTTTGACAAGATTCCTATTTGACCACCGTTTTTAAGCATCAATAGCATTTCTTGTTATCTTAATCATTTCTCGACATTTGTTGTTATCTTTTATTATATCTTTCTAGTTTATTTAGTTTTAATTTTCCTTCTAAATTCATTAGGAGCCTAGCTGAAATATTGCACTTGTTATTATTTTTTTATTACCATATAAAAATTTTTCTTAGTGTAAATAGTTAAAGGGGAGGAACAGAGAGATAGGTGCCGTGTGTCGCCAGGAAATTAATCTTCTACCGGCTCGACTCGTGAAATATGAAATTCCGAATTAGAAAAGAAAGTTTTTCAAGGTTGAGACGACCGACCCGCTTGTTTGTGTGTGACTGGAGAAGTAAATGTAGCGGAAAATTAAAGGAAAATTCTTCCAAATACTGTACCTAATGGATTAAGTGATGAGATTAGCAATCCACCGATAAGGTGACGTTTTTGGGACGACTCCAATGTACCGTTGTTTTTTTTTTGTTCAAGCAATATGTTGGAAAGAACCCTGGCACTTTTCTTATGTAAAAGTGATTTTAGTTAAATTGGTTCAAACTTTGCACATATGTAACTTTGCTGATCAAAAGTTATCATTGTGCTAAAACCATGTGTTTTTTCACGTCATATTGCAACATCTTGTGGGATTTACTAGAAACAAGCGCTACATATTATTTATATTTCTTTTCTTAACATTTTGTGCTTAAAAACCTTTTCGATATCTTTGTTATAAAAGGTTATACAAAACTTTAAATACAGTAGACTCACGATTATCCGAGCTAATTGGGACCGCGCATACCTCGGATACCGAAAAACTCGGATAACCCGGAAATCGGGTGGTTGCATTAAATAAACAAAAAATTTAATTTTTATGACGTATGTAATTCGTTTATTATATATAGATAGGAAAACAATTACTCTTCATGTTTTAAAAAAGTCGCCAAAAAAGTTGCTGAATGTAGGCAAGGGCAGCTCCAATCGCCTATAAGCCTACGGAGTGAGATACTTTCTCGATTATCTTATCTGTGTCGTCCGCAGGGACATTGTGTGGGTTGATAATCATGTCGGCCAATGCATCATCAGTCAGTTGCATTTGCTAGTCTTGCATAATCCACTCGTTGACGTCTTCATCATTTATCGGCAGTTTCGTTGGTACCTGATTAGCGAGGTCTACTATTTCAGCAATACAGTCATTGTTATCTTTTCCATAACTTTTTGCTTCAATTTGAAAAAGCTTTCACATGAAAAATTTTGCAAAGTTGTTACTCTCACATCATTCTACGTTGTAAGACACATCCTTAATGGTGGACTTTTAAAGGGCTGTTGCCACAGTCATTCCCTCATCCAAACAGGTCAACAACACTTGGAAAAGCCTTCGACGATAGTTCCGTTTCATAGCTTCTAAAGTCCTTGATCCATGTTCATCTAATTCCGTTTGAATAAGAGATCTGATGTTTGGTGGCAAGAAAACAGCTTTAGTGTCTTTAGTATCACCACTAGCCAATGAACTTATATCTGGATGAGATGGCGCTTTGTCGTTTTCTTGTTAGGTTTTGTTTAGTATGTTAGTCGAAAAACCAAGCTTTAAGAATATGGCAATCCGTCCACGCACTACGCTAATTAATGTACACGGTTTACAAATATTTTTAAAAGCCCTTGGATTCTTAGATTTTCCAATGGTCTTAATTTTAAAGATCCAGAAGAGTTGCTACACATCAACAGAGTTACTCGTTTTTGCTTTTTTTGTATCCACGCGCAGTTTTTTTCCTTTAAGCTGCCAGTGTTTTGGTTTGAAGCATACGGAAATTGAGATCCATTTCGTCACAATTGAAGATCTGGTCTGACATGAGATCTCTCAATTTTAAATTAATGAGCTCAATTTCAGATGAATCGGCTTCACCCGAAATGTTCAGTGGTCGGATGCCGTACTTCTTCTTCCATCTGTCGAGCTAACCATCATTTACAGTAAAATTTTCCTCGCCATTCTTAAACTCTTTGTGAAATTCGACAGCCTTAGCTTAAAACATGGGGCTGCTATTTGGACTTTCCAACCCTCGAAGATTAAAAAACCATAAAAATATGGCTTCAAAGATCTGTTCTTATTCTCCTTTCTTCGTAGTTTTCCGCAACAAATTTCTTCCACCACTCACACTTTTATTAACCGATTGTTTAATATATTTTCATTTACGTTTTCAATCTCCCACATTCACACATTAACTTTTCCAATACTTATGCTAGCAGCAACCTTATTTACTGACTTACCCTTATCCAAGCGTTTTATAGCACTTAATTTTATTTCTAAAGAAAGCACAACTCGTTTACATTTTAAACTTATATTGTACTTCAAGTTACGTAGAAACTACACAAAGAGAAGACATGAATGAACTTGTAAGAGCTTACAGTGGGACGAACCGAAGAACTAGCTGTTTGAAACTGACGGGTGGAGGAGTGGCTTGTGAGGCGGCCAGTAGAAGCACAGTGGCTAGAACAATAACACTCGCTAATGACTCATCTCTTCAGCATACCAAAAATCAGTGCAACGCTTTTTTTTGATATCACTCTTAAGCTAATTTATTACATAATTTGTTCTTTTCAATTACTACCTCGGTTAATCCAGAAGCTCGGTTAATCGGGACTCGGATAATCGCGAGTCTACTGTAACAAGTTTTTATGGACATTTAAAGGGAATAAAAGCAAATAAAACACTACGTGCATACTTCATAGATATTTAAAACAACTGCAACCTAAGAAATCATACCCTTATTATTGTTCAACAAGTTGTCTTTCTCAAAAATGCTTAATAAGAATTATTTTCGTCTCTGTTTCTAATTACGTCTTCACAGCTACTTCTTCTTCTGAGAGTGCCGTCTTCCTACGGAGGCTGGCAATCATAGTGTTCAACCATGAGTTCTGCTTCGGCCAACAGATCTTCTTCCTTGAATCTTTCTCTATATTATGACTCTCAAAATTTCATATTTTGGTCCCCTCATCACGTGGCGTAGGTATTTCAGTTTTCTAGTTTGTATAGTGGTGATTAGTTCTATTTCTTTACCAACCCTCTCTAGTACTTCTTTATTTGTGATTATATCAGTCCCTGATATTTTTAATTCTCTGCGGTATAACCAGAGTTCGAAAGCCTCGATTATTTTAAAATTGTATTTTTTTAATCTCCAAGTCTCAGCTCCATATAATAATTTTGAAAATATATAACAGTGAATGGTAGGTAGTATGATCTCCAAATTTAGATTTTTGCACGTTAGGAGTGGCTTAATTCGTATAAATGCTGATCTGGCAATCTCTATACGCCTATTTATTTCTGTACTATGATCATTGGTTTCATTGATCAAAGTCCCCAAGTACTGATATTTTCTGCTTGTTCTATCATGTTACCAATAGGTGATGTATATTTTGTGGTCTTTTTGTAATTAGCATGTACTTCGTTTTTTTAGCGTTTATAGTAATTCCCATCTCTCCAAGATTCCGATAAAATGTTGTAGATCTTCTATACTTATTGCTATGATCACAGTGTGATCTGCATTTCGTAAGTTGTTAATTAATTTTCCGTTAACGGTGACTCCCGCTTTGATATTATTGAGCGTGTTTTGTAAAATTTCTTCAGAGTATAAGTTAAACAAAAGTGGCGATAAAACATATCCCTGTCTAACTCCTCTATAGATTTTCATTTCTTCTTCACAGCTGCTAGTCATACTTAAAATCAAGCTTTGTATTTGGTTTTCATTAATTTCATCCTAAACTTCTCTGATCATAACTTATATGTGGTCAAGAGAAACATGTGGTGGTTGTGGGCTCCTGAGTTAAAGATCAATAATATTCCATAAATTTTCTATGGGATATAGATTAGAGCTGCAGGGTAACCGGTTCGTGGTTTGTATACCACTACTACTACTAAGGGTTTCCACAGTTTTCACTGTCTTCCTTCACTCAACCGTTTTCTCCAATTTTCCCTGTCATTCCAGCCTCCATCTCACAGGGTTCTTTTCTCCATAACCTCGTCGATTTCGTCTCTGAATGACCTTCGGGGTCTTCCTCTCTTTCTTCTTCCGATCGGGCTCCATTCTGTAATTTTGTTTATCCAGCGTCCCCTGTCCGCTCTTCTGACGTGGCCGTACCAGGATAGTCTCTTCTCCTCTATATAGTCGATTATGTCTGATTGCACTCCCTGCGTTTTCAATTCTGTCTCTTTTTGTAAGTCTACAGCTTCTCATCAGGAACTTCATTTCTACTGCTCTTATTCTAGCTCTATTTCTCTTGTTTATTGTCCAGTTTTCGGACCCATATGTCAGGATACTTCTTGTCAGGGTATTATATATTCTCTTTTTTGTCTTTATCGTAATGTTCTTATCCCACAGCACTGAATTTAGTTGTCTTATACAGTTTCTTGTTTGTCTTACCAACTGTTCTGGTTTTTATACCAACCTCATCCAAATAATCATGGACCATACGTGCAATATTTGATCGAGGATTATCATGCAATAAAAGAAAATTATTTCCTATGTAAGGAGGAAAGGGAACTTCATGGTTAGACAAAATATCTATAATATAATGTCACTTGTCAAGGAACAACATTAGGAAGCTTTTGGTCGTCGAATAACTTTTACACGTCTGTCTGAGTTTTGTAAGCCATAACTCGATTTACATCTCGATAACATCGACATTTGAATTGTCCAGTTGCTTATTATTACTTTTCGATAAAATATCGGAAATTTCAATGTTGATAATTATGTACGGCAGATGTGTTGTGGATTGCCCACCAAACAAGCAAAAAGAAACTGTGTTTTTGCCACGTTTTCCTGGCTACCAGTTCTCGATTTTCGTTTGGATAGTTTTAACCTTTGCTTTTTCTTATATTTAAAGGGTGCGTTAGTTTTGGAGAGTAGTAATGTATATTTAAACATTAAGATTTTTTATAAAGGTTCAGGCTTATCTCCAAGAAAACGTAGGTATTGGATCGATTGCAGGTATTTCAGAGTCTGTAGTATAATAAAATAAAAATAAAAATTGAAAAGTGGCAAAAAAGGCTTAATATGTCTCATACTGATCGAAAAATAGGGATTTTTTGTCTTATAAACCGTGAAAATAGTGTAGCACATTTTATAATGACAAATAATTAATCATAAATGATGAAGGGAGTCAATTGGGCAAAAGAAAAGTCAGATGACGGTTGGCCAGAGTCTGGTCTTTAAATAAACCTTGCCATACTGAAACCTTGCCAAGCAGGAATATAAATGTGGAAAACTGAAGTCTAGTAATTAGTTTTTCAAGCATTGCAGCTGAAGAATAGCAAATATTTTATTTTTTACAGGTATGCTTTTCTAATAAATCAAATTTTCAGATTTTGGTAGACAAAAATAAATTTAAAAGACGAATGCAAAAAAGTTCCGTCTAGTCGCCTCATAGAAAGGGAATTTTTCATCATATCAGTATATCAGGAATATCAGTAATTTGATGACAATAATAAAGTGGTTTGTTAATCCCAGACCGATAAACCGAGGGAATTCTTCTTCTTAAGGTGCCGTGCATTTCTGCGTAGGCGTCCACCGTACATCGTCTTGTCAGGTGAGATGTTAAATATTGTGGATTAAATAATTCTGTTTTTAGCAGCATTGCGAAGCATTTCATAGCTGTGGATTCCTGTCCATTGTCGAGTATTGCGCAGCCATGACATTTTTTTACGTCCGAGACCTCTCCTACCCTCTATCTTCCCTTCGAGTATCAGTTGCTGAAAAGTGTATCGTTCTCCTCGTATTATGTGCCCCAAGTATGCAGTATTCTTACTTTTCACATAATTAAAAAGTTCCCTATCCTGTAAGCCCGCTCTTCTGAGTACTTCCTCATTTCTGACCCTGTCCGTTCATGATATTCTGAGCATTCGACGCAGGCACCACATTTCAAACACTTCAAGTTTGTTAATGGAACTAGCCTTTACCGTCCATGCTTCCATTCCGTACAGAAGAACAGGCCACACGTAACACTTAAGCATCTTGCATCTTCAACTCTGCTCTTTATTTCATTCTCGGGGTCCCAACCCTCATTCAGCAAACATCCCAAGTATTTGAATTGCCTGACTTGTTCGATTTCTTCTCCAGAGACATATATCTTTGCGTTGGGGTAATCATTTCTACTTATAATCATTGATTTTGTCTTCTTGATATTTATTTTCAAACCCCGAGCTTCACTTGCAAGAGTTAGATCATTTAAAAGGCATTGAAGATCTTCGACGTTATCTGCCACTATGGCTGTATCATCGGCACACCTGATGTTATTAATAAATATGCCGTTAACTTTAATACCCTTATTAGAGTCTTCCACTGCTTCTGCGAAGGCTTTTTCTACGTATAAATTGAGCAGCATTGGGGACAGTATACAACCTTGCCTTACTCCTTTTTTAATGGAGAAATCTTCTGTTTCGTTGGAATTTTGAAGACGTACTGTTGCTGTCTGATTCCAATACAGATTGGCGATGATTCTTATATCCTTTGCATCCAATCCCAACTCTTGTAGGTATTTTATCATCAATTCGTGTTTTACATTATCGAATGCTTTCTCGTAATCGATGAAACAGATAAAAACATCCTTTCTTTGATCTAAACAATTCTGTATCAATGTTTGCATACTAAAGTCCATACTAAGTCCATTTTTGAAACCAAACTGACTCCATCCACTGACCTCTTCACATTTCTTAAACAATCTAGTATGAAGTATTCTCAGGAAAAGTTTTAAAAAGTGACTCATTAGGCTTATTGGTCGGTGGTCCTTGCAGAAGTTCGCACGCGGTGTTTCGCTCCACCGAGGGAATTAAGATGCAGTATTAATAGAATATTCGCGATCAGAAAATAATATACTTATAGGACTAATAAATGTACTCCTGTACATTTTATAAGTAATAGTTGAATCCAGTCTATAAAAAACGATCCATCATTCGTATCAAATAATCCTTTCAATTTAAAAACAGACCATTAATGGCCCATTTCCCTCTAGAACAACAAAATCGAAAAGCAATCAATCTGGAGCGTATCCAGGTTCAAATAAATCCCGTATATATCGAATACCGAACACACCTACACCGTAAGGTGATGCATTTCGTCAGTGGACGTAGTCGACGAGGTGGACAATCCCCCAATTCCGTCAGTGGCTAAGCTTCCAACCGGTCTGTTTGATGGATTACCCCATCGATTAAAGCCGATTGCCCTACAGGATTCACATTTGGTGATATCTGCGCTTCTGGTCTTTCTGTAATACTACTCTCGAAATATATATAAAAGTGACGAAAAGTTCTAAAGAACGATTACATGTTTTACCTTTGACTAAAGCTATAAAAAGTTTAGAAGTGCTTTTAATACCTATATTTTGGAATATACAAGTTGCTGTATAATAAAGTGGTAGGAGAATCTTATTTTTAATTCAATTGTTATACTTATTTGATTAAAAACTTATTGAAAGATTAAATGAATTACTCTACACAACATAGTTTTTAACAAACAATAATTTTAGTCAAATAAAAGGCAGATGTCGAGTACAGTTTTTTACTATTAACTTGCTAAAATAATATCGCTCTCATAACATCTTCAGGGGCATCTGACATAAGCCAAGAAACGATTTTTCAAGTGAAAAAAGACCAATTAATTTCGAAATCACTCGAAGTTGATGATTGATAAAAAAATAATTTTTATATAACGTTTTAGACTTACTTCGTCACAATTATATACTATCCAGCAGTTCTATGAATGTTCTAAACATTAAATAATGTATTTACACAACACTAGAAAATTGACAAACTTTTAACTTTTTCTTCTTTAAGTTCCATCTTCTATCGAAGGTTGGAAATCATCATGGCTATGCGGACTCTGTTGACTGCAGCTCTAAAAAGTTCTGCACTACTGCATTCAAACCATTCCCTTAAGTTCTTAAGCCAGGATATTCTTCGTCTTTCCACATTTCGCTTTGCTCGGATGTTGCCCTGCATAATAAGTTTTAATAATGCGTATTTTTGCCCTCTCATCACATGTCCCAAGTACTCAAGTTTTCGTCTTTTAATACTTAATATTATTTCCGCCTCATTTCCTATCCTTCTAGTTACTTCCATGTTTGACATTCTTTGAATCCATGATATTCGTAGGATTCTTCTGTAACACCAAAATTCAAAGGCGGTCAACTTATTCAGATGAACTTGTTTTAGTGTCCAAGCTTCCAAACCATAAAGAAGAGTAGAGAACACGTAACATCGAAGCATTCTCAGTCGTAGTTCTAACCTTATATCCCGACAACAAAGAAACTTTTTAAGTTTAATAAATGATGTACTTGCTATTTCAATACGTGTCTTAATTTCTTTGGTTTGGTCTACATCTGATGTTATCCATGTTCCTAAGTATTTATAGTTATTAACACTCTCAATTGCAGTATCTTCAATAGTCAATTGGATATTTGCGTGTGCAGATTTAGTCATGATCATGCATTTAGTTTTCTTTAAATTTATCTTCAGTCCGTACTCATGACAGCGTTCATTAAGGCGTTGCATTACGTTCTGTAAATCATTGTTGTTATCCGTAATTATTACTGTATCGTCTGCAAAACATAAGTTATTCAAAACTTCCCCATTGATAGATATACCTTCTATTGAGTCTGAGAGCGCTTCTTGAAATACCGCTTCACTGTAGACATTGAAAAGTAGTGGGGACAGCACGCAACCCTGGCGGACTCCTCTCTGTATTTTGATATTTTCGGTGTACTTGCTGTCAACTCTTACCTTGGTAGTTTGATTCCAATATAAATTAGATATAATTTTCAGATCACGACTGCCAATATTTTTGCTTTTTAATATATCTACAAGCTTTTTATGTTGAACTGTATCAAATGCCAAACTGTTAACTACAAACTAAAAGAATTCAAAATTTAGGAAGCTAGATTGTGGCTGGTAGCAAGAGAGAAAATGGCTCCTGGTCTTAATGGAAATGTTAAGGTGACATCTAACATATAATAACTTGGATGAGCAGTCACCAAAGTTAAAAACAAAGCGTCTAAATGGAGTGTAATACTACTAGTTCAGTTAAATCCACAGTCAATGTGATAAGCATGCAATTAGAAATGTCAAAGCATTACTCAAGACCAGCTCATCAACAGTGATATTAAAAATATTGATATATATGTCCAACTTTGAAGATGGTATATCTAAATTACAAAAAGATATGGAGAATGTAATAAACGCGAAACATCAATCAACAAGCTTGTTTGTGAACAATTGATCACGATAATGACCATACAAGCCAAGAACAAAGACAGTCACAATCAATATTCAACTTACACAAAAAGGTTAAAGAAATAGCAGGGCTGCCAAAAAGAAACCACAACACAACAGACTGTAGCATTATCTTATAAAGGAGTCATGCAACCCTTGCTTTTGAATGAGAGCCAAATCAATATCGTAAATTCCGTGAAATTTCTAGGTATTCTCATTGACAGTGATCTCAAATGGTCCTTGCATACTGACTCCTTAAGGAAGAAACTAGCCTCAGCTTGCTTTGCAATAAGATCTGTTTCGAAGGAACTAAATTTATCTTCTGCCAAAATGGCATATTTCTCATTGTTCGAGTCCCATCTTCGATATGGGCTTCCATTTTGGGGTTCTAGTACAGCGGCCCAATTTGATACTATTTTTAAGTTGCAAAAAAGAGCAATCCGTTATCTATTTGGTCTCAAACAAACAACTCATTGCAAGACCTACTTCAAAAATCACGGAATTTTGACGCTTCCCTCTTTATTTATTTTGGAAACGGTTTGTTTGATTCGAAAGCATCTAAACATTTTTCCCGATAGACCTGACCATGGCTACTCCATTAGAAATTCGGATTGTAACGTTTATTTGCCGATCCCGTCCACTCAGCTAGTAAAGAATTCTATTCTATATCGTGCAAAGAAACTTTATAATCACCTTCCAAGAGAAATTAAATCCGCAACATCCTTCATTAAGTTTCGTAAGGTGACAAAAATCTATCTCTCAGAAAGACCATATTACTCAGTTGACGAGTTTCTTAATGTATAACAAAGAAACAAAATTAGTATTGTTTATAATTACATTTGGGTGTCTCAAGCAGTGGCTACAATTTGTCTCATTTGTTGTTGTCTGTACAAATTATGTAGGTTATACAATAATTTTACTAATTTAGAATTGTGTTATTCTGTTTTTCACTATATTGTTTTTGTTTTATACTTTTTGTATTATTTGACTGATTTATTTTTTAGCTTTGTCCATAAAATTGTTCAATAATTTTTAGTGACAATAAAGCATATTTCTATTCTATTCTATTCTAACACTCTTTTAGATAAAAATGAAAATACTATGACAACTACTGACGAAAGGCTAAAACAATGGAAAGAATTTATGGATGAGCTCTTCGACGACGAAAGAAGAATACTAAAGGACATATTTTTCGAGGATAGAGAAACAAGTATAGAAGTTACAAAGGAAGAAATATTATATGCACTAAAGAACACCAAAAACGGAAAAAGCCTGGGCCAGATCAACTGCCTATTGATATTCTTAAAATAATAGAAAATGAGTAGAGGTGATGGATTTTGGGAACAGCTATGACCTTGAACATTTCACATAAACTTGTGTACTAAATAGGCATAATCACAGCCACCTTTACTTCCAAGCCATGAAGTAAAAAAGGCAACACCGCATTCTATGACGTCGGTAGTCCGATAATCAGCTGTAAGGTCTACCAGAATATTAAACTAATTTGAATTTTAGGAAACTGATATTTTGAAAACTTCAATTCATTACAGAAATATTTTTAGGGAAATTAAATTAATAAAACCTTATATATACCTAGTAAATATATATAAAGTTTTATTATTATTTAGGTTATATTATCAATAAAATAATCACTAGAGTAATATTTATTGCACTTAAAATACAGTGTCAAACAGTTAATCTTACAATCAAATGCAGTCAAGAATCTCTAGAAATTTTAAATATTAAGTACTTAAGCATATAAATAACACAATACATTAACACGACATTTAAAAAGATTATTAAAAATACAAAAGATATAAAATGTGTGCTAAGTAAAAATTTAGTGTAACTATTATGATTAAAAAATTCATCCTAAGAAATCAGACACAATATAAATATGGTTCTAAATTAATCTATACTTCGATCTGGAAATCTTACGGAGTGACGTATTTTTAAAGTATTGACAGTTACGGTGTCGAGCGGAAGGACGTGAGGAAGATCATAGGCGTCGAGGTTTTTGGATAAATATTTACAGCAATTTTATTAATATTAATATTTAATTTTGTAAGTACCTCAAAAATATTTTTAAAATAGACTAATAAAATTTTAAAATTTAGTATATTAAATAGTACATTTTTATACAAGTAAATGAATTACTATTATATCATTTTCGGGCTCAAATAAAAGAATCGAAATAAAATTCGCAATAAAATTAATCGGCATCATCAAACAATACATGTTTGTGTTCCCAAAGATATCAACAACACAATCAAATTCCATCTTACGTTCTTGGTGAAAACTTACGAAAATACTTTTCAAACTGAATTATTAATCAATTTTACATAACTTACTTTTAATCAACATCAGAAATGTCTGAGTGTTCGCTATGGTTGAACGACAATGGTTTCCATAATGACATCTGCCTGTATATCTAAATTCCACATATTTTCTTCTTCTTTCTGCGTGTGAAAGATGCAGTTTTGCCAGTTCTCTTGGGTAACGTTATTTATGGCTTCGTAGAAGAGCGTACATAACTGAAAAGTAGTATTTCTACTTGCAACCTCTTTTTTTACTTGTGCCCAAATTATAGGATTAAGCTCACAATGGTGTGGTGGTTATCGGTGAATAAAAACCCCATGGTTACGAGATATTTTATCAAAAACGTATTTTAGAAATTTTTGTTTATGCTGTCCTGCAATATTTAGTAACTCCGGCTTAACCATAGACTTGTAATACCCAATTTCTTTCCTATCTAGCCATTTACTTATTTCTCCTTTTCGCCAACTTGTTGTTGGAAGCTTTTCTATTTGACGATTTTGATAGGAAGCATTATCTAAAATGATTATTAAGCCAGGTTCAATTTTTGTCAATATGAACAAAAACCAAGTTTCAAATTTCTCAGTATTCATGTCCTCGTGATAATCTCCAGATTTTTTGGATTCAAAAACTGAGAGTCCTCCAGGAAAAAACCATGTTCACTACGAATATGTGTTATTATTAGATGTCGGCCCTTACTTGATGGTGCTTTTAAACCCGTAGAGAGACCTTCAAGGAACGCTTGTCGAATGTTTTTAATACTTAAATCGTGCCAAACTTTGTTTGTCGCGATTAATTGTGGCAAATTAATTGTGAAAACCACTTGGAATGTACTCAAGAAATGGCTTAAATTACAAAATTTACTCTTACTCAAAATCAGAATTATCCGAATCATCGCTCTCGTCATCAAGTTGAACTATAATCGGTTCCATAATTACATCTACCTGTATATCTACATCCCACATCTTATTTTCTATTTTCTCCACGTGACCGATGCACTTTCGCCAGTTGTCTGCGGTAACGTTACGTATAGCTTTATCGAATAGTACTTTAACATCACATAATTTAAATGTAGTATTGCGACGTGCTCCCTCTGTTTTCACTTGTGCCCAAATCAATTCAATTGGATTCAGCTCGCAATGATATGGTGGTAATCGATGAACAAGAACTCCGTGACTAAGAGCCATTTCGTCAACAACATATTTATGATATTTATGTTTATGTTGTCGTGCAATATTTAACAACTCAAGTTTAATCATTGATCTTTCATAAGCGATTAGTTTCGTATCCAGCCAATCAATGATTTGTCCTTTGCGCTAGCTTGTTGTTGGGAGCTTTTCTACCTGTCGACTATGATAGGGAGCATTATCTAAAATTATTACCGAACCCGGTTCTATTGTCGGTAATATGGACAAAAACCAAGTTTCAAATCTCTGAGCGTCCATGTCCTCATGATAGTCACCAGATTTTTTTGAATCGAAACATAAAAGTCCACCAGGAAGAAAACCAGACTCACTACCAATGTGTGTGATAATTAGACGTCGACCTTTACATGATGGTGCCTTAAGGCCTTTGGATAATCCATCAACAAATGCTTGCCTACTGCTTGTAACATTTAAATCGTGCCAAACCTTGTTTACAGTATGAATGAATGAAAGAAGTGGAAAATATTAAACAATGGAAGCGAATAGAGGAGGCCTATATTCGGAAGTGGACAACACAGGCTGCAAGATGACTCCAAGACCATATCTTTTAAATACAAACTAAAATTCCTCTCATTTTTAAAAAAAATTGCAATATTTTATTAATTAATACAAAACATACATTTCTATTTAATTTGATCAAATTGCTTATCGTACGACCAATGTACTTATGCCCTAATTTTGCAAATGAATAACCTCTTATTGTTCATAATTAAAAATGCCAATCCCAGAGCTATCTAAATTTCTTTGAAACTGTCTATACGAGTGACTCACGGCATCGAGAGAGATTATGCCTGTGGTAGATCTTTCCAGGAATGCCGCGTATTAACCATAACATTCGAAGAGATGTTATAAGGAAATTCCATAGCGATAAAAAGTCATTCTGAAATAAATATTTACAATGTAAAGATACATTGTATAATATAAATTAATTCGTAATGTTGTAAGTGAAGTTTAAACAATCGAACGGTAGTTTCACGTTACAATATTTTACACCCAGAGAAAATCCGTGTGCAACACTATCGTTTTGTTGACTGCCAGTATTAAATAAAAAATTTTAGAATTCACAAAGAAGTGATTGAAAATATCTGCTTACCAAAGTTAACATACAAACGATATAAATAAATTGTTAATAACCACTCAAACACTTTACAGACAATTTATAAAAATAAATATAACAAGGTAAGTTTACGGTAAGTAAATTTACGGCAGTTACGCTACTGATAAACTGATCGTAGCGAAACTATATTTGGACGTAGTTAAGCAGAAAACGTCCAACCCACAAATTGTTAAAAATGAGTTCTTTACACCAGCGAGCATATAATTTCTTGCTTTATAATATGCAGAAACCGTCCAAGTGAAAACATTACATACTCTTTTAATAATCGTCAAAGTTCTAACCCACAAACTAGGTTAACTGAGATTTTCATTGATAATAAAAAATCCAAGTGGGTTGAATTTTTTCTAAAAAATGTATGTCGATCTAAGTAATCGTGTTAAAAGAGTGGTTAAAACAGGCTAAGTGGGTTGGATCACTTTAACGCTCCATGCGATAACAAAACTACTGTGCATTTTTTTGTGTTAAAAACATCCAAGTGAATTGGATGTTTTCTACTTATAAATTTCGGTATACTTGTTAAAAATAAGAGTATAATCAGAAATCGTCCAAACCACTTGGTATCATTTTACGTTTACTATTTCATTAATATGTTAAAAGTAGTTTGAATCTTCGATTTCGGTCGATAATAAAATTTTATTACGGGAATGTGCCCTATTAATGTTTAAAACGTGCCTTGTGCGTATAAACCCTGGAACTTGGTCGATAAAAATTAATTTATTATAGGTACTCATCTTAAGCATAGTAATCACTTTCCTTTAGTTTTAAGTAAATGTGCCTATGTATTGATAAACATTTCTTTTTATTCAGTTGTGTCTGATTTTTCTGACTGTTCGGGTTTAAAAATACTTATTTAATAATAATTATGTCGAAAAGAAGCAAATACATGTGTGAGCTAGCAAAACTTATGGAAAACCAAACAAATAGTGTAATGTCTAGCGTGGAATTTGATTCAAATATTACCAATGTTGAGGTAAGTCGGAAATTTTTTATTAAAAAATAACTATATGTTGTTTACTGATTATTTTTTCGTGGTTTTCGGCCAGATTGAAGAAATAACACAAAACTCTCTTTTTTTTTACGACGTTTCAATTTATTTTGTTACTAAATCTTAAAAAAAAATAAAGAAAATAGAAGAAAATAGAGTTTTGTGGTATTTCTTTAATCTGGCCGAAAATCACGAAAAAATAATCAGTTTATAAGACACGGCTTCTAAAAGTTTATGTTGTTTACTAAATTTTTAAAATAAATGCATTTTATACATCATTACATAATTTAAATATATTGTAGAATATGGATGATACCAATGTGACAGAATTCTACCGTCACAGCGAACCATCGTCATCCAATAGTCGTATTCGTGAAATGGTTTTAAACGAGAAAACTGGATGTTTTGAATCAGCTTCTACCATAGATTCTGTTGATGATTATGATGTAAGTATTAAATCTTTGTACCTATACTGTTTAGTAAAATGCTTTATAATGCTATTCGCTATATTATTTCTATTTAATGAAAACTAAACTTTGATGTACCTATTGTTACAATCTAAAAGAAAAAATACAACTTCCTTAGGTACACACAATTTTGTAAACACATATGTATTAATCTTATTATACCAATGTTAAATTGATACCTATTATTATGATCATCAATTATTATTGATTAAAGTAATTATACAATAATGTAAAGCATATGAAAATTATTTTTCGATGAGTACCTATAGTAAACTTTATGAAAAAGATTAATTTGAATGAATTGAATTTGTTTTATTTTTTGGTACCTGGTAATTGATTAAAAGTTAACTTCTTTAATTAAAATAGACGCTTTCTATAATTTTTTGAAATTTTTATTTAAAATATTATCTAATAATACCTACCTTTTTATTCTTACAGAATATGTCAATAAGTGATGTCTTTAGTAGCGGTTCCTCTGATATGTTTATACCATCGTCACATGAAGAGAGTTCCGATAACAATGAAAGTTGTGATGATAATCCATTTTTAGCCAGTACATCAGGTCGTCCAAAGAAGGGTAGAAAAAAGAAATTTGCAATGACGCGAGCAACATCAAAGATTAATAGGAACAAAAATGAATCTTACATTGACTACAAAGGAAAATTGAAAGCTGCTAAAGAATTTCAATATGACTACAATTGTAACTGCCCGATGAAATGTTCTGAGTTGATTTCTACAGAGTCACGAAAACAAGAATTTGATCGTTTTTGGAGTCTTGGGTCTTATAATGCCCAAACTATCTTTATTGCCAATAATATCCACGAAATGCCGAAAAAAAGAATGTATGGAAGAAACACTGAAAGACGTCTGTATTCCAGACAATATTCCTTACTTAATCAGCGTATTTGTAGGCAAATGTTTATCAATAGTCTTAGAATAACTCCGTCAAGAGTAACAACAGCTCTGAGAAAGGTAAACAATCGTGCTCCAATTCTTGATCAAAGAGGTAGAAAACAAGGTGGTTTAAACAAAGTCCCTGAAAATAAAATTCAGGAAATAATCAACCAGATCAATAAACTGCCTAAGTACATATCGCACTACTGTCGTGAAAACACGTCTGCATTATTTTTACCGGCACATCTCTCATTATTAAAGATTTATGATCTATACAAATCTGAAGTTCAAAACCCTGTGAAATTTGGTATTTATAAGAGGATTTTTTACGAAAAATTTAATTTGAGATTTAATGTTCCCAAGAAGGACACATGCCAGGTATGTGATTCATTTAAAATAAAACTAGAAAATGAAACGGATGATCATAAAAAGCAACTTTTACAAATTGAACTCGACACTCATCAGGATTTGGCCCAAAAATCACGAGAAACATTAAAGGCAGATTTAAAACGAGCTAAAGATGAGGATAATGTAGAGTGTTTAACATACGATCTTCAAAAAACTCTACCTTTACCCAAAATTCCAACCAATGTAATATATTATAAGAGGCAAGTTTGCTTGTATAATCTCGGTGTATTTTCAGGCAAACGTAATAAGAGTTATTCCTATGTATGGCTTGAAGGAACTGCTGGAAGAGGAGCTCAGGAGGTTGGTTCCTGTATTGTAAAATATTTAGAAAACATAGAAAGTACTGTTGAACATCTTATATTGTGGTCTGATTCTTGTGGAGGCCAGAACCGTAATATTAAAATAACACTCCTCATGGCCAGTCTTCTTCAAACCAGCCATAATATAAAAACTATAACATTTAAATTCCTGATTTCCGGCCATAGTTTTCTACCAAATGATAAAGATTTTGGGGATATAGAATGTCAACTCAAACGTCAAGAACGAATATATACACCTTTAGACTATATAAATATAATAAATTCATGTCGTAAAAAGTCTCCAATAACAGCTACACAAATGAAAAAGGAATGGTTTTTGAGTACCCACCAGCTCGAGAAGGCCACAATAAACAGAAAAGTTGGCACCAATAAAGAAAAAATAAATTGGTTGGAGACAAAACAAATTATATTAACAAAAGAAAATCCTTACCACATCTTTATGAAACCTAGTTATTTTGGCGATGAAAGTGTATGTTTGGATATTGAGCGACGAGGACGATTAAATACAGAGAGCTTTTCGGCGCTGCTTATGCAACTCTGGCCCAATGGTAAACCCCTGTCAGAGGATAAAATTAACGATATTAAAAGCTATTTACATCTAATTCCTTCAGACGCTAAACCGTTTTATGAAAATTTTACAAGTGCTAATGTAGTCGAAGACGTTGATGGATTTAATGTTCCAGTTCTAGATTTTGAGGTAGATACCCACAATAATTAAAACTTTTTTTAAATTTACATTTACATAAGAAAATCATTGTAATTTTGTTTCTTTGGATCATTAAAATTTTTATAAAAATATGACATTATTTATTTATCTGAAAGATTCCAACCCACATAAGTATGTTTTATCGAAATTTTTTTCGGATTTTTGTTTTTTGTTAAAAACGTCCAACCTAAAATTTTCAAAATAACTTCATTGAAACTTACATTTAAAAGAAATTACAAACGAGGTGCCTACGAGATGAATATCATTATCTTAAAATCATTGCCAGGCGAATAAATTATGCATAGTTTAGCTAGGGCACACTAAAATCTTTTAAACTCAATTTCCCAACAATCACTTTTTTTGGGTTGGACGTTTTCTGCTTAACTACGTCCATTTAATCTATTGATAAACCGGCCACTTCGTTTCGATATTACACCTCTTCGGGAGCTAATCGTAGGCATTCGTTACTCAAAAACGTGATTTATGTTGTTATCGTATACTGTTTCCCCGGTATTTAGTTCAAATCACAGTTTTATTAAAGCGGACTGTCTGTCTGTCTAGTTACACTGAATAATTTACATAAAATTTATTTAATTAAATTTTGCCGTATGTTCACGTTGTGGTCCTATACTAAGTATTTGTCACTCCGTAAGATTTCCAGATCGAAGTATAATTGAAAATTAAATATTTTACTATTTACTTATAACTTTTGTTTAATTTTCATACTTAGATATACAAAAGTAGCAATTTTAAATATGAATAGGTTTGTTGTCATATAGACCAAGTTAAAAGAGGTATATATGAAAAATGTGTTGAATGTAACATACCATTTATAACTTGTATATCGATTTAAAATAGCCTATATTCTCAAAAGATTTTTGAATGTAATACTCAAATTTGTTATCACTTATCTAAAAAGCAGATCTAAATAAGAAAGTAAGTTCTCTAACTGTGACCATCTTGTTAATTTAATATATTGTAAAATCCATTTCAAATCATTACCACTTAATCTATTCTTACCTACATTAACGATTACACTAAAATTACTGCTAACTATTACACTACATATTACACAAATATTATCACACTTGTGTTCCAACTGATTAACGTTTAATACATAGAAATATACACAGTCACTTGTAATTTTACTTGTCCAGTTTTTCAATGGGATATTATTGTCTAAGTCTAATTGACATAATTATGTTATCTCTTGTTCCCTCTTCTTATGCAAAAAGTTTCTTCTGTCTTCGGGATTCCTTCTTTCTTTAGTACGATGAACAGTTACATATGATGGTACTTCAGGAAATATATTAGGAACTGCATTGCCTTTTAATTTGGGAAATATTAACTTTTCAATGTTCATGAAAATGTTTGGCACATACTACGGAAGATTTGGTAATTGTACTGCCTTCTCTATGAATAGAGCATAAGCCAGTATACCTTCTTTGGAGATCTTTTGGAAACAAAAACATACTTTCTGCCTGTTTCGTTTTTAAAGTACTGGCATAATTGGTTTTGCAACCAGGTACACAACAATGCCAGAGCATCTGTAACAAAAAACAAAAGTATTATTATTGTTGTTTTTAGTTTACATATTTTGTAACAAGAAGCAAAAGTATTATTATTTTCAGTTTGTTTTGTAGGTTATATTTATACTTGCCTTTTAAATTGTCGTTAAGAATCTTCTAAAAGTTCTAAATTTAATGAAATTTTACTTATATTAGAGGAAGTGGTCCGAATATGAGCCCCCCATTTGTTTTTTTTGTATAAATTTTTGAAAGTTACGAATAAATATCCAGTAAATTACACACTACAAGCTTAAAGGTTTACCTTATGGTATATTAAAAAGGCATTATCAAAAAAATTAAATTTAGGTGGAATTTGTGTCAACACTTAAATTATGTACAGATCTACTTTTGGATTAGACTGCGTGGAATATGGGCCCCCTAGTAAAATAATTGATAGGTATCTAACAATTTGAAAAAACATATATTTTTCAAATAAAAAAAACTGAAAATGAAAATGAAAATACATTTCAACTTAAAAACCACATATTACACGCAAAAGTCACAAATATATGCATCTTTTTCGGCACCTGAACATTGTTCGTGAGCCCATTGATTGCACATGAAGCATTGAATCCATAACTCTCCTCTCTGGTCATCGGAAAAGCGACCATCACAAAATAGGCATACTGCATCACAGCCGTCAGGAACAGATTTGCCAATTTCGTCGATATCCATATCTTCATCGTCTGGGACAAACTCGTGACTTTCATCCTCAGAGTCGCTGACTTTATTGTCTTTTGCTTGCTGTCTTTTTTTGTTAGTTGTCTTCTTTGCTTTTGATTTTGAAAAGACTTGTCGTTTGGTGCTTGCTTTCTTAGGCGTGTTGGTGCAGGATTTCTCTAACTCATCCTTGTAGGGGGAAGAGGTGATCACTTGCGATTTAGTTGATTTTCTTCCCCGAGTGGTATTTTTCTTTGTGACGGAAGGTACAGGTGAAATGTCAAATGGTGAGACCAATTTAACGGAATTTTCCATTCCTGGAACAGATGGTCTAGAGAAATTGGAATTTGACGGCGAAGATGTTGCCTGTGATTGTAATTTAGCTGTATCTTCCCAAAAAGAACATCCTGGCTGAGGTTCTGGGGTACCATGCTGGGGTTCTGTTGTGACAGGCCGCGCTTGAGGCGAGGCTTGAGACAAAATGTTGCAGTTTTTCTCAGCCTGAATTCGTTCAGATATAAAATCTGCTTCAGAAAAAATGTGACGGTTGAACGGATATATTCCCGTCGCCCTAAAACCACTAGCAGCTATTTCGGCACACTGTGATTTTAAAAAGGCTTTACCTAAAAGTTCTGCCAAGTCAAACTGTGTGAGGGCTCGTTGGTTAACACGAAGCCAATTTCTAATTTCCTCACTGTAATAAGCCTTGAAACTTCCCATGAATGTTTTATCAAGGGGTTGTAATTTATGAGTTGAGTGAGGCGGCAAAGAGATAATGGAAATATGATTTTCACGAGCTAGTCGAATAACTTCTAAGTTTCGTGTGTGGCTATAATGGCCATCTAACACTAGCAGAACTGGACATTCTTTTGTTGGTTTAACAAAATTTATGAAATGCCTCATCCAATCGGAAAACAAATTCTGTTGCACCCACCCACTTGGATGTACTGCGTAGATTGAACCTGGAGGAGCCCCTCGCATCAGCTGTTCGTTGCGATTTTTTCTCGGGAAAATTAACATGGGCGGTACAAATTGACCTCCAGCGCTCATTGCAGCTATAAACGTAACTAGTGAACCCCGTTCGGCTGAGGTAATTGAAGCAATTTGCCGTTTTCCTTTTCTTCCCACCACTGATGCCACCTTACTTTGAACAACTGTAAGCCCAGTCTCATCTACATTGTAAATTTGGTGAGGCGAAAATTTATTTTTTGAGTATTCACTCTGCAAATTGTCAAAAAATTGCTCCACATTTTCCTTATTGAAGCCTAATGCTCTAGCGAAGGAAGTTCCTGTTGGTCTTCGAATAGAAAGTACATTTTTGTGACGTAGTAAAAATGCATCCAACCAGCTTCTCCCCGCCACACCATTTTTAAATGGATGAGCTATTCCATTACGAACAGCTAAGACATATGCCATTTTTCTAATGTCCTTTCTTGTGAGACCATAGTAAGTAGCTTCCATGGACAAAACATATTGGACAAGTTCTTCCTCCAGTTCTTTTCCTAATGTTGTCTTTCTTCCTAGTTGAGTTTTAACTACGTCACTAATATTTAAATTACCTTCCTTTTGTTTTTTTAACAGTCTTTGAAGTGTAGATCGTGGCACGCTGAACTGTTTGCTTGCAGTTTTAAGACCCATTATTTTGTTATTAACACTGTCCATAGCCTTAACCATATCTTCACGTCTCCATGTTTGTCTTAAGTTCTTTGAAAAAAACTTCGGTTTGCTTCGTGGCATAATGAACTGCAAAAAAAACACTTTATTAAGACTTGGTCCGAATATGAGCTCTGTCCCATAATAGGACCACGGTAGGGGCCCATATTAACAACATTCCACCTGATTATTTAAAAGCATTCAATTTCTTCTCAATTCATTATTAGGTTAGTTTTTATGATGGAATATCAAATACTGATCACTTTTCTAACATACTAACACATCAACTCTCCAGTTTCAAACATAAACGTTGATAAATAGCACAAAAACACTTACCGTAAAATATTTGTTGAACTACACAAATAAACTTATGTCACCTGTTAGTACAGAGATATACACGAGACTGCGTGCATAAACAGAAAAATGTTTGGGGGTCTAGTAGAAGTATTTTAGTACGAAATTCATAGATGTCGCGACGTGCTCTAGTTGAAATATATTGGGGGCCCATAATAAGTGCAGGGCTCATATTCGGACCACTTCCTCTAATATTTTCTAATTGATTTAAACACAATTTACAAATAAAACATTCGAATAAAGTTAAAAAACAATAAATTCAACAAACTTTACAAGCCTTCCTATATGAAATGTTAAACCAAAACAAACCACAGTCGGACTACCACGCGTTGTTGCCAAATTTCTACTTCATGGCTTGGAAGTAAAGGTGGCTGTGGCATAATGCATAGCTCTTGTCAAAATCCAATACATTAATAATATAATTACATATCTTCGATTCTAAAATATTGTAAAAGACTGTAAAGAGTCTGAGTAAGAAAAGAGATATTTAGTTATATTCTTTGTGGCATTTTCAAGGTGATAGCTGTTCCCAAAATCCATTAACTCTACATAGATGTCCTCTTAAAGCTCTTTAATGAAATTTATCAGTCGGGTGACATATCCTATCAATGAATAGAGAATTCACTGACCACCGCACCATAAGCCTGATGTCTTACACACTTAAAATGTTTTTAAAGATCATCCATAAACTCATTTAGCAAAGACTTGATGTGGATATTGAAGAAACCCAATTTGGATTCCGTAGAGGCGTAAGTATCCGTGAAGCTCTCTTTGCATTCAATGTACAAATCCAGAGATGCTTGAATGTGAACCAAGATATGTACGTCTGTTTCATAGATTACAACAAGGCTTTCGATAAAATCCGTCACAAAGAGCTAATGGACGTCCTCAAAGCAAAATAATTACAATATAATAACTTTTGAATTATAACAAATCTATATGAACACACATTAATGAACACACATCAGAAGAGTTTGAAATTAAAAGAGGAGTGCGACAGGGGTGTGTATTGTCACCACTGCTATCCAATGCTTACTCTGAAAAAATTATGAAAAGAGCTCTTGAGGGAGAAACTGCAGGAATTGATGGTCAATTTAGCAATAATTAACAACATTAGATATTCGGACGATTCTATCATAATAGCAGACAAGCAAGAGAAGTGTAGGAAGGAGAAGAATCTCATGGTTGCGTAACTTAAGAGAATGGTACGATGCATATCAATCGAACTATTCAGAGGCATCTAAAATCAGAATAGCCAATGATGATTGCCAATCTCCTTTGTGGAGATAGCACGTAAAGCAGAGGAAGATAAAATTAACAAAATCCACAAGGAAAACAATTCCTATAGCTGGCTGTATACCTCCTCCTCCTCAATCCTTTAGCCCTTGTCAGGGCGTAGTGACACCCTAAATATTGTTAGTCTGCTGTCTCCATTGACTGTGATCTTGTGCCATATGGACGGCTTCATGTAGGGATTTTCCCACCAAACTCTTCATTTGGTCTACCCATCGTATTGGAGATCTTCCTCTTGGTCTTCGGCCTTCTACCTTTCCTTCTACTACCAATAGTTCCATGGTGCCCGTTCTTCTAGCTATGTGGCCGAAGTAAGTTAGGTATGCTTGGTTTACGTTTTTTAGTAGTCTGTCTTTTATATGAAGCTCTTTCAGAATTGACAGGTTGGTTCTATGTTTTGTCCAGGACACGCGTAGAATTCTTCTATATACCCACATTTCGAAGGCTTCGATCTTACTCCTATCGATTTGTTGGAGAGTCCATGTTTCAGCTGCATATGTAGCTATGGGAAAAATAACGGCATTGACCAACCTGAGCTTAGTATTCCTTGTTATTGTTCGGTCTTTCCATATTTTAATTAATTTAGCAGTTGCGGTTCATTGGCATCATGGGCCATTCCTAGTCTACGTTTGATTTCTGAGGAACAATCACCATTGTTGGTTATCAGAGAGCCCAAGTATACAAATCTGTCGACTACTTCGAAAATTCCTATTTGGCGTATATGCTGTAGATTATTATTTGCTCTGTCTACAATCATTATTTTTGTTTTTCCGGTGTTGATTTGAAGTCCGAATTCTTCACTTATTCGACTTAGCCGTTCGATGATGGTAATCATTTCGAGTTCATTCGCTGCTAGTATAAGTGTGTCATTTGCGTATCGCAGGTTACTGATTTGTCTGCCTCCTATAGTGATTCCTCCATCCCATTAATCTAGTACTTTTCTCATTATATATTCAGAATATATGTTGTACAATAATGGTGATAGTATGCAACCTTGTCTAGTTCCTTTCTCTGTTTTGAATGCATTTGAATATATTCAATGTACTTTAACTTTGGCTGAGTTTTTATTATACAGATTTCTTATTAGGTTAACTAGGTGGTTAGGTACTCCCATATTTTCCATTATACTCCAGAGAGGATCCCATTTAACTGAATCAAAAGCCTTTGCGTAATCTACCATCAAACTGGCAACAGTTTCCAGCTGTTCTCCGTGCGTAGAGGTTTTCTCCCCGGCTCTGGAACTCAATTTTTGCAATGTATGTTACCTGAAGTCATATTTAATTTATTACTGAACATCACAGTTTTTTAATAACAAGATGTATAATCTTTTATAACTATATGTAATTTAAAGGGTTTTTATCCATGTATTTTTGGTGGCTCAGGCATTTTAACCTAGCGATTTTAAACCTGATGATGGACTGTTTAGTCCGAAAACGTTTGTTTTTTTGATGTAGCCCTTCTAAGGGTTTTTAAATAAATATACCCACTTACGAAGACTAACCTCTTTTTTTGAAGATTAAATTAATAAACTAGTGTAGGAAGTCTAAACAGTCAAGCTGAGTCCCTTACGAGATGAAACTGCAATAAAATTTTTAAAAGTCGGTTTAAATTTAGTACAATTGAAATTAATTTGAGTATGAAGACAGAGTTTTCATTTGTTTCCCTTGAATTTCCAAATCTTCCAATAAATCCATCTCCAAGTAGTTTTTCTTTCTACTAATGGCATCTAAAAGAGATAAACCAGTATTGATATTAAAATTATGTTTACTGGACAATAAACGGTGACCAAAACTTGAAGAGTTTGATCTTTTCAAAACTTCTGTGATTCTAGTAGACAACTTTCGAATGGTTCTACCTATATAAGAGACATCACAATTATTATAATCTCCTTCAACTAGATTCCTTGGGACTCCCAGTTATTTATTTTTGTATTTTATTTATTCAATCAATGAATTTAATTTCTCATTATTTTATATTCTTCTTGAGATTGTACGGTTTTTATCGATTAAAGTAAAAATTAAAACATTTGAAATTACGTTACAAATTTTCTCCTCAGGGAAAATTTTATTGGAGTATTACTGGAATGTGACTCTCAACAGTCGTTGTGTTGTATGGATAGTTACCTTGCTTTAACCGTTTGTAAACACAGTTGGAAATAACATCAGGATTCATTAAGTATTTGCAGAAAACGGAATGGATTTAGGGGAAATAAATCGTTGTTGATTCTGAATGGTTCTAGTAAACAGTTATGTACATCCCGAGTTTATATTGAAATCTAATGACATTCGCAGGATTGTGTTTACAGTCAATATTAATAATGGTTTGTATAATAAAACACCACCTGTATTATTTTTAATTTACCTACATGATGAAATATTTTATCACCTTATGATTATATTTTTTAAGATGCTAAACCAAATATTTTTTTTATCAACCCTACGTTTATTATAATCTATCTATCTAAACATTTAGGTCGATAATAGACAATAAGTAATAGGATTGATAATTAAAGAGTTTTTGGGAGGCATCGAGTGATGCCTCCTGCAGTCTTACTCTTAAATGTTGACATCTATTTATACCTAATATTTATACACACTCAAAAATGTTTTGCATATTATCGGTAATGCCACTGAACGTATCTAACTTGATCCTGTCTAAGTTTGATGTCTCCGCCGGCAGCAGTTTTTTTCCCATTTCTTTACGGCGGAGGGAAAAATTTTGTCATGGCAACAATATGAAACATGTCACAAAGCAACAATACAAATGTCATTAACAACAATTAAACATCATTTTTACTTATAGTAATATTAAAAGTACAATTAATGAGGCATTTTCAAAATTGAAACCGTGCAAAAATGTTCCCGACTCTTGATACGCATTGGTAATTGTTGATGATACTGATGATCGAGAACAACTTTCAGCAATCATTCCCGATGTTGGTGAATCATGAGGGTTTAAAATTTTTTGAGCATTATCGTTCTTATCGGACTTGGAGGGCCCCAAACGTGCTACTGCATCATTAGCCGCGGACTCAATTTCGTTTAGGTTTTCCATTTTCGCACTAAATTGGCGCTTGCAGTTGCAACAACAATAAGCTCTCTTTAATAATTGCAAACAACTGTCAAACAACTGTAACCAGAGAGACGCAAATCCCACCAACGACCTAATTATTTTAATTTCTAACATAGTTGTTGACTTTGATAGTTGTCAAAGTTAATTTCGAGTAAAAATAGCGTATGAATTGTACTATTTATGGTTGAAAATTGCTACGTTTGAAGAAAAAACAGTATACTTTATTCGGCAAAGAAGCGACTTTTCTTGACTTGCCCTCTATTACGCGCCTCACTTCGTTCGGCGCGTCAAGAAAAGTCATGCTTCTCCGCCTCATAAAGTAATATACTATTATTGCTTGTTTTTTCTTTCTTAATCGTCGCGGAGATTTTCAGTATTCATATTGCGTTCATCAGTTTTCGAAAACCGGTATTTGTAAAAACTGGCTTGCGTTTTATTTACTTTGTAGTGAACAATATGAGTAGACAAGTAATATCTGAGTTCAACAGAGCTAGAATCGTTAATTTGAATGAGGAATGCCACACACAAGTCGACGTTGCTGCCCGGGTTGGAGTTAATCAGAGTGATGTGTCTCGGATTGTCAAAAAAATATCGAGAGACGAACTCTGTTAGCGATCGTCCAAAAAGCGGAAAACCCAAAATTACTACCAATGTCCAAGAACACTTTTTAACAGTAACTATAACGGTTCTATGAATGCACTAGCTATTAGAAGGAAGCTCCAGCAAGCTCATAATATTGTAATTTGCGATCAGACTATTAGAAACAGGTTACATTCGGCGAATTTATTTAAAAGAAGACCATTGTTTGTACCAAAGCTTACGTTAGAGCAGAAACGAACTCGACTGGAATGGGCCAATGAACATTTACAATGGCATGACAATAGATGGGGAAACGTGTCATTTTCTGATGAAACCAAAATTAGCATTTTGTCAGATAATCGCCGCATTAGGATTTGGAGGAACCCAAATCGACACGATAGACTTAACCAAGCTGTCCAAAGAGTCCCATATCAAGGTAACTCCATAATGTTTTGGGGCGGCATCATGCTAATTAATAAAAGGGGAGTCGAAAGAAAATGTAAAAAGTATTTTTGAAGTGTGTATATTTTAGGCAATTCCTAGCTGAGCGCTTTCGGCTTTTCTGCCTACCTCCTCAGATCAAACAATGGTCGGGTTCTTACACCCGCACCATGACAAAAAATTTTTTTCAATTTTTTTAACGTGTTTGTGAAGTCCAGTGTCGGTTTTTTATATGTTTTTTTATATGTTTTAAGAATTGCAACAAAAATCATAATTTGGAAATATAAGGAAATGAGATCTCTCCTTTGTAGTGGTATTTAAATAATTGACCATAGCTCTGATGATGGCTTTGTAAAGCCGAAAGCGCTCAGCTAGGAATTGCCTAAAATATACACACTTCAAAAATACTTTTTACATTTTCTTTCGACTTGTCATAAGTGTGTACAAAAAATATCAGTCTTTTGATAATTAATAAAACTCCTTTAATTTCCACTGTTGGTAACATGAATGGACAAATTTATATTGATACCATTCTTAGACTTGTACGCTTGTGGCGAGGCGCTGTTAGTCCAGAATTTATTTTTATGGACGACAATGCTCCTCCCCATTGTACGAGACATGTGGCAGATTTTTAGAGACAAAAGATATCGTCAGATTACAATGGCTACCTTGCTCACATGACCTCAATCCCATTGAGCACGGATGGGATATGCTCAAAAGAAAAATTCAGTTCCGGCAGCCACCGCCAAGGATACTACAAGACCTTAGAATAGCAACGATTGAAGACTGTGGCACCATTGACCAGAACTACATTAATACACTTATAAGAAGCATGGGACATCGCATTCAGTCTTGAAAAAAATATATCTCTAATACATATTATAAATAACAATAATAAATTATTTATCCTTTAATTTTTGTACTATGCATCTGTTCATAATTTTCTTGAAAAAATAAAGTTTATTTTATTTGGAGCAGTATTTTATTCTGCAGGAGTGTGAAGAATCATTCCGTCATCATCATCATCATTCAGCCCATACTCGTCCACTGCTGAACATAGGCCTCCCGTAGTTCACCCCACAAATTTCTGTCCTGAGCCGCCTGCATCCAATTTTGATGCGTCCGTTTCAGGTCATCCGTCCATCTTGTTGGTGGTCGTCCTCTATTTCTAAAGGCATCTTGTCTGGGTCTCCACTCAAGAATGCGTTTTGTCCATCTGCCGTCCTTCGTTCTCGCGACGTGCCCTGCCCAGTTCCATTTTAAGGTTGATATTCTTTTGATTGCGTCGGTTACTCCCGATCTACGGCGCAATTCTGTGTTGAGTATTCGGTCTCTAAGGGTTAATCCCAACATGGACCGTTCCATTGCCCTCTGTGTTGTTCGAATTTTGTTTGCGGACGTCTTAGTAAGTGTTAGCGTCTCCGCACCATAGGTTAGAACCGGCAGCACACATTGATCGAAGATTTTCCTCTTCAAGCAGATGGGAAGAGCTGATTGGAAAACTCTTAGCTTTCCGTAAGCTGCCCATGTCAACCCTATTCTACGTATTAGTTCATTGGTCTGGTTATCTCTACTTAAGCGAATTTCGTGTCCCAGATATTTGTATGCTGATGTTTTTTCTATACTTGTTTCAGCTATGATGATTGTCCTCACTCAGAACAAGGTTTGTCATCACTTGTGTTTTTGAGTTATTGATCTTTAAACCCACTTGTGTAGAGGCATGGTAGAGTCTTTCGCACATTTCGATGGCATGATCTATGCGGTCTGTTATCAGGACTATATCGTCCGCGAACCTGAGGTGACTAAGCTGCTCTCCATTTATGTTTATGCCCTTTTCGTCTAGGTTTGCACGCTTACACATGTATTCCAATAATGTTGTAAACAGTTTTGGTGAAATGGTGTCGCCCTGGCGAACTCCACGATGAATGTTGAACTTGTGTGTATCTTCATGGAGTCTGACGCATGCCGTGGCATTATCATAGATATTTTTAATGACAGTGGTGTAGCGGTGATCTATTCGGCACTCCTTCAAAGCTTCTAGCATCTTCCGGTGGTTTACTGTGTCGAATACCTTCTCATAATCCACAAATATTAGGACGAGGGGTTTATTGTACTCTATACATTTTTCGATGAGGCTTTTAATAACTCGTAGATGGTCGTTTGTGCCGAAGCCTGACCTGAATCCTGCCTGTTCGCATGATTGGTAAAAGTCCATTTTGTTCGAAAGTCTGTTTGTTATGACTTTTGTAAAAAGCTTGTATTTGTGTGAGATGAGGCTGATTGGTCTATAGTTTATGAGATTTGTTAAATCTCCTTTCTTAAACATTAGAATGATCACTGCATTTTGCCATTGTGATGGTGTTGTTCCTCTTTCAAGGCATTCTGTGAAAAGTATGGAAAGCATTTGTATCAGTTTCTCGCCTCCTAATTTTATGGCTTCGGCAACGACCCCGTCGTCGCCAGGTGACTTATTATTTTTCATTTGTAGGAGAGCTTTTTTGATTTCATCAACAGTAACATCTGGTATGTCTTCCGAGCCCTGGTTTAGGACCTTTGGTATGTTGTCAGTTTGAACATTTTCTTCTGTTTTGCTGTAGAGTTCGCTGTAAAATTGTCCGACAGTTTGTAGAATTTCCTGTTTATCTGTTATTATTTCGCCCTTTGTGTTTTTCAGTTTGTAAATATTTTTCTTTCCTATTTGCTGTTTCCTTCTGAAGACTTTTAAACTTTTGTTCTCTTCTATGACTTTTGATATCTCTCTGGTGTTGTAGTCTCTTATATATTTTCTGATGTTCTTAGTGATTTGTTTGTTTAGTTGTCTCATTTTTGTTAGATTGGTTCTGTATTTATCTGTTAGTTGTCTTCTTTCCTCTAATAGAGTTTTCGTGCTTAGACTTAGTTTTTCTTCGTCTTTTTGGTTTTTTGAGCAACATTTTTTTTCATCATTCCGTAGTTGATGTAAAAAACAAATACAGTGATATGAAACAAATTCATGTTGAAAACAAAGGAGCATAGGCAGCGGTATGACATGCCGCATGTCAGTGTCTACATCCACGTCAGTAATTAAGGGTTAATTTCAATTAGGTTTAAAATAGCTTTATTCTGTGTGTATTGTAATAAAACATTTCCTAAGATCACTTATTCATTGGTTTCCCATTTTATTCATTAAAAAACTATATTATAGATACTTTTTAATCGTCGTTTATCCTTGTAATAACATCGACAATGTTGGGGATACGCGTTAACTATAAAGCTTTGAAACAGTGCACGATGCCGAAGATTGTAATGGGCAATGACATGCATGGTGCGTTTCAATTGGTATAAAACGTGCTGATTAGTCGGTATGTGCTGAAACATGGCGAACAGGCCGGATTTTTAATATAACATCCGTAATAGAGATCATTTTCAAACAGGTCTGCCCTTCTATAATTATTAGTTGGAATAACACGATGTGCCATAGATAATTCGGTATGAAATAAGCGATGGGGATGGTCGGTCATTAACATCAAAATGTTTAGCCATTCCAGCTCAAACTTTATGGTGAACTGCAACAAGAATGTGATATCGAATTCACAGCGTTTATATTGACACTGTGTCTGTGCTATTCACGTGGAAATTTAATTTAATTTTAAAATTCGTAATGTTAAAACGATATTGTTCATAATGTTTATGAAAAATTTTAAAAATTGCAATTGTGGTTTAGTCCAATAGACCAAGAAATCAGAATCTAAAATAGATATATAGAAATAATTCAGAATAGCAATTTCATGACTTAATATCATTTATTACTTGAACACTAATAATTAGACTTCGGCAAATATGCATATTGCATATTTTGCATATTGTGCATATTTTATGCAAATATTTCATATTTTGGCATATTTCTATAAAAGGTTGCATAAAGTGCATAAAAGTTCAGATTTTTATACTGTATTTGAA
Organism: Diabrotica balteata; assembly: GCA_918026665.1. Lineage (NCBI taxonomy): Eukaryota > Metazoa > Arthropoda > Insecta > Coleoptera > Chrysomelidae > Diabrotica > Diabrotica balteata. The sequence continues at coordinate 158,347,464 of OU898280.1, forward strand.
AATTTTTAAACATACCAATTTATTTCAATTCTTGTATAAAATTTTGTAGTCATTTTAATCAAGAAATGATCTAAAAGTCTCGGTCACTGAGGTATTCAGTTATTGGATAATCGCTAAGGGTTCGCTCATTTGCATTTTATGATCTAATACCCAAATCTATCTACAATTTATTGTATCTTAACAGCAGGTAAACGGCTAATAGTTTTGTTCCTAATTTAGGGATTTTCCAAAATCTCCCAGTTTATTGAATTAGGTACCTAAACATTTCTAATTTGATGCTCAGATTTGTAAATCATTTTTGTTTTGATATTCAAAGCGTAAACACTCGTTGTGCGTAACAAAAAGGAAGATTGTGATTTTATAATGCCTAAAACAACCAGTGCTTCAACTTGGATTAAACCTTATAAAGAGCTGTCTATGGATATAGGGAAAATCTACTGTTCAGTCTGTGGCAAAATTGTAAGTATCGAATATTTTCTATTAAATATCTAATATTTCATACATACAGGGTGTTTCCAAATGACACTTACAACGTTTGACTGTAGATACTTCTCGAAAAATTGAACAAAACGATATAGTTAATGAGGGGTCAAACTTATTTACTTTTCGAGATACAGGGTGTTAAAATTAAAAAAAAAATTAAATTCTTTTAGTTAATAACAACAATAACTTTAAAAACAATAAACGTATTTACTTGAAATTTAGTACTCGTAGTTGGTTTTTAAATGAAAAAAAGCTTCCTTTAGTGAGAAAAAATTGTCCATGGTACAATACAATGGTGTGTATTTAGAAAAATTTTTCACCTTTACTTTTTTTTATGAAGTCAGCTATTCTAAAACACAACTATTTTTAATATTGTTCTGAAGCTATTTTCTTGTGGCATTGTAAATTAATTACTATTTATAACTGGCTTATTCCCAGTTATAAATAGTAAACAATTATTTTTATTGTAATTGAATTAACAAAAAAAAAAACTTTTGTTGAATTTTAAAATAAGTTATATGATGTACTAATGGTTAGTAACAAAAACTAATTTGTGGATTAATACTGCATTTAAAACACTTAGCGAGTGTTTTTTTTTTCCAAACCAGTTATTTGATTAACCAAAAACACCTTGTATATTTTTATATTTTAAAGGTTGGGTTAAAATAAAGGTTTTTATTTTTATTTATAGATAGCATGTGAGAAGAAATTTCAGATAGACCAACATGTGAGAACTGCTTCACACATTGCAAAAAAAGGAAAAATAGGAGGAAAACATCAAACTTCAATGGCTAAATGTTTCCAATCTACTTCAAAAAAATTAGATGAGCAAGAAATTTTTAATGAAGACTTGTGTCGCGCATTAGTGTCTGCAAACATACCGCTTTCAAAATTAGCAAATGTAAATTTTAGTTCGTTTCTAAAAAAATATTGCAAACTTAATGTTCCAAGTGATCGGTCTCTAAGAAGAAATAATGTGAACGGGCTATACTCGTCGGTGTTAATTAATATTAAGGAAGAAATTGCAGATAATTATTTTTACATATCTGTAGACGAAACCACTGATTCCTCAGGAAAGTATATTGCTCATTTATTGATTGGTGTTCTTAAAGAAGATACCTTACCAAAATCTCATCTTATTTCATGCCAGCAACATGAGAAAACAAATGCTTTAACAATTTCGCGTTTTATACAAGAAACATTAGCAACTTTTTTTCTTCCGACAACTATTCCTTCTAATAAATTACTGCTTATTTTATCGGATGCTGCTCCTTATATGGTGAAAGCAGGACAAAAATTTAAAATATTTTTCCCAGATTTAATACATGTTACTTGTGTAGCGCATGGATTAAACAGAGTTGCAGAGGAAATACGAAAAAAGTTTCCTCTTGTAAATACCATGATATCCAGTGTCAAAAAAGTATTTCTTAAATCTCCTATAAGAATTCAACTTTATAAAGAAATGCTACCTAACATTCCTCTTCCACCACAACCTATTTAACGCGATGGGGAACATGGTTAGAAGCAGCTAATTTTTATGCAGATCATTTTGTTAAAATAAAGAACATAATTTAACGTTATAAATAAGTACTATAAATCTTTGATGTTGCAGGAAAAGTTGCTTTATTTTATTAGTACAAAGCAAAAAAAATGGTTGAAAAATATTCAATAGTTTATGAGATATATAATGTGTTTATTAAATGTTACTATTTTTTTAATTGCAAAAACGCGGTAGTTTCCGATAGACAAATCGGAATATTTTAATTACAAAGGCACTTATAGCGTGCATTGACGCAAACTATTGCTTTCGCTATTTCGACGTAGGCACAAATGGACGAAATATGATGCTGCTGTTTTTGCAAAATCTGTGTTGAATACAGCATTAGAAGATGTAAGAAATACGTTACATTCTCCAAAAGAAAGAATATTAGTACCTGACGATTCTTCTTCTTAAGACTAAGGCAGTATGTTTTAAAACCCTTTAGAAGTACTTATTTATCTAGGAAAGAGCAAATCTTCAACTATCGCTTATTTAGAGCTCGTCGCATTGTTGAAAATGCAGTTGTTATTTTAGTTTCTAGATTCAGAGTATTTGAACGACCTATAGCGATTTCAATTAATAAGTTTCAATCTAATTAATAATATATAATTTGTTAAAAATGAGTTCGGATGAAAAATATAAACCGGATCCTTTGATACTGAAGATACCAGGCTCATTATACCGTATTCTTGGAGAACACAAAGTACCGAAGCGATTGGTCTAGTTAATTTGCATGTTAATTTATAAAATCGTAACTATTCAACATTAGCATCTACTGTGCTGCATGAATATGTCGAATATTTTTCCGGATATGGCACTGTCCCCTGTGCAACAGTCTGTACATTTTAAAAATCAAAAGAATGTCTATTTTCTGGAATATAAAAACATCTGGAACATATTTTTCAAAATTGAAACCCAAGGATAATAAACATCATTAATGAAACGTCATTTATAAAATAAATTATAAATACTGTAATTCAACATATATTGGGCAAACACACAAATATCTGCATAGAAGAGTTGTTGCACACAACGGATTAAATACAACTGCCCTAGCCAAACATTCTCTAGCAAATAGTCATGCTTTTGATTTTAAAAATGTACAAATTTTGGAAAAAGAACAAAATTATATACCTAAAAAAGATCCAAATTATATCAATAATAAGACTGACGTCAAGCATATTTCACATGTATTATAATTTAATAAATTGAGTTGTTTTTAAATGCACCATGGCAGATATTGAAGATACGATCCTGAACCACCTCTATTTAAAATATCGACCAGATGTCATCTGTCAATGTCAGATACCAATTTTTTAATCCATGTTAAACTTTTCAAAAGTGTTAACATGATTTATTTATTTATTTAGCGTATGGCTCAATACATGGAGACAATACAGTAATAATTGTAAAAAACGTAAGTACATAACTCAAAAATACAAACATAACATTATTAAAACGAACATAGACAAAATTCAGATAAAATATAAGATAATACAAACAGATGGTGATATCTTTAAGTCAAATTGAGCTGTCCATTCAAGGCTTGCAGGTGTAGTTTTAAAAAAGTCTTTTGGTTCCCCTCTATATGCTCTCAATTCACATGTCTCCACTATGTGTTGGATGGTTTGATTTGGAGCTCCACAGTCGCAGCTGGAGGTAGGCTGTTATCCCCATTTATGTAGGTTGTGTGCGCATACTGCATGTCCCGTTCTAATTCGGTTTAGGCTCTTCCATATGTATCATGACTGGCCGAAACCATCAGGCTTTTGGACTGGGTCAATAAGGTTGGATACCTCAGGTAGCGCTTCCTCAGTCCACAGCGTGCGCCTGGCGGTAACATTGAAATCATGTACTGTTAACTGTTGGGCTGTTCTTATGGGTGGTTTTCTGGATGGGAGTCCGTTTGTTGCTAAACTCAGGATGTCTTCATGGATTGGTAGTTGCAAGTTGCTATTTACTTTCGAATACTCCGTTATCAAGGTCTTTTGTCTTCGTAGAATAGGCGGAGGAATATGGCTAAGGATCGGAAGCCAATATAGTGGATGCAGCCGCTAATCATTCTCATTGCTATATTAAGCTGCGTATCAACTATTTTCACATGACGACGATTTAACCAGACCGGTGCACAGTACTCTGCCACAGAATAAACCAAACCTAGCACATATGTTCGTAGTGTGTCCGCAGATGCGCTTCAGTTATTAGCACGAAGATTATGGATAAGGTTATTTCTACTACTTATTTTTTGTGCAGTTATTTTTAGATGTTTTTTAAACGAGAGAGTCCTGCCCAAGGTAACCCACACATATTTTGGGTAGGGTTGGTAGGATAGTGCTACATTTCTCATTTTGACCTCTAATTGTTTCATGTTGACATGAAATATATTTGTATAATGTATAATTTTATAAAATAAAGTGCTTATTGAAAATGGCAAATTGCCGAAACCTTTAAGTTAGAGTTAGGTACCTATTTTTATTTACAACAAACCGACAAACCCAGATTCGTTATTAAAAAATGGGTTATATCATTGCAAAACTATTTAAAAGTCAAAATGCATCCTAAATGTAGACTATATCTAGTTTCACACTATTCCCCAAAGTAAATGTCTATAGCATCATTCTGCATATCAATGCTGGTTATATATAATCGGTTTATCGGGCGGTTTATTATTAATTATTCGATATCGAGTCGAAACAAACGATTTGAATCTGCAACGTAATACGTAATGTGATTCTCATTATAACCATTAGCATATCCATGAGGATGAGGAAGGTTGCCAAACAGACCTTTATATGATCAAACATGACACGAACACCTACACGCGCACGCACGGTCGGATATGTATATACAAACATAAACTACATTTCGGATTTCGACAGAGACGCACGGTAATGCGTTTCCGATGGACGTATTTTGAAGACCTGTAGAAAATTAACGTGCCAATTTATTAAACTGAATTAATTACCTTATTATTATTAGTCGATATATTTGTCAGTCAGGAATGCGTACTCAGTTAGACGCACTAAACATTTGGAAAATATGTATACAAATTTGGGGATTTTATTATTATCTTTATGCTAGTTTAGCTGTACATATAGGTGAAGGGGTGTAGGGATTGAATTGCGGGGACGCAGGGTAATATGAGGACATTCAAAATTTCAGTAATAGAGTGGGGAATTGACGTGTGGGTGCTCATAGTTGCCACCACTTTGCAGTAAGTAGTCGAGGTGTGAGCTTAAGTTTGTTTTATGTACCAAGATTTTTTGTGATTTGTTTACGATTTCAACCTGCACTGTTGGTTGGTGTTAGCAAGGTACATTGAAATAATCAATTTCTGTAAGTAGACCTTTGTTTTCGCTGTCTTTAAGTTTCTTTTTTTTTTTCATAACCTAACAAAATTATTTCATGTTTTTCTTTATGCAAGAAAGTTACATTTTGAAATGTAACACTCTTATAGACAAATAATAAACTAGATTCTACTTACCGGAAAAAAATCTGGGTTATAAATACAATTGTAACAGTTTTCCTGGGAAACACTTAACAATTAGCACTATTACAAAATCTAACAGTCTTAATCAGCACAGACGTTGTTTCCATTTCAGGGCTGGTTCTTATTCTTCTTCTTTTGGCATCATAACCCTGGATGGGTCTTTGCCTGTCTGGCTATGTCCTTCCATTCAGATCTCTCTTGTGCCCTTCTTCTCCATTGTCTTATGTTCATTGTTTTCAGGTCGTCTTCCACGTTATACAACCATCTCGTTTTGGCCTTCCTTTTTTTCGCCTTCCTATGGGCTTCCATTGTAACATTTTCTTTGTTGTCTTTGCATCGTTTTGTCTCTGCACATGTCCCAGCCATGACAGTCTTTGACTTTTCACAAATCTTACAATGTCATAACCTTCATTTAACTCATTAACCTCGTCGTTTCTCCTGATTCTCCATGTGCCATCTTTCTCTTGTACCGGGCCATATACTTTCCTCAGTATTTTTCTCTGGAATGTCCTGAGTTGAGCTTCATCTTTTTTCGTCATTACCCAAGTTTCACATCCATAGGTTACTACGGGTCTAATCAGTGTTCTGTAGATAGTCATTTTGGCTCTTTTGTCTAATAATTTCGATGTCATCAATCTTTTATTAGCATAGTATATACGATTCCCGCTGGAAATACGTGCAATAATTTCGCTACTTACGGAGTTCTTCTGATTTATTTCTGTGCCGAGATATGTAAAGGCATCCACTCGTTCGATAGTATAGTTGTCTATTGTAATATTATTTTCATTGCCAGTTATTCTTTTGACTGTCATATACTTCGTTTTTGCTTCGTTTATTTTGAGACCTCTTTTTCTTGCTTCAGGATAAATTTGTTTGAACACTTCCATTAGTCATGGCTTATTCCTACTAATGATGGCTACATCGTCTGCATATGCAGTAATTTATACTGATTTGGTGTTTATATGGCCGGTTATATTGGTTTTTCTGATGACTGCCTCAAGAACTAGGTTGAATAGCATGGTTGATAGGGCATCTCCCTGTCTTACTCCCATGTTGATGTTAAACAGGGGAGTCAGTTCTCCATCTACTCTGACTGCGGCTTTTAAACCCTGCAACGTCGTTTTTATGAGGCTGATGTATTTCTTAGGTATACCTAGATTACAAAGGTCTTCCAGCATTCTGTCTCTTTTCACACTTCACATCAAAAGCTTGTTTAAAGTCTATATACATATTATATAGGTCTATGTCGTATTCATAAGCTTTTTCTTGTATCATTCTTAGTATGAATATGTTATCTGTAGTGGCTCTATTTGGTCTGAATCCATTTTGATAATCACCAATTATATTTTCGGAGTATTCTAATAATCTATTGTAGATTATACCAGAAAGAATTTTGTAGATTACATTTAGCAATGTAATTGGCCTATAATTCTGGCATTGCCTCTTATCTCCTTTTTCATATATTGGATGTGTGAGGCCAACTGTAAATTCCTCTGGCATTTGCTCCTTCGTCCATATTAATGTTATTAGGTAATGGATTCTTTCCCAGAGTTCGGATCCTCCATGCTTTAATAATTCTGCCGAAATTTCGTCCATTCCTGGTGCTTTATTGTTTTTTAGTTAATTTATTATCTGAACTACTTCTTCATAACTCGGATTTTCGATGTGCAGCTCTGCTGTATAATATATTGTCTCGTTCTGATCATTTTCGTTGTCTGCATTTAGATTTTCTTCGAACTATTGTTTCCATCTCATTATAATTTTTTGCTTCTCTGTTAATAGTTCTCCGTCCTTGTTTTTTCATATCGTTAGTTTTGGTCTAAATGACTGTGTGCTTTCTTTTATGCATTTATAGAATTTTCTGCTCTCGCGTCTGTTGTTATGCTTTACGATTTCTTGTACTTGTTTTTTCATAGCCTCTCTTTTCTTTCTTCTGCATATTCTAGTCGCTTGTATTCTTTTTTCGTTATAAATCTCACTGCTATTTCTTGTGTTTCTTTGAAGTTGGTTAAGCCTAGCTTGCCTTTTTTCCTCTACTGTAGTTCTGCATTCATCATCATACCATTCCGCATTTCTTTGCCTTTTGGATTTTCCGACAGTTTCCTCTGCTGACTCCGTTATAATTATTTTTAATTGTCTCCATTCCTCCTCTGCAGTATCTTCTTCTCTAGTTCGATTGAATTTTATTTGGAGAGCATTTCTGTAATCTTGTCTCTTTGTTGCGCTTTTGAATCCTTCAACATTCCATTTTTTGATTTGAATATTTTTCCCTTTTGCTACTGTCGCTATTTTTTGCCGTAATTTTGTCCCTACAAAATAGTGATCTCAGTCAGAGTTTGCCCCGCGATACGTTCTGACATTAGTTATGTCTGTTGCTCATCTTTTTGAGATGAGTATATGATCAATTTGATTGGCTTCGTTAGTGGTAAACTGAATTACAGCGATATTCTCAGGAAGTGAAATGCTATTTTTAAAAAGTGCGTGTTTAACATCTCGACATATTTTGAGAAGTAGTTTAACCAAACTTATAACACTCTTCTAGACAAAAATGACAAATTTTGAGTTGTAACAGTCTTCTTTCGCACGCACGATGTATTTTTTTTTACTATTGTAAATCTCTATGATGGATGGTTTATTACTCGTTGTCAATATACTTACATATTTCATTTGTGTAACATTCAACTTATTACTAGAATGGTACTTATATTACGCACAAACAAATAAAATCCCAACGAATCAATTGTCAAACGATTTAAAATCTAAACCTTGTGTATAAACTTTCGATCTGGCCTGGTGCTTAAGCTACTCCTTGCAAATGACCCCGTTTTAACCAGAATTAAAGCATGTATAGTAGCAAAGCATTTGTTAGTATTTAAATGTAAACCGGTCCTGACGATAAGTAAGATTATAACATTAAATTCAGGGAAGTTAGTTTTGATCTGTTCGCCGATAATCCTATGAAAGCAGTGGTTATAGATTTAGGTGTGTCCATGTTTGTCCAAAAGCTTTAAACTTGTTGAAGCTTTACTTTTAGATCTCAATGTACGAGGGAAACTTTAATTCTTTTATGAGTGTGCAATATTTTAAACTGTATCTGGACAAAGTGATCGCAGGACGCGTTAATATATAATAATTACATAGGTCTGCAATCAAAAAATCAGAAAATGTCTAGGAAGTGATGGTTTTTCACAAAATACGATTTTAGATTAAATTTCCTTTGTAACTTTCACTTGTCTAAGTTATGAGATCTTGCACGTAGTGTTCTAACAACATTTGAACGCACAGAATGTTGTATTCTGTATCTATACAAACTTTAAATTACGTTACAGATGTAACGGTACTGTCAATCTATTTCAGTATTAGGAGATTCCAGAACACGGTTCAGTATTGTAGGCTGCCTGCTCAGTATTGTTCCTAACCTTAATAATATAAAATTAGTTCTGTTTCTTTTTGACAATTTATTCTAGTTTGCACATATCTAAATTCACCTAAATCATTTTACTTTAACTGTGGCGAACATACAGTATTAACACAACAACCAGACTTTGTGAACAAAGTGTATTTGGTATACTTTGAACTGAAACTTAATAATCAAAACAAAGATGGGCTCCTTATAAAGTTTTGAAAAGGTGTGTGGAAGACCTTTTAAACTAATTTAAAGGTCAAAAGAAAAGTTAACGCTTTTATCAAAGGATTATATCAAAGGGTTTATTTTGAAGCCAAAGGATTCAATTTCGCATTTAAATCTCTCCTCAGCTATTCTTTTTTTTTTCGTGATGGAGAAACATCTGCGCCAAAGCCTCCTGCTACGTTAGGATAGATTCCAGACTCAGATACAGTCAAATGTTCTATCTTAGGATGATCAGGATTCTGAAGATCTGACTTTGAAGATCACACCAGACCAAAATTCTTCAAGAAAAATATAAATGATTTGGTGAAAGATCTGGACCTTCCCAAAGATGCGGCTAAATTGCTTGAATGCTGACTCAGAAGTAAAAAAATTGTGTTTGAGAAATACAAAATGAACAAAGGCGCATTGCTTAGAATCGGAAGAGATGTGGGCGTGGTTCGTTAGATCATTCTTACCAGCACTTAAAAAAAAATTGTGAGGAGAAAAGTTAGATAGCAGTTGCTAAAGCTAAATCGGAAATATTGAATAAATAAAACAAGTGAATTAGACAACAAATTATAACAATTTTGCCAAAAAGAATACTAATTTCTCGTTTCAGTGAGTTACAAAGAAAACTACATCAAAACTACATCATCTAAATTTAACAAATATGTATTATGAACTTGGATAAAATGAAAGGTAAATATCGAGCACAGTTTATTAATTAAATCTTGCCCAATTCCTTTCACTTCCTAGATCTTCAGGGGCATTTTGTCAATTTTGGGCTAACGAACAATTGCAGAATGTCATAAACATAAAATTTAACATAAAATTGTACATAACACTCCACTAAACAAAGACAAACAGTTAAAATTATTTAAAAAATAGTCGAAGCTACATTCTGGTAGGCAACAGGAGAGAGAATTGATTGATTGATTGAGAAATGATTTTGAGCATTTTTTGAGCAACTGAGCATTTGAAAACGATGATTTTTTGTATGGACAATGGGGAACCCGTGAACATTACCATCCTTGATACAGTTTAATTTTTAGATAATGCTTGGAGTGCGGTTACGTAAGTGATAATTTATAAGTACTTTCGTCAAGCTAAATTGACTGTAGTTTCTCTCAATGTTTAGGATGTTGACGACGATGACGACATACCTTTGTCCGAATAAATACAAAAATTGAATGTAAACCAGAGAGAGTTTGGAACTGATCTTGAGTCCTACATTTCAGTAGACAATCATGTAGAAACACTTCAAGTTTTAAGTAATAAAAAAATTGTGGGAAATGTGCAGAATGTGAAAATGAATGTTGATGAAGATGAAGAAGAAAAAGAAGACGACGTTGATTATCCTACAATCCAAGAATCAATAAGAGCTGCTGAGACCATATCCAGGTTTTACCAGTTTAGGGTAACCTAAGAAGCAGCTCAGATTATTAAGAACACTATAGAAAAACATTATTTTTTCGAAAAGGGTTGTGCAGAAGAAAATAACTGACATTTTTCAGCATCAGAGAACTTTTTCCGATAATATTATATACAAGGAAGCAAATTAAGCACACATAACGCAGCCATGAAGAAGATTAAAGATAGCAACACTTTGGTATTAAAATATTACAATTTATAGGATTAAGCTTGAATCAACTAACATAAATCGTTGAATGAAAATGAAAATTTAAATTTTTGATTTTTATTTAACGTTCGATATTCACTTCGAAAATATTTTTAAAAATTATTGTTTTATGAATAGCAAGATGGCATTCTTTCTTACGGTTGATTTCCATAAGAAATTTGTTTCTGGTCCGTGTCTTAAATATTAAACATAATATTCAACTTAGACATACCACAAGAAAATAGTTTCATACCTGTAGTATTTTTTTTATATGCACTTTATTTTCAGATGTCGGTATAGCGTATTATTGTTGCTGCTTTTGACTTAAAAGATTTGATTTCACTTTTAGAGCTTCTCTACAAGTCGCTCTGATGAATCCTCTCTATCTATCTATACAGCCCTTGCTGTGCAATTTTGGACATAGGCCTCATATTAAATGATAACAAAACATATTGTACATTGAAAAGGTCAAATATTTCGTTACCTTCTATATTTTTTGATGCAATCGTATGTGTATGATTTATCGTCTGTATATTTATTAAATGAACTTTTGGATAAATTCGATTTACCCCGGTAGCAAAAATAATAGGTGCCCTTTTCTGCGTCCACCCACCCCATTTCCTCCCTTAATCCACTCACTAAATCTGAATTTGCATTTTAGATTCAAACTCTCGTTCAAATAGGAATTAAACACTTATTTCGTTTCGTCAATTCACTCTCTGGTGTTTATCTTGCAGGATTCCGGAATTTTATGATGAAGAAGGAGAAAGAGCACCCACTTCAATCACCTGCAGATTGCTCTCTTTTCGGAAACGCTCCTTCAAGACGTTTTATTTTTCTCTCTGACGTGTATTTTATGGGACGATTTATAGACATGCTTAGGGAGGGATTTTTCGTTTTCCAGCTCAAATTTACTTAAGGTTAATTAATTATAGCTTTGTTTGATTCTATATTTATTTTAAATTTAAAACAAAGAGCTCTGCTCTTCTCAATAAGTTGTTTAATTATAAATATAATTTTACTACATGACCATCTTTTTCGGAATCTATTTGATTTTTTTTGTACAATTGGTTCAGTTAGAACCCTTAGTCTATTATTCAGAATTTTTAATTCTATAATATCAAGTTGCTATACATTGTCTAAAATACTAATACCTCTACAGTTTTTGCAGCTTTTATGGCAATTTATGTATAAACGGTTACAACTTAAACGAAAACAAAGAGAAGACTGAAATAATGAAAATATTAAGGAAACAAGGGACGTTAGATCAAATAGAAGTAATGATAGACAAACAAAAATACTTAGGAACAGTAATCAACAACAAAACAAACATCGAGGACGGTCTTAACAACAGAATAGAAAACACAGGGAAACTATTCCAAGCACTAAATAGAGGATTACTTAAGAACAAAAAAATATCAACAAAGACCAAGATATCAATATACAAAGCAATATATAGACCTATAGTGACATATGGAGCAAAAAATTGGATATTAAACAAAAGACATCAGAGTAGAATTCAGGCAACAGAGATAAAATATCTCAGAAGAACGATCGAAGTAAAAAGAACTGATAAAATCAGAGATAAAGAAATAAGCGAAAGACTCAACATCAAACCGATACTCCAATGATAAAAAATTGGCATGGTTCGGACATCTAACCTGGATGGACAATAATAGACAAGTAAAAAGAGCTTAAGACGCCAAATCAATAGAAAAGAACAGAAGAGGAAGACGAATGCAAGAATGGAATAGTGACATCTCGCAGATACTGCAGAGTAAGGGTAAGACATGGCAGGAAGCAACACAGATGGCATCCAATAGGAAGGAATAGAGAAAGTTCGCTAAGAGCTAGGACACCTCAGAAGATTATAAAATATTGTAATTTAATGAATTGTATTATAAAAGGTCCAACACCGAAATGTACAAATGGATCTACTGATTAAGTAAAGTAAAGTTTTGTATAAACGGATGACCTGCACGTTTTTCGTGGGTATAGAATTTCGTATCTCTGCCAGCATATTTTAAAAAAGTGAAGGAAATAGGAAGTTGGTCTTCGCTATCAAATTATATACTGGGACTGCATATAATATCACCTGGTCTGATACAACTAGATCTTCTTTGCCTTCGTTAGTGGACTATTCCTGAAAATATGGGGGAGTATTAGTTTTTTAGCAGCAGTAGCTTTTACCTTAGTTTTTGGTGTATGCAACCGGAAGTTGAGTTTTCTATCGAGGTGGACTCCTAGGTACTTGACTGCATTTCCTGCCTGGATCTTGTTTCCTCCTACTGTAATTTCGTTTGCTGGTGGGTTTTGTTCATGAGTGAAAATGATGAAGTGCGTCTTCTCCGCGTTGATTTTTATCTTCCATTTGTCCGTGAACTCGGTGATTTTTCCAAGGCGGTTTTCCATGTTTCTAATGATTCTTCTGTCATCTTTTTCAGTTGTATATACTGCTGTATCATCCGCACAGAGGGCTTTTGAGGTTTTAGGATCTGTTGTTGGATCTAAAACAAAAATATTGTATAATTGACAAAATGCTGCCCTGAGGCATCGCTTTGTGTATTTCTTGTATTGTTGACATCGTTTGGTCAGCTGAAATTTGGAAAGTTCTATTAGATAAATATATATCACAAATATTGATTAAATAGTGAGGAAGCCCAGCTTTGTTCATCTTGAAGATTAGTGCCTTTTTCCAAACGGTGTCGTATGCTTTTTCTATGTCCAGTATGACTAATCCTGCCCTTTGTTTCCTGTTGAACCTTATCTTCGTATCGCTGATTATTCTTGCTAATTGAAGTTCGCAATTCCTTCCTTTTCTGAATCCGAATTGTTCTTCTTGGATAATTCTTCTTCTTTCTGCATGTTTTATCAGTCTTTTATAGATGATTTTTTCCAGGATTTTTCCTACAGTTTCGAGGAGAGAAATACGCCTATTACTTTCTGGTCTTCTTCCATCCTTTCTGGGTTTTAGGAGCGGTATGATTTTGTGGGAAATGTACTTTTTCTAGGCAGTATTTGAAGATATAGTACAGTGGTATTATTATCTTCTTTGGTAGTTCCTTGAGGGTGATGTTGTGGATTCCTTCTGGTCCTGGTGCTCTGCTTCCTTTTAGTTTCTTGATGATTTTTGCAACGTCGTTAGGGCTGGTGTAGTCTTCTTCTTCTATTAGGAATTCATTTCGTCTTTTGGTCCTGGTGTATTCGTTGTCGACTTCTTCTCCGGTTCTTGCGTCCAACATGTCGTAGTTTTGCCTGTGTAGCTGCGATTTTCCTTGCAATTGCATTCTGGTCCTGGACTCTATTGGTCGCTGCGTTTACTTTTTATAGCCGCATGGCTTCTCGTGATTGGTCCTGTCCTTATGTAGATAGGCGGGGTCCTACTAGTCAGTCTTGTGGTCTGATGTATTTGTGATTTTTTTTTAAATACCATTTTAAATGTTGTTGGAAGCCTTTGTGCATCATCTGTTTGGTTTAGACTGTTGGGATTTTTTTCTACTTTTATTGATTATCTGATTTCGCCTTTTCTTTTAATTTCAATGTTAGGTAGCATTGCAATTTGGTTTAGGTTTATTGTATGCCCTGTGTTTGAGACTTGTTGGGCAAGTGACGACTTTTTTCTCTCCTTTCGGTGTCTCTTCGATGTTCTTCTCGTCTAACATAGATTCTTCGGTTGGTATGTCCGATGTACGATATGTCTTAGTCCCCCTATGGAATCTCGTATCCTCTTTGATTTTCTAACGATATTTTTATTTTAGTGGATGGTAAAATGGTTGAGATTTTTCAGTCGGTATTAAATATCGTTTCTATTTTGTGTTTTCTTAGCAATTTCCCTATTTTCTACCATATGTAAAGGGAATAACAGAGAAAATAGGGAAAGGGCTAAAAAAGCACAAAATAGAAACAATATTTAATACCGACAGAAAAATCTTAACCATTTTCTATCCACTAAAAAAAATCAGGAGTATACGAGATTTCATGTGGGGACTGTGACAAATCGTACATGTAGACAGATCACGACATTGTTTTATTGACCATACAACACAATGGTAATCGCTGTGATAAGTTACACGTTTTCACCTCTATATTCATATCACAGTAGGTACAAATTGTCGTAATTGTCACATTAACAATAAAAATTTCAAACGAACTTCTGAAAGAAAAAAACAAATAATTAATAAAATGCCTATTACGTTGTATTCCGTCAAAGAAAAAGTGCAACTTGTAACATGATACTTTCAGGGTCATTCAATACGCAAATTAATTGATTTATTTATTGTTGCCTTCGAAAATAGACCCCTACCAAGTGTTACAACAGTTAAAAATACAATTAAACATTTTCAAACTTCGCGTTGTGTAAACAGTTGTAAAAAGTATCATTACGGTAATGAATCGCGTGTTAGACCTATCTATGAGGAATGTGAAAACAGGATTATTGATATTTATGCTTTTGTGGAAGCAAGTGAACCCTGAAATAGTGTACAAATTGCTAGGGTAGTTAACGTGAATGCTCGGACTATCCAGCGAGTTCTCAAAAGGAATAGAATATCACTGTTTTAAGATACAACCAGAACAAGAACTGTTTCCGAAAGATAATTTTAGGCGGATGGAGTTTTGTAAATTTATGTTAGATAAACAGAATAAAAATGTACACTTTGTAAAAAATATTTTATTTTCTGAAAAATCTTCATTTTCGTTACATAAAAACATAATTCATCCGTTGCAAGGTATTATTCTCGGAAAAATAATCACCTCAGTGTTGCAGTGCGAACGCAGCATCTGCAAAAGTTAAATGTTTGGACTGGGATTTTAGGCAACCGTATTGTCGGTCGACTAAGGCACTGCCTATAATAACTGGATGAACTGCTTTCCAGCGAATTGCCGAATGATTTGCTTCCCAGAGAATAACGATGAATTAACAAACACTCTTCAAACAGGCAGCTGGGCATCATCTTAACGCATAGCATTATTTTAAAGCATAGCACTATCATAGCAAAAGATAAAGCAGCAATTAAGAAAACCATAATAGTTTACACAAAAACTTTTCAAGTAACACCTACACTATTAGAGGATTTTTTTTTATTACTAACTATTTTTGGAACATTGGAAGTTCCGAAGTGAACATCTAAATATAAAATCAAAAGTATTTGAAACCAAAATTGTGATTGATTCCTTATAAAAATAGTAATTCAAATTGAAAAACGTTTCCTGGCGTTTTTCTGAACCACTGTGAACCTAAACTAACGTTGAAGTACAATTTCATACTTCTACAGAGAGCGGGAAAAAGTTTTTAATAGATTAATAACTCGCAGATCGTTAACGACCCCAATGTTTCTAATGGATTTATAAAAAATTACCATGTTAAATACCTCTTAGTACTTTTTCCACCTTTTCCCACCTTTAATACACTTAAAAAAATTTAATTGTTAATCTAAATAAAGTAACGAAAACGTTTTCAGCTTAGAAGTTAGCGGTTTTCTCTATAAAAAATTATGATAAACGAGAGAAAAATCAAATTAACCAGGGACACCGAAAGAACTAATTTTCTTGTGGTCGAAAAGTTAAAAAGCCTCATATGTAAGCGAGTCGTCAAATGTCGTGTCTATGCATATATATACATCAACGTTTTTTCAGTACCGGACTAAGTTAAGTTTACCTAGTTCTGTATTTTGTTGATAAATTACAATGATAATTTTTCGACTGTTCTAACAACCATTCAAATTTCGTCATTTTGTGTCATGTGGAACAATTTCACCCAATCATGTCAATATCAGACTGATAATTGCATTCAGTGCAATGGACCGCAGGAGTATTAGTTTATTTAGTCATCGATTCGGGAATATTCTTAATTATTTGTACATTTTTGTTACTTCCATATTTCAAAGATTTTTTATGTGACAGTTTAGGTTTGTTTTTTTTTGGTTAGAGATTTTTTTATCTTAAATTCTTAATTTTAATTCTTCTGCTAATACTTACATATGTATATTACTTTAGCCAATATGGTTAAGTTAATTTTAAGTTTACATTATTATATCTTTTATTGTATTTTTTATACGGACTTCAAACTTTATGTAAAGTGATCAATAAACGTTCTATCTATCTATCTATCTATCTATCTATCATTGTCATTATTACTTTCCAAACAAACGTTGAAATGTCAAATCCCAAGACTTTTTAATTCCTATAAAGTTAACATTTTGCTTCCTCTGCTGCTTTTTCTTGTAAGTATAGTATTTTTACCATAATACCGTCATAATTCAGAGTTCTATTTTTATGAAATATGGTTTAAAAGTTTAATTAAAGAAATTTTAACCTTACTTTATTGATACTTTCATTTTATTCCTATTAGCATAAAACAATGTGCTTTATTATTTACACAACCTTGTAAAATTGTTGTAGTAACTATTAGAATACTTAAATATTGCAAAAAGCGGAAAGATTCTATAAAATAAATGAAAAAATAACGAAAAATACAAATTATCCACACTAAACAACGTTTGTTTGGAAAGTGAAACTGGCAGATGTCAATAAAATCTACGTCATCACTCCTGTGGTCCATTTTCAATCCCTATGACAACACTATCGAGTTTGACAACTTCATCCAAATAAATTTCAAAATGTCACGTTTCGGCAATGAGAATGTTCAAAGTATAAATGCGCTAATCAAAGAAAAAAGTCTAATGTTAACTTAAATTTTAATAATTGTACTTTCACTAACTGTACTTTTAATAAATAAATGTTTCGTTATGTTGAGTTATGATTTTTTTTTTTTTTTTTTCGAAAAATTATCCGCTGAATATCCCTCGGATATTGATGAATGCCTCATAATTTCATGACAAATTTCTCAAGCTCGTTGCTTGGTAACAGCACTCAGCCTTCGGCTTCGTGCTGTTACCAAGGAACGAGCTTTCGATTGTCATGAAATTATCTCGTCTGTTATCAATGTCCTAGGGATACTACTGAAACTCACAAGGCATGATAACTGAGCTAGAAATATAAGAATAAGATATGCGACTATTTGTTACCAATAATATTTATAATAAAAAATTATTTTTATTGTAGTTTATAACAAATTAAAAAATATTGAAATACCAAGTAAAAATATGGGGTCTCTCTTTATGCGAATTAGTGCTACAAATCATATGGGCCCATGGCTTCATTTTATTATATTGACAATATTGACAGCATCAAATTTATTTAAAAATCGACTGGAAAACAAAAAGAACAGAAAAATGATGGTGTTTTATATGGTTAAATTGTTAATATACTAATGGAATTTAAATATTTCTAAGACCGAGCTACATTGCATCTACAATTTACTTTAATCGCTATCGACACTTATAACAATGCTTGTGAGAAGGTAAATCTGACAGAAATATAGATAGATATTATAAGCTAAGTGTGTTTGCCTTTGTTTTGACTGCATATGTGTACATATTGGTTTTTTAAGTGGTTTAGCCTATTCTTTAGCGTCATAGCATCAGAATGAGACTGGGGTGGTTTTCCAGTTCTGTGAATTTGATCCTAGCTCTATCCTTCCTGATTTAAGTAGTTCCAGGGTTCCCTTTATATAAAGCGTCCTGCTACATACAGATTGAACGAATTTAAAACGGATCATACAATTTAATATGTGCCTGTTTGAACTGCATTTGAAATAGTGGACCAATATAAAACTTGGACAAAAATAAATCCATACCCGGTGTTAGACATTGTATAAAATATCGTTCAACTATCCGTCTCTTTTTAGAACGCACCATAGTCTAGAGCGTAGCTCAAAGTCAATGTTGCCAATCGCCGTGTAATAATCCGATTTGCGGTTCTTTTTGAGAGTTATATCTTCTTCGTATCTTTAAATAAATCGGATATTTGCCTATATTTTTCATTGTATATACCAATCTACTACAACAAACTAATAACAAAAATAAACTTAATGGTTTGTAGTTATTTCAGAAGTTTGTAGTTATTTTAGAAACATCTAGTGGAATTGATATTGGCAACACCGCTCAAAATCTCCATCTCCGATAAACGAAAGAGGGGCTTGCCTAACGGCAGGCCACTCACGATACAGCGGCGTCGTTCAACTTCATTTTTAACTAAACAGTTGCTTTGATCATATTATAGAAAATCGAAATGGCTTGATTTAGCGAGAATGTTTTAAGAGAGTTTTTTAAATTATATAAAAACAAGAATGTTATAGCAAGTAAAAGGTAAAACGTATCACGATAGAAACGCCCGAAAACAGGCAATGGACATTCTAGTTTTAAAGTTCCAAGAAGTAAACAAAGATGCGAATGAAGAGTATGTAAGAAAAAAAATTAACAATTTTAGAACATCCTATAAAAGAGAATTAAAATTAGCAGTGCAATCCAGTAAATCGGGTGCAGGGGCAGACGAGATTTATTTTGCACCAAAATCTTGGATTATTTGCACCAGAATCTATACACAAAGAATTTATACACAAAGTAAGGTACGCTAAAATAATTGTTTGATTTGACATGGTCGAGAACCGAACAAATACTGCTGCGCAGTATGGTGTGTGGGCGCACCAGATATACCAACAAATTGAACAACGCCGCTGTCCGATTATGTCGAACGACACCGCTGTACCGTGAGTGGCCGGCTTTAGGAAGCGATAGGTGGTTTGACCACTTATGAATGAGTTCTTGAATTAGTTCAGAATCCAGCAGCCCGCTGCAATATTGGATTTTTATAATATAATTATTTGACAATCTTTTGTTGGCCAACCAGCTACAGCAGAATTGAGCCGAAATACATAATATTTCGTATGTTCCGAATTTATTTCGTTCAATCTGTATATTGAGATGTTGACAGCTTCTCTTAAACAGCTGTTGTGAACTGCTTGAATCCTTTTCTTTGTAGTATTACTTTTTCGCGACGGAGGTCGGCAATCATCATAGCTATTCGGACTTTTGAGACGGCTGCTCTAAAAAATTCATTTGACGTACAGCCGTACCACTCTCGCAGGTTGCGCAGCCACAACCTTCTACGCCTCCCTATGCTTCTTTTTCCTTGGACCTTTCCCTGCATAATCAGTTGGAGGAAGGTGTATTTCACTTCACATGTAATATGTCCGAGATATTCCAATTTTCTTGTTTAAGTTGTATTTAAAATTTGTGTTTATTTATTCATATTTTCAGAACTCTTCTATACACCCACAGCTCGAATGATTCCAGATTTCTCATTGATGCCGCATTAGAAGTTCAAGGTTCCATTCCATAAAACAAAGTCAAAAAAACATAGCACCTAATTAAACCTATCTCTTAGTTCCAATTTTAAATCGCTTGTACATAGCACTCTTCTCATTTTGTTAAAATTTGCTCTACCCTTGTCTATTCTGAGTTAGATCTCCTGAATATATATTGTTTCCGTTTATTATAAGATTCTCGTTATTTCTTTGAGTTTTCGATATTTTCATAAATTTCGTCTTCTTGACGTTCATTGTTAGACGTGCTGACGTTAGACGTGACGTCCTGACGTGCTTTTTGAATGTGATGTTGTGATTCTGATGTTGTGGTTGTTGTATTGTGATTTGAATGTTTATCAATGATTATTTTCAGGTTGATTGAGATGCTAAAAGAAGTAGGGCTGGACGGACACGACATAGCTATAATAAGCAATACATACTGGAACAACACAGGATGTGGTCGAACAGACAACAGAAATACCAATTATGTAAACATAGAACGAGGAGTGCATTAAGGGTGCATTCTGTCCCCTCTTGTATTTAATGTCTATGCCGAAAATATCATCAGAGCTTCCCTTGAAGATCGCCCTGAAGGTGCCAGAGTCAACGAAATCATCATTAACAATATAAGATATGCCGATGACACCGTAGTATTAGCAGAAACAGAAGACCAACTAAAAATATTGATGAACATACTATCAGAAGAAAGTCACAGACTAGGTTTGGATATTAATCTTTCCAAAACCAAAATCATGGTATTCCACAAGAATCCCCATGAACAAATTACACCCAACATACAAATCAATGGTATCACCTTTCAAAGCTCCTAAAGCTTCATATAACTGGGCAGAGAGCTAAACAGTCAGCTAGACCACTCAAAAGAAATTAGAAGACGTATTGAAATAGCAAGATCTGGCTTCATGAACATGCGTAAAATGCTCTGTAACCCCAAGCTATCAATCACCATAATGTTAAGAACACAAAAGTGTTATGTGTGGTATCTACTACTATATGGCTGTGAGACCTGGACATTAAAACAGTATGACGTCAACAAACTGAATTCATTCGAAATGTGGATGTACCTACCGCCGAATGCTAAGAATAAGCTGGACCAGCAAAACTACAAATGAAGAGGTACTGGAAATAATGAACATACGACCTCATCTGGTTAATACAATCAAAATTAGAAAGACGTCATAGCTAGGACACATAATGCGCCATAAGGAATTTGAGCAGCTCCATGTAATATTAGAAGGCAAAATCGAGGGTAAAAGAGGTATAGGAAGAAACAAGAAATCCTGGCTCCAAAACATCAAAGATTGGACTCACACAACAGGAAATGACTTAATCCATCAAGCCCAGAACAGAGAGAAATTTGCCATATTGATCGTCAACCTCAATAAAGAAGGCACTTAGGAGGAGGAGGATTTTCAGGTATTTTGCCCCACTTTTCCACTCGACAGAATTGTTCTGTACAGTAAGTTGTTCTTCTGGTTGCTAATGTTTCTTTTCTGGTGGTCCTGGTATTCTGGCAACGTCTGCGGTAAATATTAAGTACAGCAGGGGTGACAGGACCGCTCTCTGTGGTGTTCTTTTCGAACTCTGAAGCTCCGGTTGCTCAAGTAGGAAGAGATTAGCCTCGTCATTGCCCTTCTGTAGCCATATTCTCTCATTTTGTATATCAGCCCTTTATGTTAGACTCTGTCGAAAGCTTTGCTTACATCCGGGAAGGCTGCTCTTGTGTACTGCTTGTTGTTAAATCCAGCTGCTATATACTTTGTTAATATGAGTACTTGTAGCTCGCTGGAGAGGTCTGCTCTGGCAAATTGTGCTTCTGGGATTATTTTAAGCCTGTCCATTTCAGCTTGTAGTCTGCTTAAGATAATAATTTCCACAATTTTGCTAATTGCTAAAACTAAGCTAATTGGCCTGTAGTTTTGCGGCAACTTGTGGGTCTTTGCCTGATTTTGGAATCATGATGACGTGGGCCATCTATTTGGGAATTTTTTTTATCTTAGCATTCTGTTAACTATGTAAGTTAAGAATACTATCGCTCAAGACGGTAGGTATTTTAGGGCTTTGTTTGTTATTTGATACAGGTCTGGGGGTTTCTTAGGTGAGTTATTCTCAATTAGTTCATTTATCTCCTCCGGTGATAGAGGTATAATGTCATTAGAGTCCTCAGGCCTTTCTCTCTGTTGCTAGACTTCTTTAGTGAAGTCGAGGTCTTCATCTGGGTGGAAGTTGGTATATTTCAATTCCCCCAAAATTTTAAGTATACAACATTCCCAAATCTATGGACCCACGCATCAAAGCTTACTGTTGTGGCCTCCAAAAAACAATAGAGCGCCAGTTTGCAATGTGAACTAACTTGCTCCTGGATTTTCATCCCCCATCCAGACAAGTTACCTTACAGTATTTCTTCAAGTTAATTAATATTGTTGTTATATGTTATGAGAACGTATGCTTGTTCCGGTTTTCTAAAGTTTTAATTCTCCAATAGATATCAATGGACTAGTGAGACTTAGTAATATTAATATTAGGTGGGACCATATCTATCATTCTACTGTTTATTTATCGTACAATATATTTGCAAATTCCAATTGAAAGCCACGGAGAAACCCTTATTTTAAACTAATCAATTTGAAAAATATCTAGTTGAAATGTGGCATTAGCATACTAAACTATCAAAAAGTGCTATGATATAATTATAAACAAAATACATTGTTGTAAGCATTGTTTGTTAAAGAATTGATTAACAAATGATCAGTCTATATTACATTGTTGCTTGCTTACCAAAACAAATTTGATGGTTTGTTTATCAAATCGATTCTCTATATTACTCATCCTCCTCAGTCCTAATCCCTTTTGGGATATGGTGACATCATCAGGCCTTTACAGTGTTTTCACGATTTCCCTCCATCCTTCTCTCTCCTGGGCTAGTTGTTCGGCTAGTAGTATATTACTAGAAAGATTAGAGTAAGATATTACTTAAAGCTAATAAGTAAACGGTTTAAACGTAATCGGAGGTTTTTTTGAGATCCTAGTCCGAACCTGTGTTTTGTGATACGTAATGGAGGGTCATTTTCAATTAACCGGGTGTTTTTGTGAAAATTATTTATGAGAGGAAAATACTGAAGGTTTTAACGAGTAATTAGGCCGCCGGGATATTAAAACGGTTGATTATAAACTTTATAATTTTAATACTTTTTATGTATGTACCAACTTTGACATTCCACGGGGGAACTATTTCTAATTCTGCAACGCTTTTAGGGAATTGAGAAATGATTTTCAGTTTTAAATATGACTGCTTTTTTATCTAAAACTTTTAGAGCGACTGTAGCACTGAATATGTAATGCGAGATATCTTCTTCTTCTTAAGGTGCCGTGCATTTCTGCGTAGGCGTCCACCGTACATCGTCTTGTCAGGTGAGATGTTAAATATTCTGGATTAAATAATTCTGTTTTTAGCAGCATTGCGAAGCATTTCATAGCTGTGGATTCCTGTCCATTGTCGAATATTGCGCAGCCATGACATTTTTTTACGTCCGAGACCTCTCCTACCCTCTATCTTCCCTTCGAGTATCAGCTGCTGAAAAGTGTATCGTTCTCCTCGTATAATGTGCCCCAAGTATGCAGTCTTCTTACTTTTTACATAATTAAAAAGTTCCCTATCCTGTAAGCCCGCTCTTCTGAGTACTTCCTCATTTCTGACCGAGATATCTAGTATAATATTAAGCAAAAGATTGTGGCAATGGGCATACACAACAATGTGGTAATATCAACTTCTATAGCAAAAATAAATTTTAAATTTCTATAAATATGACGCCATTTTTTCCTTTATGATCACTTTTTTTTAATTGCCGTATTGTCAAATTCCAGTAAGATCCTAAGAAGGTATCCATTGAATACCGTTCCGTCTAAAACCTTAACTACTATTACAGAGAGGTAGTCTTGCCAGTCAATGAACAACTAAAATAAAAAACTAAAAGTTTATAAATAACCATACCTATCCTCCTCGCATACACCTTCGCTTGCTCTTTGCACAACAAAACGATCAGTATCACCTCTCCAATGACATATAGAGCCTCATTTGAATCTGTCGTATATGCGCTCGATACCTTAAGGAGCATTCGCCTTTGCGAAGTCTGCATCAGCTTAGCGTATTTCGCAGTGTTTAGTACACTACACCACATGGGGGCAGCGTAGATTACTATCGACTTAAAAACTCCATTTAGCACCTTTCTTTTGGTATTACTTAGGCCTCCAATGTTTGGCATCAGCCGTATCAACGCCTCCAGATTTCGGTTTGTCTTCGATACCATCTTTTGAATGTGAACATTGATAAATAATGATAAATAACAACCTTTGGATAGCTTTTTGAACCATTAGTGTTTAAGACATTCTCATATTACAGGTAAGAGCTCTCATATTTATATCCAGCAATCTATCTTATACACTCTTTCTCATTTAGGGCATTCTTCATGTTTATCCTATTGTGTAAATACTAATTTTATCTACAGTGGGGTCAGCCAAAATCCACCCAGTGTTGTAGCGCTATACAATGATGATGATTATAATATTGCACTGTAAACTATTTAAT
This sequence comes from Diabrotica balteata, assembly GCA_918026665.1. Taxonomy (NCBI): domain Eukaryota; kingdom Metazoa; phylum Arthropoda; class Insecta; order Coleoptera; family Chrysomelidae; genus Diabrotica; species Diabrotica balteata. The sequence goes on from OU898280.1 coordinate 158,372,013, forward strand.
AGTTTAATTTTAAATTTAAATACTTAAAATACTTTTGTATTTTTAAGGAGAAAATAACTCCCTTGTCATTTTAACGTATAAAATAAAAGAATGTCAAAGTATTCTCAGTTGACTGACTACAACCACTTAACCAAAATCAGTACAATGTATACAGAAGTATAAAAGAAAACACCCTTGTTTTTTTCGAGTGTATATGACGGCCATGAATAACAACGCGGTTATGCGTGAGAAGGAATCCTCCCCCGTCAACCAATTTTGTGATTACTTGATTTCAAGAGATACATTTTTGCCGACAATAAAATGGTGTAAATGCGACTGGGGATCAGGAATTTAGCGAAGAAATACAAAGTAGAAAAGCTTAAACGTAAAATTGTATCTGTGGATATAAGGGTGAAAGGAAGGGAAATGCAAATAAAATATTAAATTAGTAAAGTAGTCGAGATGTAAGTAATATTTCGCAATTCCACTTTCAAACAAGGGGTGTTTCTTCTCATGTGGTTACTGTTGGAACGAATTATTTATTAGATATTATAGATTAGATTTAGTAGCACGTACATTAAAATCTTACATTGCAGAAACATATTCCTTAAATCTATTAACAATTGCCTATTTTCTGCCTAATTTCCACTTTTTTAAATTTTTCCACTGCGCAACCAGAACTCACGTCTCTTCACTATCTTGGGCTAGTGTAATTTATTCCAGTTACAATTAATTTTTCGATGTGCGTAAGTTCTTATGTACAACAATTTGGTTTACACGTTTTTTCAAAGACGTTTTTGGTTTTCCATGCTTAATAGCTTTAATATCAAAATTTCACCCTGTATTAGTTGTACAGATTATAAAATAAATATTAGAGTTTAACATTATACAATATGTCACATTTAAGAAAAGTCCCAGTAATGTCAGAATCATCTGAATCATCCTGTGTATTAATACTTTTTTTCAAACAACCTACAATTAAATTCTAAAGGATATGTCAGGTCAAAAATAAGTACAGTGGAACCTCGATTATCCGTCTCTCTATTAACCGTCACCTCTGTTAACCGTCAGGGTCCATAGATAAGTTATATTGACAACATAAGTAAAAATTTAGTCATCAATTTACTTTGTTTGAGCATTGCGATAAGCCAAACTAAATTCGTTGAAATGTACACGTGAAGTTATGCCACCACCGCTTTTTTTATGTAAATAATTATTTTTCTTATTCAGGGCTCTGGATTAAATTTCAATTTAAATAGGTAATAATAAATGATATCATGTTTTTAGAGGTTCATTTTTAGAATCGCAAGCCGAAAATAAAAACGCAGAGCACAATAATTATTACAGTCAATACCTGTGTATCAACATAATTCTGTTTGATTCAAATTCGAACATTGATTGTGTCACTTAGTATTTGTGGTTCGTTCAAAAAAGAAGCGAAGGTGATCCTTTGTCTGGACCAACTGTGGCAGAAAAAGTGTTGTTTCTCAACATGAAATTGAATGGCGATCCGAACTGAAAATCGAAGGTGAAAAATTTACCATCGCAAGTATCGAAGTCGTTGACGAATATAAAAGAAAGGTTCAAGATATGATCGATGAATATGGTTTGACACGCGATCAAGTATTCAATGCAGATGAAACTGGTTTAAACTACAAAACATTGCCAACGAAAACACTCGCTGCACTTTCTGAAAAATATAAACCAAGATTTAAACTTAAATAGCAACGAATCACAGCAATGATATGTTCAAATGCAAGTGGTGACCATCACCTTCCTACATTATTGATTGGTACAGTAGAAAAGCACGTTGTTTCAAGGGCATAAATATGAACACGCTTTCCGTTAACTACTAAGCACAACATAATGCATGGATGTCCCAGGAAATATTTGCTGACTGGTTCAAAAAGGTATGTACTGCAAACCAAAATTTGTTTATCTCTTTTTTCTAACGTCTTGTTTTTTAAGTTTTTATACCGGACGTTTGACAATACTTGCAAGGAAAAAAATTTGCCACCAAAGACGATTCTCATTTTGGACAGTGCATCTGCCCACCCTGAAGCTGGAATGCTGCGAAGTGAAAATATCACGTGCTCTTTTCTGGCTGCGAATATAACATCATTGATACAGCCAATGGATCAATCGGTCATTAAAACATTCAATAGAAGATTCAGAACAAAATTTATTCAAAACCTAGTTATGGAAGAGGATTTTTTTTGTCAGAATATAATCTTCTTGGGCTGATGTTTCGGAAGTAACGCTAAAAATTGAGTGGAATAAATTATGGCCTAAATCAACTCCAGATGAAAATGCCCCCGTGACAAACCAGCGTGATGATTTGTCACGGGGGAAATCAACTGTTTCTGTTTTCGTTACCTAAAGATGACATAAAGGATTGGTTAATTTGTGACGAGGACGCAAACGACTATCGATTGCTGACAGCTGATAAAATTGTTGGAAATGTCAACAGAGGCGTACGAAACTGATTCAGATGCTGACAGAGACTTTGATAGTGGCGATAATGATGCAATTGCAACTCACAAAGATTTGCGTAAAAGCTAGAGAAGCTGCATCGCACATGCAACAATTCATTAAGTGGTATTATCGGCAAGAAGAAGCAAATAAGGTAGATTTGATAATTTTACGTCGATTAAGAAATTCAGCCGTTGCAAAATGCGAAGTAACAATAAAACAAACAAAGATTTCGGAATATTTTAAATCAAATTAATTCGACTGTACTAACATAAATCCCTCTTATATTGTCAAATAAAACATACAAATAAAATTTGAGAGTTATACTATAATTTTTTTTAATGTTCTGTTAACCGTCTTTTCGATTATCCGTCATACCCTTGGTCCGGTGCCCTGACGGATAATCGAGGTTCCACTGATTCCATAAATAGTATTCACACTATAAAACTTTTTGGTTGTTCACACTGTTATAACTTAATTTTCTGCAGGATACTGAAGTCCATTTTAGGACAGACTCGTTATTTGTTAAAGTTCTTGCAGTAACAGTATCTTTTAACATTTCTTTCCACTTAAAAACATCTTCATCGCTGCAAACTCAAACTACCTTAGAAACGAAAGCCAATATCTTTATAAAAAGCAGCAGTTGCTGTTTCGCATTGCCTGTAAAAATCCCACAGTTAAAATTCGACTGCTTTTTTTGACCATTAAACTGCTATAAAACGTTTAAAGTTTCTCAAGAAAGCCACGACTGGGAAGTTTCCACTTAGGAAATGTCCACCGTTATCATTGAAAGGAGGGAAATGGAAAAGAAAAGGGTGCGGTTTTCTAATCATAATTGCGGGTGCTTAAATCTTTTTTTAGTAAATTCAATTAGCAATTAAGGTTGCAGTGGCTACTTGTTCTAATGTAAATTGCTCACGTTTAATTTTTAAATAGCTCGTAAATTAATTGCTCTAAAATTATAAAAAGGATGTAAAGCACAGACTTTTTTAATTTTTAATGGAAACTTCACAAAGAAAAGCATTAAGCTCAAGGTACAATACAAAATTCACGCAATATTGCTTAAAATAGTGTTTTACAATGTAAAACAATGAATACATGGGTTAGTTACAAATAAACAGATGGACTTGAGAAAAAATACTAAGAGAAAAACAAGAGGGTAAAAATAATGAAAATTCAAATTTGATAATGCAAATATGGTACTAAGAAAATATTATATTCGAAAATCTGAAAAATAATAAAGAGCTTCCAAGTAATCATAAACTGCTTGAACAACAGCAATCTTCATCAATGTTGAAAGAAGCTAAGGTTGTCCTTATACCGAAAGGTAGAGGTGAAGAGGAAGAGGTACGATTTCGGCCAATTTGCCTTCTTAGTTCGATAGCTAAATTGTACGAACAAAAGGCCGCCTTGAACGAGAGCTAGAAGGAAAACATGCGCTACGAGACCGCCAATATGGTTTAAGGGCCAAAAGGTCCATCATAGATACGGTCACAGAAGTAACCTCTTTAGTTACGCAGGATCCAAAGAGATGGGTGGCTCTCATCCTACTTGACGTCAAGAATGCCTGTAATATGGCATCATGGGAAAAAATCGTGTCCAGGCTCAGAAAATTGGGCGTTAGTGAGGACCTGGTCAACGTAATTGACAGATACTTTACTGACAGGTCCATAAAAGAAAAAGATACAAGCATCAGTTTGTTGCAGGGTTCAGTACTAGGTTCCACTAGTCACACAGAACATCCTGTAGAATGTCCCGTACGACGGGGTGTTGAGGCTACAGATGCTAAGGGGATGTACTCTTGTAGCTTATGATCTCGCCCTAAGTGCGAAAGTGAGTCAGAAAACGGACATGGCTAATGCGGCTAGCACAGTCCTGCGTCGCATTAGTAGGTGGATCAGGGAGAACGATCTACAGTTAGTGCATCAGAAAACTGAGGTGTTAGTTTTCAAAGGGACCCGGGAAAAATCATCTCTTCGCTTCACGTACATCCAAAAGTCAGTACAGAGGGCAAACTCAAATCTGGAGGCGTTGATACGGCTGATGCCAACCATTAGAGGCCTAGGCAGCACCAAAAGAAAGGTACTAAATAGAATTTTCCAGTCGGTGGTAACTTACGGTACCCCCGTGTGGTGTAGCGTACTAAACACTGCGAAGTACGCTAAGCTGATGGAGACTTCGCAAAAGCGAATGCTCCTCAGAGTATCTAGCGCCTATGGGACTGTTTCAAATGAGGTTCTATATGTCCTTATAGTGGTGATACTGATCGTTTTTTGCGTAAAGAGCGAGCGAGTATGTATACGAGGAGGATGGATGAAAATATAGATGAGAATGAGAGAGAAAAAACGATAGTAGAGTGGCAGAGAAAATGGCCGAATGATAGTGGAAAGACAAGGTGGATAGATATTGGGATAAGGAAGGAGCTTATTCCCGATCTGAGAACGTGGTGGAAATGTAAGTTCAGGAAACTAGACTACTTCTTGACGCAGTTTCTGACCGGGCATGCTAATTTTGGCACTTTCACAAATATAATAGGCAAATCTGCCTACTGTTTGTGGGGTACCGGACGCTCCCGCCCACATTTTTATCTGCCAGAGATGGGAAAATGAGAGGGGAGATTTCGAGAGGCGAATGAGTTTCGGGCTGGATGAAAGAAACATTGTAAACATAATGTTGAGAAGAGAAAAAGAATGAAGAGAAGTACACTGTCTGATTTCTGGGGTAATGAAGAACAAGGAGCAGAAGGCAATTGAGCTAGGGATCTGTAATTTATGGTTAATATTGTTACGTAAAAATATGAGTCATATTAAAAACCTGTAAACATGTTGTTTATTCACTAATATGTTCTAGATTTTACGACCCTTCGACTAGCTGGCAGAAATTCCAAGTAATAAAAACCGGTCCATTCGAACGTTCCGGAAATAGGTTAAATGAGAATACCTTCCAGTATTTTCGCCAAGGGTCGACATCCTTCGAGACATTCTAGTCTAACAGTTGTATGGGTATATAACGGGACCTTTTTGTAGAAAACTGGCAGTCAGAAGATAAATTCGCGACAGGTATTTAAATGTAACGCTCGTATAAATAAATTATGTGTAAGATGAATTAGTATAAATAAACTTTATATTAAGTTGTAAATGCTATAAATATAGAACCTTTGATAAATAATACGGGACATGGTTAATCCGGCACTACCCTGGAGTCTTCTGGCTTAGTATCCTACTAGACCCAAAAGATGCCAAAATGTATTGTTCCCTGATGTAGATGTCCAAAAAAGATTTCCCCCACCGTTGCCTTTCAGAATTGAATGGATACCTTTCTAGGCTCTTACTGGAATCTGGCAATACGGCAATAAAAAAATTGATAAATATTTAATGTCCATTTTTGTCAAAATTTCTGGAATACCACTGTCATTTAATCATGCGTTCTTGCAACTTCTACTATATTCTCCCTAATTTCAGTAGCAGCAATTATGTATAATATCAAAGTATCATATATAATTTCAGATTTATTAAATAAATACAGTTACTAAAATGTCGTGAATTAGATAAATCAATTTTTGTTTTTATTTCATTATCTATTTCAAATATACCAATCTCCCCATACCAAAACAATCAAACACTAAAATCGGATTTATCAAACATAGACATTGTTTTCGCTACTTCGACACAGTTGATATATAATAACAAATTACACGAAATTAATTAATTCCATAAAAACATTTACCTTTGTTTACCGGAATGAAAAATGTGACGTCGACTGAACAAACAAAATATCGACGATTGCCAATAATCCCATATTCACCGCTCCCACACCTCGCGCGTCCTTGTACACCAATAACAACAATTTTTGGAAGCGTCTATTCTCCCGAAGCTGGATATTACCTTGATCTGCACAGAACGGTATTATTACGTTTTTGTTTGTTTATTGTCAAAATTATGATAAAAAATAGTTGAAAAATCGTAAGAAAATTTTGCAGACATCTAAACAAAGTTAGAAATAGCGACCCATCTTTATATACATTCAACACTTAGAACGGATTTTTTATAGTTATTAAAAGAGTGTTGTCTTAAGATCTTCCTTTGTAGTCTTATCTGGGTTCTTGTTAGAGGAATATAAATCACAATGGACCAACAGGTAATTCACCGAATGATTGCCGGTATAAGCAATCCCCCACTTATGACCAACGGCTGCGGGCGGATGAGTTAATAAGTGGAAGGGCACTCTTTTGTCCAAGGGTTGGATGAATCCAAAATTAGGTCAACGGCGTAAGGATGCAGAAGGCAACGGGGAACCACTGCATTAAAGACTCTTAGAGTACCCCTAGTAAAGTCATGAATGGCAAATGACAAGTAGAGTAAACAAACTTACTGATTATGGAGCACGGAATCCAAGATCCGGCAGGGGAGGAATAACTGTAGATTACAGGGCCTCCCAGGTCGTAAACCAGAGAAATCCCTGTGGACTTAAGACATTGAAAATAGCAACCTGGAATGTCAGAAGTTTATATGCAAGTGGTAAATTAGCGAACGTACTGCTTGAAATGGAAAACCTCCAAATTGATGTTTTAGGTATAAGTGACGTACAATGGCCAGGTTCAGGCAAACAAATTACAAATAATTGAACCATGTATTATTCAGGTAACAACGAGGTTAATCATCGCTATGGTGTTGCTATCTTAGTTGCAAAAAAGGTCAATTACTCTGTGATAAGTTTTACTTCTTATTCTGATAGGATCTTATCAATACAAATACAGTCGAAAAAATGTATAGTAAATTTTATTCAAGTTTATGCTCCTACGGCAGATAAAGATGTTGACGATATCGAACTGTTTTACCATGATTTGGAACAAGTCTTAAAATCAATGAAGAAACATCACACTACAATAATAATGGGCGACTTCAATGCCAAAGTTGGCCAGGGAAGAGTGGATGGATATGTGGGGGAATATGGTCTAGGAAATAGAAATGAACGTGGTGACCGTTTGATACAATTTTGCCAGACGGAAGAATTTTTAATAGCTAATACACTTTTTAAGCTACCAAAAAGAAGACTGTATACATGGAAATCTCCTGGTGATACAACGAATAGAATAATCCGAAATCAAATTGACTTTGTCCTTATTAGACAAAGATTTCGTAATTCTATACTGTCTGCCAAAACTTACCCTGGAGCAGATATCGGTTCAGACCATAACCCCATAGTAGTCACATTACGAACCAAATTAAAACTGGTTAAAAACCCCACACAAAGTAGAATTCATATTAAGAGATTAAGGGAACCACAAACAAAGGAACAAACTGTAAAAACTCTTACTGAAAATCTACGTAATGCCCAAGAACTGAATAAAAGTAGCTATAACATTGATCAGAAATGGGAAAATATAAAAGTAGCGATAATTAAAACAGCAAATAAAAACTTAAAACCAAAGAATAGAAAACATAAAGATTGGATGACTGAAGAAATACTACTATTAAGGAATGAAAGAAAATCATTCAAAACAAAAAATTCAATTAAATATAATGAAACTGATCGATTAATAAAAAAGAGAATAAAAGAAGCTAAGGAGAGAATGTTACATGAGCAGTGCCAAGAACTAGAAGAAATTGAGAAAAAATATAACTTTTTTAACATGCATAAAAGAATTAGAGAATTAACAGGAATGAGAAAAACACTTCAAACTAGGCAACTAAGATATGAAAGGGGTGCACTTGTAACAGATATAAACCAAAAAATGCAGAGATGGACACAATATATAGCACAACTATTTGAAGACAAAGAGAGAACAAAAGCACCAAAAGAATTTAAGGATGATACTGGGCCTGACATTATACAAGAAGAAATTGAATATGCAATGAAACAAGCTAAAGGTGCTAAATCTCCCGGGCCTGGTGAAGTTCCTATCGAATTACTTAAAATTGTGAATCCTGAATCTATTGATCTTCTTTTGGATCTATTCAATATCATATATAGAACAGGTATAATACCTAAAGAATGACTCCAGTCAACATTCATACTGCTTCCCAAAAAAGCCAATGCAAAGGAGTGCAATGAACATCGCACCATAGCCTTAATGAATAATGTCTTGAAATTGTTTTTAAAAGTAATTCACAATAGAATACATAAGAAATTAGATGAAGGCATAAGTAATACACAAATGGGATTTAGGAAAGGACTGGGAACACGAAAAGCACTGTTTGCAGTAAGTGTTCTTTCGCAGAGATGCTTAGATATTAATCAGGAAGTATATGCCTGTTTTATTTATTCTGAGAAGGCATTTGACAGAGTGCAGCATAATCGACTTAAAGAAATTTTAATAAATAAAAACATAGACAGTAGAGACATTAGAATCATCTGTAACCTCTATTGGAATCAAACAGCAAAAGTTAAAGTTGAAAATTAACTGACCAAGGATATCCAGATTCGCCGTGGGGTCCGCCAAGGGTGTATTTTATCACCCTTGTTATTCAATTTATACAGTTAAGCCATCTCAGAATTAGCGCTTGCCGAGATCAGTGAGGGCCTTATAATAAACGGTGAGCCACATAATAACATAAAATATGCTGACGACACCGTCCTTCTGGCAGGGACACTAGAAGAACTGCAACACCTTGCTGAACAACTAAATATATATTGCAACGATTATGGACTAAAAATCAATTTGAAGAAAACCAAGTTCATGGTATTTACAAAAGCACAAAACATCAAAGTTAAGCTAGTACTAGATAATACAGAAATTGAACAAATATCTTCGTAAAAATACCTTGGAGCATGAATCACAGAAGATACTGATCAGACAAAAGAAATAAGATGCCGCATTAAAACTGCGCGGTCAACTTTTTATAGAATGAGAAAACTTTTTTGTAATCGCGATATCAATATATCGCTCCGGATAAGAATGGTTCGATATTATATTTTCTCTACCCTTTTGTATGGAGTTGAAGCTTGGACACTTAAAAAGTCCAACATTAAAAACCTAGAAGCATTCGAAATGTGGTGTTACCGACCTATTTTAAAAATATCATGGATGGATCGCAAAACAAACGAACAAGTTCTCGAACAACTAGGTAAACAATGCGAAGTTTTAAATTCCATGAAAATCAGGAAATTTTAATACTTGGGACACATCATGAGAGGTGAAAAGTACGAACTACTAAGGAATATAATGCAGGGTAAAATAAAAGGTAGAAGAAGCGTAGGAAGACGTAAAATCTCGTGGCTACGCAATCTCCGTGAATGGTTTGGATGCAGTTCAATTGAACTATTCAGGCGAGTAACCAATAAAATTATAATTGCCAGAATGATTTCCAATCTCCGATAGGAGTGGAACTTAAAGAAGAAGAAATCACAGTAAAATGTTTAAGTAACTTTTAGGATTTCGTTCTTTTCTCTTATTTTTTTCCATCTTTATCCACCAATGAGATTATTATAAGCTTTCCTAAGTTTGACCTTATTCATTTCAGGCCTCGGTTCTTTTGTATTATTTTTTTTACCTTGTTTCCATTATAGATCCTTAAATATTCTTTTACTCCCTTCTTTATTTGTGTATTAAATTCTTTGAAACCATTGGTGTTTCGCTTTCCTTCGCTTAGAAATGTGCGTCTCTTTTCCATCAACCGTTTTGTTCCATCACTTATTCTGTCTTCTTTATTTTTCGTTTTCTTTGCAACAGTTAGTTCTGCTTTCAAAAGCTTTCGTTGCATTTCTTTATTAATTGAGTTCATGTCGAAGTATTCTTGTTGATAATTTTCTACAAATTCTTTTCCTAAGACTTCTCGGTACTCATCTCTCTTCTGTTATTTTAGTTTGATCTATCTGCTTACAATAATTAGGTTGCCCATTTCTACTGCTTTTCGTTTGTTTAATATGAATCCTTGCTCCTAAAAAGCGATGATTTTAAGAATTTTTTAATTAGTAAATACTTAATATTTGCAATAATTTTGTATCTTTGGTAAATAGTTCATATTTGCAATAATACTATACCATTGCAAAATAGAAGTCGTAAAATAGTGATCCGTTTCAAAACCCCCTTAAAAATAGTCTCCCTGTATTTAACACGTCACCAAAAGCCATTTTGAATTACAGCTTTAGCTGTACTATGTAAATTGGACGAGTACTCTCTTGTTGTGTACGATCGCTCTGCATTATTTGGCAGTGATTAACAAAACCATAAACGCTTATTTTTAAAAAGGACAGCCTAGTAGTCACTTCCAGAACGAAATCATAAAATTCGTCATTGCCATAACATGACCAAATGTCAGAGCCGTCGAGGCCATAAACAGGAGTTTTAATCACAACATACCCCATTAGCACACACTACTAAATATACCTATGTGATATTACATCATTCTGTTTGCAATATAAACATTCCTTTATGATTTGACAAATAAATTTCGTACATTTTGCTTTGAAAATGATCATATTGCGCGTTTTCAATTTGATCATAATTAAACGACGACGAACTGGATATAAAATATGAAACGAAATAATTGCTGGCTGAATGAAAATTTGTCCTCGCTAAATTCGTTGTTTATATGTGAATTGCATAAGGTATACCGAATGTCCATAGCAAATATTGTGATGTTTGAAAACGCATTTATAAACTGGTAAGCATTTATGTTTTTACGTTCGTTATCACGTGTTGTTTAATTATCTTTATCGGTCATTTAAAAATCTACATTTTAAAAATTTTGTTCGGGAAAAATATGGAAATTCCTTTATGTATTCGTAGACCTATAACGACATTAAATGATCTCGTTCAACAATAGTATTAAAACTATTTCATATTAAGAACTAGCTAGTTTTTTTACTTTGAATTTTACATTAAATATTATGAGAATTAAAAAATGCAAATTTGTTAAAAATTTTGCATATTTTTATAAAAGTCTGCATAAAGTGCATGTAAAATTTGGTTGTTACTATAGATATTCATGTAATAAATCAACAAATAGTATAGAAACCCCAAAATTAAATTGTGTTCCAATATCTCTAGATATACCAATATCTCTAGATATCCCAGTATCTTAAGATATCACAAAAAGCCAAAGATCATAGGAGATGGACAATATCATTGGGGATGACCACTACACTTAATCTGGGTGATCAGGATTGAAGAGAAAAAATATAAATAATATATATATAAAACAACGCTACAGGCCCTGTAGGCTAGGGATGGTGGTTTTTGACTAAAACACTGGTTTTCGGTTATACCGGTTTTTTTGCTTACAGTTTAACCTGGCGGTTATAACCGGCCAAGAAAACCGGTTTTTCCGTTTTTTTAATCCAATATGTTACAAAGTTACATTTACAATGCACTTTAGTTTGCGATACTTCATTCAACTCGATATCAATATGATCAAAATTAGTATTATCGAAAGAACATCACTATCAATATAAATAAAACACAATTTTTAATAAAACCATTTTATTATATTAATTGTTATATTTATTTATTATTTTATTATTATTATATATTCATTGATTTATCATTAAATATAATATAGCGTAAGATTAAAGTATAAGTAGAATGAAGTAATATTTTAAGTAAAAAAGTATAGGTTAGAAGGTAACAAATATGTTACCTTACCTATTATATGAAATGTATTTATGATTATGTTAGCCAATATTTTTCATGAAGCCTATTAAGAAAAACTCGTTCATATATATATTGGTTGGTTAAGCGGCTTCTCTCATCTGACACAATATCATTCAATGATGACACCAGTCTCTCTGATGCCACCGATCTTCCGACCAACGACATGTATTTTTTAGCTATAAAAGCCAAGCCTGGCATACAGGTTCTGTGCTGCTCAAGAATGAAAACGGAACACTTAATTTTGGCAGCAAAACGTCCTTACTTCCGAGCCTAAATTGGATGTGACTGTCTCGCTATAGATGGATTCAGATATAGTTTTTTGAACCTAGGGTCCGTGATTGTAGCATGGCAAAGCAGAGGGTTTCGTAAAAGCTTAGTGCCCCTCTCTTGAAGGTTAGTTATAAGCTTTTGGTATAACTTTTGGGCTGTATTAAGATTTGGCTTGAGGTTTTTTAAAGATCTTTCGAGATCTAATTTGTGGCCTCATCGAAAGGTGATAAAATTGTTACAATTTCAGTGATTAGTTTTATATCTGAACCAGAAATTATCCTTGGTGCTTTTTTAATCGAGGTATCTGCCAGTATTGCGGCTATATATGAGGACATTGCTGTGAATATTTTAAGCATATGGTAGACAGAATTTCATCTGGTTGGTACGGATTGTACCAAAAGCTTCACTTCACCCTCTGACTTGCCCTACCCTACCTGCTTCATCTGTAACCTTTCCATGAAGAGATTGCTGTGCCTTATTACATTTTTTAATGCTACATTGTTTATATCTTCTAGGCAATCTCTGACAACTAAATTTAATATGTGTAAAATGAAGCAGAGCTCTCACTCGCCTCAGAAGCAGATGAAGATGCTTCCTGATCGCCTCTATGCAAAAAAGTTATGATGTCCGCCAGTTCTTTATTCTAAGCAAAAACAAAATTCCCCTATTTATTCCTTTACTTAAGATTTTCTATGAAATGAGCTTACCGTTGGCTTATTTTCCAGATATTTTGGATGTTTATTTTTTAGGTGCTGCCTCAAATTCGTCGTGCCTCCTCCTGGTTTTAATATTTTCAAATAAATAGAGCACTGTGCCTCATGTTGCTACGCTTGGAAAACAAATTCCACACAAACGATTTCGACATGGTAAAAATGAAAAATTCAAAACGTGAAGATGAAAAGAAAAGGGCGTTGTTACTAATTATTTAGGCACTCCTAATGTATAGCTAGTCTTCAATGTCGTCATGAAAATTACTTGATTACTTGGATCGAAATTACATTTGATTTGTGTGAATCCCAAAGATTTGTGAATTTCAGTAGTCAGATGTAGAGAACAGTAAACCAAAACCAAAATTATTATAATACTGCTCAACAGAGAATACTGAAATAATTCAGGTTCTATTGTCATTGAATATATTATGAGAGTAGAATATAATATGCAATAATTATTGTATTCAATTAAATGATGCAAATTTAATTTACTCTTTGAAAATATAATCCTCTAAAAAATTTCCCAGACTCTTCAAATAGGATTTAAAAAGAATAATATTTTAAGATAAATATTTTACGTAAAAATAAATTGGATAATGCAATTCATCTTATATTTGACTACCATCAAAAAAAATTTATCATCTATAACTTTTAACACGTTTGTATATTTGTTTAATAGGTATAATACATTAACTCATTTAATACTTCCTGTATTGTTTTGAAAACGTAGCGAATTCCTTGGAGATTCGTATTCGTATTCGGTAATTCGATATTCATAGTTAGAATATTATTATTTTTGGTAATCAGAAAAAGCCATTCACCAACTTGCAATGTCAAGAGTCAAGTGTGAAAAATATGTAATGTACCAGATCACTTTTTATGTATATATTATGATTACAAATACCTTTTCAACGAAATATTATAACAAGACTTTGTTTCTGGCTGATATGAGTTTGCACTTTCAGTTTGGTTCTGTATTTATAAAATAAAATAAAATTTGAATTATGGTTTTGTTTGGAATAATTACTTGAGAATAATAAATATGATTGGAATCCAAAGTAATACCTAAATAATACTTATAAAACTAAAAAACCTAATAACCGGTTTTTATTTAAAAAATAAAAAACCGGTTATAACCGGGACAAAAAAACAACCGGTAAAACCGGTTATTACGAAGTAAAAAAACCGGTTTTCGGTTAAAACCGGTAGGTTTTTCCCATCCCTACTGTAGGCCCCTGGTTTCTAAAAATTTGGTTATTTCTCACCATTTTTTTCGATCCCTTGCCTTTTTTCTCCAATTTCTCACGCCTATTTCTGACAAGTCTTGTTTTGCTGCTTCCAAACATTTCTTCCTTGGACGTCTCTTCTTTTTTTTTTCCCATTTCTTCCTCCTTCAGTATTGTTTTAACATTTCGATTCTCTAGCATTCGAATAATGTGACCATCTAGCTCTTTGGACTCTTATTTTTACCATAATTGCTAGTTTTCATACATTCTCATAATTTCTTTATTTGTTCGTCTTCTTCAAATATTCTCTGCTATCTTTATTCCTCCGAAGATTTTTCTGAGCACCTTTCATTCCAGATATCTACTTTCTTTTCTTCTTGCTGGTTCATATTCCACGTGTCGTTGGCATACATCACTGTAGATCTGATTAATATTTCGTAGACTCGCATTTAGCTGTTCTTGACACATTTTTTTGCATTCAGTAATGAATTTAGTGACCTTATCGCTGTGTTTCCCTTCATTAATCTTTTGTCTATCTCTTTTTCTTCTTTTCCCGTATTCATTATGGTTACTTCTAAGTATTCAAATTCTGACACTTTTTCAAAACTATATTGCATTTTTGTTTATTTTATTAATAATCTTATCTTTTCGCTTCTTCTTCAAATTTCTGGAAAACTTTTTCTAAATATTTTTTTGTTCTTGCTAGTATCACCACATCATCCGCTTACGCTATGTACTGTTCCCTGCTATTGAAAATAGTCCTGTTTTTGCTCATATTTGATCTTCTTACGATTTGTTCTAATACTAAGTTAAATACATTTGTTTTAAACCTCTATACACTGTGAACTGTCTTGAAAAGCTTCCTTTCATTGTTACCCAATTTATCGTGTTCCTTATCGTCATTCTCACTAGCCTAAAAAGCTTTTCTGGTATTTCTAATGTTCTCATGGCCTCATATAGCATAAAAATCTCAGCTGGGATACCACTTTCTCCTGCACCTTTCTTATTTTATATGGTCTCTTATTATTTCTTCGATTCCATTCAAGTTGGTTCCTCCCACGTCTCTTCTTCATCTTCTTGCCAATTCTCATTTCCCTCGAGTTCCTCCTGTTGGTCTGTATTTAATAGATTTTCGAAATATTCCGCCCATCTGTTTAATTTTTCTGTTGTTTCTTCTAGAAGTAAACCTTCTTTGTTGCTGCAATACTGTGAATTATTTTTAGTAGTTTCTCTGGATTTCTTTACTTCTTGGTAGAAATTCTTCACCTCTTGTAGATTCTCTTCATCTTGCCATATAGTGTTCGATTGCATTTTGGGTATTTTCTCTATCGTTTTGTAATTCTGCCCTGTTTCTTCTTGCCACACACATTCTTTATTTCTTTCTTCTTGCACATTCTTTATGGAACCAGTCTTTCCGTCTTTTCATATGCACGTTTCCTATACACTTGTCCGCTGCTTGCGACATTGCTGTCTGCATGGTCTGCCATTCTTCTTCTATATCCTGTTTGACTGGATTCTCTAGCTTTTTATTTATTTTTTCCTCTATCTGTTTAAAGCCTGCCTCTTTTGGTCATGTAATTTATATCTAACAGGTTTTGAAATCATTGGTAGTTCTTGTTTTAGTTTTGCTATTATTAATGTATGGTCACCGTGGATATCTGCCCCTCTGTAACACCTACAATTGATTATTGCCTTATAATGTTTGCTTTTAAGTAGAATTGATGATCTATCTGATTTTTTATTTTTCCACCGGGAGAAGTTCATGTTTATGTCCAAGCTTATGCTAGAACTTCATTTTGTTCTCTGTAGAAAAATCCATTAACTTTTTCCTGTTTTCATTTGATTCCTTATGTATACTTCATCTCCTTGTTATTCCTCTTTTCCGACTTTCGCATTCATGTCACCAATGATTATCTTTATATGGTATTAAAGAATGTAAAACCAATAAAATATTAGCTTATAGTTTTTTACTTAAATATGTCGAAGTTTCTTAGTGAATCAGCTTTTTAGCTAAGGAACAGGCTATTTAGCTAGGGGGTGCTGCTATCATAGACTAATGGAATTTAATGTCTTCGACCTCCTTTCCATAAAGTTAAAAAATCCAGCTTTATGGACAATTTTCGAACGTTTTAGTGTATAAAGCTTTTCTTCTAATATCTTAAGTTTCTTAGACTAGCGTCACATAATTGATCCGCTTCTTTTCTATAAAGCTGAAACCGGGTCAGTTTTATGGAAATTTTGGAAACCATTTGTCTACAAAGACGAAACCAATTGTCACTTTTCCCTTAATAATAATATTTTAAAGCTACCTACTAAAATATATTGAAATACAAAAGGCATTATAAAGATTTTAATCTATCAATCTAAATTTACTTAAAATTAAAAAATTTATACATAAGTACTCGAGTTTAAGTACCTACTTATGTTGTTTTTTATCTTATCATAGGGTGATCAAAAAAACTCCGTAGTAGTGAAAAAACACCAAGTACATTATTACGTTGTAGTTCAGATATATTCCTGCAGCAACTAGACAACGAAGTTGTGACCACTGACGATGTATTTTTCCTAACTGAAGAAAATATTTTACTAGGAACTATGAGCAACGATATGAAGCAAAATGTATTATCACATCAAACTCGCTCATCAAAGTTGCTCGTGGCCAAGAAGTCCACCTGATGTTCGTATACCTTAGGAAAGCATATGATAGTGTCCCGCTTGATAAATTATGGGAGGCACTGGGAAAAACAAATATTCTCTTCTTTGGGTGCCGTCTTCAATGAAGGTTGGCGATAACCTCAGCAAAATCATTTCTGTCCCTGGTTTTTCTTATTAAAGATTGACAATCCAAACCAGTCCACTCACGAATGTTCTTCAACCAGGACACCTGCCGTCTACCAGGACCACGTTTTCCTTCTACCTTCCCCTCTATAAGAAGCTGCAGTAGCTGGTATTTCTCATTTCTGTATATGTGGTATATAAATATAGAATTGATTGAAGCGGTAAAAACGTTCTACTACCAACAAACAACCAGAATTAAAACAGGAAATCTGATAACACCGGCATTCAAAGTGACTAAAGAACTAAGACAAGGATGATGTATATTCCAACGTTATTCAAAATATACCTCGAAGCAGCACTCAAAAAATGGAAGAAAAAATTGTAAGATACCACTAATGGACTTAACTTTGTACACTCTGTGCTTTGCGGATGACCAAGTCATCATCGCACATTACTCTGAAGACCTTAGTTACATGATGCGAAAACTATTAGAAGAGTTTACAGAGTGAGGTTTAGAAGTGAATATGGAAAAAACTGAGTACATGAGTATCGGAGGAGATCAACATAACCTTGTCTTAGAGGAAAATCAAGAGATCTATCTATGTGACGACTACAAATACCTAGGAGTAAAGATCACTCAGGACGGAAAATTTAGATGCAGCAATTAAAGAACGAAATACACAGGAAAGGAAAGGCTTAGTCTTACTGAACAGCGTACTGTTGGATAAAAACATCTCCAAGGACAATAAAAGAAGAATATACAACACTAAAAGACAGAACAGAGAAAATGCTTAGGCTTAGAGCAACAGAAATGAACTTCTGGCGCCGCTTGGCGGGAATCTCTAAAAATCAACCAAAATACTAACGAACTCAATCTCATTGAAGTGTAGTAATATGCAGCTATTTCTGGGCATCAAATAGGTCATGAGATCTGGGGATGGAGAATAGATGTTCAGAACTGGAAGAATTAGAAAAGAAGCTCGGCTTGTTCATTATAAACAAGCAAGTTTGTGAAGCTGCTGGCCTGTATAATAATTAAAATATTAATAATCTACTAGATAATGTAGACAAACATCTAATAGATCAACAAGAAATGCTTAGTACTAATATAACAAAATATAAATATATTTTATCCGTATTTTGCTTTTAATTTTCTGCTGTATGTAACTGATAAAACTTTTCTAGCAGCACGGTATATTTCGATATTATCAAGGTGATAAATGGATTTCCACGTACCGTTTTTATGGCTCTGTCAATAAATAACAAAACATACTGCCATTTCCACATCCTTATATCATTTCCTCTATAAAATCGTTGAAACGGAAAAATATTAGGTATCCCCGGAATTCTTCTACCGCTTCTCAATTAACTCAATGTATTTATCGGATATTTTCCAAATAGCTGATACTGTAATCTTTAGATCCTAACGTTTTAGAATTCACATTATTGCTATACATACATGCTGTTCTATAAGATATAAACAATGTAATAAAAAATTACAAAATAGAAGAATTGTAATTTTGCTCTAATTTATTTTTTTATTTATTTTATTTTTTGTGTTAAACTAAATTAATTCTGATTCTACATAAAACCCTTTCAAGGATTTAAAAACTAATATTTTAAAAATATTAAAACAATGTCTTTTGATAACTGCAAGTGCAGATAAAAATCCACTCTGCTCTTCAGACAACTACATAAGACGTACTCATGTTATTTTACTTCAAAAACAACGTTGTCAACTGAACGAAGGAAATAAAATTATATGCACGAGTTCCTGATAAAATATCTTCATCATCCAGTCATAATATTTCATGAAGCATATCTGCATTATACAACAGTGGCAGTCCGAAAAGAAAAATATGTGAAACAAAATGTGTATTGTGTTTTGTGTTTATATATGTGTATTTCTCACGTGCGTGAATGCGTATTCACGCATAAATCAGTGTATAAGTTTATAACGAGTGGTGAGACTCGATGCTTTGCCACAATTCTCATCAATCAGTCATCTTGATTTCAATCGTAACTTCCAATTCAGAGCTCCTGTCTTTTTGGATGTTATAATTCTTCGTTTGAAATATTTCACTGGCTAACCTGTAATTCCATCCATTTATGTATAAAATTATGTACTTACAACTGTGTCTGCAAATATACGACGCTAAAAAATCTTTAATTGCTGTTTCTTCTTCTTCTTCTTCTTATTTTTTATGAGCAAAATGCTTGTTTAATGTCGATTAATGCCTCTATTGGATATATTTAATTGCTGTTTCTTCTTCTTCTTCTTCTTCTTCTTATTTTTTATGAGCAAAATGCTTGTTCAATGTCGATTAATGCCTCTATTGGAGGTTATCACTCCATCTTTTGCGTAGTCGCCCGATACTTCTTCTACCTTTTGGTGATTTGTCCCTCGCTATTCTGACTAATCGGGTCTCCTCCATTCTGTTTATGTGTTCGTTCCATTCCTTTTTTCTGTTCAGTGTCCACTCATTTATTTCTGGTATATTGCATTTTCTTCTGATCTCTTCACTCCTCATTCGAACCCTCAGTGTGTTTCCTGTAATTCTCCTCAGTAAACGCATCTCCGCTGTTTCTAGTAGTTGCTGAGTTTTGGAGGTATCTGGTCTTGTCTCTGAAGTGAATGTCATTATTGGTCTTATTGTTGCTTTGTAGATTCTTGATTTCACGTCGGTATTAATGTGGGGATTGCGCCATATCTTGTTATTAAGACAACCTGCTATTTTATTAGCCTTTTGTACTTGATTTTCCACTTCCTTCTCCACATCTCTGATGCTGATACCGTCGATTTCCAGTTTACATCTAATTGGTTCTTTACTGATTACAATTGTTTTAGTTTTCTGTGTAGAGATCACCATATTAAAGTCCTTTGCCCTTGTGTTGAATCTATGGGTTAGTCTTTGTAGATCGTCTTCATTGGATGCAATTAGGGCCGCATCATCTGCATAGCAGAGTATTCTGATTTCTTTGTTCCCCATTTTGTATCCTCTTCCTTTATTAATAGTATTGATGATTTCATCCCTGATTAGATTAATTACCGTTGGACTAAGCGAGTCTCCTTGTCTTATTCCATTGCCCATATCTATTGGATCTGTAAGCTGGTCATCTATTCTGACTTCCATATTGTTGTTCTGGTAAATGTTCTCTATTGTTTTTATAACATCTAGTGGAATTTCTCTATCGTAAAGAAGGTGAATTACATCTTTAAGCTTTACTTTATCGAACGCTTTCTTCAGGTCTATTAGACATATGAATGCTGGTCTGTTATACTCTAGTGCTTTCTCGGTAATCTGTTTTATGATGAATACTGCATCTGTGCACGATCTTCCTGTGCGAAAACCCTGCTGTTCATCCGCTAAGGTGATTCTCTGATTTATTTGGCCTTGCAATATTTTGGTTGTAAGCTTCAAAGTGGTGTTTAATAAGTTGATACCTCTGTAGTTTTCACTTCATAAGCTCACTTTTCTTCCATTCTTCAGGTATTTTATTATGTTTGATGATTTTGTTAATTAGTGCTGTTAGCTGTTTTGTTATTGCTTCTCCACCATATTTCAATAATTCATTTGGAATTCCATCTTTACCTGCAGCTTTTCTGTTCTTCAGTTTTCCTAAAGTTTGTTTTACTTCTTGTACGGTTATCTCGACTTCCTCGTTTGTAATGATTTCTGGTGTTTCTGGTTCTAACATCATTTGCTGTTCATCATTATAAAGCTTCTTTAGGTATTCAATCCATGTGTCGTTATCTATGTGTTTCGTTTCGATTAAGTCTTTCATCTCTGATCTTTGGCCTCTTATGAAACGCCATATTTCCTTTTGTAGACCGTAAAAGTCGTGTTCCATTTCTTTTGAGAAGCGTTCCCAGTATTTGCTGTTTAAATATGTAAATATTACACACAGCTTTTATTCAATTAAATATGAAGAGCGTAATCAATATGAGGCAGAAAAAGCATTGCTACCTCCATTACTTAGGTTTAGAAATAAAGAGTGATATGATTTGAATGACAAATATATTTTGTCGCTTGGAGATCATTTACATTTAATATATGTCTAGGACATAAAATATAATGGGGTCTGTGAATAGAATATACATTTCTGTCGTATACCTTTTCTTATAGCTATATCCTCTAACATGTTATTGGACTTACGTGAGCAGTACTTGAAAGACAGTAAATGAACGTGAGAGTATTTGCAAAAGACACAAGAAAATATTAGTCATTTAAAGTTATATAATGACCAGCAACCATAAGCAAAGGAATGCCAGTCGATTGAATTTTAGTACCTTTTCCGTAATTTCCGATATATCAAATACCGTCTATATATGATATTCTGCTTGAAAAGCTTTGTTGTTCATCCTCAAGTAATATTTTCTTGTTAGTTAATTTGGTTAAAATTGTTGTTGTTATTTTCAGCGTGACGTGTAATGGGTTGGTTCCTCTATTTCTTTATATATTTTCCGGTTTATTTTTGTTATCTGTATCCGATTTTAAACTTAAAATTCTTTCCTATATCCCCAGTACCTACCTACTCGCATAGGCCAGCATGATAAATTGCTTGCGAATTTTCCTGAATAAGCTTTCAAAATAAAGAATTAATTGGATAAACACGGCACAAGATTAGCAGTAGACGCTACAGGCTGTGTAAGGATAAATTTGAAGTAAAAATTAGCGACAGCTACCTCAGAGGAAAACTGTATTAAGTCCAAATTTTCAGTTTTCTACTTGTTTGGCTAACGGGGATAAAAATTTTTTGCTATTTTATGAACAGTATTAAGTCCACATTGCACATTATCTTCTGTGTTTCAAATGTTTTAGATCCAAAATGCTGTATACATTTCCCAGGACAAAACCATATTATGTCCAACTAAAAGTATTACTGTGCTTGTTGAGGTGTGAATTACATAGAACAATACATTCGATTGATTAGTTCGCTGTTAGCAGTGTATTGAAGCGCATGTTCTCTTCGCTTTTAAAGCTGGTATGGTGTCACATTTTGGTTTAAGTCGTGCATGTAAAGTTAAATGTGCTAGTCAAAAATGGACAATAGATCCGACAGAATTCTTCAGCTTGCGCTGAACAGTAAAGAAAACGTGAATAATGGATCCTCATTAGTGGAAAATATTTCTAGTCAACGTAATTATTTCGAATGGTAAATAATAAGTTTACCTATATTTTATAAATAAATATTTTGAATTTACAGGGACGATATTTAACATTCGTACGCCATTTAATAGAAAAGTTATACCTAATGAATTTAAAATAAAAAGGGGTGGTTTTAAAACGGTTTTAAAAACCACAATTCTTGCGGTTCACCGTTTCAAAATAAAAAGAAAACTGAGAATAACGAAAAATTTTTAATTTCACAAACGGTATTTAGGAAATTCAGACAAGAAAATCTTGGGATTCTGTATTTTAAAACAGACTTCGATTTGGATTTTCAGAGTTTAGACTTTATCCAAAGAGTTGGTAGAATCTGTAGAAGTTTCTCTGGTTTTTTTTGAGAGATAACTTACTTATCCGATAAATATAAAAAAAATTCAATGATCTTCAAAAGCTGCTAAAGTAGGTTTCAACAGGATGTCACGATTTTTTTCAGACTCTAGTGAATAAAGACACATTTTTTGTATTTTATTACTGGAGAGTTATAAATGTTTTTAATGTTTTTATGTTTAAACCTTATGACGATGATATAAAAACCAATAGAGGGCGATACTTGTTCAGCTGTACGGAGCGAATTGATGAACAATGACTCTAGAATGGCAGGCAAGAGTTGACAGCTGTTGTCGGTTAAGACCATCTACCTGATAAACAAATGTCCATCAGGTAGATAGACATTTGAATTTTGAATAGAGTTTTCACAAGCTGATGGCAGGCAGAAAGGGGAAGACATTTGGAGGAGGCTTATGTCCAACAATGGACAAACCTGGCTGTGATAAAGTTATTATTTTTTATAATTTATAAATCGTAACTGCAATAATAAAGTATTTAAACGTGAATTTTGCCACTGACACGAGGCGTTAATTTTACACAGAAATTTATTGGCACTAAAAATACTAATACAAAAAGAAATTTATATAATTTGTCTATCTTTTAATAAAGTAGTCGAGTTTAATAATTAAAGCAGATTATAAGTCAGAAATATGTTTTTTCTATCAAGACTTATTTAAAAAATACTTCTGGTGTCGCCACTGGTGGTTGGGTTTCACGGGAAGATTGACTTTTCTATTTTCTCGTACATAAACATGGTGTATAAACGGTCCCCAATTTATTTATTTATACCTGTTTTGCTTGTTTTGTCTATGGTTATAAATCTCCGCGTTAGGACATCCCAGTAACTAGTAGTGTCCTTGCAGGCTAAGATATATGTCTCAGAGATAGCAGGACATCTTTTGTATTGATTCTACTTAAAAGCTTCTTCTCGTATTTTTATAACGCGTTCATATTGGACTTTTACTGAAACTTATTACTAAATGTAGTTATTTATTTAATTCAAATTATAATCTTGAGAATAAGTCATTAAATGCAAAATAAATGACATACTTTTATGTTTTTGGTTTATAAATTTTAATATTTACTTTATAAAAGGAAGTTTGAACGTTTATGAAATTTCTAACAATAGTAATAATAATAATATAATGTGTGCAACAGTGACTGAATACATTAAAACAAAAACTTTCCATTTACTCAGGTCGACTAAGGATATAAAAAATTGGTCTTCTTTTTTTCTTCTTTGTTAACCATTTCCATCCACTCCTGAATGTAGATCTCTCCCAATTGCTTCCTTCTTTCTCTATCTTGCGCCAATCTAATCCACTATTTGCCTGCCACTGCTCTTATGTCATCTACCCATCTTTTTTGGGGTCTTCCCATGCTTCTTGTTGTCGTCCTTGGTCTCCATTCTAGAATTCTTCGTGTCCACCTGTTGTCATTATATCGGACTACGTGACCTGCCCAGCGCCATTTCATTTTTGTAATTTCTTCCACAATATCCCTAATCTTTGTTACCAAAAAATTGGTAACAAACGAAAATCCCACAATACGCTTTTTGAGAATGCCGACAATGCGTTCTATCGGAAACTCAATTCTACTAGAGAAAGTACCAATAAATCGTACCCAAGCCAAGAAGAAATCCATGAGTTTTGGGGAAATCAACTTTCCACACCAGGTGATCTTAACAACAATGCCGGTGGATCGAAGATACGGCGCACAACTGCCAATACTACGTTACTGCCCCCTACGAACCCTTCACTTCAAATATTATCAAAGAGCTTCATAACTGAAAATCTCCTGGACCAAACGGCATTCAGAACTTCTGGCTTAAGAAGTTCTGGAGCATTCACGAGTGCTTATCAGCATTAATTAATCACAGTATTTCTAATCCGCAGGAAATACCATCTTTCTTAACCCAGAGAACAACTTATTCAATACCAAAAGATCAAAATAACACCCAAGATTCAACAAAGTATTGCCCATAAGATATTAGTTTGCACTTCGATCTTGACAAGTGTCGTGTCTTAAATATAATCAAAGAAAAGGTTCAGTCAGAATCAGAAATAAATTATATGTATAAATACCTCAGAATAAAGCAAGCGCGGAAGATTGACGATAAGCAAATAAAAACTGAGATAACTACTGAGTTTATACGAAGGGTAAAACAGCTGTTTCCTTCACACCTTAATAGTAAAAATTTGTTTAAGGCACTAAACACCTACGCATGTTTCGCGCTTAGCTACTCATTTGGTATTGTTAAGTGGACAAAAACAGATATTGAAAATCTTCAACAAAAAGTAAGAACACACCTCACAAAGACAAAAATACCATCCTCGAAGTGCAGTAGAAAGAACGACATTACCGCGGTATTTAGGAGGACGAGGACTTATGGATATAAGTAAGCAACAAAAACAGATTACTAATTTAAGAACTTAGTTTCAGGTGAGGCTGAGACATTTACTCTACATCGCGCGATTTGTGCAGTAGATGATACAACACCGATCTTACCAAGGACGAAAAAATGTACACCTGGATGAGTAAACCTCTGCACAGGCGACATCTCAATGAGGTCAATCAAAATCATGTCGACAATATAGCGTCGAACTATTGCCTGACATCGGGAAAGATGTTCCCCGAAACAGAAGGTTCATAACTCGCCATTCAGGATCGGGTTATACCAACCAAAAACTACCTGAAATATATCGTCAAAGACCCTCAGGTCCAAAATGACAAATACCGATATGGATGTTAAGCTCAAGAAACAACCAACTGGGGGCTGCCAGCCATTTGCTGCACCTGAATATAAGGAACGGCATAACTCAGTAGGAAAGATCCCTCCTCAAGAGATAGCCATCAAATTAGGACTTTTACAAACAAACCATCTCCCATATTATCAATACGTACCCAGATAATACCTATTATTTTCTCTACTACTGGAGTCATTCCAAATAACCTCCTAGAAAACATAAAAAAGTAGGTCTGAATGAACATCTCTACAGGACCATGCAGGGAACTGTATTACTCTCAACGTGCAGATGTGTACGAAAATTTTTGGGAGATACTCCAGCGTACCAACTCACTTAGGGCTCGATAACACCGAAAGAGTTCCGCCAGAGCTCAATCCTTTTGATACCGTAAGTATCTGGGATGAGTGAATATTCCCCTTAGAGGGAGTGTGAGCCGTATAGCTAAATCTTAATATTTATTTGGGAAGCTTACAGTTTGAGCCTGATGTAACCAACTTATAGTTAACTACTATATTATTTGCTTGAGAATTCCATCGTAAATGTTCATCAACTCTAGATATTTAATCTCGTATGGTAGCCAAGATTTGGCAGGTTACTTACATGGCATAATTACATACATGTAATTGGCATATATTTTATTTTATCTACATATTATTAAGCTTATTAAACTGAAACCATTTCTGAATTATATCAAAGTCTGTTTCGGCTTTTTGTTTTAAATTACCCCATGTGTTTGTATCATAGAAAATAGCTGTGTCACCTACAAAGCTTATTATCTTACCTATAATATTCAGTCTAAATAGATCATTGATGTAGATATTGAAGAGAATTGGTCCTCAGATTATTCCCTGCGGGACTCTATAGGATATAATTCTTCCCTTAATAATTTCTCTATCTATATAAACATGTTGTTGCCTGTTTAGAAGATAACTTTCTAGGATATTATATGCTAATCCTCTAATACCATGATTTTTTAAGTTTAGTTAGCAATATTTTATGTGAAACAGTGTCAAATGCCTTTGATAATATTTTGCCTGTTTGAGATTAAGGTGATAGGTCTATAATTCTGACAATATATTTTTTTGCCATATTTGAATAGTAGTTTATAGTTCAGTTTCTAAAATATCTGGAAAAATGCCTCAATTAAGACATGTATTATTATGTCTGTTAAAGGTGTTGAAATCTGTTTGATTATTTCTTTTAAAGTTCCAAATCTAATATTATCATAATATAGTTAAATTTCATTCATCTAATAAATGACAGATTTAACTATAATAAATTTAATACGAAAAACTTGAGAATCACGATAAAAACAATTTGGGAAATGCATTTCTCATATATAACATTTTGGAAACGCTTAGATACACAAGGACCTAAAAGACTAATGTAATAAATAAAAAAGTATCCCAGTAACAGCTAAAGAGACGCATAAAAAGCTTCATTATAATCGTTGCCCCCAACCAATGCCGTACTTGTCTTAGAAATCGCGAAGCAAATGTAAGAAGGAAAATTTGCATGATAATGTGACCCGAAAAGTGGCTTTCCAAGAATTTCCCTACAATATGGTCCGGATCAAACAATAGAAAGTTCAACCATTTTCGCTACACCATCCGCCCAAAATCTAGTTCAACAACACATTGATTGTTATTAGTAGCGAAGCTTTGTCGTACAATTAATATAAAATTATAGTGGAATCCAAGTATACCAATAATATTAAAATAAGCAATAAGTAAAGCAAATATGTGATAGGAGGAAAGAATATTTGGAACAAATGCTAAATAACGGAGTGAATACTGAAGAACATTATAATGTTACTAAACCTCAAATAGTAATATGAGAAATACCAAACCTCACAAGAGAAGAAGTTGAAGAAATAAGAAAAGATATGAACAATCAAAAAAGCCCAGGGGAAAGCGGCATTGTGGCAGGGAACTTAAGATAAAGAGGAGAGGCTTAAATAAACCAACTTAGTGAGCTAATACTAGAAATATGGGACATCGAAAAAATGCCTCAAGAATGGAACAGGTGTATTGTAATTCCAATACACAGAAACTTAATGTGCAGACTATGTAGGAATATTCATGTTACAGGTAATATATGTAGAGAAGAATCTAGGAGAATACTAGGGAGGATTTCGCAAGAGAAGATCAACAACCGATCAAATTTTCATGCTAAAACAAATCCTGATCAATTGCTATGAATACAATATTTCAGCACAAGTAAAATTGCCAGAAAAATGGTAAGATTGGAAAAAATGACAATTATACAAGCCATTTGTGTTGTGAAATGCAACAATACAGTCTCTGTGAATACTGTGAATACGAAGGGAAAAACTAGACCCGTTTTCTACCTTGCTATTCAATATAGTTGTAGAAAAAATTGTAAGGGTTAGTGGGATAAATAGGTCCGGAACTATTTTTTACAAAGAGCACCAAGGCTCTAAAAAGCTCTAGAAAGCTCTAAAATAGGACTGAAAGTTAATATTAATATATCCAAGTATATGGAAATCTCGAGCAAAAAAGAAATAAACACCAGGAGCTCCTAGAAATTGGAGGTGGAGGATGGGTCAATTGTAGAATTCAAGAAGGTGGATGAATATATATACTTAGGTACTCTCATTGATCAGACATGTAAGGAAGAAACTGAAATCGACCTGAGACTGACCAATAGCAACAGATGTGCTTGAGCGATGATTAAAATAATTAAGGCCAAAGACATATCTCGTAATACAAAAATAAGAGTATACTAAACTATAATTAGACCCACAATGCTATACGCTACCAAGACATGGACTATATATCTATCTAATTAGCCTTCTTCGGTCCATCTTTGGACATAGGCCTCCCCAATCCTTTTCCATTCTTCTCTCTCTGTAGCTACAGTCATCCATCTAGAGCCCACGTGCTTCTTGATATCATCTGCCCATCTCATTTGGGGCCTTCCTCTGCTTCGTTTATATTCCCACGGTCTCCAACTTATAACAATTTTGTTCCATCGGTCGTTTTTTTGTCTTACATTGTGTCCGGCAAATCTCCATTTCAATTTTGCAACTTCTTGTCTAACATCCCTCACTTTTGTTTTCTCTCTTATCCACTCGTTTCTGACATAGAACTATAGACATAGTCTATAGTTGCATAATAGACATGGACTATAGTCAAAACCATATAGAACATATTGGAAGCATGGGAAAGAAAGATACTTTGCAGAATGTTTGATAGAAAAGTAGTAGAGGGAGAATGGAGAAGACGAACTAATGCAGAAGTGTACCAATTGTATGCTAACTCTAG
Source organism: Diabrotica balteata (assembly GCA_918026665.1). Taxonomy (NCBI): domain Eukaryota; kingdom Metazoa; phylum Arthropoda; class Insecta; order Coleoptera; family Chrysomelidae; genus Diabrotica; species Diabrotica balteata. The sequence goes on from OU898280.1 coordinate 158,400,575, forward strand.
AATAACAAAAATGCTGAAAAAACGTAGACTAGAATGGCTCGGACATCTAGAAAGAATGCAAGGTAATAGACTGGTCAAGAATATTGTTTGGAAAGTACCTGAGGGAAAAACAGAGGAAGATAAAGACAGAAATGGAGAGATTTTAAAGGGTTCAGATAGTTTCCCCTGAATTCTTACTCTACATTCAACTTTTTCACGAGTGAGTTTTGTTAAATTTACCAACTGATTTGGTATTCCCAGCTCTTTTATTGCTTTGAAAGTTTCTTTTCTATTTACAGAATTGTAGGCTGCTTTATAGTCTATAAATATGTGATGAGTATCTATGCCATATTCCAGTATTTTTTCTAAAATTTGTTTCGGCGTTGCAATCTTATGAATTGTCGATTTACCACCTTTGAAACCAGCTTGGTATTTTCTTACTATCCGTTCTGCATACGGAGCCATACAGTGACATAGTAGTACCGTGAAAAATATTTTATATGCTGTATTTAGAAGCGTAATTTCCCTGTAGTTAGAGCATTCAAAGATATCTCCTTTTTATGTATGGTGCAAAGTATTCCAATATTTCGATCATTGGAAAGGAATTTCTGTAACCATACGTATTTTATAAGCTGCTGTAATGCCATTATGGCCTCCTTCTTTATATAGTTTTTTAGCTGCATCTTTAACTTTAAGAATCGTTGCTGGTTCCTCTTCCCTCTCGTCTGATTTCAGTTATAGTGCCTCTAATATTCGTTTATAAAGATTTCGATCTGCCTTCTTTTATATGGTGTCGAAAGATGCGCTTTGACAGATTCACTTCTAAGAAAACTTGAAGCCTTTGAAATCTGGGTGTATCGGAAAACTCTGCGAATAAGTTGGGTAGATAGAGTTTGTAACGAGATTGTTTTAGAGCAGATGGGAAAAGTTACGGAAACAGTCAAAAATAGCAAACTGGAATATTTTGACCATGGTATGCGTCATTCAGGAAGATATAATATACTTCATTGAATAATACAATGCAAGGTATATGGAAGAAGGGGCCAGGTCGAATGAGAACATCATGGTTTAAAAACTTGAGAAAATGGTCTAACAGGTCCTCTGCATCCCTTTTTCGAGCTGCTGTTATCAAAATTAGTATAGACAATTTGACAGCCAACGCACGATAATCGAACAGGACACATAAAGAAGAAGAAGAAGAACTCTACTTACACAGGTATTTAAATCTATTCTAAAAGGTATATGTACTGCTAACTTTGCTTTGTGTTTTTTATTTAACAATGGTAAAAAGTAAAAAAAAAATAGTTTGACCAATCCATCGCTTTCCTTCCACTTTTCCTTGTATTATAAGGCATAGTAGATGATATTTAAGTCGTCTAATTACATTGTGGAAGTATTCTTTTCCTCCTCTTTATGATATCTGTGAGTAGGCGTTCTGAATTCATCAGTTTTAGAACATCTTCGTTGGAAGTGTGCGAAATCCATGATAGTTTTTGCATCCGTCGCGCGTCGATATATTTATCCTTTGTCTAGTTTTAGTTTTGTATAAATATATTTAAAACATATACTTAATATTCATTGATGTGCTGAATAGCCTACAATTTTGACCAAATGTCCCTTAAGATGCTCTGAGAACGAAAGAACGGGCAAGTTTTAATACAAAAATGTGTTCGACATCTACTTTTTATTTGTAAAATGCATATATTCGAGCATTCAACCATATAATATTTTTCTATATTTGCCGACTAGAAACCTCCAAAATTAATTATATTGCAGAAAAAAATTCTTCTTCTTCTTCTTAACATGCCATACACCAAAGTGAGTAGGCGACTATCTCATTACTAGAATTCTGTTCTTGGCGGCGTGACACAGCTCACCTGTATTGTGTATTCCTGTCCATTCTTTAATATTCCTTAACCAGGATAATTGTTTGTGGCCGGCTCCTCTCCTACTTTCGATCTTCCCTTGTAGGATTAACTGTGGTATTTCATATTTTGCTCCTCTCAATATGTGCCCAAGGTAACCAATCTTGCGTTTTTTAATTAATTCAAAGAGTTCTCTTTCCACGCCGGCTCTATTAAGGACGTCATCGTTTCGAACTCTATCCACCCAAGGTATGCGCATCATTCTTCTCAATGACCACATTTCAAATGCTTCAAGTTTGTTGATAGATGTTTTTTTCAAAGTCCACGTTTCCATACCATAAAGCAAGATGGACCATATGTAGCACTTGACCATTCTGTAGCGTATTTCGAAGTTTAGGTGTTAATTACATAGGAGCGGTCTGAATTTCACAAAAGCTTGTCTTGCCATTTGTATTCGGGTTTTTATCTCGTGTTGTGGATCCGATTGGTCATTGATTGTGGTGCCAAGGTATTTAAAAGTTTTCACGCGATTTATACGATTGTCACCTATGCATATTATCGGGTTTTCTGGAGGGTTTCTGCTAATGACCATATATTTCGTTTTCAAAATGTTGATTTTGAGGCCATATTTTTCACCTATGCTATTCACCCTATCAAGTAATAACTGCTGATCTTCCAAATTATCAGTTATAATCACTGTGTCGTCCGCATAGCATAGGTTGCTAATTGGTATGCCGTTCACCTTAATGCCTAATTCCGTATCTTCTAATGCTTCCGCAAATATATTTTCAACATATAAATTAAAAAGCATCAGAGAGAGTATGCAGCCTTGGCGGACACCTTTCCGGATTTCAAATTCATCCGTATATTGGTCTCGATCAATCCTCACCTTTGCCATTTGGTTCCAGTATAGATTCTGAATAATTCTGATCTCCTTCTGGTCAATGTTGGCCCTATGTAGTAGTTTCATCATGATATCATGTTTAACATTGTCAAATGCCTTCTCGTAGTCGATGAAGGTGAGGTAGACATCTTTTCGTTGATCTTAGCAGTTTTGTATTAAGGTGTTCAAATATAAAATTGCCTCTCTTGTTCCTAGTCCTCCCTTAAAACCGAATTGTGTTGACCCGCTAAGTTCTTCTAGTATCTTGTACATTCTTGAGTGTAATATCCTAAGGAAGAGTTTCAACAAGTGACACATTAAACTGATTAAGCGGTGTTCATTGCATTTTGTGGCATTAGCTGTTTTTGGGATCATCACAAAGGATGACTGCAGCCATTCTCGCTGAATGTAACCAGTATCATAAATTCTATTGAACAGCCTTACCAAGATTTCGATATTCTCCTCGTCTAGTAGTTTTATTGTTTTTATATTAATTTCATCTGGACCTGTTGCTTTATGCATCTTTGTGAAAAAATTCTTATGTGTATTTAATTACATAAATTAACAGTTGAATTTTATAAATTTATAAGCTACAATGGTAAATTTTTTTAAATTCAGACATAGGTCCATTCGATGTATAAGTATTGTTTTATATTTTTAAGCTGCTGATTATTAAGATATAGGTCCATTCGATGTGCAAGTATTGTTTTGTTTTCCGATATTCACGCATAAGTAAATTCTTCTTAGAAAAGTGGGATATGTACAAACAATTACTAATAACACTTAAACAGCACTTGCGTTTGTTCCAATTTTTGTTCAAAATGTTGCTCTTTTATGGTAAACACATTATTTCCAGCCAATAATCTCCGCTACTAAAGCATCTATTTATCATAAAAATCGCAGAAAAATGATACCTATCTTAACCTTACCACTCAGTTGCAATTTATATTCCGCGTTTTTTATTCTTTCTTTATGCTTTTTTATGTTTTGACAAGCACTTTTACGAATTAATTAGGAAGTTGGTTGGATTCCAAAAGATAATGGTCGAAATGATTGCAAAAAAATGGTAAAAAAAGGACGATGATTAATTTTTCTTCGGCATTTTTCTACATTTAGGCTATTTTGACTACCTATTTACACAATACATTTACAGAAGTGCATTGTAATCGCTTGAATATTTTTGTAAAGATTTCAAAGATAAAAGGTTTTATCGTGAAATTCAAAACGAACAAATAAACTTTAAACAGCTTTTAAATATCTTGATCTCCTATCCTTAAGTTTAAAAATATTTTGTCACTGAGTTTTGTTTTCTATAACTTACATTATTTTTGACTTTTTGTTTAAGAGGTACAGCAAAATAATTGCTCTAATGTCTATTAAAAGTAAGTTTTTTCCATACGAAATGATGAAAATATGTTGGAAGGAATATCTATTTTAATAAAAATTTTACTATTGTTGTTTCTGGCTGTACAATGTAGAATAAGAAAACAAATTTATTCTAAATGTATGACAAATAGTAGAAAAAGCGAATGAACTTACTGTAAAAGATATTTATGCTTTGTACTTTTATTGCGTAAAGTTGAGAAGGCTGTGGTTGGTCTTAAAAAATATGGAGGTTTCAAAATATCTAATTCTTCTTCTTAAAAAACGATATATAAACAGTTTAAGAAAATAAAATATCAACGACCATTTTTCAAACCATTTATACCAAAAACTGATGTACGACAAGCCACTCTTTAATATATAGTATATTAAAAGCACTACCTGATATGACTATCAGATGGTTCGAGTAGCTTAGTAACATCTGTTGGCCGTGCAAATTCTGCGTTTTATCTCTGCGGTAGTATTGTTTTCAGTGTGGCATTAACAAGTGGTCGTAGTATTTGTGGTTGCTTGCTTATCTTCATGTATTTCGATTTGTTGCTGTTTATTATTAAAACCCATTTTTGTAGCAGCGTTTTCGTTTTACCAACAATATTGATATCATCAGCATAGGCAAGGCAAGGATTTGCACTGATTTATTATATATTGAACCAATGGTTGTGATTTGTGACTTCTTCTTCTTCTTCAGCCTGTGTTCGTCCACTGCTGGACATAGGCCTCTTCCATTTGCTTCCATCGATTTCTACTTTTGGCAATTCTCATCCACTGCTTGCCCGCGACTTGTTTGATATCGTCTGTTCACCTCTTCTGCGGTCTGCCTACTCCTCGCCTGTTCTCTCTTGGTCTCCAGTTTGTTAATCTTTGTGTCCATTTTTCGGGATTATCTCGGGCAACGTGTCCGACCCATTGCCACTTGAGCCTTGCAATACGTTCTGAGACATCAGTAATTTTTGTTCTTTCACGAATGACGTTATTTCGAATCCTGTCTCTCAAACTAATCCCTAGCATGGCCCTCTCCATTGCTCTTTGGGTTGTACTGAGCTGCTCTAAAGTTTTCTTTGTGAAGGCCATGGTCTCCAGTCCATATGTAGTTACAAGCAAGATACATTTGTCATAAACTCTACGTTTTAGACACGTTGGTATATCTTTATTCTTCAAAATAAAGCTTAATTTGCCGAAAGCTCCCCAAGACAGTTGTATGCGTCTTTTTATTTCGGCTATTTGATTTTCTTTGCCGATTTTAATGGTATGTCCAAGATATATATAGTGGTCTACATTTTCAAGACTAACGTTGTCAATAACAAGATTAGTTTGTAAATTACTCATTATTTTTGTTTTCTGAAGGTTCATTTTGAGACCTATTTTATTTGACTGCTGGTTTAATTCCTTCAACATTTGCTCCAGTTCCTTGATATCTGTACTAAATAATACTATGTCATCCGCAAACCTCAAATGACTCAAACGTACACCATCAATGTTTAGAACTTTTTCCTCCCAGTCAAGCTGTTTGAACACATTTTCCAATGCTAAGGTAAAAAGCTTTGGTGAAATAGTATCACCTTGTCTAACACCTTTATCAAGGCGCATTTTTTCAGTTTTTCGTCTTCATTGATTTTGATGTGGAATGTGGCCTGTTCATAAATGTTTTTAATGAGTGTAGTGTACCGTGAGTCTATTCGAGCATCCTTCAGGGCTGACAAAAAGGACCAAGTCTCAATACTATCGAAAGCCTTATGAAAGTCGATAAATGTCATATGTAAAGGTACATTATATTCTGTGGTTTTTTCTACTAGTGTTCTGATGGTTTGTAAGTGATCATTAGCACCAAACTCTTTTCTAAATCCCGCCTGTTCAACCGGTTGATATAAATCAAGTTTTTGTGTTATTCGGTTGGTTATTATTAGTTATTTGTGACATACGTGTTAATATTTTTAGAGCCAGATTGAACAGTATGGTCAGTCCTGGGACCTACGCTATGGAATATTTTATATACAACGGGGTATCAGAAGTAAACAAAACACAAGGAGTAAGGGCTATTTCATAAGCATACGACCTAGGTAAGAGATCATTTGGGGCATTATAAACAAAGTAAATGAAGCGATTGAAAAACTGCGGGATAGATAAAGAGAAATGACCTAAAACTTGCAGTAGAAAAGACAGCAGTAATCATCTTGAGGGGACCACGTGACAGAAAAAACGTAAATTTCAGTTCAGAGGATCCGAGCTAAGACCCCAGAAGATCGTAAAATACTTAGGAATCATACTAGATGACAAAATGGCATTAGGACACAACATAGGCATGTCGGATATGTCGAAAGGCGGAAGGTAGGACCTCGACTCTTATAAGATAATGCTGAATATAGGAGGCCCCAGGTCACACAAAAGATCAGCTATCCTACAATCAATCATGTTCGTCTTACTTTATGGGGCTCCAGTGTGACAGGAGATCCTCAACAAAGTGAAATATGAGGACATGCTTCTTAGGACATAGAAGAAACCATTGATCAGGGAATGCAGCCCGTACAGGATTATATCAACAATTGCCTTACAAGTAGTGGCCGGTGCTTTACCGGTGCATATCCTGTTTAATGAAAGGGTTCAGATGTACCAAAGGGGCAATGGAGCTTTAGGTTTAGGAACACAAGAAAGAAAAAGGAGTTTGATGATCTGGTAGAACCAATGGTCAACAGCATCAGACAAGACTGCCTGGACGAGGGCCCTTATGTAGTAAAGTCAGGTCAACTACTACTTTACCCAATTTATGATAGGGATGGATCTTTCCGGTCTTATATATAGAATAAAGAAGACCGAGGACGATCTGTGTCATGTATTCGTATGCCCTGCATACATTGTGGGGCGAACCTTGCTGCAGCTGGGCGTGGGATCACCTCTAGGCCAGATAAATGAACTAATGAATAAAGCAATTGAAAACAAAAGAATTTTTGACTTAATCATGGGTTTTGTGGCAGAAACCATAAAACACAAGGAAAAGAAATAGAGAAGACTACAACAAAGGTGAATTGTTTATTTAAATGTGTCGTATCTGTCAGCTGAGCTACTATTCAGCTTCCACTACTGACATAGAAATCTTAAATTAATTCTCAAAGAACTTGACTACATTACAGAAATCAATTTACATACGTGCTGTTTTGTTTCTACTTGTATCTAGTGTACAGTGTGTGTCTTCTTTTGGAGCAGTCTATTACTAAGTAATGGGCTGCACAAGAAAGGTTACCTTACAAACCTAGTCTGGTGCAGACGTGGATGAGGTGAAATGACTGAAATGCTATAGAAATCACGAAGCGCAGACGGACAGCGCCAGATGAGAGTTATGGGTAAAGCTGATGGATCAGACGGTAAAGTGCGGTCCAAGGCTCGTTGTTTGGAGAAAGAGGGGGTGAGTTTAGTTGGAAGGCGGTTAACTACGGTGAGGGGTAATCGTCCGAATTCAACACACATGAAACACCTTTCCAGAGGTCTTTTGAAGGTTCTCACCTCCAAAAAAAATATTGAACAATATACAGGAGAGAGGGCCACCCTGGCGCAGCCCGTTATTTGTATTAAAATGTCCAGACAGTTATCCCTGAATTCGTACTTTACATTCAACTTTGTCAAGAGTTAGATTTGTTAAATTTACCAACTGATTTGGCATTCCTAGCTCTGTCATTGCTTTGAACATTTCCCTTCTGTTAGTATTAGGCTGCTTTTTAGTCTATAAATATGTGATATCTATGAGTATCTATACCATATTCCAGTGTTTTTTCTAAAGTTTGTTTCAGTGTTGCAATTTGATGAATTGTCGATTTACCACCTCTGAAACCAGCCTGGTATTTTCCTACTTTTTGTTCTGCATATGGTGACATACGGTGACATAGTACTGTGGAAAATATTTTATACGCTGCATGTGGAACCATAATTCAAAAATATCTCATTTTTTGTATATGGTGTAAAGTATTCCAATATTTCAATCATTGGGGAGGGATTTCTGTGTCCATATTTCTTTTATAAGCTGCTGTAATGCCAATATGGTATCGTGGCTCCCTTTTTTATATAGTTCAGCTGGAAGATTGTCTATTCCAGGGTGATTTGTTTCTGGCTAGTTTTTTAGCTGTATCTTTAACTTCTAGATACAAAATAAAAGTGGAGTTTCTGGAAACTAAATCAACCAGAAGGTCTCTAATGTCAAGAAGGCTGGTTCTGTGAATCCCTGTCCAGACCAATATTTATACTAAATTATTAAGTCAACTGCTCCATGGCGTTCCGCCATTGGAGCTTGCACAATAGCCAAAATAGCCAATACTCAATTTCGGGCAATAACATTGGTTGCAATTATGGTTGCAATTTGACCAATCGTAAAGCCGGAATTGAGCTACTGGCGACGTGTTCTCCTTACCTCGTTTAACTTTTGCCTGCCAGGTTTTCTTCTTCTTCCTCTATATTAAATGCCTGGTTAAAGTATTCCACCAATATATACAATACATCTTTACTTTCGAATATAGAATAGCTATAATAATACTTTCAGTGTTTCATTGTTTCAGTTCTTTTTGCATTTTTTTAGTGAATACGCATTGTTTATTTTGATTTAGCAATCAATATTCATCAAACTCTGTGTACCTTCTGAATATCATTAAAATTGTTTATTTATTCTATTAATTGGAGGTTCCGTATTGTTCCGAATTCCGTAAATACGGAACCTCCAATTACACTAAATACTGGGGTATTAAACCAAGGATCAGATTTAATGCCCAATATAACAAAATCAGAAATCAAAGAAGCCCTGAAGAAAATGAAAAATAATCGAACCCCGGGTGAAGATGGAATAGTATCAGAAGCACTAAAAATTGGAGGGGATGTATTACTTGAAAAAATTAAACAACTTTTCAATATCTGCCTTCACAGCGCCAATATTCCAACAGACTGGAACAACGCTACTATGATTCTATTACACAAAGCAGGAGACAAAGCAAACTTAGAGAATTACAGACCGATTAGCCTCCTCAGCCATATATATTAGTTGTTTACGCGAATACTAGTTACGAGAATGGAAAGAAAATTAGAGACTTATCAACCAAGGGAACAGGAAGGATTCCGAAAAATTTACGGAACAAATGACCATCTACAAAGTATAAAAACACTAATGTAGAGAGCAGTGGAATACAATAAACCTCTAGTTCTAATATTTATCGATTTTCACAAAGCCTTTGACACAGTTGAGCTAAGCAAAATATTACAGGCGCTTAAAGAATGCAGGCTAGATTATAGATATACTAAATTATTATACAAAATATACCTGCAGGCAACAACCACTGTCAAATTACATACTAACAGTAATAGCATAAAAATAGAACGGGGGTTAGACAAGGAGACCCAATGTCACCTAAACTTTTTAATACGGTGCTAGAACATGCTTTTAAGAATTTGGATTGGATGACAAAGGGAATACAAATAGATGGAGAATATCTAAACAACTTACGTTTCGCCGATGATATACTTATAATAGCTGAAGATCTAGGTATGGCAAGAGAGATGGTACAGGAACTCGTTGTAGCTACAGAAAATGTAGGTTTAAATATAAATATCTTGAAAACAAAAATCATGACCAATTTGGTGCCCAACCAGATCATCAGTATTGGTGGGAAAGAAATAGAACTCGTAGATAGATATAAATACCTGGGACATGAAATTATGATAGGCAGAGGTAACCAGACTCATAAACTGAAGAGAAGAGTCGGCCTTAGGTGGGCAGCATTTGGAAAACTGAGAGAAACTTTTAAAAGTGAGCTGCTCACATGCCTAAAGAGAAAGGTATTTGATCAGTGCGTCATCCTAGTCTTGACGTACGGAGCAGAAACACTTACCTTAACAAAAGCAGCAGCTACCAAACTGAGAGTCACGCAGAGAAGAATGGAGCGGTCCATGTTAGGAATAACTCTCCGAGACAGAATAACAAACGAAGACATCAGGAGAAGAACCGGAGTGTTTGACATCATCGAGAAGATAGCCAGATTAAAATGGAGATGGGCAGGACACATAGCCAGAATGACAGATGGGCGATGGACAAAGAGGTAGTTGGAATGGAGGCCAAGGGAAGACAAGAGAAGCGTCGGTCGACCACCTACAAGATGGACTAACGATTTGAGAAGACTTAATAAAAACTGGATAAGAGCAAGATAGACGAGGTTGGAAACATGAGGAAGACGCCTATGTTCAGCAGTGGACTCTTGAGGCTGGATGATGATTCTATTAATAAATATTTCCTTGCCATTTTAATACATAATAATTATTGATATAAAAAACTTGTTATGTAAATTTCGTGTATTTCTGCCATCTTGCTCACTCATATCACGATAGCCGTCCTTTGTTTGAGAATCGCAGAGACAAAGTGTTTGTTAACTAGCATATAAATCATAAAAAATAAGATGCTACACGAAAATGTATCATAATATCAAACCTCATAAGTAAGTTGTAGTTTACCATTACCTTCTTAGTTGTTTGTTATTTTACTATTCAGTTTTGAGTAAAACAATTACTGGTTTACTTATTTCTACCTAAATCCTTTTCTAAACATCAATATAATAGATTTCTCTATAAAACACTCCACACCAACGAGCTGTCCCTTCAACATTTTTCTGCAAAGAAAAGGCAGAAAAGACACCTTTCGACCCTCGTTAGAGCCGTTATTCTTTTAACTCGTAGGATACGTCAAGGGTCAATTCCTTTATTGCTGTTTATGGGGAGTTTTTGGCAATCTTTTACTGGGTAATTAATTGGAACCAGAAAAATTATTTGTTCTCTTTAGCGATACAAGTTAGAATTCATAGGCGTGCCAGAAATAAGAAGGAAATCTACCCGATTGATGTTTATTTACCTTTCTCAACCGTCTAATTTATCTGTCCCCGTTTAAAGCTCTGAAATTACCCAACTTTATCAAAGTTTAATGGAAACAAATTTTAAACGTCGATCCCACTAATGAATGATCGTCGATAAGGCAATCAATTACAAATCAGATTTTTGGAGGTTTAAATTTTTATGACAGTCTCGTTTTCTTATTTCTCTCTCGAATAAAGGCTCTCGATTTATATTTTCCTGCGCAATCAATAGCAACTCTATCTACACATTCTGTCGTCAGTAATTTAGAGTTTAGTGTACTCGTTGCCGTCGTCGACATGTTTAATTTCATTTCGGTCAGTCCACCCACACCTGTTAAGTTGGTACAATTGAATCCCTTTTAACCCTCGTTAATTGTCTAGAACGGGGAGAAATCATTAAGTGGAAACCGGCAGGCACAGGCAGGCACCAGGCAAGAGACCGTGATACGGCAACCACAAGGCAGTTTCGTATACACTTCCCTCTGGTATAAACGTACGAGTATATATTCACCTTTCGCTATCTTGTATAAGGGATTGAGAAAATCGCTTCAAATAATATTAGGATTTAGGAATAGTGCGATTAACTAATTTAAAATTAACAAAGTAAATTAGATCTTTTTAGGGTGTCTCAAGATTTACTTAATTAAACTAATTGTGTCGGGTGTAATGTCTTTAGTAAGTTGCATGTAATATTTTTCACGATTGCTTCTTATTCTTTGCCTGGTTTCTTGCTTGTTCTTTGTTGATTCCTAGTGTCTATTGGATTGAGGTTACATTATCATCCCATGTCTTCATTGGCCTGCTCCTTGGTCTCTTGGTTTGTCTTCTGGCTTTCCAAACTGTTTTAACTGGTCTTTCTTGATTCTTTCTAACCATGTGTCCATATCATCTTATTATCATCCAATTTTCTTAATAATTGGTTGGACCTTAAGAAGTTTTCTGATTGCCTTGTTTCTAATCCTGTCTAACCTGGTTATACCAATATTCTTCTAAGAAACTTCATTTCTATGCTCTGTATTTGCGATTTTAATTTATCAGTAAGCGTCCAACTTTCACTACCAAAAGTTAAAATCGGCACAAACATTGTCTTGTATATGGTCACTTTGGCTTTTTGTGATAATTCTTTTTCGACAAAAATGTGTTTTTAATTGCGTGGTATATCCGAGCAGCACTTTCTATTTTAAAACTTATTTCAGTTTCTTTAGTTTCTCTGTTCTCTATTTGTACTTCCAAGTATTTGTAAGTATCGATTTGTTTAAGTGTATTTCCGTTAAGTGTTATCTTCATTTGTTTTCTATTTTTTCCACAAACCATTACTTTCGTCTTCTCATTATTGATCCTCAAAACTCGTTTAATTGGTGCAGCGTTCCATACTTGTAAATTTCGATTGAGTGCTTCTTTATTTATCCCAAATATCATTACATCATCTACGTATGCACATTCTGATATCCACACTGCTTCTAGATTTCTATGGCCGCGATATAATTTCAATGTTTCTGCTCTTCTTCTTCTTAACGTGCTCTATCAAGTCCCCTTGACGTTGGCGAATAACATGGTGAAACTGTCTCTGTCTCGAGCTATTCTAAATAGTTGCTCAGCTTTCTTTATTCCTGAGCGTGTTTCTGCTCTAGTTTCTTTAATTATGGCATCTAATACAATGTTTAATAATATGGGAAATAAGACTCCTCCTTGACGTAGATCCTGATTTACTATGAACTCTTCGGATTCCAGATTATCGGTTCTGACTCTGTTCCTTGTATGTTTATGTATACTCATAATGGCTTGCCTGAGTTTGATTTTCACACCTTTTTTTTTAAACATATATCAATCACCTTCCTTGGAATACTATCAAATACTTTTTCTAAGTCTATAAATGCTTGGTATAACTCAGCGCATGAGTTCCGTGCGTTTTGTATGAGTTTCTTGATAGCAAAAATGTGATCTTGGATGCTTCTGCCTTTTCAAAATCCACTCTGTGATTGTTCTATTTCAGAATCAACTTCTTGTAAAAGACGTTTTTCTAGTATTCCCTCCTATACTTTGGATGGGATGCTCAGTAGTGTTATTTCTCTGTAGTTATTACATTCGCTTCTGTTTCCCTTTTTGAAAATGGGTAGGCTAACTTCCACTTCCCAATCTTTTGGTATTTGGCTCACACTGCATGCCATATTACATACTTTTGTTAGCAGTTCAATGCTCTTGTCGCCCATGTTTTTAAGCATTTCTGCTGTTATTTTATCAAATCCAGCCGCCTTACGTTTCTTAAGCTTGTGCATGATTTCTTCTTCTGGTTCTTCTGTGATAATGTCTACATCGTTTTGGATATTCAGTAGATCTTCGAAATATTGCTTCCATCTATCTAAGATATGGTCATTGTCATGTAGTAAGTGTCCTTCTTTGTCCCTTATTTGCTTTGGTGTTTGTGGAACCTTTTCGGTTCTTAAATTCTTCAGGATTTTAAAGATGAACTTTTCGTTAGAGTGGTAGTCTTCTTCCATCTTGCTTCCGAATTCTTCCCAACTGTTCCATTTCGCTGCTAGTATCATTGACTTTGATCTGTGCAGTTTGTATATTTGGTAGTTGTCTACGGTCAACAAACAACAACTTACGCAAATATATTAAAAACAACAAGTGCCAAAATAAAAAGCACTTGCATAGTGGTGTATACAAACTTAAATGTGGCGACTGCCCAAAAACTTACGTCGGTCAAACTGGTAGAAATTTTAATAAACGAATAGCAGAACATAAAGGGGCTTTTAATAATAGAAAAACAGATTCTACATATCCACTTCACCTTCCAGATCATAATCATTATTTTAATGACAAATTTAAAAATTTTCACATTCAAAATAAAGGCCTTAAGCTATATTTTCCAGAATGTATGGAAATTAACAAATTAAAAAACACAGATATAATTCTGAATGACCAACTCGAGACAAACAGTTCTCCCCTCCTCAACCTATTTCATTAAAGACTATAATAGTGTAAACGCATGCCAAAAATCGATAACTTTAGAAAGGCAATCAGCCGAAACAGCTGTAGTTATAAGAGTTTAAAATAAATATTGTGGAAGTTTTGAAAACTAAGTTTTCAGTGTTTTATTGTTACATAAAATGAATTTGCATCAAGTTATGGCCGAATCCATCAATTATTATAAAAATACTTGATAGTAAAGTAAATACGAATGTTTCCCTGTTATATTATTTTAAAATATGAACCCTCCTTATACTTCCTGCTGTAACTTCTTTACAAAAAATGCATTTAGGTGTCAATTATTTCCATTTTTATCTGAACAGTCAAGTTAAGGGGTATCATGGCAGCGGACACTTAACGAGGGTTGAAAGGTGTCTCTGTCGTTCTAGTGAAATATCGTAGAGACAGGTTGCCTGGCCAGTCCATTGTTTTATAGTGAATTCGGGGATTTGAGAAAGTCTGGAAGTTTTTGCGCATTTATAGTCGGATCTCGTGAAATTGAAATAATGGAACGTCAGACCTAGTGGCAGGTACCATTATTTCCGGTTTTACGGGAAAAGCACTTTAAAAACTTAATCATTCTTTTGAAGAATAAACGAACGTTTCGTGCAGGAATATAAAATATGACAGGCAAATTTCTTGTTATCTAAAGTATCTATTATAAACGAAAATGTAAAATAAAAATAATAATAAATGATATAGTAAAATTTGTAAAAAGATTTTATGAGTGAAATTAAAAGTTTTTTCAAGCTTCTATGCTGGCGTTGTAAAATGTTTTCTCTCTAGTAAAATTCTGAGGCGGGTGTCACAAAACTATAGTGTATTTTTATGTATGAGAGAGTAATAAAACAATAAATTATGTATGCAAATCCCTAAACTGTTGATACGGGTGACTCAATGAAAAACAGATATTTGTCAACAAGTTTACAGAAGTATATAGAAAAACAATTTTAAATTGAGTATGACCACCAGGTATAAAGGTTAAAGCAGAATAGAAAACAATAGTTGTGAGGGTTACTAATCCCTAAATAAGGTTGCCAGTGTCGGAGTGATGGAGGTTAACAGGTACTAATGAATTTGCAAGAAATGTAAGATGTTTATTTTATTGGTTATATATAATCAATAAAAGTTTAATAAGTACCTACCTATTTGCAAAATAAAGTTTAATTCTTTAGATAAAATAAAACGTTTTATTTTATCTGAAATGAGTGCATTCCACGAAGTAAGGGTTTCAACAATCAAACATTTAATCCTTTAATTCCAGGAATCTACGACAGTAATTGACTAGATAATTACCTTCTTAACTTATTCCACAGAAAATGTGATAGTGGGTTTTTCCATTTTGTAGGAAGGTCCAAGTGGCGTATTCAAAATTCTTAACAGTTCACTAAAAGTAGGTACTTCAGTTGCAAGGTGCAGTTTATTGTGTATACTAGTGTTATGGAAAATTTGAAAGTGTCGTGTAAACGCCGAAAAATTGGTCCTTTAACAGTTAATGAAAAAACATTAATATTTAATTGTTTTAAATCATTTACAGACAAACGTTTATGTGAAAGTGTTGATGAGACCGTTGAGTTAGTTAGCAGTACACTTGGTGTTGGGAAATCTACGATTTACAGAGTTATTAAAGAAGAGAAATGTGGTAGTTTTCAAATGCCACGTAATGCTCCAGGGAAACTAAAATTTCAAATAGAATATCATTTTAAAGAAGGACTTCGACGGAAAGTGCATGAATTCTTCTTTAGACAAGAATTTCCAACATTGGATAAAGTTCTTGTCTCAGTTCGAGATGATGAGGATTACCCAGAAATGAGTCGAAGTACGTTATGGAAACTTTTAAAAGAAATAGGCTTCCGCTGGAAAAAGAATCCCAGAAAGTCTATTTTATTAGAAAGAGGCGATATTGTCATATGGAGAAGATATTTTCTAAGAACCATAAAGGAAATGAGAAACCAAAAAAGAAAAATATTTTATCTTGATGAAACATGGATCAACGAGGGTCATACACCAAATAAATTTTGGCAGGATGAAACTGTTACAAGTCTAAGGCACGCTTTTGTAAAAAACTTATCTACTGGTTTAAACCCACCATCAGGAAAGGGACGCAGGCTGATAATAGTACACATTGGCAGTTCAGACGGTTTTGTTGAAGGTGGTTTATTAACTTTTGAATCAACTCGTACCGGTGACTACCATGAAGACATGAACGCTGATGTCTTTCAAGAATGGTTCAAACACATGATAGATCTTCTTCCTAAGAACTGTGTAATAGTAATGGATAATGCAAGTTAGACTTATAGAAGGACTGCCCACAACCAAGTGGTTAAAAAAAGACTTGCAGAATTGGCTGAGTTCAAAAAATATTACGTACCATCACGGATCTATAAGAACGGAACTTTATTCGTTGTGTGCCCTTCATAAAGAAAAATTTAAAAAATACGAAATTGATGAAATTGCCAAAAATCGTGGAATGACAGTACTTAGATCCCCACCATATCATTGTGAATTAAACCCGATTGAACTGGTATGGGCACAGATAAAGAGTGTTTCAAGAAAAAATACCACTTTTAAAATTATGATGTTAAACAGTTGTTTTTGGAGGCCGTAAATAATGTAAAACCTGAAAACTGGGAAAAGGCAGGAAATCACACTATTAAAGAAGAGGAAAAAATGTGAAAGCTGGACAATATTACTGATAAAATGATCGAGCCAGTTATTATAAATCTTGGTTCTGAAAGTTCATCTTCTGAATCTGATTTGGATTTGTAACAAGTAGCTGTAAGTTTTATATTAATATTTTTATTCATATATTTAACATACCTTAGACGGTTTTAAAAACTCTTTTTCTCTTTTGTAATTTTTAAAAATTAAAAAAAATGTGAATTTTTTAAAACCCTTTTTAATGTAGGCCAGTCAGTTCTAATATAGTGTGTGATAAAAGAGGTCACTTTTGTTTACATACACATAACACTTTATAACACTGAAATAATTCATTTAGTTAATAGTAGTAATAGTAGTTAAAAAATAAACTATGGCGTCACGGGTAGCGACTCTTCACATCGATTTACTATTCTCCATGAATTTGTTTCTAGTCATCATATAGTTATTTTAGGAAGGTTTAAATTAAAAATCGCATGAAAAATATCTAAAAAAATACAGACATTAAAGAAAAAGTAAATAATTAAAAGAATTTTGATGGTACACAAGGCAAATATCGAACACAGTAGTTAATCAAATCTTGCCCAAATACTTTCGATGACAAGATCATCCTCAGGGGCATTTCGTCAGTTGTGGGAAATGCCCCTGAGGATGATCTTGTGATCGAAAGTACTTGGGCAAGATTTGATTAACTACTGTGCTCGATATTTGCCTTGTATATTATCAAAGTTCATTTATTCGAACATTCAACCTTATATTGATTTAATTAAAAGAATATTTGTTAATAAAAGATGTAGTTAAACAAACAAAAAAATAAAAGATCGATACTGGAATTCTATTCGTCTGTTCGTCAAAATTTAAAAGTCATCAGATCATAAATATTATCCCATTAATAACAACATTAAATCGTCTGTTTAACAACGCTCGATTTCATAATTAATTTAAAGTGAACATTAAATTAGAAGTTCACTTTAAGTGTCAATTTCAGTTTTATAATACTCCAACTCAACTTAGACTTAAATGGTAAAAATAGGATTAACTAAGGAAGAAAACAACTTTCTTAGTTAAAAAACATTCGTGAATGGAGTCAAATATCAAATGCAAGACAATTATTCAATATTGAAAGATCGAGAAGCCTTCGCAATGGTGATCGCCAATATGGCCAATATGGTTGGATAAATCTGATATGGCACGCGAAGAAGAAGAACAAGTCTGATAGTATCTTTCAAATTTTGCACAATTAAATAACAATTTATATATTTTTTTATTTGTGTTGTTGTTTGTAAGTATTTACTTTTTGAAGATATAAGTTTTAACAGTGTATAAAATATATCGGCTTTGTTCTATTTTTATGCCCATAAATAAAAGCTAGTAAGTGTAACAAAAACAAAAAATAGAAAAAGTTTCCTAACCACATTTTTCAACCCTTCATTTTTCCTTCGCACATAAACAAGAGGACTATTTTTGACATACAGCTTCCGGTTAAAAATAACAACTTCCTACTCCACTCTCAATTTCCGAAAAATACCAATTCACTATTCTCTACACATATTTGTTTACAAAAAAAGTGAAATCTGGTTGTTAATGCCAACGGTTACGACCCAGAAGCGTTTTATTAAGTTCTAACCATTCCGTTTCCGTATATATTGGCAGTAAGTGCGAATTGAATGAGCTGATAGCAAAAGAAGTTCTTTTAACGGCAGCATAACCATCGGAAGTGGACGATTTCTTTCCCAATTGGATTACATGTAAATGCAAACTAAGATACTTACTTGAAGATTGTTGAGGTAAATTAGTGAACAGAAAATGTGCATTGGTCAAATTACTTTTAAAATCGGTGAATGAGATGACATTTACTACAAAACCAAATGCTTGATAAATGTAATGGGTTTACTGAAAAATATTTAATTAGAAAGAAGTATATCTTGCTACGTATATGATAGCGCAACAGCTGCTGTAAAAATGTACTATGGTGACACAGACACATTTCCCTTGGAGAAAAGTATTAGGCAAGGAGACACTATCTCTCCTAAACTATTCACCGCCCTATTACAGAGTGCTATGAGAAAAAATAATTGGGAAAATATTGGATTAAATATAAATGGGGAATTTTTGAACAACTTGAGGTTTGCAGACGACATAGTCCTTATTGCAGATCAGGTAGATCATGCATGCCAACTTCTTCAAGACCTTCAGAGCTCTTGTGCACGAGTTGGCCTTAAAATTAATTTTTCCAAAACACAATACATGACCAACCTGGTACTGGCAAAAAACATTTCCACTAATGGCACGCAAATTGAACAAGTGTATTCCTATAAGTATCTGGGCCACGAGATTAAATTGGGAAGAGACAATCAAACAACAGAGTTAAAAAGGAGAATAGGACTGGCATGGGCAGCTTACGGAAAACTGAGGGAAGTCTTTAAATCAGCGATTCCCTTGTGCTTGAAGAGAAAAGTTTTTGATCAGTGTGTACTTCCAGTTCTGAAATATGGAGCAGAAACATTGACACTTACCAGAAAAGTAATTAATAAGATACAAGTGGCACAGAGAGCGATGGAGAGGTCAATGTTGGGCGTATCACTCAGGGACAGAGTTTCGAGTCAGATAGTAAGGAGAAAAACTGGTGTGACGGACGCAGTTGAAAGAATTACAACCCTGAAATGAAACTGGGCAGGACATGTTGCTAGGGTCAGAGATGGAAGATGGACAAAGAAAATTTTAGAGTGGAGGCCTAGACACGATGCTTATCGTAGTCGAGGACGTCCTCCAACAAGGTGGTCGGACGATTTAAAGCGCATCCAGTCTAACTGGATTTAAGTTGCTCAAGATCGGATGCAATGGAATTATTTACGGGAGGCCTATGTTCAGCAGTGGACGCAAAATGGCTAATGATGATGATATCTTGCTTGTGTTATTATTTTATTTCACCACGATAACTAAATCATTTGACCTGTATGCTAAAAAAAATACACTTTAAATGGGATTATTCCAACGAAATTAGGTCTTTCCTATTGATATAGATGACTCAAAGATAGTCTCCTTGTATTTAATCCTCTGCGAAGTCGTCTTCCCTAATTATATTTCGCTATAAGTTTCTATCTTAGGTCATACCAATCCATTCCTTTTACTGGCATGTCCTGCTCCCAGGTTTTCTGAGTTTTTTTCTTCTACCTCTTTTAGTAGCTTACACATCATGAATTATTTCTGTTGTATTTAGATATAAGTTCATCAGTTTAGGTATAAGTCATTATTTACTACTTTCGGGTTCAGAAAACTGTTAGAATGTCACAACTTTCAACTAAAAAGTTGGTCATTTTCCATTTCGTGATGTTTCACAGATTTCATACTTATTACTTCCTCTCCCTCATCTGTTATAGAAACATATCTGTATATTGATTATTTTCAACTATATTTCATTACCTTTAACAACAGGTAAGATCCGTTGATCAAATTTATCTACTTTGCAGAAAACTATTTCGTTTCGTTATCCATTTCTTCAGAAATCTTGTCACGAGATGCGTCATATATTGCTAGTTCTTATTCCTTATCTGAACTTCTCCTTCTTTCCATCTATCAGTGTAAGTCTGTGTGCATCCATCCATTGGCGAGAATGGTTATACATCGATCCTTCTGATCAACATCTTCCACTTCAACATGGGTTCTTTTTTGGACCTTTTTGGTTTACTGGACCGACATATGTTTGAACTTATAAATAATATATGGTGGTAGCAAAAAACTGGTGCTGAACTATAGATGTTTACATAAAAGTTACAAACTATTTCAGGGTATTTACTTTAATTTGGTGTCATAATATAATTTAGTCAACTATTTTCCATCCAATCTAATGTCACCTACCTATCTCTTATATTGTGTTTCAGTGATATTCCAAGCATGTTTCATTTCATTGACTTTTGCACTGGTAAAGGCTCGAAGGTACAGATTAGTAGAATACATGTGTTATAACCTTCTTCTTCCTACTTTATAAATAGGCTTAATGCCTATTTTACTTCGGTTTTTAGCCTCAATTGACGTTGAATCTTTTCCTCGATCGTCCCAATGATCTTCTTCCATTTGGCGATTTGTCTCTTGCTATTCGTACTATTCTATTTTCTGTCAATATTTTGATGTGTTGATTCCATTCCACTTTTCTTCTTTTGGTCCACGCGTTTATTTCCTCTATACCACATCTCGCTCGTATTTCCTCACTCCTTACTCTGTCTCCTAGAGTTTGGTTTGTTATTTTTCGTAAGACTTTCATTTCTGTTGTTTCCAGCAGTCTTTGTGTTTTCGTCGTATTTGCTCTTGTTTCCGCTGTATACGTCATTATTGGTCTTATTGTTGATTTATGTATCCTGGTTTTTGTGTTGTTGAGACATCCTGCTGCTTTGTTTGCCCTGTTTGCTTGTTTTTGTACTTCTTCTTCCACTTGTCCGTAGCTTGACAGTTTTATTCCCAAGTATTTAGTTTCCATCACTTGTTCTATTATTTTATTATTTACGACTAGTTTACTTCGTCTCGGTTCCGCTGATATTACTATCGCTTTAGTTTTCTCTGTTGAGATCACCATGTTGTATATGAGAGCCGTATCTTCGAATTCTTTAATTAATCTTTGTAGGTCATCTTCATTTTCGGCTGATATTATGGCATCGTCGGCGTAGCATATTATCCTTATTTCCTTTTCTCCCATTCTATATCCTCTTCTTTTTTTAACTTTCTTTATGATTTCATGCATTATCAGATTAAATAATAATATGCTCAGCGAATCTCATATTTGATAGGTTGCGATAGTTTTCCTTTACATCTTACCATAGCTATGTTATCTTAATATATGTTCTCAATTGATTTTAGTAAATCCAGAGTAGATAGGTAGACACTGTAGTCCACTTTTTTCCCCAGATTCCCCTAGACCCCTGACCCAGATTTCCCCAGATTTCACGTGACCTAACCTAACCTAACCTATTTTTTTTAATATAAAGGTTTCAGTGTTGTATATAAAACTTGTATTTATATATAATTAAAATTTTAATAAAAGATATCCTACGCATTCTGGCATATCCTAATCACTTACTAAAGATGGAGGAAGCTTATAAAAACGTGCTTTTTGGTACTAATGTAATGTAAATAAACAATACTTGCACATGTCTCTGTCTTTTATTTTATTTTTATACTTTATGTATTCGTTTCTTTGTCTCTTTCTTAATATAAAGGTTTATAACTTGTATTTTTATTATTTTCTTTGTGATCCTACTTTATGAACGTAGGCAATCGTATAGCACACGCTTCGTAGGTATTGTAATTGACAGACGAAAAGAAGCTATACTCACGTAAAAGAAGAATAGGCGCTATCTTCACCCCGCGGTCACGTGATGGTTAGGTTAGGTGAGGTTAGGTCACGTAAAATCTGGGGAAATCTGGGTCAGGGGTCTGAGGGAATCTGGGGAAAAAAGTGGGCTACAGTGTCTACCTATCTACTATTCAGTGATATTCCCTTTTCATATAATAAATGTATTTCGACCCGAATTCTCACTCTATCAAACGCTGTCTTCAAATTTATCAGACACATATATGCTGATTTGTTGTATTCCATCGACATTTTTTTTATTTATCTTATTACAAAAACTGCATCCGTGTATGATCTTCCTGTCCGAAATCCTTGCTGTTCCTCTTGCAGAGCTATTCGTTCGTTTATTTTTGTCGCTATTATTCTTGTTGTCAATTTAAGTTTTTTATTTAAAAGATTTATTGCTCGATAATTATTGGGGTCTTTCTTATCTCCTTTTTTAAAAAACATCACCATAATCGCTCTCCTCCATTCATCTGGTATTTGGTTTATGGTGATTATTTTATTAAAAAGAAGTTACAGTTGTTGTACAAGGTAATCACCTCCATATTTTAAGAGTTCATTTGGTATTTGATCTTCTCCTGGTGACTTTCTGTTTTTTAATTCGATTATTCCTTCTTTCACATCGTTTTGGGAGATTTCGGTCTTTTTCTCAGTTATTATAATTTGGCGTTTCTGGTAAAGGTTCTTCGTTTTGTTTTTTAAACATTTCTGTTAGGAAGGCCACCCATGTATCTTCTGTGTTATAACCTTTTTCTTTTTAAGTTTATAAGAAGTATTTGGAGGTATTTTTCAAGATGTTAAAATGGTATGGTTTTGTATTGATATATTTGTCTGGTTTTGGCCCATTATTTTCATTTTACTGTGGTTTATTTTTATTCCTAAACGATATAAGAATAATTTATTCATGGCATGTGACGGTGATTATTCCTTTGTGTTTGACATATGTCTTTTGTCTTTCGTGAAGAAGCCAGCGGTGTTTCAGACTGAACATATCTATCCAGACTCCCTTTTTGATGACCTCATATGATAAATAAAGGCTAACACATGTGCCAACAACGCAGACGACGCAATATTAATAGCCCAAAATAATGATAGTCTATAAAAGCTAGTCCACAGAATTAACGTAATATGATTTAAAACAATATAAAAATGAGACACAGTGCACAATAAAAAGCACTTACACAGTGGTGTATATAAACTTAAATGTGGCGACTACCCAAATACTTACATAGGTTAAACTGGTAGAAATGTTAATAAACGATTAGCAGAACATAAAAGGGCTTTCAATAATAGAAAAACCTATTCTACATACGCACTTCACCTTAGATCATAATCATTCTTTTAATGACGAATTTAAAATTCTTCACATTCAAAATAAAGGCCTTAAACTATCTTTGTTAGAATCTATGGAAATTAACAAATTAAAAAACACGGATATAATTCTGAATGATTAACTTGAGATAAACAGTTCTCCCCTCTTCAATATATTTCATTAAAGACTATAGTCAGAAATAGATCACTTGAGGAAGGCAATCAGCCGAAACAGCTGTAGTGATAAGATTATATAATAAATATTTATGGAAGTTTTGAAAACAAGTTTTCAGTGTTTTATTGATACATAAAATGAATTTCCATCAAGTAACGGTTGAATCCATCAATTATTAACTATAATTATTGTAACACCGCTAACATTTAGTACACTTTTTGTCAATTTTATAATTATTTTTCTACTTGTCTAAGTGTTATTAACATAGATACTTTACTTGCGAATATATTGCTTCCTTGGCGATATACAGGCCCCATCCATCGTCGTTTATCCACTCAAGGATTATCCTGGGAAGAGGAGAAAAACAGGTTAAGATAAACCTATCCATGAATCACATGCACGTTAAGGTCGAAAGCCCAAGTTTCTTTTCTTTACTACACTCATAGAAATCTCGTTATATAGCATTAACATTTGATTAACTTATATTTTTTATCAAAAATTTATTCTATTATTGTGTAGATATATAAAATAGACATTTATTTATATATTAAATTTAATAATTATCAACTAACGCCATTTTCGTGTCAGTCAAACAAGTTCTGGTTATTTGCCAAAAACTTTTTGTCTTTAAAATTCAGATATTATCTTTTGTTTTTGTAGACATCTACAAATTTTGCTGACAATCCACTCAAAAACATAATTATCTCATTTTTCATTTGATAGTTTTAGATTTACTCGTTTAATATTGAGAATCGTCTTTATGTTTTACAAGAATAAAAGAAATCGTTTCACAGTAACATTAAATATTTTATCTTCTCCCATTTTTCACCTAACTACACTCAACTAAAAGAGAGTTATAGGTTAAATATTGAAACTAAAAGAGAGCTTTATGTCATATAAAAAGTATTGATTTATATCATGTAGTGGAGAGTAGTAGCAAACTACTAAGGACGCCTTAATCTTGCATTCAGGTTCATGGAAATTTATTGTGAAATATTCAACATGCAACACTTACTAGGTCGTTTATTAGCAGGTAAATAAAGAAGCAGCTAAAAAATTCTTATACAGTTATTTGAAGCGATCATAAATTGGTATTGTGCAAAATCCAAGTAAAAACATATACCTGTGATAACAAAACTCCAAAATGTACCACAAAGATAAAAATCGAAAACTTACAGGATGACTTCCCCACATACCTATTCCAAAAAAGAATGACCGAAAAGAGCCAGTGTAAGACCAATAATGATATATGTCTTAAAAACATTCCATAAAGGTATTAATCTGCTAATTCTTCTTCTTCTTTAAGTGCCATCTTCGTTCCGAAGGTTGGCGATCATCAGGGCTATACGTATTTTTGAAACTGCAGACCGAAACAATTCGTTGTTGCTACAGCTATACCATTCCCGTAGATTCTTTAGCCAGGAGTTTCGTCTTCTTCCTATGGACCTTTTTCCTGCTATTTTCCCTTGCATAATTATTCGAAGCAGTTCATATATTTCGACTCTTTTAATGTGTCCCAAGTATTGCAGTTTTTGACCGTAAATATGACTTCCTTTTCTTTATTCATTCTTCTCAAGACCTCGACATTTGTGACTCTCTCGGTCCATGATATTCTCACACGATTCTGCGATACATCCACAGTTCAAATGTCCCTAATTTTTTGGTATCAATCTTTTTCAACGTCCATGACCCCATTCCGTAGAACATCACAGAAGGTACGTAACATCTCATCAGGCGAAGTTTCATTTCAAAGCTGAAATCTCTTCCGCAGAACACTCTCTTCATTTTAGTGAATATGGATCTGGCTTTTTCTATTCTCATTTTGATTTCTGCTGAGCTATCGTTGTCTTCATTTAAAAAAATGCCTAAATATTTGTATTTGCTAACTCGATCGATAATTTCATTGTGTAAATATAAATTTTGAACATTTTGTGTTGATTTCGCTGCAGTCTGCTATCTTATTCGCCAATGACTGTAGCTCTTCAAGTGTTTCTGCGATCAGAATGGTGTCGTCGGCAAATGTCGGATTGTTTAATCTAACACCATTTATTTTAATACCTACGGATTGCTCAGAGAGTGTTCTATTCATTACGTCTTCGGAATAGAGATTAAACAGGGTTGGTGACAGTATACACCCTTGTCTCACACCTCGCTTTATTTCAATTTCTTCAGTGGTATTATTCTCTACTCTCACTACTGCTTTCTTATTGTAGTAAATATTTGCTATTAGTCGGATGTCTCGTTTATCTACATTCTTTTCTGTCAGGAGTCTGATTAGGTGATCATTCCGCACTTTATCAAAGGCCTTGTTGTAATCTGTCAATAAACAGATGCCAATAAACAAGCAGAATTGCTTATAACCATGAAGAAAAAAAAGAAGAAGAAGTTATTTAAAGATTCTAAATGGTATATGAGGAATAGCTGATGGCAAATCCTTTTGAAGACGTACAGCTGATTTTGCCTTTTGTTTACACACTCACAAAAAGGAAAAAAATCATTTTTGACCTATAAATCCATTCTTATATTTGCCAGTTTCTAAATTATAAAGGATTGACTAAAATAATTTCAAAAAACCCTTATTTTTTTATTTTTAAAGTAATTTATAAATATTAATAACTTTGTGTTTTGCATACCGACATATACCTAATATAACTACTTATGGCAATTAACAAGCTATTCAAGTGTGCTAAATCTCAGCTAGATAGACTAAATAGTTTGTAAGTTTTTCTATTGGTGAAAAAACACAATCTTAAAAAAAGAACCTTCTATGATCAACCGGGACAAGGATAGCAAGTTTTTTCTTTAAATCATATTTCCATTGTTTATTAATATCAAGAGCTGAAAATTGAACGGACTATAAACGAAGATAGAATCTGATGATCCATTTTATAAATGGCATATACCGAGAAGGATTAAAAAGGTATTACCTGTTAAAGTGATAGTACTTGTAAAATACCGTCTGTCCAAGCTCCGTTTGGAGCACACCAACAAAATTTGCAATATTTCAGCTTTTATGGCACGCAGAAGCTTGATTTTTATGCGGTAACTCGATAAATAATAGAACAGTGCTACTTTCATCATCCAAATAAATCGAAAAACCCGGAAAAGTCAATTGGTGGAATTTTTCCGTAAAAATTTGAATTTTATTATGATTTCGTAAAAAATATTCAAAATTTATTTTAAAACATCGATCTAGTCTGAATGCTCTTGCTTCAGACTTGTTCAGAATGTTGTGCCCACAAAGTTAAACAAACAAATACCCTCGAAAAACTGTCTATTCGCAACAACCTTGAAATATACCCATCTTTATTGCGTTGTAGAAAATTGAATACCTGACTTGCAATATTCTTTATAAGAACCTCTTTTTCAACCGGAATATTAGGGGACTTGGATGTAAACAAATCGTCTTCAACGACAAAAACAACTATATTTTACCTATATTGTCAAAAAAAACTTGAAATATTTTAATGTAAACAAAGACAAAAAATATTCTCAGCGTTATTACGTATTTAAGACTCTCAACTTAAAATGTCATAATATATTGATCGTTTTAAAAATTCCTTTATAAAAAACAACGCATAAAAAAAAGTTTTATACAGAATTTATACTATTATATAGATATTAAATATAAAACGCTACACGTTTGTAATACTTTTTATTATTATTATTTTGTCTTTTTATTGTATGCCATACGATAATAAATAAAATTAATATATTAATAAAATTAAGTATTGCTCATGTCCTGCAGTTGCAGTTCAAACCAGTCGGTGTGTTTGGTTTCGAAGGATACCAGGCAGGAGGTTCTACAGGAACGCAACTAAGAAAATATTTTCTGTATTTTAACCGCAGGTCGTCGTGTGAATGATTTTCCGCATCAAACATCACGTAGCTGTCGCAGATGACTGTCTAGAGCTTATAAATGAAGTGGAAATACATGAGAGTGTATTTGGACTACCTTGTTTCAGTATTGTTCACGTCCTTCGGTTGCAGTTTAAAATAGTCGTTGTGTTTGGTTTTGAAGGATACCAAGCTGGAAGATCCACGGGAACGTTACAGAGAAAATATTTTCTGGATTTTAACCGTAGGTCGTCGAGTGAGTGATCTTCAGCACGAAACATGGCATGTCTGTCGGTAAATGACTGTCTAAAGCTCATTGATGTAATGGAAATGCATGAGAGTGTATTTAGACTTCCTCTTACAGTGAAGTAGTTAGAATCTATCAGAAATCATTTTAAAAGCAATAATAAATGGGATATATATACCTGGACGTTAGATATCATGAAATAGAAACAGAGCATAGTCTGCAACCATTTGTATGGAAACTACACCACTTTTTTTAGACAGTTAACGCTAATTCTCATTTATGAAAACGCACTAGCAGAAGATATAACAAATTGTTTAAAGAGCAAAATATTTTCCACTCAGTAAATTCTATTTAAATATTATTTTAGCTAAGTCTGTACGATTGAACAAATCATATCTCTGAGTGTATTTTATGTGTAGGTTATCTCAGAGATTCTGGCTGGATTCTGAAGAGAGAGGAACGTCGGTGATTCTTACTTTCTAATTCAAAGCACGTTCCTTTAATACCATCACACATCCATACTCAGCCATGCTTAACTGCTAAAATTTGTCGGACTCTATTGTTACCATATACTTTTGTTTCTTTACACAATCCCAACGAGTGGTGATTGTAAATTCGCGTTATTTGCTTAAAACGGTTTTAGATGCTAATTCTGTCGGATATTAGGGGTTAATTTTATCGTATAAAGGAGGTAAAAGCGTAAGATATTTTTAAATGATTGTTTTATCTAAAGAGGCGGTTTAGAAAACTTTTAAATGTTATTACAATTTAATTTTTTTGAAGTTTTAGATTTAACTTTAGTTACAATTATATAAGAAACATGATTATGCTACTATCATTAATATTTATTGTACTATCATTATGATTATTTTCAAAAAATTGTACTAAAATGCTTCAAAAATAGTTTTTCTTTCATTTTAAAACGCAATATATCTAATAGATGGCGTCATACTATAACAAACAAAAGAAGCTATAGGATTTACAAAAGAAATAATAGTGTTGATAGATTGGGCAACAGAAATACCATCACCAAAGTCCAGCAGTGTCAGTTGCGGTAAGTAGTTACGTAGGTAACCGCTGAGCAACTGCGTCCTTGTTTGAGTCCTTTACTGATAGTGAACCCTTAGATACCTGCTGACCTTTCTTTATTTTACTTGTGTTGTTCTTGTAGAGATCTTGGACAGCCTTGATTAAGGTTACACTAATATTTGTTTTCTCGAGAGCTTCCCAGAGTTTTGTTGAGGCATACTATCATAAGCTTTTTTAAGGTCCATGTATTGGTTGATTTCGTGCTATTTTTTTCGATTAGCTGGACAACAATAAACAGATGGTCAATAGTTGATTAACCTGCTCTAAAACTTGCCTATTCTTTGGCCTCCATATCACAGAATTCATCTTCTATTCTCTTTTTATTAGTTTCCCGTAGATGGTGCTAAGTACTGCGATTCTTCAATAATTGTCACATATATTTGTACTTCTCTTCTTATGTATTGTCGTGATAAACGATGTCCCCAATCCTAATTGGGGAAGCTATTGTATGTACTTGCACCTCTGATTGTGTTTGAGGTGTCCTGCCCTCTCTTCCGCCAGTAGATTTGCTAAGTGTTCGTCCCATTTATCTAGGCTGATCGGTTAGATGATGTATTTAGTCTTCTCTTATCTTTGTCTTTCTGATATCCCTTAAGTAAGTGTTTATTCTGGAGCAATTTCTTTCCCAGCTTTCGTTTTTCTTCTTACTTATCGCACCTCGTACGTTTCTTTGGGCTGTTCGCTATTCGTTTTTACTTTGATCAGTATTTATATTTAAGTGTTTATGGTATTTATCTCGTTTAATCTTTATTTTTTCTTTAATTTCTTTATCCCACCAATATGATTTCCTTTATTTGGTCTCTTAATATTTACCCAGGGCTTCTTCTGCTACACTTTTGAGACATAGCTTTATGTAATTGTAATGGTGCTCAGCACTATCAAAGTTTTCTTGTAAGAGCTTTTCATCGAGTCGCTTTTTGTACAGTGCTTTTGTGCGTTCATGGTTGAGGCTATCCAAGTTGTATTTGGTTTTTCTTTTTGCTCTTGTTGTCGTATGGGCATTATTTTAGCCTTCACTAGGTAGTGATCGCTTGTTGAACCCAAGTGAATTTATGTATTTCTCGGTGCTGGAAAAAGCCGTTTTCCAGCTCCGGCATTCTCAGATTGTTTTGTTTACATATGCTGATAAGCCTATCTCCATTGTCATTTCTAGTATCTTCTCCGAATTGACCAAATATTTTATGTTTAAATTGTTTGCCCGTTCTCGCATTAAGGTCTCCTAATAGGAGTATATCTCTTGATGTTCCTATTTTTGATATTTCGTAAGATAGTTGCTCAAAGAACTCTTCTTTTTTATCTTTTCATAAAGAGTTCTCGTTTAC
Organism: Diabrotica balteata; assembly: GCA_918026665.1. Classification (NCBI taxonomy): domain Eukaryota; kingdom Metazoa; phylum Arthropoda; class Insecta; order Coleoptera; family Chrysomelidae; genus Diabrotica; species Diabrotica balteata. The sequence goes on from OU898280.1 coordinate 158,430,513, forward strand.
TACATAGATGCCAAGAATGATGACTTACTACCATGCAGGGTCAAAATAAGTTTGATGATGCGCTGATTCACTGCTTTCCAGGATGTTATGCACCTTCTAACTCTTTTCTTAAAACTATGGCCACTCCTTGCTGAGCTCTTTTATCTCTTTGTATTCCTGAAAAAAAGTGGTCGTATTCTCCTAGGTTTTCTGAGCTTTGCCCTTTCTTTTTAGTCTCGGTAAGTACTAAAATACCCATTTTTGATTTATTGGCTTCCGAAATTACATTGTTGAGTTGGAGAGCCCTTGAACGTTTCAAGTACCAATATTTATAGTCCATTGTCTAAACCTAAGTCATCTTCATTTGTTCAATTGTTTCTGAAGCCTGTTACTGAAAGTTTTAACCTTTAAAATTTTTAACAAGTATCGAGAGGTTAACACGATGTCTCTACCCCATTCTGGAAGACCGTAGCTTTGATTTCGGGGTACCGCTCTTAGACTGGTTGCCTTCTCTACGGCTCAAAGGGACCTGTCTTCCCTTTATTTGTTTTATTTCATCCCCTAAAGGTTGGGTTGCTCCGTTGTGGTCTTCAACTGTTACCCTGGTCAAGGGACCCTTAGCAGGTACTAGTTTCCTTGGTCAGGAAACACCTGGAATCTGCATATGGCAGGGATCGATTCACTTTACCTAATGGGACTATCCGAAAAGGAGTTCCTACCCGCTACCTACCATATTAATCAATGGAGTCTAAACAACATGAAATATACCGACGACGCAGTAGTTTTTGCAATTAGATTGTGTGGTTTACAAAAGCAACAATTAAAAACTGTCCAGCTAAAATTAATTCGCTTTACTAAATGACCTATACTCCTTTAAAAAACCTTTAACGGTATTTTGAAAAATTAAATTGTGAATAAGTTTTTTACGATTACTTTCCTTTATGCGTGTTTTTTGTACCAATCGTCTAAGGTATATTATTTATGAAGTTTAAAGAAAACAAACAGACCATATAGTAAATAGGAAAATCACGGGCATTTTGCCATTTTATGGAAATCACTAAAATAAGTTTTAAGATATGTCGAAATAAACTTAAAATATATTATTGTCTAAACTTTTTATTTTATGAGCAACTATTCTTTTACAAAATATTACAAGGTTAATTCGAAATGCAAAGGGCCAGTTATATATTATACACCTAAATAAAAATTAGACTTAAATTTTACATGTAGAATAAAAAAAATTATTACAAATGCTTTATGAAAGGTATATAATTAAAACACCCAATCGAGCTATACCACAATCACAAAACGTTTTTGGAATCTATATTCCATCATCAGTGTGTCTAGGTGTACATGTTTTTAGCCACTAAATATTTGGGTAAAAACCCGTTAAATGTTATTAGTTTAAATTTAGGTTATATTATTCGATCTAATATGTTATGATGTTAAAGTTAGTGGAATTGATGACACGTAACCTTAGCTAAAACAAAAAATAAACAGAAAACTGCAAAGAGAAACAAATGAACAAATAAAAATTCAACTGATTCTAACGAAGAAGACTTTGAGGAACAAGACGTTATCCAGTTTGATGTAGACAGTGAGCCTGATTAGTTGTTAGACCCAGAATCTTCTGACTCTGCTGATGCTGAATGTATGTTTTGCCAAGTATTTTTTCTAAGAATAACAGTGGAGAAAACTGGTTTAAGTACATAAGGTGTGGGCTCTGGGCTCATTATTATTGTGCTGGTCCAGAGTTTGATACATAGATATGTGACTTCTGTAAGTGAATTAAGCTACTTATTTCATTTTTCACAATTTTCTTTCACAATTTATTTGATGTCATATATATTTGTCTATTTTTGTTATTGATATGTTGGTTTATGCTTGTATTCCATATATGAGTACCTATTCCATATTTGATTACTAATTTGTGATTTTTTTTGTGTTCGGTTTTATTTTTTTAATTAAGATATTTAATAGAAAGCTGTTAATGACTACATAAAAATCTATGACTGATTTCTAATAACATTAAAGTGTTTTCGTTTCTATAAAGGTATTTTTTAATATCTTCAGAACAAAATGGCATTCCTTAATTGGTGACTTTAAGTGCAGCTGCTACGTTGTACAACAAAATTAAAATATTATCAATATTTTTAATTAAAATTGAAAAAAAAAACCAAAAAACCACAAATAGACAGTTCCTAATTAAAAATATTTTGTAATGTAATAAAGTTTTTTTAATTCAAAGTACTCGATTAAATTTCAAAAGAGTTCTTGTGCTTGTGAGGTAAGAGTTATAAGGTTTTTCCACGGTAACTGGTAGGAAAACAATTGCTGTAGCTGGCTGTATACCACGTAGGACAAAAAAGAGGTTAGTCTTCGTAAATGGGTATATTTATATTAAAATGGGTTTATCTTTAGTTTCATGCGTGAAAGACAATCTTATGCAATTTACTATTTTAATGAGAAATAAGCCACAATCTATGTTGAGAATTAAATTTGTTGACTGATTAAAATGGTAGTTGAATCCATGCTGTCTAACATCTGGGAAAACAGTTTTGAGAGTTTGAATAACAGCATCTCCAAAATCAAGCGTCACTATTGTTGGTTTCCATCCGCCCAGTTTTTTTGTCAGTCTTGTAAACAGCGTTATATACGTTTTCATGTTGTTGTTTAGTACAATCGCATACAACACAGGAACAATTCTTGTTTCGTCGTCAGTGCTGACCATATCATCATGCATGGTATATATTTGTGTAAACTGTTTGAAGGAGCTCTTTAATGTACCGTCGACAAAAAAATCTGTTTTTGTTGCTAACGTTTCCTTTGTTTTCATTTGAAAAATATAAAATTCTTTCTCCTTCTTCAGTGTCGTCAAAACACAAAAAACTCTGACCATTTTCTAATGTCAACATTTCCGATATAGAAGACGCTTTTTCCTTTATTTTTTCTTTTTTAATGACCTAATAACAACAAACGCGGCACCAACCATAAGCAGCTCCTGAGACATTTTTCACAAATCAATGGAGCGGCTGGAGCATGCGTTCATACGCGGTGATTTCTAATTTCAACGAATGTTCTGAGCGCGAATGGTTTGAGTACGCAAGCATATGCGTGGCTTCTCACCGCATGCGTGTGCTAGTCTGTACGCGCCTTAATGAGAATACACCTTTTTCGGGTAAAGAACCATGGGCTCATTGGTCGGACAACCGTATGTCTCATTTTTTTCATTAGGGACACCACCCGTGCGAAGCCAGAGCGTGCAGCCAATCATTAATAACGTAATTGTAAAATAAAATGATGCGTTGATATTGTACAAATGTTTATTTGAATTTATTAACTTAAATATCTTTTTTAAAACAGAAAGTAAATTTTGAATTTTTAGAAAAGCTTAAATTAGATAGGCTAAAATCAGACATTCAAAAATTGTAATATTTTACGTAGGTGCCCCGTATTGAGGCGTCGCGGCAGTCTGCTCTGATACAAAGAAAGAAAACTTCCACTTTATGATATGTATCGAATCAAGTGTTTTTTACGTTTATTTATGGAAATTGTTCTTGCCGGATAAGGAGCTAACGTATGTTTCAGGGGATGGCAAAAAACATCTTTCGAAAATTGAAACGCCGCCTGATGAACAAACAAATTTATTCTCTTCATAAACATAAATTTCAGGAAGGTTTACGACTGAGTCTGTTACGTCGTAAATTTTTGTATAGTGCACAATAGGAGGAATTCAAGATCGAATAAAGAAATTTGTAGCTTTAGGGTGAATTAAAATTTTGTTTATATATTCTATAAAATAAAAGTATAAATGCAGATTAGCAGAAATAGCCAAAAGTTGTTGTCTACCAAATTAGTTATAAGTATTGGTGAATGTTTTCATATGCCCAGGTGTTTTATCTCAAACATTATGGCGGTGAGATGAGTAAAAAATCGACTTATTAAATTACTAGCAAAGTTTGATCTCAAATATTTTTTTTATTTATGGCCCAATTTTGATCTTGTATGCAATATTGGATTATTCCCTATTATTTTTACATATTTTTATTTTACCATTTGTTTCAAAATTATGAATGATCGTAACTACTATTTTAATGGGAATAAGCAACAATTAAAGTTTAAAATGTTTGTTTGTTGACGTCTCAATGTCCACTTCGGAAATCTTTAAAAATTTCCACTTTAAGATACCACAAGAAAATCGCTTTAAAAAAATATGAATTATGGAATAATTCCATATGTATTGAACCCGAGGTTGCAGATTTGAACTAAATTTAGAAGAAGAGACTATTAAGAGTTGTAAGACTCTTAAGTATTTAGGGTCAATGATTAGCCGAGATGGTACTTGTATGAAAGATATAGAAATGAAAATAGCACGGGGAAAATAAGCCACAAGATCACTTCATGGAACAACACTCTAACCAAAGAAAACAAAAAGAGGATCTTTCAAAGCATAGTGATGAATATTACCCTATATGGAGCGGAAGTATGGCCAATGACAATAACAGTACGAAATAAAATAAGAACAGTTGAACTGGACTTTATGAGAAGATGTCTACAAATCACAAGAGCGGATATAATTAAAACAGAGGAAATATGGAACAGAATGGAAGTAGAATGCTCAATTACAAAAAAAATGGAAAACAGAGCCCTGCAGTGGTACGGGCATGTACAAAGAATGCCAGAGCATAGGTGGCCGAAAAGAATATTAAACTGGGACCCGCCGGGAAGAAGACGAAGAGGAAGACCTGCTACAAGATGGAAAACATACGTCGGAAATGTTATGATAGATAGAGACCTCAGAGAAGGTGACTGGGAGAATAGAGTGCTGTGGAGGACGAAAACGGCAAACTCATAATGGGAAAAGCCGAAGAAGAAGAAGAAGTAAAATAAGCATTGACTCTGAAACGTTCATTTTTATTTTGAAGAGCAACTCTTCAGGCCAGACTTTATCAAAAGCCTGACTGATGCCAAGAAAGAGTGCAGAGTACCATTTTTTTAACAATAGTTTTATTTACTATATCAACGACTCTATTTACTTGTTATGTTGTTCAATGCTTCTGTCTAAAACCAAATTGATGATCCGGAAAAAAATTTTATCAGTTCATCATCATATAACGGGGGTCCTACGGCGATTGCCGCTTCCCGCATTTCAGCCTCCATCTTTTCCTATCTCTCTAATCTCCCTCTTCTAAGCCTCTAGATTGCATTGTTTTTGTAATTTCTCTTCTCCAGGAATTTGGTGGTCTTCCCCTTTTCCTTCTTTCTGGCGGAACATACATTAAGGCTTTCTTTGGCCACCGCTCCTCCTCCATTCTCATCACGTGACCATACCATTGTAATTGCCTTCCTTGTATTCTATCTGAAAGAGTCTCTCTAATTCCTGTATGGTTTCGTATTTCCTCATTCCTGATTCTTTCCATTCTCGATACTCGACGTGACCTTCTAAGATAATCCATTTCCACAACGTCTACTTTATCTCGTTCATTCTTTGTCATCGTCCAACATTCGGCACCATATGTGGTAATCGGTTCTACAATTGTTCTGTTTACCCGAAGTTTGGTATGCATCTTTATTTTATTAGACCACAGTAATGAATTCAGTATTCGGATGCATTTTTTCCCTTGGCTTATTCGGTTTTGTACATCTATCTTAACTCTGCCATCTGCTGATATGATGCTTCCTAGATATTTATACTGGTTGCAACCTTTTATGACTGCGTTTTCAAGCCTCAGATCTGTGGTATTTCCTCCAATTTTTAAATAATCTGTTTTGCTTATGTTTACAGTAAGCCCCCATTTGGCATATTCCTCAAATAATTTTTGTTTCATATAATTTATATCTTCCTCATCGGTTGCAACCACCACCTGATCATCTGCAAACAACAATGTATACAGAGTTTCTTGTCCCACTTCTCCAATTCTCCAATTTCTCCAATTCCTCAATGCTTCTTGGACGTATATTTTAAAGAGTGTCGGGGACAAACAGCATCCTTGCTTTAGGTCTTTAGTGACTTTAAATTCATTTGAGGTTCTGGTTCCAATTTTTACACAACTAACTGCATTTTCGTACAATTTATATATCGCTCGGATATACGTCGAATCCAATCCGGACCTTTTGAGGGCCTCAAACATTTTCTTTAACGGGACACTATCATATGCTTTCTCAAGGTCTATAAATACCAAATGGGTCTCTCTACTTCTTTCGACACGCTTTTCAATTATTTGTCGTAGGATAAATATATTATCAAGGCAGGATCTCCCGGTACGAAAGCCGCTTTGTTCTTCAATATCTTGTATCTGTCTTTCAACCCTCTTCTTTAATATTCTGCCGTACAACCGGCCCACAGAGCTCGTCACACTAATACCTCTATAATTGGAATAGTCTCTTTTATTCCCTTTTATTTATCAGTTGTAGTTATTATCTTCATATATCTTGTAGCTGTTAGCTTCTAAAATAGTTTATTAATTGTTACCGGCTAATGTGACGATAAGAGGAATGTTCGTGAGATGGTTTACCAGCTTTATAAATCATTATTATATCATTATTATATCAGCAATTTTCCATTGAATTTTGCTCTAATAATGTGCCTCTAATAATAAATTTTACTTATTTTTAAAACGATGAATGTTCTTATATATTATTGAATAAATGTTTGGTTTATTAGAGTACAAAAATCTAATACACAATGTATAAAAAAAGATTATTTGAAGTTTGTGTATACCCTACATATTTTAAGTAACTTTAACTCCAGACTTTTGAGCTGGAATTAAAATATTCTAATTTGCTGTTGGCGCAAAACACAACTGTATATTATTTTGTAAAGCAAATATGTATATAGTTAGTTAAATTAGTATGTTTGGTTAAAATCCCCAGTTAAAGCCGATCCAAAATCCAGGGAGAAAATAATCAGGCACATTTGCATCAGAAATACCTCAAACTGAGAGAAGTCTTAGTCCGGGGATACCAGCCATCGCTCGACGAAAATAAGCAACATTGTTAGAAACCGGGAGAGGAGAAAGGTTAAATAAAGTTTACTCATTTGTAAATGTGTATAACTAGTTTGCATTGTTACATGTCTTGTATAATCCCTATTTGTAGCCTTATCACGTCCCCCAAGCCGAGGAGTCTTATTGTTCTATCCGCTAGCAGTCTTGTTTGCTTTAATATATTATTAGAAAAAGTTGCCGCAGAATTGGATTAGGATTCAGTTCCTTACCCTAATCAGATATAACAATTTAGTTGTTGTCAAGTGTCTGCCTGGTTCACAGTTAACTCATGTAAGAATTGTTTTCGAAAAGTAGGTTAATTCCGGGAGGGTTATTAAATTGCGAAACAGGAAATGGATATGTCAACGTATATTTTGGTCATCAGGATTTCCCGATTTTAATTTTGTTTACATATTTAAAACCCATTTAAACCTTAACAAGGTTTTTGTTTACTTAAATTTTCACTATATCTGACTTCACTTTGAACAATGATGTTTATTTTCGAATATTTGTTATGTAGAAATCAGATCTATTCTGTGGCATTACTAATACAAAGTCAATTTAGAAAAGCACTGTCAGCTACCACTGATGGTGACGTGGATAATGGACTTCAGTTTAAAGAGTATTATGGTCAAGTCTCGTTTTTATGAAAAACCTTTTATGTAGTATGTACTTTTATGTTAATAATTAATACAGTAGTTAAGCCATCATTTTAAAGAATCCCGCACAAATCAGAAGTGGAATACGCAAAGAAACGATATGCAAGCAGAAGACAATGCCAATATACCGGTTAGCGAAGCCGTCGCTACACTACCATTACACGAACAAATTACCATGGAAGATATGATTCAATCTACAGTAAGGGCCCTATTAATATATCAAGAGAAGTCGACAACACCGAGTACAAAATCACGAGAAAAAGAGCGGCCCTTTCTTCTTCTTCAAGTTCCACTCCTATCGGAGATTGGAAATCATTCTGGCAATTATAATTTTATTGGTTACTCGCCTAAATAGTTCAATTGAACTGCATCCAAACCATTCACGGAGATTGCGTAGCCACGAGATTTTACGTTTTCCTACGCTTCTTCTACCTTTGATTTTGCCCTGCATTATATTCCTTAGTAGTTCGTACTTTTCACCTCTCATTATGTGCCCCAAGTATTCCAATTTCCTGATTTTTATGGAATTTAAAACTTCGCATTGTTTTCCTAGTTGTTCGAGAACTTGTTCGTTTGTTTTGCGAACCATCCATGATATTTTTAAAATACGTCGGTAACACCACATTTCGAATGCTTCTAGGTTTTTAATGTAGGATTTTTTAAGTGTCCAAGCTTCAACTCCATACAAAAGGGTAGAGAAAATATAACATCAAACCATTCTTATCGGGAGCGATATATTGATATCGCGATTACAAAAAAGTTTTCTCATTCTATTAAAAGTTGACCGCGCAATTTCAATGCGGCATCTTATTTCTTTTGTTTGATCAGTATCTTCTGTGATCCATACTCCAAGGTATTTGTACGAAGATATTTGTTCAATTTCTGTATTATCTAGTACTAGCTTAACTTTGATTTTTTGTGCTTTTGTAAATACCATGAACTTGATTTTCTTGAAATTGATTTTTTGTCCATAATCGTTGCAATATATATTTAGTTGTTCAGCAAGGTGTTGCAGTTCTTCTAGTGTTCCTGTCAGAAGGACGGTGTCGTCAGCATATCTTATGTTATTAAGTGGCTCACCGTTTATTATAAGACCCTCACTGATCTCGGCAAGCGCTAATTCTGAGATGGCTTCCCTGTATAAATTGAATAACAAGGGTGATAAAATACACCCTTGGCGGACCCCACGGCGAATCTGGATATCTTTGGTCAGTTCGTTTTCAACTTTCACTTTTGCTGTTTGATTCCAATAGAGGTTACAGATGATTCTAATGTCTCTACTGTCTATGTTTTTATTTAATAAAATTTCTTTAAGTCGATTATGCTGCACTCTGTCAAATGCCTTCTCAAAATCAATGAAACAGGCATATACTTCCTGATTAATATCTAAGCATCTCTGTGAAAGAACACTTACTGCAAACAGTGCATCGCGTGTTCCCAGTCCTTTCCTAAATTCCATTTGTGTATTAGCCAGCGGCCCTTTAGCAACAAGGAAATAGCAAACCTCTTACCCGAGTTTTCTGGTCAGACAATATGCTATAGCTAGAAAGACTTAATGCATTATAAATTATGTATAATTTGCCTGATAATATTATGCAAATTATAGCAATGGGAAAACTGACTGGCCATGCAAAAAGCTGGTTCAATTTCAAAGTTGACTACATTATGATGAATTGGGAAACCCTAAAAGTTGAAATGATAAAGATGTTCTCTAACCAGGCAGACATTGTGACGTTATGCAGAAACTTTGAGAAGAGAAGGTGAAAAGCAGACGAGAAGTTCACCAACTATTATCAAGAGAAAGTTACATTATTAGTGCAGGAGTCATTGAAGGTGAAATAATTCAATATATTATTGATGGTTTTGACAATTCGACACTTTAGAGTCAAGCTACAATGATGTTGCATGAAATTAGAACTGTTGAGGATCTATTTAGCAGAATGTCCAATGTGGTCAAAAAACTGTCCCACAAATGAATCATAATTGATTTCCAAATAATGCAGCTGGTATTTATAGTCAAAAAGGTTCCACACCAGCAGTTCAACGCTCTGGAATCAGCTGCTTCAATTGTTATCAAGATGTTCAAGTTAAGTGAGTGTACCAAGCCACGTAGGGAACGAGGTTTATGCTCGAAATGTGGAAAGATGGGTCATAAACTTAGAGACTGCAAAGAACGAGCTCAACCAGATAGTACAACCAATGTTGTCCAAGAAGTAGGAGTATAACCGGATATGGTAAACATAGAATACTCAGTGAAAGTAGAAAATGATGTATCTAGTTTTAATATTACTGCTCTAATAGACAGTGGATCACCTATTAGCATTATTAAACTTACATATGTTTCACACAATTTAATTATAACCACAGTGGAAAATAATCAGTTCACATAGATTAATGCGACTCCTTTGGAGATGGTAGGTACATTTCAAAAAGATATACGTTTTAATAATATTATGGTAAATTTAAAGTTTTAAGTTGTACCAAACAATTCAATATCATATGCTGCTATAGTAGGTAGGGATTTTATTGCACAACCAAGTATTCAAATAACTTTTGAATACTTGAAGTGTACTTACACTGTATTATGAGGTGTAGAAGGTTATACCTCTAGTTCAGGAAATGAAGCTCGAAAAAAGTTAAAATCTCGCAATTTTTTCGTCCTGCATGGATTGAGTTGAAATTTTAAAAGAAGGTAGATGATAGCCCAAGGATCAAAATCTATATCGAACCGAAGTGCGCTGAAGGGTTTTAGGGGTGAAAACTACCCCTAATTGTCAAAAATTATAAAATAACATATTAAACCTGAATATGGGTAAGATTTTGTTTGAATTAGTGAAATAATGATTATTTTATACTTTTGAATAGAGTTCCATCATATTTTAACCCTTAAAAAGCAACCCTTGTTAGAGATTAATGTAAAAAAATTACTAATTCTAAAAAATCTGTGAATTAAATCGTTTTGGAACCCTTGGTTTTTAAATGTGGTGAGTTTAAAGGACTCGAAAAAGATAGTGTTTAATCGTAAATCGATGCTTTAAACGGCTATATCTCGCCAAATATACATTGTACAACACATCTTAATAAAGGAAAATTTGATTCATTAAAAAAGATATAATTTAGTACATTTTTATTTTTTTCATATATTCAGTATTTTCGGGGATATTTAAAAAAGAAGGGTAAAAAATATGAAATTATAAATCATTTCTCGCTTTAAGCTGTACTTTTTCTAAAACTAAGCATTTTAAATGGGTCAAACTTCTTGGACGTATTTACAATATATGTACAAAGAGAATTGCAGAAAGGTGAAGATCGATTTTAATTATGGGGCTAGTTAGGGGGTTGTTTTTATCGATTTTTTCGTAAAAAAATGAGGTATTGACCTTATTTTCATCATAACTTACTCAATTTTTGAGCTAGAGTCTTTTTTTATGATAGGTCTATTTATTCTCTTTAAAAAAGGTTCTATGAGTTTTCTTCCAAAAATGCATCATTTTCCCGATATTTGACATTGAATCTTTCAAATTTGGCATTTGAAGAAAACCGGTGAACATTGATAGGCCGTATTTCGGTTCCTATTGTATCGAAAAACATTTTAAAAAATGAATTGTATGTGTCTTTTTAAAAGCTACAAATTTGTTCTCTACAATTTTTTTGATAAAATGCACCATTTTCGAGTTATTCGCGAAAAATCGATTAAAAACGTCGATTTTTTCGTCTAAAAGTTGTTACTTTCAATCGCGAATAACTTGAAAAATATCAGTTTTACAAAAAAAATGTATAAAACATTTTTTGTTTAGAATCACTTTTTTAATCGAAACCTGTAGTTAAAACTTAAAAAAAATTTTACCCCTGAGATGGGGTGGCAACCACCCCCAAGGCTTTGGCGCTCTTTGGTTCGATATAGATTTTGATGTTTAGGCTATTACCTACCTTATGTTAAAATTTTAAGTCAATCCACGCAGGACGAAAAAATTGCGAGGTGAAATACTTCATTTCCTGGACTACTCTCTGGATGTCTCATTACATCACGGAAATATTGTAACTTTCGAATTTTTATCGTTTTTTGTTATTTCTGTGCTTTTTTTCATTCGATGTAAAACTATTTCATTTCTTATTCGATCAATCCAACTCATCCGCAATACTCGTCGATAAAACCACATCTCAAAGGCCTCTAATTTTTTCATTAATGTCTCTGTAAGGATCCAGCTCTCCATACCATACAGCAATGTGGAGAATTAATCTGATCTTATACTACCAAAATGATGTTACTTATATTCTTGTGTACTTATGCAAACTGTAATTTTGTTTCTTATATTGTTGTATACTTATGTTTTATTGCAGTTAGTTATGTAATGTAGAGATAGGAGTATCGGGACGATTCGATTCTCTGGTCATGATGGTCGACTGTAGAAGTCAGATCTAATCTGTGGTATTGCTAAAACAAGGCCACTTTAAAACAGAAGAACTATCAGCTGTCATTGATGGTGCCGTGGATGAGAGACTTCAGTTTAGAGAGTTTTATGGTTTCAGTAAGTCTGGAGTAAGTGACGTTTTTATGAAAAACCTTTTATATAGAATGTACTTTCATATAGGTAAAGAATAAATACAGAAGTTAGGCTATCTTATTATTTTATTTTAAGAAATTTCCCACAGCTAAAAAGGAAAGTAAATAAACAATCAAGCTTTCACATGTTCAATTTTTAATATATTTAATGGAGTTTTATTGTATATTGATGCCTTGAACTTAAAAAGTTAGTATTTAAATGTATAGGTATATGAAACAAGTATACTTCTTTTGTATCTTAATACAAGTAAAGTTCGGTGTAGAAAATGACTCGATGTTAAATTTTTACCCACAAACCTACCGTACATAGACTTGTAAAGTCGTATTTCTGTCCCCATACATTTCCGGTCCCTCTCTTCGTCTACGTTTTAAACTCTTCATCATCTTTATTCGCGTAATTTGCTCCTCTGAGAGATGTACTCCAAATTATCTGATGTTAAAGTAGCACTTGATTAAATACTCTTCTCTTTTGTTCCAGGTGAGTGTTAGCTGCTGTAACTGGAAACACCATGGCTCGCTCGTCGACCGACGAAGTGCTACGAAGATTTAATTATGACACTGCTACTACTGTATAAAGGGTGAATTTTAGTCGAGGTTTTTTATAAAGGCTGAGTTTTGCTTTTTGTTGGTAGGTTTTATTGTGAAAGTATAATAAAATTTTCCGAATATTTACATTTAGAATGAATCTTTTTAGATTTTCCGCTCAATATTTTATTCAAAAAGCAAATCGTTTACTTCAAAATATTGTATTTAACAATATCTATTAAGGTTTTATTTATTTAAAATAATTCCAATATTTCAGATAACTTTAACACTAAACTTCTGCAATATACCTCTTTAGATCGAACGCTGGGTAAAATAGAATTTGTAAAATTTAAGCTAGAGAAGAAGCTGGTCTTTATCATAAAAAAACTCCACATACTATAACCGATTCGTCGGGAAAAATGATAATAGACGAACACGAAATTCAAACAACCTGGTGTAATTATATAAGTGAACTGTATAATGATGATAGACCCGAAGAACCGGATACTTTAGTTGAAGGTGAAGGACCAGAAATACTAAAATCAGAAATACTACATGCTATAAAGTTAGCAAAGAAAAGAAAGCCGTTGGCCCTAATAACGTACCGACAGAGATGTTAAAGCTTATAAATGAGGACAACATTGGAATACTGGTCAAACTTTTCAATGATGTTTATTCGACTGGTGATATCCCTGAAGATTGATTAAAGTCCGAATTCATAACACTACCAAAAAAACAACGTCCAAAAAACTGTAGCGATTATAGAATGATAAGCGTTATGAGCCACACTTTGAAAATGTTTCTACGCATCATCCACAGTAGAATCAGAGATAAATGTGAAGAAAATCAGGATGAAACCCAATTTGGCTTCAGAAATGGACTGGGAACTCGGGATGCCCTCTTTGCACTAAATATATTACTGCAGAAATGTCGAGATCAAAGGAAAGACGTCTTTGCTGTATTTATTGACTATGAAAAGACCTCTGATCGAGTACAGCATCACAAATTAATTACAATATTAAAAGATAAAGGAGTTGATAGTCAAGACATACGATTCATAGAAAAGTTATACTGGCGTCAAACAGCGACAGCTTGCAGAAACAGAAAATCAACAGAAATATGTAAAATACAAAGAGGTGTCAGATAGGGTTGTATACTATCCCCACTGTTATTTAATTTATATTCAGATAGAATATTTAAAGAAGCGCTGCATAATTTGGAATGGGGCGTGAAAGTTAATGGAATTCTGATAAATACAATCAGATATGCAGATGATACAGTTATTTTAAGTGATGACATGAATGGATTACAATGTCTTTTAAATGCCATTGATACAGTGTGAAGAGAGTTTGGCCTAAACATAAACTGTTCAAAAACAAAACACATGGTGTTTAGCCGTTTAGCACATCAAGATGCACGATTATATGTTGATGGTCATATAATTCAAACAGTGTCCAGTTTTAAATATCTTGGTTGCCATATTACTGAACAACTAGCTCCAGATCAAGAGATAAAACGTAGAATCGAGATAGCCCGCACGACATTTTTAAAAATGAGGTCATTCTTCTGTAATGATAACTTGAAACTTCAACTTCGAAAGCGCATGGTTAAATGCTACATTTGGTCAGTCCTCTTATACGGTGTCGAAGCATGGACATTAAAAATATCTACCATTAATCGTCTGAAGGCCTTTGAAATGTGGCTACACAGACGTATACTAAAAATTCCATGGACGGCTATGCTGACAAATGTGGCAGTCCTTGAGAGAGCAAATGCTGCTCGCGAGCTGCTTGATAACATCAAATGTAGAAAGATGGCCTATTTTGGACACGTAGTAAGGGGAGACCGATATAATATCCTTCAACTTATGATGGGTATTATGATGGGTAAAATCGAAGGACGCAGAGGAATTGGTAGAAAGCAGGCCTCTTGGTTGAAGAATATCAGGGAGTGGACAGGAATAAAGAAAGCTGAGCAACTATTTAGAATAGCTCGAGACAGAGACAGTTTCGCCATGTTAATCTCCAACGTCAAGGGGACTTGATAGGGCACGTTAAGAAGAAGAAAATTTAAGCACCATCGCATTATGTTAATAGTTTTGGAGCCAATATAGCTGATATATTTTAATTCTAGATGATTACGGGGGTATATTGATCCATTTTCTTTTTATGCCCCACCCCCATGAAATATCAAGTAGATGGTCTGAACAAATGCTGTAAAGCCATTTTAATTTATACTTTATGTTCAATTATTTCTTATATTTAAAGATACTTATAGCTAGGCAATTAAAAAAACTTCTTCTTTGTCTTCTTTCTTCTTGTATGTAGGCTTTAAAGCCTGCTCTTCTTCAATATTGGCCTCCTTAATTGTTTAAATAGTCGCACCATCTTTTTCTTGATCGGCCAATACTTCTTTGTCCATTTGGTGAGTAATTCGTATCTATTATCCTGTCCTCTGTCATTCTACTAATGTGTGTTCAGTATTTAAATAGGGATAAGCGACAATTAAAGGTTAAAGTAGTTTATTGACGTTTTAATTTCCACTTTGGAAGTCGTTCTCAAAATAGAAACATTAGTAAATTCAATTTACTAATGTTTTCAATCTCAGTACTGGTAGCATAAGGGTTTTGTATATTATCATTTTGTTTTCTGCCTTTTTCTACCTTTTATGTGTTGACTAAGCCCAAAATATAACTTTTTTATTAGAATTATCACAAGTTTGATTTCTTTCGTTATGGAGTTCTATTGGCCATCAGAGAGCTAAAGTTTGTGAATTTGTCTACTACTTCAAGGCTAAAGTTAACAACAGCGAATTGATGACCGATATTTCTGACTTTGTCGTTGGGTATTGATGTCATCGTTATGTTTTTTCCTCATTTATGCAGGCCCATATTTTTTGAGGAATTTGATAAATTGGTTCGAGCTTGGGTGTTGTACGTTTACAGATCATCTGCATAAACCATACTTGGTAATAATCTGCTTTTTTTGTCGTCTCTAACTACCTTTTTCAGAACCATGTTGAAAAAAGACCTCCTAGTGCCTCCTTGTGGCAGTCCGATATGTGTTTCAAACGCTTTTGATTCTTCGCCTTGTATTTCTACTTTGCTAACAACTTTACGCATTGTAGCCCTTATCCTGTGTTGTTAGGTCATGAAAATGTAGAATTTTTCGGACATACTTTCATAAGCGGCGTTGTTACGTTTTGTTATGAAATATCATGACAGTTTGAATTTCTTGGAATCGTCATTGTAAGTGGGGGACACATGTTTATCTTTAACAGATCTAAAACACAAATTACTTCATTCGTCTTTAAAAACATTTTGAATAAAGTTCATAATCAATAAATATACTATAGAAACACAAGTTAATCATCACACAAACCGGGGTGACGTGAACTGATTAGCTGATACCAACATTATCTTTGAGTACAGACGAAAATGTTAGCGCCTGATTCTCTCCAAAGATAGCCAAGCATAACCATGTTGCATGGAAACTCAATATTAGAAGCTTAGAAGCTACAATACTGTGCTCAGAACGTATTATAGAACATAGTGGTATTATCTGAGAAGAAAACTGTTTATTCTATTATATACTATACATTATACACATTTGGAATTTTATTTACGGAACATAGGATTTTTAATACAATAACTAAGTTTCCCTGACATGCAATTAACCAGTGTAAATTTCGGTATAACGTCGCGATGTTTTATAACTAATTTATTTGTTCCTCTGGATTGCCTCTCCTCTGTGGTTTGTAGTAGCGTTTGTGGCACGCTGACAGTGTTGCTCCGTCTACCGATTTTTCCTGAAAGTCCGGTTTTGTGGAGATAATAAATAATGTTTTATTATAACATCCTCATTATTATAACATTCTAACATCAATTTTGTTTGTGTTCATTAAGTGTTATTTGAATGATCAAATTTATATTTATACAATTCAGAGGATCTGAGTTATTGTATTAGAAATCCTATGTTCCATAAAAATGTTTCCAAATCTGTATATTATATACTATACACTTTTATATACTAAAACTTTTTGTTCTAGCCACGCAGAAAATACTTTCTGTTCTATGTGTAGTTGTAGAGGTTTGCCAGGAGGTACTTTGCCCATATCTAGAATAAAGGTCTAGGAATATTTTCCCTAATTTTTGACATTTTTCTTTCATAAATACTTTATGATATCGATAAAAAAAGGCGTGTATATCATTATTATCATCTCTGTATCTATGGAAAACAAGTTATTTTTGTAAAAATGGACAATCAGAAATTATAGTTAATTAAAAAAAATAGGTCAACCTCAAAGAAAAACGATTGACAGATTTACATAAATCTTCTCTATAAAACCTTGTTCTAATTTAAAGATTTTAGAAATTTACCACTCTCCCTCTTTTAAACATCTTAGCCTCGAATAAGCGACTTCCAACTCTTCATTATTCGATCTGACTTTTTGTCGAAAATAAAGCTCCACTTCCGAAAGTTCGGCACCGTTCTTTCTTGGTTGGTTTTTTTGTAAAGTCTTGATACTTTTACAACAGAGACGGATTCTCTAGTTTCATAGGTATGAATATGCCGATTGCTTAATGAAATCATATTTGAAAGCTTATAAGTGATTTTATTAAAGGATACTGTTTCACATTTTGATATGTAAGGTAGTCCAGTATCTATTGCGGTACGCTAGCTAACAACCTGGCAAAACAGCATACTGTGCTCATCTTTCCTCACCTTATATGGTCAATGAAAGTAATATTAATTTACTATTGACTATAAAAATATTATTAATCTGTTATTGGCCGATTGTCCTGACAATTTCCCCACTACTTTGTGAGTAGAAACTCAAATGTATAAATACAGCTGATTTTAAGCCCAACTCTGTGTGTCTTTTCAAAGAACATCACTAGAAAAAGCTGCTCGCTGCGGAGCGCAGAATAATGCGTAGTGTTTGCAGAAAACACCGGTACTTTCCATCTCGCGAAATTCATAACACCACAAATGTTGCCTCAATCATCGAGAGAATCAAAACTCTTAATATGAACTTTACTCTCAGAATAATTAATGACCCACATCTATCACCCAAAACAACCTAAAAGGTTCCTGTTGTCACGTAAGATCCTGGAGGCCTAGAATCAAAAAACTTCACATCCCGTCTGTCCTAATCCAGGCTTGCATTGACGATCTTTCAGGTGAATACGCTGACATCCTTAAAGCTACTCCGTTAGTTAATCGAAACTGTATCTAATCCAATCCTTACCTCGGATAGGAGGAGATTGATTTTTTGCGATTTCACAGTTTTACTTCCCAATGATACCTGTCCGTCCCTAAGAAAATAGCTGCAACTATTTTCTCATCTGAGTCAGAGAATGCTGAAACCGTCTATCGAACGCTGACGAGGCCTGTCCGTTAACGAAAGCGATCAATAACAAGAATTTTAGTGCAATTAACTAGTTACAAACAGCTTGCGGGAACAATGAACACTAGAAAACACGGTTCTCGCCTTTGCCGACTCAGACTCGCGCACATTCACACTCAAACATATTCACGCAACACGCACTCACACTGACAATGAAGGGGTCCCCTTTCTTCTACCGAAACATCCTCGTCGCTGGGACCCCCGGCCGACAACAGACCCCGTTACTTAACACGGGATCTGGGGTCAGACGGGGAAAATCTAGGTGACTGACGGAGCCAAGTAACATCGAAATGGTAGCGTCCATCACTGTCAAGGTAACACACACACACACACACATTCACACTAGGCCACCTGCGACAAATCACCTATCTAAAGCTGATGTGGCCTGGCCGTTAGCGAATACACCCAATGACAAAATTATAGTGTAAGACATTAGTTTTGAAATTGGGTGTAGTCGGAAAAACGACTACAGGGACAATAACAACTAGAGACTCTATCGCATTTAGCTCAAAAAACATACACATTTTTCTGGAAAGAATACCACATACAGACAAGCCTTTGATTCGAATAGTGATTCCATCTCGACAGCCTCCAAGATGTTCCACCAGAAGAATATCCACTACCCCAGGTGGTTTTTCGGTCAATTTTTGCTTTTGTCCAACACAATACATTCAACTCCAGCCTGAAAAGGATTCAACGATCCTAAACGGGTACTTTTATGTTCATTCCTTTGGAAATAAAGCTGCACCTAACCTTATCCCACAAAATGAATATTGAAGTCAGTTAAGCAATCGACATCTGTTGATCACCAGACTTTGGCCCGATCTCGATCCTTAGCAACTTGCTGAGGCTCCCATGTTCAGAGTTCCCGGCCCTTATTAGTTTTACTAAGTTTTGTTCGTCAACCTCAATCCATTGCAAAGGGGAAAACATACCTCAAATAATAATACCTTAGATAGTAAACAAAGAAACGCCTTTAAGGCAATATCGATATGGAAGACGCTCCATAATTCTATGGAATAACGAGCACCAAGGTGATATTTATTTACATGTGTATACATATAGTCGACATCAAATTAAGGACTTGGAGATCCCCTGGGGTGGCATATCGCAACGTAACTAATTCGTACCTCACACTCCCATTTTTTCATTATCCTTTCTAACTTATCCAACTACAACCACTCATCAAATTCCAATATACACTTAGAAAGAATAGTTGTACCATCTAGTTCGTACAACATAGTATATACTTTAGTAAAACATGTTGATTTATCTTTTACTATCAATCACTTGTCACACGGTCAAACATGGAAGTAACTAGAAGGATAGGAAATGAGGCGGAAATAATATTAACTATTAAAAGACGAAAACTTGAGTACTTGGGACATGTGATGAGAGGTCAAAAATACGCAATATTACAACTTATTATGCAGGGCAAAATCCGAGGAAAGCAAAATGTGGGAAGACGAAGAGTCCTGGCTTAAGAACTTAAGGGAATGGTTTGAATGCAGTAGTGCAGAACTTTTTAGAGCGGCAGTCACCAGAGTCCGCATAGCCATGATGATTTCCAACCTTCGATAGAAGATGGAACTTAAAGAAGAAGATCGGTCACTTCTTAAGGATGAGATCGATTGTCCTGTCCTTCAGACTTGCAAATTTTTCAATAATGTCTTCATAAAACGAGTGTGTATTTATCAATTCGTCAATACATATTTTTCTATGGATGATTGCTACCATAATACGCCTCGTCAGAACGACAATTCATTGTCGCTCTGAACGTGAAAATAAATCTCTTCTGTCTTAGGAAGCAACTCTAACATGGCTTCGAATGGACGCAAATAGCGACATCTGATATTAAAATCCTTAAACTTATTTTCGAAACCAAATTCAGATTGTTGCTTTTTGGCAATTCATTGTCGCAAACAATAACATCTTTATCAACGTCTGTTGCCTTGCAATTCTTAGAAGGCACAGATTAAAGCAAAAATATGAATTTGGTTTCGAAAATTAGTTTACGGATTTTGCTACCATAATCTTTACATAATAGTGAAAACAATCGGGATTGCCAACTGGAAGTAGTTGTTTAGAAAACAATTGTACGAATTATTGCCACACAGAGCAATTGCATATTCCATTACATTGAACCATTATATGTATGTGTCATCAAAATAAATTATTATCTTATTTATTTTGGTGTACGTTTTAACAGCCTCCTCACTATTTACACTACATGGCTTTAAGATCTCTACGCAGTCCTACACTGTTAACATTTCTAAATTCAGATTTCGAAGGTTCAAATTAAATTGTCATTCTTTTGCACAAGCGGAAGGAACGGCCAAGAAAGAGAAGGCAAGAGATCTTTATTAGCTGTCCTAAATTAAGGTATCCATCAAGAAGGACACTAATCGTCCTTTCGTTTTGGGGGCGGGTTCTAAAAATTAATTGAAAGAAATTAAAAGGCTTGAAATTGAAACCGATTTGAAGGGAAAACCTTTTCTCCCCGTATTGATAAGGTTTTGCTTATTACTTCTAATTGTTTAATTACGCCCTAATCGTTTGAATTTGCAGTTCATTTGAGTTACAATTTGGAATTTTTATAAATTTAGTGATTTATGTATATTGTTGCGAATGAACTGCATATTCTAAATACATTTTATATTTAATGTTTTAAATTAAAGTTCGAATCACAAGAACAACGGTCATCAAGTCAGTATAAACAGTGTAACATTCCAAATGCAACATCCATTAAATATTAAAACATGTTCATATATTTTTGGGAAATAGAAGGGCTTATTGTATATCTAGTGATATTCTTTCTTCTTTGAGTGCCTTATACTTCAAGCATGTATACATTTATTTGCCATTTATTCGTAATTGTTCCTCTCTGAAAAGTCTAAAAATCTGTATGTTTATTTCCGCACCAAATTCTTATATCTCGAAGCCACCAATGTTGCTTTTTCCCTGGCCTCCTCTTTCCTTTGCCTACCCATCAAAACCAATTGTAAAGGTACGTTTACATCTGACACTAATCTCCGTAAATAAGTGTCAGACATAAATTTGCTTTCGTGTTTACATACTGAGAAAAATTAC
Source organism: Diabrotica balteata (assembly GCA_918026665.1). Classification (NCBI taxonomy): domain Eukaryota; kingdom Metazoa; phylum Arthropoda; class Insecta; order Coleoptera; family Chrysomelidae; genus Diabrotica; species Diabrotica balteata. The sequence continues at coordinate 158,451,725 of OU898280.1, forward strand.
TAATAATTTATGTCATAGATAAGTATATGACACTTTTAGAAATACCTAATCTAAGATAAATGTACGATCCGTTTACATAAACACAGATATGTATATTTTGCCGATACTTGATACTTCTATTCTGTATTGTGTTTATTTGCAGTGTTTACCTCGCTATGATGAACACATCTATTTATAAAACGTTCTGTGTGGATTCGAGGGCTGAAAAATATGGTCTACAATCAGTTAATATCTGAAGATTGAGAGGATCCAAGATCCAGCACAGTTTTTGAATGTTTTAATAAAATGAAGCCTGCCTCCTGCTAAAAAATGACTTGCTGTAACTCCACAGTAGTACTACATATTATAGTATTTCCTTACAAGCATCCAGTTTTTTTAATCTGTCCTTATAAATTGCATATGTAATATCCCATCATTCATAATTTATTTATATATATCATATATTTTTTTCAATAATCCTTCGTTTGATTTCTTCCCTTATGGAGTTATCATTGGTCATCAGTGATCCTAAGTATGTAAATTTATTGATCTACTGTTGGTTACCTGTGCTATTATTTTGGTAATTTCCTTATTTATTTGCAAGCTCATATATTATGTTTTGAGGTATTTTCTCTTCCTTTGTGTTTCATAACAATAAAGCTTTACAACGTGGTTGAGTTAGCCCTACGCCAAATCTTTAATAGGAGAACCAAGGAACTTTCTATTATTGTTTGTAATGCCTTAGCCAAGGGTATTCAGATTTAAAGCGCTGGATACTCATTTGGCATGGCTACTGATCTTAAGACTCATTAATTCATCGTTAACTCCTCTTTTTTCTTGTGGGCTTTGTACCGGTAATGGTGACGCAAAAAATTACAAATAAAATCAAAGAAGGGCATGAAGAAAAGATACTCCAAAAAAAAGAGTCTAGTAGAATAAACCACTAAAGTATATATTTCGTTTGGAACGTAAAAATATGAAAAATCAGTTTAGATCAAGAGTTGTATCTGTTACAAAGAATGAAGAAGGTAATCTGGTTACGTATGAGGGTGAAGTGATAGAGGCCTAGAGAAAATATCTTGACCGGCCGCCAAACATGCACGCAGATACAGCCAGGAGGAAATGTTTGTATCTTAAACCCAAACCCATAGTAGAAGAATCTTTAGTAGAAGAAGTATTAGGAGTTGTCCATAAAGTAAAAATCAACAAAGCATCACTTCATCCTGACAATACTGCATTCTTCTTGTGCAGCCAGTGGAGTATTAATGTTGTTAAAATTGCTGATACCAACTTAATAAATATTTGTCGCCAATTTATCTTTGTGTTTTCTTGATCATATATCATTGAATTAATACTAAAAATTACACTCTTTGTATATAGTGATATAAATACGCGTTCCTGTTCCCTGCTTCAATGGGTATTTCTTTGTGCCTTGTAGCCAAATATGTCTGACTTCTTCTTAGCATTCTATCGTCCATGGTTGAACAGAGGTCTCTCCCAATTCCTTTCATCTATTACTATCCTGAGCAACATACTTCCAAATTTTTTCCGGCTATTCTTTTTATGTCGTTTACCCATCTCATCTGTGGTCTTTCTCTTATTGGACTACCTTTATAGGGTCCCCAATGGTGTATTGTGGCGTTCCAACTTTGGTCTTTCTGTCTAGCAGTATGACCTGCCAAGTTTCATTTGAGTTTGGCAGTTTTTGTTGTGATATCCTCAACTTTTGTTTTTAATCTTACCCAGTAGTTCCTCTTTTTATCTGACAGTGGTATACCTAACATTGCTCTTTTCATTGCCCTTTTTGCTGTGGCTAGTTTATTCAAATTTGCCTTGGTTTGGGTCTAGGTTTGACGTTCTTAGGAAGGATGCACTGGTTGAACACTTTGCTTCTCAACTGGTGTGGCTTACATCTTGTGCAATTCCAGTTCTGTGATCAGCCACATTTTTAAAGTAACAATCTTGGTACAATTTTGGGGTTCATATTATAATTGCTTCTATAATATACTTAAATTCTGTTAAATATTTGGATTTTTAGTGACCGAAGATATGAATAATAACTGTTTATAAAAAAAAGTGGGTGAAATCATATACATCGTGGTCTTTTCAAGAAAAACTAGTGTTAACTGCTTCCATATAAAATTGTATTCCATACAATAACTCGTTAAGTAAGCTAGGCCTCACCTTTATTGTACAAACAAAATTTAATTTCCGACCTTTCACCATATCTTCGGACAATTCTTTTAAATTCGAACTAATCAAGGAACTCTAGGACTCTAGAAGAATCATATATATCCGACAGGTACCTTTGAGTTAAATATGAGGACGCATATTCAGAATTAAGAGAAGTTAGAGCTGGAGTTCCACACGGAAGTGTCCTGGGGCGTGCTATACCTGCTCTATACCAGCGATGTTCCATCATTAGAACCCAATATAATTGCGACATTTGCAGACAACACATGCATTCTAGCATTCGGATAAAACCACGAGGATGCTACATACTACAATTTTACTAACAAAAGAGAACAACACATCCCAGTTAGTATAAATAGAAACCAAATATCTTATGCAAATACGGCAAAATATTTGGGTATAACATTAGATTCCAAGCTACGTTGGAAAGCACAGATTAAGAAAAAAAGGAGGAATTAGAAATTAAGTTTAGAAAGACGTACTGGTTGATGGGAAAAAATTCCACTCTGTCTACTTATCTTCTTCTTAAAGTGCCTATCCGTTCAGGATGTTGGCAATCATCACGGCTATCTTTACTTTGTTTACTACAGCGCGGAACAGTTCAGTGGTAGTCGTGCTGTACCACTTTCGTAAATTTTGGAGCCAGGAAATGCATCTTCTTCCCGGTCCTCTCTTACCACTTACCTTCCCTTGGAGACTCAGCTGGAGAAGGCCGTAACGTTCTTGATTTCTCATTACATGTCCTAGATATTCCAACTTTTTAGTTTTGGCGGTCATGAGAATTTCACATTCTTTCCCCATTCTACGCAGGACCTCCACATTAGTAACTAACAACTAACTTATAACTAATAACAAATTGTTATACTTATAACTTGGTAACTTATTGGTAATTAGTAATTGGTAACCTATAACAAATTGTTATTGTACAACCATTTCCTTAAACTGATATGGACATATGGGATACAGCTATGGGGCTGTACAGAGGAAAGTAACATCCAAAATATACAACGATATCAGAATAAATTATCAAGGAACATCTTTAACGCTCCATGGTACTTCAGAAACTGTGATCTTCATCGAGACCTCCAGATGGATACGGTTATCCAGACAATAAGTAAGTTGCCGAGAGTCATGAACAAAGGCTCTCCAAACACGTGAATGTCGAGTCCATCAAACTCCTAGACAACGCCAACCAGATAAGAAGACTTAAGAAAACGAAGCCGTTTGAGTTAGTGCTATAAGTGAGTGAAAGCGAAAAAGCAGAGCAAAGAGAGGCTAAAGTGTACAGGTTAGCTAGTAGTACTATAATGTATTAGAGTCTAAGGAATATTGCTGAATGATATAGATAAGTTTTTTGTGATATTTTCTATATAGAACTAACTTGCTTATAGATCATAGTGAATAATCAGATAGCAATATTCATAAGATTCCTATTGGAGTTTTATTAAATAAAAAAAGGACTGGTCAATACAGTACATTTTAGCGATTTAATTATAGATTTACTGACGATAAAGTTTCCTACTAAAAGAATTTGTAAAAAAATGAATTTGTCGGACTATTATACTTCTTAAAGTCTAAAAAAGTTGCGTGTGTTCACCCCTAAAAACAATTATTCAAGCATTAATAAGTCAGCACGACCTGTTAATGACAGGAGCGAGATGCCGTTGCCGTGTTTCTTGTATAAGCTCGTAACACGTTAGCGGTCAGGTCGGAAAATTAGCAATTTCCTTTACCGGTCGCAGTGTACGGGCGAGAAGAGCGAGATAGCCTCAGGGGAGTTGCAGACTCCTCTAGACAACCAATTTATTTGCATAAATAATCAGACAGAATGCAAATCGACGAGGTCGAAGCATTAATTACGTCTCTATGTATATTGTCTTGGGACAAAGACAAGATATGCACTTGCTTCTTGCGTAAAAAGTGTTTTATTGTTTTTTATTTAATTTAGTATATAATTTTATTGTTTCACTTCTTTCACCAAGGTTTACGTAAGGCTTGAACATAAATACTGCTTAATATATGTAATCTGAATAGATTGAAACAGGTGAATTAAGAGGTCTAATCGGTCATTTATGTTGTCAAATAAAAGAAATCAGCTACTTCATTGATTTAATTGAATACGTTTTATTTTAATTTTTTTTAAACATTATCAGTTTAACTAGAAAAACAATTGGTGTAAGTTTACAAGCAAAATCTAACAATTGTGGATTAATACAAACAATTTGTATGTTTTTTTTATTTTTATATTATGTGTATGTTTACTTAACATACAAACAAAAACTTGCACAAAGCACTGCTATTCATTGATTATTGTCTAGTGATTTTAATTTTACAGAAGGCTTCATTGAACTATGTTGTTTTAGTTCATGTATAAACAAACCCATACCAAGTATTTACATTTGGAATTTATCTATTGGTGGAGGAGAACATCGTGCAGTGTATGTGTCTAGTTCGTTACGTCGTGGACGATCAGTGAAGTTCTTCTTCTTCTTCTTCAGCTTGTGTTCGTCCACTGCTGGACATAGGCCTCTTTCATTTGCTTCCATCGATTTCTACTTTTGGCAATTCTCATCCACTGCTTGCACGCAACTTGTTTGATATCGTCTGTCCACCTCTTCTGCGGTCTGCCTACTCCTCGCCTGTTCTCTCTTGGTCTCCAGTTTGTTAATCTTTGTGTCCATTTTTCGGGATTATCTCGGGCAACGTGTCCGACCCATTGCCACTTGAGCCTTGCAATACGTTCTGAGACATCAGTAATTTTTGTTCTTTCACGAATGACGTTATTTCGAATCCTGTCTCTCAAACTAATCCCTAGCATGGCCCTCTCCATTGCTCTTTGGGTTGTACTGAGCTGCTCTAAGGTTTTCTTTGTGAAGGCCATGGTCTCCAGTCCATATGTAGTTACAGGCAAGATACATTTGTCATAAACTCTACGTTTTAGACACATTGGTATATCTTTATTCTTCAAAATAAAGCTTAATTTGCCGAAAGCTCCCCAAGACAGTTGTATGCGTCTTTTTATTTCGGCTATTTGATTTTCTTTGCCGATTTTAATGGTATGTCCAAGATATATATATATATATATATATATATATATATATATATATATATATATATATATATATATATATATATATATATATATATATATAGTGGTCTACATTTTCAAGACTGACGTTGTCAATAACAAGATTAGTTTGTAAATTACTCATTATTTTTGTTTTCTGAAGGTTCATTTTGAGACCTATTTTATTTGACTGCTGGTTTAATTCCTTCAACATTTGCTCCAGTTCCTTGATATCTGTACTAAATAATACTATGTCATCCGCAAACCTCAAATGACTCAAACGTACACCATCAATGTTTAGACCTTTTTCCTCCCAGTCAAGCTGTTTGAATACATTTTCCAATGCTAAGGTAAAAAGCTTTGGTGAAATAGTATCACCTTGTCTAATACCTTTATCAAGGCGCATTTTTTCAGTTTTTTCGTCTTCATTAATTTTGATGTGGAATGTGGCCTGTTCATAAATGTTTTTAATGAGTGTAGTGTACCGTGAGTCTATTCGAGCATCCTTCAGGGCTGACAAAAAGGACCAAGTCTCAATACTATCGAGACCCTTGTGAAAGTCGATAAATGCCATATGTAAAGGTACATTATATTCTGTGGTTTTTTCTACTAGTGTTCTGATGGTTTGTAAGTGATCATTAGCACCAAACCCTTTTCTAAATCCCGCCTGTTCAACCGGTTGATATAAATCAAGTTTTTGTGTTATGCGGTTGGTTATTATTCTTGTTAACAATTTGTATAAGTGTGACAACAAACTTATAGGTCTGTAGTTTTCAATATTAGTAGTGTCTCCTTTCTTGTGTAAAAGTATTATTTCGGCGTTTTCCCATAGGCTAGGTATTCTTTTTTCTGTTAGACACTTATTCAGTAAGACTTCCACAACTTCTACAACGATGTTGCCGCCCATTTTTAACATTTCACACGTTATACGATCCTCGCCAGGAGCTTTTTTGTTTTTCATTTGCAGTGAGGTTAAGCGATTGAAAAGGGCATTAAATTAAAGAATATATTATTATGGAGTTTGGGAATAATTTGTTGGATATGGAAGGTTTTTTACGCTATTACAAGTTATGATGATTTGTTTAAAAAAAAAATAAGGAATATGAAGTGGATCTTGAAAAATCCGAAAGCCAGCCAGGCAAGGACAGAGTTGCATCTTAGCTTAAAAAGAACTGCCTTTTAAGAATCCTTAAGGAGCTCGGTGCATTTTCGTATGTAATTCAAGTACATCACCATTATATCCTTGAGATTATGGCAGTAAATATTATTTATTATGTATGATGAACGAATGATATTCTTCTTCTTCTTGATGTGCCTATCAGTTACAAATGTTGGCGATCATCATGGCAATCTTTATCTTACCTGCAGCAGTGCAGAAAAGCTGCACAGATGTATTGAACCAGATTCTGAGGTTCTTTAACCAAGATGTTCTTCTTCTTCCTGGACCTCGTTTTCCGAATATTTTTCCTTGCAGGATGGCTTGAAGAAGAGCATGTCTGGATTCATTTCGCATAATATGTCCGAAGAATTGTAACTTTTGAAATGTAACGGTGGTCAGTACCTCTCGGTTCTTATTCATTCTTATGAGGACCTCTCATTTGTGACTCGGTCAGTCCACAGGATCTTAAGTATTCTCCGATATAGCCACATCTCGAATGCTTTCAGTTTTCTGCACATATCTTCGTTTAAGGTCCATAATTCAACCACCTTAAAAAGGGACAGAGAAGACGTAGCATGGTAGCATTCTTAATTTTGTATCGAGAGAGGTTGTGACTCTTGAAGAAGGCTCCCATCCGATTGAAGGAAGATCTAGTTTTTCCGATGCGTGCTCTAATCGCCTGGTTGTTGGTCCATTCTTCATTTATTATGGTGCTGACATAGTTGTAGTGGGTCACTCTTTCTACAGGGGATTGATCGACGTAGAGTTGACCTTCTGTTATCCTTTTCATGCTTATTATCATAAACTTTGTCTTCTTAACGTTTATATTGAGTCTATATTGTTGACTGTAATCCACGATTTTGTTCATAAGAACTTGTAGATCTTCTAAGTTGTCCGCAAATATTATGGTGTCATCTATATATCTGATGTTGTTTAGCCGGTAACCATTTAGTAGAATACCTTTTCCAGTTTCGTGCAAAGCTTCGATAAATATTCTTGCAGAGTTCAGATTGAAGATTAGAGGAGACAAAATACAGCACTGCCTTACTCCACGCGTGATGCTTTCTTTACATGATGCCTTCATGTAATGATTTTTCGACCAAAGTCTTCATTTGATCAGCGCATTATGTTAGAGGTTTTCCTCTTGTTCTTCGGCCTTTTACCTTTGCTTCTACTACCAATAGTTCCATGGTCCCCCTTCTTCTAGCTATATGGCGAAAGTAATTTAGGTGTGCTAGGTCTACTTTTCTTTAATAGCCTGTTTTTATATGAAGCTGAATAGACAGATTGGTTCTATGTTCTGCGTAGAAATCTTCTATAGATCCACATTTCTATATTTCGTCAGAAATATCGTCAACTTCGTTACACATATGGAAACTCATGCATAACTGCCCACGCATGTGAATTTTGAGCGAAACAACATTTATTAACATTATTAACAACAAAGTATGTTGATATTTCAACAGCAGGTATAGTCAGCTGTACGTATGTGCAAGTAAATATTCAATATTTCAATATTTTTTAAAACGACATAATTAATCTCGATATCGCACACTTATTTTTAATTATTTCACCGTAACATTTTTTTTATAAACGTATTGTTGAGTGCTGTTCCAAATATTACCCTATTTATACTTAGAGTTTATTGCATGATCTATTCCCAAAGGTCAAATGGACCTTACCGACATCTTACCACTTAAACACTATCTTCAACTAAGTATTCTCTTCATTTCTAATCTTTCCATTAATTTGTACATTGAGAAAATTTAAGGCAAACAATGAAAACATAGCTCCCCTCGATCGTTCGCAACCTCAATTACATCAACAAATACAACTCTCCACGGCCTACTAGAGATCCATATATAAATCAGAGATAAAAGAATGTCGTTTAATCCCAGCAGTTAATCATCGGATACTTTCGTTTGTTCTGGCCATAGCCATCTTGAAATTGGTAATAAATGAATTGTCGTTATTTCCTTTTTGACCGATACGAATGCGAGTTCCACTTGGGATTGAGTTCAAGAACACGTCAACAACTGTATAAAAAAGATCCCTGTAGGAACAGTGTGATAAATCCGTTCAGGACGTTGTTGAAATACACGATAGACACTAGATCGTTAACTAATTTTGTTGGATATTTATTTTGGAATAATTTATATATATATATATATATATATACATATATATATATATATATATATATATATATATATATATATATATATGTATATAATGTTCCGAAAGATTTCCGCGGTACAATTAAACCTAGTAAGATTAATACTATTATAAAAATTACTCACCAGTTTTCCGGGTTGAACCGCGTTTTTTTTAATGAGCTGAGTTTTTGACATCCTCTCTGATGTCTTCATTAGAGCTTCCGAGGTCTCAGTCTCCCGTCTGAGCTACATCCTAGCTCATCTGTGCTTTCCACCTTAGTACCAAGCATGTTCAAAGGACGGTAGTGGTGGAACAGTGTGGCCAGATATTGAGGGCTATGATATATCATTTATGTTAAATAATTACATGATGTAAACTCCGATTTTAACACATTTATGTAAAAATTTTCAAATCGGTATGATGTAAGAACTACGTATAACAGGTTGCCTACCTTGATATGTAATTATACCTTATGTAAATGCAATTTTTAAGCTGTCTAAAATTACGTGCCGTTTTCGCTCTTAGTTAGGTTATGTTATTGTATGTTATTTGTGAAAACATTTACAACATGTATCTATTTCAACTGGGTTACTGGTATCCCGTAACTGTCGTGGCTCTATATTTACCTAATTTTCCTCTGCCACATCATTCAATTCATTAAGTAATAATAAATTTACAAAATCCATTTTTTTCAAGAATAAACAAATAAAACAAACAGGAAGCCAAAAGTTAGGTTAATTTGAATTAGTTGACAGATCTTCAGTATATAACAGAACCGAAAATAACGTTTTATGTAATTTTCTGCTATGGCTTGGTCATTTTACGCATAGCAACGCAGGGCATGATATATCATACCGTTTTTACACATTATGTTTTGAGAACTGTAATCTGATGTACGTTTTCTGAATTTTACACTAGTATTTAATTATTTACGTAAATGATACATCATAGTCCCCATTGCAACACATATACACAACTATACGCCAAAATACCTATATAGATATAGATATAACTCTGTCTTGCCGGTACCACTGTCAAGTGGTCTAGAAAAAAGTAAGCTCAACAAATAACACTCGAAGATCATATATACCTTTTGTATGGCCACCAAACTCAGTTAAGCTAACTAAGGCTGTTATCAGAAAAAGCTTCCTGATAACATCAAGATCGGTCCCCGACAAACCTTCTTCTTCTTAGAATGCCGTCTCCCTATGGAGGTCGGAAATCATAATGGCTATTTTTATTTTAGAACTTGCTGCTCTAAATAAATCAATCAATCTTCATTGATACCAATCACGTAGATTCTTTAACCATGAGTTCTGCCTTCGGCCAACAGATCTTCTTCCTTGAATCTTTCCCTGTATTATCAGTCTCAAAATTTCATATTTTGGTCCCCTCATCACGTGGCCTAGGTATTCCAGTTTTCTGGTTTGTATAGTGGTGATTAGTTCTGTTTCTTTACCAACCCTCTCCAGTACTTCTTTATTTGTAATTCTATCAGTCCATGATATTTTCAATACTCTGCGGTATAACCAGAGTTCGAAGGCCTCGATTCTTTTTAAATTATATTTTTTTAATGTCCAAGTTTTAGCTCCATATAATAATATTAAAAATATATAACAGCGAATGGTACGTAGTCTGATCTCCAAATTTAGATTTTTGAACGTTAGGAGTGGCTTCATTTGTATAAATGCTGATGTGGCAATCTCTATTCGCCTGTTTATTTCTACAGTATGATCATTGGTTTCATTAATCAAAGTCCCCAAGTACTGATATTTTTCTACTTTTTCTATCACGTTCATTGATTGTCAATAGGTGATGTATATTTTGTGGTATTTTTGTACTTAGCATGTACTTCGTTTTTTTAGCGTTTATAGTAATTCTCATCTCAGCACTATTCATACTCAAGCTTTCGATAAGATGTTATAGATCCTCTATACGCTATAATCACAGTGTCGTCTGCATATCTTAAGTTGTTAATTAATTTTTAATATCTAGCCAAAGTTTTAGCGCAAGTTCTTTTACTAAAACCGTCGATCACTGTCCATACACTAATCCGCGACACACTACATTAGCACTGATACAGATTAAAACGTTACTAATAATTATTCAACTAAGGACGTTTTCTTTAATGTGAATATACTTGATTAAGACTGAGCGTTAAAATTCTGATTGCAATGCCCGATTATTGCCAAGGGATTGACGGGGGCAATTTCCATATTTCTATACAGAGGTAGGTAAAACCCACCTTTTGAATTATTTTAAACAGGGAAATTTTGGGAATTGGTCGGAGAAAGTTAATCTGTGGGTTAAAATATCTAGGTAAAATTTAAGACGTGTAAGTTACTTGCTACCAGTGGCGTAGCAATACTTGGATACATTTCTTACAGAAATTTATCCAGCTAGGGAGAGTGTGTTTTTAGTTCTCAGTACCCGCTCAGGTTGAAGTTGGTGAGTTGGTTACCATTTACTTTTCGCACAGTTGCTATTTATAAAAGTCTATTTGTTTAGGAACGGCCTTTGGTTTAGTATTTTTGGCAATTACAAGTTATTACTTGCGAAATTAAAATGGAATTGTTTCAATGATATATCAGTACTCATTAGGAAGTTCGTTGCCCGCTATGTTAAGAAGTTTAGCTGGCAAGAGGGAATTTTAGTTTTAGAGAGTCTGCTGACTACGTGTCCTCGTCGGTGGCATGTTTTTTAAGGACTTGTTTGCTACTTTAAAAAGTGTTGTTAAAAGAAATAGTTGGTTTCAAGATTACCTCTTCCTTGGTATTCTATCTCCTTAGAGATGATTATATTAAGTAATGAAACCACCATCATTAATTTTGTTATACCTGTTTAAGATCATCACTTCTATTATCATATATTATTGCAGTATTATTTGATTATTAAAACAATTATTTATTTGCATTTATGTACACTTAAGACTCCAAAGTCAGTCCTTGGTAGTGAAATTAATTTAAAATTCTGTAAATAAGTTTCAACGTAATAAAAAACAGGAAAATAACTTTTTCTTGGAAGTATTGTTAAGAGCAAAGTAGTTGATATAAAAGGATTAGTCTGAAAACTTTGAAAGAGTAAACAACTAATTAGTTTTTGAATCTAGAAAATGTTTTACTTTAATTAATGAATGACGCTCTTATGAATTTTAATTTGCTTGGAGTATATCTCACCGTTCAGCGTTGACAAATGAAGTCAAAATTACTTAAGAAAGTGTTTTTCTTTTCTTTTTTATTTAACGGAATGTGGGCGAACTTATACACGTCTTGTAAGTACTTCTACATCTAGGTTATTGATTTGATTATGTTTTCAAAATAGGGCTAAAAAAACTACAACGTTAAAGTGGTTTGATTATTTTATATGGTCAATGGAACCCCAAATATGAAAAACCGCAGGGTGCTACCATTTAAAGAGCTGAGTTTTTGAGAAAGGGCTGAATTTTTCCCTATGCACTATGGTGCATTTGGTTAATTCTATGCAGTTTTTGTACATAGGTATGTATATATCTACAGAAACGTTGCTCAAAATTAAATTGTCTATCGTAATGTTAACTATTAAAGTCAAAAATGTATTTGTAATTTGTAAATGTAATTTTTCTTTTTTGTCCTACAACATTGGGGTTCTATTCTGTGGACTTATTGATGTTAATAAAACGTTGTAGGCAGAAATGTCCAGTATATTATAAAAAACAATCATAGGCCAACGATTTGTCTTCCTATTACATGTATATGTACCAACAAGCTGATCTACAATATCCACTGCTCCCTTACTGGAATTGTAATCTAAAATAATTTGGGGTTTTTGTCATTTCTGTCACTAATAGCCTTATCATGATGCAAAGTACTCATAAGAATAACATTTTTATTCTATTTAGGAATATAGTTAACAACAATGGTATCTTGCGTGAAGTAAAAAGACGAACTATGAACTTATTTATTCGCAATTTGTGCTGGAAGCTCTGACTTGTTTTTTCTTATAATCACCAGCATTATATTTTCTCCTTTTAGAAGAAATTGTCCTAAATTGTATGATGTGAAAAAGTTATCACAAGTAATATTGTGGCCTTTAAAATCACTATTCAAGGCGCACAGCACACGCATTCCCTGATTCCGTTCCGGCGCGACACCTGCTTTCTTTCCTGTGTAGATCTGCAATTTTAGAGCATACGAACTTTTACTGTCACATGAAGCCCAAATTTTTATGCCATATTTCTCTGGTTTGCTTGGAATATACGGTTTGAAGGGACAGCGGCCTCTAAAGGCAACTAATTGCTCGTCGACGGTAATTTTCATCAGGGTTCAAAAATGTTCAGATTTTCTACCAATTTTTTCCAAATTTCACGTATTGCAGTAAGTTTATCAGTGCGTCTTCTATCCTGTCGAGTAGTCTTGTTATCAAAACGTATTATTTGCGAAATTTTGATTTTGATAAGGAGGATCGAGATACCAATGGATATTACCGTCTTTTAAAGGAACTGTTACAGAAGGTTCTACAGGATGTTATACGTAGAATGGAATAACACAATCATCACTTTCTTTCACACTCTCACTACTTGTATTGTTTTCTATTTCTGATATGCACTCATCACTCTCTGACACGTTAGAGTCAGCTCATCTTCGGTTAGCATTCTTCGATACCACATTATCAACATGCAAATATAGACTGAAATTTGAAATGTAAATGAATGCGTTTGGCATATCAGTGTCCTACCCTACCAGCCTACCACTTGTCTATCACCCCCACTTCCTTCTACGTGACATGCCCTTCTAAATGACATCGTCCAGCTACACTACACATTTCTTACAAGTTCTAGCTTGCAAAAGCTTGTTTCTATTTATAGACGTATCTAACTGACAAACTGTTATAGAAAATATATAAAATACTGCCAACTAAACATACGTACACAGGTAATTTTTAACGGTTTAAATACGTGGGTCATATTAACCCAAACGTACTATAAGTAACAATTTAATTTTTATCAAAAAAATCAGAAAGTTGATTTTTTATCTCGTATGCAATTGCCAATTGAAAGACCTACATTAGGTAATAAATTCACGAAATACCAGAACGTTACTCCGCGTAATAATTTGCAAAATAAGAAATAATTTTTTTTGGTCAAATAGACCCAAACAGGACAGCAAGGTTAAACGTATCGTTTCAAGAACAAAATATAATTAAAATGTCAAATGGTGTTAGTTCATATTTCTTTCGTAGATGGCGTTAGGAGTTTACTGGACAAACGGTGTAACTTGTCATAATAGATTCTTATATAGATAGATATATTTAGAACATTTGCTCCTAAAGAAATTTAAATTAGTTTGATTGCAAAACACCTGAACATCATTTTTGCAAATTGATCCAAAACTTATTTCTTTAATAATTTAAGAATAATAATTTTATGTACATAAGATGTTAAAAAACTATACTGCTCTAACAGTTTTTCTGAGTAACAAATTCATATATACTTTATATTTATTTTTTGCGCTCCCAAATTCAACGGAAGCTGTTCAGAATAACTTAATCACGAGAAGGGACGTTAACTGATTAGTGGAGTGAAAAGAAGCAGCGATGCTACAAAAAAATACACTCCTAAGTTATGTAAATTTAAGGTGCCATTTACATATTAAACAAATTTTCAGAGGTTTTTTAGGGGAACCGAAAAGTTAATGCCGAACGAGGGAAAAATTAAAAGCCGTTACGGATTAATTAGTAGAACGTAATGAGTAACAAGAGAAGGCTAAGTATTAAGCCGACGTTAAGTAGCAAAAAGATAAAGGGGATGAATATCGGCGCGCTGATTATTTAGTTATTTTTTAAATAGCATTATTACTATATCATTTTCTCACAGTCACCACAATATTAATAAAATATGGTTCATCGTTTTCATCCCATTTGGTTCGACTATTAATATCACAGTTTCTTGATCATTGCAACAAATTATATTTTCTACATATTTTTGTTGACTCTCATGTTAATTGACATTTTTAATAACATTCAATCAGAAAAAGACTTAATACTTTTATAAACTTATGCAATAATATTGTTCAAATATCCGCTAGAGCTGCGCTGAATAGTGCGCATGCTATTTAATATTGCCTTAGAAAAGGCAGTCCGAGATAAACGAATTAGGGATAGCGGTACTATTTACAATAGATCGATACAAGTCTTAGCATATGCTGATGACATTGACATAATAGGGCGTAGCAAGCGAGATGTTGAGCAATATCTCCTAGAATTGGAAACAGCGGCGAAACAGGTCGGTCTAGTCGTCAACGAAGACAAAACCAAGTACATGTTGGTTACAAAGGATCCGATAGCAAATGAGGAACGAGAAACAGTCCTCGGAAGTCGTACCTTTGGACGTGTTGATAACTTCACATACCTTGGGTCACTATTGACTGCTACCAATAAAACAAGCGAAGAAATCAAAAGACGAATAAATCTTACAAAATGGGCATACTATGGACTCCAAAAGCATTTCCACTCAAGAGACATTCAAAGAAGAACTAAAATTATTATATACAAAACATTGCTGAGGCCGGTCCTCACACATGGAGCAGAAACATAGTCTCTAGCGTAGAAAGATGAAAGACTTTTGGAAATATTTGAGCGTAAAATACTCCGCAAAATATTTGGAGCTATAAACGACCAAGGCCAGTGACGCAGAAGATATAATTTTGAATTGTATCAGCTCTTTGATGAGCCAGATGTCATAACGTTCATTAAAACACAGCGACTTAGATGGGCTGGACACATAATACGAATGCCAGAAACTACGATTGCTAAAAAGCTAACCACAGGAACACCTGTAGGAAGAAGAAGCAAAGGCCGACCGCGAATTAAGTGGTTAGATGGAGTTGAAACCGATTTATAGATATTAAAAATCAGAAGATGGCAACATGTTGCCAGAAACCGAAAAGAATGACGACGAATCTTAGAGCAGGCCAAGATCCACAGAGGATTGTCGAGCCAAAGATGATGATGAGGATGAGAACAAAAATCAACGAAACCAAGACATCCCTTTATCTGTAGTGTTTACCTTTTTCTAGTAATCCCTAGAGTAAAGTAGTCCCTAAATTTTGATTGTGCTGTATCTACACTATTTCGTACACTGTACAAGTTTTGTCTGAGTTCAGTCTAGTTAAAAACTACCTAGTAGGTACTTGTCAATAAAGTTGATATTATAAACACATACACATTTTTTTTCTCGAAGAACCACCTTTTTACCAAGAGTTTATATTAACACTCGTGATTTTTCTCGTCAATATGAAATGGGGTATCTAATCAATTGCATCTACAATCGCTCTACTTAATTTTTTCTGTTCTGAGAGCGTTCTCTTCTATTGAATCTGAGAGCGCTTCTTTAAATACTGCTTCACTATAGACATTGAAGAATAGTGGTGACACCACGCAACCCTGGCGGACTCCTCTCTGTATATTGATATCTCGGGTATTCTGGTTGTCAACTCTTATTTTGGCAGTTTGATTCCAATATACATTTTAAACTAGATATACTATATAAACTATTTACTATAAACTATATAAACATGATCATTTTCATATCACGACTGTCAATATTTTTGCTTTTTAATATTTCTACCTTTTTAAAATCTACAAAACATAAGTACATGTCCGGATTCATACCCATGCATCTCTGGGTTAGCACATTCAAGCCGAACAAAGTACTTCTTGTGCCCATACCATTTTGAAAGCCAAATTATGTGTCACTAATTTCATATTAAAGAGTTTTAACAATTCTGCTGAGTATTATTTTCAAAAATCAATATAAGGTTGAATGTTCGAATAAATGAACTTTGATGGTACACAAGGCAAATATCGAACACAGTAATTATTCAAATCTTGCCCAAGTACTTTCGATCACAAGATCATCCTCAGGGGCATTTCGTCAGTTGTGGCCTATCCAGCAGTAACAGAATGTCATAAATGTAAATTGGGATATAACAAATACACTAAACAAAGACAAATAAACACTTTAAAATTTAAAATTTGGAGAAGCTACATTTTATATAGAAGCCGGAGACAGATTCTGTCTCCGGCTTCTATATAGTACTTGGGCAAGATTTGATTAATTACTGTGTTCGATATTTGCCTTGTGTACCATCAAAATTTTCAAAAATGTTTTAAGTGTGACTCATTCCAGCTAATGTTGTGTGATCTGAGCAGTATTTTGCATTTGACTTTTTGGGTATTGCCACAAAGGTCGATTGCAGCCATTGTCTGGGGATTGTGGCAGTCTGATATTTTAGTTTAAAGAGTTCAACCATTACATCAATAACATCTTCATCGATGAGTTCTGCCCTCTTTTGTGTTTTTAATGGCATATATGACTTCTTCCCATAATATTGGTAGTCCGGTATCCTCTGTGGTTTCTAATGATAGTTCTTTTATTTTATTATTAAATAGGTGTTGGATGTAATTGGTTCAGTGACACAATCTCTCCTTCATATCAGTAAGTATCCGTGAGCTCACCTATCGTTCAAATTTTCTTTGGATAATTATTAGAAGAAACCTCTAGGTTTCTTCTTCTTCATCTGGATGTGCCTATCCGTTATGAATGTTAGCGATCATAATGCATGCAAACAGCATCGAGGAAAAGCTGCACAGCTGTTGTATTGAACCAGATTCTAAGATCTTTAACCAAGATGTTCTTCTTCTTCCTGGACCTCGTTTTTAAAATATTTTTTCTTGCAGGATGGGTTGAAGGAGAGCATATTTGGATTAGTTTCGCATAATATGTCCGAAGAACTGTAACTTTCCGGATATAATGGTGGTCGATACCTCTCGGTTCTTATTCATACTTCTGAGGCCTCCTCATTTGTGACTCAGTCAGTCCAGGGTAACTTAGGTATTCTCCGATATAGCCATATCTCAAATGTGACTATAGTTTTATAGTTAGCTTTCTTAGTTTCTCATAATGTGCCCAAGATATACTAGCTTTTAAAATATAGTAGGCAACAATTGGTGTTTGCTATATCGTAACAAACATGACACTGGTTCTATCAAATTTCTGGTCTAAGAATAATCCAAAAAAGTTTTTTAATACTAAAAGATTTGTGTATTTAAAAAAAGGCTTTAGGCTTTGACGTTAATATTTTCTATTCATACACCGTTTGATAGACAGCGATTCTGCGGTGTTATTTTTATTTATAAACCTTTCCAACAGAAATACACCTACTACCTATAAACGAATTTAAATTCCTCAAATACAAACAGTCACGAAGAAAATAATCCAGCAAAAAATTCCTTTACATTGCAGTGGTTTCAGGAGAATTTCCGTAAAACAAACACGAAATCGACAGATCGTAATGTTGAAAATCGTCACAACTAAACTAGGCACATACGTATACATGGTGGACACTTTTAGATGTGGACATTTTGGTTTAATCGTATGAGTACAATATTATATGCCCAAATTTTTTATTAAGGTTTACGTGTAAATTTTCTAACTTTTCTTCTATTCTTGAAAGGTATTTTGTTTTGTATTCCGCCTCATCATATAACTTAGAACTTTAAAATGTTGTATTCTCATTCCTTTAAATGTCCTTAATTCCTTAATTTGATTTTCGGGTATATTTTAAAAAGTACTAGACATATTGACGAGAATCTAAGTTTCAATTAAGTACGCTATGATTTTCCGTTCAGTTTTGATCAACATTTTATTTTTTTTTGTACATATTTTTTATGGCTTCTACTAATATTTTCTGTGATTAGAAATTATAGATTTTTCCAAAACCGTCTGTTTGAAACCGGCTGTATGGTAGTTAATTGGTTTATTGTACATTTTTCATTTTTTTTGCTTTTCCAGTAAAATTGTTTAACTTTTCCACATGATTTAACTACCGGTCTACAAAACTTCAATAGTTTAGAATTGCATTGATATTCAACGTTGTTAAAGTTTGCGGCGACTTTTAAAATACTGGGAATTTTCATACAGCATTGAAATTATTGTGAGGGAATATGCCTTTGCTTCAGAAAACAACACCAATCAAAATGAAGAGTACTACAAACAGAAAATAAAAAAAGAGAGTTGAAGACTTCTATTAAACCTCGTTCACCTATAAAAGAGAGCGATATCAGCCTATTAGAATAGATAACATTCAGCTTTTGCAAATTCTGCAATATCAGGTTGTAGTACAACGTACCCTTAGCTTGACGTATTATAGATCATAAACAAGAATAGAGAAAATAGGCTCAGAATACTAGATCTAGAGAAGAGATGTAAAAGACCAAACGAACAACGAGAAATATAGTTTAAGTTATACAAATTTAGTGTATGATGTCTCAATTAGGAAAAAGTAAGTGTATTTCTTTGCAATAATCATCTCAGTTTAGAATCAAGGCAAAGAATGGTTAAGTGCTATATTTGGTCCGTACTTTTATATAGTGCAGAAGTGTGGATGGTAAAAGTATCGATCATGAACAAAATTGAAGCATTGGAAATGTGGGTTCATAGACGAATGCTGAAGATACCTTGGATAGCAAGAAAAACTAATGAAGAAGTACTAAGAGAGTCAACAAAGATAGAGAACTGCTAAATACTGTTAAACATCGAAAAATGTCTTATCTGGAACATATAGTAAGGGGAAATCGATATCAAATTTTACAACTGATCCTTAAAGGCTAAATAGAGGAACGTAGAGGTGTAGGAAGAAAACAAGTTTCTTGGTTAAAAAACATTCGTGAATGGACTCAGATACCAAATGCAGGACAATTATTCCATATTTCAGAAGATCGAGAAGCCTTCGTAATGGTGATCGCCAACGTCGGATAATTCTGATATGGCACGCGAAGAAGAAGAAGTGTTCAGGAATAATAGTTCTGTACCTATCTTTTTGCTTTCCTTTAAAGTTGTGGTTATTGTCATTTCTACAGAAGACATTAGAGAACCTGATCCACAGATATATTAGAGAAAACATTGGCACACACTACATACATCAAGAACAACATGCTTATGAAGCAGGGAACTCCACCGAGACAGCACTCCACAGACTCGTAGAAAAAGTGGAGAACACAATTGAAAATAAAAAAATGACGCTGAAAGCCTTTTTGGATATAGAGGAAGCTTTCGACAACACTGGTGTGGGGACAGGAATATACTCCAATAATCCAAGAATTAACCAATGCTTTGTCTTGGGACAAAACAGAACCGTTTTCAAGAGGAGATTTAGGCGAAACTGCACTGTGCGATACGAAATAAAGAAAGAGCTCTTGAAAAAAAGTAAATCTATATATTTTCTGACAGTTAAGCGGCACTGAAGGAACTGGCGTGTCAGGAAGTGACGTCTTGTCTGGTGTTGGACTGCATCAAAGAACGGAATGAACTGGAAGACCGGAACAAGATTAAGCTTTTCTGGGTCAAGACATCAGGGCATCCAAGATAACAAAAGAAAGTAACCAAAGTAACAAGACAAAAACTGTATGGGCAACTAAAGAAGACCCTGGTATATTTAGGACATAGCAAGCAGAAGACCTGTACAAACTTCTACAGGGTATAACAATTCTAAACTGGGCGTAGGAAATACCAATGGGCAACAAATACAATAAGCTTTAGCTTTAGTGACAACGAAGATCTTTTTGACCAGACTGGACTAGGGAGAATAAAAATCTCTTTGTTCAAAAGATAATTCAGGTTCTCTGCTTAACAGTAACAATAATTATGTACTCTTAGCTAAATGACTAAGTTTCTTTCCGAGTACGATGATTTTACTATTATATCTAGAGTTTGTACGTATCACCATGTACATAGATATATTCACATCAGTCAGTCAGCAAAGAGATTCGTCCTGCTGAGTGAAAATAAACACGCAGCAGCGAAATTGAAAGCCATGAATAGAGGTGCGCTTTCACAATTAAATGCGCCTCTGCCTGATTCGATTTATGCGAATTGAGAATTGATGCCACACTCGACAAGAATTGAGTAAACATATCCGCCGCCAAGAATTTTCATCGTTGCAGTATCGGACTAAACTTTCATTTACAAATTGCAAGTTCTTAAAGAACTTTATGAAGCTTTGGAATTTATTTTGTATTTTATTTTCATACATTTCAAAAAATTATAAACTCTCTGACAAAATATACTCGAAATGGAATATATTGAATACAATTCATTAATTGTATAATTCTTGTTCTTCTTTTTCTTACATAAGGCCTTAGCCCTGCTTTTTTCCGATCTTAAAACTATATTCGTATTTGTAAAGTTGATTTCCAGTTATCTTGATATCTTTTAAAGGATATTTCCTTTTGGTCCAGTACCTGTTGGTGTTAAAATATCTTAATACTAGTGTTAGTCTCTCACTATCCATGCGTGTAACATACTGGTTACCTTTCCGTATTGTAACACATCTTCTAATTTAATGCAGTCAAAGGTTTTAGTCAAATCTACAAATTTTTATGCCTTTCATTTCCCTCCCGATAGTTTTATTTCTCGATATTGTTTCATTCAGGCATCCTGAGGCTCTGTTTGCTCTATTCACTTGATCTTCCACTTCTGATTAGAGTTTTCCGTAGCTAGATAATGTGATATGTGATGCATATATATTTAAACTCCATCACTTGTTCTATTATGTGACCCTCCATATAGTAAATTTCCAGTTATAACCATACATATACATAGCCAGTATGAAGCCAATGCAAGAAAAATATTGGCATATACCTCAGCAACAAGACCCGACACAGTTACAACGCAAAGGCTACTGGAATCTGCAGAGATGAGAGTACTGAAAGGAATTACAGGAAATACACTGAGAGATCGAAAGAGCAGTGAAGGGATTAGAAGAAAGTTTAACGGAAATTGTAGAAATGAATGGACACAAAATAGAAAAAAAATGGACTCACCACATAAGCAGAATAGAGGAGACTCGTGTAGTTACAATAGCAAGATAAGTCACCAATCGGCAAAATTGCTTCTAAAGAGGAACAAGAAGAAGAAGAATCATACATTTTGTCGTTTTTGGGGATATTAACATATGAATATTTCTGGAGCTTATATTAAATTAGGTCCTAAATATTAAATTAGCGCCTAAATGGAGCTTATATTAAACAGGTCGTCGAAGAGTTTTACGAGGACTTATATAGAAGTAGATGAGAAGATAAAACAGGAATACAAACAGCCATTTCAAAGAAGATCAAGAATCAAGGTTCCGAACTAATGCCAGAGATAAAGCTAGATGAGATTCGACAAGCATTAAGAAAAATGAAAAATAACAAAGCCCCAGGAGAGGATGGAATCGTAATAGAAGCTATCGTAAATGGAGGAGATATGCTATTAAATAAATTAAGGAAACTATTCAATCTATGTTTGCAGCAAAGAGAGGTGCCCAAAGAGTGGAACAATGCTACAACCATCCTTTTGCATAAAAAAGGAGATAGAACGGACCTAGAAAAGTATAGACCTATTAGCCTGTTGAACCACATATACAAGCTCTTCACTAGGGTAGTGACATCAAGATTGGAGAAAAAATTAGATTTCTACCAACCGAGAGAGCAGGCAGGATTCCGCTCAAATTATGGTAGCAATGATCACCTCCACACAGTAAAGACACTCATTGAAAAATCTATAGAATATAACAAACCCCTTGTTCTCACTTTCATAGATTTTCATAAAGCGTTCGACACGATCGAATTAGACAGCCTTATAGAAGCAATGAATGACAGCAGGATTGACCATAGGTATAGTGAGCTTATTTATAATATTTACAAAAATGCCACTATGACTGTTAAAATAGACAATAAAACCCGACCAATAAAAATAAATCGTGGAATAAGGCAAGGAGATACATTGTCGCCGAAATTATTCATAACGGCATTAGAATATGCCTTTAAGATGATTAATTGGGACCACAGAGGAGTAACGATAGACGGCGAAAAGCTTAACCATCTACGTTTCGCAGATGACATTGTTCTTATCACAGATAATTTTGGAGAAGCTACAGATATGTTAAACGAATTGGATTTTGCATGTTCGAAGGTGGGCCTGAGAATGAACTTGACCAAAACTAAGTTTATGACAAATTTGGTCCCCAATAACCATTTGACTATTCAAGAAAAAGTGGTAGAACTGGTGGAGAAATATACGTATTTGGGTCACGAAATAAGAATCAGCAGGGATAACCAAACATGTGAGATCCAAAGACGAATTACTTTAACATGGGCAGCCTTTGGAAAACTGCGAGACACACTTAGGGCCAACATACCAATCAGCCTCAAAAGAAAAGTGTTTGACCAATGCGTATTACCGGTCATGACCTATGGGGCGGAAACTATGACTTTAACCAAGACCACGGCTTCGAAACTGAGAGTGGCACAGAGACGAATGGAACGGTCTATGCTGGGAGTGACGTTGAGGGACCGAATAGGAAACGAAGATCTGCATAGCGGAACTAAAATGGAACTGGGCAGGCCATGTAGCGAGAATGCACGATTCACGATGGACGAGCAAAATTACAAATTGGAGGCCAAGAGCAGACAAACGCAGTAGAGGAAGACCACCTACACGTTGGGCCGACGACATCAGGCGTATCACTAAAAATTGGCAACAAAGAGCACAAAATCTTGAGGAATGGAGGAGTTTAAGGGAGGCCTATGTCCAGCAGTGGACGTGATAAATAGAGGCTGGATGATGATGATGATGATGATTATATTAAATTGGTGCAGATTATTTTAAGTTGTTTTCTCCCATTTATTATATTATCCCATTGCCAGTTATCTTGTACTTTTACTTTTATTTTGTTGTTTTGGTAGATATTTTTGATCATTTTGTGTATTTCTAGGACTATCTCTCTTATGTGCAATAAATGAAGAATGTCTGTTAATTTGACCCGGTCAAATACCTTCTTAAAGTCCACGAAACATAGATTTGCCGGTTTGTTGTATTCTAATAATTTCTCTTGGACTTTCCTCATTATAACTACAGCGTCCATGCATGATCTTCCCGACATAAAACCTTATTTTTCTTTTGCTTGTGTTAAATAATTTAATTCAGTTTATTTGTTATCACTTTGGTTCTTAATTTTAATGTTGTGTTAAATAAATTAATTCCTGATCTGTCCCCCTTTTTGAAGAGAGGTGTTAGGAAATTTGATCTCCATTCTTGAGAACTTCTGATTTGTTCTTTTATTTTTTGGATTAGTTTTAATAGTTGTTTGGCCAGATCTGGTGCCTTGTAATTTAGACGCTCGTTCAGTATTCTGTCATCTCCTGGTGATTATCTATTTTTTAATTTTATTTATGCTTTCTTTACCTTCCCCTCCTCAATATTTATTGAGGATGTTACCTTCGTTTGTCGTCACCTCTGGTGTTGGTGGTTCATTTACAAAACAGCTAATACTTCATAGAATTGTTAATTTTTTATTTCTGTATGCGATACACAAGCTATTTGTAGCCTAACGATTTTATAGCCTTGAGTTTGCTTGAATTTAAACTTTTGTATACAAAAATTTATCTGATCTAACCTTGTCTTTCAAGTTTTTGAATTAACTCTTCTGCAATTAGTCTCTGTTTGCTATGACGTCTTTATATGGGCTTTATTTATAATACAAATCATACGAAGTTGCTTGTCCTCCATTGACAAAATTCCTTCTAGATATGGGTGACACCAGTGTTGCGTTCTGCACATACGATGACCTCAATATAACAATTGAGATCATCCTGAAGGGGAGAGAAGATATTCTGGTCAATCCAGAACTCGCTGGTTTCCCCTTTTCGAATTGGGTATATATATTCAACTAAAGAAAAGAAATCAAAGCCAGTGGACTGTATAAAACTCTATTTTAAAGAGGTGTAAAATTAAACATAAATATACATAATCAAATATACCATTATAATTAAAGTAGAATATATTACTTAAAAGAAGAAGAATATATTACAAACCTAACTATTACCTACTATGAAACACTCCAACAGACACACCAAAAGACAACCATAAACCAACCAAAACAGAAAGATGTCGATTCTATTAAAAACCACCGACAAAACAAGACAAAACCTACCAATACCCCTATGTTTATGGTATAAAAACATACAAACAATACAATACAATTATTAATACAAACCACGCATAAAATAAATCGGTGTTTACAAAACAAAATACAAAAATAAGAATATAGTAAATAAACCGGAACAAACGCAAAATGTCCAATTGACAATGTTCAATTGCGATCGCGGTACAAATGCGATGAGGTTCCAACAAATATCAAATAAATATATCAAGTGCACGTACTTGATATATGCAGCAAATCGTATATAAATGGTGTATTGTTCCTTACCCCATGAAAAAGATAGCCCCAACGCTATCGCAAATTACGCCTTCAGCGGCCGACTTCCACTACACAAGTTTTTGATACACATTTTCGTCTTTTTTGGTCAAAAGACCGATAAGGAGTCAGGTACTCTCCGTCTTTACATACACATCTGCATCGGTTGAGAGATGCATTTCGACTCTGGTTTTCTAACAAACGCAAACCCTTATTTTAGGTACCACACACATGTGGTGATATTTGGCAGATGGCCCGCCTTGCAATCTTTAGCCCTTAAAACGGCTGTGTCACTTAAACGCAAATCTGGTTTTAAAATATACGAGGAGAATAGAAACTATTAAAAAGTCTTAAAGTATTTAAAAGTACATTTACACATGTTTATTTACAGTTGCGAAACTGCAACAACCAGAGAAATTAAATAGCCGGGATGGCCCAAATCTAACTGGCTGTTTGCCTTATTACTAAACAAAAGCAACAGTTTAATAAACCAACTCAATTTTTTTTAAATCAGATAACAAACGACAGAGTTGTGGCTGTGGCCATAGAAAAACCGTTTGTACAGAGGACAGCGAACTAAACAGGGCACTCTCATATGTTTTACAGTTGTTAAACAGATACATATATTACCTAAAAATAGGAGAAACTCTCACAAACATCAGAATAATTCAAGGATATGCGCCTACTGCCAAAAACCAATTTGTGAACCTATAGATGATTAGAGAATGAAAATTACATTTTACAATTGTTTGACGTTTCGAATTTCGTTCTGGAGATCCTTTTTAAAAAAGATTATTTTAAATTAGGAAGTTTTGTTATAACCTATAGTTCTTTTTCAAATCTACAGGTAATTTACAGCTGATTTCGATCTTCTAGGCGAATAGCCATGATTTTAATTAGAAAATTCTGAGTACGGTGTTTGTGTGTTCAGGATGATATCAAATTCGGATTGATTTGTGTTTATGTATTATGTGTTTATTTATTATATGTTTATGTACTATATGTTTATCTTTTATATGTTTATGTGTTCTGGATTTATGTATTACCTCCTTCTTATTGTAGATGATGTTTCAAATCACAGCAATAAAGAAAAATAAAAAAGAATCCATAGAAACAGCATTTAAATATATAGTAAAATTATGAGGTATACAAAGAACAAAATAGCAAACTGGAAGAATGATTGAAAGACGCTAAAGACGAATCTTGGAAATAAATTTGGAAATGTTCCGAAAAGCTGCTGAGATTAAAATGCGCCCTAATTGTCTCAATAACAGAGATCGCGGCACATGGTTGCTTTTAACATGAAAACCTGTAATAAACTAGATTAAAAAATCGTCCGCCTTTTCCACCAATCCACCTACCGATGTCATGAATGTTCACACCAATTTAAATCCAAACACTCCGTGTGCGAACCATGTCATCATCGATGGTATAAATCTAATAAAAGGTTCATAAAAGCAGCAGTAATGCAGTGAATAGCATAGTAGTGAACTGCTCCGGGGCTCAATAGACTGGAACTCCGATGATAAAGGCCTCAAATTGAGAATAGAAATCATGACGTAGACAAATTCCACGCAATCCAAATTAGAAACAACATAATTTGATTAGCAGAAGACAAGTAGAACGAATGAGGAAAAAGACTGAGGGAAAACATAAATGTAGACAAAAGGCGTCTATTATATACATTATTAAAAAAAGGTATTTATGTCTGTTTCAATTACCTTAGTCCTATTTTTTTTAACACGTGAATAAAAGTTCAATGATATGGTGTTGTTTTCCTACTAGTATATCTACACGGATTAATAATAGACCCATCCCTGCCAAAACAAACATATCCTTTGTCAAGAATTCCATCATTCTCATCGACATGATACTCGGTACACATACACATCTCTTAATATATTCATAATCAAGTAGATGGTGGTGCTCTTCGGCACAGGCACATTGGCAAACACAATATTGACGACGTAGAGGAAGTGAATTTATATTGTTTTACGCTTGTGGAATTAAACGAAAGTGGTATTAACCCTTACTTCACCGTTTCCATTCGACAGCAACATTGGCGGTTAATCAAGCAGGCTTGTGTCAACATGCAGAGGACCCCTAAAGAACTTCGCCGAGTATTTATCGTTTTTAGAGGATTATCAAGAACTTTTTCGCTTTTTACTTATAATGAAACAAAAATTTAAAAAACAATAATCATTTTGGAAAATATGGCGTTTTTTGTATATACATCTATATACAGGATAATTATTTGGGTATTAAAATTAGACGTTTTATAGAAAGTTGATCAGTAATTAAAATCTGAAAATTTATTTTAGATGGTTTTTGGATATGCCCAATTATTTTAAAATATTCATAACCTCCTACGACCTCCAGAAGCTAACTTAACCTCCTTATTTTAAATATAACGCCCTGTATATTATTACGGATATATACCAGCTGTATTAAAAATAGATTTACAAAACAAACAAGATCAAATCATATAATTACCAGTATAAATAACAACAGACCATATGATCCTAATGTTGTCTCCTGTTCTATAAATTTGTATAAATAAAACTGTCTCCATTCAATTCTATATGCAAAAACAAAACTTCGCTCCGAATCTCTGGGCCTATCTTTTGTTTTCAATGAAACAAACTAAACTTTATGTTGATTCTCTTTATGCTGACACCTCCTGATCTCGTTTACTCTCGAACCAAAACATATGCGGCCTCGTCTCAAATAATTCTTATATTAAAAGAAAGACTTACAAATTGTGGATTTGAAGATCTCTTCTTACACGGTCACGGCTTTCTGCTGCCTCAAACAATTTAACAAACTTTCTTTCACGATTCACTACTCTATTTGGCAACGTCCACACCTTTTTTTCTTATCACAGAAAACAACCTTTTCTCTTTTCTCTTTCAGTTTTATCTTAGACTCCTTGTTTTTCCTTTGCCCAAAAAAAAAACAAACTAACTTCTTTTTCCTCTTACTTCTCCAATCCCTCTCTCGAACCAAAATCACAACATCAACACAAATATCACGATTTTAAAAACGACAAAGTACGTGTACAGTGGGTCCACACTCCACAGCACACTAACAGACCCTAACGTTTGAAACAACTCTTAGCGTGACGTAGTCGCGCCAAATAGGACCCTCTCACAAATGCGAAACATATTACCTTTAGTTTATTGTATTGTGGTATCTAGGACTCAGTGGGACCGTCAAAAGCAGCCTTTTTACCGAGATGTTTCTAATTACGTAAACCTTCTGTTGTCCAGTTATCGTTTCCACCAAATAAAAAACAAACACAACAAAATAACACTTTTTTCTTTACACCAGCACCACCAAAACGTCTCGATTTTTATAATTGGTCATGTTTTTAATGTTTACCTTGTCCTCCAAACTCAAAGAACTAAAGATTACCTTCATTAATTCACACACACCCTTCATCACTTCTTAAGACTTCAACTTAACTTTATCAAGTTATTTACTGATTCTTATTTATACTCATTTATTTATTCAGACCCACCATGTCTGTAGAGCAATGTGCTTCGAAAATCTAATTTAGATATTATAAATGTAATTATTATAAAATTTAGTTCGGTTAGTAGTAGTAGTGCTCACTTACCAGTCAACACTGTCTCTAAGGAAGATGACAGACGTAGTTCTCGGATCAAATGCGATCTCTGTCTTAAAAGATCCGAGGTTTAATAATTTTGAGTACCGTGTGTCTTTAGCGTCAATGTAAATATTTTGATTTTTGATCCGAATGGTTCATGAAGGAACCATCACCCGAAAAAGTTAGGAATGTTTTAAAGATATCTTTTCATTTTATTGTTTGCTGTATATCTATCGTTTTTATTTGAATATATAATTTTAATTACACATCATTGTTGCGAATTGCACTATTAAACCGAACAATCTAACTATTTGCGGATTTTATTATTTCCAATAAAAAGTCAGCACTTTCAAAAGTGTTAGTCCGTAAAATAATATTGACTGCTGAGAGCCATTTTCAATTCAAATTCAAGAATAGAAATGCACAAACGCCTGAGGACAGTCACTGGGCGGCTGAGGTAGCCAAAGTTACCGAAGCTTCTACAGTCTTCTATAAAATTCTTACTGAATGACTTTCTCTATATTAGGGTAGCGCAAATAGTCGTATATACTTTAAAAAGTTAGTTTTTTCTTTACTGTATAGTTTATAACATTCAAGTCCGCCACCGCCTCTCCGGCGTTCACCCGACTTTAGCAAAAACACCGCGACCACCCGAGAGGCGTTTGTGTATGCACCTAATATAATCGTCCATTAATTTGTGCGGTTAATTTGGATCGGTTAGTGTTTGATTGCCAAACATAGAAGCACTCTAAATGGATCAAAAGGAATATCAAAGTCAACTAAGAAAGAGACTAGGACCTTTACCAGTATTCAACAAGAAAGATATAAATGGAATAACACAAAAATTAACTAATGACGTAACATCAACTGCAAAAAAGATCTGTGGTAAAAATAAAAATCCGAGAAAAACGAAATTGAAACAAACAACACTGGATTTAATGGAAGAAAGAAGAACATCAAAAGACTCACCAGAGTATAAGACTATCAACAATAAAGTTAAAAAGAGCATAAGGTCAGACTTGAGAGCCTATCAAACAAAACAAATATTGCAAACCATCGAAAACAATAGAAACATGAGAGTATTGAAATCAAATTTAACTAAAGGAAGATCAAAGATAACTAAAATCAACAAGGAAATACAGCGACGGAAAAAACTCAAATAATCAAGAAAATAAAAACGTTCTATGAGAATCTGTATACATCTACTATACAGAACCCCGGAACAGACCATAGAACAATTCTGAATGTCGGCTCGGAAACTCTCCCTAAAAAAAACTTCTTGGGGAATTAGACATGCCTTACAGCATATGAAATATAAAAAAGCTTCTGGTGAGGATTATATAATGTCTGAAATGTTAAAAATTGATGACAAATGGTACTGGAGCAAATGATCAATCAGCAGTCAAATACAATGGGTTTAAAAATGAACCTTCAGAAAATAAAAATAATTAAAATCTACAAGAAAAATAAATTCCTGCAGTTGGCTGTATACCATGTATCACAAAAAGAGGTTTAATCTTTGTAAGGAGGTATATTTAAAAAACTCTTAAAAGGGCTACATCAAATTAACAAACGTTTTCGGAATAATAATTCGATCATCAGGTTAAAAGCATAAAATAAGTATGAACCATTTAATTAAAATCAAACGTGATTGAAATGTTGACTAAGGTAAAGCAAAATGGTTATACTTACAGGTTAACATGCCTGGGTCACCAAAATATTAGGGTAAAAACCCTTCAAAGAAAATAAAGTTACCAAAGATATTGATATTAAAAATTAATGATGATTAATATTTTATTATATTTTACTTCAGGTAACATACACCCACAAATGCGATGGTCAGATGACCTGAAGAAACACGCCGGGTCAAAATGGATGCAAATTGCCCAAAATAGAGAGGCATGGAAGAAGGAGGAGGAGGCCTATAAAAAAAAGGAGGTTAGTCTTCGTAAATGGGTATATTTATTTAAAAAAACCCTTAAAAGGGCTACATCAATAAAACAAACGTTTTCGGACCACACAGTCCATCATCAGGTTTTAAAATTGAAAAAATGCTAGGTCACAATGCCTGAGCCACCAAAATACTAGGGTAAAAACCCTTTAAACTACATTTAGTTATAAAAGATTATACATTGTGTTGTAAAATAACTGTGATGTTCAGTATTAAATTAAATTTGGCTAGAGGTAACACATGGCTGAAACGAGTTCCAGAGCCGGTGAGAGAACCTCTACACGCGGAGAACAGCTGGAAATAGCAGAGGAGGCCTATATCCAAGGATGGATGTTTAGGGCTGTATAGATAGATAGAACATACACCCATGCATTACGTGAGTACCAGCGTCCGGAGGGTATACCTCTTCAAACGGACTTCAGCTGGTAACTGATTGACAAGATACCTATGAACGGTGTCGAAAACAAAATGTCAATGCACCATGGAACTGTGTTAGTTACACATAATATTACTACAGCCAAATGATTTAAAAGCCTTAGTGATATTAAAAATGATAACAGCAATCCAGGTATTCTTCTTCTTCTTCTGGTAGCACTACAACCTGGGGTGGGTCTTGGCTGACTGCACAACCTGCTTCCATCTCGAACGGTCGTCCATGATGTTTAAGTCAGTGGGTAGCCCCATTGTTCTCAAATCTGACCATATATTATCTCTCCATCGCATTCGTGGACGTCCTAAGGGCCTTCTCCCTGTCGGGACGTCTTCCCAGATTAACTTGGTAAGGCGGTTATTAGGGAGCCTATGAACATGGCCAGGCCCATCTTAGACGTTGGGATTTAATCTCTTGGACTACGTCGCTAGCACTATACATTTGTTTGATCTCGGCATTTGTTCTCATTCGGTATTGGTTAGTATCCAGGTTGGTAATCCAGGTATTGGGATTTAAAAAAGTTTTTTATTATTGAATTTTGGATATGAAGATGTAAAATTACCGCTGGAGTTATAGGTCATGTTTAAGAGAATGACGTATGCATTAGGCAGCCTATGTTACTCTTTGTCGTATGGAGTGCGGTCTAAAAAGTGTAATTTGTGACTGATTAGCTTATATATATGGTATTGTCGTTTATGTTGATCACATCTAGGAGTTTAGTTTTGTAAATTTATTTTAAAATTTAATTTTTTTGTTTTTATGTTGTACTGTAAATTTGGAGTGCTCTAATAAAATAATTTTTGTTTAGATTATTTGTTTGAATTTTTAGATAAAAACCTTATTTTTTTACTGAACGCCGCACGGGTGGTCTCCGGCACTCAATTAGCAATTAGCTTTTGCTGTGCGTTCAACGCTCCTGAGGCGGTCTTATGCTTTTTGAAAAAATATACCAAAATTTGAACTTAGTCTAGTACCAACCAGCTAAAATAAACATTACATTACTATTAAAAAAAAGACATACTGCCATCTGGACAGAAAATGAATTTATTAACAACTAACGTTAAAAAATATTGCCAGTATAAAAAGCCGAAGTTTTTGTGCCGTGACGGATCGTCACGATACGAAATAGTTCGTATCGTGACAATCCTCTTTGCATTTTACTATGGAAAAAAATTATACCACGCATTATAAGAGCTTCGCTTGAAAAATAGCTTTATTTTAAATATTTTATCATTGATATTTTTCTTATTATTGTAAGATATAATATAACAATAATTATTATAAAATTTTCAATAGAATTCCAGAATTTAACAAGTATTACACATACGAATATTATTTGTAAATACTAACAACTGGTTTGTCGCTACCTTTCAACTGGATAGCCTTTCATCAAGAGCGTTCTTTTGCGATACAAACCTCCTTCTCCGACATTGTCCCACGACATTTCTCGCAACATAAAAACGGTCCGCTCTCCTGTCCTTCGCCACAACTCCTTTATGCTCTATTTTGCATACCGATTCGCAGGCGGGCACAGAATGTCTCCTCTTCTTCACGAAACACGAAAAAGGTGTTACTTCAACCGCTGCGAGTTCGGGACTATCCAGATCAAATTAATGGACTGCTGTCCACGTAATACCAAACGAAATAATCCACTTTTCCCACTATTTGCTATACCTTATATCTTTGGTTAAGATTCCTAAATACAGCGGCGGAGTGTGGTTTTAATATTTAAAAGTAAAATAACGGACAAATTGTTCAAAAAGAAGTAAGTTTTTGGTCAATTGTACATATCAATAATATTTAAAACAAATAATCATTTTAGAGGATCAAGAAGATGAGATTACAAACACTACAAGCGAAATCAGCAGAAAGTGATATTTTAACTTCTCAATGGAAAATTGTACGCAATATTGGTTTTTCTTATAAATAAATATTAAACGACGTCATTTAATGGAGTTACCCAATATTGTTTTTAAAAGACATATGTTTCTGCAGCAGTATGTGGTTACATACCACAGGTATGTCCACAAGGCATGGATTTTTCAAGATGGTACCATAAGTCTTTCTTGGCAAGATTCAAGTGACAAAACTAAAGTCGGTTGTGAAAGGAAAATATATGTTTAAATACATTTTTTAAACTCAACTATCTTTTGTTGCAAAGGTTTAATTTAAAAGAAATAAAAACATATAACAATTTGCGTTAAAATAAGACTGAAATAATTTTGGGAATTTTTTTTTATTTTGAAAATATGACAAACATATTTTGAATATATGAAAATACAGAAGATTGTATTTTCTTTTGGCCGCTAGGTAGTGTTAACAGTCAAGCAGAACATGTGTTACGGAAGTCGTGGTGTTGCAGTAGTGGCACAAAATCTGATTACTGGAATTCATTAGGTGTCCATGTGTAAGGCGTGTGTGCCCTATTCTCAATCTTCGAATAATAGATTTGTCCTTTGTTTTATTGATGGGAGCTGGTGGTAGAAAATGTTTGGTTGTAGAACGCTTAACTTGGTATTGCTTCTTTTCCAATAATCATTCCAAAGGTCCATTTAAGTGTTCTTTTTAGATCTGATGATGTTTGAATGTATGTTCTTTCGTTAAGAGAACATGCTTGTTTTGCTGCTTGATCGGCTTTTTCGTTACCTAAAATACCAACGTGCGATGGGACCCACAATATTGTTACTATAATTCCATTAGTTTGAAAACGATTACATATAGTCTGTATTTCTTGAACTACTGGGTGGATAGAATGTACGTTTCTTATGGACTGCATGGAGGACAGAGAGTCCGTATAGATTGCAATAGTTTTATCATCGTTGAGTGGAGTTTTCACCGCTTGTAGTATTCTATATAGTTCAGCAGTATAAATACTGCAATTGCTGGAGAGTCGAAACAATTGATGTAGCATTTCATAGAATCTTTGTTTGATAATAGAAGGTGATATTTCATTCTTAGTATATTTGGATAATTCGATATTGAAATTTGGAAGTTTACATATCCATGGAGGAGTTTGACGGACCATGAAAGGACTGGTCGACAACAGATTGATATATAAATAAGAAATTAACATCTGTATAGTGGACATTCTAGGATTGTTAATAATTGGTAATTGTCTATTACAGATGAGGTTTCTTATGGGATTTGTTTAAACTCTAGCAAGATAAAGCAGTGGAAGTTGTTGTCGTCTTAGATAAAGTGAAAGTTCGAAACATTCTACATGAATGCTTTCCACCGGACTGGATCAGAATGCTCCTAAACAGAGTCGGTGAGAAGTATTTTGGACTATATTTAGTGAACGTAGTAGTGATTTACTTGATGATAAGTAGAGATCAGTACCATAGTTAAGTTTGGAGCAAATGGTTGGAGATTGCGTGTTTTGTCTTCTGGTAAGATGAATAACTTTGGTTTTGGATGGGGAGAAGAAGAAGGGCGGATTGACTGGCCCAGTTATTTATTTTACTTAGCGTGTTTTATAGTAACGTATTTGTGCTGGATGTGACCTTTCCATGACAAAATAATATTTTGTCGTCAGCATATTTTTTCCTGAATGGTGAGAGCTGGAATTTTGTATGTGTGTAATGTCTTTTCATTCTCTTTATTTTTGACCATACTTGAGTCGGTGGGGTATCTTTAGTAATAGAGCTGGTAAAATGATTCCATGATCTTTGTTTACTGTTTTTAATTATGCATTTTGTTTTTGCTCTGAGCCTTTTGAAATCTATTAAGTCAGCTAGAGTGCGAGAATTTCGGAATCTGTTTAAAGCTCCTTTGTTTTCTTGAATTGCTGTTTTACAGGAGTTATGTCACCAGAGAACGTCTTTTTTTATTGGGTTAATTTTGTATTTACCGATACACTCCTCTACGGAAGAAACTATGCAATGGTTTAGTTTTTTTATGTCTTCGTCTATGATATTTTAAAATTTGAGTACATCTGTGCGTCCTTTTGCAGTTAGTTTGAAGAGTTCCCAATTAGCATCTTAGATTTTCCATCTCGTTTTTGTATATGCCGATTTGACTGCATTGCTATTAATGATAATGGGAAAATGATTACTATCGAATAAGCTGTCTAGAGTATGCCAAGTTAGTAACGGGTATACTTTGCGATCACATAAGCTTCAGTCTATTGATAAGAAGATTCCTGACTAAATATGAAAGTATGTACTATACCCTGCATTTAATCCGTAAATCACTTCTTACTTTAACAAAACAAAGTTTTTTACTAGGTAGAATTTGTTTAAGGGGATCCAATTACTGCAGAAAACTATAAGTGATCTTTATTTTAATGATTTTACTGTATAATAATGTTAGTTTGTTGTAACTTCAAATGGTAACAACAGTTACAAAGAATAATCTGTTCCTCTGCTTAAATTTTCTTGCAAGTTTCACAATTATTTGTATCAATACTTATTGATGTATTAGTCATTAGTGTATGGTCTATTTTTCATCATTTTTGTGTTAACAATAATTGGAACCATAAACTTTTACTTATACCTTATAAAACTTCATTTTAAGGACGATATAAAATGTTAGTTGTAAAAATATGAGTATAAATTATCTATAGTTAAACAAGTTGTAAATCAAACGCAAGCAACTTGTTTTAAAAGAAGAAACCAAAAAGTTAGGTTATGCGTGTCAGAAGAATATCGGAAATGGAAAAATTGGTTTGGGAACGACGAACTCTGACGTCATTTCATTCTTATCGTAAAAGAAAATTAGATGGGTGACATTTTATTGTACCATTACAATAAACAAGCCTTTTTTATTAAATACTGTTGAATTAGATGTAATTCTTTGCACAAACGTGGAAAAACGTGAACGATAAAAATATTCTATATTTCTCAATATACCTACCTATCAGTTAAACCCTCTGAGATTCTATTATTACTTTTAGCACTCTTCTGAAACCGCCTTCGAGGCAATTAATTCATCTAAGATTAGCAATGCATCTTGTCTCTTTCCCAGCACCTCTCCCGAATAGCGCCCATTTTACCCCGGAATTCTTTTAATGAACTTTAATTATCCTTGCCCGAGTTGAACATGACGCGTCGGAAGATAAGGGGTTTTTCCAGCGGGAAAAATAAATTATCTTTGATATCTAGTAGGCCAATTAGTTCTCGAGGAATTATTACCTGCCAAAAGAATTAAATTTATAATATAAAGATGATTGCTATTTAATATAATACCTATTCAATTTAAGATTATCGGAGTAATTTTGTACGAACGGCCTTATAAACAAAACATTAACCAATGATGAATTGTAGATCTATATTCAATATAATATGTATCAGGTAGTGGAAAAAATGTCCAATCTTTTGCTGCTTACGTTCATCAGCATGGCTATCCTATCGAGCAAAAAGACAAAAAAGTTACCAAAAAAGTGGCCTCTGATGGCGGACATATCCTGAAATGCGAATGCGCCAAATTTAAATTTTCTGACACTTATTAACATAGCTATAAAATAGTTTTCAGAATGTAAAAAGAGGTTAGATCTTTGTAAATGGGTATATTGGTTTTTAAATATACCCTTTTACAAAGATCTAACCTCTTTTTGTGATACGTGGTATACAGCCACCTGCATGAATTATTTTCCTTGTGGATTTTTTCAGAATGTGTCTTAGATGAGAAAGTTTTAACTAAATATTAACGATAACAGTCTAAAATGTGAAACAATTGTTAAAAAACTTCAATATAAATAAGATTTCATGTGACAGTTGGGACAAATAATAACATAACCCAACTAAATTTGATTTCTTAAACAAGGAGAGACTCTCTTTCCTTGTTTAATTTGGCCTCTCAAGATGGCACTTCCTGTCTAACAATATTTTTGCCCCCACTAACTTTATATTCCCTCTTTTCTCTTTTTGCTCAATGGGCTATCCTAACTTTGCTTGCAGCTATTCGTAATAGTCGGAATTGTAAACGTATTAACCCACTTCCTCAGTTTTTAATGTCAAGATATTCTTTCTGGTCCTCTCTTTCCAAATACCTTTCCCTGAAAAATAGACGTAGAAAGAACGTTCCTTGAAAGAACGTAGATGATAAAATAAGACTGTCCAACACTAGAATAGGAACCTGGAATGTTCAGATCATGGTAAAATCCACAATGTTATTCAAGAAATAAACAGGTTCAATATGGATGCACTGGGTGAAGCCAGGTGGCCTAACTCAGGTTGTTTTTTAACAGACGAAGCCACAATATATATTCCGGTAGCGAGAATAACCAACACAGACACGGCGTAGCAGTAATAGTTAATAAAAAATCTAATAGAGCGGTGGAATGCTAATTCCTTACCTCAGAAAGGGTAATGGTACTGAATGGAAATGAGAGAGAAGACCGTCTGTTACAATTCTGTTAAGAGCAGAACTTTATTATTACAAACACATTTTCTAAGTTGCCAAACAGACAACATATCTATCGCCCGCAGATACATCGGAGAAAGTAGTCAGGAACCAGATAGACTACATTATGATCAATGAAAGATACCGTAATGCTGTTAAAGTTGTGAAAGCATATCCTGGATCAGACGTGGCCTCAGATCACAATCCACTTATCGCCAATATTACACTCACCCTTAAAAATATTAAAAGACATCAAAGAATCCCTACATAGACACAAGAAAACTTCAACCTAAAGTAAAACAAAGCCTCCAACATGAACTGCATGTGAACTGCAGCAAATAGAACACAAACACCAATGATATTGACTAGTACTGTCAAGTATATTACTGTCCAAAAGGCACATTTTAAAAAGGTTTTTTTATTTTTTTAAGTAGGCAATTACCTCCGATTTTGATTGAATAAGTAACTAAAAGGTATTTTTAAATAAAAATAAAAAAATAAAAAAAGGAAACATTAAATTGACCTGTATTTATACTCTCTTCATTCAAGGCCCTAACCAACTTAATTAATTTACCAATAAGGATTAGCCAAATAATACTAAATGCTAAAACTAAATACAGTGAAACTTAGATAATTCGAATCTCAAGGGACCGTTCTTAAAATTCGAATTATCCAAAAACTCGAATTAAAAATATATCTACAAAAAAAATACCTACAAAGACATCTTCATCCAATAAAAATCAACAACAGTTCACAATTTTTATTTCTTGCAGATATTTTCGTTCCTATTCTTGCCCGAATTATGTTAACCGAAAAAAATTGGCTAACGAAATTTCATTAAGAACACCAATTAAAACATTTGCAAGATTTGCAAGATTTTTTCCCATGTACTTCCCCCGCGACTGATGACGCGTCGTCTTGATTAATCTTTTGTTTTTCATCATTGTTCTTAAGCACTTCAGCGATGATCTCAGCATCGGTTATCTCACCACATACTGCAATATCTTCATCTACATTGACAAAGACAAGACATCTTCATAAGAGATGACAGGACCAGAAATGACGTCCTCCCAGCCGTCAACTACAAGCAGCTATTCCGTTATGTGTCGTTAAGTGTCGTTAGCATTTTCTGCGTTTTTATTTTGTACAAAACCAGTTTTTTTGAAACAGTGTTTGATCGTTTCGTCTATTACTTTGTCAATAACTTTCTTACGCATTTAAATGGCATGAAGATTATCTAACTTTATTTTGAGGGAGTCGCAATATTTTGTCAATATGTTTTTAAATACAAAACGTTTCAATATTTTTTATGATGCTCTGGTCTTTAAGTTGGAAAACTGAAGTCATGTTGGCACAAAAAAAAATTGTTACATTTTCCATCAGTGGGATAATGTTGTCTCCCGCACAGTTGTCAATAAACAAAATAACTTTTCTTTTTTCTTAT
The DNA here is from genome assembly GCA_918026665.1 of Diabrotica balteata. Taxonomy (NCBI): domain Eukaryota; kingdom Metazoa; phylum Arthropoda; class Insecta; order Coleoptera; family Chrysomelidae; genus Diabrotica; species Diabrotica balteata. The sequence continues at coordinate 158,490,331 of OU898280.1, forward strand.
TACTTTATAGCGTATTACACATTATTATAAACATAATTATAGCATATAATTTTGTATATATTTGGATTCGCATATAATTGGGATTGGTAAGATTTCATACACATTTGAGAACATTTGATGAGTTTCAACATATGGTAAGCATTTTGATGGTATTTACAGACAAATATTATATTAAAAAAAATGCAACTTTTTATGCAATATCAGTGTCAATGACCGCACGCTGTATGAATAAGCACAACAACTATTCCATCCATCTAGCATGAGATAACATCGCTTCTTAGACATGGGGACTAGGAAAAGGACACACTTCGGAGTTTCCCAACATCCGGCGGAAGTCCATCAGCGAGATCCTCTGGGAGTCGGGAAGGTGATTGCCGAATGTCGAAATGGACGTTGTTTTCCTTTATGTCTGCATAACCAGGGACAAAAGATTGTTTCTCTGATAGTAGACACACTAGTGGCTAGATGATGTAACGGAGGTAACGCTGGACTTTTTCGGTTACGAGGGCTGATCATATATGTAAGAGTAAAAAATTATAATAAATGCTTAGCGGCCACATAAAAGCAATAAAACCGAGTGAGGAATACATATAGAGCCACCAAAAAACCCAGAGTTGTTTCGGCAATAAAAATGATATTGTTTACATATAATTTACTTAGAGAAAAGCTTTAGAAAGACAGATATAATGAAATAAATATCACGCATGTACAGGGTGTCGCAAATTGGTATGTTTTGTAAGGTATACCGAAAACTAGAGGAAATAGAAAAAAGTAGTTAAGATGCCATGATTTCTTTTTTCGTTAAAATAACGATTGCTCAATAAAATCATCAATAGCTCTCCACATTAGCGAGATATAACGGGATTATTGAAATATGTCGAAAACGAAAGGATTACATGTAACAATAAAACACTGAAAACTTTGTTTTCAAACTTCCACAAAATTTATTTTAAACTCTTATCACTACAGCGGTTTCGGATGATTGCCTTTCTCAAGTGATCTATTTTTGGCATGCGTTTACACTTTATAGTCTTTAATGAAATAGACTGAGGAGGGGAGAACTGTTTGTCTCAAGTTGGTCATTCAGAATTATATCTGTGTTTTTTATTTTTTTAATTTCCATAGATTCTAACAAAGATAGCTTAAGGCCTTTATTTTGAATGTGAAGAATTTAAATTCGTCATTAAAATACCAATACCAAACCAATATTATAAGCCTAGTTTTATTTCAGAATCAAATAATATACCAAACAATGATGTTTTAAATGAAGAGCATATTATTAGAGATGCCTTGACTTTTGATGAAGCAGAAGAGTCTAATATAGACAAAAGTTATGATGAACTACTAGTGGTGGAAATGAAATCGGATCTGCCTTACTGAATCGGTCGGTAGGGCCAGAATAAAAATGTTAGCACTATTATGTGTTTCTTTTGGATACTCAATAAGTATCCTCAAGTAAAAATCATCACTCGGAAGTTTATTCAATCCTTGTATGAGCCTCGGTACAATATCAGTTCGATTTTCAACACTATTTTCAGGATTTGTTGTTTCAATAAATAAAAATCAGTATGCAAAATGTTTATGATAAAAATAATCCAATAAAATAGAGTTGCAACTATTCTAATTAAAAAAAAAACAGCTATGGGGATTCGAAATATCTAAGAAAAACTTAGGATAAAAATATCTAAGTAATATCAAACTACAAACTTCTATGTATAACTACCAAAGTAAATCTCTGTTAAATATCTGTAACGAAATCAATAAAAACAAAATTATATACAACAGAATGGAAATTCCTATTAACGAAACTCATATTATATTAAAAAATACAACCAAACAATACAAATATTTTAATTGATATACAAATCATAAGACAACAACTGTTTCTATTTTCCTATGTTACCTAGTTTATACATTTTAAAGACAGGTTTGTTATCGACTATAATCACAAAAAGCAGAAATTTTAGACGTCCAACCTTCAAAATATTCTTTGAACCAATCATTTGCAATGAATCACGTAGGTACTTAAATTTAATTAGTTGACAACAAAACATATAGAAAGCATCATAGACGCTATCAGGAAGTAATTGGTCAAGTAAATAACCAATTACCTGCTGTAAATTGACTCATTTAAATGAAATAGGTGGATCATTTAACGAATCATCATCACTCAGAAGTTTCTATTAAAGGATCACACCCACATGAAGGCGGATACTGTCCATGCGCTGATAGAGCGAAAAAAAAACTTAACAAAATTTCTATATTAACGCCCAGGGACTGACATTGAGATAATCCTCAATGAAATAAACCTTACATAATATGGAAGTATGAAGAATATTTTAAAAAGAGAGAGGAATGATTTCTCTCTCCTGATGCCAACCATAATGTAGCTTGGCCTATTTTAAAAAATTTTAAACTGTTTGTCTTTGTGTCGTGTAGTGTTAATTTACAATTTTATATTTATGACAGTCTCAACAGTTTGTTAGATAGCCCAAAATTGACGAAATGCCCCTGAAGATGCTCTAGGAAGTAAAAGTACTTGGGCAAGATTAAATTAATAAACTGTACTCGATATACCCCTTTCATTTGATCAAAAATAGGATTTTTGTCACAAGTAAAACGTACAAAAGAGTACAAAAAATAATTTTTAATTTAAAATCCCAGTGGCGTACCATTTTTTTTTATTTAGATCATCACCTCTATGCGCGCTAATAATGAAATGAAATTCTTGATTGTATATCAAAAATGCGTAATAACCACCTTTTCTTCTTCTTATTTCAGTAACCGGTCCGATTATCGAACGTTGGCGATTATATTAGCAATAATAACTTTGTTTACGGCAACTTAAAACAGATTTGATTGATTTGATCTCTTGATTTGATCTTGAGATACAAATCTCAGAGATTTCGGAGCCAGGATGTTCTTCTTCGGCCTGGACCTCTTCCACTTCAATAGCCTCCAATTTTTTATTCGTGTGTCTGTAAGACTTTAACTCTCCATTCCATGCAGCAATATGGAGAATATATAGCAGCGTATGAATTTGGCTTTAAGGCTCAATGTAATATTTCTATTAATGAAAATTTTGTTTAGTTTTCATAAGGCGGCCCTGGATTTTTCAATGCCTATTCTTATGTTTTGCACACATCCCAGTTATCGATAATATTGGCGCCCAAATAATCCCAAATCTTGTAGATCTTTCTAACTTTATTCCATACGCTCTGATGTTCATTGGTAGTAACTCTGTTTTGCTGACAAACATTAGATTTAGCCCTTATTCAACACATGTTTAGGTCACCCTATTTATAAGATATTGCAATTCTTTTTCATTAGAGGCCTTTTTTAACCGTTGTATCTTCATGTAAGCCTTTTTTGAACATCATAGAGAATCAAGGAGTCTAGAACATCATCTAGAACAAATAATTTTAGGAGCCAATTGCGTAGTATTGTTCCCCCACACTTTAACAGTTCATTGTTTATCCTATCAGGACCAAGTGCTTTTTTTGTATCTCTTTTTCTAATATTAGTACTCTATCGTAAGTTTCGTTAATGATTCTTTCTCTGTTCTCTTCTTCTCCTTCTCCATATAATTTCGTGAAATGCTTAGTCCATTGTTCCTTCGTTATATCTATGCGTACAAATTCATTCATTTCTGTTTTTTGTCTCCTTATCATCTTCCACACCTCTTTTTGGAATCCATAAAGGTCGTATTCCATATCTTTGGTAAATTTTTCCTAGTGCTCGTTTTTGATGTTATCCATTTCTTGGTTTACTCTATTCCTGATTCTAACGTGCCCCGGTATCTTCACTCGTTTGTATGTTAGGAAAGCTTGTTTCTTTTCATTTGTTAGTGCTTTCACCCTTTCGTCTTACCATGGAGTTTTGTATTGCCGTTTATTTCTGTTAACTTTTTTTTATCTAAAGCTACTTCCTCTGCTTGTAGGATAAATTTTTTAATAACTTTCCAGGTTTCTTCTATATCCTTTTTAGTCTCTAGGTTATGGCGGCTGTTTAGCTTTTTTGTCAGTCTGTTTTTATACAAGTTTTTTGTCCCTTCTTCTACTAAGCTTTCTATGTTTAACTTTTCTTCTACTTTTGTATTTCGCTTGGCTTGTGTGCTGATTGCTATATTTATTTTTCCTTTTGTATTTCGCTTGGCTTGTGTGCTGATTGCTACATATATTTATTTTTCCTAGTTCCAGGCCATGGTCGGATCCTATATTGCCGGAAGATAGAGTGCGCACATCTATTCTATTCTTGGGGTGTATTTGTCTGTTTGTTATAATTTAGTCAATCATAGAGTTACGTCCTCTTGTATCTGACCAGGTGATCTTATGTTGTATTCGGTCCCCAAAGTATGTGTTGTTAATTTGGAGGTTATTAATTAAACATAGTTCTAGAAGTCTTTCTCCGTTGTCGTTGAGCGTTTCTTCATTAAATCTTTGTGTAACTCCAGCCACAGGTATGTTGCCTACTCTGGCGTTTAGGTCGCCAAGAATTATTGTTTTACTACAGGCTATTGTGGTGTCTAGTAGATCTTGGAGCTGTTTATAAAAAGCCTCTTTGTCTTCCTTGTTTTTCTTGTTATCCGGTACATATACGGGGATAATATTAAGTATCGTCTGGTGAAGTTTAAGGCAAACCAGCATCATGTGTTTGTTGATGTATCTTGTTTCGTGAATATTGTTACTATATTTATTGTGCATTAAGAGGTCTACTCCTGCATGAGCTCGTTTGCCTTTATCTACTCCTCTGTACAGGAATATAAATTTGTTTCTATTGGCACTTCCTTTCCCTTTCTTTTTTGTTTTGTTAAGGGCACATATATCAATTTTATGGAGCTAAAATTCCTGCACAACTTTCTGTTCCCGTTTGTTCCACGATGCTCCAAGTGCCAATTCGTAGATTATTTGGTCTCTTTTTCCTTTTTCTTGCGTGGTTCGTCATTTGTGTATCCATCCAATTTCTAGGCTTCTGTTCAGTTCTATGAGCATTGATTTTTTTGACAGTAGGTTGGCTGCTAACCTTGCTCACCAACCCGCTTTCGAAGGAACCATTTCACCCTTCTTCGTCAGCCCTGACCCTGCCTTCCATTGGAGTTGCTTACCCAATCTCCAGCAAGGTTGCTCTGGTGTTCTAGGGTTCATCCGTGCAGCTCAAGCCACACTTCGTGGAGGTGAGGATAGGAATTGAGTAAGAGAGGCTAGAGAATGCTTACTGGAAACAGCATCTTTTATTGCGCTGCACTACCCCTTTTTTTTAACATCAACTTTTAAATTCATTAAATTTTATTTGCATATCTCAACCAGTTTCGGAGCAATAAGTAAATTCTTATTTTCTAAAAAAAAAATTAACATCCGGTATCTCGAAGAACAAAGTATACGCCATATACATTTATATGGCAAACTTTCACTATTTTTTCATGCGGAATAACTTCCGAAAGTTTGTCGCACTTAGTTACTTTACATTAATAATTATGCACAAGACATATTAATTTATATGTAGCAGGAATCTAGTGAAAGTGTCAATAAAATGAGTATTTTAAATTCAAAATGAAAAATATATTATCTGCTCCTTCTAGATATTTCACCACTGCTCTGTTTCATAAAGTCACCGTATTCTCATCGATGATATCTGCAAAAGGCAGCGTCTTCGGATTTTATGACATGACTCTCCTTCTTCTCCGACTATTATTTCCTACACAATTGTCAGATATCCCAGCATCACCTTAGTTATCTGTTGTTTTCGCCGAACGACCTGCTCCAGGTCTTTCCCAGCTCTCCGGGAGGCCGTTGGCCGTTCCCTCAGGATCTAATAGCGGTTACGGTTATCACCCAAGTTATAGTTTTCCTTCCAGCCAAGGAAACTCTCTCTCTCCGAAGGTACTCCATAAACTCGCCTTCAATTTATTTTTACCAATTTTACAAGATGTTTATCATATGTGGATGTGTGTGTGCAGAGTTGATTTTATGGGAACGCTACCACCGGAGTAAAAGATCTTTTTGATAAGGAAGATGAGAATTTGGCGTCTTTTTCCGAGTAAATCATCTTACGCTTTTGTTAGTGCGTGTCGTTTGATCCATGATAAGGGTTTTCTAGAATTCATGTCCTTATAAAACAAGACAAAAATAAATGTTATTCGTAATAAAATATCTATGTTGTTTAAAGTTTCGTTGTTGTTTTTATTATATATCCTTGAATTTTTTTGCAAATTTTTTTAAGTCACGGACTAAATTAGTGTTGTGTGTATAACATTTATTTCGATTTAATGTACACTAAGAAAACTGTTTACAGATGCATTAGCAGTTGTCATTGTTAACCCTCCAATAGTCACGTACTGTCTCACAGACCGATAGACACTGTAAATATCCATAAAAACCCAAAATATCTATAATTAAATTATAACCATTATTACGTGCCGTTATCTTATAATCTTATAATTTTGATGCATACCAACCAGTCGAGCAGGCAGGATTTAGAAAGGGGTACAGCACAACCGACCACCTTCACACTCTTAAAATATTGATAGAAAAGACCAACGAATATAACCTTCCAATATACCTAGCGTTTGTTGACTATGAAAAAGCGTTTGACAGCATAGAACTATGGGCAGTGGAAGAAGCGCTAGTTAATTGCCGAATAGATTCACGGTACAGAATGGTAATCCACAATATATATATATATATATATATATATATATATATATATATATATATATATATATATATATATATATATATATCAAAACGCCACTATGAGAATTCAGCTAGACAGAGATTTTCAAACTCCATTAATTAGAATTTGTAGAGGTGTCAGACAAAGGGATACAATCTCACCCAAACAATTTACTCTGGCATTGAAAGACATTTTTAAATCTATAGACTGGTGTAACCTCGGAGATCTTTTTTGGGTGGTGCTAGAAAGATAACCAATGGAGACATTGCGGACGGCAGCCAGATGGTTGGTGGAGAGCGAGTCGTGGGTTCGAAACTAGCTTTTGGAACCGGGAATGGATCCAACACAAGAAATAGGTAAAGATAGGATAAGAGATATAAGAAAAAATACAGAAATAAACAAAAAGATAGATGGGTAAAATTACCAAAGATAAGAGAAGATAGAAACAGGGCGCCACTCAATTTTTTGGGGTTAAGGAGAAAATTAAGAAAACCTTAGAAAAGAAAAGAGATAAGAAAAGATATTTAGGTTCAGAGATCAAACCCAAGGAGAGATACCAACAGTAAATTATCAAATAAATCTGGTCAACGCAACATATAAACAAATAATAAATATATTAGGTATTACACTTACTTACCTACGAAACTTAATCAGCCTGATCTTTCTACAGTTCAAAAGCATAGTAATATTTAAAGATAGTAATTGTTCAGAGCTATTATTTTATCAGGGAACTTGTTAGGAGCCGACAAATAAAATACATGCATAAAACAATAACAATATATTAAACACAAAATTATGATGCTGCTAAATGCAACCCAGGTAATAAAAATACACAACTATGAAATGGTGTTATATATGTATAAAATTAAGCTATAATGTAATAAAAAAATACCTTTACCAAGATATATAAGGCAATCATATACAAGTATAGTTTGGCGTATCTCGAGATATCATAGGAAAGATAATGAACAAAAATTATAGGAAATACAAAAGATAACAAAAATTACTAACTCTAAATTAACAAAAAAAACAAAAAGGTTACAGGAATGAAAACATAAACTAAACCGCACTTGGTTAAGTCAATTAACTATCTCGCACTATTATTTAATAAAAAACTGAGACTTGTATGTTCATAGGTAATATTTATAGAAATTTCTTGAATGGTTCAATTACATTCAAAAATCGGCAATCTACAGGTGAAGATATAGATGATACGTCCAGATAATGGCAGGTGATATGGTACCATACCATATTACTCGCCCAGATAATTGTAGATAAAGATTACTTACAGTAGATCTTGACGAAGGCAGCTTAATAAACTGAATTTAATACTTTTCTGGCACTAAACACTGAATTTAATAACCATTAAAGGTAGTGTAAAACTATATATAATTTAATATAGTCTAAGGAAAGAAAACTCAAATATGAAGTGTACACACACTTAGAAAATAATTTACAGCGACGATAAGATAAGAAATATCGTGAGCAAAGCGCATCACGAGATATCACTGCACTCAACAAGAGCCCACCGAGAAATAAGTTGGTTCCCTAAAAATTTCACCAACTATTCAAGAAAAAAGAAGAAGAAGGTATATCCCCCACTTAAAATCATCGGACAGTCGTATGTATTTCTCAGAAGGTAAGGCCTTAACGACTATTGGAAAGTTTGAGGTAAAATAATCGGTATTAACAATTGGACCTGAGAATATTAAAATCCTTAGGATTATATTATTGTCAAAAGATACGGGCCTTCGGCGAAAATTATCAATTTATGAAAAAGAAACTGCATACCGGAAAGCATTTGTTCTTTTCATACAGAGTATTAAGACGGAAGGATTAAAAACCTTTCTTAATTAGGGAATTCCATTTCAGCTTGGTGTCTACAATAATATTTTCCTATCGTAAACACGGGGATTCCTAATCATCGGCGTATCGCACGGGGGTAAAAGGAATTAAAAATAATTTGATATATTAATAATAAAAAAAAATGTTACACTGGGACAATAAAGGGATTTATATAAATGGGAAATATTTAAATCATCTAAGATTTGCCGATGATGTACTTCTGATAGCAACAACTATGGAACAACTACGAATAATGATTTCAGACCTAGAAAAACATCTCTTGAGAAAGGACTAAAAATGAATCTAAAAAAAACTAAAATAATGACTAATATAGAAGACACATCAGTAATTACCATAGGTGGAACAAACATAGAACACGTCCAAGAATATATTTACTTAGGACAAGCTATCAGAGCAGACAAAAGTAACCAGACTAAAGAAATAACCAGAAAAATAAGAATGAGGTGCATTCGGAAAACTCTCATATAGTATCAAAAATCAAAAAATACCTTTAAAATTAAAAACGAAGGTATTTAATCCATGCGTCCTACCTGTTCTGACATATGGTGCCCAGACGTGGACGTGTATCAAGAGCAACTTAGATAGAATAAAGAAAACTCAAAGAGCTATGGAAAGACAAATGTTGGGAATATCATTGAGAGATAAAAAGAGGAACGAGTGGATAAGATGCAAAACCGAAACAACAGACGCTGTCGAACATGCATTGAAATTAAAATGGAAATGGGCTGGGCATAACGAAAGATATCAGGATGGAAGATGGAATAAAGAAATTGGCCGCTGAAGACCATATACTGCAAAAAGGTCAAGAGGTCGACCGCAAATGAGATGGAAAGGTGACATTGAGCAAAGCACAGGTCCAATTTGGAAAAGACAAACAGAAGACAGAGATAAATGGGAGAGGCCTATATTCAACACATAAATAGATTTTGGGCTATAGATAGATCTTATAATTTTGGAAAATAATAACAGCGACTTCAATATTTGTTAGAATCAGCCGCCACAGACACTGAGCAGTCAGACCATAATTCTAACAAATATAAGATTCGCAGTCATCAGTTAGCAAATTGTTCGTGCAACCAAATTGTCGATCAAGATGAAGAGTATTTGGATGGACAGTGATGAAGCAGATTGTAGTCAAGAGCTTCTAGAAGTTTATGACTCAGAAGAAGAAACTAATATCACATATTTCGAGCCATTAGTTAGCAATACTCTACTTCCAGCAAGTTTTTTGAGTAAGTATAGGCAAACAAAATTAAAAAGATATCTCCGTTACCAAAAAATACTAAGACAAGATCTGAGAATACCATAAATGTTTAAATTCTAACCTAACTCTTAGATAATGTTTATTGTTCGGGACTATGTTCGGTAATATTGTCCTTAATCTGCTGCGACAAAAAAAAAGGTTTTCAGATAACAAAATGGACGGTAAATCTTGTATGTCCAATTAGAATCGAGGAAATAAGAAAATTTGGCATTAAGATAAGTAGATATAAAGAAAAAAGGCAGGAGCTGAACAGTAGATAGCAAAAAACTCAAAAAACAAAAAAAAATAAACCAAATGGACACTCGGAATAGAAAAGAATCGAGCAGCGATCTCCTTTTTTGGTAGGAGAGGACAGATAATGTAAGGTATAGGATACATTATTTCCATAGGTCAAACTATCTGCCTACTAATTGTAATTTAAAAATAATCTGCATGTAAAAACACTATGATTACTTTAAGAATGTGCCGAGTCTCTTTCCCACCTCAATTACTCGAACGATAGGCCCTCGGAAAGACAATCAACCCGTACCTAAAACCAAGCACCGAAAACGGCGTCGGGACGCATTAACAAACGTTACTTTGTCATTTAAATTAAACGAAAGAATGGGCGAATGCCATTAAATTAATAGGTATGGGGGTTCGAGACATAACAACAACTGTGACGTTGGTGTCGTCGGTCTCTGAGAACGGGCTTGCGGCCTCGCGATCTGCATCCAGCTCATTACACAGGTAAATTAAACTCGGGATCGTGGAATCACCTGGGAGGTCTATTCGACTGCTGGGGACGATTTACGGCCGAGACAATTACATGGTATCAGACCCGAAAGCGACGTTGCCAAATCGACCTACGTTTCTGAGTACATCATTCGTTTACCAGTTATTACATATTTTAAAACAAAGCATTTGGTTATATTTAGAAGAGAATAGAATGGGACAGAAATATTTTTATTCTCAATAATAGTTTGACAACAAATAAATTAAGATTAAGTCCAATTAAAGAGAATAGTGTCAAATATAGTAATTATTCCATATTGCAGAAGATCGAGAAGCCTTCTTTTAATTAATACTCCTCTATTAATACATAAACATATTAAATTACAATAACAAATACAAATAAAAATTAAAACAAATACGTTACGAATTTTGTTTCAACATTCGAGAGAATCATGCTCATTCAATTGGATTTATTTCCAGCAAAAACCAACATAATCCAAATATACGCACCCACAGCAGACAAATCAGACGAAGTAAAAGAGACTTTTTATTACGATTTAAGGAAAGTCCTAAATAAGTTAAAAACCAATGAAGTAATGCTAGTTTTGGTGTAGTTGTGGTGAAGTAGTAGGTTCATGGGGTCAGAGTGAGCTAAATGAGAGAGGAGAACGCCTACTCACATTTGCTACGGAAGAAGAGTTTGTAATCACCAATATACTCTTCAAATTACCATTCAGAAGGTTGTACACATGGCGCTCACCCGGTGACACGCCAGAAAATCTCATAAGAAACCAGATTAACTATATTTTAATAAATAAAAGATTCAAAAATTCAATAACATCAGTGAAAACCAACCCTGGTGCAGATATTCTTCTTCTTCTTAGTCGTTAACCTGATGCAGGTATCGTGATATCATGAAGCTGTTAGGTAATTTTTCCAATGTTTCTCCACGTTTTTCTATCTTCTGCCAATCTAGCACATTCCGACAATGGAACGCCAATGGTAGCAACAATATGGTCCGTCTATCCTGTAGGAGATCTACCTCTACTTCTTTTGCCTTCTACTTTTCCCTGGATGGTAAGTTTTTCAGGACCATTTCTTCGAAGCACATGTCCAAAATAGCTTATTATCTGTTCTGTTATTTGTGTTCTTAGTCTTTTCTTTATGTTTAGCTGGACCAGTATGGATTCATTTGTTCTTCGGGTCACCCATGGTATTCTCAGCATTCGTCTCCAGCAGTACATCTCAAATACATCTATGTTCTTTTTGTCTTTCTCAGTAAGGGTCCAGCATTCCGATGCATAAGTAAAAAACTGGAAAAACTAGACTTCTTACTAGTCTCATTTTTGTATCGGTAGTAATTTCATGGCTTTTCCAAATTTTTGTTAATTTTGCCATAGCGCTTTTTGCGATTGCTGACCGCCGCTTTATTTCTTCAGTACAGCCTCCTTTGTTGGTTATTAATGAGCCCAGATACACAAATTTATCTACAACAGCGATATTGTTTATCCTAACCAGATGATTTTGATTGTTGTTAGCTCTGTCAATTATCATGATTCTCGTTTTATCCCTGTTTATTTTAAGGCCCATCGTTAAGCCATCGTCTTCTATCCGTTGTAGCAGGTGAATCAATTCATTTTCAGAACTAGCGAGGATAGTAGTATCATCTGCATATCTCAAGTTGCAAATCTTCTTCCCGCCAATGGTGATGCCACCGTTCCAGTCCTCAGTAGCTTTCCGCATTATCCATTCACCATAGATGTTAAATAAAATTGGGCTTAGTATGCAGCCTTGTCTCACGCCCTTTGTGACCCTGAAACTGTCAGTTAGTTCCCCATTTATTCTAACTCTGGCATAATTGTTATTGTACAGGCTTTTAATTAGCAGTATCAGATGATTAGGGACTCCCTTTTCAGACAAAACCTACCACATTTTACTCCAGTTGACCAAATCGAAAGCTTTACTATAATCTATGAAGCACAAATATGTTGTGATGTTGAATTTTCTGGATTTTTCTACAATCTGCCGTACGTTTAAAATTTGTTCTCTAGTACCACGTCCTGGGACGAAACCTGCTTGTTCCTCCGCAATGTTAGGTAGTAAAAAGGGCTTTATCCTCTCGAGAATTATGTGCAGATATTAAGTCAGACCATATCCCACTTGTCGCTAAGTTTCGTCTGAAATTTAAAAAAATCCACAAACCTAATCCTATAAGATACAATTTCAAACAACTAAGAGATGATGACATAAAGCAAGAAGTACGGGAATATCTGAAGAACAACATATCTAAGTTAGCAGTAGTTAATGATGTTGACACCGAAATAAATTACTTAGAAAACATTGGGAAGGAAATATTAGACCAATACCTGCGACCGAAAAAGACAAAAAAGGAAAAACCATGGATGACCGACGGTATATTACAGATGATGGACAGAAGAAGAGAATCCAAGCGGATAGACTATGTTGCATATCAATTTCTAGACAAAGAGATCAAAAAAGCTGTCAGAGAAGCTAAAAATAGAAATCTAGAAGAACAGTGTGAAGGAATCGAGAAATTGGAAGGTAAACACGATTCCTTCAACCTCCACAAAAAGATCAAAGAAGCAGAAGGCATCTATAAATCAAAAAGGCATGGATACTTAACAGACGCTTACGGAAAACCAATAATTGATATTGAAGAAACAAAAACAACATGGATGAACTATTTGACAACAACATTTGAAGACGATTGGAATGTCACATCACACAAAATAAAAATAACGATACTGGACCACCTATTCTCGAAGCGGAAGTAGAAGCCGCTATAAACAACATTAAGGAGGGAAAAGCGACAGGACCAGACGAGTTCTACTCGTCGAATACGAAGTAAAAAGACTTACCTTGATCTTCAACAATATATACCAAAGTGGAAAAATACCCCAACGTGGCTAAGATCAACTTTTATAATAATCCCTAAAAAACCCAATGCCAAAAAATGGGAAGATTATCGAATAATAAGCCTTATGAGCCATCTCCTGAAATCTTTTTTAGAAACTATACATAAAAGAAGATATAAAAAGTGTGAGGAACATATGACAAACACACAATTCGGCTTTAGGGATGCCTTGGGTACCCGAGACTCACTTTTTGCAATACAAATTCTCTTTCAAAGATGTAGAGACGTGAATTATGATATATATGTGTGTTTTGTTGATTAATAGAAAGCGTTCGATAGAATAAAACATAACGAACTGATGAAAATATTAAGTTCAATTGGTCTAGATAGCAGAGATCGCCGTATAATAAACAATATATCTATTACGAACAAACTGCAGCTGTTAGGAGTTGGGGATCAGTTAACAGACGACATAAAGATAAAAATAGGTGTGCGATTGAACGACATAAGAAAGCTGATGATACTGTCATCTGCAGACATTTGTCTCCAGGGTGGCAGAAGTAAGTAGCAGGTTTGGGCTTGATTTTAACATAAAAAAAAACAAATACATGGTTATAAGCAAAAATAGGATACCACCTGGTCAATTACTAGTTAACCAACAACCTATAACACAAATCACCAACGTTTGTTATCTGGGTGCAAACTTAAATGAACAGTGGAACCAATCAACGGAAATTCTACGTATTATTTGTTCTCTTATATGGCGTGGAGTCATGGACCTTAACTGAAGCATCACTGAAGAGACTCGAAGCATTTGAGATGTGGTGCTAGAGACGCATGTTGAGGATTTCCTGGATAGACAGAGTTACCAACGAAGAAGTACTACATAGAATGGGTAAAGAGCGCGAACTAGTCGTAACCATAAAACGTCGCAAACTGGAATATCTGGACCATATAATGCGCAATGAACAACGATATGACTTACTTCGGACCATACTTCAAGGTAAAGTGCATGGGAAAAGGGGTCCAGGACGAAGAAGAATATCCTGGTTGCCTAACCTGCGAAAATGGTTTAACTTAATCACTACCGAACTTTTTAGGGCAGCGATCAACAAAGTCAGAATAGCCATGTTAGTGTCCAACATCCATAACAGATAGGCATCATTAGAAGAGAGATAATTAAATTACAAAATAACTTTCCTAAAATGCGCAATGTAGCTGATCTGATACAACTGTATTTAAACATACTTGATTTATTTGTGTATACAAATATTTCTCCGCTGCACATTGTAGACGTTTAGATTGTCTCCGGAGGCGTGTCAGGCAGAAGCTGACAGCCGTGCCGGACGCATTTAGAAATTCGGAGAAATACTTGGAAATTCCAAATTTGGGCAAATCCGAATTTCTAATTGACTCGATGCAGGGAAATTCCACTTTTGCTACGTAAAACAAAGGATTTGTTTTATATAAAAGCAGATGGAATTTCTCTCATCGGTCAGTCGAGCTTGCCTCTTCTACTGTAGACCTAGTCGGTGCTATTATTGTTCCGACTAAGCTATTGTTTTATTTCTGATTTCCTGCACACCATTTCTTTTATTTCAGCATTATTGTATATTCAGACCTTGTCAGGTTAGAATATTACATATTTGTTCATGTACTGATTGGTTGCTATTTTATTTGATTATTTTGATTGTTTATTTTCTTGTATTTTTATCTAAGCTGTTCTTCCGTAAGTTAAGAACACTTTAGAAGAAATATTTATCTTGCCTTTTTTTTATTTTATATATTTGATTTTGTGCTTTGTATCTAAGTAGTTCTTTTCGGTAAGTCAAAGAACACTTAGAAATATTTTCATATCGCATTATCATTCCTGATATTTTATCTAAGATATTTTCTTCCGTAAGTTAAGAAAATACTTATATATTTGTCTATTTCATTTTCCATTTTATGCTAAGTTTCTTCCGTAAGTCAAGAAACGCTTAGCAATATTTTCACATCTTTTTTTCGTATTTGATTTTCTTGTTTTCTAGTATAAGTTGTTTCTTCCATAAGCCAAGAAACACTTATACATATTTGTGCATTTATCTTACTTGTTTATTTTCTATTCTAAGTTGTTTCTTCCGTAAGTTAAGAAACACTTAGACGTATTTCTGTAATCTGTTTCATTTTTGCATTTCTTGTTTTATACTTTATTTTTCATTTCTAAGTCGTTTCTTCCGTAAGTCAAGAAACACTCAGAAATATTTCCATATTTTATTCTCACACTTGCATATTTCATTTTTTTATATTTCTGTCCCAAGTTGTTTCTTCCGTAAGTCAAGAAACACTTAGGAACATTTCTCTTGCATTATATTTTTTTATACCATTTTGATTTACTTGTTTTTACTAAGTTATTCCTTCCGTAAGTCAAGGAATACTTAGATTATTTTTACCTATCTGTTTTCCATCTTTGCTCTGTTACTTTGTAACTGTTCCTTGGAATCGTTACCTATAACAGATATTTGTCACTGGAACTGTTATTTATAACAGCAGTGGTATTTAACCCGTATACCAGCGGCAAATCAGAGATGGTCAATACCCGTTCAAATTCCGGGGATAGGAAGAAGTCCGAAGAGCCGGCGATGGGTCCTACAGGCCCAAATGCCCCCTCTCGGCAACAAGATACACCTTTATGCAGATCTTCAATAAGGAACTGTATTTTTATGCTCGTTGCGGGTTCAAATTCTCGGTGCATTCCACTACCGTTGTCGGCTTGTGTTGCACGTGGTGATTCTTTAGTGAAGAATTTTATAATTTGTGATTATTTGCGTTGATTTTTTCTGAATTTTTGAACGATTCAAGTGTTATATAGTTAGTATTTAAAAATAAAAGTCATACATTATTCAAATAATATACTTTTTCACTGTACATCCCTTTAAAATATACGTATCAGATCTGATACATTATGCTTGAACGAAAATTTTATTTGCAGCGCCAATTTCATTCAAAATGATGCGTAAGTTTGATAAATGATGATTTCTCAGTGAGAAAGAATTGGAAGAAATTGCTGAACACTTTTTCGATAGTAAAGACGACTTCGATGATCCAGGTATTAATGAAAATGACTTAGGTGAGTTGAATGCGAGTAATATTAATATGCGAGTAGAGGAAGGAGAATATGTCGAAAATAATGAAATTCCAGAACTAGTTCCAGAAGTTCCTAAATTTGATAAGGCAAAGTATAAAAATGTTTTATGGCGTAAGAAAAATCTAATTCCAAACGAGGATGCCTTTAAATTCAGAGGTAATATGGAGTTACCAAATAACATAAGTGATATTGAAACACCGTTTTCATTCTTCCAGTATTTTGTTAGCCCAGGTCTCTTGTCAAGAATTGTTGATGAAACCAACTATTATTCTTTGGAGAAGGATCCAAATGGACCAGCTATTGTAACTGAAAATGACATCAAACAATTTATAGGAATATGCATTTATATGTCTATAGTACATAAACCGCGGCAAATCAAGAAGAAATGGAAGACATAATGAGATGTCTGGAGGAGAAAAGCAAAACATATGGACTAAAGCTAAATATGAGTAAGACAAAGATCATGTTAGTAGACAGAGCTCGGAATAATATTCACCACATAAAAGAAATTGGGGGCTTTGAAGTAGTTAATAGTTTCATATACCTGGGGTCCCTAATAACAATTGAAGGAATGTGTGACAGACAGATACGCAGAAGGTTGACTATTGCTAGAACAGCTACGATGAAACTGGTAACAATTTGGAAAAATTTTAACATAACAATACACACAAAACTAAGGCATCCGAAAGGTGGACTTTAAAAAAAGCGGATAAAAATAAACTAGACGCTTTTAAAATGTTGGTATACCGTCGCATGTTAAGAATATCCTGGATTGATCATCACACTTACTACTTTTATCCACTAACATTTACATATTTTATCCTCTAACTTTGAACTATACACAGCATACAATGAACTCGAGATCGTAACATCCTTAAAGATTGGAAGTCTGCGCTGGATGGGCCATGTTGAACGGATGTTAGAGACTGAAACGCCAAAACATATAATGAAGCAAACACTAGTAGGGAGAAGGTCAAAGGAAAGACCCAAACTTAGATACATGGAACAGGTGGAACAAGATCTGAAAACACTTAAGATTACCAACTGGAAAAACAAAGCAAAGAACAAAGGGTTGTCGAGCTACTGATGATGATGAACGTATCGACATTAGAACAACTTAAAGTAAAGGATAGATTGCGTAAACAAATACAACAGAGATATTTGCAGTACAGAGATATTTGAACGTGGATGGAAAAACTGCTAGTCGAGGGTAGAGTTGAAGGAAAGAAACGTAGGGGAAGATCTCGAAGCCGTTGGTTAGATCAAACAAAAATATTGACTTAATAAACAACTAGCCCAGGACAGGAAAGGATGGAGGGAAATCTTGAAAAAAACTGTAAAAGCCTGATGTTATCACCACATCCCAAAAGGGATTAGGACTGAGGAGGAGGAGGATATTAAATTGGTGCAGCATGCGTTGCAAATCATCTTCACTTTGGGAGAGTAGTATTGCGTCATCTGCATAGCAGATTATTTTAAGATGTTTTTCTCCCATATGGTATCCTTTTTAGTTCTTTCTTTTTTTTATTATTTCATCCATAATCAAATTGAACAATAGACTCAGGGAATCTCCCTGTCTTATCCCATTGCCAGCTTCAATAGGGTCGGTTAGTTCTTTTTTTACTTATACATTTATTGTGTTGTTTTGGTAGATATTTTCGATCGTTTTGATTATTCCTAGAGGGATCTGTCTTGAGTACAATAAATGGAATACGTCTTTTTATTTAAGCCAGTCACATGCCTTCTTAAGTTCCACGAAACATAGATATGCCGGTTTGTTGTATTCTAATGATTTATTTCTCTTGGACTTATTTCATTATAAATATGGCATCAGTGTATGATCTTCCCGACCTAAAACCTTGTTGTTCTTCTGCCAGTGTTATAATTTCATTCAGTTTATTTATTATCACTTTGGTTGTTAATTTTAGTGTTGTATTTAAATATTAAAATTATATTCCATGTTTCTAGTTTAATTTGTAGTATTGTAGAATGTTGATTTTGAACAAATATTCGAACCATAAGCGACAACACCGCGTTGGAATGTATCGTGATTTGGCATGTTCGTTTTCGGCTTTCCATTACCAATTACGTCTGTGTTTGACTTTATGTAGCTCGTTATTCCGATGTTCTACCTTCGCATGTTTGAATAAACGCTGATATGGTAATAGGAAATCATCAACGAACATGATTAAATTCAAAATTAAAAAGAGAGAGTGGCTCGTTTGGCGGTTGACAGAGGCCCAAAAAGTTTAGAGAGACTAAATTAATGGACCTTTTGTTTTAACTCTGGCCGAAAATATTCATCGATACCTTTCAGCGATCGCCGCTAGGGACTAATTACAATATTTATTGTCAATGGTAATTACAATGGTAATACATATTTGTTTATCGAAGTTTCAAACGCAAAAATAACTCATTTTAACAAATTGTGATAAAATTGCTACATTTTTGTTTATTTGGAAATATATTTTATTTATATTTATACTATTATTTATATACTGTGCAAAAATTGTTTGTGGAATCTCAGTGTTTTAAATATATTTTTAAACAAATACAATGTACAAATAGCAGCAGCTAATGGGTGTTTTTTTAGAGGTATATCTTGGAGGCCAATTCACGAGTCCAAAGTTTCTTTTAATAAATCAATTGTGGCACGAGCTGTGTGACATGTTGCGCCTTCTTGTTGAAACCACAGGTCCTGCACATTATGGTTGTTCAAATAAGCAATAAAAAAGTCAGTAATCATGGCTTTATAGCGGTCATCATTGACTGTAACATTCTGGCCAGCATCATTTTTGAAGAAGTACGGACCAATTATTCCACCAGTTCACAAAGCACACCAAACTGCCAGTTTTTCTTGATGTAATAACATATCTCCCTCCCTCGAGGCTTGGCCTCCTCCAAACTATGCCTTCAACACTGATAGTCCCGCGCCGATCTTCTTCAGGTTCTCACGTCAAGCATGTCTTAACATATACTTGAGTATTATCTTAATCTTAATACAGGATCAACAGCATCTCGTTTTGGGCCATTCACAGAATCTACCGCCTTGCTTGGTGATAGTGTAGCTTGAGTTCTTGGACGAGTTGGATTTTGTAAGCACGCAAAAGGTCTTAACGTAAAATCTTCCAAAAAGTCGATCCACACATATCCAACTGCTGTGCATGATGGCGGATACACTGATTCGAGTCTTCCTCTGTGCTACACTATCAGCAATAACTTCTTGTGTATGCACTGTACGACGTATTTGTTTAGGCATTGTTTAGGTATCAGTCTATTCATGGTAAAATGCGAAACCAAACTTAACATAAATCACTTGACAGTTGTCAAAATAGCGGTCAGTTAAAAAGGTGTTGCCAACTTACATTTATATACCTCTAAAAGAAACACCCTTTATATGGACAATGGAGCTTATATGGCAGATTTTGCTTATTTTTCATATCAATGTATTTATGGTAATTTTTTGTATTTGGACAAAAACCAGTTTTGACTAGAACTAAATTGTATCTTTCAATTTTAAATATGAATTAATTGTTAAGGACAAGTCAAAAGCTCGTGTTATGTTACCTTATGTTTACCAGTGACAACGTTGTCTTGAGTAGTCAAACATTACAAATTATTAAAATAGTACTGTCGAGAGATAAGTGAACATGGGGTGACATGCATTTTATCAAAACAAAGTCTACCAATCAGGCCGGTTAACTCCACAAGTATTGAAAAAAAGGTAAAAAGTATCATCTATAAACGTTTAATTTTCAATCTCACTTAGTTTAATACAAGATCCTTAAATATATATACCGATTTTATTCCTCCATTGCACCATTTACTTTACATTGCACTCTCTTTTTCCTGCGCTTGATGGGGATTCATTGCAATATTCGCTTTGGTCATCTTTGGTCATTCACCATTTCAGCCTTTTGCATTCTTATAGTTACTAGGATATCAATGTCTATGTCCTTACGCTCTCTGATTTGAATATTCCCAACTTTATCTCTTCTACTGATTTGGCAACATTTACGCCGATAATTAATTTCCATTGTTTTTATTGTGGTTGCATCTTTTTTATTTATTACACAAAGCTCTGAACCATATGTAGCAATACTTTCAATGGTACTTTGGTATATCCTGTTTTCTGTGTGTTCCAGTGATGTGGTTATTTCAGAGTATACTATTCAGATCTTTAAATATCACTATGAAAACTCATTTCCTTCTAAAAAATACAAACATAAACATTCTAAGCCATGGAAAGTTATTTGTCAGTACTGTAATAAAATGAACAAGGCTATTCTCATTTCTGAAAATTAATTTTTATTATAGTCTATTAGGAAATCTTGACAACTCTGTCTCTGGTAGTGACTGGGTGAATAGAGTAGCTAAGTAACTATCAGTGCCAGTTTCAAGCAAGGATAAACAAGGAGGATTTGCCTCAGTTTCGACCTCGTCTGACCCCTCGTCGGAAGTATAACAGGAAAGGAAGAAAACTCGCCGATTTTATAAGGAGGCGCGTTGGTTTAACTTGTGTGCAAGAAACTCGTTGGAAAATTAATAAATCTAGAAATTTTGGAGATGAACGCAATTTAGTCATAGCAAAAATGGTATTGGTAATATTTTGAACGAGGAGTGAAAAGTAGTAAGTCTAACCAGAAGAAGTGATAGAATAATAAGTCTTCAAGTTAATACAAGCGATACCAATGTGAACATCACATCTACCCACGCACTACAATTAAAGTATGAAGAATAGAAAATGAAGAATTTTGGAGTATCCGTGATTTCAAAATGCTCGAGATTTCTTTAGAAGAAACGTGTTGTATTGGTGATTTGAATGGATATATTGGTAGAGAAAGAGCAGGAATAGAAAGAGTTCATGGACGTTGGGGGAAGAGAATAAGAAATAATGAAGAAAATAGTGTGATTGATTTCTGTGGGATTTTAAGAAAGTCAGACAGATTTTGTGCTGTGTAACAGAAGTCAGCTAAAAGAGATTACTAAATATAAAGTGATAAAGTTTGAGTTTAAACTTAGCCAATATCGACTGGTGATAATGAAGATGGAGTTAAAGGTGAAGGGATATGACAAAGTTATATAGCAAGGGACAAGTCATCAATGGACTTAACTCACTTGCGACAGATTAAGAATATGGATGTAAGAGTGTTAAGATGTTACAAAGATGTTATTAGTACTTTATAAAGTTGCTAACTGAAGAACATCAGAAAAGAAACAGAGAATGCCGAATCCCAAATGAAAGTGTAATACCGGGGATAACGAAAGATGAGTTGTCAAGGCTTTAAATAGAATAAAAAATGGTAAGGCATTAGGACCTGATGGAATACCTGTGGAGGTTTAGAAGGTTTTAAGAAAGGAAGCAATTGACGTTTTGTGGCAAATGATGAGTAGAATATATGAGAAAAAAGGATGTACAATGCATGGAGAGAGAGTTTATGATGGTAAAGCTGTGGGCTCCTTGTTCAACAAAGACTGTCATGGTTAGAGAGCAAAAACTGAGAACCACATAGGACGAAGGATAGAGATGTTAGAAGTTGAGAGAAGGAGAGGTAGAGGAAAGGTCTGTGTGGCATGACATGATTGGCAAAGAAGACGAAGAAGAAGACAAGAAAACCTTGTCTCACACACCTTGTCTAATAACCCTTGAGCACACACCAAATTAAACACACCAAATAGAAAATGGAAAGGTCAAAAATACTACTCTGCATAAAATTTATATTACATCAAATATCATTAAATCCTCACACATTTTATCAATCCATGAGATTTTATTTCTTAACAGTTAATGGCAGCATTTTCCTCTTTTGCTTTTATCTTTACGCAGCATTGGTTTTACCAATTGCACTAACTCTACATAAGTCTACAAAGCTAATCCCCTGCCTAAATAAATTCTGCCTAATCGTCGATCAGTTTTTTCTTGATCTTTCTCTACTACTCCTTTAATAAACTTAAAACTTATCAGTTCTTCGTTTTAATTGGTTAACATTTCTATGCGATACGAAATGTATATGCTCTAATTTTGACATCAATTGGTGCTAGACCTTCAGGTTTTCATTCTCATCTTTGACGATAAATTAATAATATATACGAAAAAGAAGGAGAAAATGGAAAAACTAAAATCAAATAATATTTTGCACCATTGAAAAAATAAAATATAGGCAATGCTACAATACATACATCACAAAAAATTGCAACAAACATTTAAAATGTCAATAAAGAGCAACAAACCAAAATTAACAATCGTGACATTAAGAATGTTCCAAAAGGAAGAAAATGAATAAAAAAAGTAACAAAAAAAATTAAAGCAGTAAAAATATTGTAAAAAAGTGTGACATATGGCTATATATTCGGTTCACTCAGCCCAGCAATATTTTATGTGGCTACATTTCAAAAATAAATTTAAACCATTGTTTTAATTGATGCAGTTTTATTTTATTAATAAACTGCATGAGAATGATTGTTTACTGTAAGTTACAATTAATATTGACTATGAGCACATGTGCTCGTTTCTAAAGTAACTTTTAGCCACCTTTGACCTCCAGTGCCAAAATTTGATCAACTCAGCAAAAAATTATTAAAAAAAATTTAGTACGATCGTTGGAAGTGGCTTCAGTGAATAGAGTTTACCATATTGTAATTTATGATGAATATGTCATAATGAAGGTTATCACATTGTAAGATTTGTGAAACATCAAAGACTGTCATGGCTGGGACATATGCAGAGACAAAACGATGCAAAAACAAAAAAGAAAATGTTACAATGGAAGCCTATAGGAAGGCGAAAAAAAGGAAGGCCCAGAACGAGATGGTTGGATGACGTGGAAGACGACCTGAAAACAATGAACATAAGACAATGGAGAAGAAGGGCACAAGAGAGATCTGAATGGAAGGACATAGAAAGACAGGCAAAGATCCATCCAGGGTGATGATGGCAAAAGAAGAAGAAGAAGATATTGTAATTTATGAAACATAGTGATCTTTTTTTTTGTGTGTGTTTTGGCTTGGACAATTGTCATTCAGCCAGTCTCAATCAAGATAAGTTTATTAATGTAGTGTGTGTGTGTGTATGTGTGTGTGTAGAGTAATTGTTTTGATACTTAGCAAAGTCGACGTCATTGTCTCGCTAATTGTATCCGAACGTCTGCGGTCCCTCCGGTGAGTACCGATCACACAAGGATAGAAATTATTTTCATTTATTAATTTTTTTTAATAAACGAAAATTTCCACCCAGGTGAGATTCGAACTCACGACCTTTAGGTTTAAAGGCAGGCGCTCTTACCACTGAGCCACAGAGGGGGTTATAGTGATCTTTACCTCGAAATATTTTATTTTAATTGCTAAATAGTTAATAGATATCGACTTGTTTCTCCAGTGTGATTAACACCTTACATTCATACACATTTTTTTCTTCTCTTTTCTCCAGATGTACAAATACTTCCCATTTCCCACTACATTAAAAAATATCTCGACATGTCCGTATATCAGTATATACGTTAGCTGTCAAACCGATAGAAATTTACAATTCACAATTTCTATGTTACTCAGTAATTTCCGAGTTTATGTACATCCGAAGAATCCCATTTAAAACGGTCGGCAAAGCAGCGGGTGGACATCAGCCCGACAAGGTATGCTACACATACGCTTCGATGCTTTTCACTGGCCAGCTTCTGCATGCACACATATCTAAATTAAGATAGCGAAATGGCCGAAATGTCTGTAAAATGCAATAACGGCCCTGGACTGGCACAACCGTGCTATGTCAATTTTAAATAGGTTTTGGTTAATTTGTATAAGTATCAGGTTAATCCTTAGCATAGAAACAAAGTATTGGGAGAATCAGACACTTTAAGAAAAATTTAAAGGTTTAAAAAATTAACATCTTCTCCAAGAAATTAACGTACAACTTTGAAATATTAAAATATTTTATTAGCTTTAAAAAAAATTTCCATGGTAATGTTATATTTTGCAAGCCCCTTGTATATGCTATTCGAACACTCTATATTTATTGACTGTGTTTTATAGCTATAGTTTTTTTGCAACAAAATAAAAAGAAGAAAAAAATGTACTAATTCTATAAACATACTAATTTCCAAGTATTTACCAATTTTATTCGGCTACTGCTTAATTGTTGATTATTGTTCTTCTTCTTCAAGTGCCATCTTCGTTCCGAAGGTTGGCGATCATCAGGGCTATACGTATTTTCGAAACTGCTGACCGAAACAATTCGTTGTTGCTACAGCTATACCATTCCCGTAGATTCTTGAGCCAGGAGATCCGTCTTCTGCCTATGGACCTTTTTCCAGCTATTTTCCCTTGCATAATTATTCGAAGCAGCTCATATCTTTCACCCCTTGTAATGTGTCCCAAGTATTGCAGTTTTCGTTTTTTGATCGTAAATATGACTTCCTTTTCTTAATTCATTCTTCTCAAGACCTCGACATTTGTGACTCTCTCGGTCCATGATATTCTCAGGATTCTGCGATACATATACAGTTCAAATGCCTCTAATTTTTTGATATCAATCTTTTTCAACGTCCATGACTTCATTCCGTAGAACAGCACAGAAAGTACGTAACATCTCATCAGGCGAAGTTTCATTTCAAGGCTCAAATCTCTTCCGCAGAACACTCTCTTCATTTTAGTGAATATGGAACTGGCTTTTTCTATTCTTATTTTGATTTCTGCTGAGCTATCGTTGTCTTCGTTTATAAAAGTGCCTAAATATTTGTATTTGCTAACTCGATCGATATTTTCATTGCGTAAATATAACTTTTGGACATTTTGTATTGATTTCGTTATTACCATAAATTTAGTTTTCTTTATGTTCAAAGACAGTCCATATTATTCGCTGCAGTCTGCTATCTTATTCACCAATGTCTGTAGCTCTTCAAGTGTTTCTGCGATCAGAACGGTGTCGTCGGCAAATCTCAGATTGTTTAATCTAACACCATTTATTTTAATACCTACGGATTGCTCAGAAAGTGTTCTATTGATTACGTCTTCGGAATAGAGATTAAACAGGGTTGGTGACGGTATACACCCTTGTCTCACACCTCGCTTTATTTCAATTTATTCAGTGATATCATTCTCTACTCTCACTACTGCTTTCTGATTGTAGTACATATTTGCTATTAGTCGGATGTCTCGTTTATCTAAATCCTTTTCTGTCAGGAGTCTAATTAGGTGATCATGCCGCACTTTATCAAAGGCCTTGTTGTAATCTATGAAACACATGAATACATCTTGATTTATGTCAAGACATCTTTGAGACATAACGTTCAGTGCAAACAACGCCTCTTTTGTTCCGAGTCCATTTCGGAATCCAAACTGGGTATTATTAATGTCCATTTCCAGTTTTCTGTGTACTCTAGAGTGTATAATTTTCAGGAATATTTTCAGTACATGGCTCATCAGACTGATTGTACGGTAATCACTACATTGTTTGGCATTTATCTTTTTTGGTATAATAACAAAGGTGGATAAAAGCCATTCTTGCGGTATTTTTCCAGATATAAATGCTATTGAAAAGTTCAACTTAAATGTGAATCGAGTCTTTTTCTATTAGTTTAAGGATTTCTGTTGGTATTTCTGGACCGGAGCCTTTACCATTTTTCATTCTTTTTAGTGCGTACATTACTTCCTCTTCCGTTATTTCTGAACCTTCGTCTCCTTGTATGTTATTTAGTTGCAGATGATTGTTGTCTATCATCTGCAAAGAGTTCTTCAATATTTCCATGTCTTCAAATGTTCTTCTAGTTCTGTTATTATGTTTCCGTTGACATTATACAGGGTATTTGGCTGCTTACGTTTTTGTGTACCTGCAAGTTCTTTCACTTTTTTATGTACATTAAAAATATCATGTTTTGCCTGCAATTGCTCTATTTCTTCACATTTTCTTTTATAAAAATCTTCTTTTGCTATTCTGATTTCTATTTTGATTTCTTTCTGGATTTGTTTAGTTTGTTTATACCTTTGTTCGTTTTTTCCTTTCATTATTCTCCGATTGTCCATGAGAAGAAGGATCTTATCAGTCATCCACTTTTGCTTTACAATGTGTTACAACGTTTTATAACACATTGAAGTCATTCAGCTTCGAAACGTGCATGCTATAAAAATTAGTACTGAAACTGTTCGCCAGCGACTTAGGGAATACAACTTAACACCTAGGATTGCCGCCCGAGGTCCTGTATTAACTGCAGAGCATCTAAGGGGAAGACTATATTTTGCCAGAGAACACGTTAATTGGTTAGAGGCTGACTGGGAACGAGTGCTATTTACTGATGAATCCCGATTTTGTTTGTACAATAACGACAGACGTGTTCGTGTATTGCGACGACCCAACGAACGATATGCTCAGTGTAACTTCTCACACACCACATTTTTTGGTGGAGGATCCGTTATGGTGTGGGGTGTTATTTCCTTGACCGCATGTACGGACCTAGTGGTCATACAAAATGGAACTGTTACAGCTGAAAGGTGCATATTGGAGATCCTAGAGCAACATGTAATACCATTCGCTCCTTATACCGGTGAAAATTTCTTACTAATGCAAGATAATGCCAGACCTCACTCTGCACAGATCGTCAGAAATAATCTAGAAGAGGTAGAAATTAACACTATGGAATGGCCAGCACATAGTCCGGATTTAAATCCGATTGAAAATCGCTGGGATATCCTTGGTAGGCGATTAAGAGCGACACCGATCCAACTAAACAACTTACAGGAAGTGGGAGAGAGGCTGATCCAGATTTGGAGAGAACTAGACCAAAATAAAATACGGCAATTAGTTTTAAGTATGGGCCAACGATGTGAGGCTGTTATACGTAGTAGAGGTGAAAACACTCGTTATTAATTACTTTTCTTATGATTCTTTTTTAGAATTTTCCGTTTTTTTTTTCTTCTTCTGTATTTCAACATTTTCTGATGATTAGACACATTGTTATAATTACTAACAAAATGAAAAATAAGTCTGGTGAAGTTTTATTTTTATTCTTTGCCTGTTTACAAATAAAATTGATTTATTGAAGTGGTGCGTTAATTTCTTGAAGAAGTGTATCTAGAATTACAAGATGTTTAATTTATTAGATAAAATAAATAATTACAATTTTATGATACTACACTGTACGAATTGATTGAAACAAACATGTTTTTCTAGTCTTACTCAATATGTCCCGATATACGTCCCGATATAGGCATCTTTCTTGACGTCCAGAAGACCTTTAACCAGCTTGGATACGCAGGCCTGATCGAAAAGCTTTATCTTACTGGACAACCTACATCCTTCACAAAAATAATACACTCCTCTCTTTCCAATCAGACAATCCATGTCAATGTCGCTAACATTTACTCCAACTGGAACTTTTACTCAAGCTGGAATTTTTCAGGGCATACTTTTAGCTCCAATATTATACACACTCTACAACAGTGACTTCCTTACCATTTAGATAGATTAGAGCATATTCGATTATATGCTGACGATACGGCACTCCTTTTCGTAGGTACATACCAAGGAATGTTAAGGCATGCCTCTGCATGAGATATAGCCCAAAATCAATTGAACAGAATTGTAAGGTGATGCAACAAATGGAGCGTTACACTTAAACAAAAACACCCTAAATAAGGTAAGAAAAGAAGTTAGTCTCCTAGGTGCACTATCTGGAAAATTTGGTAATACTTCAAATAAAACTCTTTTGCACACCTACAAGACTTGCTTAAATGCAAGGCGTGTATCTACGCGTCATTGAACAAACGCTAATTTGGCACCATTCTGACAACAGAAAGAAAAATCTCAAGAAAGTGCATAAGGAAACGTGCATACTATTTGTCAGCATTAATTTACCTCTTTGCAAATATCCCTTCAATAGAGGACAAAAACCGTACTCTCAGAAAGGGATATGTCCTTCGCATAATAGATAGTTCTGAGAATACAGCTTAATAGACTCTAAGGACTCCTTGTCATCGTCTAGGGCACATACTCATCAGACTCCCCAAGAAAAAACTTCCATTCCCTCCAACCAATCTTCTACACTTTGCTGGTAACGAACTTCTTAATGAGTATCACGACGTCCTAGAAGTAATGTTCCCTTATATACTGCAGATAACATAAACTGCATGCCAAAAACGATGATTTAAGAGCCGCTCCTATCATATGGCTAGTAATATCGGAGGTACCTCCTGCTCATGACTTTTGTTGGTTTATCGCCCAAAAAAACCTTTACTCACTTTCAAAGCACCTTACTCCACTAGCAGTTCTGCCACTCTACTGTCATTACTCACCCCCTCCAAAGCTCCCGTAACAAACACGTAAAGGGAACAGCCCTATAATGAAACAAGAGTTCATAACTTATAGGTCAATTAGGATGTCTCGAACCGCCAAAACCGGTTATATCCTTCTAGAGGCAGTGTCAGATCAATCTTGACTATAATTTGCTCCTTTGACTGGTTTTAGTGTGTCAGTAGTTCAGTTGTGAGCCTTTCTGCGTGGCAGCAGGTGGTTATACTATTGTATTCCGTTAAGTGATACGAAAAAAAAACATCGTATCTGG
This sequence comes from Diabrotica balteata, assembly GCA_918026665.1. NCBI lineage: Eukaryota > Metazoa > Arthropoda > Insecta > Coleoptera > Chrysomelidae > Diabrotica > Diabrotica balteata. The sequence goes on from OU898280.1 coordinate 158,519,397, forward strand.
GCCACATACTTCGGAACGAACTCTCTTCTGTAAGTAAGAGTAGAGGGAAGAAAAGACTTGGAAAGAAAAAAGAAATTTTGGCTGAGGAATCAAGATAAAATATTCAATCTGTGCAACACACTCAATCAGGCATCTGTTCTGTCCGTTCTTTGTCTCAGAGACAATAAAGAGGGACCTAGGAGTAATTTAATCTTCTCCAAACAGCACATTCGTATCTATAGCTATAAAACTCTCTTTTTCTTCTTTTTTTTTCTTCCTCTTTATAAGTAATTCTGCATGTTTATTGGCGGATGCCAATGCTTGTTCATTGGCGCACATGCTTATGTGGTTATTCCATTTTTTTTTCTATTTTGTGTCCATTTATTTTTATATATTGTACGTTACATTTTCTTCTAATCTCTTTACTTCTCTTTCGATCTCTTCGATCTCCGCCATTTTCAGTAGCCTTTGCGTTGTGACTGTATCGGGTCTTGTTTCTGAGGTATACATCATTATCGGTCTTACACTGGCTTTATAAATTCTTGACTTCAACTCAGTATTAATGTGTCTTTTGCTTTTTGTACTTAATCTCTCAATTATTTGTCCAGGTCTCCATAGCTAGACAGTGTAATTCACAGGTATTTTATTTCCATTATTTGTTCAATGCTAGATTGCAATGCAAGATTGTCATATTAAATTCTTTTGCTCTTATGTTAAATGTGTGGATCAGTCTTTGAAGACTATGAGATAGGTCCAGTCAATACAGAATTAAATCTTGGAAACGCATACAAAGGATGGATGAAAAGCAAACAACTTCTAAAAGCTATCAGATATAAGTTTGTGAGAAAGGGCTGGCTCAGGTTGCCCAATAAAATGTTCAGTTATGTCTGCAGCAGCCGAAGATGAAAACTTATGGCCAATAATCGTAAATATCAATGTATATTTAAGTTTTATCGATATTTTTTCAACTAACACACCTTTAAATTTTGGAAATATATTTTTTATTTATGTCATTTTGAAAATAAAATCAATGTCTTTGATTTCAGTAGTAAGTCAAGTATTTGCTTATCAACTGTCCCAGTTTCGGAAGTACCCATCTGCACGGCGCTGCATGGCGCTTCATCACCTCACTCTTAATGAAAATGCCGTAACGTGCATTTTGTATTCAGAACTTCCGGCGACGCTAGGCGTTGCGGCGGCAAGCATCGGACGTCGTCGTCGTCGACGGCGGCGGCGGCGGCACAACCTGTTCCTCCTCCTCTACTTTCCTTCCACCAGGAATTTTGATGGGCTCTTTAGGTGCGCCGGCATTAAATTCTTTGCCTGATTCGTCGGAAAATAAAAAGGCGGTGCTTCTACTCTACACGATACACTTACTTTTCAACTACGGTAATGATGAGTGTGTATGCAGAACATAATTTAACCTTGCGTTAGGTAAATATGTTTAAAAAACAAAACGGTTACAGTGTTCCACATAAATTTTCATTAACCTACTTTTGTTTATATTAGCGGACATTACAAAACGAAAAAAAAAGAAATTAACTTTATGTTCTTTATGTTACAAAACCGTTTCAACTAGATGTAAAGTTCTGTTCTTCCGTTATACAGACTTTTAGTTGTTTGTCCACATCTATAATGTACCACTCTACAATTTAAAAAAATTAGCATCTGATCAGCGACAGATTAGAGGGTCTACCTAATGGTGAAAAGAGCTAACACAAGTTGTTCTGAAAAGAGATTAAGAATGAATACTACTATACTTCGATCTGGAAATCTTACGGAGTGACAAATACTTAGTATAGGACCACAACGTGAACATACGGCAAAATTTAATTAAATAAATTTTATGTAAATTATTCAGTGTAACTAGACAGACAGACAGTCCGCTTTAATAAAACTGTGATTTGAACTAAATACCGGGGAAACAGTATACGATAACAACATAAATCACGTTTTTGAGTAACGAATGCCTACGATTAGCTCCCGAAGAGCTGTAGTATCGAAACGAAGTGGCCGGTTTATCAATAGATTAAATAGTTTCGCTACGATCAGTTTATCAGTAGCGTAACTGCCGTAAATTTACTTACCGTAAACTTATCTTGTTATATTTATTTTTATAAATTGTCTGTAAAGTGTTTGAGTGGTTATTAACAATTTATTTATATCGTTTGTATGTTAACTTTGGTAAGTAGATATTTTCAATCACTTCTTTGTGAATTCTAAAATTTTTTATTTAATAGTGGCAGTCAACAAAACGATAGTGTTGCATACGGATTTTCTCTGGGTGTAAAATATTGTAACGTGAAACTACCGTTCGATTGTTTAAACTTCACTTACAACATTACGAATTAATTTATATTATACAATGTATCTTTACACTGCAAATATTTATTTCAGAACGACTTTTTATCGCTATGGAATTTCCTTATAACATCTCTTCGAATGTTATGGTCAATACGCGGCATTCCTGGAAAGATCTACCACAGGCATAATCTCTCTCGATGCCGTGAGTCACTCGTATAGACAGTTTCAAAGACATTTAGATAGCTCTGGGATTGGCATTTTTAATTATGAACAATAAGAGGTTATTAATAGAGGTAATTTTAGTTTTTATTTAAAAGATATGGTCTTGGAGTCATTTTGCAGCCTGTGTTGTCCACTTCCGAATATAGGCCTCCTCTATTCGCTCTCATTTTTTAATATTTTCCACTTCTTTCATTCATTTATACTGTAAACAAGGTTTGGCACGATTAAAATGTTACAAGCAGTAGGCAAGCATTTGTTGATGGATTATCCACAGGCCTTAAGGCACCATCAGGTAAAGGTCGACGTCTAATTATCACACACATTGGTAGTGAGTCTGGTTTTCTTCCTGGTGGACTTTTATGTTTCGAGTCAAAAAAATCTGGTGACTATCATAAGGACATGGACGCTCAGAGATTTGAAACTTGGTTTTTGTCCATATTACCGACAATAGAACCGGGTTCGGTAATAATTTTAGATAATGCTCCCTACCATAGTCGACAGGTAGAAAAGCTCCCAAAAACAAGCTGGCGCAAAGGACAAATCATTGATTGGCTGGATACGAAACTAATCGCTTATGAAAGATCAATGATTAAACCTGAGTTGTTAAATATTGCACGACAACATAAACATAAATATCATAAATATATTGTTGATGAAATGGCTCTTAGTCACGGAGTTCTTGTTCATCGATTACCACCATATCATTGTGAGCTGAATCCAATTGAATTGATTTGGGCACAAGTGAAAACAGAGGTAGCACGTCGCAATACTACATTTAAATTATGTGATGTTAAAGTACTATTCGATGAAGCTATACGTAACGTTACCGCAGACAACTGGCGAAAGTGCATCGGTCACGTGGAGAAAATAGAAAATAAGATGTGGGATGTAGATATACAGGTAGATGTAATTATGGAACCGATTATAGTCCAACTTGATGACGAGAGCGATGATTCGGATAATTCTGATTTTGAGTAAGAGTAAATTTTGTAATTTAAGCCATTTCTTGAGTACATTCCAAGTGGTTATCACAATTAATTTGCCACAATTAATCGTGACAAAGTTTGGCACGATTTAGGTATTAAAAACACTCGACAAGCGTTCCTTGAAGGTCTCTCTACGGGTTTAAAAGCACCATCGAGTAAGGGCTGACATCTAATAATAACACATATTGGTAGTGAACATGTTTTTTTCCTGGAGGACTCTCAGTTTTTGAATCCAAAAAATCTGGAGATTATCACGAGGACATGGATACTGAGAAATTTGAAACTTGGTTTTTGTTCATATTGACAAAAATTGAACCTGGCTTAATAATCATTTTAGATAATGCTTCCTATCAAAGTCGTCAAATAGAAAAGCTTCCAACAACAAGTTGGCGAAAAGAAGAAATAAGTAAATGGCTAGATAGGAAAGAAATTGGGTATTACAAGTCTATGGTTAAGCCGGAGTTACTTAATATTGCAGGACAGCATGAACAAAAATTTCTAAAATACGTTTTTGATAAAATATCTCGTAACCATGGGGTTTTTATTCACCGATAACCACCACACCATTGTGAGCTCAATCCTATAATCTGGGCACAAATAAAAAAAGAGGTTGCAAGTAGAAATACTACTTTTCAGTTATGTACGCTCTTCTACGAAACCATAAATAACGTTACCCAAGAGAACTGGCAAAACTGCATCTTTCACACGCAGAAAGAAGAAGAAAATATGTGGAATTTAGATATACAGGCAGATGTCATTATGGAACCCATTGTCGTTCAACTTGGTGCAGATAGCGAATACTTCAGACATTTCTTATGTTGATTAAAAGTAAGTTATGTAAAATTGATTAATAATTCAGTTTGAAAAGTATTTTCGTAAGTTTTCACCAAGAACGTAAGATGGAATTTGATTGTGTTGTTGATATCTTTGGGAACACAAACATGTATTGTTTGATGATGCCGATTAATTTTATTGCGAATTTTATTTCGATTCTTTTATTTGAGCCCGAAAATGATATAATAGTAATTCATTTACTTGTATAAAAATGTACTATTTAATATACTAAATTTTAAAATTTTATTAGTCTATTTTAAAAATATTTTTGAGGTACTTACAAAATTAAATATTAATATTAATAAAATTGCTGTAAATATTTATCCAAAAACCTCGACGCCTATGATCTTCCTCACGTCCTTCCGCTCGACACCGTAACTGTCTATACTTTAAAAATACGTCACTACGTAAGATTTCCAGATCGAAGTATAGTGACTTATATTGCGAAGAATTAAATCTTAGAACCCCGGTACACAATAGGCTTGAAGGCACCGCTGCTCAGTCCGGCTAGATTATAGGCTAGGTCTTTCTTAGAGGTGAGAAACTTTTTTTAATATCCCAGTATTTTTACAATCTGTAGTATAATTATAGTAATTTGACAATATTTAATAATATAAATATTATTAAAGAAAAAATGTCTTGTACAAAATTTCTCATTGACAATTTCCTGCGTATTCTCGGCACGAGAATTAGATTATTTTTGTATTGTTGGAAGAGTTTGGTGACTTGTTCATAAACAGTTGTCATTTTGAGGTCTCGTGCGATCGTCTTGTTTTGAACATACCATGAAGCGTTAGTTATCTTTCAGAGGATTTTCTCTTGGAATCTTTCAAAAATGCCAATACTGGATCTAGCTGCTATTTCCCATAGCTCAATTCTATAGCTTCAAATGGGTTTTAAAATAACTTCGATTGTCAGTTTTAACTTCTGACCAATTAACCGATATAGTTTGCTAAATTTAAGTCTCAGCTGTTTTCTCTTGGTAAATATGTTCATTCTCCATGTGAGCCTGCAATCCAAATGCACTTCCAAGTATTTTATGTCATCTTCCTCTGGCAGAGGTTAACCGTTTAACATATCGGAGGGCAGTTTCCCTTGCGGTTTGTAAATGTTACCTGCCCAGATTTTTTCTCATTAGTTTTTTGTCTGTCATGTTAACCTTATTTAGGCTTTTGCCTCTTTAAAGAGGGTTGCTCCGGTTTTTGGATCTACGGAGATGTAATAAACGTCAGAATAATTTTGTGTATTGGTTTTTGGTAGTGGGGCGCTAAAGAGCTAGGATTCAGAAGGTGGTATTTGTGTTAAGGAGCCCAGTAGAGGAATTCTTGGGTCAGACAAACAACGCAAGGAGAGGTACTTCGAGGTGTTACCAGTCATACAAGAAACGACTCTTGATTTACGTCTTTGGCTTGCAGTTGTTAACCATATTTTAGGGGGATTGCTTCTAGGACGTCGAAATATTCATCAGGAAGTTCGTTTCCAGTGTTGTGTACGCTTTGCTGAAAGGAACAGAATTTTGCTTCAGGGAATCCTGGTGAGTATTTGCTCTCGGCCGTGACAAGCTACTTTGAGTGTTTGTTTGGCTCAATTTTTGGCACAGTTGTAGACGGTGTACAATATTGGAGCTATTATACGTTGGTTTGTAGACGCTACATTTTTAGCCAAGTTTGTATTGCATTTGGGTTATGTTGATGCTATGGCTGGGTTTTAATGAGAAGAGATTACTTTTGTGTCATCTGCATAATCTGCTGTTATGACTTCTGGTGATGTAGGTAAGTGAGCAGTGCATATCAGGTACAGCACTGGTTCGAGAACGTTGTCTTGAGGGACTATGGCCATAATTGTGTGAAATATGGTTTACTCATCGTGATGTTTTACATGGTAATGGCGTCTTGCAGGTAGGATCTTAGGATTTGGAAGTAATTGTTTTTTTGGAAGTTGTAGAGAGAAGTTGGAAGAATTGTTGGAAAAGAGAAGGGATTTTTAATTCTTAATTTTTTATAAAAGGCTATTATGCCAGATTTTGTTAAATGCCTGGGAGATATCTAAGAAGATTACGGAGCAATATTTTGTTTAACCCTGTGAATTTTTTCAGTAGCAGCATGCTGTGGCCTAAAGCCAAACTAGTTATGAGGTATTATTTGTTTGTCAAATAAAATTGGCTCTATTCTGGATAACAGCAGTTTTTCCAATATTTTAGACATAATAGCAAGTAGTCTAATAGGTTTGTAGGACTTTATTTCATCTAAGAATTTTCCGGGTTTTGTAATTAATATTATTTGGGCTAATTTCCAAACTAGAGGAAAATGTCTTGTTCTTAATATGGCTTAATACAGTTTTGTAAGATAAAATAGGGCTTTTGTTATATATATATATATATATATATATATATATATATATATATATATATTCTTCTTCTTCTTCTTTTTTATAAGCAAAATGCTTGTTCAATGTCGATTAATGCCTCTATTGGAGGTTATCACTCCATCTTTTGCGTGGTCGCCCGATACTTCTTCTACCTTTTGGTGATTTGTCCCTCGCTATTCTGACTAATCGGGTCTCTTCCATTCTGTTTATGTGTTCGTTCCATTCCTTTTTTCTGTTCAGTGTCCACTCATTTATTTCTGGTATATTGCATTTTCTTCTGATCTCTTCACTCCTCATTCGATCCCTCAGTGTGTTTCCTGTAATTCTCCTCAGTAAACGCATCTCAGCTGAGTTTTGGAGGTATCCGGTCTTGTCTCTGAAGTGTATGTCATTATTGGTCTTATTGTTGCTTTGTAGATTCTTGATTTCACGTCGGTATTAATGTGGGGATTGCGCCATATCGTGTTATTAAGACAACCTGCTATTTTATTAGCCTTTTGTACTTGATTTTTCACTTCCTTCTCTACATCTCCGTAGCTAGACAGTGTAATTCCTAGGTAGTTTGTCTCCATTACTTGCTCAATGCTGATACCGTCGATTTCCAGTTTACATCTAATTGGTTCTTTACTGATTACAATTGTTGTAGTTCTCTGTGTAGAGATCACCATATTAAAGTCCTTTGCCCTTGTGTTGGATCTATGGGTTAGTCTTTGTAGATCGTCTTCATTGGATGCAATTAGGCCCGCATCATCTGCATAGCAGAGTATTCTGATTTCTTTGTTCCCCATTTTGTATCCTCTTCCTTTATTAATAGAATTGATGATTTCATCCATGATTAGATTGAATAGCGTTGGACTAAGCGAGTCTCCTTGTCTTATTCCATTGCCCATATCTATTGGATCTGTAAGCTGGTCATCTATTCTGACTTCCCTATTGTTGTTCTGGTAAATGTTCTCTATTGTTTTTATAACATTTAGTGGAATTTCTCTATCGTAAAGAAGGCGAATTACATCTTTAAGCTTTACTTTATCGAACGCTTTCTTCAGGTCTATTAGACATATGAATGATGGTCTGTTATACTGTAGTGCTTTCTCGGTAATCTGTTTTATGATGAATACTGCATCTGTGCACGATCTTCCTGTGCGAAAACCCTGCTCCCTGTTCATCCGCTAAGATAATTCTCTGATTTATATATATTCCCTGCTGTTATATATATATATATATATATATATATATATATATATATATATATATATATATATATATGTATATATATATATATATATGAATAGGGATATTCTAGATAAATTTGGATTGCTTTATCTCTATTAATACGTTCATCTGCAGGAAATGCGCCTGCTTTATGACTTCAAACAGTGACTTCAAACAAGAATCTGGTATTTTTCCTTCGTTGTAAATTTCGTTTAAAAAAGTGGTTAAGTAGATAATATTTCGTTGTCCAACAATTTAAGTAGCTCAGCAGGGATTTGATCTGATCCAGGTGCTTCAATATTGTTGGTTTGCTGTCTTGCTTTTCTGACGTTTAATCTAGTATTCTGGGGCCTCTGTATAACTGGTTGTCACAGGTAGTATTTGTATGTGTAGTATTTTCTCGCGAAGCGTGGTCAAAAAGGTCACTGACGTATCTCTCCCATTATTTTGCTGTTGTTCGTGATCACAAATGTTTGCATCTGTGTATTTAAATAAGTGAGTAGTTTTCAGTCTCCTAAATCCAGAAGTATATTAAACTTCATTTGAAAACTAGAATATAGTGTTTATCTTAATATATACAATGAATACTGATTCATTTATTTCTTCTTAATATACAGTGTCGTTATTTTATAGCGATTCCAAAATAAAAATGGTCATAACTCGATAAATATCATGTATAGTTAAACCCCATATTGTAAGAAGAGGGTTTATCAAAGGAGTCTAAAAATGAGAAAATATACAGAGTGTCATATTTATAAATTGTATGTTTGCTTTACCACGTAGTAATAAATCACCCTGTAGATTTCCACATATTTTCCTAGTATGGAGAATATCATTATTTCTATAAAACCTTTTTTGGATATTATATACTACAATCGATTTTTAGACTAAGGTTGCTCTAAAAACTCACTCTGTACATAAAACTGTGTAATATTGTGCGAATAGAATAAATTAAAAATATACAATCTTCCCACCACTATTTTACTGTTTTTATTAGCATAAGGCCGTGGAGCCATTCCCCAAAATTCACTCCAAGAATCTATCCACATAAGGTTTTCTTGTCTCATCATACAAGACAAGTTTCTTGGCAATAGGTATTTTTATAGGTAACAATGGGCTATCATAAAATCATCCCTTTTGAATCTCCAGTTATAAAACCATGATTTATCGGCACTAGAGGGTAATTTATTATTGTTTTCGGGGTAAGTGGGGCACAATAAATGGTGAAAAGGGTGTAAACTTTGAAATTGCGTTTCACTTTCGTTTGGGGTTATTGAGGGAATGATTAATGTTGCTAAAGATAGCAAAAAAGACTTTGTGTACATTTACTTGCGAACAGCTATAAACAGTAAAAAATGGATGCAATGGCCCGACAGTCCGACTATTGTTACGTCTGTATATCTTAAATATTTTAGAAAGTTTAACCCTTAATAAGAAATGAGATATAAGAAAAATTAATTTGTCTGTTTATATACTTTTGATATCTTAAGGAGTTAAATAAATTTTGTTGAAATAAAAATTATTTTGAAAAAGTAATAAAAAAAAGTATTGGGAAATATTTTCCTGCTATTCCTTAAAAAATTGTTGTAGGTGGGAAATTAATTATCCTTGTACAGTTTGCAAAACAATTTATTTAATAAAAAAAAAATACAAAAATACATATTATATAGGTGACAAAACTAATTTAGGTCTCAACTACAGCAGTGTGAAATGATTTAAAACATTTTTTTGAACATAAAGTTACTTGACAATAACTACATATAATGTTAGTTCATTTTTCTTCTTTTTTTTTGCTGAGCTAAATCGGCATCTTGTATATTCTTTTTGAACATCGGGTAAATGTGGTGCTACATTTCTCAGCCGAACTTCGTCGGGAATATCAAAGTTTCCCATTTTTTATTTTCATATTGTAACATTTTTTTTATTATTAATATAATAAATATTTCTAATTCCTTTTATCCCCGTGAGATATGCCTATGATCGTGTATCGATAGCAAAATATTGTAGATACCCAGCTAAAATGGAATTCCCTAATTAGGAATGGTTTTTAATCCTTCCGTCATAATATTCATTATGAAAAGAGTATAATGCTTTCTGGTATTCGGTTTCTTTTCATAAATTGGTAATTTTCGTCGAAGGCCCGTTTCTTTTGACAATAACTTAATCCCCAGTATTGTCTGTTTCTTATGTCCAATTGTTAATACCGATTATTTTACCTCAAATTTTCCAATAGTCGTCAAGGCCTTATCTTCTGAGAAATACATACGACTGTCCGATGATTTTTAGTGGGGGATATACCTTCTTCTTCTTTTTGCTTGGATAGTTGGTGAAATTTTTAAGGAACCAATTTACTTCTCGGTGGGCTCTTGTTGAGTGAGGTAATATCTCGTGTTACTTGTTGGTGGGCCGTTGTTGAGTTAAGGCTAATATCTCGTGTTACTTGTTGGTGGGCCGTTGTTGAGTTAAGGCTAATATCTCGTGTTACGCTTTGATCACTTTATTTTTTATCGTATCGTCTTTGTGAATTATTTTCTAAGTGTGTGTACACTTCATATTTGAGTTTTCTTTCCTTAGACTATATTAAATTGTATATAGTTCTACACTACCTTTAATGATTATTAAATTCAATGTTTAGTATCAGAAAAGTATTAAATTCAGTAAATTAAGCTGCCTTCGTCAAGATCTACGTAAGTAATCTTTATCTACAATTATCTGGGCGAGTAATATGGTATGGTACCATATCACCTGCCATTATCTGCACGTATCATCGATATCTTCACCTGTAGATTGCCGATTTTTGAATGTAATTGAACCATTCAAGAAATTTCTATAAATATTACCTATGAACATACAAGTCTCAGTTTTTTATCAAATAATAGTGCGAGATAGTTAATTGACTTAGCCAAGTGCGGTTTTATTTATGTTTTCATTCTTGTAACCTTTTTGTATTTTTTGTAAATTTAGAATTAAGTAATTTTTGATATCTTTTGTATTTCCTGTAATTTTTGTTCATTATCTTTCCTATAATATCTCGAGATACGCCAAACTATATTTGTATATGATTGCCTTATACATCTTGGTAAAGGTATTTTTTTATTACATTATAGCTTAATTTTATACATATATAACACCATTTCATAGTTGTGTATTTTTATTACCTGGGTTGCATTTAGCAGCATCATAATTTTGTGTTTAATATATTGTTATTGTTTTATGCATGTATTTTATTTGTCGGCTCCTAACAAGTTCCCTGATAAAATAATAGCTCTGAACAATTACTATCTTTAAATATTACTATGCTTTTGAACTGTAGAAAGATCAGGCTGATTAAGTTTCGTAGGTAAGTAAGTGTAATACTTAATTTCTTTATTATTTGTTTATATATTGCGTTGACCAGATTTATTTGATAATTTACTGTTGGTATCTTTCCTTGGGTTTGATCTCTGAACCTAAATATCTTTTCTTATCTCTCTTCTTTTCTAAGGTTTTCTTAATTTTCTCCTTAACCCCAAAAAATTGAATGGCGCCCTGTTTCTATCTTCTCTTATCTTTGGTAATTTTACCCATCTATCTTTTTGTTTATTTCTGTATCTTTTCTAATATCTCTTATCCTATCTTTACCTATTTCTTTCGTTGGATCCATTCCCGGTTCCAAAAGCTAGTTTCGAACCCACGACTCGCTCTCCACCAACCATCTGGCTGCCGTCCGCAGTGTCTCCATTGGTTATCTTTCTAGCACCACCCAAAAAAGATTTCCGAGGTTACAATATATCACAGGTGGAGATGCTTCTACTGTAAAGTCCTAACTTCCAAGGCGAAACCTTGTGAGAAGTATTTTTTGATCACGAATTCTTGTGTAAAAGAAAGAAAACAATCTCATCCACGATTTTCTAGCCTTCATACTTATTTGATATGATGGGTGAAAGTAATCAACACCTCCCATGTTTAGTGAATAAGCTACAATAACTTTTGGGCACATTATCTTTCTTTGTGCCAATCTTTTCGTATGTTTTATCATGGTTACTTCTTGTAGTTGATTAGCAGTTGTAATAACAGTGACTTCTTTGATATCCAACTACTTTATTGCTGTTATAGGGCCACTGCTCAAACAATAAAATTCATTCTTTCGAAGTTTATCATTTTTGGTTTGATTTTTCCACATAAAATCGGGTAAACCTTTACGATTAAGTCTGACAGTACCTATAGGATACAAATCTTCCAAGAGTTTGCAACTTGTAAAAAACTTATCAAAAACAACCAAAGATTTGTATGGTATATCTTGGCATAATTCAGTTACAACCTTTTGTATCCCAAGCCATCATTTTCAATGCTTTCAGTTTTTCCAGTGTAGATAATAAAAAGGTACAGATATTCAGTAATAGCACTTTGTCCTAATTTTAGCAATCCAAGCCTAAGCTCGTCCTTTGCGTAAGGCAAAGGACGATCTTTGGTCAATACCCAAAAACTCAATCCATGTCATACCGGAAGGACAGTGGGCTCTGATCAGTACGCAAAGACTCGGAGTAGGAGCTCTTACCAAATTAATACCTAGTTCTCTATCAGTTGTCCACGCCATTTTGTTTTGCCGGTGTTCGATCCCCAGCGCGCATTGATGGTAGTGGTAGATTGTTGGGGGGAGTGTAAGCAAAACAGAAAGAGGGCTGGTAACAGTAACAATGCCATCGTTACAACCTGACTTAAACGTACCAAGTGCAGTCGTATCATCAAGAATGTGATCCTTAAGTAAATCCAGTCAATTATCCAGTCAATCCAAGAAGAATAAACTCAGTCAACAAATAAACCCAAATAAACTGTGTATGTAACACAAATCATAAATTTAATACTCAGGTTAAATATATTCCGAAAGAGATAGAAGGAAGCTCAAGTAATTGGGTTGTTAAAAAACGGCATTTTTCCTCAAAATTATAGGCAATTGGCGTAATGTAATCGGTAAGCAAAATTACTGAGAGGGTAATATTAGCTGGAATAGGTAACCATACTAGCTGTATGTAAGTTACCAACACTCTGAGTAGATTATACAGAAAAGTTATGAAAACTCTAATTGAAAACGAAATCGAACTACTTGAGCTGAAACAGAAAGCAGAATTTCGACTTCATCTTGCATCGCCCATATCTACACTTCAGTCCAATTAAATAAAAAAATTATATCTAGAGATAGACTCACATATTATTTGAAGATTTCACGAAGCTTAGGATCCATCTCGTTCCGAGACTTTATAACGATTCTTTGAGCCTTGTTTTATTTTACAATGGTGAGGATGCTAACCTGGTCTATCAAACCTTCTCTTTTATCTGGGCTTGTAACGGGCTGTGGACATGAAGGCGACTTCTGAGCTACTCAATCCACCCAGTTCTCGCGCTTATAACCCCCTTCTTCTTCAAGTGCCCTGTCCGTTGCGAACGTTGGCTATTAACATGGCAATTTTAATCTTGTTTGCGGCGCTTCTGAATAGTTCGACCGATGTGAGCCCGAACCACTTCCGCACATTTTGGAGCCACGAGTGTCTTCTCCTGCCTGGCCCTCGCTTACTGTCTATTTTTCCCTGGACAATCAATTGTAGCAGACGGTACTTATCGTGTCTCAATATGTGGCCTAGATATTCAAGCTTTCTTTGTTTAATTGTATTCACGATTTCTTTCTCCTTTCCGATTCTTTGGAGTACCTCTATGTTGGTGACATGTTCGGTCCAGGATATACGAAGAATGCGTCGGTACACCTAAATTTCGAATGCTTCTAGTTTTCTCGTTAGCGTCTCCGTCAGCGTCCAAGCCTCCACGCCATACAGCAAGATCGCAAAAATGTAACATTTAATTATACGTAGTTTTACGTTAAGAGACAAATCCTTGCTTATGAGGAGCTTTTTCATATTGCTAAATGCTGCTCTAGCTCGTTCTATTCTCGCCTTAATTTCTATCGTCTGTTCCCATTTTGCATTTACGTTGGTGCCAAGGTACACATAAGATTCTACATGGTCAATTAGTATATTACTTATCCGTAATTGTCGAGCAGGTTGTTGCTTTTTGCTTATCAGCATCCACTTTGTCTTCTTGAAGTTGAGGCTCAGGCCGTATTCCTCACTAACTGAATAAAGTCTTTCCATTACTTGTTTTAATTCGTCTATGGTACTGTCAAGGATCACCGTGTCGTCGGCGTATCTTATATTGTTCGTTAACTCGCCGTTTATTTTAATGCCCTCATTTGCATTTTCCATACATTTGTTAAATATTTCCTCGGAATACATATTGAATAGGAGTGGGGATAATATACACCCCTGACGGACACCTCTTTTGATCTGCACGCTTTCAGTGAGTTCCTTGCCAATTTTTGCTCTTGCTGTTTGACCCCAGTATAGGTTTGCCACAATTCGAATGTCCTTGTCGTCAATACCTGTCTTTCGCAGAATACCTATCAATTGTTCATGATTGACATTGTCAAATGCTTTTCTAAAATCTACAAAGCACAGATACACGTCTTTATTAACGTCTCTACACCGTTGCATAAGCACCTGGAGAGCGAAAATTGCTTCTCTAGTTCCAAGTGCTGTCCGAAAACCAAACTGAAAACCAAATTATAACCCCCAGGCAGAGTAAACCGCCAACGAGTTTCTAAAACATGGAGGAGAAAGTATGACCTGAGAGGTAATAAAACTAATACAACAACTAATATTGCAGTGCAAGATACCAGACGCATGGAGAAGCAGCATAATGATAGCAATGTTGAAGAAAGGAGATAAAGAAGCCCCCAAAAATTATAGAGGTATAAATCTACTGAACACCGCACTTAAGCTTACCACAAAAGTCCTAACTAACAAATCAATAATCTAACCACTTTATCAAATGAACAACAAGGATTCACATTCAGTAGATCCTACGTAGAACGAAGATTAGGGATATTGTGGAAGAAACTACAAAAATGAAATGGCGCTGGGCAGGTCACGTAGCCGGATATAATGACAACAGGTGAACACGGAGAATTCTAGAATGGAGACCAAGGACGACAACAAGAAGCATGGGAAGACCTCAAAAAAGATGGGTAGATGACATAAGAGCAGTGGCAGGCAAACAGTGGATTAGATTGGCGCAAGATAGAGAAAGATGGAAGCAATTGGGAGAAACCTACATTCAGGAGTGGATGTAAAATGGTTGACGAAGAGAGAGATCCTGAGTAGACGCCGTATTTGTACTGAGGCAAATCGGCAAGAAAAAACCATCGAGTACAATAAACCAGCATATCTATGTTTTATAGACCTGACAAAGGCTTTTGATCGGATCCAAGTCGAAGACGTCTTACAAATTCTTTATGAAAGAAACATACCAATCAATATTATACAAACCATCGAAAACATCTACTTCTATAATCAAATACAGATAAAGATAAATGGAAAACTAACACAGTGTACACCAAGGTAAGTTTCTGCAGGAGTAGGAGAGGCAGACCTACCTAAAAAAAGACCTGATGAGAGACACTTGATCAAGGCATTTTCGCAAAAGATTAGTATTGGTATGACCCAGATAAAAACTTCTGGGCAAAGATACTTAGCAAAGCCCCCGCACATGGATAAAAGCAAAGAGAATGATAATTTGTTTAATATCTTATAAAGGCCTTAACATAAATAAATCTGTATTTTATTTTAATGGAACAAAAGGTGGAAGGTTTTATAACTTATTCAGCAAAATTCATTCTATAGGTACATTATATTTTTGTATGTATAATAATTATAAATAAGAGCAAAGCTGCATTTTAAGATTCCTATATGTCCGCCACTGATAAACGCATTTATTGTTCTATCTTATCAAATAATGTTTATCATACAACCAAACCGACACATAGTCAATAATTTATCTTAGTACTTTAGTTTTTATTGATAAACGTGTTCATTTTTTACTGATTCCGCCCCCGTCGCCCTCTCTTATATAAGATACCCACGTATAAAAAATAAATAGGTATAAACATTATTTATTGTCGAAAGATAATCTTTATAGAGCCGATAGCATGTTTACGGTTGGCATTTTATCTACCCTCTTCCTAAAAAAATGTAGCTATTATTTTTTCACCTCTGTACCGTTTCAGGTCAGAGCCGCCATGATCCAAAAGACTCTTATCAGGCTAGCGCTGGTCCGCCAAGACCACTAAATCAAGCAGCGGTCAGATATAGGGACTCGCAACCTGTACACTGTTCATTGGTGTGTTGTGTGTATAAGGCGTTCGGTTAGATAAAGTAAAGGAAAGTTACGCAGTATCGGTTTCGTTCACATTTCATTTAGTATTTTCTGTTTTTATTCGGAAATTAAATAATCATTATAAGGTGTAATTTACTAAACGGATTTTATTTGCGATATATAAATTGTACGAAAATGCAGTTAGTTGTGTAAAAATTGGAACCAGAACCTCAAATGAATTTAAAGTCACTAAAGGCCTAAAGCAAGGATGCTGTTTGTCACCGACACTCTTTAAAATATACGTCCAAGAAGCATTGAGGAATTGGAGCAATAAATGTAGATTTATGGGCATCGAAGTGGGACAAGAAACTCTGTATACATTGTTGTTTGCAGATGATCAGGTGGTGGTTGCAACCGATGAGGAAGATATAAATTATATGAATCGAAAATTATTTGAGGAATATGCCAAATGGGGGCTTACTGTAAACATAAGCAAAACAGAATATTTAAAAATTGGAGGAAATACCACAGATCTGAGGCTTGAAAACGCAGTCATAAAAGGCTGCAACCAGTATAAATATCTAGGAAGCATCATATCAGCAGATGGCAGAGTTAAGATAGATGTACAAAACCGAATAACCCAAGGGAAAAAATGCATCCGAATACTGAATTCATTACTGTGGTCTAATAAAATAAAGATGCATACCAAACTTCGCGTATACAGAGCAATTGTAGAACCAATTACCACATATGGTGCCGAATGTTGGACGATGACAAAGAATGAACGAGATAAAGTAGACGTTGTGGAAATGGATTATCTTAGAAGGTCATGTCGAGTATCGAGAATGGAAAGAATCAGGAATGAGGAAATACGAAACCGTACAAGAATTAGAGATACTCTTTCAGATAGAATACAAGGAAGGCAATTACAATGGTATGGTCACGTGATGAGAATGGAGGAGGAGCGGTGGCCAAAGAAAGCCTTAATGTATGTTCCGCCAGAAAGAAGGAAAAGGGGAAGACCACCAAATTCCTGGAGAAGAGAAATTACAAAAACAATGCAATCTAGAGGCTTAGAAGAGGGAGATTGGAGAGATAGGAAAAGATGGAGGCTGAAATGCGGGAAGCGGCAATCGCCGTAGGACCCCCGTTATATGATGATGATTTTATTTGCAATTTAATGATTTGAATTGACATCATCAAATCAGTGGCATTACATCGGCATGGCATACATCCGATCTCGTATTCACGCACAATCTCACTTTTTCTTACTACGACTGAATTTTTCTCTCTCTATATTCCTCCCTGTTTATGATTAATCTCGCCCCATCTCATTCTGCCTTATCTTTTTGCTTACTCCTGGACAAGAAAGCCAGAGTTTCTTCTTGTCGCCCTTTTCTCCGACGTTCTACTCACATATATCTGATCTGCCTCCACCGATATGACGACCTAAGCATCTCCTTCGAAAGTTACGTGACTGATTGCACCCTACTCCCAGCTTCCTCTCAAGCAGGCTCCTGTCGTCTATTCATCTATCGCATACCAATAGAGTCTGTGAGACAATATTTCATAGTAAAAACATTTGTTATTTTCTGCCTAGGTATGCCATGAAACAACCATGCCCTGTGAGTATCTGCTTCAGGAAGTAATTCAAATGATACATCATCTCAGATTAGGAATCAGTGACTTCGTCCACTGCGCCATCCTTCCCATCTCCTCACATTTATCTTGCCACATTATAATGGACCTCTCCCTTTATTCGTTTTTTAAATGCTATGTCTTGTATCTCTTATAAAAATAAGAAGACTAAGATGGGCAGGACATCTGGCAAGATCACAGCAGAACAATCCTCCTAGAAGAATCCTTATGTCACAATCTGTGAGAAGTAGATGTAGGGGTAGGCCAAAACTTACATAAAGAGACAGTGTAGATGAGGATGGTAGAAAAATACGCTCAGCAAACTGGCAACAGTGGGCAATGGATAGATCTGACTGGCGTAATAGACTTGGGAAGGTCGAGGTTCTTTTATAGGGCTGTAGAACCGATGATGATGATGCTGTGTCTTTATTTCTTCTCGTGTATATTCTTCATCTTTCCTTCACTAGTACGTGCATCGGACCACACCCTGTAATAACGCCCAGCGCCTCGGCATAGTGGTATGTAAGCACATGCCACACACACACACAACAGACTCTTCCTATCTTCTCAGATGCTTACTGTACGCCTTTGTAAACCTTCAGTACCTCACATTTATTGCACAACAGAATTAAGGGCCCTCCTCTTCTCAGTTCTGGGCCCTGTGATGTTTGGCATAATCCCCCAACGCGACGGATCTCATTGCAGCTCTTTGAATCACTGCCTTTACGTGCCCTTCCTACGTTTTGTTCTGATTTAAAGTCGCACTTCCATACCTCACGCATTTTTTGGAATCGCCCACTATTTTGCACATTTAAATGTTATTTCGTTCCTTTCCCTTGGTTTCCTTACCCGCAGCCAGTTCTAGGTCATACATTTTCATCCATTCCTCAACTTGGATAAGTTCCTCCCTGTTTTGCGCCACTACTCTTACACCCTCTCCGTATTGTTGGCTCACAACCCTTTCACATGTCAAGTTCAACAGCCTGGGCCTAGAGCCGACCCTTGTGGTACTCCAGACATCACATCAATCACCGTTGTATAAGAGTACAAACTAGAGAGAATTAGAAGTACGACACATTACCAAAAAGAATATCTTTTCTTGGATGTGTTACTCACAAAATATGATACAGGATATGCTTTACTTACAAATTCTTTTTATAACATCTAATTTACTTTTGAAATATTTTGGTATTAGCTTTACTCAAAAAATATGTTGTAATCAATATTTTCATTCTCTTATTTTTCCTCTCTTCCCTAAGAAAAATCACTTTCTTTAACTTAATTTACGAATGAGGTGGCTATGAAAATGATTTTATTGTTGGAACGTTACTGCGATTTTCAGATGTTTCCGGAGTGACAATGCGACTCATAGGCGACTAGACCGCCTCAGGGATATGGGACTCTTTCGCGCATTATTTTATGATCGTCGACCGACCTTTTGAAAATTGTCTTTATGCGTCTTGAGAACACTGATTCAGCAACCGACGAAGATGATTTGATGGCTCCAGATTCGTAATTCACCTTGATTTTCCTCGTAAAATTCGATGAATGTTAGATATCGAGACGTTCTCCTTTTGATTTAATGAAGTAGGTAATTTGTCGGGTTGCCGAAGGAAGAAATGAGAATTAGGTTGTTTTTGTGCCTGTAGATAGTTATGATGTATTATAATAAAAGATTTATGGTTTTTGGGTTAATAAAAGCTGCAGATAAAAATTTTTAATGAAGTTTATTATATTCAACTTTATTTAAACGTTTCAGCTATTTGATATTTTCAATAAGCATTTTATTTTTTATGCTTACATTAAAATATACAATTACATATCTGGGTATAATAATAATTATATAAAAATATAATTGTGTAATGTAATGTTTATAAAATAGAGTGCTATTAAAAATGGCAAATAGCCATGACGCATTTCTAAAAACAATCTTTTTTTTTTAATTATTCTCTTACTGTAGAACTCTGACATTCGATTGATGCCCAGTTTTCAAGTAATGGTCAACTGCTGTACATGTATTATTCTTTTTTGTGCAGTCACTTTTGTGCTGTGTGATCCTTTGTTTTAGCCATTGAGAAGTTTGGCCAACATAACAGTTCCGATATCAGTGGGACCGTCAAAAATGTCGGTCAGTTAAATATCAATTGTTTAAGGATATGTTTTGGGTACCTATCCATTATTTTCAAAGATGTTTAATTGCAAATTTAAGTTTCTGTTTATGAGTTTATCATCTCTAATATGCCTTACCCTATTCTTCATTGCAATCAATGTATTAAACTTTTGATGAGTAGGTTGATTTGAAAAAAAGTCTAAATATGTTCCAGAGTGTGTTTGGCTTTTGATTCCAATATCAATATATTGTTTTGTTCAGTTCTTATTAATTTGGTGTCTAGAAATGATATCGAACAAACATTTTCAATCTCTAAAGTAAATTGAATATGTTTGTTAAAGTTATTGAAACTGTTTAAGGTATTTTTAATTTGTGAAGTAGGAACAGAACATAAGATCGACTACAAATTGTTTAATGAAGGGTAAAGGGAAAGGTAATTGTAGTACTGTTGCCTTCTACTGTGATTTCATTCTGTGGTGCTCTCTTATCCTATGTGAAAACGATGAACTGCGTCTTTTGTGCGTTGATTTTTATCTTTCATTTTTCTGTGTATCCCGTGATTTTTTCTAGATGGTTTTCCATATTTCTGATGATTCTTCTTTCGTCCTTTCTGGATGCATATACTGCTGTATCATCTGCGTATAGCGCTGTTGAAGTTCTTGGATCTGTTGGAAGATCTCTGAGTCTCTTGGTCGATGCGTTTACTTTTAAAGCCGATCGAGGCGCTGTTTGACAAAACGGACGGTCCTTGACAAAGCTTCTTGTGATTGGTACTGTCCATGTGTAGGTATCCGTTTTTCTTTAATACCGTTTTCCATGTTGTTGGAAACCTTTGACCATTACCTCTTTGGTTTAGACTGGTTTTTTTCTATTTCCATCGATTCCCTCACCATCGAAACTCATTAGCTTCCGAGTTGAACTGCGTCAATTATCATTGCGTCAAGCTTTCGACATCCTCTTCGATCTCTTCTTCAGAGCTTCCGAGGTTTCAGTTTCCTGAGCCTAGACACTTTTACACGGATCACCAACCAATGCATTACTGCATTGCATTGCATTACAATAACTGTTTAAATAATAAGTAATAAAAATTTTTATTTTTACAGGACAAGAGAACAGGTAAACGACAATCTTAGAAACATCGCTGCAAAAAATAGGAACACAGGCAATGTAGAGAATAAATGGATATGGAGATATAAAAGACTCTTATGACAGCTGGTGAAGGCTTCTTAGCTTCAAGCAAAATTAAGGAAAAGGAATGGACGACAAACGAAATTTTGCATCTCATGGAGGAAAGGCGAAGAAATAAAACCAACAAGACAAAATACAAAGAAGTGAACCGTAAAATTAAGAGAAAAATTAGAGAAGCCAAAGAGAACTGGGTTCTGGACAACTGCAAGGAAATAGAAGAATATGATAGAAAGTACGATAGATTTAACATGCATAAAAAGATCAAGGAAATAACAGGTAAAAAAGTGAAACAAGCATCCATCGTAAAGGGAAAAAAGGTAAAATAATTACAGATTTAAACGAAAAACTGGCAAGATGGACAGAATAAATTGAAGAACTTTTTGTAGACGAAAGACCTACAGACGACACAACAGGGCATAAAATCCTAAAAAGCGAGGTAGAATATGCTATAAGGAACACAAAAGGGGGTAAAGCTGCAGGACCAGATGAAATTCCTGTAGAATTGTTGAAACTTATAGACGACGACGCACTTGAAATAATGGTGAACGTCTTTAACACAATTTATAGAACAGGCATCATACCAAAGAAATGTCTCTCCTCTACTTTTGTCACAATCCCGAAGACGAATAACGCCGGAGAGTGTTCAGACCACAGAACTATAGCATTGATGACCCACACACTAAAAGTATTTTTAAAAATAATTCACAAAAGAATATTTAATAAATTAGAAGAGGACATAAGCGCCACACAGTTTGGATTCAGAGGTGGACTGGGAACACGGTAAGCTTTGTTTGGTCTGAATATGTTAATGCAAAGATGTTTGGATGTAAACCAAGACCTCTACGTAGGTTTCATAGATTTTGAGAAGTCCTTCGATAAAGTCATACACCAAAAGCTGTATGAAATCCTAAAAAGCAAAAACATCGACAGTCGCGACATTAACATCATATCCAGGTTGTACTGGGGACAAACAGCAAAAATCAAAGTTGATAATGAGTTAACCGAAGAAATTGAGATTCGTGGAGGTGTGCGTCAGGGTTGTGTGCTTTCTCCACTATTATTCAATATATATAGCGAAACAATATGTCTGGAAGCGCTCCTAGAGCAAAACATTGGTATGAACATTAACGGAGAGTTAATTAACAATATAAGATACGCTGATAACACGCTAGTAGTAACAGATAACCTAGCAAATTTATAGTTTTTAATGGAAAACATAAACACTCATACCAATAAGTATGGTCTAAAACTGAACATGAAAAAGACTAAATTCCTGATTGTAACAAAGAAGCTGTACACCAATGTGAATTTAACCATAAATAATCAGCCAGTTGAAAGAGTTACGTCGTACAAATATTTAGGGGTTTGCTTCACTGATACTAATGACCACAGAAGAGAAATCAAGAGGCGAATAGAGATAGCGAGGCATCGCTATTCGTTTGTCAAAATGAAAAAGTTCCTATGCAGCCGGGACATAAATATCAAAAGAACGAGAATGTTAAGGTGCTATATTTTCTCCGTTCTGCTGTACAGCATGGAAGCCTGGACACTGAAAAAGATAAACATCAAAAACATTGAGGCATTCGAGATGTGGTGTTACAGGGGAATGTGGAAAATACCATGGACAGAAAGAGTAACAAATCAAGATGTTCTACTGAAGGTCGGGAAGGAATGCGAAGTCATAAAAACCATACAAACGAAAAAACTGGAATATCTGGGCCACATAATGAGAGGAGAAAAGTACTCTCTGCTTAGACTCATAATCCAAGGAAAAATCTCGGGATAGAGAAATGTGGGACGTAGGAGGATTGGTAGTGCTATGGGTGCAGTTCAATACAGTTGTTCAGAGCTGCAGCCAACAAAGTAAAGATTGCTGTGATGGTAGCCAACCTCCGATAGGAGACGGTACTGCAAGAAGAAGAAAATAATTTGTTTAAAAATATTTGACTACTTTTTGCCTGGGAGACCTCTTGAACTTTTTTTTGTGGTCTTTCATGAAAGTGATTATATGTGTATTCATAAGTGTATCCAATAATGAACGTTACCTTTTGTCCATCTGTTATTTATACTATGCACTAAAATGCAATTAAAATATACTTAATTTTCTATTATTATATTTTCAATTAAGTTCCAAAATTTCGAACAAACGGCCAGCGCCTCGCTAAATTTAAGTTCGTGTTGATTTTCGTTTGAAAGTATATCTCATAAAGTGGAAACAAAAGCATACAGCCCTAAAAAGGAACGTGAAACGCCGGAATATTATAATTTCGAAGGAACATCGCGGAAAAGATCCCAGTTTCTTGATGTTTTTCTTTTCTCGAGTCTTGAACCGGTCTTCTGTCTCATAAAGAAAAGGGAACAAACAACAGACAATTTCAACATTTGTAAAAAGCTATATAAAGGATGCGAAACTATAAATGTCTTTGCCTAAAATTAGTCCAGGACCCTTATAAAAGGAGTAAATTGTTCGCAGTTTTATATTTTTCTTGTCCTGGCTACTGTCTCGAGATAATTAGAGGGAGGATACGATGGTTATTTCTTTTCGTAAACAAATGCCTTTTCTTGCTTTAGTTCCTATATTATCATGCCGATATCCTTAGCAATTTTGTAACCGAAAGAATTTTATGGATATATGCCAAATACTGACCGCACAAACTTTGATCAATAGTTATTTTTTACCATAATAAATTCTTTTATAAGAGGAACTAACGTCCATTCATATAATAAAAATGTAACCTCTGACCAAATTTCGGAAATAAAAGAAGAAGTAAACAAATAGATATATTTTATCCAACTTTAATGATAAATTTATTAAATATTCCTAAATAAGTAAAACGCTTTCTGGTTTAACAAAATCAGTAATTTGTATACGCAGGCTCTAAGGGCAAGATGATATATAGAGCCATCAAAAAAAATGTGTAATTAATGTATTTGGACGAACGGCAGCTGATTCCGGTGAATACAACAGAAATAAATGTTAGCGGCATTCGGATGGATAGGATAAAGGAAGATATTTAGTCAATACCCAAAGACCGTGGAGTGGCCGATCGATATTCGGCCAAGGTGAGGTGCGGTACGAAAGCAATCAATCAACATTAAATCGAAGAAATAGAACAGGCTGGTAGGCTCTAATCACTACTCAGAAACTGGGATAGAAGTTCTTGTCAGATCAATACTCCGCATCGAACTTAGTTGTCGTCGTTCTTCAAGTCATTTTATACTTTTTCTGGAGTTCCATTTCCAGCGCGCATCGATGGTAGTAGTAGAATGTTGTTAGGATTGCGGACACACTCCAAAACTTTGGATGAAACTGGTTGAAAGAATAGAAAAGTATCAAAAAGAGAAATCATACGATTTCTACCTGGCGAAATCGAATTCAAATTTTTCCCACTGTGCAAAGCAAACAGCTTGATAAATTACTCGGCAAGGGAATCTAAAATATGCATTCCACATGCCGTTCATCATGGTCAAAATTCGTAGTGAATTTAATTTCTGGGACTCCAAATGAAGTAAAGGAATAAAATATAAAGACGTTACTAAATTTTTGTTTTAATACACTGTAACAGATATTGTACTTAGATTGGTCGAGCCCTTTAAAACTTTTCAAAGAAACTTCTTCTTCTTCAAGTTCCACTCCTATCGGAGATTGGAAATCATTCTGGCAATTAGGTATAATTTTATTGTTTACTCGCCTGAATAGTTCAATTGAACTGCATCCAAACCATTCACGGAGATTGCGTAGCCACGAGATTTTACGTCTTCCTACGCTTCTTCTACCTTTGATTTTACCCTGCATTATATTCCTTAGTAGTTCGTACTTTTCACCTCTCATGATGTTCCCCAAGTATTCCAATTTCAAGATTTTTATGGAATTTAAAACTTCGCATTGTTTTCCTAGTTGTTCGAGAACTTGTTCGTTTATTTTGCGATCCATCCATGATATTTTCAAAATACGTCGGTAACACCACATTTCGAATGCTTCTAGGTTTTTAATGTTGGATTTTTTAAGTTTCCAAGCTTCAACTCCATACAAAAAGGTAGAGAAAAAACATACAAAGAAACTTGACCACAGATAAAATTGGTATATCAGTTATTCTTTGTCTTAAGAGCTTCTTCATCGAAAAATTACAAAAAATAAAAGAGAAATCACACCGGAATCACTACCAAGCAAAATTAGACCTACACACTCCACAATTTTTGTATTTCAGAAAGAAACCACCCTTGTATCCTACAGTGGAAAAAGTAATAAGGCTGTCATATTACTTTCTACGCAGCACGCTGATGATTCTGTAGATGAAAAGTTAAGCTAACCAGACATACTACTATTTTTCAATAAAACTAAAGGGGGAATCAATGTAGTCGACCAAATGTGCAGCAATTACACTGTCCAAAGATGAACTAGACGATGGTCATTGGTCGTACTTTATCAGCTTAATAGATATTAATATTAATATTGCAGGAATAAATTAAAATATTTTATTGAACACCACTAATTACGACAAGGCATTAATTCACAGACATTTCTTAAAAAAATTAGCAATTTGTGTGACACCCAATTTGTGACATATGGTAAATATCACCAAGTTATAAGTTGGAGACCGTGGGAATATAAACGAAGCAGAGGAAGGCCCCAAATTAGATGGGCAGATGATATCAAGAAGCACGTGGGCTCTAGATGGATGACTGTAGCGACAGACAGAGAAGAATGGAAAAGGATTGGGGAGCCCTATGTCCAAAGATGGACCGAAGAAGGCTAATTAGATAGATAGATAGGTAAATATCACCAATAGACTAGGGTCGATAATTTTTGAAACCAAAAAAATTATAGTAGAATGAAACCTATTGGAAAAAGAAGAGAATATGCTAAACTTGGAAGAAAAAATAAATTACACTCCATCCGAGGTCGGGAAGTGGGGGGCTTAAGGGTAAAAATCGGTTTATCGCAATTTTCGGCGAAACTACAAGTGCTATGGAAAAAAGTTAAATGGCAAAGTTGTAAGTAACAAAAAGATCTACAACTTTTGTACTTTCACTTTTTTCACATAACCTCAAAATTTTTGTGGAAAATTCAAGAAAGTAAGTTTTTGATTTTTTATTTTTTTCTTTATAAAAGACGAAGAAGAATCTTTTTTACGAAATTTGGTGAAAACCTGCCTTATTATTTATCAAATACACTGAAATTTTTTGGAATTAAAAAATTTGTTTTTTTATCTGATATTGATTTATTATCAAAGAAGCACCCCAAAAAAAGGTGCAAGTTCGTATTTTAAATAAGTCTGCATATCTTTTTTACTGTCGATCATTAGAGATATTCGTTGAAATAGAAATAACGGATTGAATGCTATAATATCTCCGTTTACTTTAACAGAAGATTGAACGGTTTTTAGAGACAACACTTTGTTTTTTCTTTTAAATTTGACACTGCCAAAATTCATTCCCACAATAGCTTGTAAAGATTTTTCTCGCTCTTCATACGCTTCATAACAATTTACAGAAGTACTGCCAATAATTCCAGGAAATATTGACATAATGTTATCAGTCTCTGGAAAGGGATCATATCTGTTGAAAAATTTATGTAATAGTTGTAAATCAGCTACATCTCTTTTTATTCTATATTCCCGTGAATCAATGAGCTGCTCTGTAGTTGCAAAAGAAACATTACAAAAATCTTTTATTTCATTGCAAACTTCCACAAGTATGATCATAGTTTATAGTTAATTGTACATAATGATGAAAAAAACATTGTTCGATTCGAGTTTTCTTCGTTTTTTGCGGTTTTTGTTACACTATCGGAAAGTAGAGATTTCAACGAACAAAAAGCCCACCGACTTTTTTAAAAAAGCTGATATTTTGACGCGTGAATTTTCGATTGAAAATTAAGGTGCTTTTTCGATAATAAATCAATATCAGGTAAAAATAGTACATTGTTTACCGGGTAGGAAAAGCTTAACATTCCTGGACGACTGTGAAGATTGCTAAGTCGAGGCGCAAGCCGAGACTTAGCAACACAGAGTCCAGGAATGTGACTTTTCCTACGAGGTAAACATACTATTTTTCCGCAAATCGTTTAAAATTCGACAGATATTGATTGATTTAAAAAAAACGCGATAATTTTATTCCCAAATAAATGGTGCTTTGAAATTCCTAATAAAATTACTTGGGTTACTATGGAAACGTATTGAGGTTGAATTGTCAAACTTGACGCTTATAAATTTAATTGCTGGTGTTCTCGAAAGTAAAATGATAAGTGATGATGAAATTTCCATTCCTGGGACTCCTCCAGAGCTGGTTGAGGCAGTAAATACTGCTTCATTAGAATTATTGCCAAAGAAATCAAGAGAAAAGTACGAAAATGCATACAGACGTTTTATGGATTATCGCATGAGTAAAAATACGAGTTCTTTCTCAGACAATGTTGTAATGGCATACTTCCTAGACCTTTGTTTAAATATGAAATCTTCAACATTATGGGCCAATTATTCAATGCTGAAGTCAACCCTTGCACTTAAACACAATGTAGATATATCTACATACTCAAAACTTCGTTCTTTATTGAAACGGCAAGCTCAAGGTTATAGGGCAAAGAAATCTAAGATTTTAACGAAGGAAGAAATTGAAAAATTTATCCAGGAAGCTCCAGATAAAGAAAATTCAATGATTAAGGTAATTTACAAGGTTTTAATTTCTATTTAGATTATAGCTTTATTTATTTTTTAGGTGGCTGTAATATTTGGTATTTCTGGGGCCTGTAGAATGGATGAGTTAAGGTCGATTCAGACACACCAGTCCCGTCATAGTCTCGGCGCCGAACCGGTCCTGTTTGGTCACAGAACTATCAACTATCTGACAGCTGGGAAACTGTTTGTCAACTGATGAGTGTGAATGCCGGCAACATATTTGTATTAAAGAATATTTTGTATGACGGATTGTTCGGTTCGGTGCAATCACTGTGACGAGACGTGACTGATGTGTCTGAATCGACCTTGAGTCCGAATGACTGTACACGATATAGAAGACTTAGAATCTATGCTTTTAATCAGCATACCTGATTCGAAAACCAACAAACCAAGATCATTTGTAATTAATCAGATCTACTTGAATGTTTATCGAAAGTATGTTTCGTTAAGACCAGAAAATATGAACAGTGACCGATTTTTCTTTAAATATCAAAGCGGAAAGGGTTGTAGACAAGTGGTAAGAATTCATTAATTTAGAAAAATGCCCAAAATAATTGCTACTTATTTGAACTTGGTAAATCCGACAGAATATACTGGTCACTGCTTTCGTCGGTCTTCTGCAACAATATTGGTTGACTCTGGTGCCGACATAACTAGTTTAAAGAGGCATGGCAGATGGAAGTCATCAAACGTTGCTGAAGGATATATCGAAGAATCGCTTAACAATAAGGTTGAGGTGGCAAATAAAATTTTCACAGTACAAAATATTCAACAAAATGACACTTCCACCCTGCATGTTGTCCAAAATGTTTTTCATAGTTCTAAGAGTGTTCCTCCAATGTTCAATAATTGTACTAACTGTCAAATTACTGTAAATATAACAAATTGATCTTAAAAATGTATTCAGTAATGACTTGATGTTTTCAAAATATAAATTAATTCTTTATAAGCAATGTGTTTTCTATCATTTATGTAGAACACTAACAACTGTACGGAAATATCATTTCCTTACAGTAAGGAAATGACATTTCCTTACAGTAAGGAAGTCCTGACTTTTTCTTCAAGAAATTTTGACAGGAATGTCAAAATTTCCTGGCGATTTGCGGAAAAAATAATTTTTTAATTCCAAAAAATTACAGTGTATTTGATACATATTAAGGCAAGTTTTCACCAAATTTCGTGAAAAAAAAAATTTTTTTAAAGATAAAAATAAACAATCAAAAACTTAGTTTTTTGAATTTTCCACAAAAATTTTGAGGTTATGTTTGAGATTTTGATTGTTATGTTATGTTATTATCTTTTTATTACCTACAACTTTGTTATTTTACTTTTTTCCATAGCACTTGTAGTGTCGCCGAAAATCGCGATAAACCGACACACTTCCCGACCTCGGATGGAATGTAATTTATTTTTTCTTCCAATTTTAGCATATTCTCTTCTTTTTCCAATAGGTTTCATTATACTATAATTTTTTTTTACTTTTTACCTGTTGGCAGTATCTGTTGGCATTAAAAGTTACTTAGCTCCATATAAGAGTTTCCAGACTCAGATTCCAAAACTACCCGAAAATATTTTCTATTTTGTGTATTATACCAATTTTTTCTGTACATTTAAAATAAATGTCACTTTTTTATATTTTTCTTGAACTTATTTTGTATTTCTTTCTTAAGGTTTCTCCAAGTATTTCTACTTGTAATAATATTAGCGATGTTTCTTCAAATTGTATTAGAACTTCCTTTCATGTTCCAAATAGTCATATTTATAGATCTTTTATATATTTTTTCTCAATCTTATAAGGTAAAAACATACAATAGATACCAAAAAACTAAAAAATAAAACATTAATTAAATAATTACCGCGTGGACGAAATCTGTCAGAAAAAAAAAACAAAAAATGCAAACCTCAATGTTATTGTAAGTGTAATTAAATTGTACTTGAAAGAATTCAACTTTAAGTTCTTTGAAGCGTATGACTTTTAAATGACACTCCCTCAAGAATTTTTGTAGGCGGCCAAAATATTAATCTTTTTTAAAACCAACAATTGGGAGAGTTCTTTCTTTGAAGGGAACAAGATGTTTTCTTTCGCACAAAAATTTGTTTTACTTTTAATCCAAGCTAATGAAATAATGATAGGGTTGGAGTGCTGGGAAAGGGAGAGATTAAGAATATAATTAGTAACGCACAAATGACTAATTTCGGAGAGACAATGCTCCGTGGCGGCCGTAGTAGTAATTATGCACACTTTTAATGCGAAAAGCTAAGCCAAAAGAGAAATGCTCATTTGAATGAAGATGGTGCAATAATCCCAATTAAAAATGCCGACTGGAAACAATGGCGCCTCACAACTTTAACTGTCGACAAAATTGATAAATTAATGTTGTGTTTATAATGGCTGAATTGAGGAATTAAAAATGTACCTAGTCAAAAGGAGGCGCTAATTACAAAAGAAACGAAAACGAGGGTTAACAAAAGAAACATCATCTACTTCCATTTGTCTTGCTCCTCCAACTTTGCAAAATTTACAAGACAGATAAACAATTTTCTAAAAACGCCATAAAACTAGTCGCAAATTACTTACAAAAGGTTTTAAAGTGGTTTATACGCATTGACCTTCATTTTTTTGAATTTAGTTCCTGGCGTATTGCAAAAAAATATATATATATCGGAAAAATGTAGGTACAGTAGATTCGCGATTATCCGAGGTAATAGGGACAGTGACTACCTCGAATACCGAAAAAACTCGGTTAACACCGAGATTGGTTATACTGATGTGTACCTACGTAAATTATTATTAATGTTAATTATGATTTTAATAACTAAAAACTAATATAAAAGTAGTATAAAAGCTAAAAAAAATTACCTTATAAATGTTACTGTTTAAAAACGTCTTTGATTGATTTTTGTTTCAACTTCATTCCACTTTTTGAGGTGGCGATGTTGCGCCAACGTTGAAAATGGAGAAGTTTAGAACTAGGACAATTGCAACATCTGTCAGTTCCATTTCTTCATCTAGATTCATCCAATCGATGATGTCTTGGTTTCCGATTGTTTCTTCTACTGGTAATTGATTGGCTAGGTTGGCTATAGAATCAACTTCACAGTCATCAGTTTCATTTTGACGGTCTTATGTTTTGTTGTCTATTTTAAATATTTTTTCCACAAGTTCTGAATAGTGGACACTTTTACGTCGTACCAAACAGATGCAATCCAATAGCAAACATCTTTAACTGTGATCTTCTTCAATACCTCAATTATAGTCAGCCCTTCATCCAGCTTAGTTAGCAGTACCTAAAGAAGCTTCCGCCGATAATTCCTCTTCATTGCTTCTATAACGCCTTGGTCTAGGGGTTGGATGAGAGACGTCACATTGGGTTGAAAGAAACACAACTCGTATGTCACCACTAGTCAATTAACTCGCAACTGGGTGGGATCGTGCGTTGTCCAACAACGACAAAGCTTTCCGGGGCAGATTTTTGTTTATTAGGTAGGCATCAATAACGGGTACGAAGTCATTAAAAACCAGTTTGTTAAAAGTGTTACAGTCCATCCATGCAATGAGTTAGTTGCTATATATTGTAGGTAAGCAATTTATTTGCACTTTTTTGAATGCTCTTGGATTTCTGGATTTTCCAATTAAAAGAGGTTTTAATTTTATTGAACAATTTGCTTTTTTTGTAACCTGCTGCAGTTCTCAGCAGAAAAGTGCTCAAGATAGAGTACAATGGACAAAAATAAGGGAGGCCTATGTCCAGCAGTAGACGCAAAGGGCTGGGTGATGATGATGTTTCCGATGGAAGCACTTTAAAGTTAAGGCATGTCTCATCACATGTTCAAATTTCAGTTGAGTCAGCAGAAAGTTTTTCGCCGCAAATATTCAATTGTCGGATGCCATATTTCTTCTTCCATAAGTCAATCCATCCTTCACTAGCACAAATGCTCCTCCATCCAAAAACTTCTTCTGAAATGCAATAGCTTTTGCTTGGAGTATTGGAGCACTTATCATGCTGCCCAATCCTCTCATTGAAAACCACAGGAACAACGCCTCAGAAGTTTGTTCATGGTCCCCTTTCTTCATCTTCTCCGACAACTAAATCTGAAGCAACCTTTTTTATTGATTCACCCTTGTCCAACCTCTTAATTGCATTCACTTTTATTTCCAAAGACACAACTACTCTCTTCCGCTTTCTCCTCATATTGCACAGAAAGATGTTCTCTTATACTCACAAAAATAAACTTATGAAACCGAAACTAATAAACTCGAATAAATACACAAAACAGTACATAAAAGGAAAAATGTTACCGTACAGTAACTTAATTTGGCGATTTGAACGACAGCAAACAAATAGTTTGACGATCTGAACGACAGTAAACAAATCAGTAGTTCAATTCTCACTGATTAACATAGGAAAGAACGGGAAGTTGTAGACAAAACACGTCAGAAATTTCTGAAAATCAGGCGGTGACCAATTTCTGAGAATACCGACTCGACATCAGCTTGACCTAAAGCATACCTTACACATAATTCTCTTCTTATCAACAATCCACAATTTTTAATGGATTCCCCATATAACAGCTGCCGATATAACTTGTAATCATCGACCCTTTTTTATTACTCGATCTTGTGATTCAACAAGTACGACTAGAAAAGTAAAACCTAGGCAAAATTTTGCCTCGGTTAACCGAGAGGCTCGGATTACCTAGACTCGGATAATCGAAAGTCTATTATAATTTTTAGAAAATCATAATATTAAAGTGCAAAGAATTGGTGGAGAAATCGTAAACACCATGAGATTTGCAGATGACACGGTAATTATGGCTGAGAGTATAGAAGAACTACAATTTTACTAGACGCAATAAATAGTGAATGCATTCAAATGGGACTTGACATCAACACTGATAAGACCAAATGTATGATAGTATCAAGGAGTCCAATAAATAATTAACAACTAACCCTTGGTGGACAGCAAATAGAGAGAGTGGCAATGCTCCATTTTTCTTCCGACATATCATTTTTCGTACTTTGGCAACATCCGGAACGGATAGGCACCGTAAGAAGAAGAAGAATCGTAAGGTTCATTTTTATCAGTCTCTCGTGTATGGCCTCCCAAGTAGTTATTATTTTCTTAGCTTCTTACGTATTAATATGGCAACACATTGGTGATCTCTTTTCTCCTTTGGTACTCCGCTGCAGAAGTGATCATATTCTCCGATGTTTTCTGATCCTTGGTCCTCTCGTTTTGTTTCGGTGAATACTGTGATATACAAATTCAGCTTACTCATTTTATACAATATTTAAATTATCTTAGGTCTAAGACGATGGATTTTCGACCTATTAAAGGTCGAAACGATGACGTCCTTAATAGAGCCGGCGTGGAAAGAGAACTCTTTGAATTAATTAAAAAACGCAAGACTGGTTACCTTGGGCACATATTGAGAGGAGCAAAATATGAAATACCACAGTTAATCCTACAAGGGAAGATCGAAGGTAGGAGAGGAGCCGGCCGCAAACAATTATCCTGGTTAAGGAATATTAAAGAATGGACAGGAATACACAATACAGGTGAGCTGTGTCACGCCGCCAAGAACAGAATTCTAGTAATGAGATAGTCGCCTACGCACTTTGGTGTATGGCATGTTAAGAAGAAGAAGAAGGTCTAAAACCTTGCCCGTTCCAAGTTCCAAAATTCATGCTCCTTTTTCGTAGCGTACGTCTTCGTTTGTTGATCGATTCATTCCGATGCGTTTTGCTGGGTTTTTCAACATTTTATTTTTTTCTGAGTAACGAGGAGTTAGCCCGATGCCTTAACACCCGACTTGGAGGGCTAGGGTTTAATTTTGGAGTTTTCCTTTTCCTAGACAATTTGCTTTCACTTCAGCTTAAGAGCATCAACTACCCTTCATTACAATCCTAAACAAGAAAACCTTACAGGTTGCTATCAATTGATCCTGGTTTTTTAGAGGTTTTACTCCTCTGTCCCTCCTCTTTTATCCGGGCTTGGGACCGGCTGCATCGGTTATAGAGCTACTCAATTCACCCCATAGCAATATAGGCAGAGTTCTTACGAATTTTATCACGAATATTTGCCTTTATTAAACAATAAAAGATTGTATAACTAGTAATGATCCATATTTCCTGGTTTATCTATGACCGAAATAAAAATGTAAGATTTAAAAAATGTATGTACGTCACAATAGCCTATTAATATTACGTTAATGCTGTTCCGATGTCAGCCAGTGCAAAGAGCTTAATATGCTCCTCTACCGAAAAATCATTTGCAAACACAAAAATTGAAAAGCAAATATCAATTGATGACACATTTTTGCATACAAACCATAATTACGAAAAAAGCCTGCAATCCTCTATCTATCTATTTTCCGTTACATGAAACGCAACAATAAACCTCTGTGAAAAACAAATAAAACGCTTTAATTAAAAAAGCATCCATCCATTTACTTTTTGCTGTTCGTCGACGTTTTCGTCAATTTTTCACTGAATATTTTATTTCTAATTTATTTCATGACTTTTTAATTTCACGATGACATTACTTGTTAACAAAAATGATAGTGATACATTTTTATTTTTTTAACAAAAACAATCAATATGTTTTAACTACACTAATCATTTACAGTAGAATCCCGTAAGTTCGGCCACCTCGGGACAGGACCCTAGGCCGACCGATGCTTATCTAAAAATACCCATTTATTGTTTATATGGATCTAGTGAACTTAGAGCTGTTAACAAAAAATATAAAGAAGTAGGATGTAAAAATAATTATGGTCGACTTTTGCTAAAGTCGGTCGAGGAAAAACTGGAAATATTGTAGAAATGCAATATGTTAGCAATAGTGTTAATTTCATCATTCATCATTCATCATTAGCCATTTTGCGTCCACTGCTGAACATAGGCCTCCCGTAAATAATTCCATTGCATCCGATCTTGAGCAACTTGAATCCAGTTAGACTGTATGCGCTTTAAATCGTCCGACCACCTTGTTGGAGGACGTCCTCGACTACGATAAGCATCGTGTCTAGGCCTCCACTCTAAAATTTTCTTTGTCCATCTTCCATCTCTGACCCTAGCAACATGTCCTGCCCAGTTCCATTTCAGGGTTGTAATTCTTTCAACTGCGTCCGTCACACCAGTTTTTCTCCTTACTATCTGACTTGAAACTCTGTCCCTGAGTGATACGCCCAACATTGACCTCTCCATCGCTCTCTGTGCCACTTGTATCTTATTAATTACTTTTCTGGTAAGTGTCAATGTTTCTGCTCCATATGTCAGAACTGGAAGTACACACTGATCAAAAACTTTTCTCTTCAAGCACATGGGAATAGCTGATTTAAAGACTTCCCTCAGTTTTCCGTAAGCTGCCCATGCCAGTCCTATTCTCCTTTTTAACTCTGTTGTTTGATTGTCTCTTCCCAATTTAATCTCGTGGCCCAGATACTTATAGGAATACACTTGTTCAATTTGCGTGCCATTAGTGGAAATGGAAGTGTTAATTTACCTAACATAAAAAAATATTTTATGTTAGGTAAATTAAACTAAAGAGGTGATAGACTAGTCCAGTACTGCCAGGAGAAAGAATTCATAACAAATACATACTACGACCTACCCTCACGAAGATTACACACGTGGACTTCTCCAAAAGATAAAACCAACAATATAATCAAAAAACCAAATAGATTTTATAACGATGAACAAAGGGTTTCGTAATGAAGTACAAATTGCAAAAACCTATCCAAGCGCAGATGCAGATACGAACCATAAAATCTATTACTAGCAAACGTCAACATTAAACTCAGAAAACCAGAGTTAAAACTACCAAAATCAAAACCCTAAAAGACGACAACTGCCAACAGCAACTAAACGTAGAGGTAAATAAATTAACTGAAGGAAGCGTGAAATGGACAGATATGAAAAAAACCATACAAAAAGCGGGAAAAGAGGTCCTAGGCGAAGAAGAGAAAGCCACCAAAAAAGACTGGATGACACTGGAAATAGTTGAGCTAATAACTGAAAAAAAAATACAAAAATAAAAATGGAAATAAATATAAAACCATCAAGAATAAAATCAAATATAAAATCAGAAAGGCTAAGGAGGAATGGATGAACAAGGAATGTCAGGAACTGAAAGAACTCAGCGTCTCAAACTTATATAAAAAATAAAAGAACTTACAGGCAACACCAGACAAAAAAGAACACTCATAACAAGAGATAATAATGAAGGAATACTTACTAAAGAGAGCAAAATAAGGAAGGAAAGAAATGGAAGTATGGGAACAATATCTAATCCTTCTGTTCCATGACGAGAGAGAAAATAAACAAGATATAGGTGAAGAAGAACAATACCTACAAATTTTACTGTATGCATGCTGTACAGAATTCAAAACAAGGAAAAGCACCGTGTCCTGATCAAATTCCAGTTGAACTGTTAAAAGCTTTAGATGACGGTAATATAAAGAGACTCACCCGAATTCTCAACCACATATATGTACAGGGCAACATCCCGGAGGAATGGCTTAAATCGATATTTTTACCTGTACCAAAAAACAAAAATCCAAATCATGTAATGAATATAGATTACAGATAGATCAAACGCAGTTTGTCTTCAGAGGAGGCATGGGTACAAGAGAGGCATTCTTTGACTTGACGGTACTCTTGCAAAATTGACGGGAATATAACAAGAGTGCATATGTACGCTTCATAGACTTAAGGAAGGCCAGTAGTAAAAATGAACGATATAGAAACAAATAATATACCGATTGCGAGAGGGGTCAGGAAAGGATGCGTCTTGTCTCCGACGCTTTTCAACGTGTACACACAGGTCATATCAGGAAAGCCTTATGGGAAAGAAAGAGGGAATAAGAATTGGTGGAGAAATCGTAAACACCATGAGAATTGCAAATGACACGGTAATTATGGCTGAGAGAATAAAGAAAGAAAGAGTATACAGATAAGATAACAACTAACCCTTGCTGGACAGCAAATAGAAATAGTGACAAAACATAAATATCTGGGAGGCTATATCAACACACAGTTAGATCCAGACCAAGAGATGGCAATAGAATATAATAGAAATAGAAAAAAATAGAAATAGATGACGAATAGAAATGGCAAGGGCAGCGTTCTTAAAATGCAAGCAATTGTTCTGTGACAAAAATCTGAATACTGCACTGAGACTGAGTTTTTATTAGTTTCTTTTGATGTTTCCAATTTATTTACTTCTGTACCAAGAGATGAAACATTAACTTTAGTACACAACCTTCTAAACAATTGCAACATACCAGCAAAAGACAAAGATGCTATGATTAAAATCTGACTTGATCAGGACTTCTTCCAATTTAATCAAAAAATATACAAACAACCAACCGGTTTAGCAATGGGATCTCCATTATCACCTTTTCTAGCTGATATTTTTTTAGACAGCTTAGAACAAGGAACCCAAGATGACGTTTTCCAGATTCTGGATGATCCCAATAACCTCCATCCTAACATCTCTTTTACATTGGAACCAGAATCAGACCATAAGTTGAACTTCTTGGATATGACTATATCTCGTAATAAAGATTCTCTGAAGTACAATATTTACAGAAACCCTACCCAAACAGATCATGTTATACATGAAACATCTAATCATTCATAACATAAAATGGCTGCTTTTAATAGTTATATTCAAAGGTTACTCAAATTTCCACTTTCTATTTGCTTATATTCTCAAGCAAATTGCTTTCAATAATGGTTATGATCCCAACCTTATCCATAAGCTTTTAAATAGAGCTAAACTCAACATTGCAGAAAAGCTTGCATATTCATCACAATCTTTTCTTCAACCTAATGCTTGAGTCAACATCAGATATTTCTCCTTTAGTTATATTAGCAACATTTCCAACAAAATATCTAAACTTTTTACTGCTACAATTGAAAACATCAAAATTTCCTTCAAGTCACACAATACTTTAGGTTCCTTTTTAATCAACACCAAAGATAGGATAAACACACTTGACAAAAGTAGTATTTATAAAATTTATTAAAATCCTTTATAAAAGCTATATATTTAAAAACCGAATCGGGCTATGTTAAACAAAACGTTTTCGGAATCCATATTCCATCATCAGTGTCTAGGTATACATGAACGTAGCCACTAAATAATATGTGGGTAAAAACCCGTTAAAAATTATTTAGTTAAATTTAGTTTACATTATTTCTTATAAAATATTAAAATGTTAAAGTTACCGTTAGATTTGGTAACATGGCGACATATGACTCCACGTGAAGATACTAGTCCTGAGACGGTGTGTCTACTTCATAAAGTCCTCGTAGACACACCGTCTCAGAACTAGTATTATGCTCAATTGTATGTTTATTTTTAATTTTATGACATTCCGCAATTGTTAGATAGCCCAAAATATGACAAAGTAAGTCTAAAACGTTAATCACAAAAAAACTTTTATCATCCATTAACTTCTAGTTTTGTATCGAACTTAATCAATTTTTTCATTTAAAAAAACGTTTCTTGGCTTATTTCAGATGCCCCTGAAGATACTCTGGGAAGCGAAAGTACTTGGGCAAGATTTAATTAATAAAACAGTGCTCAATATCTGCCATTCATTTTATCAAAGTTTATTCTTGTAATATTATGCATTCAAAGGCTTGTTTTTTGAAGTTGGTTATCAAATATATACCTATTTTTTCCAACGAGTAAACTTAAAGCAGTACGCTCCTGCATCGCAATCTGTTACACACCGCAAACGGCGTTCGACATTTTTCAAAAGCTCTTTAATCGCCGATCGAACTTATTGAAACCTGTTGCGGTTCTTTGAGAGAGTTGAAATGAGGTGAACGTCAAAAGTGTAAAAAACCGGCAGTAATATTGAATCACAATAAAATCAGCACTTCTCATGTTAATATTTTTGAAGAACTCTTTCCGAGATTTTATTTGAATTAAAATTTCAAATTCAAAGAATTTAGTAAAATTTAATTTGAACATTTATATTTTCTGCATTTTATTGAATGCCGTATTAAAATATTACAACAAATAATTATTACAGCAGTAATGGCCGATGTTTCATTGCATTACTATACTTGTCCCACGTGAGGTTATAATGTCGCCGCACCAAGAGTGGACCTATGAAATTATCCACTCTGCTGTACGCTCTGCTTACGGACTTCTTGTATAATTTCGTATATAAGTATTTATCCATATTAACTTCTGGATGAAGTTGTGTACCTAGTGATCATGTGCCCTTATACCGCAGGTGAATATTACGAGAGTGTATAATTGTTAAGTACTCGGTTTTTTGTTCTTGGCTTGTAGACCCAGGTATAGTACTCTTCAAATTATTTTCAGGCTATATAGTATAAATCGTTATAATCTTGAGCCACTATTACTTTATTATTTGCAAGGTTAATCGTGTATATCATTGTGGTGATATTTGAATTGCCAGAAGATTTGTTTTTTGTGCTAGTTCATTTAGCGTTACCCAGGGTGCACGTGTAGTGTTCTACTACGGACGCTAACTAGCTTTACACCCCTACATACCAGACATGCCAGAAACCAAATAAAAAAAGTTTGGATACGCAGACGACTGGACGCTTGCCGCAAGTCATAAAGAATTCGAGGTCACTGAACGCATTCTAACAAACGATTTAAATGCCCTAGGGAATTATTTCCGCAAATGGAGATTGCAACCCAATCCAACTAAGACAGAAGTGTCCTGCTTCCATTTGTACAACAAGATGGCCAACTATCAACCTCAAATTAATTTTGGGGATAGACTCCTTAAATATAATAAACACCCAAAATACTTAGGTGTTACACTTGACAGAACGCTGAACTTTAAACACCATCTTACTAAGACTGCTGCAAAACTCCGAACTCGTAACAACATCCTGCAAAAGCTCTGCGGCACTACATGGGGCTCCTCAGCACCCACACTTAGACCGACAGCATTAGGACTGGTATACCCCGTAGCGGAATACTGTGCACCAGTATGGACAAACAGTCCACATACTCACCGTGTTGATGTCCAACTCAACCAACCCATGCGAACTATATCAGGCACAATCAAGGCCACGCCCACTTACTAATTACCAGCTTTGAGTCATATAGCTCCACCACCCATCCGCCGGGAACATGCCCTTGTCAGAGAATTTACAAAAATCAATACTGATCCTGAGCTCCGCTCCCATGTCGGAACTTCCGCCAGAGACATAAATAGGCTTCGTTCAAGACACCCGCCTCTAAAAACAGCAAAAAGGCTAGTAGATCAAAACTTTAATGTAACTGAACGGTGGAGAGAACAATGGGAGAATAACGCTGCACCAGCTAACTGGAACATGCTATGTATTACAAGCAAACCTGAGGCCTTCAACCAACCGAGACGAATTTGGACCACACTCAATAGAATAAGGACGAACTGTGGCAGATGTTCCGACTCACTTTTTAGATGGGAAAAAATACAATCACCAAATTGCGACTGCGGCGCCGAAAGGCAAACAGTAAAACACATGGTACAGGAATGCCCGATTAGATCCTATAACGGCAACCCTTCAGATTTCCTGGCTGCTACAAAAGAGTCAATCGAATATATTTATAAGCTAGACGTTTGTTTGTAGAATAATATTTTTGTATTTACTGTTGTTTGTAATTTATATAATTTATATTATATGTATATATATATGAAGCTGTGATGTAGCCATACGCTAAATAAATCATTGTGGTGGTAAGTAGCATCCCCATTGTTCTACATTTTTGTTTCCATCTTTTTAAAGCGCTTTCGAGGTATATTTAAAATAAAGGATTCAGGTAACCTCCTTGGTTTAATCCCTTTAATGTTAAAAATTGTTGGTATTTGTGAAAAGCTATTGTGGTGCTCACAATTTTCTATATTGTACAGCTTTAGGCAATATATTACATACACTTTTGAAGTTTGTTTGATAAGTAAGAGAAAGGAGAGAGTTTGTTTGAATCGGTATAAGGGATGCTAGAGATAATGGTGATGGATGAACGATGGTGGAACAAAATCCACAACTTTATGAGATAGGTGCTGTCGATAAAAGAGAAGGAAAAGCGGGAGTTAGATGCAGTTCTAGCAGTTATCGAAAAAGCAGGAGGGCCCGCAGACGTAGGAAGAATGAGATTTCGACAATACCGGAGTAAAGGCAAGTATGAATGAGAGAGTGAGAAAGGTGGAAGTGGAAGGAAGTGAGTGACAGCTAAGGCTGTAATTAAGATGGTCGGGTGGTACATATGTAGGAATGCTTAGGAAGAAAAGCGATGGAAAAAATCTAGTTAGGCAGAGGCGGACGTGGTGGTCGTATGAATGCGAGAGACAAAAGCTGATGTGTGACGGCGAGCGAGTGAGAATTGGGCGAAAGAAGAACATCGGAGAGAAGTTGTGCTCTAACGGAGAATCACAGCCCGATGTCCTAGTATGAGAGGGGTGGAGTTTAGCTGGTCCCATCACATCTGAGTTACGGATGACAGGGAGGTCCGACTTAGGGTCAAGCGGATCGACGTGACTTTGAAAGAGGTTTTAGTTTAGAGACCCAGCACTGTCGGAAATGTTATACTGAACTACCTCCAGCGTCTTTTTGCAAATTTCTCATGCAGTGATGAAAAAAGGCTTTCCATAACCGAAAAGATGTGTCATTTACATAAAAAAATGTTAAATATCTACAAGCTCCACACAGAAGAAGAGATCTACAAAACTAGACTTTTCCATAAAAATCTACTACCTTTACCTTTAGTTATTTAATCAGTTTTTATATTCACACACTTTCGTCTATTTAATCTTCTGATGGTCTCTTCTAAAACAAAAATGGTGCTCGTTCCCTAAAAATTGTATTAACAAATACTTTTGATGTAAAGAATATTTTAAAAAATAAGATACACGTTGCCAAAGCAAGGAAGATATTTATTAATTCTGATTTAACCCCCCAGCAACTCAA
This sequence comes from Diabrotica balteata, assembly GCA_918026665.1. NCBI lineage: Eukaryota > Metazoa > Arthropoda > Insecta > Coleoptera > Chrysomelidae > Diabrotica > Diabrotica balteata. The sequence goes on from OU898280.1 coordinate 158,561,049, forward strand.
CAAACTCAATGAAGTTAAAGAGGACCTCAAAAAACGCCAAGAACAAGGTGAGAAAGATTTATTTATACGATATATTAAAGGTATAAAGGTAAAAAACTAGACACAATGAAGCATATAACATATGCACCTCCGTTATCAATTTATTATCAAAATGTTGGTGGATTAAGAACAAAACTAAAGTCACTGGAAATTGCCATAGCTCAATGTAATTATCATATAATCATTTTGGTGGAAACTTGGTTAACTTGTGAATATAGCGATGCAGAATTAGGACTTATTGGTTATAACGTGTTTAGAAATGATCGTAATCCTGCTTCTACAGGAAAAACTAGGGGTGGAGGTGTGTTGATTGCTGTTAAAAATGACATAAGTGCGCAGAAAGTGATAATCCCCGATTGTGAAGTAGAACAAATTTTTGTATCACTGAAAGTTAATAATAAGTGCATAGTTTTGGGTGGAGTTTATATCCCTCCTGCATCCGACCTAAATATATACATGTTGCACTGCAGTTCAGTTGAATATGTGATGGACAAGTGTTAAAACTTGTTACTGTGTGGTGATTATAATTTACCAAATGCTTCCTGGAGTAATGACAACTTTGGATTAAATGTTGAATGCCCTGAAGACTATCCTGCTGTGTATTTGGCAAATTCTTTTGGATATTTTAATATGTTTCAAATAAACAATTTACCTAACAGTCGTAATGTCTTTCTAGATCTAGTATTTACTAATTTAAATAATGTTGATGTAGTTATTCCACTTGATTCACTATTTGGTAATAGTATCCACCATTCACCTATAATTGTAGAATTAACTGGTTTTGAAAAGCATGATCAACTGAACTACGAGGAATTTTATTATGATTTTAAAAATGCAAATTACATCGGACTAAATGATTACTTTGCAAGTTTAAATTGGGACTTACTTTTATCAGATGATGTGAATTATAGCTTAGCAGTATTTTATGATTTTATGTTTACAGGTTTTGACTTCTTTGTTCCGATCAAAAAATTTAAAACAAGTTCGTTTCCAATTTGGTTCAATGGTAAATTAAGGAAGTTGATATATTTAAAAAAGAAATTACATAAGCAGTATAAATTGTTTGGTAGAAGGGATGATTATTTAAGATGCAAATAGTTAAGAAATCTCAGTTAAGAAATGAAATTAAACAAGTCTCCTCTCAATGTTATAGTAACTATTTGAATAATATTGAGAATGGGATTCTATCTAATCCTCGACATTTTTGGAAATATATCAATAATAAACGTAAAAGTTATAATCTGCCATCTAATATGTTCTACGGTAATAGTACAAGTGATAATGCTCAAGACATAGTTAATCTATTTGGTAAGTTTTTCTCAACTACATATTCTAATTCTAAAATTAATCAGATCCCAATTTTTAACTATCAGCAGAGTGTAAATGTGAATAATTATAGTATTGAGGTCTCTGACATAATTGATAGTGTTTTAAAGATGCCTTGGAAATTATCGCTTGGACCAGATTGTTTGCCAGCTTATGTTCTAAAGCATTGCATTTTCACTCTTGTAAAACCTATCTGCTACTTATTTAATTCCTCATTGAGTACCGTCATCTTTCCTGATATTTGGAAGACTAGTTATTTAACACCAATTTTCAAGTCTGGTAATAAAAATGATGTTGAGAATTATCGAGCGGTTTGTAGCCAATCTGTATTACCCAAACTTTTTGAGTGTCTTGTAAGTAACTTTTTGACATGGAATTGTAAAAATTTAATTGATGTTAGACAACATGGCTTTTCTAAGGGTAAGTCTACATGCACGAACTTAATATTGTATACGAATTTTATAGCTAATTCAGTGGAACAGAAGGGTCAAGTTGACGCTATCTACACAGACTTCTCAAAAGCCTTCGATAGAGTTAACCATGATCTGCTTATTGCTAAATTAAATGGCTATGGATTTGGAGGTAAAATAATTTAGTGGATAGGTAGTTATATATCTGGTAGATGTCAGTATGTTAAATATGGAAATTGTTTATCTCAACGAGTATCTGTAACCTCAGGAGTTCCTCAGGGGTCGCATATTGGGCCTCTCTTATTTAATATATTTGTTAATGATATATCCTCAGTGATTAAAAATAGTAAATTTCTAATGTTTGCTGATGACCTTAAAATATTTCGAATAGTTAATGACCTAGTTGATGCCTCTTTATTACAGAATGACATTAAAAGCTTAGCTAGTTGGTGTGAGGTAAACATGCTATACTTAAATATACAAAAATGTTTTAAAATTACTTTTGGAAGATCAAGAGAGTTTGTAAATTATGAATATTATATAAATAATGTACCTTTAGAGGCACGTCATAATATTAAAGATTTAGGTATAAATTTTGATTCTAAACTAACTTTTAAAAATCACATTAACGAAACTTCAGCCAAAGCTTTAAAAATGTTAGGATTTATTCTTAGAAACTGTAATCAGTTTTCAGTACAAACTTTAAAAATGTTATACTTTAGTTTAGTTCGATCAGTTTTGGAGTATGGTTCTCTCATTTGGTCTCCTTCATATAACAGTGACATCTACAGTATCGAGAGAGTTCAAAATAAATTCTTGAGGGTATGTGCTTACAAAATTGGTTTTCGTAGACAGCAATACACATATGATGATATACTGTCAATACTAAATATCTCATCACTACATGATAGACGATGTCAAGCGGATTTATGTTTCCTTTTTAAAATTATAAATGGATATGTTCAAGATCCAGAGTTACTAAGTTTAATAAGTTTTAATGTTAATACTAGAAGAACTCGTAACACTGAGATTTTCAACATTCCATTCCACAGTACGAATTATGGCCAAAATGAACCCATTACAAGAATTTTACGAACTGCTAATGAGCACAGCAATAATTTAGAGTTATTTGGAATATCTACAGCAGCATTTAAGAAATCATTTGAGCGATTTTGAGCATTATTTAATACCTTAAGCTACCATTTTAATTGAATTTTGTTTGATTTTAATTTTGGTTTGTTTTTTATTAACGCAACCTATGTATACCTAAGCTTTGTAAAGGTTGACGTCATATTTATGTAAAAATGGTATATCCGTTAATTAAATAAATAAATAAATCTTCTAACGTTAAAGTGAAAAGTAAATCTTTGTACCGTTTAACTTCCTCAGACTACTACATCTTGTGCACTCCTTGAAAAATAAAGTTTCAGTTCGCTCCCCTGTCGTATAGTCATCCACAATCAGAAAGTCAGCTTCTAAACTTTCAACACTAATAGAGTTGTTTTTCCGGAAAAGACAAAATATATAAAATTAACTTGAGAATTTCTGTTGTAGTTTGCGCTGGCAAACAAACTTTTGACAGCCTGTAGTGTGGTTAAGTTCTCTATAAAGTAGGTACGTAGCAGTAATTTACATCTCCTTTGTCTTTTCACTTCGGAAAATTTCAGAGTTAAAGGTAGATTTGCGGTGTTAAAATTATTATTTTGAAGTTTGTGTGAGTTATATTTACGAATTTTGTTGGACAAAATTAATCACCAAAATAAATGACAGAATTCATCATAGAAACTGTTGTATAGTGACTTATAACTCATGAATTGTAATAAAAAAGTAAGTAAACTTTTAATTGCATAAATTGTCAATATAATTTAATTAAATAAAAATGATACTGCAGTGTTAATCTTGAAAGCTCAGTAAAAATTAGAAAAGTAGATTTATGTCTTACAAAGCTGTAGTAAATTAAATTGAGCGTTAAAATAACAGCAGTAATATCATGTATTGCCTTCCTAGTAAGAACATTAAAGTTTGTGAAGCATGTTACTTTTGTAATAAAAGCAGGTTACTCACGAAGAAATATTGAGAAGAGCAGAGACAGAGAAGCAGCTTCTGAATATAGAAATATAAAGAAAAGTGCAACACTTATTAGTGAGCCACTTGTTGAGAGATTCGCGAGAGTTCATACCAATGATCATACTTCAAAGTAAAATATAGTTAAGACAACACTTCAAAGAAAATCTGGAAGAAGCATGGATTTTTTACTGTAGCTCACTTATTTCGCCAGGAAGAAAATAGTACTGTAATATAATGTATCTGCTGAACAAATAGTTGGGAACTACCAGTGCGGTTTCCGACCCAATAAATCAACAATGGATCAAATTTTCACAGTGAGGCAGATTTTAAAAAAAACGCTTGAGTTCGAAGTCGACACCCACCACATATTCGTGGATTTCAAAGCCGCATACAACTCAGTGAACTGATGGAAGAAATTAAAAGAAGAATAGTGCTTGCCAATAAGTCCTATGGCTTGAGTGAACAAATGGCCCCAAAACTACCCAGAAAAATGAAAGCTTACCATATATAAAACACGAATAAGGACAGTGTTAAAATATAGGTCAGAAACGTGGTTACTTACACAGAAGCACCAAGAATTACTTAAACGTTTTGGGAGAAAAATTCTAAGAAAAATATATGGAGGAGTCCAAGAGGTTTGTGGCATAGGTGCTACAACTTTGCGTTATACAGAAGTTTTGGGGCACCTAACGTTGGAAAATGTATTAAATTATCACGCCTTCGATGGATAGGACATAGTTAGACCAAAGTTAAAGCATGCCAAAGATAGGGGCGAATGGAAGATTGTTCTGAAGAAGGCTTTGGCTCATAACGAGCTGTGATGCCACTGATGATGATGAATGTTGTTAATGTATTAATAAAAACGAAAGGTTGACCCCAGCATCATATCCGTATATAAATAAAATTAAACATATACCAAAACGCTACTGCTAGTGTTACCGTCAAACGGTGATCGTCAAACTCAAAAATTATCAATATAACGTGGACATATGCTTTTCTGTGCCATGTTGTACCGGCTTTTTTCTTATATCATAGTCCCATCTTAAATTTGGACGTCTTTTTAGTCCGCTGATATCTCTTGGATGCCACAGTATAATTCCAGTAGACCATATATTGACAATTCTTCTCGCTAAATATCCCGCCCACTGCCATTTTAAAGATATTATATTCTTTTTGGATATATCTTTGTTATGCCTAGTATGCATCGCTCCATTGATCTTTGAGTGTCTTGGAGTTTCTTTCTTTATTGTCCAAGTTTCACAGTCCTATGTCATGATTGGTGTTAGTATACCCTGGCCGAATGCTTTTTTCTTCAGGTATATATATAGAGCAAATCTGACCGACATAAGAAAGGTCATAAATATTAACGTAGAAAACCTTAGCAAACTCTGAAGTTTGCAGATGATATTGTGCTAATAGCTGATACAATGAGGCCCAAGAACTTCTATATCAGCTCAACTTTTGTTTAAAAAAGGAATTGGTAATTAATATGTCTAAAGAAAATGCAAAAAAATTAGTGGTATTACAAAGAAATATGCATTATGCATCTATTTTGGGGGACACAAAAGAATTTACCGGAAATGTGAGGAACAAATTGGTCCCAATTAGTTTGGATTTGTGAACGCCGTTGGTATGAGGGAAGCTTTATTTAGCGTGCAGGTATTGTTTCAGAAATATCGAGCTGTCAGCTGTAAGGTTTTTGCATGCCTAATTGACTACAAGAAGGCCTTCGATAGAGTCAGGCATGAACAAATTCTGGAAGTGTTGAAGAGAACAGGAATCAATCAACGATACTCCGAATAGATGGAGAATATACAGATCAGGTCAAATTCTTAAGGGGGCGAGACTTATATTCAATCTAAATCTAAATCAAAGTGCCTAATTTCACAACTTATATTCAATCTGTACTAGGAGCACATTTTTGAAGAGGCGCTAGATATTGATGAACTAATCTTAATAAATGGAGTTAAGCTCAATAACCTGCGGTATAGAGATGATACGATAGTATTTTTCAATACCATAGAAGGACTGCAAAAATTAATGAACAAAATAACGAAAACAATAGAACATATTATTATGGACTGGATATAAAGACCAGCAAAACCAAGCTAATGATCATCAGCAAGCAAAACATAACTAGAGCAAATCTGTATGTGAACCAAATGAGAATTGAACGTTTCTCACAGTACAACTACTTGGGAACTATTATCAATGAGTCATGGGACAATACCCAAGAGATTAAATGTTGCATCAGAAATGGCTTCTTAAATGTTACGTGTACTCAATGCTTCTGTACGGAGTACGAAGATTGAAGGCAGAAACTCTATCAAAACTTTAGCTTTTAAGCTATGGTTATACAGAAGGATCCTGAAGATACCGTAGACAGACAAAGTCACCAATAAAGAAGTACTACGAAGATGAACACAACCGCTGATTTGGTCAACATCGTGAAGGGTCGTAAGCTGCAGTACTTGGGACACATAATGAGAAATTAAGGCAGATATGAACTACTCCAATGCATTTTGCAATGTAAAATTGAAGGGAAAGGGGCCCTGGAACGAAGAAAAATATCCTGGCTTACTAACCTGAGAGCATGGTATAGAAAGACCTCAACACAGCTATTTCGTATAGCAACCAACAAAGTCATCATAGCCAGAATGATCGCCAACGTTCGGAACGGACAGACACCCTAAGAAGAAGAATGGACGACACAAAAAATGTAAAGCCGAGAAGACGTAAAATATTCTAGCCGAGAAATCTAAGACAGTGGTTTAGTAGCAACTCATTAGACCTCTTTAGACTACGGCTGATAAGATTATAAAAGGATCAAATATAATTATTATTCTAGCACATGATGTTGTGGAAAGTCGGATCAGTTTAGAATAAGTAGAGGCAGTATCCAAATATAATTCCTTGTGGAGCACATTGATCACTACTCAGTTTTTAAATATTATAAAATACAGCTATTTGTATCTGTAAATTTGATTTGTCGAAAGTTTTGCATGTGACTTATTTTAAAATGGAATGTTTAAGCTTGTTGAATACTTCAAATAATAGTTTAGTTTCTTAGGTGAAATCTTTTCACTTTACATTTTATTTTCTTTATAGAAGAATTGTACATATGAAGTATAGTAAATCCAGAATCTACTTTTGATTTAAGTTTTTTTTAGTTCCTAGTAATGTGATCCAATCTATGAGATTGTGAAAATAAGTGATATTTACTTTTATAATGAAAGTTATGACTTAACGGGATCAACACAATATTTTGTTAAAATATAGAGTTACACCGCTTTTAGAACTAACGACATATATTTGTCGTTAATAGGCTCTCCCCAGGTGTCCGAAATATATTCATTAAAAGAATCCCCTTAAAGCGGGCAGTTGACGTGTGAAACGGGTTGGGGACATTCAGATGCAGAACCGAAATAGGATGAATATGTTTTAGTTTGGATAGATAAAATTATTTAAAATATGATTTATATTTCCCAAAATTCTAAAATATAAAAAGCTGACAAAAAAATACAATGTATGATAGAAGAATCAAATAAACCTATTACAGTGAAACCTGGATAATTCGAATCTCAGCGGACGTTAAAAAAATTCGAATTATTCATAAATTCGAATTATCCAAATATTCGTATTAAAAATATATCTACAAAAAACAGTGATACCTACAAAAGCTTTTGCAAACGATAAAAATCTTTGCAGATGTTTTCGTTCCTTGCCCGAATTTTGTCAACCGAAAAAAAGGACAAACAAAATTCGGCCAAGAATACCAATTAAAACATTTGCAAGCTATAGAATAGAATAGAATAGAAATATGCTTTATTGTCACTGAAAATTATTGAACAATTTTATGGACAAAGCTAAAAAATAAATCAGTCAAATAGTACAAAAAGTATAAAACAAAAACAAATATAGTAAAAAACAGAATAACACAAGTTTAAATTAGTAAAATTATTGTATAACCTACATAATTTGTACAGACAACAACAAATGAGACAAATTGTAGCCACTGCTTAAGACACCCAAATGTAATTATAAACAATACTAATTTTGTTTCTTTGTTATACATTGAGAAACTCGTCAACTGAATAATATGGTCTTTCTGAGAGATAGATTTTTGTCACCTTACGAAACTTAATGAAGGATGTTGCGGATTTAATTTCTCTTGGAAGGTGATTATAAAGTTTCTTTGCACGATATAGAATTCTTTACTAGCTGAGTGGACGGGATCGGCAAATAAACATTACAATACGAATTTCTAATGGAGTAGCCATGGTCAGGTCTTTCGGGAAAAATGTTTAGATGCTTTCGAATCAAACAAACCGTTTCCAAAATAAATAAAGAGGGAAGCGTCAAAATTCCGTGATTTTTGAAGTAGGTCTTGCAATGAGTTGTTTGTTTGAGACCAAATAGATAACGGATTGCTCTTTTTTGCAACTTAAAAATAGTTTCAAATTGGGCCGCTGTACTAGAACCCCAAAATGGAAACCCATATCGAAGATGGGACTCGAACAATGAGAAATATGCCATTTTGGCAGAAGATAAATTTAGTTCCTTCGAAACAGATCTTATTGCAAAGCAAGCTGAGGCTAGTTTCTTCCTTAAGGAGTCAGTATGCAAGGACCATTTGAGATCACTGTCAATGAGAATACCTAGAAATTTCACGGAATTTACGATATTGATTTGGCTCTCATTTAAAAGCAAGGGTTGCATGACTCCTTTATAAGATAATGCTACAGTCTTATTAACGTTAAAGCTAAGTAAGTTGGAGTCTGACCAAGCCTTGATTATAAGCAAATCAGCGGTTATAATTGAATGAAGCGTTGAAATATCAGAGCTGCTCTAAGTAATACTGGTATCATCAGCAAATAGAAAAATTTTCCCTTTAATTTTCAAGGAAGTGATGTCATTAATGAAAAGTAAAAAAAGAATGGGACCTAATACTGAACCTTGCGGTACTCCACACTCAATATCTTTACAACTAGAGTCGGTGTCATTTATTCTAACCAATTGTTTCCTACCTACCACGTAAGTTTTGAACCAGTTCAAAGACACACCCCGAATTCCATAGAAAGTTAATTTTTTTAATAGAATGTCGTAATTTACGCAGTCAAAGGCTTTGGAATAGTCGCAGAAAACGGTGGCGGAGGAGAGGTTACTGTTTAGTGATAGATATACATCATGTAACACAGAAAATATGGCATCACTAGTGCATTTATTAGACAAAAAGCCGAACTGATTTTGCGATAAAATATTATATTTAAGGAGAAAGGGCATAAGTCGAACTTTTAAAAGTCTTTCAATAATTTTTGATAGTGCTGGTAACAAGACAATAGGTCTATAGTTGCAGGCATCAGATTTTTCTCCACCTTTATGAAGAGGAATGACGATGGTAGTCTTTAGGCAGTTAGGGAATGTACCTTTTTCAAGGGAATCATTTACTAGTAAGACCATGACCTCCAAAACATTATGCGGTAGATTTGAGAAAATTTTATTAGATAATTCATCTGTACTACAGGACGATGTGCTTTTTATACTACGAATTGTTGAAATGAGTTCCGTCTTATCAACTGGTCTTAAAAAGAAGGTATCAGCAATGTTTTTTGAATTAGAGAGATAGGAAACTGGATCTTGTTGTGGCGAAATAGTTGAGGTTATATTTTTACTCACATTAACAAAGTAATCATTTAGATTTTCGGGGTTAGGAAAAGAAAAGGTTTGATTCGCTGTACCGGTTTTATTTCGAAAATCGTTTATTATTGACCAAGTTTCTTTTGAAATATTTTTGGAGCTTGAAGCGATTATGAAAGTAGGATTTTTTGGCTACTTTGAGTAGTTTTATATAGCATTTTCTGTACTTGTTGATATAATCAGAGATGGGGATACTGTCATTAAATTTTTTAATATATAGCAGAGAACGCATATTTTTCGCAGATATGCGAATGCCTTTGGTAATCCAATGTTTCTTATGTTTTGGCCTGATGTTTAATAGAGGAAATGCTTTATATATATATATAAAAATGGTCAATTATTGTCATTATGACAGGTGTTCTTATTGATATTTTCGTCCAATATGTTTTCAACCAAAAAACGTCGGTTAAAATTTTTAAGATTTTTTATGATGCCTTGGTCCATAGGTTGGAGTACATAGCTGGATAAAGTAATGTTGGCAGGAAAAAAATTTCCATTTACATTTTCCATTAGTAGAATAGTGTTGTAGGCCGTACAGTTGTCAATAAACAAACTAACTTTTCTTTTTTCTTTAATGAACATTTTGTCTAATTTCACCACCCATTTCTCGAAAAGATCCCTAGCCATCCAAGCTCTTGCGCTGCTAACATATTCCACTGGTTTTTACTTGGCGTTCTTAAAACAACCCGGATTAGCCGACTTACCAATCATCAGCAGAGGCAGCACTTCTGATCCGTCCATTTTTGCACCAATTAGGAGAGTGACTCTTTCTTTACTTCGTTTTCCTCCGTGACATTTTTCATTTTTAAATACCAGTGTTTTGACAGGAGTGCAGTTAAAAAAAAGAACCTGAATCATCTTCTCCAATTTGTTTCCATTTGTTGGCTTCTTGCTGATTAACGGCTCCACTTTCTCCACAAATGAATTTGAATGAAATTGTGTTGCATTCTTTGAAGCCAGCTTAACTTTGCTTCGTATAGGGGGACCACTCACGGTAATCTCCTTATCCCCGGCTGGTTCGAACCATTTTAAAACACATTTGGATTTTTGGCTCCCTTAACCATTTTCGTTCTTTACCGCACTCATTTTCAATCAGTCTCAGATTTTTTTTCGTCCCACTTTCTACTTCTTTAATTGCCGCTATTTTTCCGATAACGTCAAAGTTTTGTATGTTCTAAGTTTACTGAAGAGTGGGGAGAATTTATGGCCACTACAATGCACAATGGTCTTGAATGTTTTGAAACAAGCGGAGCGTGAGGACAGGAAAAAATACTACATCTTTCTCGCGGAAATTTCCAGCATGAAATTGGCATTTTAGCTTGTCGAGAAGTTTGAATTATCCAAAATTTAATTCGAATTACTCGAGACTTTTCACCATTACTTATATAGGAAATGCTAAGGACCAGAATAAAAATTCGAATTAAAGAAGATTTCAAATTAGAGAAGTTCGAATTAAGCAGGTTCCACTGTGTTACAATGTATCAGTGATGTAGTAGCCACGGGAACAGCAAAAAAGTGCCATCCTCAAACTAAACAATGTGCAAAGATTGGTTGCCTCGAAATCATGTGGGAACCAATTAGAGTGGTTCCGTTTAAGATTTTTTATAGACCAAGAATTCTTCTGAGGATTTTCTTTTGTATTATTCTTAGCTCCTCTTTGTCTCTATGATTCTGGCACATTGTCTCTGCTGTGTAGGTTATGACAGGACTGATTTTTGTTTTATATATTTTAATTTTGGTGTTTTTACTGGTATGGTCTGTCTTTTAGTAATTTCTGCTAGTTCAAATATGCTTCTGGCTTATATTAAAACACTATTTTTTTATTTTTAATAAAGCCCGTATGACACGACGGTTGCTCGTTTGTTCAATGAGAATTCAAACCAACAAACATTTGTGGCATAGATCTTTTTTCCCTCCTCACCATAAGTGCTTTATTAATGATTAAAAAACATTGTTTTAAAATGAAATAAGACAAAAAATAAACGAAGAATAGACGAAGTGTATGTTAATCACATGCAACAATTGTAACATAGACAATATAAAGATTTAAAAATATATATTTCAAAAAGTAAAGAGATTTAATTATCTAGTTGTAATGAAGACAGCTCAAACAACAGGACCGCAGAGTTAAATGCGTGCAAAAGGAGTAAAAAAGGGCAATGGAGAAAAAGGCAATTTATATATACCTATATAAGAACTCCTGGACAAAATTAACACACCACTCATATTTTTATCATTAATCTTTATTTATTGATAATTTACTGTATAACAAGTTGCCATAGACCTTGTTTGACAATGACAGTTGTTATGTAAGCTAATAATAGTCTTGTTTTAATAATAATTTGTATTAAACTTCGTTTTAGACTAAAAGTGAGTTAAACTTTTCATAAAAAGTGCTGATTAAACAAAGTGCTTGTGAGAAACAAGCTTTTTATTGTGATATTTTTCATCACATGCATATTTGGAAGTTCATTTGCATAAAAATTAAATAAAAAATGAACCGCTAAAGAAATTTGTCAATAGATGAGGGAATTTGTTTTAAATCTCGTACGGAGTTGCACCCCATACGTACAAGGTCTATGAATGTCCATTATTACTTAGACAACAATATTGTCGAACATGTAATGCCTTTTGCTCCATTTCTTGGACCTAATTTTTTATTCATGCAAGACAACGCTTATCCTCATGTGGCAAATAGATTATTGGTTACCGAAATGATGGTATTATTCCATTATTAGAGTGGCCACCTAACAATCCAGACATGAATCCTATAGAGAATCTATGGGACTATCTCAAAAAAAAAGATTCGAAGTTGTAGACCCCCTATTGCCAATCACAACCAACTTATTGAGGCCGATATTGAATAATGCGAAAATATTCCGCAAGCTTTTGTTGAACATTTGATATCAAGCATGCCTCGACGCGTAAATGCAGTCATAAGAAGTAGAGGTATTAGTGTTTACTCAAATGTTTGTTGCATTTTATTGTGTTACTTTACTGCTTTTTTTTTCCTTTTGCAATTTGGAGTTATGCTTGCCTTATTTACGCGTTTCTGGCAAAACCAAATTTTTAAATTATTATTTCAATGTAACTTAGTTTTATTTTGTGTTCATATTGTAAATATTTAGAATATATATATATATATATATATATATATATATATATATATATATATATTACATAAATTTATGTTTCTGGCAGCTATCAAGTTTATTCCAACCCTGTGCCTTGACGTGCATCCGATGGGGGTGTTCAAAAGTCACCCCACAAATCCCGTACATCCAACGCACATACGTACAGAGCACACAATACTGTGCATTGTAATAAAAATGACCTTGTTTTATTTTTATTATGCGTACGTGAAACGTGTACGTGGGATGAATCATCATTTCTTTTTCATTGATTCTGCGATTGAAAGGAGCTCATGCAGAAAATATATTCTTGGGTTTTATTCCCATCTATTGCTCATTCTCACTTCCCTATAGTATACGGTTGGATTTATACACTGGAATGTATAACATTTTGCAGGATTTTCTTTCTACCAAATCTTCTGAAATATTATTTATAAATTTAAAGTGAATTGAAGCGTGGGTAAAATATTAAGGATACAAATCAAAGAAAGTATACTAAAAAGAGCTAACTATAGATAGAATAGATAGAACTTCTATTATAGATTATTATTGACTGAATGAATTATTATATTATAATTCATTATACCTACAGGACATTTCAATTTTTGGCTGCTATTTCCAAAATTTCAAATTAACACTGAAAAATTTGAAAAATCTGCAGTTGCAATTTGGAACAAACATTGTAAGCGGTGGTTGTTCAATCTCAAATTAAGCCTCTAACTTGTAATCTCACAATAATCTTAACTTTCTTATTTCACCTTTTTACATTTTTTACAATTTTTACCTCGTAAAAATTTTGTAATGTAACACAAATTTATGTAATGTGTTCCCACTGTGTAAGACTAGGTATGTGAAGTTTTTACTCTTTATTGTGATTTATCGTTTATAAAGAAATGCAAGAAATAGAAATGCAAGTTGAAAGGAAAACATGATACGTTCAATATGTTTAAAAAAGTTAGAGAAGTAGCTGGTCTTTATAAGAGAAAGAGAACTAAGAAAACTCCACATACTATAACCGATTCGTCGGGAAAAATGATAATAGACGAACATGAAATTCGAACAACCTGGTGTAATTATATAAGTGAACTGTATAATGATGATAGACCCGAAGAACCGGAGACTTTAGTTGAAGGTGAAGGACCAGAAATACTAAAATCAGAAATACTGCATGCTATAAAGTTAGCAAAGAACAAGAAAGCCGTTGGCCCTGATAGCATACCGACAGAGATGTTAAAGCTTATAAATGAGGAGAACATTGGAATACTGGTCAAGCTTTTCAATGATGTTTATTCGACTGGTGATATCCCTGAAGATTGGTTAAAATCCAAATTCATAACACTACCAAAAAAACAACGTCCAAAAAACTGTAGCCATTATAGAATGATAAGCCTTATGAGCCACACTTTGAAAATATTTCTACGCATCATCCACAGTAGAATCAGAGATAAATGTGAAGAAGACCAGGATGAAACACAATTTGGCTTCAGAAATGGACTGGGAACTCTTTGCACTAAATGTATTACTGCAGAAATGTCGAGATCAAAGGAAAGACGTCTTTGCTGTATTTATTGACTATGAAAAGGCCTTTGATCGAGTACAGCATCACAAATTAATTACAATATTAAAAGATAAAGGAGTTGATAGTCAAGACATACGATTCATAGAAAAGTTATACTGGCGTCAAACAGCGACAGCTTGCATTAACGGAAAATCAACAGAAATATGTAAAATACAAAGAGGTGTCAGACACGGTTGTATACTATCCCCACTGTTATTTAATTTATATTCAGATAGAATATTTAAAGAAGCGCTGCATAATTTGGAATGGGGCGTGAAAGTTAATGGAATTCTAATAAATACAATCAGATATGCAGACGATACAGTTATTTTAAGTGATGACATGAATGGACTACAGTGCCTTTTAAATGCTATTGATACAGTGGGAAGAGAGTTTGGCCTAAACATAAACTGTTCAAAAACAAAACACATGGTGTTTAGCCGTTTAGCACATCAAGATGCACGATTATAATATGTTGATGGTCATATAACTCAAAGAGTGTCCAGTTTTAATTATCTTGGTTGCCATATTACTGAACAACTAAATCCAGATCAAGAGATAAAATGTAGAATCGAGATAGCCCGCACGACATTTATAAAAATGAGGTCATTCTTCTGTAATGATAACTTGCAACTTCAACTTCGAAAGCGCATGGTTAAATGCTACATTTGGTCAGTCCTCTTATACGGTGTCGAAGCATGGACATTAAAAATATCCACCATTAATCGTCTGGAGGCCTTTGAAATGTGGCTGCACAGACGTATGCTAAAAATTCAGACGTAGGCTAAGAATATCAGGAAATGGACAGGAATAAAAAAAGCTAAGCAACTCTTTATAATAGCTCGAGACAGAGACAGTTTCGCCTTGTTAATCGCCAACGTCAAGGGGACTTGATAGGGCACATTAAGAAGAAGAAGAAAGAAATGGTAGTTCACATTAGGGTTTTTGCTGAAAATCGTTTTTGTTTTATCGATTTTAAGACTTATTTCGAAATGTCTACTAGTCATTCAGATTCGGTTAATTCGCATTTGAAGGTCTTCTGCGCTAGCAGCAATAAGAACAGTATCGTGAGCGTATCAGAAACTGTCCGTGTTTAGTATTTGCCATCTCCTCTCTCAACAGGTATTCAAAGTAAATATTAAACAATAAACAATAAGGGTGACAAAATACAACCCTGTCGAACTTCTCTCCGTATATTAAATGTTTCGGGATAGGTATTGTGAACTTTCAAACTTAAAAATACTTTTAAAATACTGGAATCAGGGCATGTATTCTATCAAATTGGCCTTGAAACAACGTCAGTTAGAGGCATCTGATTCTTTGTCCATAAAAACCACGCGAACAAGACAATAAACATTCAAAGTATATCATCTAGATCTTATTCTCAAGCCGAACAGTAGATACAACTCAAAATTATCCAAGTATACGGTCCAACAACAAATCATACAGACGAAGAAATCGAAATGTTTTATAACCATATATTTACTGCACTTAATGACTTTCGTACTCAATTCACAATTTAATGTGGCGATTTCAACGTAAAAATAGGTGACAAAGAAACAGAGCTAGAATCATCCTTAGTAAAATTCGGTTTCCCAGGAAAAAAATGACTGAAGAAAAACGCTACTTCAGAATAATTAATTCAACATGAACAACTTCTTTCACAAAAAGATGCACAGAAGATTTACTTGGGAAATCCAAACGGTAGAACAATGAACGAAATCGAATACATAATAAGTGTCAAAAAACATTAAAGTGACAAGTAATTAAAGATGTAACAGTACTCAAAAAGTTCACCACAAGCAGTGACCACAGAATGATACGAGCGAAAGTCCAAATCAACATAAAAAGGGAAAGGCACATAATGATTTAAAATAAATCTCATGGTATCTGGACAGCCCCATTAGGTATCAACCAATATCAAGTACATATCAATAATAAGCTAGTACTGCATGAAAAATCAGATTGTAAAATAAGTCCATATACTGAAGGTATACTTGGGTCAGGAAATAAGAATCAGCAGGAATAACCAAATAAGCGAAATTCAACGACGAATTGATTTAGCGTGGGCAGCTTTTGGAAAACTGCGAGACACACTTAGGGCTAACATGCAAATTAACCTTAAAAAAAAGTATTTGACCAATGCTTATTACCAGTCATCACCTATGTGGCGGAAACTATGACTCTAACCAAGAATACGGCTTCGTAATGGAGAGTTGCACAGGGACGAATGGAACAGTCTATGCTGGGAGTGATGTTGCACCCTAATAAGAAACGAAGATCTTCGAAGAAGGACCAGTATTGCTGATGTTGTGTAGTAGAAGAAGACCACCTACATGTTGGGCTGACGACATCAGACATCATCAAAAATTGTCAACAAAGAGCACAAAATTGTAAAGAATGTAGGAGTTTAAAGAAGGCCTATATCCAGCAGTGGATGTGATAAATGAAGGCTAGATGATGTTGATGATTGTCAACTTTAACGATGCTTTTTTGTTGTTTGTATAAATTTCCTATGACTTTGAGTCTCATTTCTTTGAGTGTCCCAGCTCTTATTCCATCTAACCCTTCCGCTTTTCTGCATTTTAGCTTTTTTATCGCCATTTTTAAGTCTATATGCATTATTCCTCTGTTTCATGTTTTAATTTTTCGGAAGAAGGATACAATTAGATAGTCTTTTCACATGTTTCTAAGGTTATTTCAAAAGATAAGTTTATAAAAGTCGTAAAACACTAATGACATAACCTATATTAAATAACTTGTTTCATTTTTAGAAAAAATAGTTCAATCTATCTAGTTATGTATGGTCGGAATTGTTATTTCAATTAGCAACTGATACGGAAGGTTTATTTTAAAAAACTAAGCTAACCTATTTGCTAAAAGGCTATCAGGAATTACATTTTTTTCGGAAATCTGAGTCACTTTTATCAGTTTTCTTTACATATAATTATCTTCAATAAGTATACTAACAAGTACTGTTCTTAAAAGTTATTTGTTTCAAAAAGATGAAAATTTTTATGTAAGATTTATTAAAAAAATGTTTATCTAGATTGACCACTGCATTAATTTTATTAATCAGAAGGTCACAATACTTAATTTAATCATTGTTACTAAACTTTACCATACATGTGTAACTTAGATTGTTATTCCCAGTATAAGAGTCTATCTGTGAAAAAATCATTGATTTCGCGTAAACATTTTATTCCAAAAGGTGTATGAGGGGTAGCTAAAAGATCTGTGATTTTGCTTTGTTTTTTAAATATCTTAAAAAGTAAAAAACCGAGAAATACAAGAAAAAGGTCGAAGCCACGGAAATGGATGCCAACAGAAGATCGATGAGAATATCAAGAACCGACAGAATACGGAATGAAGTGATAAAACAACAAATGGGTATAGAGGGCACTATAGTTGAGGATATTGAGAGAAAACAGCTCATATGGTATGGGCATGTGAGCCGAATGGGGGACGAAAGATTGCCTAAAAAAACGATGATGTGGCAACCCCCAGAGAAGAGGAAACGAGGATGACCACCACAGAGCTGGAAACTGGGAGTTAGGAAAGCGATTAGCGCTCGAAATCTGGACGAAGACCTAACTCAAGACAGAATACAGTGGCGTTTGGGAGTCAGACAACGTCGTAAGACGTTATAAAACCGAATATATATATATATATATATATATATATATATATATATATATATATATATATATAAATATATATATATATATATATATATATATATATATATATATATATATAAGTAAAAAAATATTTTTTGTCATTTTTCTAAAGAAAAATGAAAAAAGAGTTCTAGATAATAAATGTTCTTTAATTTTAAGAGTTTCTAAATTAAAACACATCAACAATAATTCTTCTTCTTTATGTGCCGTCCTTTACCGAAGGTTGGCGACCATCAAACGATAGGTTTCTCTGTTTTGTGTCGCAGGTATTATGTTCGCAGTTTCTCAGCCAGGAGTTCTTCTTTCTGTCCAAACCTCTTCTACCTTCAATATTGCCTTCCACGATAAGCTGTAGGAGACTGTACTTATCATTACGGAACACATAGCCTATCTATGACGCTTTCCTCCTTTTAACAGTTGTTAACAATTCCAGCTCTTTACCCATTCTTCTTAATACCTCTGTGTTGGTCACTCTGTCTGTCCAAGGTATTCTCAGTTTACGTCGATACAGCCACATTTTTAGAGCCGCTAACTTCTTTATAGTTGCTGCTGTTAACGTCCACCCTTCTACTTCGTAAAGTAGCGTAGAGATTACGTAGCATTTCGTGGCGCGCCATCGGAAATTAGGTTGCGGTTGCTTAAGAGCTTTCTCATTTTGATGAATTTGGATCTTGCTATTTTAATTTGGATCTTGATCTCTACGTCTGGGTCCCACTTATCATTTACTGTATATCCCAGATATTTAAATCGGAGTATTTAGCATCATCTGTAAATCTTCGATGTTATCGGCCAGTATAAGAGTATCATCTGCATATTGAAAATTACTTATTGGTACGCCATTAATCTTGATGACCTCGTTGTACTCTTCCAGTGCCTCTAAAAATATTTGTACAGGTTAAAAAGCAGTGGAGAAAGAATACAGCCCTGTCTAACTCCTCTCGAAATGGTTACGTTTTCACTCACCATATGTCCATTCTTTATGTGGGCTGTTTGATTCCAATATAGATTTTTTATAATCTGGATGTCCTTATTGTCAAGTCCTGTAAGATGTGATAGTTCTATGAGTTTGTCATGTTTGATAGAATCGAATGCTTTCTCATAGTCGATAAAACAGGCGTAACTATTTTTCTGTTGATCAAGACATTTTTGAATCAAGACTTGTATTGCAAAGAGGGGCTCTCGAGTTCCAAAACCACATTTTACTTGTGTTCTAATTTTGCTTTTATTCTGGAATGGATAATACGAAAGAATACTTTAAAGGTGTGACTCATTAAATCTATATTTAATTAATTTGACCAGTATCGTATATCTTATTAAACATTTCCAATACTACTTTTATGTTGTTCTCGTTAAAAACTTTTAAAAATTCGACTGGTATTTCATCGCATCCTGTTGCTTTCTCATCTTTCGTTTGATCTATAGCTTTTATCACCTCACTTTTCAATATTTTTGGTCCATTCAGATCAAGAGTGTTCGTAGAAATATGACGATAATCCGTAAATAAATCTTTTATGTAATTTGCCCAAGTCTGTAACTGTTCTTCTTTACCTACAATAAGTTTGTTGTTATCGTCTATTAACCTACGAAACTGTTTTTGCTTGTAAGTATAAGTAAACTCTTTGATTTTTTTATGCATGTTAAAACTATCGTGCTTTCATTCTAGCTCTTCTATCTCTTGACATTTTTGTTGTAATCATTTCTCTTTGGATTATTTCTGCTGACAGTTCTATCCAGTTATTTTTATTGTTCGGGATTATTCTTATTTTCCCTCCTTCTGTCCATAGTGTGTAATATTTCATCTGTCATCCATTCGTTCTTCTTCTTCCGCTTGTAATCACCAATTACTTTCGCACCGTTGCATATAGCGTCCCTTAAGTTGATCCAGTCTCTTTCAATATCGTCAGTATTGATTGATCCATATCTAATCTTTTATTATTTTGTTTCTGGATTAAGGTTTTTAGTTTGACTCGTAATTGTGCTACAAGAGGATTATGATCAGTGTTTATATCAGCTCCAGGATATGTTTTGGCTGATATTATTGCGTTACGACATCGTTTATTAATTGTTATGAAGTCTATCTGATTTGTAACGATGTACCCAGTCCTGTCCTGTGGTGACCTCCAAGTGTACAATCTTCTTAATGGTAACTTAAACCAAGTATTAAAGATAATTAAGTTTTTCTCTTGGCAAAACTGTATTAATCGATCACCTCGCTCATTTCTTGTAAGTGGTAGGAAGAGGAAAAAGAGAATGTGTCGGTAAAAGAATTTTCCTATATAATGATTGTTATACCTGCTTGTTGAAATATATATTTCATATAATTTATGACATTTTTTCATTACTTTTGTTCATTTTATTCTGAACTTTATTAGTTTAATTGTACGCCCCTGGAACGTTACTTTAGTACATACACTACACCCCTGTCTGCGTAGTTTTTGTATTGTGTTTTTGGCTATACACAACATTTGGCGTACACGTGCTATGCAATAATTGTAGGATCTTTCCTATTATACACTTTGTTCTCCACAAGATGTTACGTTGTACTCACCAACGTGTTTTTCTTATTAGTTCAGGTTGTTGCTGATTGTGAGAGAGAAAGAAGCGGGATACAAGTTTGGACCTTAGGTATACTGATTCTTTTTGCTTCCTATAATAATTTCTTGTTGTTGAAATGTGATTTATAGGATAGTCGAAACGAATTTGAACATCTGTGATTTACCTTTTAACTTTTTATTAAGGAAGTGAATGTCATAAAAGCAACACTTTAGATAAATAAGCATGGTCAGGTTTATTTTCTGTGTAGATTAAGGTAAATTTGAAAAATATTTCTAGCGAGAAATGTTTACACTTATTTCTTACGTTCTTAAGTGATATTACTTCTGTATTATTTATTAGTATACCAATTCTCAGACATTTTTTCTGGCATTCCTGTTTGAATCCTTTATTTGCATCGAAGCTCATGGTTTACTCAGGCCCGCCCAGACCCAGGCCAGGCCCCGAAGGATGAGACCCGGAAAACAGTTTTAACAATTAAACTTTGTTTTTAATTATTTATAATAGAACTGTTAGTTACAACATAACTTTTCTTGCTTTCATATCCGCAAAGTTTTGGATCACATGGTCGAAATCAAGAGTTTTTCCAAGTTTCGACTCTCTGCTTAACAGTCCCAAATCAGATAATCGTTGTTGACCCATAGTAGATCTTAAACAATTCTTAATTTGGCTCAAAACACTAAATGATCTCTCGGCCTGAGCAACGGATACTTTAAGGCAACAGAATATGCGAAGAGCAATGCACACATTGGGAAAAAGATTTGTCACATTAGGGACACGAGCTTGTTCAAAAGTTTTGCTGGTTTCAGCGACGTATCTGAGATGGTTGATTTACTAACAGTTTTCAAGTAAATCATTTCATCATCTTACACAACTTTCTGAGATCGTATTCTCGTCCATTTCGTTATACGTCCAAAAAAATGAAAATTTCATTTCGATTTCTCTCAGTGCTGTGAATCTCGTTTTCAGGTTGGCCACAAAAACATCAATTATTGTGTAAAAAACTTTTGTTTTCAAGCGTTCTTCCGGGGATAAATTTAACATTACATCTTTTGTAGCTGTTTCATCGTGAAAAGTCTTCCTCTTTCTCGCACAGGAAGTGGAGAGTTCCGGTTCGATACCATAAGCATTTTCAACATGTTTGCATTCAGACAATATCTTGTCCCAATTATTTCTTAAGGCACTTAAATCATCAATTAGGCTCTCTATATTACTACTCTCAACATCTAAAGTAGCGTCCATAGTTTGAAGTAGTTGACTTCTATAGTTGATGGGTACCAAAACTTTCACCCAAATTGACGCCATGAGGATGCACTTGAAGGTGTTAAGATATTCTAAAACCCCATTGATTGTGGCTCTCGTTTCAACAGTTACGTTAAGATTCAACAATGTTGAAACTGCCTCAATGATTTTGCCTAAATGTGTGCCGCTATTGGTTTCACACATTCTACTCTAGCACTCTACCTCGTATCAGACAATGAGTGCAGTGAAGATCCTATTATCTCTTTCAGAAGCTCCCATCTTTTCGAGCTGCAAATGAATAAATTGTACAGATTCTGAACAACACCAAAGAAAGTATATGCTTCAACAACTCTCAGCAGCGCATACTCCACATAAGCTCAAACTGTGGCATCCACATAGTGAGTACACAGCCAGAGGGTTTGATTTTAAAATATGACCCTTATACTTGCCACTCACATTACTGCCGTTATCGAATCCCTGTCCTCTACAGTCATCTAAGGATACGTCATATTTTTTAAGAACTTCTTTGATTAGATTTGGGATGTCTTCTCCAGTTTTTTCATTGCAGTCGGAAAACTCCAAAAATCGTTCATAGATTTCATATTCTTTTGCGTCTTCTTTGAAAATAATATATCTAAATACAAAAGAGGTCTGTTCTACATGGCTTGAGTCTGGTGTAGAGTCAACCATAATAGAATAGTATTTAGATCGCTTGAGTTCGTCCACAATAACTTTCCTTACATAATCAGCACAACTTGCTATGAACTCGTTTTGAGTTCTCCAAGACAAATAATGCACTTGCATTCTCTTATTCGATTCTCGAAATTGCTTAACCTGATCTAGATGCTTCGATAAAAGAGGGTCATAATGACCTAATTATGAACCCCCCCCCCCCCCACTGGTCGGGCCTGGGTTTACTTAACATTATTTCGCATTTTTATTTATAATTCCCTTTACATTCCATAATTTTGTCACGGATAAATTGTCATAACCTTTCTAAATACTGGAAAAACTCTAAAGCAACTCTAAGAGAAATCTAAAGAGAATCTAAAGAGTTTACTTATACCTAGAAGAAAATACTTGGAAGGTCAGTAGATAGGATCAACAAACTTGATCCCAAATTGTAGACAAGAAACAACAGTTATAGGCATGGAAAATGTCGTAAATAAACTTTTTATGGATTATCTATTAGCTAGACCAGATATTAAAAGATAGTAAAGATATTAAAGATAGTAAAGATATTAAAGATATTAAAAAGTGCGGTAATAAAAACCCTAGAGCAGTAAATAAAAGATGCCAAGAAACAAGTTCCAAAACGTGCATCCAATATTACCTTATAAGCTTAATAATTGATACCCTTATATTATTCTTGCTAGTATACTCATTCCAGAATGAGAATATGAGAATAATCAAATTTCCTTGACTTGTAAGTCAAAATTGAGGAGGTGTCAATCAAAATCAATCATGTCAATAAAAATCAAAAAATGAGTTAGCAGCTGTTTCATAATATAGAGTGAATCCTATTCTATGGTGTTTTCGGTTTCGGTTAAAAAAAATCATGTCACGTGATTTGACCATGTCAACACATTGTCTGTGTTTTTCCTCTAGGTTATGTTGATAGCGAGTATTGAGTTTGTATTGCACTGTGGGTTTAATTTTAATATTATTATAGTTTGAAATTTTCCATGGATGAAGAAAACTTAGTGAGAGTGGGCGATGCCCATGAAGGATCTCGTAAAAATAAAAAGACTGTGGATAAAAAACTAGAGCCAAGCTTAAGCGATACAGTACTCCAGTGGGATGTCGTGTGTTTGTTCCATGTAAAAACATGAACAAAGGTATGAAATGTGCATTAGTTAAGCCTATAGATGCTATTTTTGTTCGAAATATCCTCTACAAAATACCTAACAAACACACGCAAGATAACACCATTGCCAGTTGGATAAATCAACGTAACATAAAGCGGCGAAGGCCTAAGCCTACCTCTGAAAAATCAAAGGCTAAAAGTTTTAGTGTACAATATTCTATACTTTCATCAACCGGTAAAGTTATACCTGTGTGTAGGAAACTTTTTATGCATATTACCATGGTGAAGGGAACAAGATTGACTAATATTTCTAAAAAGGTGAAAGAGGGAAAGGCTGTTAAGGATCAGAGGGGTGGCGATAGGAAGAGTCACAAATCTGCTGCGAACAAGGAATCAGTCCGCCTTTTTTTGAGAAATTTAAGAAGAAAAGAAAGCCACTATAATCGAAAAAAATCGAAAAGGATTTATCTTGGTGCAGACTTAAACATTAAGAAGTTGTGGCTAATATACAATGATTCTGTACTTGATAATCTTAAAGTTAAGAAATCTATGTTTAGGAGAGTTTTCAATGAATTAAATATCGGATTTTCATCACCAGCTTCTGACGTTTGCAGTACTATAACTACTACTATAATTACTATAATCGAAAAAAATCGAAAAGGATTTATCTTGGTGCAGACTTAAACATTAAGAAGTTGTGGCTAATATACAATGATTCTGTACTTGATAATCTTAAAGTTAAGAAATCTATGTTTAGGAGAGTTTTCAATGAATTAAATATCGGATTTTCATCACCAGCTTCTGACGTTTGCAGTACATGCAATAAAATAGATCTTCAGCTGAAAATTGAGAAGGCTAAAGCTGTGAAAGACTTGGTAGTGGTCAATTAATTTATGATGGAGAAAAGAATACACAGATTAAGAGCTAATGCTTTTTATGGGCTCTTAAAGGAAAACAAAGAAAATGAGGTTACTTTCTGTTTTGATCTCCAGCAAATTCAAGCACTTCCAAAACTCCTATTCAAGACGCGTTCTGCAAAAGACAATTAAGTTTTTACTCTTTTTGCATTGTAGCATCAAACGCACAAAACCCCATATTTTACGTATGGACTGAAGAACTTGCAGGAAGGGGTGCGACCGAAGTTTCATCTGCACTTATAAATTTCTTGAACTCCGCTAATTTTTCAAATGTAACAAGACTGAATCTCTTCTGTGATGGGTGTGCCGGTCAAAACAAAAACAATGCCGTTGTTCACACATTAGTGTATTACTTAGGATCAGTGCAAAATGCTTTAGAGGAGATTGTTCTAACATACCCTGTTCGCGGGCATAGCTTCCTCTCCGCTGATCGGGTGTTCGGAAGGGTTGAAAAGTTACTCAGGAAGCAGCCTACCATTGCAACAAAGGAAGAGTACTACAATGTATATAGTTCTGTTGGAGAAGTACGGAAACTTGGAGAGGATTGGGGATTGATTGATGCTAAAAGTTTGGCTACACGATTTAAAAACATTGAAATGATATCTGAAAAGAAGAGGATTTTTGTGAGGAAAGAGAAAGCTGTCAACCGCAATGGACAAGAACTTACTGTTATCAAAGTGAAATCGGCACAGAATTTTAGGTTTGAAAGTGATTTTGAAACCTACAACAAGCCTCAAAAAAAGGCTGGCATTCTGCCAGGTCGTTCTCAACTCCTGTAGAGTTACTTCCACTGAGCAATATAGTGAAAGCAGCTAAGAAGAAGGACGTGGAGACGTTACTTGTGAAAATGTATGGTGATGACTGGCAGAAACATGACTTTTTATCTTGGTATAAGACCATAATAGTGGAAGTCCAGGACGACGAAATTGATGCTGACGAAGTGGACGAATCCTGTGATTGTCTAGAACCTGACATTGGACTACACATTTAAACATTTATATTTTGTGGAAAGTGTCGTTAGTAAATGTTAGCCATTTTTCAAGATATTTTTTGTAACAATACAATAGATATTTTAAGTAGTCTAAGAGTTTTTTTATCAACCCCTTCTATCAACGTCCATGAAGTCCAATCAAATAAGAACATGTCCTTTTTTTCAAATGTATTTACAGGTTTATTTATACCTTCAGATTTGAAATATTTACTAAGGGTCAGTTAATTTCAATAAATAAAATGATATATGCTAATTTATCCGATTTTCATGTAAGGTTATTTACTAATACGTTTTTTGCGATTTCCCTAAAACTTCTTAAGGTGGACATGATTGATTTTGATTGACACCTCCTCAATTATAAAATACATATTCAAATGTAATACATTTTAAAAAGTTAATTACTTCTGTCTCATATTAGCAATTTCACATACTTTGTATACCGGAATTTTAATGTAACTTACTGTTTCTTAAAATACTACCTACAACACTTTGGTTTTTAGGCTACGTTAAATTAAAATTTATGGTTTGGTGTTTGGAAATGGAAATTAAGTGATCATTATCGTCGTTGTTTCGGATTTCGTTCGCACAAATCACTCTGAAAAACGTGTAGTTTTCGTAAATACTTTTCAAGATTTTATCGGTATAACTCTAATTTTACTTCCTGGAAATTCAACGCCTATTTTATAATTATACCAAACATTTTCTTAAAATAGGTAACGACATCATTTTAAAGGTAATTTTCAAAAACAAAACAAAAAAATGGAATTATTTAGGAGTAGATATTATTGATTCTTATGCAGCCAAAAATTTAAAGAAATAATAAATCAAACATATTAAAAATAAAAATAAAAGAACATTAAGTTAACACTAGCTTTTAATTATTAATTAATAAAAAGTCACTTAAGGTTTTCACTCCGATTTCGTTGAGCCTCCATCGATTTTCATTAACATTTGTGAGTATTAGAGAATACTTTAAGAAACAAAAGTGACATGGTGTCAACTTGCGCTTTTATCCTGGGGTGGATGCCACCCCTTTTCTGGGGTGGAAATTATTTTATTAAAAATAACCACAGAAATCGATAGTGGGGGCAAATCTAAACAAAATTTATCTTATAAAGTTATTAAAATGAATCAGTACTTTTTAAGTTTACAAGTTAACAGTTTTAGGTTTAAGTTTTCAAGTTTAGTTAACAGATAATTTTGGACTTTACTAACGGAAACCCGAAATTGTGCTATGTAATTAACATTAAGTGTCGTTACATACTATAAGAAAAACACCCGACCCGGGTCTTTAACGGTCCGAGTGTTTTTCGTATGAATTTTACACAGCGCATACCTGTTTATCCGATTTCTCTCGATCCGGAGACCTCACATCATTTTCAGTATCAGTGCAGTATTCAGTGTTCTTTCATTATGGACAGACGTAAGAAAATGATTATTATTTCTTTATTAAGACATCGTCGCAAAACAAAAAAATTGAGAACTGTTTGGGTTCATCCAATAGTTGCACAACGGTATATTGTTGGTACATTTCAGACACTATTTTCCCAGCTAAGGGAAGATAATGTGAAATTTTTCAATTACTTTCGAATGTCTATTTCTACTTTTGATGAACTACTAAAGTACCTACAACCTCATATCCAGAAAGAAAATACCCACTTAAGAAATTGTATTCCACCTATAGAAATGTTGGCAGTAACATTAAGGTAAGTTGGGAAGTTTAATTAATTATTACTAAAAAATAAGCTTTATTATTGAGTTAATAACAACAACTGTATTAAAAATCCATATCTGACAAGAATGAAGAAAGTGAGGAGGGTGTCCCTGCTTCTGTTGAAAGAGGTGTTGATGTTTGACGAGTATACTCTTCTTGGTAATGTGTTGTTGCTGCAGTTAACATATTGGACTGTGTCTGTGTATTATTAAAAGCCGTAGCTTGACTGTTGTCTTGTGTCCCAGGTACAAAATGTTGCTGAGGTCGAGGGTGCGCTGGAGGATATGGATTGTGTAGCGTAGAATAGTAGAGAGGCGTTTGTTGGTTGACAGCCGGCAGATGAGGATTTCCCGATTTAATGTTTTTTACCAACTGTAAAATTCCCATCTGAAACTCAATAGTTTGGGAGTCATTAAAACCTTGAATAGAAGGTAGGACGCCTTTAAAAAACAGTAAGTGCCGGTCTTGCGGCTCATCCGACTCCAAGCTTTTCAGCATTCGCAATTCAAACTCGTCCATTCTACGCTTTTTGTTTGCACCTTGGGTTACTTTGTGAGCACCATCACGACGTTTGGTAGTTGTTTTTTCTGGTGCTACTTCTGTTACAGGGGTGCCAGTAGCTTGGTCCTTATTTTGTTGTGAATCGTTTTCACTTTCGTGTTGTTCTTCGCCTTCATTTGGAATATTAGATTCTGTTGGTCTGTGGGTCGGAATTTTCTCCAGAAACTTTAATTGTTCAGCATAAATATACTTTCTTATTTTTGATGCTCCTGCTCCTGATTTTTTTACGTCGTTAACCCTCTTTTTCCACTTCATCCATTGGTCTCGAATATTTGTCCAACGTTTCAAAACCAATGTACCTGCAATAAGAGAATCGTGTAAAATTTGTGTGACTTCAAGGTGAACATAGTGAACAAGTCAAAGGACCCCGCGCTTTTTAGTAGGAAAATGACCCTTGATGAAATTTTCTACATTTTT
Organism: Diabrotica balteata; assembly: GCA_918026665.1. Classification (NCBI taxonomy): domain Eukaryota; kingdom Metazoa; phylum Arthropoda; class Insecta; order Coleoptera; family Chrysomelidae; genus Diabrotica; species Diabrotica balteata. The sequence continues at coordinate 158,589,159 of OU898280.1, forward strand.
GATATGTTGTAATTATCATCAACCATGGACCCAACTCAATCCTATGAGTAGTTTTCGAGATAGAGGGTGTTACAGTTTAAAATGGTTTCATTTTACTACTACTTAAACTTGTAGTAAACGTTTTTGTGTAACATAAATTCAATCCATTTTAAAGTTTAACACCCTGTATCTCAAAAACTAGTCATAGGATTGAGTTGGGCCCGGAGACTTTTGATCAGGATGATGAGAAATATAACATATCAAAACAATTTCGGCCTATTCTATTGTCGTCATGCTTCTGGAGTTCTGTAATCCAATAATCGGCGGGGCGTCTGCCCGGATAGTAGTTGTTGGAGCTTCAGAAACGGCCGCGAATATCCCTTGACCTCAGGGGTTGTGGAACCGGAGATAAAAAGCGCAAAGCTTGTTTTGTTTGTATGAACCAACTCCGGAAAAATTCGCATATCGTGTGTGTGTGAACATATCAATAATTTAGAAAATTTCACCAAGGGCCATTTTCCTACTAAAACTATGATCAATTACAGTTACCTACTTTCTTTTTCAGGTACCTCGGTAGTGGATGTTATTTCACAGATCTACATTACAGTTATCGAATGGGAATATCTACAATAGCGAACATTGTGCGAGAAGTTTGTAATATTATTTGGTTAAAGTTAACCGACGACTTTTTGCCTAAACTTAATAGCGAACTATTACAAAATGTAGCCGAAGGTTTTGAAGAAAGAGCAAATTTTCCACATTGTATAGGAGCCGTTGACGGCAAGCATATCCGAATAATTAAACCAATTGGTAGTGGATCCATGTTCTTTAATTATAAAAGCTATTTTTCGGTAGTGCTGATGGCTGTTGCTGATAGCAACTATCGATTTATTTACGTTGACGTTGGTGCATACGGAAGTGAATGTGACTCAACGGTTTTTAAAGAAAGTTCTTTGTGGAAAAACATTCAGACTCAAAAACTACAGTTACCAAATCCTAGGCCCCTCTATGGTTCATTAAATCCAGACATACCTTACTTTTTTATCGGAGATGAAGGTTTCGCCTTGAGTACTCATTTACTTAGACCATTTGCAGGGAAAGACTTAAATTATAAAAAAAAAATTTTTAACTACCGCCTCTGTCGAGCAAGAAGGTATGTAGAATGCACATTCGGAATACTGGCAAATAAGTGGAGAATTTTTCATCGTCCTCTTAATGTCCATACAGACTTAGCGGTTAATATTGTTAAAGCATGTGTCGTCCTTCACAATTTTGTAAGGGAAAAGGACGGTTATAACTTTGAGGACACCGTTTCAACCGATGGTTTTGATGATATACCTACACATCAAATCAGTCATGGTCAAAAAGCTGGGACTGGCATACGAAACGTTTTAGCTGACTATTTTGTAACAGATGAAGGCTCTGTGCCGTGGCAAAACTCAAAAATTTAGATTAATAAATTGCATAATTGTTACTATAGATACTTATTTCACAATAATAATAAAATTTATAAATCTTATATGAGCTTCAATAACTTGTAGTGGACATATAAAACAAAATAATAATATAATATAGCCAAATGTACTCACCAAATTGTTTGCGCTCCACGGCATCTACTTGGTCGAAGTTTTCATCCAGTTTGATGCAGATCTCTCTCCAAGCATCTCTTGTTTTATTCCTGTCTTTATATTCCTCCGAACTTTTGTTCCAAATTACAGGATAATCTTCTACCAAACTTATTAGCACGTCTATGTCAATTTCCCGTTCGGACGTCATAGTAGTAGTGATCGCACACACAACACCAGTACAACCCAGATGCTCTCGGATCACTGCGTCCGAGTACTACAGGAACAGTGTGTAGTGATATATTTACGCCAATGCCCCACTAAGTCTCGGTACGGTGAAATGCCCGGTCCGAGACTCGGACGAAGCAGCAGGGATCCGAGAGGTATTCGGTCTCGGCCCGGGCGTTACTCCGTTTCTTGTATAATGTGAAAAGACTAATATGTTTAAATGCCCTGGTACGATTTATACGAAAAACACTCGGACCGTTAAAGACCCGGGCCGGGTGTTTTTCTTATAGTATGTAACGACACTAAAATCTAATCATTCACCATTATAATTATAAGGAATTAATTTATTTTATATACAATTAAAGTATTTATTCAATGAAACGACAATGAACAAAAGAGGAATAAATACATAGTTGGATTAATTTACAATGAAAACGTATTACCTGAATACTTTAGGTACATAAATTGTGAGCGTAGTCAGTTTTAATCTTCTTTGTGGCTAAAGGTTATGCAAACATTTATCTTGAAAATTAATTATTGACTTTGTTAAATCATTTGTAAGAGGAAATAAATAATGAACTAAGCAATAATTCCATTAATTTTAATGTCAATATTCATTTTCTAAAATAAATTTTAAAGCAGATGGTTAATAAAGAACTGTAAAATGAACAGAAATCTTAATTATCTACAATAAGTTCTCGTTTTATGCGGTGGATAAGTTCCACAGAAAAGCGCATATAAAAAATCGCATAAAAAAACATTACATGCCTTGAAAAAATAGAGATTAAAAGATTAGAGACTAAAATTACATAAAACCAAGACAGAAACAAAAAAAGTTTGCATAAATTAAAAAAAAAATAAGATACATGATAACTTACTTCGAATAACTGAAAGAAATTCATTATCACCAAGCCGCAAGTCCTTATCTCTTGTCGTACTGCTCCGTCATGGGCCGATCAGACAACAGCATATTCTAGTCTAACCCGCAGATTCGTTTTAGAATTTTAAACTGTTGCGTTGGCCTTTTTTATTTTTCTGTACACCGAGCCAGGGCTTGAACCGACATCCATTAAGCATTCGACAGTGAAGCGAATGAGAATCGGCTGCCTGACCCGCTTGGCTGGGTCTTAGCTCCTATTTGTTATGGAGTAAATTGTCGATGTCCACAGAAATATTGTTTGACTGCTTGACACAACAGTATTATCCTCGTCTTCAATCCTAATCCCTTTTAGCATGTGGTGATACCATCACGCCAGTTTTTTTAGGATTTCCCTCTATCCTTCTCTGTCCTGGGCTAGTTGTTCGGCTTCATGTAACCCTTGGTTAATCAATATTTTTGTTTGATCTACCCAACGGCTTCCTCAAGAGATCATTCCCTAGGTCTTTTTTCTTCAACTCTATCCTCGACTATCAGTTTTTCCATTGTATCTGTTCTTCTATCAATGTGTACAAAATACTGCAAATATCTTTGTTGTATTTGTTTAAGCAATCTATCCTTTCCTTTCCTCCTATTATAGTCAGTGGCAAATGGTCGCGTAACACTATTGTTTTGTTGACGTTTAAAAAGATGTGTTTAAGAGGAAAATAATTGGTATGAATTGCTTTATAATTGATGAAAACTTAAATGTTGATGGTAACTGTATGCCATTTACTGATAACTTCAAATGAAGCATGTTTATTTTGATGAAAACAGTATAGTTAGGGTCGCACACCTTTTTCTTAATTATTATTTCTAACTAAAACGTTTGTTTTTCTATGTAGTATTTTTAAAATAGTTTACAATGTTGCGAAAATGTTCATTTTCTTCATCTTCTATTTTCATAATTACTTATTATTTACCACTGTTCGAAATGTATATTGTTGGAGTTACGACTTTCTACCATTAAATCTTCCTTTTTATCATGTGACAAACCATCTATAACAAAACAACACGTGAACACACATATCGTCACACAACATGTTGAAATCACCTTCGAGCTAAAAGCAGAAATATTGATGATTCGGATATTCTATCATTTTGTCGACATAGCCGCCACAAAGCCATTTATTCTATATGAACGTGTATGTATTTCAGTGACTGTTGAATCTCTTCCAGAATTCCGTGAATCTGGCCTTGTTTCTATCAAGGAAAAGCGAAATGTAGATCCACCATGTATTGTGGGTATTGTAGTTTCCTTATTTTAACACTGAATACCTGGGACATATTACACGTGGGAATAAATATCAACTGTTACAACTAATTATGCAAGGAAAGATTGAAGGTAGGCGCAGCATATGTAGGAGAAGAATGTCATGATTGAGAACCCTCAGGGAGTGGTTTGCTTGCACTTATACCATATAATTGTTCCGAGCGGCAGCCTCCAGGGTCAAAATTGCCATGATGATAGCCAACCTTCGTAGCGGAGATGGCACGTGAAGAAGAAAGAGGTCCACCATCATCAACTCGAAAAGAGGTGTAAGCTGTGTAAAAAATCTGATACGCAGCTTCTCCGTTTGAATTGTGACCTCCACTTATGCGGTAGTTAGTCGATAGAAATTGTTTCTATACTCATTTCTCTCAATAAAACTTATGTTATAATAAACATCTACCAAAGTTATTTTTTACTCATAACCCGACAAGACCGTCTGTGGACGGTCTTCACTATTTCTCACCTAGCACTCATTCTAGACAAGATTTTTAGCACAGAATTTAAAAATAAGTTACTTTTGCCTATATTTATTTGGAAAAAAAATATCAACTTCTACAGATATTTTTTACGATCTAACTTGTTAGAGGGTTAAAATGAATTTAGTTTTTTATCATTTTATTATTGGTAGGTTAATCCAGAAAAGGTTAAAATTTTGGTAAATAATTTATCTTTTGCTGTAAAGTACTTTATATTCTAATCTAAAAAGTTTATTATATTATGTAATAACCACATTTAATTTACTTTTTTTTTGTTTTCAGGTAAGCCGTAAAAGCAGATTGCTAAAATCAGTAAGTACAATGTTCCTAAAAAATAATACTTCAAAATTTTTCTGTTTGTTCTATGAAGGTTAATGTAAAAGAGCCTTCAAAATCGCCAGTGGCTTCAAGCGTTTCTGGCAAAAATGCTGGTGATGAGTTTACCTATCTGCGGTGATGAGTTTCCTATCTTCAAAGGATGCCGGTGGTCAGTTTACTACATGATACAAAGAAAAGAGAAGATATGATCTTGCGCATGAGGGCGGAATTGTCGTTTATAGTGTGACGTAATGTGGAGAGGTAAAGCATAACCTCATTAAAAAGCAGAATTATCATTTAATTTTTGTAAGCGAAAGATACTCTTTTCGTTATTTAAAGATGAGGTGTTCAATAGCTCTGTGTAATAGTGACAATCAAAGTAATGTGGTTCAGAAAGATATTATGTTTTTCCGGTTCCCAAACGATCCAAAGATTGTAAAAATTTGGGTAGAGACATGTAAACGAAAGGACTATTTTATTCCTAAAAATGGAAGGATTTGGGCAAAACATTTTAGTGCAGATAGTTTCAAGAGAGATTTAAAATCTGAACTTATGGGAGTGTCTTTTAAAAATCACTGTCTTTTAAAAGAAGATGCAGTGCCTACATTATATTTATCTTTTGCGAAACCAGTGGAAAGCAAAAAAGATAGATAGATGTATTTAAAAATATAATACTTCTTACTACTAATAATTAATGATAATGAATTGTCTTATGTAAGAACAATAAAATAATTAGGAGTCACATTTGATGAACCGTTGAAACACTTTAGGCTTTATCAATCGCAACTGTCTGTTTGGGCTTTAAGAACAGTTTATTATGCTTTAGTCGCATCTAAAGTAAAATATGCGTCTACTGTATGGTCTCCACAATACCAAGTCCATTCTACTACATTGGAGAGTGCAGAACAAATTTGTCAGATATTGTGCATATAAATTAGACATACTCATTATTAATCATAATTATACAGATATCTTAAAAACACTCAAAAACACATGAATTTATTAAACACTTGACGAGATAACTCTAATTTAGTATTTGTATTTAAATTAAATGTTTCAATTTGTTCTTACTGAACTTCTATTAGTTTATATGTTCCTCTAGAAATCTCAAATATGTTGATCTGTTTTATATACCTTTTTACCGTACAAATTATGGTATGCATTCGCCCATTAAGGGAACGCTGAAAATTATAAACAGGAACAATTTAGAAATATTTGGTGTCTCCTTGGCTTCATTTAAAAATCGGATAAAAAGCATGAAAGTTATAGGCACTTTTTTGTTTAATTAACATATATATTTTTTTGTAACGGGGGTAATTCCGTATATTAATAAATAAATAAATATGTTTAATTTATTCAGTCGGTTCGTCACAGTTTTTCAATCGTTTTGCAAATCCGGAAGGAGCATGTAGCAGTCTTGCTTCATCATTTGGATGATTTCTCAGTCCATCACAGTAGCTGAGTCCTAGTATTATAATAAAAAATAAAAATAAAAATAAAAATAAAAACGTTTATTGCCTAATAAAATATACATGTCATTTATTTCATTCATTTTAGCCTTCTTTCTTCTGATGTACCGCTAATGCACCATCTTCTTCTTCTTCTTTTTCAACCTCTCGGCATCCTGGACTTCTCTGGGTGGTTTCCTCGTCTTTTTCTGTAGGTACTTTTTTAAGGCATCGTACCTACTTCCCTGCTATGCTGTTTTTCAGCAACCATACGGCTAGACCCTGATCAGGTGGTCGATCAGTTTATGGGTTTGTCTATGCATCCTCTGGACCCTGTTATTCTCGAGGATGTCTCTGGTCTTATGGAGTCTTCTTGTGGCCTGGAAGAAGTTTCTTGTTCTTTTCTCGGCCACCTCCCTCAGTGGTGTGTACTGGAGCCTTTCTTTTATGGTTGCATTCGTTATTCTTTCATCCCATTGTGCTCCGTCGATTATACGGTAACACGCTGTTTCTGTAGCTTCCAAATTCTTCCAGTGGCTCTCTGCTATGGAGCTCCAAACTGGGACAGCGTATAACATCACCGATCTAACGTAGGCCTGGTATAATTGGATTTTCTTGGCCTTCGTTAGGGGGCTGGACCTGAAAATATAAGGAAGTATTAGTTTTTTAGAAACATTTGCTTTTACCTTTGTTTTCCGTATATGCATCCCGAAGTTGAGTCTTCTGTCAAGGTGGACTCCTAGATACTTCACTGAGTCCGTTCCTTGGATCCTGTTTCCTCCTACTGTGATTTCGTAGTTTTGTGGTCTCCTGTCCTGTGAAAAAACGATGAATTGTGTCTTCTCCGCGTTGATTTTTATCTTCCATTTTTCTGTGAACTCCGATATTTTTCCTAGGTGGTTTTCCATGTTCCTGATTATTCTTCTTTCATCTTTTCCGGATGCATATACGGCAGTGTCATCCGCGTAAAGGGCTGTTGAAGTTCGAGGATCTGCAGGGAGATCTGAAACAAAAATATTGTATAATATTGGAGATAAAATACTGCCTTGTGGCATTCCTTCCTGGATTTCTTGAAGTGTTGACATCTTTCGGTCAGCTGAAACCTGAAAAGTTCTATTAGATAAATATTTATCACAAATATTAATTAAGTAATGTGGGAGTCTTGCTTTGTCCATCTTGTAAATTAGTGCCTTTTTCCAAACCGTGTCGTATGCTTTTTCGATGTCCAGTATGGCTAATCCTGTTTTTTGTTTCCTGTTGAATTTTATTTTCGTGTCGCTGATTATTCTTGCTAGTTGAAGTTCGCAATTTCTACCTCTTCTGAATCCGAATTGGTCTTCTTGTATGATTCTTCTTCTTTCTGTGTGCTTCACCAGTCTTTTAAAGATGATTTTTTCCAGAACTTTTCCTAAAGTTTCTAATAGTGAAATAGGCCTGTAACTTTCTGGTCTTCTTCCGTCTTTTCTGGGCTTCAGAAGTGGAATTATCTTCGCATGTTTCCAATTGCTTGGAAAATGTCCCATTTCCAAGCAATATTTGTAGATATAGTACAGTTGTACTATAACCTTCTTTGGCAGTTCTTTGAGGGTGATGTTGTGGATTCCTTCTTGTCCTGGTGCTCTGTTTCCTTTAAGTCTTCTGATGATCTTAGCTACTTCATATGGACTGGTGAAGTCTTCTTCTTCTACTAAGAAATTATTTCTTCTTATTATCCTGTTGTATTCGGTGTTAACTTCGTGTTTCGTTATTGCATCTGACATATCCTCGTTTTGGTTGTGTGTAGCTGCTAATCTTCTTGCAATGGCATCCACTTTTCCTTGAGTTTCGTAGTGTACCCCCTCGTTGTCGATGATTTGTGGCATCTTTTGTTTTCCTCTTCTTTTGGCTTTCAGCATTTTCCATACGTTTCCTTGGTTTTCTTCCGCTTTCCTGATGTTGTTGTGCCATTGGTTTTCAGTAAGACTTCTCAATCTTACTCTTATTTCCTCCGATAGTGTGTCTCCGTAATCCTTGTATTCTTGTCTTCTCGTCCTTTGGAACATTCTTCTGGCCTTATTTCTGTCCTTGATGATGTCTTGTAGTTCCGTTGGTATGATTAATCCTTTATTGTTCGTCATTGCTTTTGGTATGTTGTCTTCCATGGCTTGTTGAATTTTTCTCGTTATTTCTTCGATTTTTCTTTCTACTTCTTCGATTGATTGGAAGTTTCTCTTCATCTCTATTTGGTTTAGTTGTCTCCTGTAATTAGGCCAGTTAGCGTCTTTCCATCTCCATCTTTCTACTGGTTCTATTGTGGGGAGGTCTACTCTTGAAGTCATCCGTCCTGTAACTGGTTTGTGATCCGAACTGCATTCAAAGTTGGCCTTTACATCTTCTATTATGACGTCTTTTGTGATGAATAAATCCAACGTAGAGTTGTTTTGATCTCTTTGAGGGTTGATTCTTGTCGGATCGTCAGGAGCAAATATCATCTTGTTTCTGTCTTCACAGTATCTGAGTAATGTATTACCAGATCTTGTATCTGTAACACATCCCCAAACACGACTTTTGGCGTTGAAATCTCCGGCTACGACGACGGTTGGTGCTGAGTTTAGCATTGCATCTAATTCTTCGATGGCTAATATATCTGAGTTAAATCTGTAAATAGAAAAAATGTTAGTATTTGCAATTTTGACTCCCACATTTTCAAATTGGTCTGTTTCTATTTCCACTTGATTCCATTCTATGTTGTTTTTAACATAGATTGCCACTCCTCTTTTGTTTGGAACGTCTCTTTTTCCGAATCCATCGTAATTTGTAATCCTTGGCAGTTGTGTTGTCGTCATGTAGAGTGTTTCTGAGAGGCAGATGATATCCGGATTGTGTCGTATCACTGTTTCTCGAAGTTCGTTTATTCTTAGCCGTAGGGAGGCTATGTTAAATTGTAGGATCTTCAGATGCCTAAGGTTCATTGTAGATCTCTTCGTATTTTATAAATATCATTGCTTTCTCTGCAAATGATTTCGCTGAAATTAATTCCCTCTTCATATCCTGTAGAAGTGACATCATTTTCTCTACGTTGACGATCTTGTTTATTTCCGCCCAAGTGTTTTTGATACCTTCTGCCGCTGTTGGTCTGGGTGCTCCTTTTGTTGTTTGTGCGTAAGATACGCCGCTGACTGTAGTCCTGAACGTTGATGGGTGCGGTGGAGGCGCTACTTTTTGTTGAGGTGTGTTTCTATTTCTTCTGGCCGCTTGTTGGTCCAAATACTCAATGTGTGTTGAGCACATTGGGTAGTTCGACGTGTGGTCTCCTCCACAATTGCAGCATTTTACTTTGTTGTTCTTGTCTTTTGGTAGTTGGCAACTTCTTGTTGGGTGGTTCGCTGCGCATTTCATGCATCTTGGCGATCTAAAACAGTTTCTGGCCGAGTGTCCAAAGTTTTGGCAGTTGTAACACTGCGTGGCCCTTGTCGGTTTGGAGTATGCGTCCCATCTGACGCGTATATTTTGAAGTCCGTTGATCTTCTTCACCTCCTTAAGATCTTGTTGCTTGTCGACCTGTAAGAGATAGGATTTACTTGTCTTACCTTCCTTGTGAGTCTTCATCTCTGTTACTTTGGCAACGATCCCTTGTTCCCTCAGTTCAGCCTCCACTTCGTCGAGATCCATTCCTGGAGCCGCCTTCATGACTAGTTTTTTAGTAACTTCCGATTTGCGTGTATATGTATGAAACGCAGTATTAGTTTGCACTAAGTCCTGCTTTAGTTTCTCGTAGTCGTCGGACGTCTTTGTGAAGATTCTTGTTCCCGCCTTTCCTGCGGGGGCAATTTGAAAATTGTTGTGGCCTAGCAGGTCTCTTATTTCTTTTATGAAATTGGAGTAACTTCTTATCTGTCCTGCTATTACTAATGGTGGAATTCTCTCCTTCTTTTCCTGGGTATTTTTCTCTTCTGTGGTAATTTTCTCGAGTACTTGGTACCTGTTATAGGTAGCGATTCCGGATCCTGTTCCGGAACTTGTTGTTGCCTGGTGTCTTATTTCTTCCTTTGAGTTTCTCCTATTTCTTTTCACTGGTTGAAAGACCTCTTCTTCCATGATTTCTATTGTGTTTTCAGCCATCTCGCTTGTTTTTTCCTGAATTTTCTCTATTTCTTCCGTGGAGTTATTTTGTAACTTCTTATCCTGGGCGGGTCCACCTCTCCTTGAGGTGGGCCGATTTGTCCTGATTTTATGGAGACTTCTATGCAGTGGGAATTCCTTCCTTATTGGATTGGTTCCTGAAATTATTCTAGAAATTTTGTTAGCGAATTCTGATTTATCACTGTAATTAGTCTTAAAAAAGACTAAATCAGTGATATCCTGATTTATCTTACACGAAAAATTCTCAGTCAACGTAAACCGTTCAGTTTACCGCCGACTGGTTTTGGTTGGGTTAGCTGTTTGCCGTCAGTCTCTAGGACCTAAGCGTACAAGTAGGTAGGTGGTTTAGACTGTGAATCTATACGTGACTGTACAGTAGCGAGTCTCACCGTCTCACTAGCTACTACTGAGTCCTAGTGTAGGGTTTTATTACTTATATACTAGAGCGCGTTGAAGATCATTCTCAATATTGGACTTGTTACATATTACTATGATTGGACTTGTTACATATGAGACAAACAAATCAAATATGAAAATTAACACTGTTAAGTACAAGAATAACTTTTAATTTCATCTAGATTTGGTGGCCTTACACAGTATTTGATCATTGAACTTAAGTATTTAACAATGAAAATATGTCATCAAAAGAATTTAATAAACTATGTACCATTTAAAATTATTGATATGTTTAATTTCTGCCTAATTTTAAATCTCAATGAAATGTAAATACATGATACAAAAGACCACTCTTCTGTATTTGTATTATAAACGAAATAAAATCATGCTATAACCACAAATAAAAGAATTTTTATTTTTAATTTCAGCAGACTTACATAAATTAGTTTTAAATACTAAAGTTGACCAAAGCCTTTAATTAATATCCCTGGCACCGGATTAACAATATTTGTTATTTAGCTCTCGGCCTCAAAAAAGGCTTAATCCGGCACGAAATATCAGATGTCTCATGAAGTGATTTAAAAAAATAATAATAAAAACAATAAATTATAAATAGTAAAATATTAAAGTGATGAAATTAAGCAGTGCTTCCATGTACTTTAAGAATGTACCTCTCCGCATGACGTCACTGCGTAGAACAGACGAAATTTAGCACGCTATCGATCATACCTTCTTTTCGTTGTACCATGAGTTTACTATACATATCTCGGAGGGTCTAATAATTTTATGAGTTAGTACACGTCCACAGATTCTTGGTAAATCAATTTTTTGTCCATTTTCCCCCCTCTACGTGGGGATTTTAAGTGGAAAACCCGGGGGTAAAGGTGGTAAACTTTCTTGCATCTTTTTATTGTCCTAAAATTGACATTTTTGTCAAAATTAAATTGTTACTATGATTTTTATAATTTGAGTGGCATATTTGTCTCTGACGACTGGAGTACGGTCCGTCCCAAACCCTTTTTTCAGTGCGTCATAGTTGTTCGAATTCTCTCTAACGCATTAAGCTAGAAGTGACAGAAAAAAACGTGAGTCGCTTATTATTATACATAGAAATTAGAAAATTAGGTATCGTTTACGGGTATTCGCATATTAAAGCGAATTCTACCTACGAACGTATAATTGGTTGGAGTTTAGAATATGCTAAATAGATATCCAATCAATTATGCATATAAATATAATTTGACACAGATGATCTTGATAATGACAGTGACAGTACTTTCACAACAACTGATAAAATGATAATTGCCATTCCAGGTTAGTATTTTCAGACATTTTAACTACAGTGAAAATTAAATTTTGTATTTATTGTCATAAAAATATTTTAAATATTCCGAGATATACCGAGAATGAAAAAAGACTAATATTAAAATTATTAAATTAGTTTCAATTAGAAAATGAGGCTGAGTTATCTTTATTTCAGTTTCTGTCGCTCGCGAATCAGATTGTGAATTCCGGAATGATATTGAGGAAATATCTTAAACTAATGCCTTTATGGATATTTATATGTATTAAAACGGTTCTTTTTAGAACCACGACATTTTCTTGAAATGTAGGATATAATTGATACCAGCCACATATCTAGTATAATCATTGATTTTCAAGAATCAGATTCTGAATGGGATTATAGATTGTTTGAAATATAATATTCATTTTTGTTATTCATAAAAAAGAAGGTAAACTTACATTCTGTATCTTGTTTTTTAACTAAACTCCATTAACACGATTTCATCTGGATATCGGAACTGGTAGATTAACTCAAGAATCAACTGCTTCACTATTTAAACTATTTATATTGTTTTTTTTAACTAAACTTTATAACCTTTCATTTGCACACCAAATCTGGTAGAATAACTCAAAAATCAACTGCTTCACTATTTAAAATATTTCCACTATTTAATGACAACTCTTCACAAAATTAAACTATTGGCTGCCACACAAACTTATCAGAAAATTCCTTATCCAAATATAACTGATTTAAATCGATATTATTTTATCGCAGGAATGTTTACTTTGATGCCTTGCAATTGTCAGTAATTTTTTTACCTTGCAGTCAACTCTTAAAAGATTCTAGGAGGAAGCGTTATTTTAAATAAACAAACCTTCCAATTCCCTAGTGTTTGTAATAAATAATAATAAATCCATAAACAAATCTTAGCTAATTGAGCACTTTCCATGGAATGTATAAAATAGAACAGAATAGAATAGAATTATGACAAACTGCTATGCATTAAAAAAATAACCTTTTTACGTTTAGCCGATTACGATCCTGCAACTGTCAGATTTAACTAAAATGTCATGCAATAATTCTCGACATTCTTAAAATCCTATATGACGTCAAAATTAGTGACGCACTGAAAAAAGGGTTTGGGACAGACTGTAATAATTAATTTCACAACCGTTATCAAGTCTTCTTTCTTGTTTGTTGATCATTTCTAATATTCTCTGCAATTAGAAATTAATTTTTTAGGCATACGATAAACTTTTACACTTTAAATATCATTATATTCTATATATTTCACATTTAAATGATAGGGAAGTTACACCCTTCGATTTGATAGTAAACCTATTTAAATTTCCCACCGAGTCGAAGAGGGAACGCCAAATGGTCCTTGGATCGGCTTGTTGGCGACGTTCAAAACAATAATAAAAAAAATCAGGTACAAGGCCGAATTGTGTGTGTCCCCCTTGGCTTATGGTTCGTTTTCTGAATAGAAGGAACAACGGTGTGGGCGACAGATGGTGCGAATAGTGACTGCAATAATAATCGAAACACCTCCGGGACGTGTTAGAAAATGGGGCTGAAATTCGTTCTCTCTCACTTCTGGTGAACAGGTCTCCGTAACGACCTGCGAGGGGCCAAAAGCCTATTATAGAATTCGAAGGTATGATCGTGGGTCGTGCGGAAGGGATTTTTGTTAAAGGGTGTCTATAATTTAAAAATCAATAAAACAAGCTAATTCTTTATTTATTCTCTATTGAAATACATATAAACACACTACTTTTTAGCGGTTTAGTAAGAGGTTTTTGAGTTTAAGAGGTTTGGTAACTTTGGTCCATTCATAAAAAATTTATTTACAAATGAAGGGTCTATTTCAAAAACAACCAATGTCAAAAAAAGTAAATTTTCAGAAATTAATAAAAACTTAATAAACTGGTAATATTCAAGCCAACGTTTTCTACTTTTTATGAATTAGAATATATACAAAAAAATATTATTTAATATCTCTCTTGTCGTTTCCTCATTGCTGAGGATCGTGATTCCCTACAATGCTCAATTCTCTCCATCTCTTGCGATTTTGGGCTGCTCTCATGGACTCGGAAAACGTCTCTCCAGTGGCTTTCTGTACTTGATCTGACCATCGGATAGGTGAGCGTCCTCGGCCTCTACGTCCTTCTACGTTTCCACACACAATTAGTCTTTCTAAGTTGTCATTGTCTCTTCTCGCAATGTGGCCAAAAAACTTTAAAACATTTGCAAGACACTGAGAGGAGAGTCAGGTCTGAATGTTTAGCTCTTCGAGAATCGACTGATTGGATCTGTGCTCCGTCCACGAGACGCGTAGCATTCGTCTCCAGCACCACATTTCGAATGCGTCAATCCTTTTCCTATCCTCTGATTTTATTGTCCATGTTTCGGCACCGTAACTAAAGATTGAAAAAACGAGTGTCCGTACCAGTCTCATTTTGAGTTTTTTGGACAAAGAGCGGTCCTTCCATATTTTTGACAGTCGACTCATCGCGTTCTTGGCCATTCCTATTCTTCTGCAAATTTCCGTATGGCATGAGGCTACATTGCTTAAGGAAGATCCTAGATACGTGAACTCGTCTACTTTCTCGAATTGATTTAGGACGCCTGTTGTTTGGAGGATATTCGCGTGGTCCACAATCATGATTTTTGTTTTCTGATTATTAATCTTGAGCCCACACTTGTTGCTTTCGGTTTCTACTCTCTTTATCAGTCTCAACATCTCCTCTTCAGATGTTGCTATCAGTGTTGTATCGTCTGCGAATCTTAAGTTTGAGATCTTTTTCCCTACAATGGAGATGCCGCCTCTCCATCCATCGAGTGCGTTCCTCATTATGTATTCTCCATATAAATTGAACAGGTCTGGAGATAGTATGCAGCCTTGTCGTACACCTCTGCTGGTTTTGAAGGTATCAGATTGCTGGTTTTCAATTCTTATTTTAACTGAGTTATCTTCGTATAAGTTTTTAATTAATATTGAGAAATGATCTGGAACTCCCATCTCATGAAGAACTGTCCAGAGAACTTCCCACTTTACACAATCAAATGCCTTTTGGTAGTCTAGAAAACAGATTATTATTGGAATTTTAAATTCGCGGGCCTTTTCTATGAGCTGCCGCATATTAAGGATTTGCTCTCTCGTACCCTTCCCTTTGACAAAGCCTGCTTGTTCTTGGGGAATTTGGTTGTCTAAGTACTGTTGCAAACGGCGTTTAATGATTCTTAGTAATATTTTGCTTGGATGGGAAATCAGTGAGATGGTACGATAATTACTACACTTTGTAGTTGTTCCTTTTTATGGATTGGTATGCACAATGATGTGCGCCATTCTCTGGGCCACTTTCCGCATCTCCAAATTTTATTACAAAGTTTCCACATTATGTAACATCCTTTGTCTCCCATGTTCTGAAGGAGCTCTCCCGTGATATCATCGCAGCCAGGGGATTTATTCTTCTTGAGGTGAGTTACAGCTTCTTCAATCTCGGACAGCAGAATTTCAGGTTCAGGGTTGTATTCAGTGTTTTCGAGGGCTAAAGTGTGGCCTAGATTTACGTGTTCTTCCCTGTAGAGCTCTGAACAATAGTTTTTCCATGTTTCCAACACTCTGTCGATATCACTTATGATAATACCATGTTTGTCCTCTATTGCATAGTTCTTGGGTTTAAATTCTCTCGCAAGAATTTTCACTTTCCGGAAGAGGTCTTTGGTTTCATTTCGATATCTATTTCTATTTCTATTTCTTGGCAGATTTCAGAGATGTATTCTTGTTTGTCTTTTCGGCATCTTAAGTTGCTTTCTTTGTTCAATCACTTTCCACGTGTTTCTGCTGATCCATGGTTTAATGCTATTATTTATAGATGGTTGGCGACATTGGTTCACTGTTGTTACGATGGTTTCTTTAATATCTGTCCAGGCTTCATCCACGCTTTGTTCTGACTGATTGTTCCCTATTCTGGTTAGTGCTGGTTCAATTCTCTCTTTAAAGGTAGCTAATTCGGGGTCCGTTAGCCCAAAAGAACGGGGAGAAGCTTTGCGTATATTCTTGAAACGCATTCTGTAATCTGCCATCAAGAGCTGGTGATCACTTTCGCATTCTGCTCCTGGAAATGTTTTTGCGTTGGTAATTGAAGACTTCCATCTCGAACTGATCAGAATAAAGTCTATTTGATTTCTTGTTCTATCTTCAGGTGATTTCCAGGTATAGAGTCTACGCGGATGATGTTTGAAATGCGTGTTCATTACAGAAAATTTCCTTTGGTTGCAGAATTCTAGTAGTCGGTCTCCTCGTTCATTCCTATCTCCTAGACCATATGGCCCTACAATCATCTTCATGTGGTCATCTAGATTCGTTCTTCCAAGTTTGGCATTAAAGTCGCCTAGTATCACCACTATGTCTTTGTTTGGTATTTTATCAAGTACACCTTCGAGAGCCATATAAAAGTCTTCTAGTGTTGCTTGTTCTGCCGTGGATGTCGGGGCATATATTTGTATGATGTGGAGAATGGATTTTGAGCACTTTAGTCTCAGATGTATAATTCTGTCATATTCATTCTGTATAATTATTTAATATACGAAGTGCTAAAAGGGTATTTTTTTTTATTGAGAATGCGTCGACAACTAATGGTCATTGGCATGGTACAGTCAATTTTTACAGTCAGGAGTGTAGTGTGTGTGTGTATGTGTGTAGAGTAATTGTCTTGATACTTAGCAAAGTCGACGTCATTGTCTTTGCTAAGAGACGCTAATTGTATCCGAACGTCTGCGGTCCCTCCGATGAGTACCGATCGCACAAGGATAGAAATTATTTTCATTTATTAATTTTTAATAAACGAAAATTTCCACCCAGGTGGGATTCGAACTTACGACCTTTAGGTTCAAAGGTAGGCGCTCTTACCACTGAGCCACAGAGGGGGTTAAAAGGGTATTTTCTTTTTAAAATAATTATGAAAAACACTTTGACATCGGCTGTTTTTGACTGAAATACAAAAAAATCCCACGTTTTGCTGTAAATATTTTATTAACCAGAACATAGATGACAACATTTTTTTATAGCCCTTTTTCTATCCGAATTGTCGAATAAAGGCCTCTCCCATTTCTCGCCATTCATCCCTGTTGTGTGCTAGGCGTTTCCACATTGGTCCTGCGACATCGCATTTGAGGTCTTTGTCGCATTTGATCTCTTAGCATCGTACGGTCGCCAGTTTCCGAATTCTTTGTTCCATCTACCATCTTCGAGACGTTCGTTGTGTCCAGCCCATTTCCATTTTAATTTAGCTGCTTGTTTCGCGGCGTCCTTTATTTTTGTTTTGGTCCGGATTGCTTCGTTCGTTTGCCGATCTATTAGTGAGATACCAAGCATCTGTCGTTCCATGGCTCGCTGAGTTTTTCGAATCTTGTCCATGTTCTTTTTTGTGAATATCCAGGTTTGAGCTCCGTAAGTGAGAACGGGAAGGATACAAGAATCGAACACTTTGGTTCGAAGGTTTTGGGGTATCTTTTTGTCTTTCAGTATGTATGAGAGTTTTCCAAATGCGGCAAATGCGTTTTCTTTGTTTACTTTGATATTCTGACCCAGATATATGTATTCTTCTACATGTTCCACTTTTGTTCCTTGGATGGTTATCGTCGGTTGATCATCTTTATTCGACATTAGCTTAGTTTTACTCAGATTCATTTTCAGTCGTTTTTTTATGGATTCCGTATGAAGCTCATCGATCATCGTCTTCAGTTCTTTCCAGCTGTCGGCTATTAGTACTACGTCATCTGCATATATTAGATGGTTTAAATACTTTTCGTTTATCGATAGTCCCTTCGTTTCCCAATTTAGTGATTTAAAGATGTCTTCAAGTGCGGCAGTAGATAGTTTTGGAGATATGGTGTCTCCCTGTCTTATTCCTCGGTTGATTTTTATTGGCCTCGTTTTCATTCCGTTATCCATCGTGACTACCATTTCAGCGTGTTGATATATATTATGTATTAATATCCTATATCTAGAATCTATTCTGCTGTTGACCAGTGCTTCCTCAATAGCCCATAATTCTATGCTGTCAAAAGCTTTCTCGTAGTCTATAAATGCTAAACAGATCGGTAAATTGTATTGGTTAACTTTTTCTATTAGGACCTTTAGTGTGTGAAGATAGTCACATGTAATGAACCCTTTTCTAAATCCGGTTTGCTCTTCTAGTTGACATACATCGAACTTTGTTGTCAATCTATTTGTAATTATTTTTGTGAATGTTTTATAAAGTTGTGATAGTAGTGATATTGGACGATAATTTTTCAAATCTGTATTGTCCTCTTTTTTGTGTATTAATATTGTAGCAGTATTCCATTCCTTTGGTATGTTTCCTTCAAATAGGCATTTATTAAAAAGTATTTTTAGGTACCTGATGACTTCTTCTCCGCCTTCTCTCAACATTTCTGTCAGAATTCCATCACTACCCGGTGCTTGATTTCTTTTCAATTCTTTTTGATTTTTGATAACATCACGTTTAACCGACCACTTAACATTCCATTCGGGGCCTATTAACACTCTTGATAACATAGCAATAATAATTCTTACTTGTACACCAAACAATAATATAATATGATAAACAAAACTATAAATATGCAAGTTATTACCTCACTAACTCAAGCTATACTAAAACAAACATAAAAATTGCGAATTATGAGAAAAAACTGCTGATGCCAGTTTTGCTGATGGTTTTTTATGCAAAAACAGCGTTTTTAGAACTCATTATAATTTTAAGACTGCGGCGATTTTTGTCACGATACGTTTCTGACAAGCGTAAATGGTAATTTGCTGTCAGATAGTGCCAACCGTTAAAAATTCAATAAAATTTTTATACTATATTATTAATTGGCTTAAGGAACAATAATGTAAAGGTTAACTGAAGATATAGAATTCTTTACAAACAAATAACAACGCCACTATGAAAATAAATAATGCAGAAATACTGGTTATAAAAGAGAATAAAATCAGAAAAAAATGCGAAAACAGCCATTATGCGTGCCACAAGGTGGCACGCATAATGGCAGCACTATATAAAGCTGATCAACACTCTCACTATCTTATAGTTTTAACAATTCTGCAGGTATTTCGTCAGGACCAGAAGCCTTCCTTCGTTTCGCTTCTTCTTCTTCTTCAGATGCAAATCCACTAATGGATGTTAGCGATCACATTTTCCATTAATTCTCTATTTCTTGCAATATGTATCAGAGATTGTATGTGGTTAATCCCTGTCCATTGCCTTATGTTTCGGAGCCAGGACATCTTCTTGCGTCCCATTCCTCTCTTGCCTTCAATTTTACCCTCGATTATAAGTTGGAGGAACTGGTATTTTTCATTTCGCATGATGTGACCTAGATACGCCGTTTTCCTTTTCTTGATTGTTTCGAAAAGTTGGCGTTCTTGGTTTATTCTTTTAAGGACATCTATATTTGTGATTTTCGCTGTGTCAGTTGAAGATCAAACTCTGAACAAGTCAGTACTTTCTTGAATTTTACGAAAGCTTGTCGAGCTTGCTCAATGCGACATTTTACTTCCCTGTCCGATGCCCAGTCTTCAAAAAGCCACGATCCCAGGTATTTAAATTTACTCACTCTTTCAATGGACTTAGTATTCAGTGTTATGGTGGAGTTTTCAAGTGCATCTAAGTTTCTGGAGATGCTCATAAATTTGGTCTTTTTGGTATTAATCTCTAATCCCATTCGCTTACTGTATTCTCCGATTATAGTGACAAGTTGTTGAAGATCGACTATGTTGTCACAAATTAAGATACCATCATCAGCATATCGTATGTTGTTGATCAATACTCCATTCACCTTGATTCCCATCTCTGCATCCTCCAAAGACTCTTGAAATATGGCTTCCGAATAAATGTTAAATAAAAGAGGGGAAAGCACACATCCCTGTCGAACGCCTCTTCTTATATGTATGGGTTTGGATATAGAATTGTCTATTTTTAACTGTGCCGTTTGATGCCAGTACAAGTTTTCAATGCATGTTATGTCTTTTTGGTCTATATCAACTTTCTTGAGGATCTGCATTAACTTGTGGTGTTCTACACGATCAAACGCTTTTTGGTAATCTAAAAAGCATAGGAACACATTCTTCCTCTGATCGTAACAATTTTGGACCAACAGCTGTGTTGCTACTATTGCTTCTCGTGTTCCTAAACCTTTCCTAAACCAGAACTGGGAATCACTGATGTCCCATTCACATTTTTTGTATAATCTTTGATGTAGTATTTTTAAGAATATCTTTAAAGTGTGACTCATCAGGCTAATGAGTCTGTGATCCTCACATCTTTTTGCATTGACTTTCTTGGGCTCGTTTCGCTTGGTCGATATTATTCTGAACTTCTGAAATTAGAATCGGTGGGCCTGTATCTTGGTTAGATGTTATTTCTTTATAGATTCTTTGGTTTATAGATATTTTGCCCATAAGTTCTGCTTTTGCTTGTTAATTCTTTTAGTTTTTTATGCAAATGGAAACTGTCGTGTAGTTGCTCCAGTTTCTCAATTTCTAAACAGGATTCTTATAGCCATCGGTCTTTTGCTACTTTAATTCTTTTTCGGATTTCTTTATGTATTTCATTGTATTTTTCTCTGTTTATGGATTTATACTGCCTGCGAACGTCCATTAGATCTAAGATGTCTCGTGTCATCCAGTCATGTTGGTCGTCTTAGAAGATTTTCTCGAGATCATCATCATCATCATCATCATCATTGGCTTTTACAACTCTTCGTGAGTTTTTGCCGCGTTTACTATTGCCTTCCATTGATTCCGATCCTGTGCTATTATTTCCCATGGCCTTACTTCCATCTTCTCCAGGTCTTCCCTGACTGCGTCTTTCCACCCTTTTCTAGGCCTTCCTGTCGATCTTTTACCATCTGGTCTTTCCCAAAACACATTGCTAATCAGTCTGTCGTCATCATTCCGTACCACGTGGCCTGCCCATCTTAATCTATTGGCTTTTATGTATCTTACATTTTCTCGAGATGCAGTGATTATTGTCGTTTTCATTTGTTCCCAGCAATCATCTATGTTGTTGGTATCTTCTAGTCTAATTTCGTGGAACTTGTAGTTAATTTCTTGAGAAACCTTATTTAGAGTGCATGGGTCTTAGAGTGCATCTAGTGATATTTTGGAGGTTTTCTGATTTTTACAGACTCTTTTTAACTTAACTGTGATTGTAGAGCACAGTAGAGTATGGTCTGATCGAATATCGGCACCTGGATAAGTCTTGACTGATTTTATGCAGTTTTTAAATCGTAAATCGTAAATCTTAAAATAAAAGTAAATTTTAACTGACATCTTCTCTGATATAGTTCTCTGTATATGACATGTATTACACATATATCATAAAATCTGCCGAAGGTTTTCAAAATAATTTTTTATTACTCGTACGTCTTTGATTTTAATTTATCATCACCAAAAAAGATCGTTGTGTTTTCCACAATCTAAACTAATCGATAATACTTATATAAATAAACTTAAATTAATTTTCAGACAGACACAATCAAAATTTGTTCCAGAACTACAGATACCTACTTTGACCTGATAATGTTAATTGAATAATTGATTTTCCTTTCTTAATCTACATTAAACAAATATTTTTCGAAAGTCTTCTTTGCTTTCCTTATCTAGGTGTTTATTTGAAAAATATATTTACCTTTTGTCAAGTCACGTTGATATGAACAATTGTCCATATTACTAAGGTAATTAGAATTTTTTAATTTTCTAAAACTGATCCAAAGAAAATAAAATAGGAACGCACGGAGGAAAAAAGAGACGTGGCACAAGTTAAAGAGAAATTTGCAGGTTATACATACCAATTAGAAAAAGAACCAGATATTATGTTAGAAGGAATTGAAGCTGCAATAAAAAAATAGCACAATGTATTTTACTTTGTTTGGTTTGCAGAGTAGAGTTTGCAATTGTAACCATAAATGGGGACTGGTGGTCTATGAGGAAGAGCTCAAGCTGTTCAAGGATATCCGTGATATGGACTATAATGGACAGAAATCGTTTCTTGCTTACTGCATTAAGATTATAGATATAAATCGCCGTCGAGTGAGTGAAGATTTTTGCTACTAGATAGTAGGAGCCTGCATGGCAATCAATTTAAGTTTCCTGATGAAAAAAAGAACAGATTAAGACCCCCAATTACTTTTTTCCCATCAAGAAAACCACTAGCCAATCAATAAAAGCAAAAAGGAATCCTTGCATCCCAGTCTGAATATTAGAAAAATGTGGGAATTATTTTGCATTAAGTACCCTAAGAATTCTGCAAAGCTTTACGTTTACCGTGTAAGTTTTACTAGTGAATTTGAGCTCATGTTTGGTCTACCTAGATCGAGCACATGTAACTATTGTGACAAACTGTGAGTTCAGTTCATTGGAGCTGTCGAAGCACATACCAGACAAAAAATTGAAACTGAGAACAAATTACAGCACTTGCGGACTTTGGCTATAAGGCTGTAAGAAATGAAAAGGAGGAGACCAAGCTTAACTCAGGAAATATAGTTTTCTGCATAGACCTTCAGCAAGTTTTATTTTGCCAAATCTCACGTACACTAATTTTTTTTATCAAAGGCAACTCTCATGTTATGACTCAGGAGATTATGACCAGGGGAAAAATATAGCTTAGATGATGTTTTGCATCACTTGGTGTCAAAGTGTGGTTCGGCTGAAATAACATATTGCATCCTTAAATATTTCGAGCTTCTTTTTTCTTCTTCTTGTAGTGCCTATCCGTTTCGGATGTTGGCGACCACCATGGCAATCTGCACTTTGCACACTGCTGCTCTAAAAAGATTTGTGGTTGTTGTGTTGAACCACGTTCGTAGATTTTTCAGCCAGGAAATCCTTCGCCTTCCTGGTCCCCGTTTTCCTTCTACTTTTCCCTGCAAGATTAGTTGCAGCAGTCCATATTTTTGGCTGTTCCTCATGATGTGACCGAGGTATTCGATTTTGGCTGTTTTTATTGTGGTTAACAGCTCTTTTTCTTTTTTCATTTCATTCTTTTGCAGGTGGCGTCTGTGAGAGCCCATGACTCAACTCCGTACAACAGTTTAGGAAAGATGTAATATCGCAGTAACCTGATTTTTATGGGCATTGATAAATCAAGACATTTGAATAACTTAGCCATTTTTTGAAATGCAGATCTTGCTTCCTCTATTCTACATTTGATTTATATGGAATGGTCCCAATTTTCATCGACGTTCGTACCAAAGTAGGTGTATGTTTTTACTCTTCCTATTTGTTGACCGTTTACACTGATTTGTCCAAATTGCTGTTTCTTCTTAGAGATCATCATGCATTTTGTTTTCTTAGTGTTTAGTGAAAGTCCGTATCTCTGACTGACCTCTGTGATTCTGTTCATTAACTCCTGAAGTATTTCAGAGCTGTCAGCGAATACTACCGTGTCGTCCGCGTATCTAATGTTATTGATAGATTCTCCGTTGCTTCGAATCCCGGCTTCAACATCACCCACTTCTTCTTGAAAGATTTCCTCAGAGTATATGTTAAACAGCAGTGGTGATAGTATACATCCCTGACGGAACCACGTTTGATTTTGATATCGTCGGATTCTCCTGCCTCTGTCCGGATAGATGATGTTTGATTCCAGTACAGATTGCTGACAATTCTTAAATCACAGCTGTTTATTCCAATATTGGTTAATATCTCCATCAGCTTGTCGTGCTTTACTGTATCGAACGCTTTATGGTAGTCAATAAAGCACGCATAAATGTCGCAGTTCTCGTCTCTACATCGTTGAAATAGCACTTGTATACTAAAGACAGCCTCTCTCGTACTTTTGAAGAATTGAGACCAAGTCAAGAAAGAACGCTGAAGCTGTGGTCTCACAAGTAAAATAACAACTGGCGTATGATTGCTGTCATACAATATTTAATACTAAATGAGTTCTTAACCACTAGGGATCAGAAGTTCATGAGGTCATAGTTTCAGTTCAATTTTTTACATGCATAAAACCAGGTTATATTTTTCGCTGTATTAATTCCTATAATTCTCAACCTTAATAATATTAAAAATCATTAGTCCAACCCTTAGCAATTCCCACACCAATTTTTGCATAACACCACCCCTTTAGACCCAACAGACAGTGTTAAAATCCTTATATGTCAATATATAAGGAAAAAAGTAATTTGCAACAAAATTTTTGTTATAAAATGTTGTTGTTATATATTAAAAAAATCAGTTCGAATGCTAATTTATAAGTTTAACCAATACCTTTATAGTTAAAACTTACTAATATATAGATGATAAAAGAATAACATGCTTGGCGTAGGAAGTCGGTGGATAGGAACGACTGGAGAGAAATTCTTGAGAAGGCTAGGACCCATACATGGTTGTAAAGCCAGAATTATGATGAAAAGACAAACGTTGAAGTATGTTACCTATAGTAACGGAAGAAGAGAGAGTCAGGTAGATTTGTGCTGTGTAGAAGAAATCAGCTAAAAGAGGTAACCAACTGTAAAGTGATGAAGGGTGAGTGTGTAGCTGGTCAACACCTACCAGTGATAGTGGATACAAAGATAAAGGATAAGGATTTGGTAATAGTCTTTAAGAGTAGATTAATAGAAGAGCTTGAGAAAAAAGATAGGATAAATGACTGTTGGAAAGCCAACAGTAAAGTTGTCATGCGAGTGTAAAAGGAAGTGCTAAGAAAAACATCTGGTAGAAGGCCTCTAAGAGACAAAGAAGCTTGATGGTGTGAAGTGCAACAGAATTTTAGAAAGAAGAAGAAAAAGAAGAAGAAGAAAGAGGCTAAAAAGAGGTGTGACAGGTATAAAAGAGAGGTATATAAGGGATTATACAAGGTAACAAAGAGCGAATCAAAGCGATGTGTAGCTATTGCTAGGGAAAGATCGTCTGCACTGCTGTATGAAAAGTTGGAAATACCTAAGGGGATACAAAGGTTATATAGCATTGCTAACGAAAGGGACAAGTCACCAAAGGACTTAACCCACGTGCGATAGATTAAGAGTGTGGATGGAAGAGTGCTAAGAATTGATGTTGAAATGAAGCAAAGATGGTTTAGGTACTTTAGAAAGTTGGTAAATGAAGAACACTGGATGAGAGACAAAGGATGTGGGATCCCAATTGAGAATGTAATACTGAAGAGAAAAAAGATGAGGAAGAAGATGAAGAAAAGCAGTTTCTTGTGTTTCCTGAAATATTTTGGCACTTGTATTCTTGTTCAAAGGAGCTAAGCAATTAATAAATATCTTTTTTTACTTAATCTGCAATTAAAAAATGAATCCTTCATATTTCTATAAGTACCGCCCATGATCCGGTTATCTCGATGACCTAGAGTTCATATAATTTCCAAATCTGTAAGGTACTATTAACTTTGTAATTTGGCTGATTCCGTACAAAAACATATTTCCAAAGTTCTCAAGGTAAAGTTTAGTTAAACTAAAATCAGAATTGTTTCGTGTCGACAGTTTGTTACACCACGTGTGACCAAACGCGACAAATATGTTTTAGACACTTATCTTAGTTCGTCACCGAGTGATTAATAAAAAGTACTTATTATTTTAATTTATCAATGGGTGAGTATTACTAATATATCGATAATAATACGTTAGATTAGTCAAAAACAACTTTAAGACCAGTAGTTTAAGAGGTTCTGAAACTGTTTTTTGTGGCATGGCATATCTAAGTAAATCAATTGTAATGTTCATTACAATCAATTGTGGCTTAATTCCATATCATCATCATTCAGCCTTCATTTATCACGCTCAATGCTGGACGTAGGCCTTCCTTAAACTCCTCCATTCTTTGCAATTTTGTGCTCTTTGTTGCCAATTTTCGGTGATACGTCTGATATCGTCAGCCCAACGTATAGGTGGTCTGCCTCTACTACGTTTGTCTTCTCTTTGCCTCTTATTTGTAATTTTGATCGTCTCTTGTGAGTCATACATTCTCGCTACATGTCCTGTCCAGTTCCATTTTAGTTCCGTGCTATGCGTTACACAGGCGAGTATATTACAAGTACAAAGATCCGCATATTCTAGTCAAATGGCATCTATGTTTTACTCTACGGATGTAAGAACTGGAAAGTGACAAAAACTGTTAGGTCTTTATTAATACTGCTACAAAAATTGCAGGTCTTTATTAATAAATGTCTACGACGAATTGTTCGTATTTTCTGGCCTAACATCATCGAAACGAAGATCTACTACACCTGACCGAATAAAAAAGGGTAGATCATCAAATAAAGTCCAAAAAGTGAGGTTGGATTGGTCACAAACTCAGAAAAAACAATTCCAGTATTGCAAAGATTGCCCTAGAGTGGAACCCCCAACCTACTCGTCCTTCTTCGCACATCTTCGTTTCTTATTCGGTCCCCCTATGTCACTCACAGCATACAATCTCAATTTTGAAACCGTAGTCTTGGTTACTTGGCCCTAAGTGTGTCCCGCAGTTTTCCAAAGGCTGCTCACGTTAAAGTAATTCGTCTTTGGATTTCGCATGTTTGGTTTTCCCTGCTGATTCATATTTCACGACCCTACTACATATATTTCTCCACCAGTTCTATCACTTTGTCTTGAATAGTTAAATGGATATTGGGGACCATATTTGGCATAAACTTAGTTTTGGTCAATCATTCTGAAGCCCACCTTCGAACAGGCAAAGTCCAATTCATTTAACATATCTATGGCTTCTCCTAAATTATCTGTGATATCATCATCATCATCTTGGTGCTACAGCCCTTAGAGTGCCTCGAACTTCTCAAGCTCCCTACACCATTTTGTTCTGTCCAGTGCTTGCATTTTCCAGTTGTCGACTCCGATTTTCTCAGCAACTTGTGTTACCCCATCCATCCACCTCAGCTTTGGTCTACCCCGTCTTCTCATTCCCACGGGTTGTGCTGTTAGAATCTTTTTTTATCATGTTCGATTCAGGGGCCCGGGCTAAGACAAGGAAAAGTCATAACATGGGTATATGACAAAACTTGAAGTCGCTGGTTAAATCATCATCATCATTGGCTTTACAACTCTTCGTGAGTTTTTGCCGCGTTTACTATTGCCTTCCATTGATTCCGATCCTGTGCTATTATTTCCCATGGCCTTACTTCCATCTTCTCCAGGTCTTCCCTGACTGCGTTTCTCCACCTTTTTCTATTTCTTCCTGTCGATCTTTGACCATCTGGTCTTTCCCAAAACACATTGCTAATCAGTCTGTCGTCATCACTCCGTACCACGTGGCCTGCCCATCTTAATCTATTGGCTTTTATGTATCTTACGATGTTTCCTTTCCCAAAGAGAGTCTCTATTTCATTGTTGTATCTGCTCCTCCATTCATTTGTCACGCTGTCCCTGCAAGGACCATATATAATTCGCAGGATTTTGCGTTCCCATACTAATAGCTTATTGATTTCTTTCTTTCTCAATGTCCATGTTTCACTTCCATATGTCACTGCTGGTCGTATTATGGTTTTGTACATTTGGATTTTTGCACACCTTGAGAGAAGCTTTGACCTCATTAGATATTGAATGGCAAAGAATGATTTATTCCCCGCCAGTATTCGTATTTCAACCTCCCGTTCTCCTGTGTTTTCACTGGTAATTTTCGCTGGTTAAATGATATTGGATAAATAATTATAAAAAAAAATGCAATATTTGTTTGTAAATAAACTAGCGAAAAACAGCAACTATAAATTATGAATAAATTATGAAGTTAACTGGTTTTACACATTATTGTTGTTTTGTACAAAGAACATAGACTTACCCTTTGGTTCTATTGATGTATTTTTAACAGGAATGAAAAGTTGGTCGCGGTACCGACGCCGGGACGCCGAGGCTAAGCACGAGAACCGTCCAAACTAGGTCCGTGTCGTTTGCTGTCTTGTCTTGAAGTAGATGTCTTGAGATCGTTACTAGGGCAAAAACCACCCTCTAACCGTTGGGTGGTCAACAGCTCGTAGGCCAGGGCATGCCATAAATCAACCCTATTGTCGGACGATTTTGAATGGCGATCATTTAAAGTTAATTGTTAAAGTACGAAACTTTATACTTGTTTCAATCTTTGTGACCCAGAATACAAAGGAGAAAGCCAAATTCTGCGTACTTCAACATAATAAATGAGATAGCCAGTAACAATTTTACGAAATAACAGGAAGTAATATATTTTTAAAAGGTCTTTAGAATACAGCATTAAATTAGATCACATTACAGTACCGTAACAAAAAAATATTAAATGTAAAAATATGAAAAGAATGCGTTCATACTTTCCCAAACAACATGTAAATTGTAAACATAAGATACTTGTAAATAATATTTCGTTTGTATATTATTTTTTAAATTAAACTTTTTTTGATCAAGCCGAGTTCTCTGGACCTTCATAATAATTTCAAATTTAATACGGTCCGCAACGTCTAAAGTCTGTTTTAGACAATAACATAAAATGATATAAGAAAATGGTATTGGCGACGTGCAAGTACTTGGATGTGATACGAGAAACGATCGTGCGCGAGTAGCGGGGAAATCTTGCATTTTTTACTGCACATTTCAGAGATTTCATAAATTCATATTGTCAATTGTCATGTTTTATATTCGTTTGTTTATTTACACCTTGTGTCACTGAAGAAAATGGGATTTAGTAAATGCTGTGTTATAAATTGTAAAAATACAACAAAAAATTTAATTTAAGTAAATTTAAGTTTTATTCGTTTCCAACTTCGAAGCACAAATTACTACAAAGAGAAAAGTGGATTTATATCATAAAAAAGCATAAGTAACATAACCTAAATTATGCATTATTCTTGCGTCCAATTTTAAAGTCAGTTTGAAGTAAATAATAAATAAAAGTTCACTTTTAAGTGTAAATTTTAGTTTCATAACACTCACTTAGAGTTCACTTTAACCCAAAAATCAAGTTTAATGTTTAAATTTTATTTTTTTGAAATTTACAAAAATGCATTAAGTTCAAGTTTTTCTGAAGATGAATTAAGATATATTCGCTGTCCAAAAGTTTACAGGGAAAAAATTAATTGTTCAAACCAATATAATGATATTATGGGCTTAACCTGCTAATTTATACTTTTATGCATTAGCATTATTTATGGTAATTTATTTTTCTTAATTCTTTCACATTCTTAAAATGATTTGCCACTACTAAAGCTTTTCCCTTTGACTCAGTGCTTGGTTGAAAAGTTATTTGGTGATTTACTTTCTCAAATCCAGTTTTTATGATTGCATCCATATTAACAGTAATGCTGTAATTTAATAATACATTTATTTGTATTTACACTACATACAACGTTTACCTTTTAATAACATACCGACATAACCTCAATCTTACTTTTTCTTCTTATTCTTTTTTGGGGCTACGTCCTTGACAGATATCCGGTAACCTCGATATCACATGTAAGCGCAGTAAATTTTGCTGATTTACGACACCAGGTGTCGCTGTTCCGAACTTGCACGGTCCCAATACTAAGTTTTGTCATAATGTAAAACAGAAAACAAAATCTGTTAACAAAAAATGTTATAGAAATTAGAACATGTCCTATTTCGATACCAATTATTAGTATACACGCATGCGCAGTTACAATTTTGTAACCTCTTTGGTAATATCTTATCGAATCAGTTCAATAAGTTCATTAAATTGTGGCTTACACATTCTTAAAAATTGTCTATATTTTTCAGAATCATTGTCTTTTAATTCAGTTTACAACATACTTAAAACACCACGATCTTCCTGTCTTTTTTGAAGCCAAGTTCTAGACCACATATTTCGTTGGCCTTTTTTCTTGCTTGTCTGAATTAAAAGAAATGTCGTAATGGAAGCAGCAGATAATAGGAGAATTTTCTTATCCATCATAAATATATATGTCTTTATGTAACAATAAAACACTGAAAACTTTGTTTTCAAACTTCCACACAATTTATTTTAAATATTATCACTACAGCTGTTTCGGCTGATTGCCTTTCTCAAGTGATCTATTTTGGCTTGGGTTTACAAATTTATAGTCTCTAATGAAATAGGTTGAGGAGGGGAGAACTGTTTGTCTCAAGTTGGTCATTCAGAATTATATCTGTGTTTTTTAATTTGTTGATTTCCATAGATTCTAACAAAGATAGCTTAAGGCCTTTATTTTGAATGTGAAGAATTTTAAATTTGTCATTAAAAGAATGATTATGATCTAGAAGGTGAAGTGCGTATGTCGAATCTGTTTTTCTATTCTTGAAAGCCCTTTTATGTTCTGCTATTCGTTTATCAAAGTTTCTACCAGTTTGACCGATGTAAGTTTTTGGGCAGTCGCCACATTGGAGTTTGTATACACCACTATTTAAGTGTTTTTTATTTTGGCTCTTGTTATTTTTAATATATTTGCCTAGGTTGTTATTTGTTCGGAAAGCTGGTGTTATTCCTTTCTTTTTTATGTGTTTGGCAATTTTTGTTGTTATTTTTCCTGTATATGTAATCGAGCAGAAGGTACTGGGTTTTTTCTCTGGTGGTGGAAATACTAATTTCAGGGCTTTCTTGTGTAGTTTTTGTTTTAACATTTTATTAATTGTTTGTTCGTTGTATCCGTTGTTTACTGCTATTTGTTTAATTATATTTAATTCTGTCTCAAAGTTGTCTTTTGACATCGGAATTTCTGTTAATCTATGTAACATACTATGATAAGCTGCCAGTTTATGTTGTGTTGGATGGGATGACGAATTGTGTATAGTCGTGTCAGTATGGGTAGGTTTATGAAATATGGAGAAGTCATGTTTGTTTTGAAATCTGCTAATTTTTAAGTCTAAAAAATTTATGGATTGATTTTGTTCTGTTTCTATTGTAAATTGAATATGACTATGAACTGAATTAATATATGATAAAAATTGGTCGAGTTGCCTGTTAGTTCCTGTGAAACATACCAGTACGTCGTCTACGTATCTCCACCAATATAAAAACTGTTTGAATACGGGATGTTTTGAAATCTTTGTCTCTAGATGATCCATAAAAATATCTGATAACAATGGGCTTAGAGGATTACCCATTATAAGTCCTGCACCCATTGTTATCAGATATTTTTATGGATCATCTAGAGACAAAGATTTCAAAAGATCCCGTATTCAAACAGTTTTTATATTGGTGGAGATACGTAGACGACGTACTGGTATGTTTCACAGGAACTAACAGGCAACTCGACCAATTTTTATCATATATTAATTCAGTTCATAGTCATATTCAATTTACAATAGAAACAGAACAAAATCAATCCATAAATTTTTTAGACTTAAAAATTAGCAGATTTCAAAACAAACATGACTTCTCCATATTTCATAAACCTACCCATACTGACACGACTATACACAATTCGTCATCCCATCCAACACAACATAAACTGGCAGCTTATCATAGTATGTTACATAGATTAACAGAAATTCCGATGTCAAAAGACAACTTTGAGACAGAATTAAATATAATTAAACAAATAGCAGTAAACAACGGATACAACGAACAAACAATTAATAAAATGTTAAAACAAAAACTACACAAGAAAGCCCTGAAATTAGTATTTCCACCACCAGAGAAAAAACCCAGTACCTTCTGCTCGATTACATATACAGGAAAAATAACAACAAAAATTGCCAAACACATAAAAAAGAAAGGAATAACACCAGCTTTCCGAACAAATAACAACCTAGGCAAATATATTAAAAATAACAAGAGCCAAAATAAAAAACACTTAAATAGTGGTGTATACAAACTCCAATGTGGCGACTGCCCAAAAACTTACATCGGTCAAACTGGTAGAAACTTTGATAAACGAATAGCAGAACATAAAAGGGCTTTCAAGAATAGAAAAACAGATTCGACATACGCACTTCACCTTCTAGATCATAATCATTCTTTTAATGACAAATTTAAAATTCTTCACATTCAAAATAAAGGCCTTAAGCTATCTTTGTTAGAATCTATGGAAATCAACAAATTAAAAAACACAGATATAATTCTGAATGACCAACTTGAGACAAACAGTTCTCCCCTCCTCAACCTATTTCATTAGAGACTATAAATTTGTAAACCCAAGCCAAAATAGATCACTTGAGAAAGGCAATCAGCCGAAACAGCTGTAGTGATAATATTTAAAATAAATTGTGTGGAAGTTTGAAAACAAAGTTTTCAGTGTTTTATTGTTACATAAAATGAATTTCCATCAAGTAACGGTCGAATCCATCAATTATATATGTCTTTGTTAAAGCAAAATAAAACGAGGGTAAAACTAACTAGGTATTTACGCGGGTAAACAACTTGGGAGAAAATGAGGTTACGTTACAATAACAAAAAGAAGAATAAGAATATTGAGGTTAACAGTACATGTACACCAACATAATAATTTTAAAAAAGGACGGTTTTAGCATGTAATGCGCAGAATCACATAACATATTTTGATACCAAACTGTGACAATGTAATACACAAAACTTCTTATATTAAAATTGTACACAATCATTTAATGAAAGTTCTTGTTATACCATTTTCTTATATCATTTTATGTTATAATCTAAAACAGACTTAAAAGGTTTTACTACACTGGTCTAGGATTTTGAGCGATTTCGGACATAGGTACCTACCCAATATCAAAATTTATTTTTGTTAAATTTTTGCATAATTGCTTTATCAACAGTTTTTTTGTTTTTAAGTATGCTTCAGGTTTTAGTATTTAACTTATACATAAATCCTAATTTAAATCCAATAATAATTAAAATTAATCCATAAAAGAAATACAAAATACTACTTAATTAGAAAATATTAGTTAACTCCAAAAAGCAAAAATTTATTTAATGAGGGCATAAAAAATATTTAAAAATACTCCCTTATTATACATTTTATCAAGCTACAATGTACATTCAATAAAATTGTGAAGCCATGCGCCATCTATCATGCGGCGAAAGAAATAAGGTGAATGTCTCAATGCTTTACTCATCTAAACCCAGTCTTCACACTGGTCAGGCATGATCTGTAAAGGTTATTTTATTTAATCATTTTAAATATTCAAATTAGATGTTTCAAAAAAAAGTCCTAGGGGAGCTGCCCTCAAATAGTGACAACACTATTTTAGAACATTTTAAAACGAGTGTTATAAATATACATACTGTGGCTAGAAGGTTGACTTAGTTTTGGTTTAAATAAACATATATTAGAAATGTTCGGTAATAAATAAAATAAATATATAAATAAATACTGTATTTTCTTTAATACAAACATAGTTTGTGTAGAATCGGTCATTTCATGAAATAAAACAAACAAGTAAACAAACACACTAAACAAACTAACTAAACGCTGGCAATTAAAAAATAATCTAACTGGACATAAATTTTCGTTTGATTGATCCATTTGCTGCTTGCCAAACTTTTCGAACCGCCTTGATTTATTTTTGAAAAAATGCCATTGTATTCAATTCGACCCGTAAATTCTCCTATAATAACCCTAAATTCCTTCTAGAAAAAGTGAATCTTGCAGTTTACAGCCTCATTGCCTCTCTAATCAAGTTCAAATGAGCAAAGGTGAAAAAAATTTTTTGTGTTCCATAGGGGGTTTCCTCATCGTAGCTTTGGATGATTTTTAATAGTTGGATGAGTTATCTTTTCTCTGCTAGTTCCGTTATAGTAGTACATCTTTCAAGCGTAAAATCTCACATCCGTAGGAACTCCTAAAATTGGATTTAAATAACGCTTCTGGACCTCTGCGTGTTCAATGGGACATTTTCTGAAACCAATTTTTTTATTTTTTCACCTGACTGGCATCCAAATCTTGATTTTTGGTCTACATCTGATAGTGAAATAGGCATAAATAGTTTTAATCCCAAAAACCCAAAATAATTGAATTTATTTTATATTGTAAATGGTACTCCATATTTGGATACCTTTAACTCTAATATAGGGTAGAAAACCTTTTTTAAAATACTGCCTATTTCGTTTTGTATTTTTTTAAGCTGTCTTTGTACCTACTAAACGCTTAAAAAGTGTCCAAGAAAATCTAAAATTTAAAAATAGTGCCTAGAATTAATTAACACGTTCACGCCGCTACCAGATACATGGGTCTGGTATAAACTTTACGTTCAACCGGCACTGAAATTTGGAGATCTTGCGCTAGCGCCGACAAGGATAAAATGGCTAATTATGAACTAAATATTATGATATAGGTACCTACTGATGTGCCTTATATTTTAGTTCTGTTTTAAGTAGCTCCTGGTAACGTCCCACAAAGAAATTTTTTACGCTATGGAATTTACCAGAACTCCGTATCTGGTTATTAGTGTTATAGTAAACATTGTACAAGTCTGTTGTTTTTTTTTTTATTAAAATCCATAAAAATGTCGCCTAGAGGCGAAAAAATGGTTAAAATGGTGCTAAACAAGCACCAAAATGCTTAGATACAAACTGAAAGTGAATCTGATAGTGATCCATTTGAAAACTTGTCTGAGGAAGATCCTGAATACATTCCTAGTGAAGATAGCGACAATTCTGATGGGGACGAATCCATATATTTGAACGAAGAAGTATCCAGTGATATAGAAACTGATAATTATGAATCGGTAAGAAGAAAAATGAATCTTATAATTTGATTCTCATTATCTTTATTTTTAGGTGATGCTGAGGAAGATGTATGGACTGACAATCAGGAAACAGATAAATTAGATTTTGATAAATATCCTACAGATTCTAAAATAAATATTCAATGTGAAAATATGAGCCCGTTGGATATTTTTTGTCTATTTGTCACAGATGAAATTTTGGAATTAATTGTTCAAGAAACCAATAGATATGCAGAACAAGAAATTGGTGTACACAGTATCAAACAAAAATCTAACAGTAAATGCGTTCCGACTAATAAAGAAGAAATTAAAAGATTCTTTAGTATCGTGATCTGCGTGGGATTCGTGAAGGTCCCTAATATTCGATTATATTGGTCCAAAAATGACCTTTATAACAATAAGTTTATCTCCTCAGTTATAACTAGGGACAGATTTTTGTTAATTCTACGGTATCTACATTTTCAAAATGACGGTATACTAGAAAGCAACGATAAATTATACACAATCAGACATGTTTTAGACTTACTTAATGACAGATTTATGAAAATCATGACTCCAGGACGGAATGTAGTCATAGACGAAAGTATGGTACCATGGCGTGGTCGTTTGAGTATGCGGCAATATATAAAAAACAAACGCCATAAATATGGCGTTAAATTATATAAACTACATATGTACCGTCAGTGGATATACATATAAAGTGATGGTTTACTGTGGAAAAGAAAACAATATGATAAACAAAAGTCATTCTCAGAAAGTTGTGCTGACCTTAATGAATAGCTTGTTAGATGCCCGACGAACTTTGTATGCTGATAACTTTTATTCGGGCATTCCTCTTGCAAAAGATCTATTAGATCGCCAAACTTTTTATTGTGGGACTCTTAGAAGCAATCGGAAATGTATTCCAAAGGGAATAATTCAAAAGAAACTAATGAAAAATGAAATAATTGGCATCAAAAATAAGGACAATATAAAGATAATCCGTTGGCAATACAAGAGATCGGTATTAATGTTTTCCAGTAAACCTGAGCATACCCTAAACTTCTGCACTACGGGCAAGAAAAAGAGATCAAAACCAAGGGAGGAATCAGTGGAATATATTTTTAAACCGCAAGTTATCCAAGACTACAACAAAGCTAAAAAAGGTCTAGATTACAGTGACCAAATGGCAGCTTTATAAATTATTCTTCCTTACGAAACGGTCTTAAGTGGTATCGTAAGCTAGTCTTCGAATTAATCTTCGGTGCTACAATAATCAACAGCTGGATTATCTATAATAAAACAAACATCGAAAAAAAGATACCAATGCTAACATTTCGTGAACAGTTAGTATTACAACTTTCAAATCAATATGAGTGTATTTCTGAAACCAACTTATCAAAACGAAAACATTGTCTGCAACGAGAAGAAGGTCCTGATAGAAAACGTAGACGAAATTGCGTTGATTGTTACAAGAAGTTGAGACAGACTATGAAAAGTAAGGAAGCTGACAAGAAGGTGACCAAAGTAAACACTTTTTGTGAAAATTGCGAGAAGAAACCGGCTTTGTGCTTAACTTGTTTTAATGATAAACATATCTGATTATTAATTACTATTTTAATTATTATATAT
Organism: Diabrotica balteata; assembly: GCA_918026665.1. Classification (NCBI taxonomy): domain Eukaryota; kingdom Metazoa; phylum Arthropoda; class Insecta; order Coleoptera; family Chrysomelidae; genus Diabrotica; species Diabrotica balteata. The sequence goes on from OU898280.1 coordinate 158,625,369, forward strand.
TTTTGTACACTTTAATATTACTTCAAATAAAAATTGAACATTTTATTTATTTTTTAAAAGTAAAATACCTACTTCAAATTGCCACATAAGTATCAGTATATTTTTTATATACCGTAAATACTTTACCGGACATCGGAATCTGGTGCTATGTCTGCCAGAAATGGATTAGAGTGTTTACTATGAGATGGCAGTGTTAGATTCAAGGTTATTTCAAATACAAAGTCACAGAAACCATTTATTTATAAATATGTTTACCAGACCCATAGGTCTGGTATCGTCCGAACAGTAGACAACGTTACCAGATACAGCGATCTTGTAAGGTCAATAAATGTTACTGACAAATTTAATGCCATCGTGAACGTATTAATATTTTAAAAAAAAATGCCCAAAATTAGGCGTTATAATAGAATTATTATCATTTCCTTTCCTAATAATACGTAAGTATAGTCGTCTTTTATAAATTGCTCTCAAGTGAATATTTAATCTTAGTTTCCAATCAATAACGCATTCAATCAAAGATATGCCTCCGATTAATCCCCGCCAGTGTGTTTGTTAAATCGAATAAAACAAAAAGATTCTCCTAAATCAACAATCAACAAAAAAGCATCAACAGCATATCATCAAGGCATTATCAACATCTCGCAAATCGCAATCGGCTGTCCATCCCATGTAGTAGGCAGCGTCCGCCATCTGCGATAGCCGGCACCGTGAACTGTACGAATACGGACGACTACGCTACGGCGAATGTAGGTAGGTAGGAATCGTAGTAGGCGCGCGCCTACGGATTCTGATCGGTGGGGGGAGCGGCACACACTCACACACACCGAAGCAGAGTAGGGATGGATGGAGATGCTCCTGATCAAAACATAGTTACGTAGCTCTCATCCGTAGAGCGTGTCGCTCTCGTTTCTAGTTTGCCATGGTGGCGCGTAGTGAGAGCATGTTTGGGTGTTACGACAGTTACTCCTATAGACTGTGGAGTTTAGCCAATGTCTGGAACACCTGTCAACGTGAGTAAACGTTCCATTGTTCTGCCTAGATCGCCTTTTATTATTTTTGTTCTGTGCTTAATCAGTGGTGAGATTTAGTTTTTACGTGTTTTGTTGTTGCCTAATTGCTTTTGTTCCTTAAAGAAGATTGTTTGTAAACAATTGATGAGAGACCATGACGTCAGTTGCTTTTGGGGTTAGCCCACACACAGGTATTTCCACTGTTTGGAGTTGCGTGTCCAATATTTAAATTAGTTTAAAGTTTTGCAATAGTTCTTTGACTTTTTGTTTTCCTCTATTTGTAAATATATTACCACACATTTCAGCAATACCTAATTAACATTTAAATTCCGCGCATTTAAATATTGTGGAATAAATTTTTAATTACCACATTTAGTTCAACGCATTTTTCTATATTTCCGCAAATTAGTATCTAATATTTACCAAACTAACAATTTTCTTTCATACTTACAATTTAAAATACTAACAATTTACATCAATAATGATATCATTATTAAAACTAGTTCAAAAACTTATTATTTTACTTATCTGCATTTGAATACCCTAAATCATATGTTTCCTAATCGAATACATTTAGTAAGAACTAGTTTCTGTTCCGACCAACCAGAGCAAATTCATGGCAGCTTACTCCTTTTACGGACATCCCACACTCCCCACACTAATCATTTTCAAATGCCAATAATTCACACCTGCACAGGTAACCAATATAATTATTATAAACCGCTACACCGACTAATGCGATTGGTTCTTTGGAGCCGGTACGGTACAGGTGGTTTTCTACCTGTGCACACGTGACCTCGCTCACCTGCTCTCCTTTTTGTCTGATTGGGCTGGTGGGTGGCGCTTGTACCAACCTGCTCATTGGCAGGTGATAATTTGCTATCTTCCTAATCTATTGCTGTGAATAGAAAAACTGGTAGTAATGTTCGGTGTAGTTGTCTCCATCATACACATTAATTTAATGAGAATGTTTGTAAATATTTATGAAATCGGATCAATTAACCTATTTTCTTGTTTTTGTGTGTATCATTCATATTAATTGTGCTTAATTAGTTTATTTACGCAAATTAGTCAAATTTTTTTAACATTTTAATTATGACGAAAGGCGTTTTCAAGAAAACGAATTACTACTAGTAAAAAATGCATAATTTTGAGTTTCTAGAACAATTTCTTTCGTGTTTTTTGTTTAAGCATTCATAAATTTATTCTAAAACAATAAATTCTTACAAAAATGTGCCAAATATCTGTATAATACACTTATTTTTCTGGTAATACAAAATAACTGGAATGTAAGCATTAAATCACAAATTTTTTTACGTAAAAATAATAGATATTGCCATAAATTTATGAATTTCTACTAATATAAATTTCTGGAAAATAAGTCAAGCTAATTTTTTTTTAATCCAACTAATCTTGCAATATTTTAGTCACCTTGGAACTACTGAACATTTTCTTTATTATTTTTTGTTTCGTGTTTGCCAAAATAAGTCCTTACTATAAAATTTGAAATATGTGTAAACCTTGTAGACACAATATTATTTGTATCTGTTACAATATTCCATTGTTGTAAATAAGTTTTGTGTATCGCTTACAATTCCTTTTGTTTTTCTCTTCCAATTAGGACACTACACTAGTAACTGCTTTTTACGGAATTCGAGTGTATTTTTTTAGGCATTTGTATTGTTATCACTATTTTTTTGTAAAAAACTTTTCTGATCTATATAGGTACTAAAAATTAATTATGGGGAACAAGAGTATAATAGCTCTGTACCTACTTATTCCCATTAATTGTTTTTATTTGAAGTTTTGCCCTTATTTTTTAACATCTAAACAGGTATCCAAAAAATGTTTCATTTTTTAAATTATAAATATTTCATAATATATTATAAATATTCAACAAAATATAAAGATTTGCATTGTTGCTCGAATTCAACATTTTTTAAAAGAAATTTTTCGCTTTTCATTAGTTTTTTTTACCCTGATCTAAAATTGCTTTTTTATTATTTAGTTTTTCTAATTTTTAACCCTTTATATAGATATGTTATGTTTTAACTTCCATTAGTTTTCCTTTAATTCCGAATTTCTAACCTAATATAAATTTTCTATATGGGTAATTATGTCTGGTACATATGAACCTACTTATTCCCATTAATTGTTTTTATTTGAAGTTTTGCCCTTATTTTTTAACATCTAAACAGGTATCCAAAAAATGTTTCATTTTTTAAATTATAAATATTTCATAATATATTATAAATATTCAACAAAATATAAAGATTTGCATTGTTGCTCGAATTCAACATTTTTTAAAAGAAATTTTCCGCTTTTCATTAGTTTTTTTTACCCTGATATAAAATTGCTTTTTTATTTAGTTTTTCTAATTTTTAACCCTTTATATAGATATGTTATGTTTTAACTTCCATTAGTTTTCCTTTAATTCCGAATTTCTAACCTAATATAAATTTTCTATATGGGTAATTATGTCTGGTACATTTGAACCTACTTATTCCCATTAATTGTTTTTATTTGAAGTTTTGCCCTTATTTTTTAACATCTAAACAGGTATCCAAAAAATGTTTCATTTTTTAAATTATAAATATTTCATAATATATTATAAATATTCAACAAAATATAAAGATTTGCATTGTTGCTCGAATTCAACATTTTTTAAAAGAAATTTTCCGCTTTTCATTAGTTTTTTTTACCCTGATCTAAAATTGCTTTTTTATTATTTAGTTTTTCTAATTTTTAACCCTTTATATAGATATGTTATGTTTTAACTTCCATTAGTTTTCCTTTAATTCCGAATTTCTAACCTAATATAAATTTTCTATATGGGTAATTATGTCTGGTACATTTGAATGTTATTATTGTTAATTTTTAATACCTACAAGGTTTTCGGGACAAATGAATTCATAAGCTTGCAATAATAATTTGCTTCTATACATTAAAGAACTAATTTTTCAATATAATTGTCCGGTAGTTACAAAATTATATCACCTTTATATCTACATTTTTTTATCTAAAAATGTAGATTTCGATTTGCCACAAATGTTTCCTATCCAAATAATCCGAGTATAAATAAAATTTGTATATACTTTCAATAATGTATAATTAGGTACAAAGCGGCAAGCTCGAATATTTCCATTTAGAACATGCGGCGACATCTATGAGATCATTTGGGAACCAATGTGCAAACTTCCGATAATTTGGACCATTTCTTGTGAAATTTTATAAAAAATGTTGATAAAATAAGTAAAATAACGTAGAAAATACGTCTTTGTTATATAGAGTTTTTTGGTCTGTGGTTTCTTTTTCACAATGCGTGACTAAAATTATTATTTCGATCATTTATAATAATGTGGTTTATGCTTGTTTCACTAACTATATACATTAGATTAGATCAATCTTTTTGGTTCCGTATGAGATGATCTTTAAACCGCTGTTTTGTTGATTCATGCGCCTTTTTTAAAGTTTTTTGATAGATAAAAATAAATTTAGAAAGTAACTCTTTTATTAAGATCCTAAAACCTACATTAACGGAAAAAATACATAGGTACTTAAGAAGTATTTTTATTTTTTACGAGTTTACAGCTCGTTGCACAATTTTTTGCAAGTTCTAAATAAACAGACTTGGTACATTCTGTACAAACATAAAATGTCTCTCTCATTTCACTAGGAAGCAGGTAGCACGTCATTCATCCTTTCAATTTTTGGCTTCAGGAGATTCTTCAATCTATAACAGACGTTCCATACGGCTTTTTAGCTCTTTGGTTAAATAAGGGAGTTCCAAAATATCTCTGATGCATCTATGGTATAGTAAGGCTATTAGCCAAAGAGTGAAAATGGTAACTGATCCATTAGTGTGAATTGTGTATAGCTTTCATGTAAAACATATTATGCCTTAATACCGCACATATTTATCAAGTAAAGAAATTCCGCCATTGGTCATCTATGAGTTCTTCTACAAGAAGAGTAATTTCTACATTTTTTGTCCAATATATTAACACCTCTCTTAGTTATATTATAGTCTCTGGATCATCCTTTGGCGAATGATGCATAGAACATATTTCTCTTCAATCCTGACTGTACCCCCGCTCCAATTCTTGGGAGTAATAACCCACAAAATGAAAAAAACTCCCAATTCTTGGGAGTTTCTTTCATGTTGTGGGTTATTAAAGGATTCGCGATTTCGACCTTCATCGTTCGTGGCTTAAATTACGGTAAAAATCATGGTGAATGGGAAGTATAAAGGGTAAAAATTGCAACAAATTTTTGTATTTTGGGAGTTTTATTTTGATGGGATCTTGGCGGTGAGGTGGAAGTTAGATGACCGATGGAATTTCTGCAGGTCGTCCCATCCTTTTAGTTTTTCTCAAATCAACAGTGTTAAAGGGAAAATCTTCCGACAGAGTATCCTTATAAAACAATGTGCAAGGTGTCTGTCTTTCGAAATGAAACCATTGCATTCTCAGTAAGCCCTTCACTTTGTCGTTCATTATCTCGGTTGACGGAGCTATACTTTTAAAATCATTTACATCCATTTTGTTCACCAAGAACTTTTTACTATAGATTTAGCTATAACATCCATCTAATCACTGGGGACAAACACAAATGATGTTTTTCTTTTTAGTTTTTCAATCACTTCAAAGTTTTGATCACATTCCATAAAAAAATGACCAGATATTAAAAATTTATAATATAGTTCTAAAATTTAATAATATACTTGATTTTGTTTTGCCCTCCTGCATTATCACTAAAAATGCTAATGTGCTTAATAGTGGACGGTAAGCTTACAATGAACTTCAGAAGACATGAAATTATCTCCTCAGCCCTTCTTGACGCTTCTCCTTCATGCCACATGAACATTTGTGCTGTACCTTTAGCAGGGTCATGAATATTAAAATTATAGGTTCACAATTGCCTTATGTAAAATACTTTGTTATTAGTAAATAGGGATGTCGGCAGAGTCTTTTCGAGATCAACGCAAATAGCTACTTGATCAGTAGATCCTACAGTCTCGGATTTTGTTTTATTTTTTGCTTGTCGAGCTTTATCTGCTTTTTTAAGATGAAATTGTTTATTAATCTTTGCAGCACCTGCATCTTCCGTGGTCTTCCGGTTTTTATTGTGTTATCAAGCTGGTCACATAATGTACATGTATCTGTATAAGGTCTGTGGAAACTAAGACTAAAGCAGTTATTGAAAATATGGCGATAGTAGCTGATTTTGACAGGTTGTTCATTGTGTTCATTACAAAATTATTTGTAAAGTTCATACATTTTATAGACATTTAATGCAGGATCTAGATCAGTGGCGGCTCGTGACATCTGCTATAGGGTGTGCTGCATGAACCACGGTCAATATAAAATAATAGAAATAGAATAACATACGAAAACAAAAACAATAAAATTAGCTTTAATACTAATTAATAGTAACTAATAACGACATGCTATAAAAATCTGATTAACTTACATTTATTGCATTTTTCTAAATTGGAAATTAATACGCCGGTCCTTTTTTGTCGCAAACTTTTCGATTACTTTATCGTTAAAGTTCGGTATTGAAGCGATGAACTTTTTTTCTATCGAGAGTGTGGAAAGGGCTGTTAATCTGTCTTCGCACATTGAATTTCTTAAAAATGTTTTGATCCGTTTTAAAGTTGAAAAACTACGTTCAGCTTCTGCTGTGGTCATTGGCGTAGTCACCAGAATTTGTATCAACTTTTTGGTTTCTGTTAATGTGTCCTCTAAATTATTAGAAATTATAAATTTTAGTAAAGGCACTGCACCTTTTAATGTTCTACACTCGATATTGGAATACAAAACTGACAGTTCTGTTCGCAAACGGTTTTTATCAAAGAAGTTATAAGCTGTACAAGTTAAATCCAATTCATTTTCAGGAAACTTATTATTATATTTTTCGAAATGTTCTGAAGATAAAAGTGTTGCGGCAACTAGATGATTTGTATATGCAAACCGTTCTTTTGCATTGTTTATAATAACATCACAAACTTCTAGACAGGCAATACGGTGATCCTGTTGGCTGTTATTTGGGCGTTTCCTTTTTTGGACACTAGGCGCCGCATTTAAATTTGAAGCTTGATGTATGATAGGGTCTATTTTATTTCGGACATTGTTAATACTTTGCTCAAAAACATGTATAGCTTTCTGTGCTTCGGTTGGGTCCATGTTCTTTTTTTGAAGATTATTGTACAAAACGTCAACATGTGGCATAATATAATGAAAAACAGTCAGCCAGAAAGTAAAATTTTGATCTTCCAGAATACGTCTAAGTCCTCTTGCTTCCTTGGAAGTAATAGCATTTGACTCTTCTTCTAGTTGCTCCATACACTCAATAATAAAGTCTCTATATTCGTAAACGACATTTACTGTACGAATATTGAAATTCCAGCGTGTAGGGATTGAACGAGGAATATTTTTTCCAACTATTTGATTTAAGACAGCTATTCTTTGAGGTGAATGACTAAAAAATCCAGGTATATCATGTAAATCTCCAAAAAATACGCGTACTTGGGAATTAATAGAACATGCTCTTGACATTATTAGATTCAATTGATGGGCGTAACAGTGCACAAAATGAGCAGTTTCATATTTTCTCTTAATTATTGTTTGCACTCCGCCATGTATCCCACTCATAACAGCTGCTCCGTCATAACTTTGTGCAATGAGCTTATTTTTGTTATTCTTTAATATTGGGTCTAAAACATTCAAAATTGTGTTAGCTAAGGTTTCAGCATCATGTTTTTCTGGAAGCAAAAAAGTCCAAAACCTTTCAACTGGAGCACCGTTTTTTACATAACGAAAAACAATGACCATTTGAAATTTCATAGAAACATCCGTTGTCTCATCAGCTATCACTGCTAAAAATGGGGCTTCATTGATTTCGTTTAAAATCTCCTCAGCGTATACTTCTAGCATGCAATCCAAAATATCATTTTGTATTGTTTTTGAGGTACCTTTGAAAATTGTCGCATTTGTAAGGTGTTCACTAAGTGTTTTATCAAGTTCAGCAGAAAAATTCACTAAACCACGAAAAATTCCAGGGTTATCTGATGTTTCAGATTCATCGTGTCCTCGTAAGGCGAGCTCAAAAGCCCCACAGAATTTTATACAGTCAATTATTTTTGACAAAACATACCTGTTTTTCGTCACCTCTTCATTGTGTTTTTGTATATTTATCCAATAAGCAGAGTCAAGTTGGGCCTGTATATTAAGTTTCCCAAATAATGCAAATCGCATTTCATTGTTCATATGAGTTTGCGTGTTTTCATGCTTCTTTATTTTTTCACTTAAATGCACTAGATCCCGCACTCCTGTCTCGCGCCACAATTTTTCCTCTTTATCTGCGCCGAATAATGCACACGGAAAACAGAAAAAAGCATTTTTTTCGGAACATCCACAAATCCACTGATTTCGTAGATACATGTCTTTATTAAATTTACGCGTATATGTTTTTCCACGGCTTTTACCGGACACTTCAATATTAAGATCAGGCATAGGACGGCCACGTTCTTTTATAATCAACTGTTGTTGATAGTGAAGTTTTTGAAATTTATTTACACCTAATTTAAATTGAAACTCCATTGTTTTAAACACGCTCGAACAAAACAAATTAAACAAAATTGTAACCTAAGAATTTCTAAACACGGCACAGATGCAACGGTCACGAATAACTGTCGTGAATTGCAGCTCGCAAACACATTTCCGAGGCCGTTAATCAGCCGATTGCCGAAGCACATCGGCTAAGATCGCCGTTTGCCTAATAAATGCATTTTACCGCTGCCAGTGTTTCGGTTGTTATCGACGCGGCTTCACTGGAGCAGCAAATACGTAAAAAGATTGCTTCACTGGAGCACCAAATACGTAAAAAAATTATACGGTTTCACTAGAGGAGTAAATACGTAAAAAAAATAATATTAATCATCGTTGTTGGTGAATTATTATTAACAGTTTATGTTTAATATGATAATATGGCAGATTTGAAATAAAACTATATTAATTATTCTTTAATAATTAAGATTTGCTATGGTTGTTTGGTAGTTCTGCAGCTCAGCAGCACATAAAGAAAAGCCGCCACTGATCTAGATATTTTCGATTTGGATTGTGATGGCTTGACTTTTAAATTTTGGGAACGAGTTTATATGTCTCTTCACAAAATTTGTTACAGAACTATCAAACTTGTTGGAAGGTATGTGTTTTTCTCTTTTGTCAGTAGGTGGTATGTCAGTGGTAAAGTCAAAATTTTTTTTCATAACGTTAGCAAATCGTGTGTTGCCTATATCCAAAGTGCAAAAAAAATGTTTGCATATACGTTTCTCATTTGAAATTTGAAACAACGAAGTTTGAAGATTCCAATTTTGTAATTCCCAAAATTTGTTAAAAATAATAACTTTGTCATTTAAGCCCACAGGAATGGAGATAAGGTCGCACTTGCTTAGCTGTGCGTGAGCTTTTTCTTTTTGTTCTACGTACTCTAGACCACTATTCCTTTTTTCTTTGCTTGCAAACGTTTCCATTTTTCTTGATTTATCTTCCTTTTTATAGGTTTCGTGGTTTCTTCCGAAACGGAAGAATGGTCTGAAATCTCGCCAATACCATTTGAATATGTGTTGTCATCATTAGAGCTGTGTGGTACAAATCAGTACATCTGAGTCATCCTGATCTTCTTCATCTCCTGTAAAAATGAATAGAAATAGAAACTTAAAAATAATGACTTCGCTAAGATAAACCCAGACTTTAATATTTTCAAGCAAAATACTTAAGTGCCGAGTGATTATTAATATTAAAAATGACAAAATCTACCAACTCACAACTTCTTCGATTATTTTAGTTTAAATAAATTAATGTATATAAGCTAAACCACTGAGGAAAAAAGTAAAACATATTACTAACAATATTGCAATAAAAACGAGAAATATTGACTCTGTAAAAATCCTAACATAAGTTTTTTATATTACCCAAAAATAAACCAAATTAAAATTTAATAAACCAAACTCAAAATAACTAGGTACATAGTCAAAATGTTTTACTTACTTGGTATATTTTGTAGTATTATTTCACTCATTTTGAAAACTTTTTTAACAGCTCGATTTGCAAAGGTGCTAAACGAATCACACAAAACAATATCCAACACCTTATGCCTCCACTACACATCGTCTGCGGACGCATCTGCAGATGTATCATCACAAGCTGACCACACATCTGTAAACCGTTCAGTCTGTGTTGATTTCCGGGAGTTTTCCCGGATCATTTGTTGTTAACAACAAATGATCAAATTACCCCATCTACACATCTCCAGATGCATACGTAGATGTCGTCCGCCGATTCGTCTGCTGATGTGTAGAGGGGCCATTACAGGCAAAGGGATACAAGTGTAGTTATACCCGTTTGCCGGAAACTGTTTAAAAATATTTCGTAAGTAATCAAACTAGAACCGGCGATATGTCACTAAATTTTTAGTACTATCTAGTATTATTTTCTGCGCTTAATGTATTTTACAATATTTTGCCACTTGTACCCCTTAGCATCTAATCCCCTCAATTAGAAAGCAAAAACTTTATTACCATTATGTTGAATTCATCTTCTCATGTCCCATGTCCATAAAACAAATTGTATTGTCATGAGAATGTTCTGGGAAGTTAATTCTTTGTCCCGTTTCTTGTTTATGTTTATTATAAATCGCTTTCATCTTGTTCTGAATCAGAATTGTCATTACTATCAACGGTATAATTATTGTTCTAAGCACCATTCGTCATTTTTAGGGTACACGGGTTTCGGGTTCAACTTAAACATGTCACAAGGAAATCGTTTAGAGCCACATTTGACAAGTTACATTCAACGAATATCAAATACATTGTTAAAACAGAATCAATGTCATAAAATACAATTGTTTATTCCTTGTGATCATCCAAATTTATTGTTTTCAGTGTAGATATAATTTTTAATAAAATTTAAGAAACGTTGACGATTTAGCTTGGAAAACTTGTCAGAAATCCATTGTACTCTTAAGATTAAATTTTAATTACTGACAATAGTATAATTATATTCAATTTTCAAATATTTATTTATTGTAATTAGTAACTTCATGTAAATATTTTATTAGGTAAGCACATGAATGTTTAATTTTTGTTCCACAAAGATAAATACATTACTACTATCGATATCTCACTTTCAGTTACCAAATTGCATCCACATTGTCAATAATAAAGCAATTAAATGTTCCAGAGAGCATAAAACTTAATATTTAGCTTTTATATCCCGGTGTTTTTTCTTCGTATGTGCCAACGGGTTTTTATAATTTTAAAAACGTGTTCAGAACACCCACTTTACTTTAGAACTAGGATTTATTTGCGGCTAATTATGTCAGATATTTTAGACAGTGCTCTAATAAGTTTAACATGCTTTTTAGTAAAAAGATATCATAAATCAATATTGTAACAAAGTTTGTGCATACGTGAGTTTCCTTTGGGTTTTCGCACATACAACTATTTGAATCTACGTTAATACAGTATAATCTACTGATCAATAAAATAAAAACACTTAATGCGTTAATTAAATTTGAAATTTGACACTTTAAGATAATATTTCAAACCTTTGTCTTCTTTCTTCTGATGCACCATGGTAGACAAAAAGAGAAAGAGATTTTTGACATCGTACCTACGATTCTGATTAGTCATCTTCGGCAATCAACTGGCTAGATCCTGATCAGATGGTTGACCAGTCTGTGTTTATTTCTATATATCCTCTGTATGCAATTTCTAGTGAGGATGTCTCTCGTTTTAAGTAGCCTTCTTGTGGCTTGGTGCAAGAAGTAGCTTGTCCTGTTTTTATCCACTCCCTCAGTGGTGCGTATTGGAGCCTTCTTCTGATGGTTGCATTCGAAATTCTGTCTTTCCATGTCACCCGTCGATTAGTCTGTAACATGAAGTCTCTATTCTCTCTAGTTTCTTCCAGTATGTCTCTGGTGTGAAACTCCAAACTGGGACTGCATCAAAATATTACCCAGATATTTCTAAAGAGCCTCATGTGTTTAGATATTAGCGTTGCGCTACATATCAACGCATGGAGGATAACCTCAAAAGGAAAGACATACATTTTGCAGCGAGAGTTGTAAATAAATCATAACTTTGAACATATTGTAGGTCTGGTAGTGTCAATATATAGTCTTTGGGATGTAATGAGTGTTATTAAACAAACAATACGTGCAAGCTTTGAAGGTAAGCCAATTAGATGATTAAACTGCAGTTACCTTCAACTAACCTTACAGAAGAAATAAATATACAGTGCACAAGCTTTGGAAAAAGCAAAAGATCCAGAAGGTGTAGCTATTCCTAATCCTAAGCATAAGCATCCTGTCCGATCTTATATAATCGACCTAAAGTAGACCTGGTATAATTGGATCTTCTTTGCCTTCGAAGACTTGTCCTGAACATATAAGATTGATTTATCTTTTTGCCAAAAATGCCTTCAGCTTGGTTTCTTAGACGTGTTTCGTGAAGTTTAATTGTCTACCGAGGTGGACTCGTAAGTACTTAATGGATGCTTCTAATTGTATAACATTTCCTCTCATCATGACTTCGAATATTGGTACAATTATTTGCTGCATAAACATGATAAATTGTATCTTCTCCGTGTTGATCTTGGGATTTCTATTTGTCCACGAATTCTCAAATTCTTCCTAAGTGATTTTCTAGGATATATGATTCTTTTGTCATCTTCTCCTGCTGTGTAAATTGCGGGATCATCTGCGTACTTGTTCTTACATCTGTTGGTAAATATGAAACAAAAATTTTGTATAAAATGGGGAAAGAATACTGCCCTGAGACATCGCTTCTCTACGTCGCCACATGCGTAAAAGTAATATATAAGTAAATACATTTATGGGATGCATTATTGGTAGGAGGTAGGTATAGCTGGTCAATTTCCTCAGCGATTTGAGTGAAACATCACGTCTTGAGCATCCCGAAATGACATTGACTCGTCTTGATATCTGCATAGATGATCAATATTTTTTCATTTTATATCATGGATAGCCAAAATGGACGAAATGCCCCTGAAGATGCTCTGGAAGCGAAAGTACTTGGACAAGATTTAATTAATAAAACTGGGCTCGATATCTGCCTTTCATTTGATCAAAAGTGTATATTAGTTGCTCTCGTTTCGTGTTTTCGGTATCAGTTTTTGTAAGTAGATTCTTTCATAGTTCCTGTTTCTCGTTTAAACAAAATGCTATGAGGCATTCAATAAATATCTAGGCTCTAGAGTCATCTGCTCTAACTAAATGTTTCTTATTCCTCAAATAAGATTGGAACCAATTCAAAGAAATACCACGAATTCCTTAGAAATGTAGTCTTTTTATCAAAATGTGATTTACACAATCAAAAGCTTTGGCATGGTCACAAAAAACAGTAGTAGTATAAAAATTATTGTTTAGTGCTTGATAGACCTGATGTAGTACAGAAAACATGACATCGCTAGTACATTTTTTTAGATAAAAAGCCGAAATGACTTTGATAAAATGTTGTAGTCTCTCAATAATTTTGGATAGGATTGGAAGTAAGGCAGCACCCTTATGAAACAGAATAATAATGGCTGTTTTTAGGCACTCTGGAAATATATCTTTTTCAAAGCAATCAATAATTAGTAAGACCAGGACTTCCAACACATTTTTTGGTAGATTTAAGAAAACTTTTATAGATAGTCCATTAGTACTGGAGGAAGAGTAGATCCCGTTGACTATTTCGTAATAATCGGTAGTTTTTATTGGTTCAGCTTTCACTTACAGTTCTTCTAAATTCGTCCAATGTTTATATTAAATAACACAGTCGGTATTCAAAGGTTTAAGAAAAACTAGACCAACAGTTTTAATTACTGTAAATTAAGAGCCATATTGTATTTAAAAAGGCTTATATATTCCGTTTCTTCTATATTATGTTTATTTGCTTCAGGTTACGATACATTTTTCTTGTGACAATTGAATATTTCTTACCATACATGCATCATCATCATCAATTAGCCTATATTTGTCCACTGCTGAACGTAAAATTTTCCACCTACACTCCGCGTCATAGAAAACGGGCCACTCTAAATATTTAAAATAATTTCCAAATTAGTATTTATGGCTACAAAATTAGGCATTTATTTTTTGGTATATTGAATAAATAACTTGTTTAGTATAAAATTTCATTATTATCGTAAAACATCAATCGAAAAAAAAAAAAAAAAATTTAAGACAACTTGAAAAAATCAACTTACGGTTTTTTAACCAACAATGAACTGTATATTAAAAAAAAGCTGGTATCCATTTTCTCTGTAATGGGTATGCCACCTCGATTCTGGATGATACTCCTCATTCGATTTGGCATGGAATTTATAACGTTTTGGATATCTCTTTGGGGAAAAGTGGCCCATTCCTCAATGAGTGCCATCTGAAGCTCTCTAGGTGCGGCTTTTTAGCAGGCTCCATATATGCTCAATAGGATTTAAATCGGGTCTTTGAGTAGGCCAGTCTATTTTTGGAATACCAACTTCTTTACGGTACTTCGTTACTATCCTTGACGTGTATGGTCTAGCATTATCCTTTATTAGCAGGAATTCGTTGCCAATAAATCCAGCATAGGGCATCACATAAGGTTGTAAGATTTCCGTTAAGTAACTTCCTGCTGTTAACGCACCTCTGTCAATCACGACGAGATCCGTATGCGAATCAAAAGAAATAGATTACTGAACCACCACCAAAAGCAACCTATGGTGCCCGACTACAACCAGCGAAACGTTCTCCAGCCCGTCTGTACACCTTACTGCGTCCGTCTTTACCATAAATAGACATTCTACACTTATCCGTATACAATACTTTTTTCCAATCGTCTGCTGTCCAATTGATTGCTCACGGGCCAAATAAGGGCTTCGTCTTTTGTGAGCTCGGAAAAGTAAGGGCCCCGTTGCTGGACTGCAAGCTGACAAACCTTGCTCCCTTAATTTTCGCTTAATAGTAGAAAGGCTGATTGCTGGTTCTTGAGCTTGCTGTAAATCGCATTGGCGTGTTCTAGCGGTTTGGATCCGATTGCGTAATGCAGCAAGAATGACGACGCGATCTTCCCTAGCGGTTGTTTTAATTTTGGACCCGTACCAGGTCATTGTTGGTGGGATCCTGTCACAATAAATCGTTGCTGGTCCTTTGTACAGTCAAACTACTAACATTCAATTTTCTTGCAACTTGTCTTTGACTTAATCCACTTTCCAGTAACGTTACAATTTCAGCCGATTTTTGAAAATTCTCCATCGTTATTAACTCAAGACTACTTCGCACTAAATCGGCTACGGTAATACTGAGATGCGTTTAAAACTCATTAGAACCCTTTACAATATCATACATTTCTCAAAACAATCGCTTCCTCGAAAATTTACCAAGTTGTAAACTTTTTCTCAAAGTTGTTTTGTTTTATAGGTCCTACGAATATCCTCAATCCAGTTACAGGGTCGGTTTGCTTTTGCAACAACCCATTTAACCTAAATAACCCAAGACACCTTAAAAATAAAATAATATTAATTCAATATACAAAAAAATAAATGCCTAATTTTGTAGCAATAAATAATAATTTCGAAAATATTTTAAATATTTGGGGTGGCCCGTTTTCTATGACGCGGAGTGTATTTCTATCTTGAGCTTCTTGCATCCAGTTTGTGGTGATGCGCTTGATATCATCTGCCCATCTAGTCGGTGGTCGTCCTCTGCTTCGATATGCATTTTGCCTTGGTCACCATTCCAGAATCTTTCTGGTCCATCTATTATCCGTTAATCTGGCAACATGTCCGGCCCAAGCCCATTTAGCCATGGCTACTTTTTCAACTGCATCTGTGATTCCTGTTCTTCTTATTTCTAGGTTTGGTACTTATCTCTGATGGTAATACCTAATATTGATCTTTCCATAGCACTTTGTGTAACTCTTATTTTATCAATTGTTCTTTTTGTCAGAGTTCTCAGTGTTTCACACCATGTGTAAGAACCGGTAAAACGCATTGGTTAAAACCTTTCTTTTTAAACAAACTGGGATACTAGTTTGAGGTGAGATACTTTGAGGTGTTAATTTTAAGACCAATTATTTATGACACTTTATAAAGCGTGTGCAGCATTTTTGTAGCTTTATCAACTCTATCAGATATTAAAACGATGTCATCGGCAAATCTTAGGTGGTTCAGATCTTCCCCATTTATATTACTTCCCATATTATCCTCTCGTTCCATTTGTATATTTGTACATATTGTACATATATTCAAGAACAGCTGTAAACAATTTAGGGGAGTTAGTATCACCCTGTCTAATTCCACGTTCTATTCGAAACTTCTTGGTATCGTCATGAAGGCCTTTATGACCATACATGCACTGTCAGTTTAATATTAGCAAAACAATGTCAATAATCACCAAAATGAATACTTACAAAGAGTATTATTCGGGCAATAAAACATATTTTCCTTTTCGTTTCCTTGCTACGCTACCAAAAAACTATTCATAGCATAAAGCTATCGAAGTGTGGTTAACTTTTTTGAATAATGCGCTGATAAAGCTTTTATCACTAATAACTATAAGTTATAAATCGTTGTAAATGTGAATTTTTTTCTTATCATTATCCAATCTATTTATAAAACCATTTTTACCTATATATATATTTTCTAAATCATTTACGTTGTGGTTTTAGTATCACTAGTTTGAGCCCACAACGATGTTTTTAAATAAGTGTTAACGTTAGGGATTAAAAAATTGATTAGATTACTTTCCGTACCTACCTAGTTTTTCAAATAACTTCCTGTGTGGTTTTACGTTCGGCCCAAATCTTTTTGCAACCCGAGCTTTGTATAAACAACGCAAAGGTTTTTTATATACGTAACTAAATAGGTAACACTTCCTGTTTTTCAAAAAAATCAAACATCGAAGTAACTGATAATGAATATTTACATAATAGGTTATGTTTTTATAACATCGCATTGATTTTAAGGAAGAAAAAATATTAAAAACTAATTTTAAATCTAATCGTTCTAAAACCAAATTCATTCAAATTTCCATTGTCCAACATTTTTAATACCAGAAATTACAATTATTATTCTTTTGGGAGAGGGTAATAATACCAGTCATTCTACAATATCCAATCTTGACACTAAACTTATATTCTTAATAATAATAATGCGAAAAAATACTCATTTTACTGCCACTACAAAGTACAGTAGAATCCCGATTATCCGTGTGCGGATTATCCGGGCTGCGGATTATCCGTGCTACTTATTTTATATCTCAATCTGACTCTTTTAAAAACATATCTGCACGAAAATCCTTGAAAGGATCGATTTTTCAACAACTCGATGAACCGCTTTCCAAGTGGTTTCTGCAGAAAAGATCTGAGGGTGTACCAATTTCGGGACCAATGTGTGCTAAGCAAGCGGAGATTTTTCACAAAAATTTGAAAATCAAAGAACCTTTTAATGCATCCAGTGGTTGGTTACATCGATTCAACACAATACCTAGAGACAAAATCAAGACGTTAACACAGAAGACTGGTTGTGATCTCTGTTCCACAGACTGAATGACATTAAAGATAAAGGTTATAGAGGGAGGAGCTATGAAGGAGATAGTTCTCAGATCAGCATACCTCAAACACAAGGGAGTTGAAACAGCTAGTGAGCGATTACATGAAAAATGAACTGTAATTAATCTTTGCCTATGAAACGAAAGCCTACCATCTGACCTGGGGCAGTACAAACGCCAAACTGTAAAAAAATGGCATATCTTATAGTTTATTTTTATAAACGAGAGAGTAATTAGCATAATTTTAACTGGTACCTCCGACCACTCCATGGGCGTGCTCAAGATTAATTGAAAAATTACTTTGAATAATTGTAAAAAATAAATAAATTATTTCAGTGTTATAAAGGGTTATGTGTATGTAAACAAAAGTGACCTCTTTATCACACACTATATTAGAACTGACTGGCCTACATTAAAAAGGGTTTTAAAAAATTCACATTTTTTTTAATTTTTAAAAATTACAAAAGAGAAAGAGTTTTTAAAACCGTCTAAGGTATGTTAAATAGATGAATAAAAATATTAATATAAAACTTACAGCTACTTGTTACAAATCCAAATCAGAACTTTCAGAACCAAGATTTATAATAACTGGCTCGATCATTTTATCAGTAATATTGTCCAGCTTCCACATTTTTTCCTCCTCTTTAATAGTGTGATTTACTGCCTTTTCCCAGTTTTCAGGTTTTACATTATTTACGGCCTCCAAAAACAACTGTTAAACATCATGAATTTTAAAAGTGGTATTTTTTCTTGAAACCTCACTCTTTATCTGTGCCCATACCAGTTCAATCGGGTTTAATTCACAATGATATGGTGGGGATTTAAGTACTGTCATTCCACGATTTTTGGCAAGTTCATCAATTTCGTATTTTTTAAATTTTTCTTTATGAAGGGCACACAACGAATAAAGTTCCTTTCTTATGGATCCGGGATGGTACGCAATATTTTTTGAACTCAACCAATTCTGCAAGTCTTTTTTTAACCACTTGGTTGTGGGCAGTCCTTCTATAAGTCTGGAGTGATAACTTGCATTATCCATTACTATTACACAGTTCTTAGGAAGAAGATCTATCATTTGTTCGAACCATTCTTGAAAGACATCAGCGTTCATGTCTTCATGGTAGTCACCGGTACGAGTTGATTCAAAAGTTAATAAACCACCTTCAACAAAACCGTCTGAACTGCCAATGTGTACTATTATCAGCCTGCGTCCCTTTCCTAATGGTGGGTTTAAACCAGTAGATTAAGTTATTTACAAAAGCGTGCCTTTGACTTGTAACAGTTTCATCCTGCCAAAATTTATTTGGTGTATGACCCTCGTTGATCCATGTTTCATGGAGATAAAATATTTTTCTTTTTTGGTTTCTCATTTCCTTTATGGTTCTTAGAAAATGTCTTCTCCATATGACAATATCGCTTCTTTCTAATAAAATAGACTTTCTGGGATTCTTTTTCCAGCGGAAGCCTATTTCTTTTAAAAGTTTCCATAACGTACTTCGACTCATTTCTGGGTAATCCTTATCATCTCGAACCGAGACAAGAACTTTATCCAATGTTGGAAATTCTTGTCTAAAGAAGAATTCATGCACTTTCCGTCGAAGTCCTTCTTTAAAATGATATTCTATTTGAAATTTTGGTTTCCCTTGAGCATTACGTGGCATTTGAAAACTACCACATTTCTGTTCTTTAATAACTCTGTAAATCGTAGATTTCCCAACACCAAGTGTACTGCTAACTAACTCAATGGTCTCATCAACACTTTCACATAAACGTTTGTCTGTAAATGATTTAAAACAATTAAATATTAATGTTTTTTTCATTAACTGTTAAAGGACCAATTTTTCGGCGTTTACACGGCACTTCCAAATTTTCCATAACACTAGTATACACAATAAACTGCACCTTGCAACTGAAGTACCTACTTTTATTGAACTGTTAAGAATTTTGAATACGCCACTTGGACCTTCCTACAAATTGGAAAAACCCACTATCACATTTTCTGTGGAATAAGTTTAGAAGGTAATTATCTAGTCAATTACTGTCGTAGATTCCTGGAATTAAAGAATTAAATGTTTGATTGTGGAAACCCTTACTTCGTGGAATGCACTCATTTCAGATAAAATAAAACGTTTTATTTTATCTAAAGAATTAAACTTTATTTTGCAAATAGGTAGGTACTTATTAAACTTTTATTGGTTATATATAACCAATAAAATAAACATCTTACATTTCTTGCAAACTCATTAGTACCTGTTAACCTCCATCACTCCGACACTGGCAACCTTATTTAGGGATTAGTAACCCTCACAACTATTGTATTCTATTCTGCTCCAACCTTTATACCTGGTGGTCATACTCAATTTAAAATTGTTTTCCTATATACTTCTGTAAACTTGTTGACAAATATCTGTTTTTCATTGAGTCACCCATATCAACAGTTTAGGGATTTGCATACATAATTTATTGTTTTATTACTCTCTCATACATAAAAATACACTATAGATGAGGTGTCTTGTTCAGACCATCGAGACAGGCAATGAACGTATAAAGAAAACTTGTAATACTCGTAAATCAAATTGGGAAGCATATCAAGCAGACCGGGAATATTGTTTAGGTAAGGTTAAGGTAAGGCATACATTGAACGTAGACATGTCCACCGTACAATTTCATTGTCATATCCAACGATGAAAACGGTTTCTTTTATAAAATCGAAGAAAGAGATGCTACCTAAAAAAAACTTAAATAAAAAATTGCTTGAAATCGAAATGAAAGATAACAAGATTCTTTTACGGGCTTCAAAGTCACAAACGCAAAAGGGATCATAAAAGTTGAATGTTTAGATGATCTCAAAAATTATTACTATTTAGTAGAATGAAACTGCATCTATCTTGTTTTAGAACAAAAAATATGCAATACTACCGATAATTAAGTGTAAACTTTATAATTAAGCTGTACACGCGCTTCCATATTATTTATTACTTCAATCGTGTGATTTTATTTGGCACAAATAACAACAGGTCATCTATTCGTGATAAAAAATTTGTTATCTTCATCGACCAAAGAGATCGTTTAATATTGCTACATTAATTAACAATATGTGTCATGTATTCGAAATATTGTAATAAATTGTTGCAAACCACTTTGTTGCTAAAACTAAAACCTGCTAATATTACTTAGAAGAAAAAATTAAAAAACACATTCAAGCTATTTATAATGATAAGTGTTTTTGATGTATTTGGTCTTCTATTTGTCCTCTGTGATTTTCGTCTTTTTTTCCGTTTGCATTCTCCTTCTATTATTTCTTTATTGACTGTTTCCTCTTTTACTGCTTCTTTATTATCTGTTTGTTTTTCCACTCTTTCTGCAATTATTGTTTCTTCCAGTTTGTTATAGTGGCAGCTTTATTGCCACTTCTTGTACCCTTTTTTTTAATATTTTTAGAAGCTGTTGGAACAGGCATCAAATCTGCTGGAGTAACCTGTTTTTCAGAGGTTGTTTCTTCTGGTACATTCTTATAAAATTCCTTTTCCTCTACTACTTCTCTTTCTATTATTTTTTTTTGTGTGAAGTGACTTTTCTCTAATCGCTTTTTCGTTTTCATTTTAATGTTTTTCTCCAAGAGTAACCTTTGGTTACTTTCTTGGTAGGTACTCTTAAAATTTTAATATATTAAGCACTGATAGTACATCATTATAACCATCGAGTAATACTAATAAAAACAGTGAAGTACAAATTCCAATCATCTACCCACCTTTTGGTAATAATCACAATACTTCTGATTTCCTTGGAATTTCCATATTTGCGTTTTTATTAAATTGATAACACGGACGGTATCAAAATGATTACAAACATTCGTAGATTATAAAAACAGTCATATTTTTATTTCAAAGACATGTTTCCACGGGAAATATCATTGCGTGAATGTTTTAATAATGCATGTTTCTTTTGTACTCATGTTTGGACTATAAAAACCTAATTTCCGAGCATGTTAAAGAAATTTTCAACGCTTTTATTTATATATTATTAATTATTATTATCTCCTTAATAGATTTTTTCCATAATTTTTAGTCTATTGTCTACTTGTTAACATTTCAATATCATTTTTCAGAGCTATGTTTTCTTTTCAACAGCTTTACAACTTGATAGTTTCAATATCATTTCTTACATTTTTTTTCTTATTTCTTCTATTTGTTTACTTCTTTTTTAACTACCCTTATCTCTTTCAATAGTAGATCCAATACGTCGTCCTGAGATCTTTCTGTTTTTGTTAGAGTCGTTCCTATGTTTCCATCTATTTCTTTGTATCGTTTTCGAATTGCGTAAAGAGTAAAGCCCACCTTTACCAATATCCATTCAAATTTACAAAATGTAGGCAATGTTATTGAATACGTAAATTCACAGTACAGATCTGAAAGTGGCCTAGAAAATGGAAATAATCATCAACATTACCTAATTTACTTAAATAAATTACAGTGGAACAATGTTGACGGATCATCTTTTAAGAATTTTGACTTTGATTGAAAAGATACAGGAGTTAGAGCTCAAATCTATAAAGATTATATAATTAGGGATCCCTATAAGTTATTTGTTTGTGATGAAGTGATTACTCTCATGGCTAACTAAAACAATCTCTATGGCGAGCAGTATTTGGCGAAAGAAGGTTTAACACAAAAATCGCGCATCAAAAAGTGGACTCCAACTGATTATCTGAAAATGGAAAGGTTTATTGGTATCCTATTATGAATGGGCTTATGTATGTTGCCCACTATTGAAAAAAATCATTATTATATAAAATGAAATCAGACGACAGACTTCGCAAAACTACTCCCCTCCTTACAGTTCTTTTAAAAAAGCGTTAACGCCTGGTAAAAAAGTGTTCACCATGGTACCAGTTCGTGGTCGATTACAATTTAGGCAATATAACAGGCAAATTGTGTACGGAAGGAGGGCACATTTATAATCTTCAGGTTTAGTTTGGTGGATACCGAAAATGGCGGTCGAGCATCTTCGAATGTAGTGTTTACTCTAATGGACGATCTTCTGAATTCTTGTAGAGAACTTCATCATCGATCAGCCAATCGCGTCCACTGCTGGACATAGGCCTTCCTCAGTTCTTTCCAGTTTTCTCTACACTAGGCCGCTTGTAACTAGTAGAGAACTTGTACACAAATAATTATTATAGAAGTGTCTCCTTGGCAACCAAATTATTAGAACGAAAGACTTATGGTCATGAAATAAAGTGACAAGAGGGATGTGGTTGTGCTCAGCACGCTTCATAGAGATAATACAAAAGAATTACATTTTACAAAGAGGTGGTGCAGTAGAAAAACCCGAACCAATAATCAATTATAACGGAGCTAAATCTTACATTGACCTGTCTGACCAAATAGAAGCATATTCTTACTGTCTCTACAGAGGAACAAAATGGTACAGAAAGCTTGCCATCGAATTATTATTGGGATCTTCAGTTGTAAACGCTTTCTTGGTCTACAAGGAAGTTACACAAGAAGAATTGTCCATAACCGATTTCAAAGAAAAACTGTGTTATTCATTGGTACGATTTGGAAAAGACGATATAGATGAACATAAACCCGAAGGTAATGCACACCGAAAATCATGCTTTGGAACAAACTAATTCAAGTCTTTACGACACACGTTGCTCAAGTCCAGCAATTTCTTGCCTCCTACTTAAACAGCTTCTATTACTATTTGGTCATCTCCCGGAGCCTTGTTGTTTTTCATTTCCTTTAGAGTTCGTTTCACTTCTTCTATCGTTATGGTAGATAAGTATTAATAATAGATTATTATAAGAAAATACGTGAATGAATGAGAATATTAGTAATAAATAGGTTTACGGTTTTGGGTCAGAATTTATCGTAACACTATCATATCTTTTAAGTTGCACCAAACAATCTACTTTCACAAAATGTCATTGGAATCGATTCAGTGGTTTTGAAGAACAGCTTAATCGAACATCATGACAAGAGATTTTTATAGATAAAGATATCTTATGTAACCAAGTCTACTTCGTAATCACGTATTGCAACTTCTATTACCAATTGTCTTACTTTTCTCAGAAAGGGTTTTCTATGTATAGAAACCAAAATGATTTCCATTCTTTATGAAAGATTCTGTAGATAAGATCTGTGCATACCTACGTTATATTAACAAATGTTGTAGAAGTTGAATTACTGATTAAAAAATTTTGTTTGTCTTTGGCAATATTTTATCATTCTAATTCGCATGTTTTTCCGTGACACAATGACACACATTAGCTTCAGGGATGTCTCCGAAAATAAATTAATTATAAATAATTAAACGTATGTTTAATTTAAAAGTTCAATGAAATAATCGTATTTTTTTAATTTGCGAAGATCAAAACGCGTAGTGAAAGTAGGTTATCTCGACGAAATTATCACCAGTTTTGCAAATAAAATGTGTTGGACATCCTAAATGGATAAGCGGTACTTCTTTCGAAATATTTATTTATAAAATATTATTAGAGTTAAACAGTGCGAATGTACATCGTTTTCGGTGATAACTTTTTGGCGCCCAAATTCTTTTTAACAAAGATTAAATAATAACGGTGTAAATAAACGTAAAGAAGACAAAGAAGAAAATGAAAGGAAGAAAGTAATACAGAAGAGGTATAACCTAAAATAGATTAAATCAAAAGTTGGAAAATAAACAATTAAATAAAAATTAAGAACATTATACTCACAGTCTCAAACTTCCCTTTGCTTGTCTCAAGCCTCTCCTCATAAGGGAGGTGTGAGACAAGTGCATGTTGTACTTAAATTTTTTGCTTAAATAACAATTTTTAAAATAATCATTCTCTTGCGTTAAAAAACTAAAACCCATAGTTAATCGATGTGTAAAAAACTTTATGCAATTACTAAAGCAAGGCAGAAAATCAAGTCGCTGGAAAAAAGTGGTTCATCCCTCCCCAGTCTCCCCTATAGTGTTGTTGGTCTCAACTCAAGACTCATATTTAAATATTAACATGTTGTAACTTGCGTACAATAATACAATAAACTATAATTCTATACAGATATATGCGTATTTATTTTGTTTTATCACAAGACCGTTATTCATTTTATTATTCATAAAGTTATATTTGATATAAATTGAGTACGCTTTTATATTTCCTTGTTTATGTTCAAAAATAATACTTGATAAGAACTGAAGTCAAGAAAAAAATAACAGTATTAATTTAATATTAAAAAATAATTTAATATTTAGGTACAAACATCTTGAAATATCAAGTCTGTCTCGAAATATAATTGTCTTTGTTTGTGGTGCTTTAAACCCCTAAAAGTATGCAACTGCTGCCTTTTGTAAGCTTTAAACACTGCATGCCTACAGATAGTCGATTTTTACCTGACGTTTCTATAAATACCGCACGATTTCCTGTCACGCGGAAGAATTGTTAAACTTTGGATTTTAAAAAGTTGACTTTTTTATGGTCTTCTAATTTGTTACGACAGGTTTCTCTATTTTATTGGTATTTTTAAAAATATACTTATTCCTGTCGTATGGTTTTGTGTTAACTTGTGTTAAGAGTTCCGATAAAAGGTAGTAAAAGCTGTTTATTGCTTAATTATATTGTTATTTAGAATAATTGTCATAACAACGATATTAATCTCTGCAATTTATAGGCTTTTCCGTTAGTTTCTTTTGCCTGACAGCAACATGTTACATATGTATGTAAAAAAATCTAATGTTGGCAAATTTGTTTTTGTGCTAGTCACTATTTTCTAACTTGTTTTCGTTCTATTTAGGTTTAAGTCTGTTAAAACTTATAAATAAAAGTAAAAACATAGATATAATTCCAAGACCTAGAAGATTACACCCATAAATAGCATTATGTAATTTTAAATATTTGTTACCTGCTAAATCAAAACCCTCTGGTGATTACCTACATGTATATTTTCTTTTTCAAATTATCGTTTAGAAATGCTGTTTTAACATCTAAATGAGTAAAACCCAAACCTAATTTTATAGAAAGGGAAAAAAGCAACCTTAAAGAAGAATAAATCAGTGTAAATATTCCTCCATGGACAATCCAACCACTTACCATTGACTTAACCCTCACAAAATACCCCAAATCAACTACAAATCCGATTTTCATTAAACAATTGTACTCCGAAGTGATATCTCATTATCCTAATTATCTCCAAATTTTCAGTGATGCCTCTAAAGCTCATGACGGACATGCTGCTGCATACTATTGTAAATACACCTCTCACACTATATCCATTCCTACTAATAACTGCTGCATCCTCACAGGCGAGACCACAGCCATTTTGGAAGCCTTAATTTTCTTCAAAACGCATAGTGAGAATAAATGTGTCATCATCGCCAACTCATTAAATGCTCTATTAGGTGTAAAACAAATATAGCCTACAAATCCAATATTTCGGACTATAGAATTCAATCAAATCGAAAAGAGGTAGCATTTATCTGGGTACCATCGCATGTTGGAATAGCTGGAAATGAGAAAGTGGATAGCCTAGCAAACACAAGTCGAATAAACTCACAATACACAAACAAATCAAGAAATTACCCATACTCCGATCTCAAAAACCTAATTAAAGACCACTGTATGAACATATGGCAAGACTACTGGAAAGATTCAGGAACCAAACTATATGAGATTTATCCCCTTGTGAAGACCATCTTGAATAATCCATCCAATAGAAGGGACCAAGTAATAATTAACCGACTAAGAATTGGACACACTGCACTGACCCATAAATTCTTAATCAACAAAGAATCTTCTCCAACCTGCAGAAACTGTTCTCTCCCATTGACGGTGAAGCATATTCTGATTGACTGCCAGTACCACGAAAAAACAAGAAGAAAATATGGAATGTCAGATGACATCAAAACCACATTAACCATAAACACTGACCATGTAATAAATTATTTAAAAGATTTACGTTTATATACATCTGTTTAATGTACTTAAACACCCACTTATTATCAATTACACTACCGTTTTCTGGTTACAACATCTCATGCATTATTGTCACGGAAAGATTGGTTTTCATCCAACATGGCTTCTCTCCACTTGGGTCTTTTCTTTTTCTTACTCTTTCTGACTTTCTGTGCACTTCTTGTAATGATTTAGGTAAATTGGGCACCTTCAAAGTCTTTATCACTTAAGTTATCTTTCTTATAGTAGCTAGATTCTTCGTCACTAAAAATATTACTATTATCTTTAGTCTCAACATTATCTTCGTTTTGCTCCCCCACTAAATCTAGAATTTCTTTTGCTTCATGTTCAGCTCTTAAATCAAAATGAATCACTTTAAACTTTATTGTGTCTTCCATAATTTGTACATATCTGCTTAATATAATTTAATTTCTTTGGTGGTTGAATTATACACCCTATATCCTTTTGTATATGTTCAGCATCTTCTTCTTCTTCAGATGCAAATCCAGTAATGGATATTAGCGATCACATTTTCCATTAATTCTCTATTTCTTGCAATATGTATCAGAGATTGTATGTCGTTAATCCCTGTCCATTGCCTTATGTTTCGAAGCCAGGACATTTTTTGCGTCCCATTCCTCTCTTGCCTTCAATTTTACCCTCGATTATAATTTGGAGGAACTGGTATTTTTCATTTCGCATGATGTGACCTAGATACGCCGTTTTCCTTTTTTTGATGGTTCCGAAAAGTTGACGTTCTTGTTCAGCATATTCTACTAAAGTGTTGAAAATAGCTTTTCGCCGCCAAACTAAAATAGCCGTCATTACTTCTTCTGTGACTGTGTTGTGGTTGGTTCTAGTTTTGTTACTACTACCACTTGCAAAAGCCCTACCAGTGTTACCAACATCACTTTCGATGTCCAACTGTTTTATTTTAATGGGATCGGTTGAAATCACAATTCCCGAATGTTCAATCGCCATTATTATTGGAGTAAAATGATCAGGAAATCCCGCCAAACGTAGCAAATCTGTCCACTCATTTTTAAAACGTCAATTTTAAAACCAGTTCCACTTAATTTTTCCTTTTTCAACTATTTGGTTCACATAACTTGCCACTGAAGTGTAATCTTCTAATATAGTTGAAATTAAACTTCTCAATAAACCGATTTTTCTCACGTACCCTGAGTCATCTTTTTTAAGTGACCCAAATTTCTTTCGCGGTTTTTGCTTGGTTTATACGTATATAACGATGGATCAATCACTGCTAAAGTCCAATCATCGTAATTTTTGCTGCCTAACAACTTTGGTATCATAGACATGTAATTCACTGCCATTTTGAACCTCAACACTGACTAATATACAACGTTTATCTATTTACCGACGGAAAAAATTGTCTGGGTACCATAACCTGTTAAAACCTATAAATGAATCGAACCAGTTGAGTATACAGTAACTTTGTTTTGTTCCAAAAGTGAATACAACTGACAGTTTACATTGTACAAATTTGAACGCCCTGTAATTGACATAAGGCGCTAATATTTAAATTTTGTTTAGTTGATATCAATATATCAACAGCATCTGTGAAAGTAGGACTGGAATCTACATCACCCCTTCTTTTTAATCTTCTCTCTGAAACGATTTTCGTTAGAGCCTTAAGTGACACTGAAGATGGAATCAATATCAACGGATATACTATTAGTAATCTTCGCTATTCTGATGATCCAGTCATAATAGATGATAGCCAAGAAGCGCTAAAACAACTAATAGATAGAATAAACACTGAAGGAGAACGACTGGGCTTGAAAATTAATATAGACAAAACAAATGTAATGGTGGTTAGTAGAACATGAAAAATGCAATTACATATAAGAGTAAACAATAAGAACATCCAAAATGTCCGCAAGTTCAGATATCTCGGTGGTTGGATAACTGAAGATCTAGATCCAGACATAGAGATACATAGCAAGATTGAGCAAGCCAGAACAGCATTTACTAATATGAGAACCTTGCTAAGCAATAGCAGCCTTAACTTAACGCTTCGCTATCGCTTTGTAAAATGTTACATTTACTCCATACTGCTGTAGAAACCTGGATCATAAACGCCAATGTGGTGAGCCAATTGGAGGCCTTTAAAATGTGGGTATTTAGAAGACTGCTTAAAATTGCAGTGAATATATTTCGAAATTACAAGTACCAGTTCTTAAAACTTATTATGGAAGGGAAGATAGAAGGAAAACGGGGCATCGGGAGAAAGAAATACTCATGACTTAAAAAACATAAAGGATTGGACAAACCTCGATGCCCATGCATTCTTTAGAGCCACATAAGATCGAGAGAAGTATGCCAGAATT
Source organism: Diabrotica balteata (assembly GCA_918026665.1). Lineage (NCBI taxonomy): Eukaryota > Metazoa > Arthropoda > Insecta > Coleoptera > Chrysomelidae > Diabrotica > Diabrotica balteata. Next base: position 158,654,264 of record OU898280.1, read on the forward strand.
GTTGTCAACATCCAAATTGGATAGGGCACCATAAGAGGAAGAATATATCAATATTTTAACACTTTTTTTTATTTTTCCTTTTTATCCTTATAAGACTAATTTAATAGGTATCTACTAAGCAAAATTATAAATAAATCGTGAATTAACTTTCAGGGATTCAATTTTATTTATTTTTCAGATCGACATCTTTTTTAATTCATGGCACTTTTTAACTACAGGATGTAGGTCATAAATTTAAACTAGACACGTATTATAAAAATATGTGGCAAGCTTTCAAATAATAGGAATATCTGTGAAAACCAGAACATAATGCTGATTAAAAAAAAATTACTATGTTTTAAGTTTCTTTTAAAGCGAAAAATGGGGCGTAGCTATGGCTGCAGCCTTGTCTGTCGGAGGTGTGGATATATATTTTGAAATAGACACCGTCTTTATTAATCGGGTCTTGTTTTACTGCGTTAAAATTCTATTTGGAACCGTTCCAATTTTATCAACTTGCTGCGATTACACAAAAAGTCGACCAGTCTTTTGAAAGACAATGGCTGTTTCCAACAATTCGTGACTATTGATAATGCAATAATGAACAAGATGGAATGAATAATCAAAAAATACGGTTATGTACACAAATTTAATAGAGATTAATAATTAATTATTATGTGTCCCATTCAGTAATTCCTTTTTGCAGAATTAGGCTTTTATTCACATAAATCTTGACTAAACAATTATTTGAATACTGAGAACTGTCTCAACATTAAGAAAACTAAATTATACTACATTCACCCGGCCCTATTTTTAAACAAAATATTGCAAATATTTAGGTTTACTTTTGATTGACTGGTGGAATTCTCTATTGTATTATTTGGACTTTCATTTTTATCTTCATCGTTATTATGAAGCAATAATTTTAGGTTACTTCTAGGAGCTAAATGCTTCGTTGCAACTGCATTTTTCTCTCCATTTGGATACTGTATTAAGGCGTAATCTGAATTGACTTCTAAAAGATCAACCTCTTCAACTATAGGATCAAACTTATTTCTTTAACAAACTCTTTAACTCTTCTACAAATTTTTTTAGTAATACTTTGTCTGACTGAAGAACTTCCTCTAGTTGATCTTAAGTAAACAAACGTTCATGGAGTGTACAATTGGTTGCTGTACAGAGTAAACTTCATATAGAGCATTTAGTAGAACAATTTTCCATTTAGTGATGTCTAAATTTTTGGTTTTTAATTCTAGATTCACCGCTTTCCATATAACTCTATTTTATCTTTCGACTTAACCATTGCCTTCAGGGTTATATGGTGTTGCTCTGCTTGAAGAAATTCCTTTAGAGTGTAAATAATTAATAAATTCTTGTGAAGTAAAGCTAGTTCCCCTGTAAGAATGTATATTTGCCGAAATTCCATGTAAATTAAACAGTTCATTCAAACATTCAATTACTGTCTGACTAGATGTATTTGAGCATGGAAAAGCTCAAGGAAATCTTGAAAAATCGTCAATGATATAGGCATTTCTAGAAGAACTGGGTATTGGACCTTTAAAGTCAATGTTCAATCTTTCAAACGGAGCTGTTGATTTGATTAAATGTTTATCATCTTCTTTCGTATAAAATGTGGGTTTAATTTCTGCACAGATTGGGAAAGAGATATGTACTTTTTACATTTCATCTATAGAATAAGGTAAATTTCAAATTTTTATGAAATGGTACTCTCAGTAACCCCAGGATGAGATAAATGTGAATGTAATTGATATAACTGTATAACAGATATTCTCTTATTCTTAGAATTTGAGCTTAACATACTTGGAAATATCTGAGCCATATTAGTGGTATTGATACACCATTTTGTTGCCCAAAGTAACACATTAGTGGCTTCTATTTGGATCTGTTGGCCACCCAATTGGTATTGTTCTACAAGAAGTTACTGTATACGAATCTATGTTCCGAGTAAGTTGTACAGAGACGCAAGCCTCTATCTCCTGGCGTAAAACTCATCCATAGGTCTATTCGATACCCCAGCATATTCTAATCTAAATAGCAGATCCATAGAATTTTACACTACTACGTTAGACTTTGTATTTTCTGGCTAGGGTCTAAATTATTTGCAGTGAACACAACATGAATATAAAGAAAGGAAACCATCAAATCATTATTATCGAACCAAGACAGATGTAAAAGGCATATCAGAAAATTTAAAAAGGGTAATTAATAAAAAATACATTACAACAACATTTAAAACAACCAACACACTGAGATGTATTCTTTCCAAAACCAAATCCAACAACAGACTAAAAGAATGAAAGAACTGCATTTAAAATACCTTGTGAATGCTACAGTTTTTATATCGGAGATACCTTAAGAACGCCAAGTGTTCAAAATATGGCTATTTGCTACAAGATCGAAGCCTTTGCTCCAAGCAAACTCTCAAACCTGTGATTGGAATGCCTTTGAGGTACTGAAGGTACTGAGAAGCTTCTTTTGCGAAGATTCCAGGATTCCCGAGCTCTTGGTATAATATATTAGGCTGACTAGGTTCCACGTCGCGGGGCCATTGAAAAGTCTTAAACTGAAGAACAGGTGGCCAGTATGTTTCCGGTCACTGTAGATTCAGGCGTCATCTTCATCTGCTTGAATTGGTGGAGGTGCGGTTGTAGCCATAGCTATGCCCCATTTTAGTGAAGGTGCTGTCTATGTGATGTGATCCTTATAATAATAGGGCCAAATGAAGGGGTTAGCCCTAAACATACTTATGACCACTGGGGTGAACGATAAAGAATGTCCTTACATTTTTCAACAATGTATTTCTATTTATACTGAATTCTACTAACCTAGCCGTTACGAATTCAAGTTTCAAGGTATTTTAAAGAAGAAAACATGACATGTTGGATTCATCAAACTAGCTTAGATTCTTAATTTCGTTAAATATCCGATCGCATTTGGTAAAATGGTATTGAGTGATGGTCTTAAAATCGTCTTTTATAGACTCTAAATACTCTGCATGCTTTATTATTGTTCTTTGACCAATTTTCACTTCTCTCGGGTTCTGCTGGTGTTTGTAATACAACACTTAATTTCATTGCCTCCAATGCTGAATATACACCGAATTTCCAATTATCGAATACATTTCCAGGAATTAATATCATATTTGTTTTCCATAACGTGATCCATTTACACAATCTAGGTGCCTTTACTATTCAAAAACCTGATTATAACCTCCAAAAACATAAACGTGCTTTTTGACTAATCGTCTACTTTAAAATTTTCTTAAACTATCATACTTTCTCTCCATTTGGGCCCATAAACAATGTTCAATAAATTAAGGAAAACAGTAGTTTAGTTAAGTTAGTTTAGTTTAGTTTTTCAATTCAACGATTTCGTAAAAACTCATTCTTCTTAGAGTGCCGTCTCCTTACGATATTATTGAGCGTGTTTTGGAAAATTTCTTCAGAATATAAGTTAAACAAAAGTGGCGATAAAACACATCCCTGTCTAACTCCTCTACAGATCTTCATTTCTTCTGAATGTTGCCCTTCAATTTGAACTATGGTACTTTGATTCCAATATAATGTTTGCACTATATTTATGATTTTACTGTCAATGCGCTTGTTCATAAATATTGATATTAGTTTTTCATGTCTTACTTTATCGAAAGCTTTTTCGTAGTCAACGAAGCACAAGTGTAGATCAACGTTTACACGCTTAAAAACTTGAAAACGATTAATCATTATCAATGCGATCAAATTGAGTTTGAAAATTATTTTTTTTTCATTTATTACAATTTTTCCAAATTTATTATAATTTTACCACCCTGTCACAATATTTTCACCCTCCAGTGTTGGGAACACTGATTAAAACGACAAAACAACTTTAAAATTGAATTCTCATTAAAATCTATTGTAGTTTAATCTCATTTTTCCATTTTTTTACATTATTTCAAAAATGTATTTCGTATAAGCTGACAAGTACCTTTTCATTTATTTCCATAAAATAAAATATTTGCATACTGTCATTATTTCCCAGGAACTTCGAGGAATCCAGAGCATTAAATTTAAAGATAACATCGCAATCCAGTGGGTCTGACAGGTATATAAATATTTGCCTCCTCAGCTTCGACCAGTAATTAAAAAACAAATTAATTTGTTGTTAATCTTATTTTTCCGCCTACGTTAGAGTGTCAATGTTTTGCTTAGGTACGTTCGAATTTTATCACATGAAGATTCGTTTCACGGGGAGATTGTATAAGTCACTCTCGTTTTCAAGGTAGGACACGTCATTTGAAATTCTTGTGATGGGAACATAAATAAAAATACAGTGAATAGGACGCTTCCCGAAAAGTTCAACATGACTTCATTGTTTTGAGTTTCATATGTTAAATCAATACCCTGATATTTTCCATTTTGTAATACTTTGTATAAAATACTAGAAATAATATATTTTCCTACTTTAAGGGGTTTTGTGAATTAAGTTTGTTCCTTAGTTTTATTTATGATAAATATTACATATTATACATATTCAATTCAAGCATATTATACTTATAGGCCCTATATAACCTATATCTGTCATATATCATGTCATGTTGCTTCACGTTTACTGCTACAAAACACTGTCTTCTTCAGCCTGTTTGCATCCACTCCTGGACAAAGGCCTCCCCATGAGTTCTCCACTCTTCCCTGTTTTGTGCTATTTGGTGCCAGTTTCTCCCCATTTTTGCTTTGATGTCGTCTATCCATCGTTTTTGTGGTCTTCCTCTACTCCGACTGTGTTCGCGTGGTCTCCAATGTACAATGTTTTTCGTCCATCTGTCGTTGTTTTGCCGTGCCACGTGCCCTACCCAGTTCCATTTCATTTGTGCAATCCTTCCAATTACATCTTCCACCTTCGTCCTGCTTCGTATGTCCTCGTTTCGTATATGTTCTCTCAGTGATACTCCCAACATAGCTCGTTCGATGGCCCTCTGTGTTGTTCTTAATCTGTTGGCTGACAACTCTGTAAGTGTCATGGTCTCCATTCCATAAGTCATGACCGGTAGAATACAACTGTTGAATACCCTTTTCTTTAGATTTATTGGTATCTTTTTGTTCTTCAACACATCACTGAGTCTGCCTACTGCTGCCCAAGTCATTCGGATTCTTCTAGTTATCTCTGCTGTTTGATTCTGTTTGCCTAGTTTGATGGTGTGACCTAGGTATATATACTCTTCGACACTTTCGATCTCACTTCCATCTAAGTCGATTGTGATATTTTGATTTGTCATTACTTTTGTTTTATTTAAATTCATTTTTAAACCGATTTTTTCAGATTCTTGTTTAAGCTCCTTCAGCATGTAGATTAGTTCCTCTGTATTGTTGCTTATGAGTACTATGTCATCGGCAAATCTTAGATGGCTTAAAAACCTGCCATCAATTTTAATTCCGAGTTGTTCCCAATTTAACTTCTTGAACACATCTTCTAATGCAAGAGTAAATAATTTTGGAGATATGGTGTCTCCCTGTCGAACACCTCTTTCTGATCTTATTTTGTTTGTTGTTAGGCCTTCTGCTACATTTATTTGCATAGTTGCATTGTCGTATATGTATTTTAGGAGCATTCTATATCTGGAATCTATCCTTGCGTTATTCATTCCGTCTAATACCGCCCAGAATTCTATGGAATCGAATGCCTTATTGTAATCCACAAATGCCAAATGAAGAGGTTCATTGTATTCGTTACATTTTTCAATAAGTGTCCTTATTGTCTGTAGGTGTTCTATTGTACTATAACCTTTGCGGAAACCCGCTTGTTCAACAGGCTGGTAACTATCAAATTTGTTTGATAGTCTGTTGGTAATTATTTTGGTAAGCAGTAAACAAGCAGTACAAAACACTGTAAAAGGGATTAATGGAAGTATTTAATTTTCTCCATTCATTCGTTAACAGTAATAAGCAGCTATGAAAGTATCTTTTTCTTATAGTGAAGTGTTATTTATGCCTGTCCAGTTCTTTATAAGTCTTAGACTCCATGGATGACAGATGAGATCCGGCAACTAATGGACAAAAGAAGATCATACAAAAACAAAAATGTAAACGAATACAAAGCCACACACAAGGAGATCATGATAAAAATACGGGCAGCTAAAGAAAAGTGGTACAACGACAAATGTTTAGAGATAGAAGCACTCCAGAGAAAACATGATAGTTTTATCATGATATTTATTTTAATGGTAAAATAATATCTGATGTAAAAGGCAAACTAAACAGATGGAGAGAATACCAAAGTAACATATTAGAGTATAGTACATAGCTTGAGTGAATTAGTGCAGCAGTCATCAAGATTTCCTGTAAGTAATCATAGTATCTTCATTTATCTGGGCGAAGAATATGGTATGGTATTATATCATCATCCATTATCTGGACGAATCTAAAGTCATCCATTTCTTCACCTGTAGTTGAGAGTAACTACTGATTTTTGTATTCAATTTAAAGAACATTCAATATTTTCTTACGAACTTTCCATCAGCTACTAAGAAATTTCAATAAATAATAATTACGAACATTTAGTTCTCAACCAATAAATAACAGTGCGAGATAGATAATTAATTAACAACGACCAGTGCGGGTTGGTCAAATTTTTGTTCCTGTAACCTTTTTGTGTTTGTCCTTGCAGTGTCTTCATTGGTGACCTTTCTAGCACCATCCAAAAAAAGTTTCCGGGGTTACAGTAGCACTGATGATGGAGTAGTCATTCCGAAAACATTCTGTGATATTTTTTTGTGCCTGTCCTATGTTTGTTTTGTACTAAATTTGGTTTAGTGTTTAGTTTGTTTTCTAGTGAAATTTTTATTTTAAATATTACAAAAAAATGCTTTTAGTGATAGTCTTGTAATGTAACTGAGTATTAATTCAGTAATTAGAACATAATTTTCTTTTATATCAATTTCTGGTACCTACAATTAGAAGATCCACAACTGTAGAGGAGTGTGTATTTGACTACGAGAAAATTGTACTAAGAGAAACATTATATGCGTAGAAGAGGAATCAGTCTTCATATAGAAATGTCAACACAACGGAATTACCTATTCCAAGGTCGATGACACTAATTTGCGTGAACAGTATTTTGTCATATAAACACGAATAATTTCCAAAAATTGCTGTTGCAATGGGAACGACAAGAGAAAAAGAAGTTTATCATGTGTTAAACTGTTAATTGCCACACAGGATGTTACCAATAAACGTAACGTCGGTTAATTATTTCCCGTCGAGCATACCTTTGTGTGATTAAATTAAAGGAAATAATGTATGAGTGTATGAAATATAAGTACACAACTAACCTGAGAAACTACTGATAAAAATCAGGGTTGCGGTTTTGGAAGGTCAGTTTTTTGTGATTAACTGATACCGGTTTAGTTAGTTTTTTAAAAATTAAAGCTTTGTTTGTTAAAAAATATTAATAGTGTTATCACAGGATCAGATAATATGTTAATAAAGAATACCAATGTTATAAAATATGCTAAAAATAAAAATAATTTTTTCCATACATTAAAATGTTTCCTTAAAAAACTAAAATAAATACGTTACATATATGGAATTGAGAGCTATATTAAGTTAGTGTCAAACATTTTTATTACGTGATTGAGCAGGCAAATCTATCTAAAGTCCTTTTTATATTAAAGTTCGGAGATAGGTCTCTCTGACTTCCATTTTTCCCTGCCCATTGCGATTTTCATCTATCTTAGACTGGCATGTCTCTTTTCTCTTTATATATCGCAGCCAACAACTACACGCCAAAAATGCTGATTAAGAGCCGTTCCTATTATATGGCTGGTAACCCCTGAAGTATGTTTGGCATAGCTCACCTAAATTCCTCTTGTGCGCTTCTTAACACATCCTCCACACAAACACGCCACCTTCTGAACCCCAGCTCCTCAGTAACTACTTCTCCACATATCAACACTATTGATGTCATAAACAATCATCACGTTTTGTCACACCTCCATTGTTCCGAAAAAAAAAAGGAGTACCCCTTCCTAGGGCGCTAAGCCTAAACAAGGTTAAAACTCTAAAAGTCTCGATTGAAGAGGAAGATATTTATTATGACAATTAACGTCATATATAGACTGATTGGATTTCTCCATATGAAGAGAGATTTGCATGATAATTGTATTTAAATGGATAGAGGAGCAGTCATTTCTGCGTCGCAAATGAGAAGTGAAAATATATATTTCTGCTAGTTTTTGCAGGAAATGTAAGTTTTTTATAAATGTATTATGTGCTAAAGGCTGTATATATTATGTCTAGGAGGAACTTTGACACTTTGCTGCAAGAATAACCTATACTACTACAAATTGTTCTTAGGGGTAAATTTTCTTTGTGTACTGTTGGGTATAGGTGTATAGGTGTGTCCTGCTGTAGTGGGGTGTTAGTGTTCTTCTTTGGTAGTGTCAGATATTGCTTAAATTCGTGTAATGTTTTATATATATTCTGTTTTTCAGTGATTTGGTTGGTTCATTTTTTAGTTTTGTAAAAAGTCCATTTGTGTCCAATTTTTAGAGTGTTTGACTTTTGTCCAAAATTACAGTTGCTTTGCCCCTCTTCAGCTGGTGGGTGCATATGAACCTGCTTCTCGCTCGCATTTAATAAGCCCTCTTCTGATAAAGGGATTTGCGCGAATTGTCTCCCGATGAAATTCTCGGAAATTTGAGTAGATAGGTTTTATTGTCCTGGATCAGACGCTACATTTAATTTTATACTAACCCTAAAAATGGGGTGCCACTTCCGGGACAAAATCATAAAAACCCAAAGAGCAATGGAAAGACAAATGTTGCACATAAGACTAATGGATAAGAAGAGAAACGAGTGGATAAGAGAGAAAACAAAAGTGAGGGATGTTAGACAAGAAGTTGCAAAATTGAAATGTAGATTTGCCGGACACAATATAAGACAAAAAGAAGACCGATGGAACAAAATTCTTATAAGTTGGAGACCGTGGGAATATAAACGAAGCAGAGGAAGGCCCCAAATGAGATGGGCAGATGATATCAAGAAGCACGTGGGCTCTAGATGGATGACTGTAGCGACAGACAGAGAAGAATGGAAAAGGATTGGGGAGGCCTATGTCCAAAGATGGACCGAAGAAGGCTAATTAGATAGATAGATAGGTTTTATTGAGGTGGCCCCAATAGCACCAAAGGTACTTTTAATACAACCATGAGAGCAGCAATCTTGAAACGCTAAACAGTCAAAAACTCAACATTTCACTGAACAGAAAGTCCCTTGAAGACATGTATAGGGTTTGGAGGAATAAAGTTGTTTTATGGAGCTCTGTAGCAAGTTAATAATCATCTCATCTTATTTTAAGATCTTTGATAGCTTTTAGTTCCTCTTTACTAACATTTGTTTTTGATTTTGTGCTTTTCTCCAGTTTCCTTTTGCATAGTACTCTGTATTCTTCATTTTCGTGTATTGGTAGTTCTCGACAAGAGTTTTTTAACTGCACTAAATATGTCTAGTACAGGAACTGATGGGTGTGTTTCTACATAAGTTAGACCTTCGTCAAAGAACGTCAGATTCTGTTTTATTTTTGATAAATTGACAACTGTTGTGTTCCTTAGGTTGTCTCTTACTTGTTTGTTATATTTGGGTGTTGTTTTCTAAAGGAATGTTAAATATGTGTTGTATGCAGTTGTTTATGTGTTGTTTTTTGTCTATTTTATTGGACATTGGGACAATTATTGATGTCCGGACAACAATCAAAATATATAGATTATTAGCCGTCTGGGAATATGTGTGACCTTTCAATTTATACTTTTCCTTCTCTATGCCGATTTATCAGTGACTAATAAACGACGTAGGAGCTCTTTTAAACTTTAAAAATTTGGTTCCAGGTCAACGTCAACTCTTATCGATATATTCTTTTGAAGTTTTTTTTTATCCTATTGACAAATTATTTTCTCAACATTCGCAATCCCACTTTGTATAATTCTTTTTAATGTTGACTTTCCGATAAATCCTTCGTAAAACTATTTAGAACTGTTTATTTGAAAAATACATTAATATTCTTAAAAATATAATATTATGACAAGTGAATAGCTATAAATGTAAGTGGTATCGTATGTTTTTGATACTTCCAGGTAAATAGGAACATTCCAATGATATTTTCGCTATTTCCGCCGAGAACACATCTTTTTTTACATACTAATATATGTAAAGGTATTTTTTCGCCGAGCGTTATATTTTGAAATGGTTAACACTTGTTAGCATATTTTAGAGTAGGCAGGTATTTGAGTTTTCACGATTAGCGTCAGTGGCGTGCCAAAGAAAAAACCGTAAGGTAGACCTAAATATAAGACCTAAAATTACACACACGCACACAAGAAGCTATTTGTACATATACACTCGGTATATTAAGAAGATGTTAGATTTCATATATACACTCGGATTATAATGTTCTTGAAGTTGAAGAATTTTACACAGAATTATATAGAGAAAGGGGGAAGAAAGACGGCACCAAGTTGAGAAAAGTCCAAAATGTGGGTTCAGAGGATATCCCAGAAATAACAATCGAAGAAGTCTATTAAATAGAATGAAAAACAATAAAGCAGCTGGTGATGATCAAATCGTTACTGAGGCAGTTAAAGCAGGAGGAAAGACAGTATTGAAAGCATTGACGCAATTATATAACTTATGCCTTTCAAACGAGGTTACACCATCTCAGTGGAATAAAGCTGTTATAGTAGTCATGCACAAAAAGGGAGATATAACAGAGCTAAAGAACTATAGACCTATTAGCTTGTTATCTCACGTTTATAAGTTGTTTATGAAGATAATAACTAATAGGTTGACATCAAAACTAGACTTCTATCAATCTTGCGAGCAAGCAGGATTTAGAGCTGGATACGGAACAAATGATCATTTGCAAACCATTAAGTCGTTGATTGAAAAAACCATTGAATATAATAGACCCCTGATACTTGTCTTTGTCGACTTTGAAAAAGCATTTGATACGGTCAATCAAAGTGAAATGCTCCAAGCTCTAACACAATGTAGAATAGATCACCGATACATATCTCTCATCAGATACATCTATCAACATGCTACAGCCTGTGTAAGACTTAATGAAGATACTGGGACTTTTCGTATTGAAAGAGGCGTTCGGCAAGGAGACAACATGTCTCTTAAATTATTTACAACTGTGCTAGAATACGCTTGTAAAACAATAGATTGGAACGAAAAGGGCATCAATGTAGATGGAAAATTTTTAAATAACCTTAAATTTGCAGATGATATCGTTCTTATTGCAGACAGCTTTGATCAGGCACAGACAATGCTCCAAGAACTCCATACTGCCACAAACAGAGTTGGTCTTAAAATAAATTTTTCAAAAACACAATTTATAACAAATTTAGTCCACAACAAAAACATCTCAGTAGAAGACAAAGATATTGAGCCAGTTGATTCCTATAAATACTTAGGCCATGAGATCAGATTAAGTCGAGACAACCAAACAATCGAGCTGAAAAGAAGAATAAACCTCGCTTGGGCTGCATTTGGAAGAATGAAGGATATTTTTAGGTCTAAGATGCCAATGTGTCTGAAAAGAAAAGTATTTAATCAATGTATTTTGCCAGTGATGACCTACGGCGCAGAAACCCTAACGCTCACAAGAACAACAGTGAGTAAACTACAAGTTGCGGAAAGAGCAATGGAGAGAATTATGTTAGGGATTTCTCTACGTGATAGAATACCCAATGCTACTATACGCAAAAGATCAGGAGTGGCAGACGTTATTGAAAGGATAACAACACTAAAGTGGAACTGGGCAGGTCATGTATCAAGATCAGTTGATGACCGGTGGACAAAAAGAATTTTGGAATGGAGACCCCGAATACAAGCTTACAGAAATAGAGGTCGACCCCCCAACGAGATGGACAGATGACATAAAAAGAGTGACTGCAAATTGGATGTCTTCAATGCGTTTTAAATAATCTAACTCTTGCAAGTGAAGCTCGGGGTTTGAAAATAAATATCAAGAAGACAAAATCAATGATTATAAGTAGAAATGATTACCCCAACGCAAAGATATATGTCTCTGGAGAAGAAATCGAACAAGTCAGGCAATTCAAATACTTGGGATGTTTGCTGAATGAGGGTTGGGACCCCGAGAATGAAATAAAGAGCAGAGTTGAACAAGCCAGAAATGCTTTTTTGAGGCTTCGTAAGTTTCTGACTGATCGCAAATTGGACTTCAACCTCCGATACAAGATGCTTAAGTGTTACGTGTGGCCTGTTCTCCTGTACGGAATGGAAGCATGGACGTTAAAGGCCAGTTCCATTAACAAACTTGAAGTGTTTGAAATGTGGTGCCTGCGTCGAATGCTCAGAATATCATGGACGGACAGGGTCAGAAATGAGGAAGTACTCAGAAGAGCGGGCTTACAGGATAGGGAACTTTTTAATTATGTGAAAAGTAAGAAGACTGCATACTTGGGGCACATTATACGAGGAGAACGATACACTTTTCAGCAACTGATACTCGAAGGGAAAATAGAGGGTAGGAGAGGTCTCGGACGTAAAAAAATGTCATGGCTGCGCAATATTCGACAATGGACAGGAATCCACAGCTATGAAATGCTTCGCAATGCTGCTAAAAACAGAATTATTTAAACCAGAATATTTAACAGCTCACCTGACAAGACGATGTACGGTGGACGCCTACGCAGAAATGCACGGCACCTTAAGAAGAAGCAAATTGGATTCAGATGGCGCAAATTCGGACTAAGTGGAAAAGCATGCGAGAGGCCTATGTTCAGCAGTGGACGTTAGAGGCTAGTTGATGATGATGATGATAATGTTCTTCAATGTCTTCTTATTTTCAGTTTCGTTCCTGTTCTGCTGACAAATGCATATAAGGAAAAAGTGCTTAAAATCTTTGAGCTGTACAGCTGATTAACTGGACGTTGGTCTACCGTATAGTCAACTCCTAGTTACACGAACGACTTCATACTCAGCTGGGAGGAAATTTTGAATTGGCGTAGGACTTTCAGCAGAATCACCGAAGATAAACTTGGTACTTAGCTTCAGAATTAACCGGAAGTGACTTAGGAATTACATTTAGATCAACCGTGGAATTATTTTTAGGCATTGGACCGGCATTGGATTGACTGGACCAACAGTAGACCCTAATTAAATGAAAAAAAGTCAAATAGGCGAAATAACAGAAAATAAAAATATAAAGGAATCAGTATGGAAAAGTATCAAGAAATAGCTCACCAAAAATCGTAAAATAGTTTCGAAACACAATTCAGATTTCTGCTTTATAATCTGAGCCTTCTACGAATTGCAAGGCAAACAGACGTTGATAAAAGATGTTAAAAGAGGCATGGGGAATCTAAAATTTGCATTCCACGACATGTCTTTTACAACTAAGCAGAAATCCTTAGCGAATTGTGCTTCTAGTACTCACACAGAGTAAATCCGAATAAAATGAGAAAAGGCAGCAAATATTTGATTTCACGCAAACAAATCCTATGTATCTCTTGATACGTATTTCGACCTAATATGTCTCGTCAGAAGAGCTATTCATAGGGGTTCTCAACGTGAAAAATCAATATTTTCTGCCTTTTAAGAAGCAACAATAACATGGCTTCAATACGGACGCAATAGCGACATCTAATTACAAAAATCGTAAAATAGTTTAGTGTTAATAATAGTGTTAATGTAAAAATCGCTATTGCGTCCGTATTGAAGCCATGTTATTGTTGCTTCTTAAAAGGCAGAAAATATTGATTTTTCACGTTGAGAACCCCTATGAATAGCTCTTCTGACGAGACCTATTAGGTCGAAATACGTATCAAGAGATACATAGGATTTGTTTGAGTGAAATCAAATATTTGCTGCCTTTTCTCATTTTCTCATTAAATAGCTTAGCCTTTCTCAGGGGTCTTAAAGAAAAACGTTGAACTTCACTACATACTAGCTCAGCGGAAAATAGATTTCGATCAAGAATATATTCCCTTTTATAGAGAAAATATTACTTTCTGTGTGGTCAAAGTTGAACAAAAACGTTATGGTGGTCCATATGTTTTGATTTGGACCGTGTAAGGAATGATAAAAGTTTCAATCAGACCAACTGCACTTCTTTGAGAGATTATATTCTATAATTGCAGACAAAAGCCACCGACAACTTTAGTCAAAACAATGAGGGTTGTTCTAACCGGACTCATATTAAAAGCGTTCGAGCGATAATTTTTCTAAATGTTTATGGAGACATGCAGATGGTCTTTGCAGAAAAATAGCGAAATTTGGACAAGATGTAACGTATTTAAATTTTGATGTAACGTTACAATGTCTAAAAATTTCTCTGATGACTGGAACAAATAAGAAAATAGTATGACAATGTCGTCGACAAAAATTCCAGGAACTATACTTCTGATTATTCATAGGTTTTTTAATTATATAATACATAAAGAACCTTTCATAGGAAAGTTGGACCATATGGAGTTCTTTCAGACATCTTCAAGAGCAACGTTCCAAATTATTTGAAAAAGAAGACGTTCGATCAATGTGTGCTACAACGCCCTAAGGGGCGTCACAGATGCCATAAAGCGTTTAGCACAGCTGAAGTGCCACTGGGCGGGACATTGTGGCCAGAATGAATTACAGACAGACAGTTTTGATAGACGACATTAAAATAATCGCTGGAGATTGGCTGCAGGAAGCTAAAGAAAGATGGAAGTGGAAGAATTTAGGATATGTTCAACTTTAGACGCAGAAGGCTGAATATGATCTTCTTCTTGTGGTTTATTTAGCGTATGGCAATTTGATACACAACATTATCACATATATGTTACAATCTAACATTAATGTATTAATAATTCAATCGACGCTGGTGTTGCAGAGGCGAAGTCTAGAGGATCTCCATAATACTTCCTGCGAGGGCATTCGGCAATCATATGCTGGATGGTCTGTTTCTCGGCGCCGCAGTCGCACTCAGCAGAGGTTCTCATCCTCCATTTATAAAGGGAATCTGCGCAGACTCCATGACCCGTTCTTATCCTGTTAAGAGTTGACCATGATTTTCGGGGGAGGTCAAAACCTGGTGGAGTTTCTGTGATGCATGGTGTGTTTCTCATTATTAGGTTCGGTCTGTCGCTCTGCATGTTCTTCCACTGGGAGTTCATTTGGAAATTGTTGGAACTCAAGTTTATTGCATCTGTAGTCGGAGGTTTTCTGGAGCGCAATCGATGTAAATTAGCGTCGGCGACATATGTGTGTATAGGTAATTGCGGGTTGTTAAGCAGCTTTTGGAATTCTCTAAGCAGAGCATGCTGACGACGAAGATTAGGTGGAGGTATATGGCTCAGTAGTGAAAGCCACTCCACAGGTGTAGACTTGATCGTTCCAGATATGAGACGCATGGCGACATTGAGCTGGGTATCTATAATTTTTTGTGTGAACGCTATTCAGCAAAACAGGAGAGCAGTATTCAGCTGCGGAGTATACGAGTCCAAGGGCTGAACACCGAGGTGTACCTGCTGATGAGCCCCATGTAGTCCCGCAAAGCTTCTGTATGATGTTGTTACGGGTTCTCAGCTTTGCTGCGGTGTTCTCAAGATATTTCTTAAAGGAGAGTGTTCTGTCCAGGGTGACGCCGAGGTACTTGGGATTATAGTTGTGCGTGAGCAGTTGGTTATCAATGTATACTTTAAGTTTTGTGTGGGCCATTTTGTTGTTCAGGTGAAAACAGCTAACCTCGGTTTTTTTGAGGTTAGGTTTAAGTCTCCATTGTTTAAAGTACTTAACCAGGCGTTCCAGATCTTCCGTTAGGATTGCCTCGGATCTTCCTTCCTTCCTTCCTTCTACCAGATCTTCTTGTGGTGCCTATCCGTTACGGATGTTTGCTACTAGCATGACAATTTTAACTTTATTGACCGTAGCTCAAAATAGTCCTGAAGTGGTCAAGGAAAACCATTTTCGTAAGTTCTGGAGCCAACATATTCTTCTTCTTCCTGGTCCCCTTTCCGTAGACCTTTCCCTGTAATATAAGTTGCAGCTGGATATGATAGGAAAGTTTCATCACTGTATTCATTGACTCTAAATTCTTAACGTAGACTCCCAATACAATTGATTTGCATTAATATTTAGGTGTGACAAAGATCTATTACAGATAATTTCCGCATAGTTTGACCAAAACGCAAAGAGTGACATAAGGCTATGCCGATTTCCACTAGTTTTTCGTTCTCAGAGCATTTTCAAGAAAATAACCTCTTGCTTCTTCGTTTATACTGAACATACCGCCATCATTCCTTTTAGAACTTCGAAAACAATGGCTTTCAATGTAATAAGGAAATCAACACAAAGCGTAAGATTATTCTTCATTATGACAATGATCAATTCCATCACGTTAAATAATTGAATATTTGAAGAAGAAAAACATTTAAATAAAACAGTTTATCCCCTAATGATTTTTTCTTGTTTCCTACTGTCAAACAAAAAATGCGTGGGCAGCGATTTTCATCAACACAAGCTGCTGAAACTTTTAAAATTATTTTCCGGGATGTTACTTCAAATGAAGAAGAATATTTCCAGAGTTCTTCTTCTTCTTCTTAGCCTTGTGTTGTCCATGTTTGGACATAGGCCCAGGGTTGCCAGACCGATTTATAAAATTCCCCCAACCTGAACCTCAAATTCCTCCAAAAATGAGATTTAAAAAAAAATCCCCAAAATTTTAAATGTATTTATTATTACATTTTGCAAGTTGGTTATATGTTATGTAATATGTTTTATGCATAGAATAATTTTTTGTTATTTTTAATATATTTGCCTAGGTTGTTATTTGTTCGGAAAGTTGGTGTTATTCCTTTCTTGTTATTTTTAATATATTTGCCTAGGTTGTTATTTGTTCGGAAAGTTTGTGTTATTCCTTTCTTTTTTATGCGTTTGGCTATTTTTGTTGTTATTTTGCCTGTATATGTAATCGAGCAGAAGGTACTGGGTTTTTTCTCTGGTGGTGGAAATACTAATTTCAGGGCTTTCTTGTGTAGTTTTTGATTTAACATTTTATTCATTGTTTGTTCGTTGTATCCGTTGTTTACTGCTATTTGCTTAATGATATTTAATTCTGTCTTAAAGTTGTATTTTGACATCGGAATTTCTGTTAATCTATGTAACATACTATGATAAGCTGCCAGTGCAGCTGTTAATAACAAGAGCCAAAATAAAAAACACTTAAATAGTGGTGTGTACAAACTTCAAAGTGGCGACTACCCAAAAACTTACATCGGCCAAACTGATAGAAACTTTAATAAACGAATAGCAGAACATAAAAGGGCTTTCAATAATAGAAAAACAGATTCGACATACGCACTTCACCTTCGTTCAGTCGTTCCTCTTTTTATCTGACAGTCGTATACCTAACATTGCTCTTTCCATTGTTCTTTCTGTTGTGGCTAGTTTATTCATGTATTATTCATTTCCAGAATTAGTTTTAGCGTATTCAAAAATGTATAGACCTTTACATAATAATATTTCAAAAAGCAATAACACTTTAATAAGAACTCTTTTCCTTTTCATTCCTTAAAAAAATTATAAGTCATTCAACCCTCGTATTGCCCACTTTCCTGAAACTTAAAAATATTCTGCCTGATTTATAAAAAAAAAAACAATGAAATTCCAAGGTGGAGAGTGCCGCCCATGTCGATATTTTTACCTAAATCTATAAATACCTAACCCAATTACGAGAACGATTCGAAATCGGAAAACATTTTTATTTTATCGTTTACTAGATCCGTTCCGAAGGATGTACTTGTACATGCGACAGGATGTTTGATTGGTTATCCGATCGAAGGTAGAAAATCGGATATTGGTTAGGTATTTATAGGACAGGAAGAAAAACGTAAAAAAATCGCGATTTTACTAATAGTGTTGGTGTCAAACGTATATTTTCGGCCGTTTAAAACATTTATTTATATTTTATACTTTCTTCAAATAGCTTACGTAGATATATGGCTTTTCAGCTGTGGGGCTCTAAATGATGGACCTTTTTTTGGCTGAATTTGTTTCTACGGTTCTGCGGTACTTTTGGAAACCATTGGTCTAGATCATAATTCATTTTAGTGTGTTTTATACGCTTATAGGCTGATTACTTATCAATAATCGATGAATCAGAAGTCAAAAGAAGTAGAAATCAAAATAAGAATAGAAAAAGCCAGATCCATATTCACTAAAATGAAGAGAGTGTTCTGCGGAAGAGATTTGAGCCTTGAAATGAAACTTCGCCTGATGAGATGTTACGTACTTTCTGTGCTGTTCTACGGAATGGAGTCATGGACGTTGAAAAAGATTGATACCAAAAAATTAGAGGCATTTTGAACTGTGGATGTATCGCAGAATCCTGAGAATCTCATGGACCGAGAGAGTCACAAATGTCGAGATCTTAGAAGAATTAATAAAGAAAAGGAAGTCATATTTACCATCAAAACACGAAAACTGCAATACTTAAGATACATTACATGAGGCGAAAGATATAAACTGCTTCGAATAATTATACAAGGGAAAACAGTAGGAAAAAGGTCCATAGAAAGAGGACGAAAGTCCTGGCTAAAGAATCTACGGGAATGGTATAGCTGTAGCAACAATGAATTGTTTCGGTCAGCAGCTTTGAAAATACGTATAGCCCTGATAATAGCCAACCTTCGGAACGAAGATGGCACTTTAAGAAGAAGAATCGATGAATCGGTTGCAAATGTGAGTCCATTTCAAAGATAGAGAAATAAATGCTAGCCTCCCTGAACTGCTAAAACCTGGATATGGTCTCAGCAGCTCTAATTGCTTCTTGGATTGTAGGACAATCAACGCCGTCTTCTTTTTCTTCTTCCACATTTCTTTCCACATTTTGTACTTATTCCACAATTTCTTTATCACTTAAAACTTGAAATGTTTCTACCTAGTCGTCTACTGAAATGTAGGAGTCAAGATCAGTTCCAAATTCTCTCTGGTTTACATTAAATTTTTGTATCCACTCTGACATTGCTACAGACCGCGGAAAGAATTGCAAAATCGACGACAAAAAAGGACAATTATATCTCAGAAGAAGTAGAAAACCTGATGAAGACAAGAAGAAGCCTACTTGAACAGGGCAAAAAAACACAGTAGAATATACTGAAATCAATAAAACAATTAGAAAAAACATAAAAGAAACCAAGAGAAAAAACAAATAATAAAGTTGACACAAGAATACTATACGCACCTATACAGAACAAGACATAAACCACAGCAAGAAATTCTTAAACAATTAAACACAAAAATAAAAAATATAAACTCTACAACCAGAAATAAGTAAAACAAAAATTAAGAAAGCAATTCAAGAATTAAAAAACCATAAGTCACCTGGAAAAGATGGAATAACTGCAGAGATGCTGAAGAGAGGAGGGAAAACCACTAGAGAAGTCCTACATATCCTCATGAACAAAATATTGACCACAAAAGAAATACCCGATAGCTGGAACGATGAGGAGACACTATTAATGTTCAAAAAAGGTGACCTTAGAAGAGGTGAACTTAGAAAACTATAGACATATAACAAACAAATAACAAATAAGTGTTGTATTTAAACTACTAACGAAGAACATGACAAATAAACTAACAACTAATCTTGACGAATACCAAGCAAAAGAACAAGCGGGATTCAGAAAGGGTTTTAGTACTAGCGACCATCTGCTAACAGTAAAAATACTGATTGAAAAGTCGAACGAGTATCAAATCCCATTATACATGGTATTCATAGACTTCCGAAAGGCGTTTGACAGCATACATTGGGCCATCAAAAACTCACTACAGAACGGCAGAGTTGATTACAGGTACACGGACCTAATAACAAACATATACAAAAATGCGAGTACCACAATAAAATTGACGAACGAACACGCTACAGAACCAATAAAATTCGAAAGAGGAATCAGGCAGGGAGACACAATATCGCCAAAATTGTTCAATCAGGCTATGGAAGACATATTTAAAAAATTAGAATGGGATACATACGGAATAAGAATAAATGGAGAGCTCTTGAACCACTTGAGATATGCAGACGATATAGACCTGATAACGGATAAGAAGGAAGAGTTACAGAAGATGGTTGAGGAACTAGATAGAAAAGCGACAGAGGTAGGTCTAGAGATGAACTATAGTAAAACCAAGACTATGACAAACCAAGAAGACCAATTAGAAATAGTAGTCAAACAGAATAAATTAGAGCAGGTGGCAGAATACGTATACCTAGGACAGATAATAAAGCTGAACAGGGACAATCAAGCAGAAGAAATAAAAAGAAGAACTAGACTAGCATAGGCCTCATTTGGTAAACTATCATATATTCTAAAAAATAAAAAGTTCCCCTTAATATATGCGAACGAAAGTATTCAATCAGTGTATTTTACCAGTTACCACATATGGCTCACAAACATGGACTTTCACAAAGTAGAACATCGACAGGATATCCAAAACACAAAGAGCAATGGAAAGACAGATGCTGGGTATCGGTCTTAAAGACAGGAAAAGATCAGAGAAAAAACAAAGGTGAACGATGTATCAAGACAGGTTGCAAAACTTAAATGGAACTTAGCCGGTCACACTCTCCGGCAAAAAGATGAAAGATGGAATTAGCGAATTATATACTGGAGACCATGGGAAAAGAAAAGAAAAAGAGGAAGACCACAGATGAGATGGACTGACGATCTTAAGAGAACGGCAGGAAAGGAGGACTGGATGCAGATCGCCCAAAATAGAGAGCAATGGAGATTAACAGGGGAGGCCTATGCCCAAGTGTGGACGTTTAAGACTGATTAGATAGACAGATAGATCCACTCTGACAAAGGCATTTCGTTATCCTCGTCAACAACCTGAATATTGGTAGAAACTACAATCAATTTAGCTTGACAAAAGCACTTACAAATTGTCACTGACGTAACTGCACTCCACGCATTTTCGAAAAACTGAACTGTATCAAGGATGGTAATGTTCACGGGTTATCCATTGTTGTCATTTTCAAAAGCTGTTTCCGATAATGGCACTTTAAGCTTCTTATGACTCCTTGGTCTGGAGAAGGTCAAAAAAGAGAAGATTTATTTTTTTGAAGAGAGTTCCTTTCTCAATTCATCTTCTTCTTCTTCTTCTTAGTCGTTAACCTGATGCAGGTATCGTAATATCATGAAGCTATTAGCTAAATTTCCCAATGTTCCTCCACGTTTTTCTATCTTCTACCATTCTAGCACATTCTGACAATGGAGCGCCAATGGTAGCAACAATATGGTCCGTGTATCGTGTGGGAGATCTACCTCTATTTCTTTTGCCTTCTACTTTTCTATCTCAACTACATCTATGTTCTTTTTGTCTTTTTCAGTAAGGGTCCAGCATTCCGATGCATAAGTAAAAACTGGAAAAACTAGACTTCTTACTAGTCTCATTTTTGTATCAGTAGTTATTTCATGGCTTTTCCAAATGTTTGTTAATTTTGCCATATTTTTGCCATATTTTTGTTAATTTTGTCTCAATTCTTAATGTAATGTAATTCGAAATTGTATTGATTTTTCCCCCTCCTTAATTTTTCCTTCTTGTTAGGTCAATACATTTCCTTATTAACTGTTTCTTGTATGGTGTTTTCGAATGTTTTCCAATACCTTTATGACCTTTGTTTCTCCGTCGTTTACTGTTGTATCTTGTTGCAATCTTCCGTTCTACTTAATCATCTTGCGTCTGCTGCACCTTCTGTGATACGTCTGAAAATAAATTGTGCTATTGATAATTATTTCCGAATTTCTAAATAGAAATATCTGAAATACATATATTATGCTCTAAATACTATTTTATTGAAGCACAGTAGATTTTAATCTGTCTTATTTGTGTGGTTCACGCATTGTAAACTTTGACATTTACTACATCTTAAACGTCTATTCGATGTCATAGGCGGGCACATTTTGTTCTATCTAAAGCACAATGTGTCTAAAAGATCGTTATTCATGGCCTATAACCTACATGATTCATAAAATTGATCTAAATGCATTTGAATTGCTAAAACTGCGGTCGTCATCTCTCGTTATCGCGCATGTTATTAATTTTAAGGAAACCAGTGAAATCATTACTTCACCACAATATTATTTGTAGTTTAGTGATCTTTTTCCTATTTAATTTACATAAACTGCGACCTCTGGAACCTAAACATCCTGCAATTACCTATCCCTGCGGCTAAAGGTATATAGATTGCGCATATTGTCTGTGGTAATGAATCAGTCAAGCTTTCCTCTGATAAGACAATGGTTTATCTTTTTTTAGAAGCTGTAAACAAAGAGATTCTGCGGCCAGGTGACACCCATAATTGCGTGATAAATAGAAGTAGATTGTGACAATTTTACATAAAATATAAATTAATATCATTTGATATAGCAGAAAATCAAAATATTTATAGTTTCATGTGAGGTGTATATAAAACTTTTATAGAAATTTATTACTACTTGTAATAGGCATTAGGTTCTTTTATATTAAGTACAGAGATTCGCATTTTGAGTAACTTTCGCGCATCGTTTAAAATAAATTAGATTGTAACAACTATTGTATTTATTGTTGATTTAATTGATTCTTTTATTGTTCTAATTTTGTAAAATTTTGACGTTTTGTTTTCTTTTCAGCCTCTCCTCTTACAAATGGCACAATCAAAGAAGAAGATCTCACCCCTACCACGCCAGAATACTTTATTAAATGTCCACAATGCCAGAAAGGATGCCAGACCTTCCAAGCGCTCAAAGAGCACATGGAATGTGCCCATATGGACCTTTCCAGTGTATCTGAAGCTAGCGGTATGACCGTTCCCAACGCCGTATCCCCAACTCCGTCGTTGGCAGGTACCGGAGGTCCTTTTGGGTGTTCTCAATGTACGACTACCTTTAGCTCGAAGGACCAATTAGAAAAGCACGAATTGCTGCATTCACCAAATGCACAAGTAGTAAGTTAGTTTTTATTTTGTTTTGACTGGTATTGTATCATATTTTGTCTACACTCTTCTCTTCTTCTTCTTTAAGTTCCATCTTCTATCGAAGGTTGGAAATCATCATGGCTATGCGGACTCTGTTGACTGCCGCTCTAAAAAGTTCTGCACTACTGCATTCAAACCATTCCCTTAAGTTCTTAAGCCAGGATATTCTTCGTCTTCCCACATTTCGCTTTCCTCGGATTTTGCCCTGCATAATAAGTTGTAATAATGCATATTTTTGCCATATTTAGTTCGATTGAACTTTTCAGGCGCGCTGCTAACAAAGTCGCAGTGGCCATGATGATTTCCAATCTCCGCTAGGAGTGGCACGAGAAGAAGAAGAAGAAGATATTTTTGCCCTCTCATCACATGTCCCAAGTACTCAAGTTTTCGTCTTTTAATTGTTAATATTATTTCCGCCTCATTTCCTATCCTTCTAATTACTTCCATGTTTGACATTCTTTGAATCCATGATATTCGTAGGATTCTTCTGTAACACCAAAATTCAAAGGCGGTTAGCTTATTCAGATGAACTTGTTTGAGTGTCCAAGCTTCCAGACCATAAAGAAGAGTAGAGAACACGTAACATCGAAGCATTCTCAGGCGTAGTTCTAACCTTATATCCCGACAACAAAGAAACTTTTTAAGTTTAATAAATGATGTACGTGCTATTTCAATACGTGTCTTAATTTCTTTGGTTTGGTCTACATCTGATGTTATCCATGTTCCTAAATATTTATAGTTATTAACCTTCTCAATTGCAGTATCTTCAATAGTCAATTGGATATTTGCATGTGCAGATAGTCATGATCATGCATTTAGTTTTCTTTAAATTTATCTTCAGTCCGTACTCATGACAGGCGTTCATTAAGGCGTTGCATTAGGTTCTGTAAATCATTGTTGTTATCCGTAATTATTACTGTATCGTCTGCAAAACGTAAGTTATTCAAAACTTCTCCATTGATAGATATACCTTCTATTGAGTCTGAGAGCGCTTCTTGAAATACCGCTTCACTGTAGACATTGAAAAGTAGTGGGGACAGCACGCAACCCTGGCGGACTCCTCTCTGTATTTTGATATTTTCGGTGTACTGGCTGTCAACTCTTACCTTGGCAGTTTGAGTCTTATCACGTCATCGATAATTTATTACATCTAGCGATCTATGAGTATGTACATATTCCTACTAAATTCCTATTCCTACTAAAATAGCTAAAGAAAACAATATGAAGTCAATTTTGTCCGTCTATGATATCCTTAGGATTCTTCTGTATGGCCACCTCTCGAAGCCTTCCATCGCTTCATTCAGTGTAAAGGATTCAACTTCGTAGTTTAATATCGAGAAGATATAACATCATAAGAGCCTTTAAAGAGTTTGACCATGTTGTTGAATGCACTAGTCTTCTTTTTCTATTCTAATTTTACATCTTGCAAGTGATCCCATTGTTTATTTACTGTTGTTCCAAGATAGGTAAACTGTTTTACTCGGTCCACTGGTGTATTCTTGATAAGCAGTTGGACGTCTCTAATTATTATTCTGCGTTCGCAGTATCGTCTGCATATCTTATCTTATTTATTACCAACGATTATTCCTTCATTTGCTTTTAGATACATTTTCTGACAAATGGCGTTCACTACAGACGTCAAACATTAGTAGCTATAATATGCCTCCCTGTCTCACTCCATGTGTTCTTATTACATTCCTACGATTACAATCACCAATTTTCTATTTGATCTTCTTTACCAACAATACTATACGATCGATTAAAATAACCATTAAAATTATATCAAAATCAAGTCTCCCCAACCTTGCAAAATAATTGGATGTTGCATACAATATCATTTACATTTTATGGTGCTGGTGATGATGAATCAAAATTATTATAGACAAGCGCGTACGCGTCCTTCCATCGGTTTTGATGCAATTGCAGCGCCTCCAAGGTTACAATTATTAATTAATGAGGAAGAATGCCTCCTTTTTTATTAACAAAAGGACAAACCGGAGATTTTGTTATGAAATTACCCAATTATTTTACTTATTTCAACGACAACATTCTTACTTCTAGGTATTGTTTAATTTTGATCAGGAGTAAGTACTATATATTTCTAGATAGTACACCACTATTATTAGATTTACTTTATAATTGCTTACTATAATTTCTAGGTATTTGTTAAAATATGTGTTGTATACGAGACAGTGGAATTAGATTCTTTAGATTATATTCACGTCATTTTTGCAGCAAATAAAGTCAGTTTGTATAAAGATGTTAAATAAATAAACCTAATCTTTAAACCTATAACATGACATTTCGATTTTCAGTTTTGGCCACAAATGTGGCATTTGAAATACAAACTGTCAAAAACGACTGGAATAATATTGATATTCGTAAACTTGTACTTATAAATAATAACTTCAATTAAGAAAAAAATATATTTAATTTGATATAGCTTTTAAATTGGCAAAACAGTAATTAAGTATGATTAATTATCTTTAAAATGTAGTACTTAAACGAGTATTAATCCTTAATTATGTTCAACGACGAAACACACGTGGAGCATATTTTAATACGTCTAACGCGCAACTATCGATATTAAACATGTATTGATAGTGGGATCTTAAAGAATGTCATTATACTTAAACGTATAAAAATCAGGTTGCCACTGGATGATCCTAAAACTCATATAAATATCTTTCTTATAGAGTATAATCTCCTTAAATTGATCTCTTGATGAGCTATTATTATAACCAATAGTTTTTTGTGGTTATATTTTCCAAAATTGACAGGTGACTTACTTGAGCCCCGATCTTGTAGCCAAATAACCATGCTTTTAAAGATTTGTTTAGATCTAACTATACATTGAATATATTTTCTTATTTCATCAGTATTTACATATAATCAGGATACAAATCTCCCATTCTCCCATTTCTGTTTGTTTTTTGCTAATGTTTGATTCAAACATTAAAAATGATAGCACCCATTTTTTGTGAACAGTTGTTATTTTCTTTTTCGTTTTTGTTTTTTTTTTTGTTATATTTCGCAAGTTCCCGCCCCTCGTCTACAACAACTGAGCAACGGTGTCTTTAAGTTACAAAGTGTATCAGTATCCTGAGTATACTTTTTAGTAGTTTAGTTCACTGTGTATGGTAGAAGCTGGACATATTGCTTTGATCAAATAATAAACCTTATATAGTGACTCGAAAATAATTTTTAACGAAATGGAATGACTGGTGTCGCATACATAAACTTAACTGTTACTTATGACTCTGTTAACAATCAAATATGGTTAATAGTAATGGTAAAAGTGTTTCATATGATGAAGTTTGATTTTTATGTGTTAACTAAAATGCATTCTTCAAAATCGTCGGTTTATCTTGCAATCCAAGAAAGAAATAAAAAAATACTCTTCTTCAAGGCAACTCTCCTTTATAATTTATAATATGTATAGTGGTTGTGGTTACTTTCGAGCCATTTTGGAGCAAGACGCTTTATTTATTTTGATGATATGGTATTGCCTGTTCAGGGAAAATGTTTTGAAGAAATAGTACAGAAATTGTCGGATAAACTAGAAGTACTAACACAGTACTATAATAATCACTTTCTAAAACGAAACCTTTAAAAAACCCAAGTGTACGCTTACCACCTAAAGAACCAATATGCTAGGAAAAAGTTGGACATACCATCGAAGGTGGGTATGTATATGGAACATTGCAAAGAATTAAAATATCTTTGATCGAGCTCTTGCATTTAAGCTACTGCCAAGATACCAAAACGATATAATTCGAATTTTAACTGAAATAAGTCAGGAACCTCATCAAACTAAGGTTCGCAGAATGACAGATATGACTGTGGCGAAATACAGAATCCTGATCGCCTATTTTTTACGTAATAACAGTATAAATCAGTAGTCCTACGGACAATTGGTTTATTGTACATTGTGTATGTTGTAGTGTGTATTGAGTGACTTGTTATTAAATAAAGTCGGCTTTATCAAATAATCGCTTATTACATCTGAACAAAGAGGAACCACCAACGATTCTTGAAGTCTTGAACATAATGGCATAACAGCAGCTTATAAAAGAAATATGGGCACAGAAATTCCTCCGCAAATGATTCTAATACTTTGTACCAAACACAAAACAAAGATATCTTTGAATGCTCTAACCACAGGGGAATTAAACTTCTAAATGCAGCGTACAAAATATTTTTCACAGTACTATGTCACCGTATGGCACCATAATATGCAGAACGGATAGTAGGAAAATATCAGGCTGGTTTCAGAGGTGGTAAATCGACAATTCATCAGGTTGAAACCCTGAAACAAATTTTAGAAAAAACACTGGAACATGGCATTGATACTCATCGCATATTTATAGACTACAAAGCAGCCTACGACTCTACAGATGGTAAATTTAACAAAACTATCTCTTCAAAAAGTTTAATGTAGAGTACGAATTCAGGGGTAACTGTCTTATACCTTTTAAAACAAATAACGAGATGCGTTAGGGAGACCATCTCCCCTGTATATAGTTCAATCTGGCTTTGGAAAAAGTAATACGTTTGTCACAAATCACAACCACTGGTTCAATATATAATAAATCAGTGCAAATCCTGGTCTATGCTGATGACATCAATATTGTTGGTAGAACGGAAAACGCTGTACGAGAAACGTATATAGCATTAAAAGAATCAACTACAAAAATGGGTTTAATAATAAACAGCAACAAAACGAAGTATATGAAAATAAGCACGCAACTACAAATCCTACAACCACTTGTTGTAGAAAACGACGTCATCGAAGCAGTGAACGAATTTGTATACTTGGGAGTGCTATCAGTGGACCTATACCTCTTTTAGTTTGCAAGCCAAGCGATACCGGCCGTTCCTCTTCCGTTCCGATCCGGAAAGTAACAAACCAGCAGCTTATGGCCTGATGGTTGGCCAGCTGATATCGATCGAGATCCACCCTCCCCCCGTGTATTTACTAACATTACCAAGTCAAAATCGAAGGCAAATATATATGTAAAAAAGTTTAAAAATAGCTAAAATATAGAAAAATTGACAATCACAAATACAGAAAGACAAAAACAAACATCTACGCTAGTCAAATAGACAACCAGACAAGCGTAAACCCCTCGATAGGTAGAAGCCGGTACTTACACTCGAAGTAAAATTGCCTTAAGTCACTTATGTTAGGACCTCATAAAGTGACTATGAATATGGATACTACCCTGAATTGCATTTGTAATAAAATTGCGGACATCGAACCATCGAACCACAATTACATCGAGAAATTCAAAAATAAAACTCTACAAAACAATAATACGCCCAGTCCTAACATATGGTTCAGAGACCTGGAGTCAGAGACAAAGAATAATGAAAACATGTTGGATAATTCGAAAGAAAAGTAATAAGCCGTGGAGAAAGCGATATAACTTCGAACTTTATAGAATATACCAGGAAGATATCATAAAATATGTTAAGATAGGACATCTGAGGTGGATGGGTATGTAATTCGGATGGAACAAAATGGCCCTGCTCCTTATAGACCCATTGGTCAGAGAAGAAGAGGAAGACCTAGAATAGGTTTCCTTGATAGATAACATCGAGTACGTGCTTATTGACCACTGTAAAGAATTCTTGAGGAGGCTAGTACCTACGTAGGGATGTAAAGCCAGAATGATGATGACATCCGAACTACTGCGGTATCTCGGTGGATAGCGATTTTGAGCACCTGTTGGTTTATACGTACTTGACTTAAAGAGAGCCAATGATAGGCCATTCAAATGGCGAAATATTAGCAATTTAAGATTTAAATAAGTCATTCTAACACGGAAATTTGGTAAGTTCAAAAATAGCGATAATAGAACAACAGGAAGTATATAGTTTGTTATTATACAGTTAAAAATTGTGAAATATCAGGTTACAAAATTAGATAATAAGCACGAAAAAAAAAAGAAAAGTAGAGAAAAAACTATAAATTTGGAAGAGAGAAAAAATGTGCTTATATCAAAATAAAGACAAAATTTCAGTTCAAATGAGTCTTTTGGTGTTTCATAAAACATGTTTGATGATGTAAAGCCGAGTCCAGAGAACGTTGTCCGTTGAAACTGTAACTCATTCAAATGTGGAAGTATGTATCAATAAGACTATAAATTCGTTATGTATGTGAGTCCATCGAAATTTTGAAATAGACTGAGCGAATACATGCATATTAGTAAAATTAAATTTTTCAAAAAATTGTAAAGAAAATTGTTCTTATCTTCCATTTACTTTGGCTAGCCTCTTTATTTTTTTAATGTGATGTTTGAACCATTATTTTTGTTAAAAAATCTCATTTTGTTTTTAATGTTTGAGACCAAATAAACATAACAAATCGTTTAGACCAAAACTTTGAATATAATTAGGTGATGCGTGGAAATGTATTGGAATAAAATGATTTGGCGGATTTCACACGCATATTTCAGTCATGAGTCAGTACAAAGTCTGAGGTCGCACGAGAAAAATTGGTCGGGAATGCATCTTGAAGCAGATAGGTTCGCGTTAATTACTTTAACAAGTGAGGTTAAATGAAAAAAGTCGTCAATTATTAATAAGGGGCAATTTTTGACACAGCTGTGACTATGGGAGGACAAAACAATTGTACTTCGCGTTGTGTGTGTACATTAACGGTAAAGTTAACGTTAAAATGTTACGTAAACACAACAATTGACCTGGGCCCCTATAACCTCTACATTAATACGAGTCAAACAATAATCAAGCCAAGAAATTTAAAATTCTATACAATTAAGAGCAACGAGTGACTTCTGACACTAATAAAATTGAATCGTGAAAGTGTTTGGCCGAGAGACTATTAGTAATGAAACGTTTGCAGTCATAGATTGATTCGATAACGAGTCTTTGTGCTTCTCTTAATAAACCTTTGTTGAATAACATTCCGAGAAATGCCATTTATGCGATCAAAGGCGGTAGACTCCGACGAACCGTGTTTTATCCACATTTACTGAAATTATAAGTGATACACATTATCGATGTTCCTAACTATAAATATTTTTATTATTCTGAGAAATATTCCGTGGCGCAACCAGGGGGGGTTTTGGGGGTTAAAACCCTCCCACAGAGCCCAATTCCATACTGGTATTCACAAATTTTAAGGACTCAAAATTGAGGTAGCATCATACAAAAAATTTTGGTGCCCAACCTCGACCCACCCCCCCCCCAGAGGAAAATTCTAGGTGCGCCACTGGAAATATTAGCATAGTTATTGTGAAATCAAATGAAAGATAATAAGTAATAAATAAAAAAAATGAAAATTTTCTTCGAATTTGTCTTTTAAGGGGTGGTAAACATGTGGGCACCTTCAAATCACTGGTAAAGATTTCTACCGCTTTGTTTAACACACTAAAATAAAGTTAATTAATTTCTTACATTCTTTGCATGTTGGTCCAAGTGCTGTTGGTCCTCTTCTACTTCTTGTTTTAACTCCAATCCACGGTGCATTTGAATGGTAGATGATAACCCACGTTAACAAGATTTGGCCTTTTTGACTTGCCAACTTAACCATAATTTGGTGAATAAACCGAAAAGTTCATCAGTTAACTGACTTTTGTATCGGATCTGTGTTAGAGCTGCTTCGCAAGGGTCATTTTCAAGATAAAAATACTTTTCTAGGATGTATTACAGATGTAATTCCGACTTTTTGGAACATCTACATGGTCCTTGTTACTATTTACTTTATAATATGTCTCTATTAGATGAGTATATAAAGGTTTTGTCTTCTTAGTACAAATATTTTCGGCAGAATAATCTGGATCCAAAACTTAATTTTTATCAATGCTAGCTGGAAAATCCAAAGTTATATGAGTTTGTTGATGATGAAACAATATTTGACCTTAAACTAGTAGCAATATTTGTTCTTGTACTAGATCGAATGCTGCACTTGGCTGAAGAGTGTACAAGTAAAATAGTGTCTTCTGCATCAGAATCACCTTCATCGTACCACAAGCATTAATTAAGTATTAGAATCGGTCATCCAGGCTATTCTTTGGTACGGTAGTTTTCATAGTAAGTTGCTGAACCTGATGAACTTTGGTGAAAATAGATACTGTATTGTTACGTTTGGTACATATGACGATCTTGGTCAGACCTGGACTAAAGCAAACTGTTCCTACAGCATCTGCCGCTTCTCGCATTTCTACCGCCATCGTTTTCTGCCCATCCATTCGTTTTCTTTGATGGCTCTAATTCTCATTATGTGCAGTACATTTTCTTCCCAGGCAACTGAAGGCCTTCTTCTTCTTCTTCTTTGTTATATCTTCATTCCTGATATGATCTTTTTTGGATACACCACAAGCTCTCCTTAGATAATCCATTTCTACTATTTCCATTCTTTTTCTTTCTTTTTTCGTGATTTGCCAAACTTCTGCCCCATAAGTCATAGGCTCTAGATCTTTAGACCTTAGTAGAGAGTTTGGAATGCTTGCCTGCTGCGTTCTATTTTCGATGCCTGTTTTGGTAGTACCTTCTTTAGATAATATAGATCCGAGATATTTATATGCATTACATGTTTTTGCGTTTCTTATTTCTAACTCTGGATCGTCTTCATCATTTCTTATTTTAAGATACTCTGTCTTTGATATATGCATATGTCCATATTGAGGCCCATTTTTCATATTCTTTCTTTAGTTTTCTAAACATATAGTCCATGTCTTCCTCATCATTTGCTACGACTACCTGATCATCTGCAAAAAATAAAGTTGTTAGACATTTACCAACGCCTATGTCTATTCCCATTCCGGATACTTGTTTCCTTCACTGCTTTATCGATGACTGAATATATATTTTAAATAAGGTCGGAGATGAACATCTTTGTTTAAGCCGCTTTGTTATTGGAAATGATTCGGATATAAAGTTTCCTTCTTTAACGACACTTTTTGCTTTTTGTAAATATTTGCGATAGCATCCACATACTCTACTGAGACCTACTTTTGTCAATGTTTGAAACAGTTTTTTCAAAGGTACCGTATCGTTTGACTTCTCTAAATCTACAAACAATATGTGGTTATATAGATTCCTTGCCTTTCGTTTTTCGATTACCTGCTGCAGAACGAATATACCATCAGTGCAAGATCTTCCTACACGAAATCCATTTTTTTCTTCTATGTCTTCGTGTTCTGAATCTATTATTTCTTTTATTATTTGACCGTAAAACTTCCCCACTGAGCTGATAACAGTTATTCTATTATAATTAGAGCATTTGCGTTTATCCCCTTTCTTGAATATTGAGCTGATGTATCCAACATTCCAATCCAAGCATACTTTAACTTTATTAATAATGAGGGCGAATTGTCAGAATTTGATTGCTTCTATTAAAATTACATCCTTTCCCAATGCTTTCCGGTGCAGCAAAACTGAAGAATGTTAATACTAGACCATTTTTGCTTTGTTTTTACGGGGACACCTAAACTATTAAATGAAAATAGCAAATCACTGAAACGCTTGAATAATATTAAATTATTTTTCCGCAAATCGCCAGGAAATTTTGACATTCCTGTCAAAATTTCTTGAAGAAAAAGTCAGGACTTCCTTACTGTAAGGAAATGTCATTTCCTTATGATATTTCTGTAGTTGTTAGTGTTCTACATAAATGAGCGTCAAGTTTGACAATTCAACCTCAATATGTTTCCATAGTAACCCAAGTAATTTTATTAGGAATTACAAAGCACCATTTATTTGAATTACTATTTATAACTGGGAATAAGCCACAATTAAAGATAAAAATACGTTTATTGACGTTTCAATTTCCAATTCGGAAATCGTTCTCAAAATACAAACAGTAAATTAAACAAATTTTGTTTTTTGTTACATAGTGAAAAAATTCTTCTAATAATTTAATTTTATCTGACTCATTTATATTGACAATTCAGACATACATTATGCATTTTAAAGTAGACGACTTTAAAATTATATTGCCAATATTGTTGAGTTGCGCTCCTGGGACGACGTTACTTATAAGATAGTTCATTCGATTACATGAAATCAACTTTAACTTGAGAATATCCGTCAGAAAAAATCACAGCATGTAATTCATCTTTAAAAAGACAAACACATGACATAAATAAATTAATAATATAAATAAAATAAATAGAAATAAATTCAACATTTCAACAACATTCAAAACAACAAACACGTTGAGATCTATTTTGTCCAAAACCAAACCTAACAATGAACAAGAAAGGACAAAGAATTGCATTTATAAAATACCTTGTGAATGCGATCAGTTTTATTTAGGTGAATCATCAAGGCCATTAAATGTTAGAATAAGTGAACATCAATCTTATATTAAAAATAGAGAATTTGATAGATCTCAAATATGTAAACACGCATGGGATAATGAACATAGCGTTCAATGGAATAATTCAAATATAGTCCTAAAAGAAACGGATGGTAAAAAAAGAAAAATCAAAGAAGCGGCTCTAATTATGCTAAATGAGGCCAATTGTGTCGCAAATTCCTCGGCAGAATGTAGTAGGATCTGGTTACCAATATTGAAAGAGGAAGTTATTAATAAGAAAATACCAGTATTAGTAAGTCAGTAACATATAAAGGATACATCATTTATGTTTTTTAAATAAAGTAACATATAAAATCAGAATTTTTGATGTTTGTTGAAGGTAAACTAAATTCACGAACAAATACTTACAATGTCGGGATAGTATTATGAGGTTTTTTTCCTGGTTTTTCCCTCATAATTTACTATGGAATCACTAACAGGAGAATTTTACTGTCATCATGTCATGTGTTTGTCTTTTTAAAGACGAATTACATGCTGTGATTTTTTCTGACGGATATTCTCAAGTTAAAGTTGATTTCATGTAATCGAATGAACTATCTTATAAGTAACGTCGTCCCAGGAGCGCAACTCAACAATATTGGCAATATCATTTTAAAGTCGTCTACTTTAAAATGCATAATGTATGTCTGAATTGTCAATATAAATGAGTCAGATAAAATTAAATTATTAGAAGAATTTTTTCACTATGTAACAAAAAACAAAATTTGTTTAATTTACTGTTTGTATTTTGAGAACGATTTCCGAATTGGAAATTGAAACGTCAATAAACGTATTTTTATCTTTAATTGTGGCTTATTCCCAGTTATAAATAGTAATTAATATACAATGCCACAAGAAAATAGCTTCAGAACAATACCATTTATTTGGGAATAAAATTATCGCGTTTTTTTTAAATCAATCAATATCTGTCGAATTTTAAACGATTTGCGGAAAAATAGTATGTTTACCTCGTAGGAAAAGCCACATTCCTGGACTCTGTGTTGCTAAGTCTCGGCTTGCGCCTCGACTTAGCAATCTTCACAGTCGTCCAGGAATGTTAAGCTTTTCCTACCCGGTAAACAATGTACTATTATTGATCCGAGACCGATAAAACTAGGAATTTTCTAAAATTGTATTTAAAATTTAGGATCAGGAAATATCAAATGTGAAACTGGATATATCACTTGTTGTGAATATTTGTTCTTCTATTTAAGACTGCCTAAAAATTATTAAACATTTGAATTATCATTTAATTACCATTTTTACAAAAAGATTCTTGTTTTGTATTCGTTTCTATATTTTTCCGCCTTTCGTCTAGATATTTACATCATATAATAATTATTGTCTTATCAAAAACCGTTTATAAGTGAACAAATCAGCGTACGCAAGAAATATCACGACGTATCAGGAAATATTGAACTCTTGAACTTTTTTCCTCAAAACAGAAACAGACATTAATAATGTTTTTACCGAGACCGATAACCTCTCTTTTTCTCAATAGAAGGACTAGAAAAGTGATTTCTTATCGGTAGAAGTTAATTTAAAACGTAGGTATATTATTTAATGGAGATTATGACATGGGAAAAACTAAATATTAAAAACGTGAAGATTGTGAAAAAAACCAATCTTTTGTTAGTTTTAAAAGTCAACGGTTATCGCTTTGTTTATGTTTCTGGTAAAGAATATGTGTCATGAAAGCACCTAAGATAGCCGACTGTTGAAATCTGAAACTTTACTTCTGCAGTATAAGCATTTTAAACAGGTATACCTATAGGTACCAGACTGCTTATGTCACAACTTTTTTTCTTAAAGGTGACCGATTACGTGAGATAAAACGATTTTTAAAAGTCGACGTTGTTTATTGAGATTTGTACGGGGCGTTCTCGTGTGGTATTTTGATAATCCGGCTTGTCAGTCGTTATAACAATAAATAAAATAAATATATAAATAGAAGCCAAAAATAATTTGTAGGAACACCTACGGTTCATTGACATTATAATCGTGTTTTTGATGTATTTGATTTTGCAGCTCCAATACAAAAAGAAAAAACAGCGAAATGAGAAGTATTCGTAATATCTGCACCTATAGAAATTATGAAAAGAGAAAGTTTATATAAATTGTGTTTATATAAATTTTTAAAGGAATCCAAAAAAAATTGTATAAACTATCTATTAATCTTTCAAATTGTTCTTTTTAAATTGCTTATTGTTTATAAACAAAGCCCCGGTGATTAAAAAAATCAAGGATAGTGGTTTCTACGACCTTTCAAAGCAAAACTAACAAGCATTTTTGAAAAATTGAAACGCAGAATGAAAGATTACATTATTACCGAGGGCCGAATGTCCGTTAACCCTAGAACACTTTCATCATTATCATCATCATCATCAATGGCGCTACAACTCTTCGTGAGTCTTTGCCGCGTTTACTATTGCCTTCAATGTTTGTCGGTCCTGTGCCAGTAATTCCCATTCTCTTACTCCCATCTTCTCTAGATCTTCTCTGACTGCATCTTTCCACCTTTTTCTAGGCCGCCCTACAGACCTCCTTCCATCTGACCTTTCCCAGAACACATCGTTTATAAGCCTAGAACACTTTCGTACGTAATAAAACGCTCTTACGTAAAATCTACGTATATTGAATTAACAAATCTAAGAACAGTGGTAAATTAACACATTTGTTAAATCCGTAAACTAATTTTCGAAACCAAATTAACATATTTTTTGCAAACAGAAATACACAAAAACCTCTTAGTAATAATAAACGAAATGTAATTAATTATTTGTTAACGGGTTTTTACCTATATATTTAGTGGCTACATTCATGTACTCTTACACACTGATGATGGAATATGGATTCCGAAAATGTTTTGTCTTTTTAACTTAGCCCGTTGGGGTTCTTAATATATACCTTTTACAAAGGATTTTTAATAAATTTTTTATACAGCCAACTACAGGTTCCTTGATTCCTTGTGGATTCTTAGTAATAACAGTCAATAAAAAAAATAATAACATATTCAATAACAGTTTTGACACTGCTTAATTTGGTGTTCTCCGCAAATATGTTTTTTGTATTTCGGGCAATAAGTGGTCGTCATTCATTTAATTGTTGTTGGACAGATTGAGCAATACTTCCTTAGACCTTTTTTGGTTTTCTGTTACGACTTCGAGAGTATCTTCTTTTTCCAAGACCTTAGAAATATATTTTTTTTAATTCACGGTTCAATTTTTTATTTTCTAAGCGACTTGTCTGGTGAGGTTCTGTAAGTTTTTTATGAAGCTCCATCATAAACTGCTGTCTTTGTAAGGGTTTTCCACCTTGAGTAAAAACGTTATGCGAATAAATAACGTAGGCATTGATGCAAGCCATATTGATCATATTATAAAATACGCACATCGGCCATCTTTTGGTCTTGCGGTTCGCATACATATTTTGACACATTTGGTCAAACATATCGACTGGTCCTTTCGTGGAATTATACGACATTATCATTTCGGTTTTTTTTGTATTTGTGTTAACTGTTGTTATTTCGTTGTAATTTCGATTTGTGACATCGCATAACAAAACCAATTTTAACCCGTACTTAGCAGGTTTATTTGGTATGTACATGCGAAAATGGCATTTTCCCCTAAAACCTACCAGCTGCTCATCAATTGTCAAATATGAACTGGATTTGTTAATTTTGTTTTACAATGGTTAATAAATTCCTCCCATATTTCTGATATGGGAGCAAAAGCAGTAATTTTACTGCTTTCAGCTCTAGTTGTCTTATCATCGAACCTAAGACAAGCAGTCAGAAATTTAAATCGCTATTTGCTCATCGTCGCCCTGTATCTGGCACGGGAAAACGATGTATCAAACATAATATTCGATGACAAGTTATTGTCCTTTAGTACTGCAGCGAGTATATAAAGTCCCAAGAACGCCTAGTTCTTCTAGATTGGTTTCAGATGTTTTTTGGGCGGCGTCATAATTTTTGTTTTTTCGGTTGCACGCAAAGGTTATAAAATGCCCCTAACTTCAGCCTTAGGACCACGCCTTACATAAACAACGTTGATTGCAGCTGTTTTACCGATTGCTTGTGGCGTGGTTTCCCAAAGATATCCATTTTTGCCTTTAAGAGTATCTCAATACTCCCTTAAGAGTATCTAAGTTTAACAATTGGCACAAACCAAATTAAATAAATACCTCCAAAAAATTTCAGTATCGACAGCAACATCCTATAAATTACAAAAATAAAATTAAGTGCGGGCTTGCCAATGAATTATAAAATCAACCTACCCCTTCAAAACTCATTATAAGTGACACTTCCTCTTGTGCCCTAGGGGCATTTGAAAGTAGTCTTCGCATTTTTTTAGGCATTGTAGTACTCTTTGTATTTTTCCATATACCTACATCTTAGACTTTTTTCCACGTCTTCCTCCACATTTTCTTTTCTTCATCGGGATCAAAAACGCTGTCATCAGAATCACTATCAATTCCAGTTCAGTCCAAATCCACTTCAATATGATCTTCATCCTCACTCTCACTACTCTCATAAGTAAATCAACCGTTCAAGTTCGGCATATGTTAGCACCTTTTTACTCATTTTGTATTAAAAAAATGTCCGATACGTAAATCCGATAAAAAACTCTTGACACGTTTGGAAGTAAAAGTCACACTAAATTTTCTCTTTTATTTTCGCCCTCTGTAACTTATTAAAATAAATATTATGGAAGTTTTCAGGGACTTTCGTCCCTTGGTTATAACGTAATTTTTCATTATGTGTTTAAATTTTTCAAATAAACTTATAGTTTTCTCAGGATGCGAAAAAAAAATGAATACATTTAAAACACATTGAACACTTTGACAGGCGACATTTTGCACCTATGCCCTTAACGGAAAATCTGTTTTTTTTAACATCAAACTCTTGATTTATTTGCGGATTTAAAGACAAATTAGCAAACTACAGAAAGAGTTAAAAATATGTAATATGTTTGTAGCGCAAAAAACTGATTGTTAAAAGTGAGAGTAACCTAATCAAGTTGGCCAATATATTGAGACACGATGATTTCCTAAGCTAGCATCATCTTACAATATTCCTTCACACTTTTATGTAATATTAAAAGAAAGGATGAGGCAAAAAGTAATGGAGCCGGTAGAGATCTATTTTTACGCCTTACACATTTCATATCTTGAAATAAGAGCTTTAATTATCGCACCCAGCGGAGTGGCCGAAAGATATCCGACTCTATAGCTGACAGGCGGGCTCGAAAAAATAATAACAAAAAAAAAGAAGAAACGCCACATGTGTGAAATACGGAGCGTGTGAAAGAGTTCACTTACATGAGATGCGGTGTGGTGATGTTCGTAATGATGCGCACAGTTTTCTGTTCTTTGTTCAATTGTTTTGAAGGCAGAGGCGCCACAACAGTTAATTAGGAGTATAAAGAACAATAATAGTTCAGTTTCACGTTTCCGTAAAGCCTTATTAAACCTTTTTTTACATTTTTTTTTCTTTTAAACTCTTATTTAGATGTCAATTATCACATAATTAAATACAATTTACCAAACACACTTAAAGTTCTAAAGACATTTTTAATTTAAATAACAGTATCGATAAGCTACTTTTGTTTTTAGATTATTAAACAAAGTGTAAAGCTAAAAACCTTATTAGTTTAAAGTGAGTTTTTGTAAATAAAAAAAATTATTGTTCAGTTTAATGTTGCAATTTGATTTTGATAGCAGTACCATATTTTACATTTACTTAGGTAATTATCACTACAAAAATCTGAACTGGAAGGGAGAAAATAAGTAGACTGCCACAATTAAAATAGAATGCG
Source organism: Diabrotica balteata (assembly GCA_918026665.1). Taxonomy (NCBI): domain Eukaryota; kingdom Metazoa; phylum Arthropoda; class Insecta; order Coleoptera; family Chrysomelidae; genus Diabrotica; species Diabrotica balteata. Next base: position 158,693,402 of record OU898280.1, read on the forward strand.
CACTGCACAAATGTCATTACTAAAGTAACAAGCCGTAGATTTATTTTTTGGCAACATTGATTTTGAAAGCCAATGAATATCACTTGAACTTATACATTGACTTCGTTGATTATGAAAAGGCATTCGACTTCATAGAACTTTGGACAATAGAGGGAGCTATAAACAACTGTAGGATAGACTCCGATACAGAATGTTCATACACAATATTTACAAGAAAGCTACAATGAAAATACAAATAGATGCGGAAACCAAAGCTATACCAATCAACAGAGGAGTTCGCCAACGAGATGTTATCTCACCAAAGCTATTCACACTTGGACTGGAAGACGTGTTCAAAGACATTAGCTGGGCAGATAAAAGAAAACAGAGTCATTTGAGGTACTTTGATGACATTGTTATATTTGCAAGTTTCAAAGAACTGCAGACCAGGATGACGCAACTATGTCAAGGTTCGGAAAAAGTAGTTCTTTAGATGAACTTGAAAAAAAAATGGATTGGAACAGCAAATACTGGATTGATTTGGGGGAGGAATATGTCCTAAATTGGATTACTTAAGGCTGAAGAAGAAGAAGATTCATTTTGAAACCTGCAATGAACTATTGGTTAGACATAATAGTTGCAAACCATATAATAATATACGCTATGCTATTTTGTTAAAGCAAAAAAATGCAGCTTCAGTTACTTGTATAGAAATAGTGATAGAAATAGAATAGTGAGCTCGTGGTTCACTGTAGCATTACAAATAATGTTAGATTTTGCCCCTCTCAGAAATTAAAGATATTGGAAGAATGCACTTCATGATGACGTTCATTATGTCATAATATCAAATTCTGGATTCACGTCTCGTTTGGATTTATCTTTTAAATACTGATGGAAGACCATAAATAAAGATATTTTAAAAATAAAGCCTCTTAGGGTCATTCACACGAAATAAAATTAGTTCCATAAGTCCAATCGGAGATTGCTAAAAGCTAACTGTCATGATACGATTGAAATTAATGTCAAACAAAAGAAAACAAAATTAAAAAAAGTAAAAATAGTACATAATACGAAAAATAATTTCAAAAGCAACACCGATAGTAAGCAAATCTCTCTTTCAATCAAATAAAAAAACAAAAAAAGTAAAAGGGAAGAAAAAATAGTAATGCGAAAATATATTCCGACATATAGTAGGAAGAATATGTGACGCCGCTGTGTTAGCGTTGGTACAATGGGAGGACTGAATGACTGATTTAAATGAAAGTTATAGCAACTGTTTGCATTAGTCATAATAAAGTACATAGATCGGTAGTTTTTTTATAAACCACTCTGCTCGTTTGTTTATGTGATATTTAATTGCCTCAATGTGCGCTCGCTGGTAACTTTACCTTTCATGGCAAAAAAGGTGGTATTTTAAGATACATCAAGTGGTCTCTGCTATGAGTTGATAAAAACATTTCTCGGAATGTCGAGACGAATACAAATCGATGCATGAGAAAACTCGAGTAAGCAAAGGCAAGTTTGTTATTAATATGATTGAGATGTTAGATTGTATCAGAGAGAAACATGATGACGGGGATTTTAGACCTGTTTCCGGTCAAACGTAAGACATGTATACATTGATAATTCATTCGTCACCTAAATTAATAATTAATATAATATTATGAGAATAGCAAATTAGGTACCAAATGGCTACTAAAAAAATTGTAATGCGATCATTTCATTTTTAACCATCATCAAAAATGTAATATTTGATGACACATTAATAATTTGATGGTAATACGATCTTCACAGATATCGCCGCTATAATTATTCGATAACAGTTTTTATGTCAAATAAATCATTTTTTTAATGATATATATGGACGGAACCTCATTTTTCGAATAATAATATTATATGTTCTTCTAATGGTATAACTTTTATTACTTTGTAAACCTTCATTATATATCACAAAAAATTAAACAAAAATTATCAAAACGTAACTTCACATAATGTAACTTTACGTAACTTCATTGAGCAACGCCGATTGACACAATAGAGCAGTAAAAAGTCGTACATAAAGATTTAATCAGCAGTAAAATGTCGTACATAAATGGCAAACCAAAGAGAATATAGAATCCCTTAATAAAACGATAGACGACATTAAAGACAATTTTATGAAGAACGGAGAAGGTAAGAATAAGACATGGATGACGATAGAGATTCTGCAGCTGATGAAAGAAAGAAGGAGAAACAAGAACCTTAACTCTATGTTTAAAACATTAGAACGAGATATACAGAAAAAGATCAGGGAAGCCAAACAGAAAGAACTGGAGAAAAAATGCCAAGAAATCGAAATTCTACAAAATATGACGACTTTAAGTTAATCTTGCGCAAAGAGAGTATTGATATATACCTGGAACAGAGAGAAGCAGTCTCCAATACCTAAGGAAACATGACCACCTATACTACGCTACGTTCCACGTTAAGAAAATAACATTGCGGAGATAGGGCCATGTATTTCTTATGGACGATAGAAACGCGGCGTTGCCACGACACACACACAAGCACAATTTAAGAGTTGTATAATTTGTATTTTCGTTTCAACAGACATGAATTAAATTAATGCTTTTTAACGTAATTGACCAAAAGTGCCCATTCGAAATAAGAGATGGAAAGTAGGGAAAATTATTTTAATTAGATAAATAGTATTTACAAAAGATAATTTTATCTTATCTTATTTTAATTATAGTAACGACAGTTTATTTGTTTTTCGGTGAGAATATCATTTGCCATGAATCATAGAAATCAGTAGAAAATATTGCTTAGTTAAATCATGCATTTTGCCGCCTATTAAGTTTTAAAAGCAAATAAACGGACCGCTTGGAATGCGTATATCTAATTACTAATTGCAACCGATTTTATGTCGTTCTCTGACTACATAATGATAATAAGGCTTTTATTTAGTAGTTATTCTAACTTTACAGTTAAATGTTAATTGAAAATGAAAACTCAAAAATTAAGCAAAGGGAATACCTTGGACATCCGTGCAAAAGAGAGTGTCTGAGAGTTTTGGCAACACTGATCTCCATAAGCGTAATGTTATTTTCTTAACTTGAAACAAAGTATAGTGGCAGAAATAAGAGCAGCCATAATTTCACTAAAAGAAGAGAGAGCTCTAGGGCAGACGGAATTTAGTCTGAATTTCTTAAACTTCTTGATGATGAATCTTTAAGAAATGGCTAGTTTCAGAATTTATTACGTCACCCACAAAAGAAATAAGAAGCGAAAAGTGCGGAGAATATAGTCTCTTTCACTATTTAATCAGTTCAAAGTGTTCTAAAATTCCAAAATTCCTAATATGTATGGAGTAACATTCGATAAAAGGTTTACTTTTGCTTACCCTATTCATAATACTCCTTCTGCTGTTAATAGACCAATAGTAGTTATCCTGAGAAATGCAAAATATTAACACACTAGTATATGGAAACCCTACTATAAAATTGTCATATAAGGAGTATTGAGTCAACAAAAAGTTTGAAATATTTACATTTTAAGAAAATTGGCTGTTTTTCTAATACAGTTCGATAATTCTTTTCAATTAAATAAATTTGTTTAAACAAGAAGACTTATCACCAATTTTATTTTCATACAATTGTCCAGTAAGAATAATTATTAATGAAATGGAAATTCGCTTTGTCAAATGTGCAGAAATTACAATTTAATCAGTTTTATTTGCGATATCTTTGACTGTAATGTCAGTTAAATTTTAAGAGCAGATTTTAGGTAGACGGAAAAAGAACTCTCTATCTATCTAATACTTTCAATTTTATAACTTAACAAATTATGCTTTGGAATACCAACTACATTTCATGTTACTTTTTTATGTTTCAATGTTGTTAAATCTAATTAATTTAATAATTGTACGAGTATATGTCTCTTCTCGTCTAAGCTTCTAAGTAACAGTTTTGTTTGACCTGTGAACAACATAGCATATTATATATGTTTCGTGTGGAGCTAAATGTCCACCTGTGTCAAGCTCCCGGATTATTCGGAGAGATTTAAGGATAAAGACCTCTAGTTTTGTGGCTGCAAAGCAAAGAAACGATCCATCATGTCATTACTGTCGCAAGTCTCTTACTACATACAACTTTTTGTTCTGACAACTTACTTACTCGGTTAGGAAGAATATTACGACTGCTTTTTGTTACCACGGGCAACTCTAGATTCAAATTAGCTATAAATATTTTGAATAATTCTTGTTTCTTTCACCATTTATCATATTAGGTACATATTTCAATTCATTATTATGCTTAGTTTACTAATTTCGGCTTGTTTTGCTGTCCTTATATACCTAACCCTTAAGTGGTCCGATACTTGTAGCAGTAACGTAACTGGTCCGTTGAGTTTACGCTACTGTTTCCAAGAAAGCAAAAAAAAAATATACCCTGATATAATATTTATATAAAAATAAACGTATTAAATTTATGTTAAGAAAAAAATATTAAACAAAATTAAAATCCGTACAAATATTTGTGAAAAAGTATAGAGTTTTGTAAATTAAATAAAACAAAATAATAAAAACAACATGAAAAAAAATTATTGCTAGGAAAAAGCCATACACTATACACTTCAAACTATATACTAAACAAAAAACTGGGGAAAATAAAAATCGATCAAAAATGGTTTTTTCCAGTTTTAGTCAAACTTTACCAATTTTATATGCAATTTTTACATAGTGGTTTTGTACATCCCAAACAAACAGGCTTTTGCAACGCAAATAGGGTATTTTGTCATCCTGCGTTTTCTCCTCCTCCTCCTAAGTGCCTTCTCTATTGAGGTTGGCAATCAATATGGCAAATTTCTCTCTGTTCTGGGCTTGATGGATTAAGTCGTTTCCTGTTGTGTGAGTCCAATCTCTGATGTTTCGGAGCCAGGATTTCTTCTTTCTTCCTATACCCCTTTTACCCTCGATTTTGCCTTCTAATATTACCTGGAGCTGCTCAAATTCCTTATGGCGCATTATGTGTCCTAGATATGACGTCTTTCTAATTTTGATTGTATTAACTAGATGAGGTCGTGTGTTCATTATTTAAAGTACCTCTTCATTTGTAGTTTTGCTGGTCCAGCTTATTCTTTCTGCGTTTTCTACTAGGAGATAAACTGCAAATCTAAGCTAATCCGTCTGATTATCTTCTTGTTCTTTTTGAATTCCAAGTATCTGGCTAATTTGTCATTGTCATTAATCTTTTCCATGTAATCTTGCACTAACTATTTAGCCAACTCCAAAGAAAAAACACTTTTTCTTTTCTTAGTGGATTATTTTTTAGTACTTATGTTGAATATATGACTTTGCTATAGAAATGTTACATACGCGGATAACAATTGAAGGGACATCTTCGGCTCGAGGTGCTTTTGGAGCATTTCTCATCTAGGGAATGAATCTACACCCCCTAATTGTCATTATAATAATAATTTCTGGTTTGTTAGTAGAGGGATCATTCTAACGTCTATTATGCATTGAAGATATAAGTACTGAAGCCTTTCCCATTTTTCCTGCATGAGAAATTAGGGTACATTCTTCCCTTCTTCTTAGGGGCCCTATTCAATTAGTGGATGTTGGCGACAATTCTGGCATACTCCTCTCGATCTTGTGTGGCTCTAAAGAGTGCATGGACATCGACGTTTGTCTAATCCCTTATGTTTTTAAGCCATGAGTATTTCTTTCTTCCGATGCCCCGTTTTCCTTCTATCTTCCCTTCCATAATGAGCTTTAAGAACTGGTACTTTAAATTTCCAAATATATGACCCAGATAATGAGTTTTTCTTCTTTTTATTATTGGTAGTAATTCTCGTTCTCTGCCCATTCGATTTAATACTTCGACATTTGTTTTGTGATCTGTACAGCGATAGGCGATATCGAAGCGTTGAGTTAAGGCTGCCAAGGTTCTCATGGCGTGCTCAATCCTGCTACGTATCTCTATGTCTGGAGCTAGATCTTCAGTTATCCAACTACCGAGATATCTGAACTTGGGGACCTTTTGGATGTTCTTATTGTTTACTTTTATATTTAATTCCATATTTCGTGTTCTACTAACTACCATTACCTTCGTCTTGTCTATATTAATCTTTAAGCCTAGTCCTTCTCCTTCAGTGTTTGTTCTATCTATGAGACGTTGTACTATTAGACGCTTACTAATAGTCTGTCCGTTGATTTTGATTCCATCTTCAGTATCACTTAAGGCTCTATCGAAAATCGTTTCAGGGTAAAGATTAAAAAGGAGGGGTGACATAACACAGCCCTGTCGTACACCTTTTTCGATTGAAAAATATGATGTAGATTCCAGTCCTACTCTTATAGATGTCACTTAATTCATATAAGGTTTTTTTTTATGATTTTAAGGTCATTCTCATCTATCGAACGTTCCTGGAGCAATCTTACTAATTCTACATTCTTCCCTAAATCCATAAATTGTTTCCTTCCGGTCTGTTTTTGTTGGGCAGAAAATATAGAGGTATTTCGGCCTTATTTTGTTTCAGTGGCTACATAAGTCAAATTTTTCTTCCGTAAAATATCCACCAATGGAATATGGTTGGGCCGTTTTATAGAATTTTCACTCAGTTTCCTGATCCTAATTGTAAGTACTAAAAAGTATTACTTTTTTTTAATTATTTTACCATGAAGATATTATCTAATTCATAGTAGTCTCTCCAATTGTTTGACTAAGTTTCTCTCCGCTGTTTCAGTTTTCGTTCTAATCTAAATCCCTTCCAATATTTCCTATTAAGCACAGTTTTGTCAAGACTGAGTGATTTATACAAAAAGAATGTCACGTTAGACATAATACAGGACTGGAAGATGTTGCGTATGCGTATAAAAGTAGTTGGGCATTGTCATTTGTATGCTCAACTCTCGTATATTTCCTTAATATTTATTTATTTATAGAATTTTTATTTATATTTATAGAACTGTTTTTTTTTTCAGTCCTGCAAAGTATGCAACAAAACCTTTGCCAATGTTTACCGTCTCCAAAGACACATGATTAGTCATGATGAAAGCGCAGTTCTTAGAAAATTTAAATGCACGGAATGTGACAAGGCGTTCAAATTTAAGCATCACCTTAAAGTAAGTTATTTGCACTTGATACCCTTTCTACGAATTTCAATACCTATTTTCTTTAAATATTTATATTCTTAAATTATAAGTATTAAAATTCTTTCTAATAATTATCTTCTTTGTCTATTTATCAATTTAACTGTTAAATCGAGAGCTTTTTTAGAACAATTTTCATTCACAATACTTACTATTTACGTTAGATTTGGTTTTGATTTTTATTTTATTTTTAGGAACACATTAGAATCCACAGTGGAGAGAAGCCCTTCGAATGCGGCAACTGCGGCAAACGTTTTTCCCACTCCGGATCCTATTCTAGTCACATGACATCGAAGAAATGTCTAGTAATGAATGTTAAGTTAGGACGAACTAGAGCTCCGCCAAATAGTTCCTTATTAGATAAGAATAATCAACAAAATTTGAGAGGACCAAAGAGGCCCAATATTAGTCCCATTAACAATAACATCACAACCAGTCCCAATCACAACTCTTATTTACCTATCCTTCCCAAATACCCGGAAGCAGCTGCTGCTTTTCTACAGTCCTCTCTTACTGGAAATCCCAGTATTCCTCCCTTCTACTTGGCGCCTCCTAGTCTTTTAAATACACATCCTATTAGCCATTACTCAATGCCTTCATTGAGCCATCTTTTGGAACAGCTTCAGCAGCAACACCAGCAACAGCAACAGAGCCAGAGTCCAATGAGGCCATCTTTTATTGAAAACTGTGATAGTCCTAGACAAACAGAAACGAATCCTAACTTCGAGAATTCCAGTAACCATTCTGAAAACAACGATCATCGTCCGCCTTCAAATGCTTCCGAGAGTGGCGATTTAGTGATGGACGAAGACGCAGAAATAGACAACGAAACAAAAACTCAAAATGAAAATCAAACTAATACTGGTGACTTAGAAGCTGTGAAAAGAATATTAGAAACTGTAAATGCAACGGTTACCAAAGAACTATTACAAGCTAACATGCAGAAAATAACCTCAGATAGTTCTAGTGAATGTCATAGTGTCGCTTCGGTTCACTCCCCGAAACCAACTCCAAAATGTAGTACTTGCAAAAAATTATTCGATACTCAGCAACATTTAGAACAACATGAATGTGAAGATATTAAAAGTGAGGGACTTGCGGCAAAATTGGAAGGTGCGTTTACGACAAAATCCGAAGATGCTCAAAATGGTAGCATTAGTGGAGAAGACCAAGAGTATGAAAGAAATTATAACACAAACGACGAATTAGATTCCGAATCTTTTGCAACAACAGATCACGTCTCAGAAGATGGACGAAAAGTTCGAGTTCGATCGCTCATTTCCGATGAACAGCTCAAGGTTCTAAAAGACAACTACAAATTAAATCCTAGGCCAAAACGAGAAGACTTAGAAAAAATTGCATCAAGTATAGGCTTTCCTGTTAGAGTAGTGCAAGTGTGGTTCCAAAATACACGAGCTAGAGACAGGAGAGAGGGAAAATTGATTCAAGTTCCGTACAGTCCATTACCAACCTCACCTCGGTTTAATTTACCACCAAAACCCCCTGTGAGCGTGTCTCCAAATCAGTACATCTGTGAACAACCTCTAGATTTGTCGATCAAGAGAGATGTTACATCACCGGAATCTTCACCGTCTAGTTCGCCCTGTAGGCCGTCTCCAGACACCAACGACGAAGTAGTTAATCTTAGCAGGAAAAACTCGAGAAGCCCTACACCGTACTTGCCCTTTCAAAACCACTACCACAACTCCAATTCTTCAGAACCTCGACAATCTCCATCACCTTTAGAATTGAACAGCAGTCGGCTGGCACAGATTTTGGCTCAGCCTTCCCATAAACTCTCATTACCAGGTATGGGATTAGTTCCTATGGACCAGCTAATGCAATTCGGAGGTACTGATCTTCCTAGTCTTTCCCAGTTAATAAGCAGTAGGATATCCAATATGAGTCCAAGTGAAAAAAGGGCCTGGGTAGAAGGCCGGGACCTTACTAGTGATATGACTGAGGATGAGTTATCACAAGCTACAAAAAGAAGCAAAATATCTCAATTTGTATTTAAGAGTCTTGGAAGTCCAGTTTTGGGAAACCAGGAGTTAGAAGCAGAGGGGCAATTCACTTGTGATCAGTGTGACAAAGCGTTTTCCAAACAGAGCTCACTGGCCAGGCACAAATATGAGCATTCAGGTATGTTAAATATTATATATAATTACATATTACGACTTATGGTAAATTTGGTGTTATTTTTCGAATTTTTTTGACTCTTAAGTAGTCGCTTGGGATCGCAGGGGGATCTTTTTTACTTATTTTTTTCTTTTAAAGTACCAACCAAAGTCATTTTTCGGTGAAGAAACTCATGAGACAAAGAATAACTGGTGTATCAATTATCTGTGGTCAAATTTCTCTTAGAATTTATCAAGGGCTCAACCAATCTGACTGCAATATCTGTTGCAGGGTTTGGTATATTATATCTTCCTTCAGGCTGCTTCTTAAAGTAAATTTCTAATCAGCTTCGAATCAGACAAGGCGAATTTTTTTATCCCGTATTTGACGGGATTGTTAGGCAAATATTGTACAAAACTACAATGACCACAGTATGGAACTACCATTTTGTCAACTGTAATACGTTCACCTGGACAGAAATGTTTCTGACAGTTGTCTGTGAATTTTTCTGTAATTTCTCGCCTTATGCCATCAGTTGCTCACATTGTAGGGCGGAAGACTTACTCTAACGTAGAAGAATGTTTGGTAGAAGGATACAGGTACATCTGAATGTAAAGTTAATATCTGGATGTAAGGGTTAAGATAAAGATTTTGTTTCTTAATTGATCGGCCGTTTGTTTATTGTATGATTCTATTATTTGCAATAAATTGATTGTTTATTAAATTTACGTTTCTCTTCCAGGTCAACGTCCCCATAAGTGCGACGAATGCCCTAAAGCTTTCAAACACAAACATCACCTTACCGAACACAAACGTCTTCACAGCGGGGAGAAGCCTTTCCAATGCAGCAAATGTCTCAAGCGATTCTCGCATTCAGGATCTTACAGCCAGCACATGAATCATCGGTATTCCTACTGTAAACCTTATAGAGAGTAATTTATTGTATATAACAAATTTAAAATTAGCTTTGGACGCTAATTTTTTGATATTCTTTACTGTTGAGAAATCATAAACTGGATATTTTTAAAGAGATGCTTGGGTCTCTAGAGGAATGTGACCAAATTTGAATTCTATACATTGTGATAATGGCTGCACGTTGTTGACTAATCAGAATACAGGACACAGTTAATGTCACTCGAGAATGTGAACTTATTGGCGCGTCTAAATTTCTAATCACTCCTAAATCATGCAAGACATTAATTTGTTGCTCATTAAATGGTGTCTATTTTTGCATAGTGGTAAACATATTGAAGCATTATCAACAAATTGTTTTCTAGAACAAATTAGAAAATCAAATCTCAAATCTGTTTTGAAGTTATGGTGACATTTTGATTAAATTTTAAACACACAATATTCATCTTCTGCAAGTTTCATCTATATTACATAGATTGGCGAACTTTCGAAGAAACTGTTTTAAAAAACAGTTATATTTAGCTACAAAATTGTTTTCTAGGACAGTTATGTTTTAAGGAAATTAAGAATCGACTATTTTGAGGTTATGTTAATGGTTTTGGTATCACTTTCATCAAAAAGTTACATTTACCTGCAGCCTTCAGTATGGTATTCTGTTGGTATTGTTAGCCAAGTTAATCTTCCTAGATTTCTGGATTTCTCAAAAGGGGTAATAATACTTAATTAAAGCTAAATATTTTACAATTTAATCGAACGCAAAAACATATTTTTGCACTGATTGTTTAGGCAGATATATATGTAAATGTAAAATATCTGACAACTGTCAAGTGAAAATGATGTTATACTTTCAGGGAAGCTTTATTCTTTAATATTTCATCTCATATTTAACACATTTACATTCTCTGGAAGTTAAACAGTACTCATCTACAGCCAAACCGATTTCTTGATTAGATGAAAAGCGGTGATCATCAGGAAAATCTTCAGTTTATGATTTAGAGAATACGTGGAAGTCCGGGAGAAACCAAATCTAAGGAATAGAATGGATTTCAACCATTCCATAGTGCAGACCACCCAATTTTATTATTGCCACTGTTGTGGACAAGTTTATTTTTTTTTAAACTATGGTGTACAGTCAACCACTAGGGACCTTCTCTTTTATAAGCCAAGTATTTACCCGAATGGGTGTATTTTTACGAATGTTTGCATTCAGGTTCGTTCAAAATTAGGAGTAGTTCTCATTTGAGAAGATTTTTCTTAAACCGCTTTATTTTCACGATTTTTTTCTGCATACTGTTTATTTGCTAATTAAGGTTTTACCTTTTTCAAGATATGTAATCATAAAATTTTCAAAATATTGACGTCTACTAGTCTTCAGTGTAATGTTGATTACAAGAACTTTTAATAGCCTACCTTTCATACTTTTTGTTGATAATGGTCGCAAGTAAGTTTGGATACCTGGATGTGGAACATCATCTACACTTCCTCAACAACCTTTAAACTCCGCTACCCTGTTCAGTTTATGGTGTAAACTGAAGACGAATAATCGCGTACCTATACATTTTTACAAGGCGCAAATTCATTTTGCTCGGTGTTAAATCTTTATTTATGAGTCCATAGATTTGCACCATACTTGATTTTTTCCTTTTTGAGCGCCACACGCACCAAAACGTTTCCAAAAGAACTGCTTACAGTCAACTGCTGCCTAGAACTGAAAGGACTACAATTTTACAAGGCTTCTGCTAATGTGTGTGCCAAAGTGAATCGAAAATCACGTGATCTTCGCGTAATGCTGCGGTCTTTGGACGAGGACTATAATTTATGTCCTTCAGTAGCTCTGACAACATAACCTCAACTAATTCTTAAACTCTATTCTTAAAAATTTCTGAAAACTAAAAGTCTGAAACTAAAAAGGTCTATGTTAGAAACAATTTTTGTATTAACATTGTAATATGATTACTCTTATACAGAAATAGACTTGAGCTGAGCTTAGCTTGACTACAGCACATAAATTTCGATCAAATGTCTTATTGTTTTAACGTGTGTATTGATTTATGTTATGATGACTTTAACACTACTCACCATAAGCCGTACATACTATATTTTGTTATAACCATTAAGTAGCGAGGATTGATATGCTTCTACAAACATATACAAACCTAAGTACCTATAATAATTATGAAAGTATATTTTCGCAACATATTACAACTTTGCCAAATGTCTACAGTTACAATTTCATTATATTTTCGTATAACAGAAACCTATACAACGTTTGTAGCCATATTCACTGGTTATAGGATTGTGGTGCCAAATACTATTAAGCTTTTACTTTCCTAATGATTACTTAATTGATTAACTTATGTTAGAACATGGATAATACTCGGTCAGTTGATCTTTCTCTATATTACAAATTTGTCTTTAAAATAATGTTACAATTGGAGAACTTAATGTGAAACAATGACCAGCCTCTAAAAGGTAAAAGTGAGACATTTGACAAATATTATAAAATCCAGCAACAACTTTTGTTGTTTTAGTTTAGATAATGTCGAAGCATCATGCCTTATGGAACTATAGTTACAAAAATATTAATAAAATTACTCCAACCTTCTTTAATTAAAAAAATGTGGCTTGTTACATTATTAAACTAATAATAAATATCCAAAATCTTATTTAATCATCAGCAACATCAGGGCTGACATTCTCTCGTTAACTATTGTAGAAGTGATGATACACTGAAGGTATTTAGGATAATAATGATCTCACATTTTCAAGTTTCTTTTTTGCAATCCGAATGGGCTCAATATACTCCTGTTGTAAATCAGATATCGAAGGCACATTTGGACTACCCTTCTTGACAACAGTAACAGGGTTGTAGGTACCATTCATAGAATGCTTAACGTAAAATGCTTTTCTGTTATCACTCTTGAATAAAATGGAAAAATCCAAAGATTGCTGGTCATCAGTGCGAGCATTCTTTTTAATGTTCTCTAAGAGTGGTTGTACATTGAGAAAATCTTCCTGCTTCATAATAGTTAAGTTAAAGGGCTCTTTTTATTAGATTCTTTTATAATTTTATGCCACTCCTCAGGAGAGCACACAAGCGGAGCATACTTTCTATGTCATTTTTCTATAAGAGAAAAATCCCTGTCAGAGGGAATGAGTGTGTCCGCTGATTAAAAAATGGTGTGTAATAGACTTAAACTTTTGTTCCTTTACTAGCTGGAACCATAAAGACATTAAAAGCCAGGTTTTATTTTGCCCGGAACTATTATCCGTGAAGAAAACGAGATGTTCTACTTCACCTATCTTTGAGCTCAGAAAATTTTTGAATATTGATACCTTTCTACCAATTCTCGACCAGACCATTTCTTTGTCGTTTACATATGGTTGCCCTAAATTTCGTCGAATTTTTCCTTTTGAGCTTGAATAACAGTGTTCATTTCTTTGTCTCCATCGACTTGTTTGAATATCTGAATCGCTTTCGCCCATCTTTGTCATTTTGATGTGGCTTGTCATTATGTCGAGTAGATATAGACAAATTAGACCTATGCAGTAATGTTACCATAGATTTATCGCGCCATCTATTATCGAAGGGCTGAAATAAATTTTCAGTGGGTTGTTATAGTATTACTATAACCGAACATAGCATTAACTCTTTTTGAACTCATGTGTGGCTTGTCATTGTTTAACATTAAGCCCTTCAATTCAAGGAGTGCCGAATGTCCTTATGACTTTATTCAAGGTTTAACTACAAGTGCCATCAATTTACGTTTTGAAACTCAAAATGACTGATTTCTATCCATCGGTTCTTCTGTAATCTTTAACTTTTTCTGTGACTTGTAAATAACTTGTCTGGTACCTGTACAACAATACTCATAGTATACAGTGGAACAGTGCCAGTAAAAATCCAGGTCTTCCACCACTTTAAATAGTCAGTGGTGTAGCAGGCAATGGGGCACCAAGGCAATTGTTATATGAAAAAATTTAGTCATTACGTGCAATTGAATATGAGTTACCATATTTAGTAGAGTATAATATTGAAAAAGTTTGTGATTGGAAAATTTCAGATATTATTTTTTTAATATTTGCCATAAAATGTAGATATTGTAAGATATTATATTATTGCTTTATTGAAAGTGCCATATACTTCGAAAGTAAAATTGTATAGCCTACATGTAGATATATTTTGGTTTCAACACATCGACTAGTAGACATAAGTTGGTAACTTGCCTTTAGTTAACGGATATGAAATAATATTAATTACAAAACTCCTACCCCTACTAGCAGCAATTAATGGTAACATCTAGAAGCAACATATTTGGTATCAGAACAGTCAATAGTAATTAATCATAATAAGTTCGTGTTGTACCTACTTATCTTTGATTTAGCGTATTAGCGATTTAGCACGTAAGCGTGCTGGTCCGCTTACGTCCGTAATATCGCCGACCGTGGGAAGCCGCTATAAGATGAGATGAATGATAATACCTGCCGTAACTTATCCAACGCACCAATGTTAACATAAATAAACTAAAGGGAGGAAAAGTCAAGGTAAAGGAAGCTTGATGACCACAGAACAAATTGTGGCTGTAACCATAACTGCTTTGTAGATTCTGGCGAACTTCTCGATGGATACTGCTCACTAATTCTATGAATACTTTCTCTATGTATAAGTTAAACAAAGTTCGAAAAAGTACACATCCTTACCTTGCTCCTTTTTTTATTTAGAAGTCTTCCATTTTGCTGTAGGTTTAAAGACTGTCTCATTCCAATACAGATTGAGGATAACTCATACCCTTAGTTTTCAATCCTAAGTTTTCTTATTTCTATCTTCTATTCCTAAGATATTTCATCATTAGTTCGTGTATTTCGTTATCGAATATCTTGTCTTAATCGAAAAGTATCTTTCTGTTGATTCTATTAAAGAAATTTGAATAAGAAGTATAAGAAATGATCTATCTCACAAAGATTTTCATGCATTATGTTGAAATAATTTTCTATAGTTGCACATTTTCTGTTCACCACGTGATCTTGAAGAGAGACCACGTAAGCATGTGTCGCCATCTGGCTGACGATATAAACTCTGTCTAAGACATCTACATACTCAAGCAGTGGTCCTTCGATATGATATAAGGTCTCACTGAAATGACCTGTATTTTTAATCATTCAAGAGATTCTATCATTCTTGACGAATGACGTACCGTGGCGCAGATGTCAAATCTCCAGATCAACTTTTTAAAAACAACATTCAATTCAATATTCAATCGTCTATGTTCACTTATGTGACTTCAGGCACTGTCCTCCTCTTGAGCTCTTGATTTCTTGAGCTCTTGTCAGGGCGTAGTGACACTATATACTGATAGCATGCTGTCTCCATTATCTGCGATCCAGAGTCTTCATTTGGCCTACCCATTTTGTTGAAGATCCACCTCATCAAGTATACAAATCTGTCTACTACGTTGAAATTCGCCACTTTTGTGTGATAGATTATTTTATTTGCCCGGTTTACGATCATTATTTTTGTTTTTCGGTGTTGATCTTAATTAAGAATTCTTTTCTTATCTGGCTTAGCCATTCAGTGATGGTAATCATATCGACTTCAATCGCTGCTAGTATAAGTGTGTCATCTGGGTATTGCAGATTACTTATTTGTTTGCCTCCTATTGTGATTTCTATATCCCATTCTTTCTAGAACTTTCTTCATTATATATTCAAAATATATGTTGTATGGTGGTAATATGCAGCAATGTCTAGTTCCCTTTTCTGTTTTGAACACATGTTTAAATACATTCCATGTACTTTAACTTTGGCTGGTTGAGTTTTTTATAACACAGATTTCTTATTAGGTTATTTCGCTGGTTAGCTACTTCCATATTTTCCATTATATTGCAGAGAGGATTTACTGAATCGAAATCCCTTGTGTAATCTATTTGTCTGATGGTTAATATTTGTTCACTCATTCCTGTCTCTGGTACAAATTCGTATTGTTCTTTGGCTGCTCTGTAAGCAGAAAGTTCTTTAGCCGTTCATTGATTGTATGTAGCAGAATTTAGCTTACATGAGGAATAAAGGCAATGGTTATGTAATTGTTGCATACGGTTAGTGATATTTATTTATGGATAGGGATAAAGGTTGATTCGCACCACTCATCATCAGGCCATGCACTTGTGATATCATTGTGACACGTTGCAGATATCTAGTATTACATCTATGCCAATCTCCGCTGGTATGACGTCTGTTTCGAGGAATCTTTTGGTTCCTAGTTGGTTGAGAGACTTCTTTACTTCTGTTGATAAAATGATTGGCTCTACCTCTTTGACCATGTGTCTTTGTATAATTCTGAGCAGTAAATATTGCAGGTTTCTATGTCTGTATTACAGATACTGGAATAGTCTACAAGAAAGTTATTTTGAGCACCTTTTGTATCATTACTTGTTTATTAGTTTTCTTAAATTGTACTTTAAAGTTTAGATATCGTTTTATTGCTTCAGATCTTCAAAATAAACAACAGAATTTGAATTAAAGTAATAACTAAGGCGATCTTAATGCTGGATGGAAAATTTTAAGACTCTTTTGTAATTAATATTATTTTATCAATCCTTAGATTATAAATTATATATATATGTAAACAGTACAATAAGAGGCAAAGAAGCCTTTGCATCGAGGTGTTACATGACAATACGTAGAGAGTTCATAGTTTTCAACAATACAATGAATACAATGGTGCAAGTCGTTACTTTTATAAGCATTTATTTAAAGAAAGATATTTACAGCATCGATAACATTTGTAGTCTCTTAAGCTCTAAACTTGAACATAGAGAATTAACTGAGGTTTTTGTAATTTTCCTTAAAAAAGTATATATGAATCTACGAATAAGTTTTATACTTTTAAAATTTCTAACTTTAAAAATTACAAATTTGACAAAGGGACCGCAGGAGTGTGACGTCACGACTGTCACATTGTCATTATTACTTTCCAAACAAAAGTTGAAATGTTAAATCTCGAGACTTTTTAATATCTATAAAGTTAACCTTTTGCTTCCTCTGTTGCTTTTTCTTGTAAGCATAGTATTTTTTACGATAATTTTGAGTTCTATTTCTATGAAATATAGTTTAAAAGTTTAAATTAAAAAATACTAACCTTACTTTATTGATACATGCATTTTATAGCTATTAGCATAAAACAATGTGTTTTATTATTAACACAACCTTGTAAAATTGTTGTAGTAACTATTAGAATACTTAAATATTGCAAAAAGCGGAAAGATTCTATAAAATAAATGAAAAAATAACTAAAAATACAAATTATCCACACTAAACAAGGTTTTTTTGGAAAGTGAAACTGACAGATGTCAATAAAATCTACGTCATCACTCCTGTGGACCATTGTTAATTCACGAAATTTGTTAAATTCATGTTCCATAGAACTCAGTATTAATTGGAGAAACTTAAACTTTGAAGTTGCGCGTTTTTAAGGGACTGCAAATATACCATCGAAGTCAGAAAAATATTTCTAGTTAACGGTGTATTTGTTACCAATCAGATGTTTTAGAAGTATGTTTAAATATAAGTAGAAGGCTCTTTTGAAAATTTTAGTATATATGAACAATTTTATTTACATTAATTTTATATTATTGTCCATATTTATTTTTTTGTACATAGTTTATAATTTTTATATGTGCAATGTGATACGAGGAAGTTCAAAAAAGGTATAAGTTATAAGTATAGATAAAACGTACTCTTATATTGTTGTTGTTCCCATTTTTTTTTGTTATCTTTTAGTAAGAACATGATTTCTGAATCTTTACAAAGTTCATTGATTAATTTAAGACAGCTATCTTGCTGTTTACTACTACTGATAATATTGGTGGACACATTTAGTTGGTCTTATTTTCTGTACATGTATATCTAACCGTCTAGAAAGTATCCGGAAAAAAGAAAGCAGAACTATAATTTTACATTATGTAAAATAATTGCTCTCATTTACTTATACAACCTCCATTTAAATCTAAACACCTAGCTAAACGTCCAGGTACACCCGAAACTAAGTCAAGGCCATAATTTTCGGTAATGGTGTTCCAGGCGTGTAAAACTGACCGAATCAAACCTTCTTTATCTCGTGGCCCTGCTCGTTCCACTTCAATCTTCATTAGTTCTCATACGTTTTCAATGGGGCTAAGATCTGGAGATGCTGCTGACCACGGAATTGTTGCCAATTTGTATTCTTGCATCCAAGATTGAGTATAAAAAGAAGTATGGCATCTTGTATTATCTTGCTGAAAACGCCACCCCTCTGGATATAAAACATGAGCCGTTTCAAGGAGAAAACCATTTAGGATGTCACAGTATTTCGCACTATCAACAGTACCATTAACTATACAGAGAAGTGTATTATAGGACCACGCTGAGGTATTGTTCCCCAAACAATTATTTTAGTGAGAAATTTGAACGGTAACATTTTCTCTTGATAGGACTTTTAGATGATTTGCACCAAGCTTGAAACAATTTTCATCAGATATAAAGACATAAAAATTATCTTCTCGAAAACGTTGACAAAAATCTATTCTTCGTTGCCTTTGTAGAGGTGTCATTGTAGGGATTTTTTTGGATTCCTTGATATGTAGCCTTACTTTTTCATTGACATACGAATAGTTTCTAGGCACACTTTTATTCTTTGTTGATTTCCAAATCTGTTCGCTAATTTTAGAAACCCTAGGTGCGGATTTTGTCGTCCTAAAGTAAAGCATTTAAATTGTTTCTGCGAATCTTACGTGGTCTACCCGAAACTGGTCTATGTCTCAAATCTATACCATTTTTTATCCTCTTTATTGTCTCATACACTGCACTTTTTCCGAGTTCAGTCAATTGCACTAATTTTTTAACGTTTCGGACACCCTTTCTATACAAATATTCCACCAGTTTTCTTTTTTCTACTTGCGACATTATTTCACAAATCTTAAGTTGTTTACAAACAACAATATTTGACAGATGGTGTTGTCATGAGATTTTGTCCATAATCTAATATCGGCACAACCTACTTGATGCATTACTTAAAATGTTACAAAAAGGAAATCTATTAAAATTAGGAAAAATATAAAATTCCGGATACTTACTAGACACATTAAAATATGAGATTTATGTGTGAATTTTCTTTACGTAGCTGATACATTAAAGGCTAACATATGTCTTGTACATTTAAAAAATGGATTTATTTTTGATTCCATATAAAAGTATATTACTTCTAGAATATTCACATCAAATTTGAAGTGAATTCGAACAATAATACCGGAGTTATAGAGATTTGAATACTGCGTGGTCGCTATGTGCGCTCAAACGCATTTTTCTCGAAGCTTTTTTTTCGTGTGGTAGAATAAACTAACTGATTTTACTGACAGTTACACAGTACATCTTTATAGTATTGTTTAGTTATTGAACGAAGGGATTTAACATAGATCGACATGTTTTTATGTTATGCTAAAAAAACCCTTTAAATACGATGATAATCGCAAAAATAATAATTAATATGAGACGAAAATTCATTCAAACTTATTTTAAAACTTTGTATTTAATTTTTTTTTTTAATTACTTCGTTCAATGACGAAACAATACTATACAGATGAATTATTGTGCAAAGAAATCGTGCCTACCGCTTGGGAAAATAAAGTTTCGAGAACAAATCGTTAGGTTTTTAAAATGACCGCGCACGTAGCGATTTGAATACCGTGCGGTATTCAAATCTCTATAATTCGGATAATATTGCCCGAATTTACTTCAGATTTGTTATGAATACACTTAAAGTACTATACTTCCATATGGAATAAACAAATAAATCGATTTTTTAAAAATACAAGACCTTATAACCCCTTAAATGTGTGCGGTTTTTTGCAATATCTGCACAAATGCACAATTTTTTTTATGTTCCGTTTGTGATTGTAACGTTTTGAACTAGGACCAGAACATCATCATCATCTTTGGCTCTCTTTTTCATAGTATTGATACAACTCAAAATTGTTTGAGTATATGTTCCTAAATATTCTTCTTTCAAAGCGGCCTAACAGTTCTTCGTCGCTTTTTACCATAGTCCATGTCTCTGACGCTTATGTCAGGACAGGTTTAATAAGAGTTTCATATATTAGTATCTTGGTTTTTCTGCTAATTATGTGATGTTAAGAATTGCTTTAGTCCAAAGTAAGCTCTGTTCGCCAGGTATATTCTTCTCTTAATTTCTACGCTTACTAGGTTTCTATTTAGTTGTGTTCCAAGATATATATATAAACTCCGAGATCCTTTCGAATGTGTGTGCTTGTCACCAGATCTTGTGGTGCCCTTTTGTGTGCTGTAAGTGACCTTCATGTATTTTGTTTTGAATACGTTGACCTGCAGTTCCATTGTCTTCGCGGCTTCTTCTAATGTTTCAAAAGCCTGTATCAGGTCTCTTTTTGTACGTGTTACTATGTCAGTGTCATCTGCGTAGGCCAATATCCGTACACTTCTATTGATGATCGTACCTCTGGTTGTTATGCCCGATTTCTCTATGGCTCTTTCTAGCGCGATGTTAAACAATAGACACGATAGACTATCTCCCTGGCGTAATCCAGTATGTGTTTGAAAAGACCTTGACACTCTGTTGTTGTTGTGTATGTAGTATTTCTTACTTAAATAAGGTAATAATTATTAATACAACGTGGTTCTATATCATTAACCTTTATTCCCCATTAACTAACTAACTCAATTCCCTTGTGTCAGTGAGCAGTGTTGCCAAGTATATTATAACACCTCCTCTTGACCAAAATTCACAAATACAGATTAAAATAAAGATGTACTTACAAATTCATTCTCTGAACAGGTTTACCTACTCTACTTGAACGTCTTAACACTGGTTTAGCTTCAGTGTGAGCCTCAGGTACTGTTGTATCATTTAGAAGTTCTTGTACATTTGTAGGTGGTGAAACTTCATTCCCTTGTGTCAGTTAGCGGTGTTACCAACAGTTGTGTCTTGGTCTTGTGTGACTTTGCACTCAACTTTCGAAAGAGTTGCCTTTACCAATGTTATTAGATGTGACGGAATATCTAGTTCTGCCATGGCATTATAAAGTGCGCTTCTGTCTACACTGTCATAAGCATTTTTAAAATCTATGAAGAGGTGATGGGTATCAATTCCATCTAAGGTTTGTCTGAGAAGGAAAATCTAATCAATTGTTGACCTTTCTTTTCGGAATCCACATTGATATTTGCCTATTTTTTCCTCAGTATATACTATAGTTTATTTTTATGAACAAGAGAGTAATTAGCATAATTTTAACTGGTACCTCCGACCACTCCATGGGCGTGCTCAAGATTAATTTAAAAATTATTTTGAATAATTGTAAAAAATAAATGAATTATTTCAGTGTTATAAAGTGTTATGTGTATGTAAACAAAAGTGACATCTTTTATCACACACTATATTAGAACTGACTGGCCTACATTAGAAAAAGTTTTAAAAAATTCACATTTTTTTAAATTTTTTAAAATTACAAAAGAGAAAAAGAGTTTTTAAAACCGTCTAAGGTATGTTAAATAGATGAATAAAAATATTAATATAAAACTTACAGCTACTTGTTATAAATCCAATATAATTGTAAATATCCAATTTGGAAATTTCCAATTTCCAAAATGGAGGAGGAAGAGGTAAAGATTCCAAATCAAGCTTAATAATTTAAAATTTTAAATCAATTGCAATAACAGCTCTAAGAAAAAACAATATTTTTATTGCAACATGTAGAATCACCTCGTTTTCAGTAATCGAAGGTGGAGCATAATACCAAAAAATATGTCTCAAGCTATATTTGATGAGTAGTAAGTAATATTTTATAAAATGAAATAGTCGATTTGAAACAGTTACTAAACCAGCTGTCATTAGATTGTTCATAAATTTTGTCAACATTTATCAAATAGTTTTCAGTGTTTCGTATTTCTTTATTATATATATTGAAATTCTACATATTTGCTTACCTTTTCATCCTCTCCGTCCTAATTTTCATCTTCGTTTTTTGACTATTCCTGTCCTGTAGTTTAAATTAATTTACCATAATTTTTTTAATTGTTTATTAATTACTGTTACAGTAAACCAATTTTACAAAAAAGAATGATATATTTGAACTTCTTTAAAAATACAAATAATATTATATGAATATTGAATTTTTGCCAAATTTTAGAAATGTAGTAAATGATTTTCAAAAGAGACCAAAAGTATTTGAGTCATTCCAAATTATGTACCTTAATGTATGATTTCCAGTGTGCAAGTTTCTATAATGTAAGATTTTTGACAATAATGTAGCTATTTGATATAAACTTATTTAGTACAGCTGTTAAATGAAAAAGTAGCATTTATCTAGAAATCTCAAAGGTATGTGAGAATTGGAGATATAAGAAAAATATATTATATATACAATTTATATTATGCATAAAAGTTTTAATAATTCTTAAGATACTCTATAAATTTCTGTGTATAGGTATATTCTGTAAATATTGAATGTTTTTTTCTTCCTCGTCTGAATGCTCTTTCCTTTTTCAGACAAGGGAGTTTGTCCTCGTATATAGAGTTTATCCATATTTAAATTTATTGATATCTTTTTATTTTTATATTAATATTTCTGCTTGACATTATTATATTAGATTTTTAGTCATTTTCTGTGCAAATTATATTTGCAGATTATTGTTGTGTGTAATTTTTTGTTAATATATTGTATTTTTTATACATTGGCTAGTTTTACCAAAGAACTTGTAATATAATAAGCCATATATATAGTTTAAAGCTCGAATTTTGTTTATTTTTGTCATTTTTTATGTTTATATAAATGGTATTGTAAAAATGGTGATTATAACGAATGTCTGTGTAAATTCTATTAAAAAAGTTGAAGAATGTATTTTACTCAACCTAAATAAACTCATACCAAAAGTATTCAATATTTTCTTATTCCTCCTATTATACAAGTTAGTCAAGAAAATACTTTATAGATGGCAATCTCGTCTGCAAAGAAACTTTTTTAAATACACTTCAGGACTAAATGTGGAGTATAGCGACATCAAAAGATTTGTATCGGTACTACAAATGACATTTAGTTTAGTTTGACCTTGAGCTACCTACGCGAAACGTCTAGTTATTAGTGGTGTGTGCTTCAGATCAACCATAATAGAATCCGCGTAGCCATAGATCAAATAAAAAGTAATATTAAAGATAAAAGGGGTATATATAGTGGTGGAAAAAATGCAATTAATAAAGAAAGAATTGAAAATATTAAGATGCACATAGCGGCATTTCCAACATGTGTCACATTATTGTCGTAATTAAACGGACTTAAAATTTTTAAATCCCGACATGAATTAGTCAAAAACATGTCAATTCTATACTGATACTACAGAAAACCCAGTGAGTCTTACGAAGTATAAAAGCGTCTTTTATTCAAATTTTAATAAGTTAAGGCACTCATAAGGATACATGTCGAATGTGTGATACATACAAAGCCCAAATTAGTTCTGCACAGGCTACACAGAAGGAGAATCTAGAAAGAAATCACAGGGAACATCTTAAAATTGCAAATGAGTTTAGGAGTGAATTGAAGGCTGATCTAATATGCGCGCAAGAGGATGAAACTGAATAATTTGTAAAATTAATTTAAAAAATATAGGAATCTACGATTTGATTGTGTGTATTTCAAACAAAATAAATATTGCTACAAAACATAAATTTTCTTTTGCGTTATTGTAATTATCTTTAATATTTTGATTTAGAATTCGTATTTTAAAATACATTTTACATATAAAAAAAAAGTAATTTTACATCTTCGCTAACATTTTCATATTTTGCAGCTTCTATTAAATTTTTTAAATAATTTTTTGTTATTTTTATTGTGTCGCCATTATAACTGCGAAAAATATGTTCCAGTGTACATACATCCAAAGTAACTTTTTTTTCAAAAATAAAGTATTACTTCAAGTTCTATTAAAATGGGCATTAGTATATATTATTATCTATAGAAACATTTATTATTATCCATAGAAACATTTGCTCTGCAAGTTTAATTTGCTGTCATTAAAGTTGTGTCGGGCTTACGTCACAAGAACATGCGCGTTGACTTATCTTGTTTTGTTATAGTATCATGAAGAACACAATACAACAAAAATTAAAATTTGTGAAACTTCAATTAATAACCAATATCAACTTACAATAAAGATAACTGTACCGATCCTAAGTTCCAGTACTTGGCATCGCTGGCAACAATGTGACTAGGTACTTCGGGAAAATTAAAATATTAAAATATGATGTACGTGCTTCCATCTACTCAAAGATTTGGTAAACGTTAGTTTCTTTGAATTCTACTCATTTTAATTGTAGCGTGAACATATCCCGTTAACAACTGTACTCTTAAAAATAACTTATAACACATAATACATTGGGAGGGATATTCTGTACTTATAGCAGAGAACTACGAACTTATAAGTAACAGGTAATAAAACTTTTTCAAACTGAGAAATATAACCGTTCAATATGATTACAGATCGCTATACTACATTCTATCCTAAGGCTAGGTAAAGAGAAAAAATGTAATAATATAAATCTACCTTAGCAGAGAACTGTTAATTTTAAATGGTAGTGTCAAATTCGTCCCAAGTGAGGAGCGTCACCATTTTCAAAAGAATATAAAGTTTTTACATCGCCAGTGGCAGAAGGTATTTTTACTGGACTACTTATTCTAAAATTTAGCTTAATTTTTGATTTATTATGCATGTGTATTTAAAATTTTATATAAAACACGTTTCTTTTTATGTGTCCCTGTTAGTTGCTCCATCTATGGAGTAAAGGATAAACTTTAGAGATTGCATTTAAAAAACTACAAATGCCAAAATTCAGAAAAATTCACATTTTTTAAATTAGATTATTTTTAAAATTATTATTTATAATTATTTTAAATCGTCTTATCTAAATATTATATATGGATTATTTTATTATTCTAAGTATTTTCCTCTGTCTCACTGTTTTAGAAGAAATAAAAGAAGTGTTCTTCTTCGATATCAGCTAGTATTTAAAAATTTTTTTTGCGAGATGGCGCCACAATGTACTGAGGTATTTTCATATATGAATGTAAATTTCTCTAACCTTATTATGAAACGGCAAAATGTAATTACGTAGTAGAGCGTTATTTTTTATGTCGTCCCGTAATAACAGCACCTTTATTTTGACATATAAGCATGCCCCCTTATTTTGACGGAACCTGTCAAATTACGATTAGAACGAAGAAATATACTCCATTCGCTTAGTTCGGGCATATTTTGACAGATTCATTGTCGGAAACCTACAACACAACAATTCCTACTTCTCATTAATAGCTCAAGTATACTGCAGACTTCTTTCTTTGAAAAAAGAACTATTCTAAATAGTGGAAGTACATACTAAACCCATCAAATTTTGGGTAGTATATATTATTTAAAAAATATATTTTAGTTGTTATAATTTAACACAACTATTTATTATATGGTGCAGATAAATAAATATTGATGGACGATTTTCACATTTGGTCCCATTGAAGATAGCCTCAAATTAGCTGTCAATTAAGTTTCACAGAACGAAATATTGCGTTGGCAGTGTTGCCATGTTATTATAATGTATATGTTATATGCTTCAAATACAAAGAGATAAAGCTTTTAAAAGGTACATTTTTATCATATTATTTTATGGATTCTGCAATTTTATACCTTATATAAAATATTAATGAAGTAATATTTGTTTCGTTTGATATTAGTTGTAATAAATTATCAGAAAATTTTTTTGGCAATTGCCCTTTGGTAGGTTAGCGAATAGATTTGGCAATAGTCAGAACCCTCAAACCACCAGCTGCCAGATTGCAACAGATGCCTTTTAAATTTTATTATTTATACTGATATTTTACTATTTACTGTTAAAAAATGTTTTAAAACTTTTTACTTTTTCTTTTTTTCGTAATCGGTTAATATTAGTTTTTAAATATCTTATTGCTTTTAATTGCGTATATTTCATTTGTAATGTAAATTTCAACACTGCGAAACACCAATATTTCATTCTGTCAAACCCATATCTTCAATGGGACCAAATGTGAAAATCGTCCGTTTTATTTAATGATTACTGTTTTTAGCATTATTATTATTCAATTATCAAATCTTCACGATTACTGTTTTACGTTATAGGTACCGATAACATTCATGAGCAACAACTCTATTTCATCATTTGCGCCAGTTAAACTCAAATTGAAAAAAATAATTTTTTGGTGCATGTGCTAAAACGCAATTCTAGCGTATTAATAATATCAGGAATGGTTTTTTGATCGAAACAAGTTTTTGAGTTGTCTCTCCCGGAGATGATTTTTAATTAAGTTTATTTATAGCATATAAGAAGAGTGTTTTAATTATATTATTTGTAGATTTGTACATATTTAAATTAAAAATTTTAATCATACCATTTTTCTAAAAAGATTCATTTATCAAAAATTGAAATATTTTATTTTTTTCAAAAAACGACCACGCGGCTTCTACATATAAAAATATGTATCTATATATACTTGCATTTATTGCCACACTCTTTCTTATTTTAGAAGCAGTAATAGCACTGACATGACCGCTCCCTAGTGGTACAAATAATGAACTAAAATCATGATTAACTTCTAAGTATTATCATTTATTATTTTGTGTATAGATTCGACTTTACACTACATGACTTATCATAATATGATCATATCGGGTGTGTTATGATTCCCCGTTTCTACGATGTTTTAAAAAATCGTGTTTACACTGGATGATACGTTATTACTTACGATATGAGTGACAATGAGGTTTCATTCCTGTAATTCTTCTCAGTACTCTTATCTCTGCCGTTTCCCGTAGTCTTCTTATTTCTGCTGATATTAAAGCTCTTAGATCCAAGATTTGAGAAGGCTGGAACACTCTATTCGACAGAATATAGTTTATCACCCATAATGATTATAAATTCATCATTTGGGGTCTCATCTCTTATAGTCTGAAGATGTTCGTAGAAGTTTTCCCGGGGTGGTATCTCTGTTGTTCACTGGTACATAGATTGCTATTACATTCAGAGGTTTGAGATCAAGTTTAACTTTTACACTTATTATTCTTTCAGTGGTATATTTACATTCTTGTACTTGGTGTAAAAATTTTCTGTGTACTAACAGGGTGACTCCTTCTTTGGCTGTGGTTTCTTTACCTTTTCCTTTTTTCTTGGTCTCTTGTAGTGCACATATGTCTATATTTTTTTCTACAAACTCTTTTGTAATTTCCTGTTCTCTTGTGTTTAGAGACATAACGTTCCAAGTACCGATACCAGGTATATTTCTCGTTTTCCATAAATTCGTTGTCCTCTAAAATAGTTTAGTTAATTCTTACTGTTATTTTTTGGTTCCAGTTTATGTTGCTTTTTAGTGACGATTAGTGGACTTCAGGTGGTCCCTTGTGAAACTTTTTCTGAAAATAAAGAGTCGCTCGCATTTTTGTATATTTGCGTAGGTATGAGACACAGAAACGCTTTCAAAATTAGAGAAATTGGCACAGTAATAAATTAAGCATGATAAATAATTTATTTTTATTATCAACAATATGTTACATTTTGATTTTAAAAATATAGGTACTGTATTCACAAAAAAGTGCACATTATTAATTATATGGTTATATAATTAACATTAGTAAAGTTAATTTTAAAATAATTTAACATTAACTCGAACCGCTAAATATTTTATGTGATTAATAATAAATTTTCAGAAAGATGTCCAAACATATATCTAAACATCTGGTTCTTAAGACATGTGAATTAACAACACACGTACTTTTAATACAATGAACAAGTGGCTGGTAAATCTATTAAAATTAATCATAAAGATTTTACTATAAAAAATTTTTAAAAATATAAATAGTAAAACCGGGAAATGTGATATTGTAAATTACTTACACCATAGCTTTCGTCGTAAAAATTTATTAAAATATTATTATACATAAGCCAGGTGTAGAGTAGATTTATTAATAATAACTAAAAAAGAATCAAGGAATATTCTAATAATTAAAAAAATTTGATAAAAATGTAAATTTTTGACAAAGTGAAGGTGTCACGTTATGTCATTTATTTAATTTAAATTACCAATACAATTTGGTTTCAGAAGTAAACATTATACAATTGATCAAGTACATAATACACAGAATAACAGAAAAATCATTAGAAAAAAAGAAAGTCTGCTCTACTGTTTTCTTAGGTGTAGCTCATAGTAAGGTAGACCGGGGAAATCCCGACACCTTAAGACAATTTGAATTTTCAGATTTATTCCATATCAGTTAAGTTTTTTATGAAAACACCTATACTATAATTGGAATTTTTGCGCATGTAGATATGTTAAAAATCAAAAGTTGTTTGTACAACAAAGAACTTAGGTAATAGAAAAAAAAGTCACACTGATAGTTTTTAGGGCAATCATAGCCATTGCAGTCAGCGTAAGCCCATTGTCCACGAAACACACATCTGTACCATAGTTCAGTTTTTACACCAAACTCACCACAAACCAAACCATTTCAGTGTTTTCGAAAAATAACTCAAAAATGTCATCAAATTCGTTGTCATCACATATTTTTGATTCATCTACATCTTCTTCGGAAGACGATTCTTCAAAATTAATTTGTGTTCGACACCTTCTTCCTTTATTTGTATCCTTGCGTTTTTGCAATTGGCAATGCTCCCAATTTTATTTGGGATTTATTTTCAACTTTTGTTTACTTTTTTCACTCTTCAACATTTTCACCTTCAGATTCGGCTTGACCTTTGGATCCTTTATAACTTTTTTTAATCTACGCTTGGCTTTCAAGTCCCTAATTTCTTTTCTCTTGTTTGTGTCTTCCAAAACCGTTTTCAGAGGGGTGCCAGTCATAATTACTAAGTTTTGTTTTCTGGAATTTTTTGGATTTTGTTTATCATGATTAAATGATTTTAGGAAGAGGTGATACTGATTCCAAAATGTCTTTGAAACGAAACAGATTCTCAGAGAATTTTGGACAAGAATTTGGTACAACATTCGTTTTCGTTTTCGAACTACCAGGTAATGGATTTTCATAAATTTCACTTAAATCTAAGGATCTAAGCTAGTTGTTGTCTTGTTCCAAATTTTTGTACCTGTATCTTTTGAATTATGTTTTAAAATCTGTTTTGACACAAGTCTTGTTAGCACTTGCAAGCTCCTAGTGACATTATGATTATGTTCATGGAGATTTGGGCAAGTGCTGGTTCATAAACACTTTCAGAGTCAACGACGACTTGAATTTGAGTGTCTTGTTTAGTGACAAAGTCTATATCAGTAAATTTTTCAGGGCTGTACGGTAAGATCGCTGAAGCACTAACCCCTGAAACTCCTTTATCCATCGTTGCGACTTTCAAGTAATCTTCATTAAATATAGATGCTATGTCATACATAGAAATCTTCTGAAATTGGTTTTTTCTCAAGAATTTGTCACCCTGTATGTTGAATGCTTTCTTCAGGGGACCATAAAACGATAAATTCAAAGGCTGTGGTTTATGTGATGTGTTAGGGAGTATTGAGACAACAGACTCTGATAAAGAGCTATTCAATTGGTTCCATAAACATTAAGATTCGCAGAAAAAGAGAACAACTGTCAAAATGTTACTCCATTTGTTCAATAAAATAACGTGGGATTACCTACTTTCAGGTTTCACTGATGATGGCTTTTAGTAATTCGAAGAAATTAGTTGAATTACTTCTTCTTCTTAGGAGCATCAGTTTTTGTGAACTTTTGGTAGTCTTTTTTGGTAGTCGCTTTTGTTGGTGTTTTTATTTTGGCCTCTTTCTTTACAGATTTTGCTTTTCTTTGGTTTTAGACAGTTTTTTTGTCGGTTTACTTGTTCCTCCAGCTTTCTTTTTCTCTTCTTCTGAACTAGGCTTTGTAGATTGGAAAGGAGACGATGAAGTCGACGTTATTTTGAAAAATCCTGACTTTGTTTGCACCAGAGATGGTGAAGATTTTTGTTTTGTGATTCTCTGTACACCCCCGTGCACACACACACACACACACACACACACACATGCGCGCACACACAAACTCACATACACATGGAGAGAGAAAGGGAAGGCAAGCGAAAATTGAAATTGCAGATGAGTATCCTGTGCGCATGATGAGTTTAAAAATTTTGTACTACTCTAAAATGTAGTACTTAATAATTATATTTACCCCCCATGCATTTTTAAATTAAGAATGATTTGAAACGGTCTTGAGTTATGAAGAATAATTTATTAAGAATCTTCTCTACACGTTTTTGTATACCTACATATTAGTACCCACTTTTGTAGATTGTTATTTCCCACCAAAAAAGTTGTAGAAGCTGAACCTGTATTGCCACAAGTATACATGAAATATACAAAATTGTATGAAAAGTACTTGATGTAAGACAGATATTTCATAAGCTTATACATGTCACCATCACATACAAAACTGTTTGGCGAATATTTTTACGTCTTATTGTTTGTTAATACACAATACTTCAAAACAAAAGATTACATACATTACGTAAACATCTATTACCAGTTACAATAAATAATCTAAAATACAGATTCCTATACAGAACTTCCTAATTTTAGGGAACAGAAAATAAATAATTAAAAAATATATATGAATACATTTGCTTTGATATTTAAAAACGTTTATCTTTTTGACCTATTTAGGTCTAAATATAAAAATAAATATCTTTTTAATACCTTAAGTACTATGAGTGACATAGTAAGGTAAACTGCATATTTTTTAGGCTAATGGTACAGGAGAACGACATAAAACCCAAGAAAAATATTTTTGAAGAAGAGTTATAAGGAAGATTTTTGGACTAACCAACTGAAAGGGGATGTGATGATCCACATACAATTACGAACTTTGTCAAATTAAAAAAAAAACATTTATTGTAGCATTAGCTACTAGTGCTTGTAATGAAGAGGAACGAGAACAGAATATCAAGAAGACCTGAAGAAGGAGGTATTCACCTGAAGAAGAAGTACTATCCTTGGACCAAGTTACTTATTTTATATCGTTTGGCCAACCTTATGATATAAATTTCTAAATTTATTACAAACTTTTTCCAGTAAACTACACAGTTTTTACAGTG
The DNA here is from genome assembly GCA_918026665.1 of Diabrotica balteata. Lineage (NCBI taxonomy): Eukaryota > Metazoa > Arthropoda > Insecta > Coleoptera > Chrysomelidae > Diabrotica > Diabrotica balteata. The sequence continues at coordinate 158,724,706 of OU898280.1, forward strand.
GTTGATCAGTAACTGACATCTCCAATTTGAAAACGAGTTGTGACAGACGAAGCTACTTCATTCACGACCTGTGAATTACCTACCCACAGTTTAAATGTCATTTACGACCAGTTAAATAATGAAACTACAGCTGTAGTCTACAAAAATATATTGTTTTGAAGATTCTGGTTTGTTATATGGACCTACATCTTTCAACAGAGAGATTTTACGATATTTTTATCGGGTAACTTTTCTTTTAAAACAGGTTTAAAACAGGTAAAAACTTTGATCCCGTTTGTCTTTCTCGTTCCAAAACAGTGTGATATATTTTTTTATATTATCTCTGTTCCCTTATGCAGGAGATATTCAAATTACAAAGCATATAAATAAAAACTAAACATCTATAATGGTATAGACACAGCACTTGAACATTTTAGTAATTTTCGTGATTTTTTTAAACAAACCATAGTAATTTTTTATTATATAAACATATACAGATACAGAAAAAACTTATGTTTAGTATTACAAAATTAGCGGAACTTACACCTCGGAAACCCGAATGTTTCCGATTGAAGTTAATAAGACTGTTTAAAATAACATCCTGCGTTGCCAGGTGTACGATAATTATCGTTTTATACGATAATTTTAACTTTGCCGTCCCGAGGGTGGATAAACCAAACATTTGTTCAACGGCATAAGGATGTAAAAGGCAAGGGGAAAGCACTCCATTCAAGATCCCTATGGATAATCCTGGTACAACCATCTTGGTGATCGAAACCAGTATCGGTGTTACTGATCATGATCCTCAGAAGATAAGATTTGGCAGAGGAGAAAAAGACAATGTCTCTAAGGTTTTTAATCAGAGTTCGAACATAAAAGAGAAGATAAGACTGTAAAACAGCAACAATATTTGTGGATAATTACTTATAACTTTGGTTTGGATCAGTGTCATTAGAAAGAGTGTAGATAAATTAATTTACATCTACTATAAAGTAATTGCATTTAGTTTTAATTGTCATAGGTGGAGAGTACTTTCGAATAGAAAAAATTAAAATTTATTTTTCTTCAAAATGTTTAATGAAAACACCTATTTATTGTAAATTATAATGGAACTGGATTAAATTCATAACAAAGTGGCGCAAACCACAATATGTTAATAGCTTTTGTCGAATTCGAGAAATGAATAAAAACACATAAACATAAGTAAGCATAGTATTGACTCACACTGTTTTATAAATAAAATTAAAAAATAAGTCAGTAGGTACTTTCAAATTTTTTATAGCAGAAGAATCTTAATGTTGATATCTATTTTGACCACTGTTATTTCATATGATTAAAAATAGTTTTTTCGAAACTAAGTAGGCTACGACAATTAATTTGACGGGGAGTTCATATTGTTTATTTATTGACAGAAGTCAAAACATTGTTAAGAAGTGTTATATTATAATTCGAATTGAAGATTGCACTTTTTTCAATAGATATTAATATTGGTAATATTAGTATTTATTAGTATTATCAGTACTAATAATTCGTGATGAGTATATCAAATGCACAATTGTATGATATGATTGGTAAAGAAAGGTAAGAAGATTAAGAGAAACTGGTAGTTTTCATCGTCCTTGTTTTAAACGACGTAGTAGAGGTATGGCCGAAGATAATTCAATCAATGTTCTTGCTTTAATTCAACAGAATCCACATATCAGTAGTCGGCTAACCTCTATATAAGTAAACATACCCAAAACTACTGTTCTAAGGATTTTAAAACATCACAGCTTGGTTTTTCATATTATAAAGGGAACGTTTAGGTCAGAATCTTGAAATTCCCTTTAAACTTTAGATTCAACTGTTATTTTTATACTCCGATAAAAACGGTTCAACACGGCACTTTTATCCTTTTATCTGTTTCTTAAAAATACTTATGCACGATTTATCTTGTTAAACAATTGTGGATTTTTCAAGATTTTTTGAGTTTTAGTAAATATAGTGGTTTCTTTTTATGAGAGAGATTTTGATGCAAGGCTAGATTACTGCCATTGGATGTTAGGTCTGCTAGAAGAACAACCGTATATTATGTCAAAGATTTTGTGGACAGACGAGTGGGCTGAAGAAAATTAGCACTGGATACATGAGGTGCAGGTTCAAGGTAGATGGAGTCTTAATGTTTGGTGTGGTATAGTTGATGGAAAGATCGTAGGTCCATATTTCTTTCTTCTTCTTCTTTAGATACTATCTCCTCTAAGGGGGTTGGTAATCATCACAGTTATTTTCACTTTTGAGATTGCAGCTCTGAACAAGTGGATAGAACTGCAATTATACTACTTTCTCAGATTGTTGAGCCAGGAGATTCGTCTTCTTCCAATACTTCGTTTTCCCTGCATTATGGTTTGTAGCAACACATATTTATCCCCTCTCATAACGTGGCCGAGGTACTGTAACTTTCTTATCTTAATCGTATTCATAATTTCCATTTCCTTTGTCATCATTCTGAGGACCTCAACATTTGTTATTCGGTGTACCCAACTTATTTTTAATATTCTTCGGTAGGTCCACATCTCGAATGCTTCAAGTCGATCGCCACCTCTTTCTTTAAGGTCCAGGCCTCCACCCCATACAGCAGCACCGAAAACACATAAGAACGTAATATTCTTATTTTGAGTTGTAAACTACGGTCTCTACTGCTAAGTAGTGCTAACTCTACTGTCATATTTCTTTGATAAAATTTTAAATGGCGAAACATATTTGGATTTTCTGGAAAATCAGTTGCTTGTTTTATTGGAAGATATTTCCTTACAAAGAAGAAGAAATATGATATTACAACATGACGGGTGTCCTGCGCACTTTTCCAGACGAGTTCGAGATTATTTGTATGCAAGTTATCCAAATAAATGGATTGGAAGGGGAAATATATTTTCATGGCCAGCTAGATCTCCAGACTTAATATGTCTGAATTTTTATCTGTGGGGAAGATTGAAGGACTTAGTATACCAAACTCGACCAACCACGCAAGACAACATGAAACAGCGCATTATAAACGCAATAAATAGTATATCAACAGCTGAGATTGAAGCAACTGTTATGTCTACGCGCGAAAGATTACATCTTTGTATGGACAACGATGGAAAACAATTTGAACATTTAATTGGACATTAAGTTTTAATGATTGAGATATTTGTATGATCTTTCAAATATTTTATTTTAAGTTATAATGAAGGGTGAGTCAATACTATACTTTATGCTTATGTGTTTTTATTCATATCTCGAATTCGACAAAAGCTATCAACATGTGGTTTGCGCCATTTTGTTACGAATTTAATCCAGTTCGATTATAATTCACAATAAATATGTGTTTCCATGAAACATTTTGAAGAAACACCAATTTTAATTTTTTCTATTCGAAAGTACCCTCTACCGATGACAATTAAAACTAAATGCAATTGTTTTATAGTAGACGTAAATTAAATCATCCACACTCTTTGTAATGACACTAATTTCGTTAAAATCGGTTGATCCAAACCAAAGGTATAGATATTTATCCACAAATACCTTCCCACTCTCCCCCACCCTTTATTTGAAAAAATAAAAAAAGTACTTTAACAACTTTGTGCGGAATCCTCTTTCTAGTTTACTTGTTTAACATTTGGCATAAATGGGCATATTTCACAAAAAACTGGTTTTCAAATTTTTCTTCACAGGTTACGCCCCCTAGCGGTGAACTCATAAACTAGAAAGTTATTTCCAGCGATTTCTCTTGGCCACTTTTACTAAGGAATTTTTTCTCCTAAAGTTATAACATGAATAGTTTCTGATATATAGCCGAGAGATCGGCTTATTGGACCACCCGGTATATATATTTCTCAACTAGCAAAGATATTTTAAGAATATGAACATGTTTTAAGCTGCAAAACATTTTACTGAACTATGTTTACTGTGATACTAGTTCTTTGAGTTCAATTTTAGATGAAATAATCAAAAATTTAACAAGGTTTAAAATGTTCTAGTGAAGTAAGTATACCATAGTATAGTAAATAAATAAAAGCTTACATTCTCCTCTAAATTATGTAACAAAATTATCTAAATATAAGGTTCAGACCAGTATTTCATAGTGCTTGTACTATGTCTCTCAAATAAATTATTCGACTTTACTTTCGATCGTAACTTGACATCCTTCGGTTTCAACATGCCCTTGTGATTAGTAAGCATTCTCGAAGGTGTTAAAATGGATTTTGTACTCAGCCCAGTACATTCCAAGAAGTGTTCGTAGGTTGGCTCGTTCGGTCTCATAAACGGCTTGTTTTTTTCTTCTTGCGTTTTTTGCAACTCTAATTGCTTTTTGAACAACTCCACGGAGTTTCTATTCAAAATCGGCGGTGATATGTTGGTAGCTCTGATTATGTCTACCCTTGTCGAATTAGATTTTTCGCTGGAGTCATCGGAGAAATCACCTGTTTTGATTTCTTCGACTGTGTACTCCTCGATTTCGCAATCGTCCAACTTAAACTCTTCGAAATTTTGACTCAAATCGAATTTTTCAAAATTTGGAGTTTTTATTTCTTCTGTGGAAGTCACGGAATGTTTATCTAAATTTTGGAGACTTTCAAAACTAGAAAACATTGATTTGTTAGTTTTAATTTTGTCTGGACTCTGTTTAATATCATTAAGGACTTGATTATTAAAGCTGTTAATCAGACTAGAAACAGATGAGCCTATGGCGATGGGTTTTCTGATAGGATCAGTACGAGTAGTTTTTAATTTTAGAACTTGTGTATTATTTCTCATGTAGTTATCTTGGGTTATTCTATCTTCTTTATCTTTTTCCTCGTCTTCTGATTCTGGGATAAGAATTTCTGAAACTTGTGGTAACTTTGGTATTTCTATTTCGACTTTCTTTTTAGGTGAAGTGGATTCAGACTTAATGGGAGTTTGTTTTGCTAATTGTATATTCATTTTTTCCACGCATTTTTTAACAACCATGTCATCTTTATCTACTTGTTTTTCGATCTTTTTCACTTCAGGTGCGTTTATTTTGCTCAGAACATCAAGAGAAGTAGGAGCGTTTATTTCAGCTACTACATTGATCTTCGTGAAAGAAACAACGTTCTTATTTTGAGGCAAATTTAATTCCGATATGGAGCAATAATCTGGTTCTGTTTCACAGCTTTTGTCTGAAGGAGGTGTTTTTGGGACTCCCTGTATTTTGTATTTAGACACTAAGTTGACTGGCTTTGGAGGCAAAGCAGGTGGCGTTCTTAAAATTTTGCTTCTTTTCACCACTCTATTATCGCTCTCTAAAGTTTTGGCTTTATCATCCATATCTATATAGTAATTACTTGAATGTTCTGGTAAAGATTTTGGCTGGTTATTATCGTCTATAGGACTAAACGTTTCGTTACACTTGCTTAAAATTTGCTCATAGTCATTGCTGTATATACTTTGAGGAGTTTCATAAAAATTTGGAGATTTTTGAATAGGAGTTTCGTAATAATCGTGATTTTTATTTTCGTTTTCTTTCACATTCTCTTCAGTTAATCCAACTTCTTTAGTACTTTCTTTAGCCTCTTCATCACTAAACTTTACTCTTTTGTTTTTAGTCGACCTTCTTTCAATATTAGGGGTTTTTGGTGGTGAGTTAAGTGAGTCATTAATATTTTGTAACAATATTTGATTCATGCATTCAAGAACTGGATTATTTCTGTATATATCCCTTTGCTCGTCGTCTTCTTGATCGCTCGCACTTGCATACCAGTTTTCGTTTACTTCCTCACCTCCTTCGAATACAGGAATGGTTTCTGTTATCGCTGATGGTTTCTTTTCTTCTTCAATTTTGGATTTTTCAAGTTTAGATACATCAGCTGTCTCACTCTTACTAATAATTGATAGGTTGCATTCATCACTGGATACGTTATGATTACTTTCGTCGTTATTTTCTAGTATTTCCTTATTTTTATCGAATATATGTTCAATATTTTCAGATACTCTGTTTATTTTTTCAGTTACTGTTTCGGCAGGTAAAGAATCTAAGTTATCATAGTCATTACTAGTGTTATCATCGTTTGATAGTGGGCTGCAGTTATCATTTCTTAATTTTAAAACCTCAAAATATGTTCCAATGCTTTTCCTGTGGGGTATTTTCTTAGATCTTCGTCCTAATGAGTCCCTGTTACGATTCTTCAGGTAAATATTCTTGGATTCATTCTCTGACTTTGATATTTCTTCGTAAGAACTTTCGGACTTATTATCTTTTTCAGAGAGAGTTGCGTAAGTTTCACAGCTACTATCCAAGGATTCAAAATTGGAAGACTGATATTCCTGGCAATCTGTAAGAACATACTCAGTACTACTATCCAAACTTTCCTGGATGGGACTGGAAGTATAATACTGATTACAACTCTTACAATACTGGTTTAACAATAGTTTTTTTATATCGTTACTCTGCTTCTTAATAATATTGTCCTTTTCATTTAACTGGCGGCTAATAAATTTCTGTTCTTGTCTCAAACGTGCTTCAAATATCAGGAGGGCTCGAAGTACTTTGGCTAGCTGGTCGTCTCTCAAGGCCTTTTCGGAGCGGTATTGGTGTTCTTTCTCCTGGAGTCTTCGAGTATATTCAGTTACTAGCTGTCTACATCGCCTAGTTTGGAGTTTCAGGGCCTTCTGGACGATTTCTAATTCTCCTCTAATTGACGTTACTTCTGCTTCGGTATATGTGACCTAAAAAAGAAAATTAAATATTAAATTTATAATAATTACATGTGTAAAAAATAAATATTAATAAATCAAGTATACTATACAGAGTGGCCCAAAAGTCTGGAAACGGCTAATTATTTCATAAAATGCTGATCATAATTGTAAAAAATTTGAGGTACACCTATTTTGGGATACGGAGATTCCATATTTGATATTTACAATGTTGCCAGAGTTGCCAGATTCTTATATTATTAGTAACTTTGGTTTTTTAAATACATCACCCTGTATATTCAGTCATTATTGGAATCTCCTATTCAATACGAGTTCAACCATATATAACACTTATGATTTTATGTAATCTGGAAGGTCATAAATACATAAAACCGAAGTCTGGCAACGCCTAAATTGTTTCAATACATTTTTTAATACTAACTATTTTCAAATACATTAAAACGTAACAATTGATAGTTTAGAACATTTTTTAACATAGTAGTTACGTTATTAAGTGTTCAAAATGTGCTTAATTTGTGAGTTGACAGCACCCTAATCGATGGTAGAAGGCGTCTACCACATTTCTCCATGATTGTCTAGAAATTATTCGAGATTCTTTGATAATTCGTTGCCTTAGCTCTGCAAGACTTGCTGGTTAAGTTTTGTAAACTGAATTTTTCAAGTATCCCTAATAAAAATAATCTTTAGGATTGAAATCGGGTGAACGTGGAGGCCATTCAATGCTACCTTGTCTACCAATTTATCGTTCAGGAAATATCTTATCTAAATATCGCCGAACATTTACACCAACTATCTGACGTTAAATTTCTTTCGACAAAAAATGACCCAATTGAATAAGTAACTACTATATCTGACCATACAATTAATTTTTGTGGTCTTTGAGTATAGTCTTCACGCATTCAGTCTTCAGTGTGAATTTACGTCACACCAGTACCTTAAATTGTGTCGATTTACACTTCCACACAGTGTAAAAGTTGCTTCATCGGAAAAACATATTCTGTTAACGAAATTTTAATAATTTTCAATTTTATCCATCATTACCTCAGTAAACTCTAATCTACGACCAAAGTCATCTTCACTTAATTCTTGCAATTAGTTAATTTTGTATGATTTAAATTTATTTTTACGTAATAAACGTAATACTGAAGAATGACCTACATCATGTATTTACTTGTGCGACCCTGCCTGGGGATGTATGTGGATCTTCAACAAAACTTTGCTTATATCTGAAGTTTTGTTGTCATTGATAACTCGTTTCGGTCAACCTGATCTGTATCTATCTTTTACTTCTCCAGATTCCTCAAATCGCCTTACAGTTCTTTGTAACGTCGTCTTATGAATAGGAGAACGGTTTAGAGAACGGCATTTTAGAGAAGCAATTTAAATTGCAGAACTTTTTGAACCACAACTACTGTCAATTTTAGTTCATAATTTAAATGGTGAACAAATGTCAAAATCACAGCATTCTCCATTTAAATATTTAAATTTATTAAAATCTAAATATTTTGCACTGTTTTATGTATTTAAGATCTTTCAGACCACATAAAATCAAGTGAACATATGGTTGAACTCGTATTGAATAGCTGAACTCGTGTGAAATTCACACTAAATGCGTGAAAACCATACTCAAAGACCACAAAAAATAAATGTATGGTCAGTTATAGTAGGTACTTATTTAATTGGGCCATTTTTTATCAAAAGAAATTTAACGTCAGATAGTTGGTGTAAATGTTCGGCGTTATTTAGATGAGATATTTCCCGGACGATAAATTGGTAGACAAGGTAGAATTGAATGGCCTCCATGTTCACCCGATCTCAATCCTAAAGATTATTTTTATTAGAGATACTTGAAAAATTCAGTTTACAAAACTTAACCAGCAAGTCTTGCATAGCTAAGGCAATTAATTATCGATGAATCTCGAATAATTTCTAGACAATCATGGAGAAATGTGGTAGACGCATTCTACCATCGATTAGAGTGCTGTCAACTCACAAATGGAGCACATTTTGAACACGTAATAACGTAACTATAATGTTAAAAAATATTCTAAAATATCAATTGTTACGTTTTAATGTATTTGAAAATAGTTAGTATTAAAAAATGTATTGAAACAATTTAGGCGTTGACAGACTTCTGTTTTATGTATTTAAGACCTTCCAGACTACATAAAATGATAAGTGTTACATATGGTTGAACTCGTATTTAATAGGAGATTCCAATAATGACTGAATATATAGGGTGATGCATTTGAAAAACCAAAGTTACTAGTAATATAAGAGAAACTGAAAATCTGGCAACATTGCAAATACCAAATATGGAATCTCCGTATCCCAATATAGGCGTATCTCAAATTTTGTATAATTATGTCTAGTAATTTACGAGATAATTAGCCGTTTCCAGATTTTTGGGCCACTCTATAATATTTAATTAGCATATATGTATAATAGATAATAGAATAGAATAGAACATATTTAATAGATAATAGAACAAGTGATAGAGTTTAACCCTTTAATTGATAATAAATCTTTAAACATACATATCAATAAAAAATTTGTATTAACGTATTTTCTTTAAATTTATACCAGTCTTTGGTAATGTATCTTTAAATACATAATACCTTCTTAAGTCCAGGCTGTGGGTAGAAAAAGGGACAGTTTTTGTCATAATTCCATAATTAATTGTAGCAGTTGGGCGTTGTAGGGGGTCCTTCCTGAGTAATTCTTATATAAAAGCGACCAAAAATTTTTGGTTATTATTTTTTTATGGACGAAAAACAGTGAAAAATTCGTATATTTTTCCTTTTTTTAATATATCATTTCTTCTTCTTCTTAAGGTGCCGTGCATTTCTGCGTAGGCGTCCACCGTACATCGTCTTGTCAGGTGAGATGTTAAATATTCTAGGATTAAATATTTCTGTTTTTAGCAGCATTGCGAAGCATTTCATAGCTGTGGATTCCTGTCCATTGTCGAATATTGCGCAGCCATGACATTTTTTTACGTCCGAGACCTCTCCTGCCCTCTATCTTCCCTTCGAGTATCAGTTGCTGAAAAGTGTATCGTTCTCCTCGTATAATGTGCCCCAAGTATGCAGTCTTCTTACTTTTTACATAATCATCAACAATATATCATTTAAGGTAATTATTTTAAAGCAAAACTTCTTATAACATATTATTCCTTATTTTTTTACCTTTCATTTAAGCTTTTGTGAGTTCAATTTGGTCCAATAGTTTATGCATAATTGGCCTTCAAAGACGAAAATCGCTGTTTTTTTCAAATTGCAATAGTTATTTCAAAAATGATTTTTTTTGAACGTTTTAATTTGATTCTCCTTTGATTCCCCATCGAATGAAATTTTGTAAAGTAAAATTCGTTAATTTGTTGCTGAGAAACAATCATTTGTTGTTCCCACGACCAAAATTTTGAAATGCTGTAACTTTTTTTTAAAAAATGGTAGAAAGATTTTTCAGAGTGATTTGTCTTCTTTGAGATTTAAATTTTCATTTTATACCCTGAGATATTCCAAAAAATATTTTTTACCCCTCATTTTTTAATTTTAAAAAAGTACTATTTTTTATTTATAAACAATTAACGTTGTAGTCGCCCCTGAGCATTGTATATATACGTGTTCTGTTTTGAAAAGAAAAACCATAGTTTCACACTGTCAATACAACTAAATGTCCCAGACCAGAGGTGAACCAGAAGAAAGTTGAAGATGTTACAAGCCTTTCCAGATTCCTAAATGAAGAAGATGTAAACTTCATTAAATATGAAATGTGGAATGGATAGTTTAATAATGTATTAAAATGCAAATGCACATGCAAATTAATTTCGATCAAAAATCCCATGTTCTATCTAAAAAGGGCACATAACAGCTTTTTGTATTTCCTTATTTTTAAACATAAGCTTTATTTTTATCGATGTCATACTTAGAAAATGGCTTTCTAGATAACTAGTTTTAATGCGTAGTAAGCTTCTCAATTTTTAAACAACAAATTAGTATCTATAGCAACAAATTAAAATTTCAAAGTGGTTTTTCCCAAAACCCACTTTTGTCCTACGTGCCCTTCTCACGTAGACTGCCTCAATTATTATAGAGATAAATATTATCAGCCAATAACTTTTCTTTTATAGTGATGCACTTCCTTTTCAATTTGTTATATTGCACAAATTTCTCTCCGCCGTTTCCCCAAACAAGCCCCAATTAAATTAGTAGAGTAGGTCAGACTATTAAAAAATCAGCTAATAAGTGTACAACTAAATGCCGGACACTTCGTTTGCTTTTCATTACCAAGTTCATCCAACATATTATGAACACGTTCTCAACAGCCATAAGTAATAAGTAGAAAGTCCGCATTGGAATTTGTCTTGTGCCTTCTGGCCACTATCGGCCTTTTAACTAGCTTCGTTTTCGACGGAGTTTAATGATTGTCATGGGAACAACTTTTTTATTTCGTATGTTAAGCGAGTCACTCTATGATAAAATATCTTACAGTAGTTTATCAATATTCTTTATTTCATCTGAGTTTTACAAGTTTTGAAATGCGTCAAATACAATCTATGATCAATAACAACTATTAGTACATAAAATCAGTTAACATAAAAACATAAAATATACACAAAAACATACAAATTTTTAAAAAGATACCTGCAAGTATTCCTCTAACGAATATAAAGTGTTTACCAGAAGTAAGTCCTTAACTGTTCTATTAAATACATAAATATTTGACTCTTTAACATAATCAGGTCATTTATTATACAAACGAATGCATTTTGGGTAAGGACTCTTGCCCACAAGGGTTAAATGACGAACAGGGGTCACCAAATCATTTCTGTAACGAAAATTGTAGCCAATCATTAAGGAAACATCATTTCTGCAAATAAAATTGCATCTATGTGACTTTACATAAACAACACAACTGAAAATATACAGCGAAATTACAGTTAAAATATTTAATTGTTTAAAAACTGGTCTACAGGAATTCAAGCGCCTTCTAAACGTAATGGTATGAATATTTTTTTTGAAGAACAAATACTTCATTAATTCGCGAGCAATTTTCACAACAACAACAAACTAAGCAATATGGCAAAATTGACTGTACATGAGCAAAATAGTAAAGTTGTAAGATATCAATTGTGACGTATGAGGGCTCGTTGGAACGGGGAGAGGGTAACGAATATGTTAATACATAAACAAACGTAAAAGACAATACCAAAAGGACACTAAGTATGCAACGTCTAAACGTATTCAGTACCCCCTCCTCTTTCCAACGAGCCCTCATACGTCACAATTGAACCAATAACAACGGAGATACAATCTAGCGCCATTTTGGCACTGTCTTTGCGTTTGTTTTTTATCTCAACGTGTTCTTCGTCCCCACCACTTTCCAACGATACCCTACACGTCACGATCCGACGAGCCGTTTTACCCCCACCACAAAATGAGACAAAAATGACCAGAATGAGCCTTAGCGATTTCTTATGGGATTTAACATGGGAAAATACGCCGGACCCGTCCTGCCCTTTTACTTCTCCCCACAGTCACATTGAGGAGACGGATTCTTTCCCCATTTATGTAGCATGTATGCACATCTGCCATGTCTGGTTCGGATCCTGTTTAGAGTGGACCATGTTTTACGTGGAAGATCAAAACCTGGTGGCTTGTGGGTAATACAGGGCATGTTATTTTGACATGCATTCCATTCTTGGGACCATGCATTCGTGATGTTGAACTCCTCATGTATCATTCCTGCCGTTTTCATTGGTGGTTTTCTAGAACGTAGACGGGTATTTCGTGCATCCTCGGCATCTTGGTGGATCGGCAGGTTTATATTGTTCATGATCTTTTTGTATTCACGTGTAAGTGCGTCAACTCGTCGTAAATGTGGAGGTGGAATGTGACTTAATACTGGAAGCCATTGGGTGGGAGTTGATTTAATTGTACCAGCTATCATCCTCATAGTGCTGTGCAGCTGAGTGTCGACCTTTTTTACGTGCGGACTGTGTAGCCAAACTGGGGCACAATATTCAGCGGTCGAGAAAACAAGGGCTAAAGCAGTAGAGCGGAGAATGGAAGCCGATGCTCCCCAGGTGGTACCGCAGAGCTTCTGTATAATGTTATTTCTTGTACTCAACTTTTGGGCAGTTTTTGTTAAATGCTCTTTAAATGACAGCGTTCTGTCTAGTGTTACGCCCAGGTACTTCGGTGTTTTGTTGTGGGAAAGTGTGGTATTTTCAAACCGTATGTTGAGTTCCTTTCCAGCAAGTTTATTGTTCAGGTGAAAGCAACTTACTTCTGTTTTGGATGCATTTGGTTGAAGCCGCCACTTGTGAAAATATTTGCGCAATATATATAAGTCTGCCGTCAGAACTTCTTCAGATGTTTCTAGTGTTCTGCATCGTGTAGTGAGGGCCCTATCATCGGCATATTGTGATGCCGATATGCCGCTCCAACAAAGCGGTCAGATGACATCAAGCGCATTCAGCACAACTGGATTCAGGGTGCTCAAGATAGAATGCATTGGAATTATTTACGAGAGGCCTATGTCCAGCAGTGGACTCAAAACGGCTGATGATGATGACGATAAATCTGTGAACCAGTCTTTGCAGAGTATCTTCATCTTGGGCTATCAATATTGCTCTTCAATCTGGGCTATAAATATGTTCGAGAAATTACATTTTCAATCAATATAAGGTTGAATGTTCGAATAAATGAACTTTGATGGTACACAAGGCAAATATCGAACACCGTATTTAATCAAATCTTGCCCAAGTACTTTCGATCACAAGATCGTCTTCAGGGACATTTCGTCAGTTGTGGCCTATCCAGCAGTAACGGAATGTCATAAATGTAAATTGGGACATAACAAATACACTAAACAAAGACAAAGAAACACTTTAAAATTTAAAATTGGAGAAGCTACATTTTATATAGAAGCCGGAGACAGAATTCTGTAGCTTCTCCAATTTTAAATTTTAAAGTGTTTGTTTGTCTTTGTTTAGTGTATTTGTTATGTCCCAATTTACATTTATGACATTCTGTTACTGCTGGACAGGCCACAACTGACGAAATGCCCCTAAAGATGATCTTGTGATCGAAAGTAGTTGGGCAAGATTTGATTAAATACGGTGTTCGATATTTGCCTTGTGTACCATCAAAATTACATTTTGATGAACATTTGCCATTTCTAAATAAATTCCTTGAAATGGGAAATAGCCTTTTATCAAATAACGAATTATTTCAACGATTTATGAAGGTTAAAAATCGAAAGTTACGCTTTTAAATAATCTAAGAAACTTTGAATCTATACTAAGAGTCTGTTTTGTAATAAGTAAACATTTCGATTGTATAAGAGTCTTAAAAATGTGATATAATCAGTAATAATTAAGAGTGCAGAACAAATAAATTATGTATTTTTAACCAGATCCGGTCCTGCATATTTGTCTAAGTCATGTAACCTGCCCGATATCTTAGGAATGTTGTTTGGTTTAATAAGTTACGTATTAGTTTTTTTGTGTGGAAAGACAAGATGAAAGTTTCGCCTGTGTTATTCTAATTGAAAGGAAAATCGTAATCATTCAAAATCTCTTAAACGCATTCTTGAACTTAATCTTAGATGTATTGACCTACTCTGTATGTTTCAATATTATTAAATGTTGGCTTGACTAGGTGTAATTATTTTTAATTAAAGTATATTTAAATTTAAGAAATAAGTAAAAGTTAAAGTACTGCAAAAGATGAAAGAGATATTAAATATTTAATACAAAAAAGACAGAAGTTGCTTTTCTAATAGAAAGTGGAATTCATTAATTGATTGTTCCATTTCAGAACGGATACAAAACAAAAACAGTATTTTGAGATATAAAAAATAAACTTAAAGACAGAAACAGAAAGATTCTTCAGTAAAAAAGATACGGACCACGATTGATTATTTACCCTACATTCGAGGCGTCATAAATTTAGGATATTCTGTTCGCGTCGGTCCCTGAGACCGGTTTTAGTAATTTACAGTTAGTTACACAGCACATTTTGCCGTCATACATTCCCAAAACTTTTATCCTGTATTTGCTTGGTTTCGACGGGATATACTGACGGAAATTACATTTCCCACGAAATCCCAAAATCATTTTATCAATTGTGACAAATGCCAAATTATGATATCCTTTACGACCTCGTTCTACAAAAAACAAAAATATGTGTGATTGTAGCAAGTTTCTCCTGTTTTAATCGATCCTGACAAGAAGCTTTATAATAAAAACGTAAAACTCGCATCAAAAACCTAAATCTTCTAATAGACATCAATAAACGAAACATTTCTATTCCAGATCAGTCAGCTTTCCATAAATCGTCTAAATTGAGATCACTCTGTAATGTAAACATCGCAAGAAAGTAAAGAATTAAAATAAAGGTTAGTAGCATAGGGGAGAATAATAATCATTTTAATGATTATTATATATTCCAAATCAAATAAGGGATAATTAATACAGTAAAGTATACATTTTAAATTAGACAAAGAAATTGACCTAGTTAGTGCATTGCTTAATAATTGTTTAAACGTAGAAAAAGCACGTCAAACAGAAACTATTGTTTGTAAAAATAACACCGCTCGTGACCCAAATGAAGCACAGAATTACTAACTCGGCGAAAACACAACCTAGGTACTACAACCGTGAGGACACGCGTTGACAAAAACCAAACTAAGGAGGCCAAGCAGGAGTAGTACGGCGGAAGCAGTCGGTAATGGCGGGGCACCGTGAGTGGCCGCTCAGGCAGTATTGCCGGCATCGGGTCGGACGCGATAGCGTCCTGTACGCGCAGGCAGTCGGTGTCTTCAGGCAGGGTTGTTAATACGAAAGTCGGCACCAGGTGCGGATTACGTGCGATTGTTATATTTCGACGGGGTATAGTTCCGTATAAGTGTCGGGTACTGAAAGAAATCCGATTTCCAGAGGAACTGAAGGGCGTATCATTAGCTAGAGCCTAAATACGCGAAAGGTAACAAAATTCTATATACTAACCCGAATAAATTATAGTATTATAGATTGTCACCCCTATACTTTCTTGCTAAGATCTCTTCTCGTCTCCCTTCGCGCCGAACGAGTTATTATTAATTATATCTGACAGCTTGTTAACTTAATTGTAAACCAAATAGTATATTCAATACATTTGTAGACTCTAAAATTGGTTTTTATGTTCCTTCCGACCGATTCAGACAGAGACCAGAAGAGTACCAAATTTCGGCTTATACATTTAACCGGCTTCTAAAGTAAGCCCATAGACTCAAACTCTTTACAGGACCTGAGACCGAGAAGTCCTTAACCCCTCTCCCGCGTCTCAACCTTCTCGCAAATATAGTATTACATTTGGTGACAGCGGTCCCGGTTTGGGGAATTTTTCGGAAAATAGGGACGATTAAGTCACTTCTTCAGTATCTTTGTAAACTTTTGCAAGTTCTATAGTTATAAGACTCCTTCATCTTTAAAATTTTATTTCGCCAGTGACATTCCAATTTTTTTTTCTTCTGTTTCCTAATACAACAACAGAGTAAAGAAACAGTGAGGTATCCAGTAAATATTTTGTGGTGGGCAGGACTTTCTTTTCAGAAAATTTTTCTTCTTCTTAGCATTGAAGTGTTACGTCCCAAGACATATAGACCCTCGAGAGATTTTGAAAAAATTAAGGTATAAGCAAATAAATCAGTCTAGATAGTTTTCAACAGGTTCATTCAGTACAAAAAATAACCTTGTGCTACAGCACAACGTGTCAGTGCTATTACACAAATTTGTTCGTATATAGTAGATTTTTTTCTTGTATCGCTAGAAAATAACCTCACATAAATCCCTTCCTAAAACCCAGAATCCTAAATTAAGGTAAGTGAATTGCTTTTATAATCGAGTAAAAGGACGACAATTACCTAATTTTGCAAAAAAAAATAAATACTAACACCTTATATGATATCCTCTACATAATTGTTTTTTTAACTTCGTAAATTACCATAATATTGCACTAAAAATATAAACTATACAGTCTAACAGATTGTATGACGTAATATAGTATAACAGAAGTTATTAATTATTAGTCGAATGTAAGAATTGAATATAGTTATTTGAAGGAATAATCATTGTATTGTTTGCTAACTAGTTGAACATAAAGAATTTAAGTAATTAGGTCAAGTTTATGATTTCAGAGAAGTTCAGACAATACGATATTCTATTCTATTTTTTAATGAAACAAGTGAAAGTGAAATATGATATCATTTGCTCTATGTGTGTTTGAAAAATATTTATATTTATATAAACGTATACATTCAGGAGGATGAACACAACTGCTGATTTGGTTAACATCATGAAGGATCGTAAGCTGCAGTACTTGGGACATATAATGAGAAATCAAGCCAGATACGAGCTACTACAATGCATGCAAATTGAAGGAAAAAGAGCGCCATGACGAAGAAGAATATCGTGGCTTGCTAACCTGAGAGCATGGTATAGAAAGACCTCAACACAGCTATTCCGTATAGCAATCAACAAAATCATCATAGCCAGAATGATCGCCAACGTTCGGAATAGACAGGGACCCTAAGAGGAAGAAGAAAAATCATTATAATACAAAAACCGGTATATTTATGATTCGTGAACCTTAAGAAAGCATTTGAATTAAAGAACGTTTTCCAGTTATTGAATGCAAGAGAGATCCCTCTAGAAATAATCAAAAGGATCGAAAATATCTACCAGAGCAACACAATAAAAGTAAAAGTAGACGAAGAACTAACTGATCCATTTGAAGCTGGCAATCCTGCTGCTCCTCCTAAGAGCATTCTCTGTAGAGGTTGGCGATCAATATGGCAAATTTCTCTCTGTTCTGGGTTTGATAAATTAATTAATTTCCTCTTGTGTGGGTCCAATCTCTGATGTTTCGTAGCCAAGATTTTTTATTTCATCCTATGCCGCTTTTACCTTCAATCTTGTCTTCTAATATTACCTAAAGTTGCTCAAATTCCCTATGGCGCATTATGTGTCCTAGATATGACGTTTTTCTAATTTTGATAGTATTGACCGGATGAGGGCGTGTGTTCATTACTCGCAGTAGTTCTGCTGGTCCAGCTTATTCTTAACATTCGGTGGTACATCCACATTTCAAACGAATGTAATTTGTTGACGTCATACTGTTTTAATGTCCAGGTCTCACAGCCATATAGTAATAGAGACCACACATAACACTTTGGTGTTCTCAATCTTATCGAGACTGATAGCTTGGGGTTACAGAGCATTTTACGCATATTCATGAAACCAGATCTTGCTATTTGAAGATGATGAGATGATAGAAAATGATATAAAAACCAAAAAAATTTAAAAAATTGAGAAAAACACGAAATGAAATAGATCAGAACTGAGAAGAATTCCAGAATACACCAATACCCAAAAAGATTGTCGAGCTAATGATGATAATGACAATTTTTACAAAACCTTTTTTATACGGTTCGTTACTCGTGTTAATTACTACTCGTAAGATGCAGAAGGCCCATGTCTAATTTAATAAATTATTTATAGATATTCAAAACGCTATATTATCTTTGTTAATTTCTCATTTGTAAAATACATTATTATTCCTGAAGACAAAAAGGTTTGTTATTGATTTGTTACATAATGACACTTCCTGCTTTTTAATAATGGTGCTTACGTCGAGATGTTTTACGACTTTGGGAGACAGAATTTCAATTAAAATGCACTTAAGATATAATCTAAACCATTTTACAACTCGTTAGTAAAAATATTTGTGGGTTGCAAAAACAGAAGTAGTCACATTTATGTATCTTAAACTTTTATGTTCAAACGAATATAATCAGCGTTATAAATGTCAATGAGGCGAGCTCATTTGTTAACGGAAACTTTCTTTTACTTTCATTAAAAATAATAAAACGTATTTATTATAATTATTATTATAAAAAATATATTTAAAATTTACGCAGTGCTTAGACGGTGGCAAATTTCGCTATGCCGAGTTTTCGATTCCCTCTTTGGAATTTACGACCGGAACTGTTCCGCTACTTCATCGTTACTCTATCACGGCACTATGAACTGTCCCACTGTATTTTCGTAGACTTCAACATTGTCGGGGCGAAAGGGGCTTCGTGAATAGCAGACGAAGGGATCCTAGCACTTATCCACGTTTAGATGGGATGTTATATGAATTTTAACTAGTCTTGACAATGACTTTTACATTGAATTTACAATTACCTGAATAAAATAAAAACAACAGCCTAGGTTGAAAAGATAAGCAGCTACAGAGTCTCATGTTAGGTGAGAAGGGCAGGGTCCAGACAGGAGGCATCCTAGAGTATACGATGCTCTAGGTTGAAGATTGACTGTCCCTTGACTTGAAATCGTACAAATATCTATACATAAATTTCAAGCCGGGGAGGCGGGGCGATGCACATAAAGTGTGCTCATTACTCGATAGTCTGAGGCACTTGATGACAGTATCATTAAACTATTCTACGATTTGTATTTTGAAAACAATTTCCGAAGTGTAAATCGAAACTTCAAAGTAGCTTCGTACACACGCATTCCCACCACAAGTTCCTCTGCCATCGATGTCCGCTACGGGAGATGGAAGGTCTTCGACCGTGTAACACAGCAGCTGAAGCACGAGAAAGAGGAGTTCCGTCAGAGTATTGATCTGATAACAACTCCACTGACCCTAGGGTATTGACTGAAGGCCAACCACTTCTGCTAGAGTATTGATCTAGTGGCAGTTCCATACCCGGTCTTGGAGTATTGATCTGAGACAGACCTATCGTTTCTTGTAACTGGGTACTGATTAGTCTCCGTTTCTCGCCGGGCCGAGTACTGATTGGCCCGTTCAATTTATATCCCCCTAAGCCTGTGGTTTACCGAGTCTTTTGTCTAAAAGAACTATCCGTCACAAGTTGCCATGTAAATCAACATACTTTTGGGATCGGATTCATTGTTGGAATGTGATAACAACAGAGCTAAAACAGGCTTACAGGAAGCTTATCCCTAAACTGGATTCTGGAAACTGGAAACTTCTTCCTTTTTTGTACCGGTTTCGGTAGTCTTTTCGCAGATGTCATAAATTTTGCCAACACTCACACCGCACATTTTCAAAACTTTTTCCTCAGTAATAGTCAAGCTGTCACCATTTTTTAAGTTCAAATGATAGTTCAAGACATTTAACACCACCCGTTTTACTTGAACACTAAGAGTCATACCCTGTTTGAAATTCATGACAGATACTGACAACGGCTCCATGATGTAGATACTTTCATCCGCTTGCAAAAATGTAATAGAACTGAGCTTTCATAGTTTTTGCCAACAAGTTTTTGGTCTAATGGCCAGTACGAGTATCGACAAAGAGATATGTTTGCTTTGCGTGGACAATGGGGATTAAAACTGGTCTGCTTCTCCTAATGACTTTATATTGAACTTTATTTGTCAAAGAATGTGTTCGGAAGCTATTGAAAATTGATAAATATAGATCTATCGACATATATAAGCTATCGACAATGAGTTTTTGTTATATTTTACTTTTTTATAGTCATTTTCTTCATGTAATTGTTGTTGCGTAACAACAATATCTAATATTTTTATTTTATTTTGTATCATATTATTATATCATACTATATATTAATTTAGATTTATAAAATTCTTTTGTACCATCTAATAATCTGTTAGGCGTAGATAGCTTGCATTCAAATAACTTTCTAGACACAAGTTGCTAAAACCTTCATAGAATCGTAACAACGAAAGGATTAGTATTTTCCAAATTATCGGTTTGACTCATTCGAAAATTTCGAAAGTTGAGGCAAATCCCCTTTTCAGGTAGTTTTTACCAATGAATTGAAAGTCGAAGGCATTTGAAATGTAAACATATCCTTTATATACGTGTCGAGGGGGTTCAATATTGTATCACTGACAAGTTATATAGTTTTGCAGTTTCATAAAGTTTAGTTTCATAAATCAGCTATCGTATGCAAGTTATCGGCGTCAAAAATACGTTGTATTTGTTTAAATGGACTTTTTAAAACGTTCTTTTCGAATCTTTCATTTGTCCCAGTTTTCTGGGTGGTCCTTCAAAGAAGTATATAAAGTGAACCTATTTCCCCATGGAAAAACCTTGTTCCCCAAGGGAAAAAACCAGCGACCTATGACTGGTGCGCGAAACAAAGCCATCAGGACAAGGTGTAAGGACAAACACACCTGTATCTTCGCTCAATTGTTTAATTCGACAATAAAACTCTTATTTATACATCGATGGTTGAATCATGTTTTAGTTGAAATAATAATAATGATAGTCTTTTATGCAACCATAAAAGATTATTTGCTTTAGATCTCTAAACAGGAATCTTTCAGCTACGTATCTGAGCACGTTTGCAGCTTCTTTTAAGCATATGTTGCGTGCTGTTTGTATCTTCTTTTTATTGGTGTTACATGTGTGTGTAAGAGACGCATATATAATTATTGGTAGTATGATGCTGTTTACCAGTCCTACTTTGGTTTTCATTGCTAATTTGCTAAAGATGAAGGTCTCCAATGAGTTTCAGAGAAGCTTTAGATAAGAATATTTTGATAAATTCTAGGAGGACAAAGTAGGCTATTTGAAATTTAAACACATCAAACAAATTAACTGTATTTAGTAGGTATTTTAAATTATAACTGTTAATTTATTTTTATGCGTTGCTTACAACAGCTACCAACAAATATTATCTCCACATAGAAATACTTGTGAATTTATTAATACGTCATTTACCAACCAAGGATAATTTAAAAGGCAGATTGCGATCGCGGTAGGCAGAAGTTGCAAAATGTTTGATGAATTCCTCGTTAGTGAGATGTGTAATTGAGATGTTGTCTTATTTATTACCTGCACGCAGAAGCTTTCATTAAAATTCTTCCTAAGTTACTTTTAAATATAGATTAATTAGATATCTACTGAGACACGGGTGTACTATAAGCATCGTATTCGCCGAAGTTAACTGAATTTAATATAAGAATTTAGAGAACAGCAATTTATCTACTACTCCATCATTATGAGAAACTTTTCGGTGATGATATCAATACGTTTAAACTCAAGAAATTGAGATTTATCAATTAATAATCACTGGTACTATAGCCCTAAATTAAAGCCTCAACCTTACCAAATGTTCTTCATCCTCTTCTTCTTATTGCGTTGTCTCGTTTAGAAGGTTGGCGATCCAAATGACACTTTTTTGGAAACTACTGCACAGTATTTCTGCGGATGAGAGGTCAAACCATCCCTCAGGTCTCTCAGATACGAGTTCTGGCCTCTTCCAACTAATCTCTTACCTTGTACTTTACCTTCCAATATGATTTGGAGTAATTCATATCTTTCACCTCTCAAGATATGACCATTGTATTTTCGTCATTTAGTTCTATTTAGTTTAACAACCGTAATTTTTTTTAGCATCTTAAGCATCTGGCCATCTGGATTTTGGCATACCTCTACATCTACTTATAATAAGCTGGCAGAATGCCTTTATCAGACTATATGGCGAAACATATCTTAAATTGTTTATGATTTCACCATTGATTTTTATACCTTCCCTTAAACCATCAATGCTTCCCTGGACAGCATTTCCGAATAAGTATTGACCAACGTCGGTGACAAAATGCAGCTCTGAGGTACTCTCCGTTTTATCGTGAATCCTTGTAAGGTTTCGTTGTCTACTCGTACAGTTGCCCTTTGCTGTAAGTATAAATTTTTAATTAGGCGTAAATCTTTGTCATCAATACTACATTCTTTCAGTATCTGAAATCATTTTTGATGTTGCACCTTGTCAAATGCTTTTTCAAAATCTCTAAAGCATGCATAGACTTCGCAATTTACGTCTAGAGCTCTTTGTATTAATACTTGTACGGAAAATAGAGCCTCTCGCGTTCTGAACGCAAACTGAAAAATGCTAATGTTTTCTTCAAGTTTTCTATATATGAGAGAGTGAATAACAGAAAAAACGATTTTGAGTGCATGGCTCATTAAGCTTATAATTCTGTAATCAGAGCATCTCAAGAGATTTGCCTTTTTGGGGAGCGAGATGAAGGTGGAAACTAGCCAATCTGTAGGAAATTCTGCAGTTCTGCACATCCAGAAACACTGACTTCTGTTTCTTGCTCTTCTTTGAATAATTCTTCCATGTATTTCATTCATTTCTCGAGCATTCTCTTATTTTTGTAGAGCAGATTGTTGTGCTCGTCTAATATTAAGTTATGACTTCGTGATCCGTTTCCTCCCGTTAAGTTTTTAATCTTTTTATGTAGAATAGGTAAAGAAATAATAAATAAGACTTACTCACAATCAATTTAATTTAACTATCAGACGACCGGTTTCGTTTTCTACAATATGCAAAGCATCTTCAGGTCTCGATACAAAGTTAAACAAATGCTGAAATGATAAAAACCCATATTAGGGTGTTGTCTAATATAGATAAACAAATTAGATGTTATAAATTACAATAATTATGCCAATATTACATGTCTGTGGTTTTATTTAAATGATTGAGTTGAATAAAAGGTATAAAAATTTTTTAAAAAGGTTAAACAGACAAGGTAAGGCCCACAAATTGTTATAAAATTTCTTCTATTGTAATAAATTAATAAATGAGCAAATAAATAAATAAAATAAACATTACTTACATGCCGGTACTCTATTAATAGATGGATGGTAGAACATGTTTGAAACTACTTTATATTGTTGAATGGAGAACTCAATACTATTATTGCAGTTGTTTGACAGTAAACGGGAAGTTCTTGAGGAGATAGATTTGATCCAATGAATTTGAGATATGTGTGAGACTGTTTGTTAAATGTAAGTGATGTAATATACTATTGTGTTATTAAAAGTTATTTATACTTATTCCACAGATATATTTTTGAAATGTGTGTTATTTATTGAGTAATTGTTTTATGAAGGTGACATTTTATGACAATGAATAAGTGTAGATGTAAAAATTGTGTGGGTGTGCAATTATTTTCAAACTTGTAGTTATCAAATTACTTTGATAAAGTTCTATTGGCAATGAGTTAATTATTGGAATAGTCAAGTGAATAAAATGGTAAAATACAAACACTTAAAGATAATTAAAACACACTAAAACAGAAAACACTTAGAAGGGACGAAAGAAACATTGAATTTAAAAGGGGGAAGGACTTTAATGCACTACATCATAGTCTTGGGCACAATGAGTTTTTTTATTGTTGTATCTATTAGATTTTAGTGGTAAATTTTGACAGATGTAGGTTAGCATGTGACAGTTCTTCTTCTGTTTCTCAATACTGTAAGTTAAGTTATCTAGTTTCATAAAATATGCTGTTATTAATGAATGTCTATAAAACTGTTTCAATTTAGATATATTAAAAGTAAATTCATGTGTTTAATATTGGCATACTTTAACAATCTTTAATTAATCAAATTTAATGTAAAAATATGGTTAATTGAAATACATCCTACTATATAACTAACTCAGTCTAATGTTTAACTTACTGAACCAATTAAAGTAAATTCTTTGGCAACTGAACATGTACATTTAATAATCAAATGTATAATAAGTTTGCAAAGTTTTTTATTTTTTATTTGAAATTGATGTAGGAATGAGTTATCTGTCCGGGTATTTTTTAATTATTAGAGATATTTTTTCAAAATCTGATATATTAATATCTAATATACTAATATGTAACCAAAGCAACAAATGGATAATTATTGCTGGTAATTAATTTGTGGGCTCAAGAAATTGACTACTATGATGTAGTGCATTAAAGTCCTTCCCCCTTTTAAATTCAATGTTTGTTTCGTCCCTTCTAAGTGTTTTCTGTTTTAGTGTGTTTTAATTATCCTTAAGTGTTTGTATTTTACCATTTTATTCACTTGACTATTCCAATAATTAACTCATTGCCAATAGAACTTTATCAAAGTAATTTGATAACTACAAGTTTGAAAATAATTACACACCCACACAATTTTTACATCTACACTTATTCATTGTCATAAAATGTCACCTTCATAAAACAATTACTCAATAAATAACACACATTTCAAAAATATATCTCTGGAATAAGTATAAATAACTTTTAATAACACAATAGTATATTAAATCACTTACATTTAACAAACAATCTCACACATATCTCAAATTCATTGGATCAAATCTATCTCCTCAAGAACTTCCCGTTTACTGTCAAACAACTGCAATAATAGTATTGAGTTCTCCATTCAACAATATAAAGTAGTTTCAAACATGTTCTACCATCCATCTATTAATAGAGTACCGGCATGTAAGTAATGTTTATTTTATTTATTTATTTGCTCATTTATTAATTTATTACAATAGAAGAGATTTTATAACAATTTGTGGGCCTTACCTTGTCTGTTTAACCTTTTAAAAAATTTTTTATACCTTTTATTCAACTCAATCATTTAAATAAAACCACAGACATGTAATATTGGCATAATTATTGTAATTTATAACATCTAATTTAATTATCTATATTAGACAACACCCTAATATGGGTTTTTATCATTTCAGCATTTGTTTAACTTTGTATCGAGACCTGAAGATGCTTTGCATATTGTAGAAAGCGAAACCGGTCGTCTGATAGTTAAATTAAATTGATTGTGAGTAAGTCTTATTTATTATTTCGTTACCTATTTGAAATGGACTCACACAAGCAACGCATTCATGACTTTTTATGTAGGTGTGTCATGCTTCTGATCTAGGAATTCTATTTCTATGCAATGATCTTGTAGCCATGATTCTTTTGATTCTTTAATCTTTTTCTTAATGATTTTGTTTATTTATTTGTACCTTTTCTCATTCTTATTTTTGTGTTTCTTCGTTCTTCCATTAGCTCTAATTTTTAGACTTTTCTTTTATTGAATTTTTTTAACATTTTGTATAGTTGGCGGATTCCATTCAATCGGAACGTTTCTCCAGTTTTTAGTTTGTCCAGTGAGTGTTTTGAGAAGGGTTGTTTTTTTATAAGAGTTAACAAGAGTTAGCATTAGGGGAAGCATTATTGGACGATAATTTTTAGAGTCTGTTTTTTTTTAATTTTTTTATGATAATTATAATTAAAGATTCATTAATGTAAACATATTATTTTATATCGCATATTCTGTGCACTCCACACTGATAAACAAATCGTATTTATATAATTTTACAGTTTAAAAATCGCATTCATTTTCGTAATAAATTATCTTTTCAGGCTACCTTTTCTGTTACTTTTCCATCGATAATCGGTCCCTATAATCATTGCCCTTTGGTCGTAAATAATGACTTGCTTTTAAGCGTTTTAAGATATAACTGTAGACAGTCGTTACATCGGTTAGTTGCATTACAATTTCCTATATAGGGGAATTTTTACCTACCCATTTTCTCTTTGGTTAACCAAGCGAACGACAAAAGAAGTAAAAAAAATGAATAATATGAAATGCTCCACTGAATTTGTTTTATATAATGTTATAACATATGGTTAAGGAATCCTCTTTAATACCACTTTTCGCGATTTGCTTTAAGTTTGCACTAAAAAGACATATGTATCTCGCATGTAATTTTTACTTCTTTTGCTTTTTCCCTTGTTTTATACTGTTTATGTATTCTTTAAATATTTTTGTCTGTATTGCCACTTCCTAATACTAAGTCTTCTTTTTTATAGAACTTCAGCTTTTAATAAGCCTTAAAAGATCATTCGAGCGTTTTATTTTCAAGGCCAGACTTTTCCATGTCTGTATTTCCTGAAAATTGGTGGTGTAACTGAAAATTATAACATTTCTTCCATAATCTAGCATCAAATATGGCTCCATATATTGGAGGTTCTTACGATTTTTCTTTCACAAGTTCTCCATAGATTTATCCTTTTGAGTAAGTGTCCAAGCCTTTAAGCCATATGTTAAAACTCGTCTTGGCATAAGTTTTAGAAGAAGAACAATTTTTTATGAATTGATGTATGTAATTTGCCTTATTTACTTTACGACATATTTTCCTTAAGCTTCTTCCCCTGCTTTTTTATAGATAGCTTTATGTCCTTGAATTAATCCGTCTATGGCCTGATAATTTTCTGTTTTTGCCTTATTCTGCAAGAATAAATTAGAAAAAATGTAAAAAAAAGTAAAATCAACTATGTCCTTTCTCTTTCTTTGCAATATTTGATAAACGACATCTGATGGCATATTAATTAATATAGATATTTAAATATTTAAATTCAGGTGCCCAATCTGCTATTTACTATTCAATTATTGCCATTTAGAAGCAAAATGCGAATGTTATGACTCAAAATAGATAGTAAAAGTTTCAAAATGATATAAAATTTTTAGGCCAATTTTAGTTTTAATAAATATACGTCACATAGATACACTGTATACCATCAATGGGATGTTAATGGATAGTGATGCGCAACATATAGCCTCTCTTATTCAAATGTCAATCTCACCTGCTCGTATGATGATCTAGATCAGGGTCATCTGGTACATCCTGCTTGTAATAAATAATGTTGTGGGGTGGTAAATAACTGTGTTGTTAACTTAGTTACCCATTTATTAATCACTGCTTGTACAATCTTTCACTATTAATTAATCTTAAATATATCAGTACTTAATTGACGCTGACGATAGATGATGCCTTACTGGCCATAGTGTCGGTATATTAATTAAGATCCCTGAGAGAATGTTTGTTGGGGCTTTTATAGTAGTCCTTGCTATATCAGCAAATGTTTACTTATTAGTATGTCAAGTTTGTTCATGACCTACGCCAAGCATGTGGTGATCGGCAATAGTGCTGACTACCAGTTCTAATTAGAGTATGTTATTTATGAATGTCCTCGATTCAAATTACTAAATATATTTATATAAACAGAATGTTAAATGTTACACGGGTATGAATTATAATATTTTATATATGTGAATTCTAATATTTAGGGAATAACACCACATGCTAGATAACTAACGAGGCTCTGGCGTTCTAGTGTTTTTGGGATAAGCAAGCCACCATTTACTGGCCAACGGCTTCGGGCGGATGAGCCGGTAAATGGAAGGGCACTCTGTTGTCCTGAGACTGAGTCTCAAAGGCGGAAGAACCAAGAAAGTGGTCAACGGCATCAGAATGCAGAAGGCAACGAGAAACCACTGCATTAAAGGTCCCTGATGACATCTCTAGTAAAGCTATCAAGGCAAATCCAACTAAAGTGGAATCTCTTACTAATCATGGAATACGGAAGCCAAGATTCGGCAGGGGAGGTGATCCACCTTTAGATCACAGGGCCTCCCAGGTCATAACCCAGCGAAACCCCTGTGGCAGAACCGGAAAAGTGTCTCTCAGAACATCAGAGGTGATTACTAAAATATGTACCTGGAATGTGAAGACAATGACAAAGAATACCATTCAAGAAATGACCAGACTTGGAATCAGTATAATGGGCATAAGCGAAATGAGGTGGCCAAATAGTGGTGCTTGTATTGTTGACAATCATATGGTATACCACTCGCGAAATGAAGGTGGTCAACATATATATGGGGTTGGAATAATCGTCTCTCCCCAATTACGTCAATACGTTACAAATGTTATACCTCTTTCTGAAAGATTAATACTAGTCCTGTCAGGTTAAATATTTTACAAGTGTATGCCCCCACTAGCGATAAACCAGAAGAAGAGCTAGAGCAATTTTATGAGTTGTTGATAAATTCACTTAAACTACTTAAAAAAGAAGATAATAACGTTGTTCAGTACTGACACATTCACTCATGTCGGTATCTTTTTTGGAAATGAGTAGACCAACTTTTTCCAGCAAGTGAATTTGTCCATTCTGAGGTAGTTTTTATCATCCTCATCAATGCCAATGTTGGCTTGTTATCCTCAAATGATATGAATAAAAAGCACAATGCTGCCATTTTTCTTCTTCTAATTATATTTTGCGTAGTGTTTACTTGATACATTTTTTGGTTGAAGCCATGTACATCGTCGTAAAATCACACTAGAACTTAAGTTGAACCGCTAGTTGGACAGAAAGTTAGAGCGTGAGTGGAGACGAATATCCAACTAGTAGTTCCACTAAGTGGGAACGCAAGTCGGAACGTGGATGTCCAGCATTAGATTACCGTCTAATATAAGAGAAAAACTAACTGTACGAATTTCTTATCTTTTGCGGTCAAAAGATTTGTGTTCTTTATATAAAATTAATATTTTTAACATGAAAGTTGTATTTTATTGGAAACCAAAATTACGTCGCTGCAATTCCATGAAAATACTGGGTTTTAAACGTATTTTAGGTAATTTATATAATCATTTTAAGATGTAAGTAAATAACCGTTTTATTTTTATTATATACTTTTTTAAGTAGAAAACCTCATTTATTAGATTATTATTTTTTTAATGGAAATGACGTTGAAATTCTGGAAAAACATTTATTACGTTGGCATGATAATGAACTTCGATAACCAAGTTTTATTATTATAGATACATATAGTTACAGTGTTTGAAAAAGAAAAACATATTTTAAAATGTTGGTTTATTGATGTCAGTGAAAATTCAGAAATCTGAAAAATATTAAAAAACAATTGCATGATCTCTTAAGGACCTGAAGAGGTTCTTCATTACATGAATGCAGTATGCATATGTGATGCAGTAATGCATCACATATCAGCACAAAAAAGTAAAAAACTGACAATGGACAAATTATCTATGTCATATGTCATGTGATGAACACCTACAAAAAGAAGATATATGCCGGCTATATCAAGATTGCAATAAAATATCTTAAATGCAACATAACACTATAGAAAGAGTGGAAGAAGTCTGCTACTTTGGGTGACTGGTGGACTACAAAACCAACATGTCAAAAAAAATAAATAGTTTAGCTGAAGACAAGCATACAACAAGTTAACTTAATTCAAGTACACGCACCAACAGCGGATAAGGATGAATAGGAGATAAATAGAACATTGTTACATGGAGTTAGACACAATTTTAAGATCTATTAAAAAAGAAGACATTACAATAGTAATGGCGGACTAAAAGTTGACGAATATGTTGGGAAATTTGGACTAGGATTTTGACAGAAACGAAAAAGGGAATAAATTTGTGGATTTTTGTCAAAATAAACATTTTGCAATAATTAACACAATGACACCAAAAGTGCAAAGATTAGCAAAGATACAAGGGCTCTCATGGAATTACGACGAAACCTAAGCGAGAACGAAAAGGGAAACAAAGAAGAATATAAAAAACTAAATAAAAGAATTTCAGCGGAAATTAGAAAAGATGTAAGAAGATATAATACTAATGTAATTACTCAAACAGTAGAAGAGAACAAAGGTTTAAAGATAATGAAAAGAAAACTTACGCAAAGTAAAAAAGAAATATACAAGCTGAGAGATAAAGACGGAAAGGCAACAACAGATAAACAAAACATTCTGAAAATAACTAGAGAATTTTATAAAGACCTCTATACCAGCCAAAGACCACAAGACAATTTCCCGACACAAGTAAAGACTCTCATAAATCAGGGATCGGAAATAATTTTACCCATTACTGTGTCAGAAGTAAGAGCAGCTTTAAAGGGAATGAAGAACCATCGATCGCCTGGTGATGATAGACTCGTTATCGAGGCAATAAAAGCAGGTGGAGAAATTTTATTAAAATCAGTAAGCGAACTGTTTACTAAATGTTTACATGCGGGTACGATTCCAAAAGACTGGAACAATGCAGTAATAGTCTTGTTACACAAAAAAGGCGATATTACTAAATTAGAAAATTATAGACCCATCAGCCTCTTGACACATATGTACAAACTCTTTATGAAAATCTTAACAAAGAGGCTAACACCTAAACTTGATTTCTATCAGCCCAAAGAACAGGCAGGCTTTAGGGCAGGATATGGCACAAATGACCATTTGCATACCATAAAGATCTTAATAGAAAAGTGCATCGAGTACAACATACCACTGGTTCTTGCATTTGTCGATTACGAGAAGGCTTTTGATTCTGTAGAGTTTGAAACAATACTGGAAGCCCTAAATCAAAGCCGAATAGATTACAGGTACACGACACTAATCAAAAACATCTATCAGAACGCTACATCAAGTATACGACTGCACGAAGACACAGAAAAATTCAACTTAGGTCGAGGAGTTAGACAAGGAGACAATATTTCACCAAAATTGTTCACGGCAGCTCTAGAGTCAATATTTAAGGGTACTCAATGGCAAGATATGGGCATCGATATAGATGGAGAAAGATTAAATCACCTAAGGTTTGCAGATGATGTTGTATTAATCGCAGATAACTTACATGATACAGTTTCTATGATGCATTCGCTTAAAAGTCTGCCTGAAAGAGCAGGATTAAAGATAAACTTTGAGAAAACTAAAATTATAACAAATCTCGTAATGAGTGGAAATATAACTATTGACAATAATACCATACAACAAACAGACACTTACAAATATCTGGGACACGAAATCAAAATAAGCAGAGACAATCAAACACATGAAATACAGAGGCGAATAGGTCTAACATGGGCAGCATTTGGCAAATTAAGCCATATTCTAAAAAGTTCAATTCCCATGTGTCTCAAGCGAAAGGTTTATAACCAATGTGTTTTACCTGTACAAACTTATGGAGCAGAGACTTTAACACTCACGCAAAAATCTGCGAATAAACTTAGAGTTACACAACGAGCCATGGAACGTACAATGCTGAACGTGAGCCTTCGAGACCACATAACAAACCAACAAATCAGGCGAAGATCAGGAGTTCAAGACGTCATCGAAAGAACCACGACGCTTAAGTGGAACTGGGCAGGGCACTTAGCCAGAACACAAGATGGACGGTGGACAAGACGTATTATGGAATGGAGGCCCAGAAATTATAAAAGAAGCCGAGGACGACCACCGACTAGATGGACCAATGACATTAAACGTGTAGCGGGAAACTGGCTACAAGCGGCCTAATGTAGAGAACACTGGAAAGAACTGAGGGAGGCCTATGTCCAGCAGTGGACGCGATTGGCTGATTGATGAACACAATGTTCCAACTACCTGACAAAAGATTATCCACTTGGAGATCTCCTGTAGACAATAAAGACCGCATTTGTATTCTGGAACAATCTGTTCGATTTTAAAGTTCAAATTTGAGAATCTACAAAAATTCCTTTTTTAAGTTTAGCTTCAGAAAGTGCAGGAAATTGTCGCACAGATATTTAAAGCAGTTACCTTGTTTATCTAAAGCTTTGACAAACTGTTTTATTAATATTAACTGTATGTGAAGAGGCAAAAGAACTAAGATTGGATCAACTAGTGTATCACGTTGAACATTTTTTGTCCCAGTACAAGTCTTTCTTTGATTGATCACTCTTTCTTAACGTAATGTAAATTTCATGCTCGACTGTCCCACTCACACAAAAACATGAGTATTTTGTGAATCCAGACTGCTGACCCAAAAGCATGGATATTATTTTGAGATCTCTACAGAGTTGCCAACAATATTCGCTATACTTTATTTTATTTAGCAACAGCTCATGATTCTCATATGTTTTTTTAAAATACACTGAGGCATAAGTATTACCACTGTGCAACAAGACACCCTTCAAACTTTTCTTAGAAGAGTCAATAAATAACCGCCATAATGTGGAATCGTAATTGTCAGCTCTCAGTTTCATGACTACTTCAGGAATATTATGACAATACACAAGTGAGCCCTCTTGAGAAAAATATTCCACGAACACTTTTTCACGATGACTATACCACGAAAATGTGGTACCTGGAGCCAATAGATTTTTATCTTTCAGTCATGATCCTAAGATTTGTGCAGTATTCTTCGATAGGCCCAAATCTTTCACTAAGTCATTTAGTTAAGCTTGGATAAACTTTGGAGGTTGGTCTATCTCATAATTAAATTCGTCTTCATCGGTTTTTTCGTCTAAAGTTGCATCTGATGATTGCTGTTGGATGGTGTGAAGAAAATGTGGAGAAATAGGGATTCCTGGTTCATGAGATACAGGTCGACTAACAGAAGGTAAATCCGGATATTGAATTTTGTGTTTATTTTTTGAATTGAAACCCTTGACATCGCAGGAGCAAAAGCAGCAGTCGTCTCCATGGTTTTTTGCTTCCCTCCATATCATAAGAATGCCGAAGGATAAAGAGTTACGTTTACCTTTTGTCGATTTTTTCAGTAGTTCGACACACTGAAAGAACACTTTGTATGGAGCCCAAAGTTTGTCCTGATCACCAAGCTTTACACCGAAGTAAGCGTGATAAGCTTTCTTTATAAAGTCTTTTATGTTTTGTTAATGCTTTCCTATTATTAAATTACCACACACGTAACAAAATATATCAGGACTGTTCTTACACTTTCTTGATGACATTATGGTGTGATAAACACTCATAAAACAAAATAAAACTCGATGCTACAAACAACTGACACTAACTAACTCCAGAGTATACCCCCTAGTAAGGTAACTCCCATAGCAAGTTTTGGGAGAGAGTTTTTAACGCCAAATACGCACGGGCCGAAACTAATTTCATTTGGCGGCAAATTCAAAAAGTGTGCCTTTAATTTAAAGCAAATATAGTCATAAACTAAGAAATAAAAACTTATTCAATGCCAAAAAATATATTCTCTCTGTCCAAAAATATACTGGACATTGTCCATGTGGTGCTACTGACATCCAGGTGCTGACATTGGGTCCGATCACAATCCCATAGTAGCTGTAACCCAATTAAAATTAAAAAAGGTGATCAAAAAGAAGTCTCGCAAAAATATTGATACAGCCCAACTACAAGACGAGAAAGTTAAGGAATCAGTTCAAAGACAACTGAACGAAAATTTAATTTGGGAAAATATTGGTGAAAACGTCGATGAGGGCTTAAATAAAATCGTAACGACAGTAAAAGAAATCTGTGTGAGAAGTATACAAGGCAAGTATAGGCAAAAAAGCATGCTTGGATGACAGATGATATACTGGATTTGATGGAACAACGGCGACTAGCAAAAACCAACGAAACACTTTACAATAGCATACAAAAAGAAATTCGACGTAAAATACGAGAAGAAAAGAGTCAACATCTAGCCAAACAGTATCATGACATTGAAGAACTCGAAAAAAGATACGACACGTTTAACATGTATAAAAAAGAAACTAAATGCATTGCTACAGGATGAAAATGGTAAAGTAATATTCGAAGTAGAGGACAAACTTAAAGAATGGGAAAATTACGTCACGAACCTATTCGAAGACGATAGGAGTAGTTCACCTCCCGATATTACTAACTGCGACGGACCCCTAATAACACGCTGTGAGGTTATAAAGGCCATACAATCATCAAAAGATGGCAGAGCGACTGGTCTTGATGAAATTCCAACTGAAATATATAAGCTTATAAAGGATAGCAAGGTTTTAGAGGCTATAACTTCGTTTTTCAATACCATTTATACCAGCGGACAACTAGCTAATGGTTGGTCTAACTCACTGATTATAGCTCTGTTGTTTTATTGACTTTCAAAAAGGCATTTGATCGTGTTAAGCACTCTATATTGATCGAAGCTCTAAAAGACATTGGCTTGGACGGCAGAGATGTTCGAATAATTGCAAATTTATATTGGAATCAAACAACATCAGTTTTAGTAGGTGTGGAATCACAAGCTCTCAATATTAAAAGAGGAGTACGGCAGGGATGCCTCTTGTCACCCCTGCTTTTTAACGTTTACTCCGAAAGTCAAGAAGATCTGCAAACACTAATTATTGATAGTGTCGTTGAGAGTTGTAGGGAGGCAGGTCTGGATCTTAACATAAGGAAAACCAAAATACTTGTAATAAGTAAACAACAGAATATAAAACCGTCTATATATGTAAATAATACCAAACTTGAGCAAGTTGATAAAATCGTCTACCTTGGACAGCAATTAAATTGTAATGCAGAAAATCACGGCGAAATTAGATCCAGAATAGAGCAGGCTAGAGCTGCTTTTAGAAGGATGTCCAAGGTGTTATGTAACAGAGACGTAAAATTGACATTAAGGATCCGCCTACTTCGCTGCTACGTGTTCTCGGTCTTACTTTATGCTGTCGAGTCCTGGACTGTGAATAAAATCGATCTAAATCGCCTTGAGGCTTTCGAAATGTGGTGCTATAGAACAATTTTAAAAGTTTCCTGGGTGGAGAAGATTCGTAACTCCACAATACTTGAACGTCTCAGCAAGACTACTGAGATCATAAAAAGCATCAAGCAGAGAAAGCTGGAATATTTCGGACATGTAATGAGAGGTCCCAAATATAGATTGCTACAAAATATCAATGCAAGGAAAAATAGCAGGCAAACGCAGTCCAGGACGAAGAAGAACCTCATGGTTGAAGAACTTGCGAGATTGGTATGGTGTAGATACAAGCATGCTATTTAGGGTGGCAGTGAATAAAATTAAAATAGCTATGATGGTAACCAACGTTCTGAAAGGACGTGGTACATGAAGAAGAAGAAAAATATACTAAAGTATCTGATACAGAGAGAGTATATATTATGGTACAGTAAAGTTTTTATTTAATATTTTAACAGAAACATCCTGATACTTGTTTATTTGTATAATTTTCTTTGGTAAAGTATTGGCAACAAATATCCTCCTCCTCCTCATTATTTAAGGAATGTTAAGGTGTGGGTGGAGACACTCTAAATATTGTTCGCTTGCTGTCTCCATTGGCTGCAATTGGCTTTTGAAATGTAAAGACTTTAAAGAAATAATTTTAATGCAATTTGCGAAATATCAATAAGGTATTTGTTTGCGCTAGTACATATCACAAGGTTTTTTTATTTTGTGAAAACTTTTGACGTGATGGGCTTCAATCGAATTTATATCCAGAATCAGCGTAATCGTATTAGATAAGGACATATGCCAAACTCAAAAACACCAAAAATCATGTCGGCTTGTGTATTAATATAAATTTTGGGTGTATTTTAGTTTTTCCCATCACATAGTTGGTAGTAATAGTATATTACTTTATGAGACGGAGAAGCATGTGAGGCGAACGAAGTGAGGCACGTAATAGAGGGCAAGTCAAGAAAAGTCGCTTCTTTGCTATTCTATTACTATTTTTTCTTCAAATGTAGCAATTTTCAACCATAAATAGTACAATTCATACGCTATTATTACTCGAAATTAACTGTGACAGCTATCAAAATCGTCTAGATGTTAGAAATTAAAATAATTAAGTCGTCGGTGGGATTTGCGTCTCCCTGGTTACAGTTGTTTGCAATTATTAAAGACAGCTTATTGTTGTTGCAACCGCAAGCGCAAATTTAGTGCGAAAATGGAAAACCTAAACGAAATTGAGTCCGCGGCTAATGATGCAGTAGCACGTTTGGGGCCCTCCAAGTCCGGAATAAAGTATCGGTTAGCGTACAAGCACTTCCAATAGTGGTGCGATACAAGAGGAGTACGGCAAGTTACCGAAGACGTTTTACTGGCATATTTTAATATAATGGAAAATGAAAATAAATGGAAATCTTCTACAATGTGGTCACGATACTCTATGATAAAATCCGAGTTAGTTATTAGAAAAAAATGTGGATATGAGCAAATTTTTAAAGTTACGTGCCTTTCTGAAAAAAACAAGCGAAGGATATACTGCAAAGAAGTCTAAAGTTTTCACTAAAGACGAGTTTGATAAATTTTTGTTTGAAGCGCCAGATAAGTTGTATTTAGGATTAAAGGTACAAAAAATTATATCGCAAAGCATGTAGTATACTCTACTAAATTATAAAAATATTTCAGATTGTTTTGTTAATTGGGGTTACCGGCGCCTATCGATGCGACGAAATGGTAAAAATGAAGACTGTGGACATTGAGGATAAAGAAAATGTAATAATTATCAAAATCCCAGACAGTAAAACACGACAAATTAGATCTTTTACGATAATTGGTCAAAACTACATTAAACTGTATAAAAAGTATGCATCACTGCGGCCTGAAAATTTCACAGAAAACCGATTTTTTATCAAGTACCGAAATGGAAAGTGTTACCGAAGCGTCATGGGAATACATTCGATCAGCGCAGTAGCCCAAAAAGTAACTAGTTATTTACATTTAAACGATGCAAGCGCATACACGGGTCACTCTTTACGACGAACTTCTTTAATTGATGGAGGCGGAAATCTAGAATGCCTCAAACGACATGGGGACTGGAAATCAAGCACGGTTGCCGAAGGATATATAGAGGATTCAATAAGAAATAAGAACGATAATGCTCAAAAAATTTTAAACCCTCATTATTCGCCAACATCGGGAATGATTGCTGAAAGTTGTTCTCGACCATCAGTATCATCAACAATTACCAAGGCGTATCAAGAGTCGGGAACATTTTTGCACGGTTTCAATTTTGAAAATGCCTCATTAACTAATTGTACTTTTAATATTACTATAAATAAAAATGATGTTAAATTGTTGTTAATGACATTTGTATTGTTGCTTTGTGACATGTTTCATATTGTTGCCATGACAACATTTTTCCTTCCGCCGTAAAGAAATGGGAAAAAAAACTGCTGCCGGCGGAGACATCAAACTTTGACAAGATTAAGTTAGATAAGTAATGTCATCATTATTTGACGTTTGAAGAAAAACTATTTTGTAATAATTAAAACACCTCGGGTTTCCTATAGAGGAAATACACGCTGTAGCGGAAATATCCACAAAATAAATCGATCATAAAACTTACCATACTGGCTTAATAACACTCGTTGTAAACATTTCTCGTCAAAGCATACTCCCAGGTGCTAATAATAGGTTATATTTATAAAGGATTATGTTCCAAAGCATACAAATGATTGCACTTAATAATTTCAACCTCACATAAACAAACAATACCACACGCTATAAGCGAATCTCACACACTGATAAAAACACGATGAATAATAATAAACAACACCATAAATGAATGTTGTTAATAATTAATTTCTTTATTTAACTTTCCTGAAAGTGTTAAGATGTTAGGGGCGAGCGGAACAAAATATTATACTGTTTTGGATCTTCACAAGTGATAGGTGAATCTGCGATTAAACATCTACAGTATTGTGCGAATTAATGGAATCACTGTGAATTTTTTTTCATTTTTTCAATATTCACAGTTGGCAACACTACCTACACAGTTGACAGCTGACCAAGCATTGAAAACATAACCTTACTGTGTGTTGGTGTGTTTTAGGTCATTTCTTACCAAGCTTGTGTTGTTTTTGATTTTATTCCAACATGGATATTACGCCTAGGAAGCGTGAAAAGATTGTCACGTTGAAGTGAACACACTAGTATGTCACAAAGAGAAATTGCTAGAACGTGTGGAGTGAGTCAGGGGGTAGTAGGCAAAATTTTGAAGCGTAAACGAGAAACGGGACCAGTGGATGTGAAAAGGTTAGGAAAATGTGGAAGAAAGAGAAAAACAACACCAGCAGATGATAGATTTTTACTTCCAAAAAGCAAATTGGACCCAAGGAAATCAAGCCAAGACCTACAACAAGATCTAGCAGCATCGTTCGTAGAAGACTTTTGGAGAATGGTAGAAGGGCAATTCGTCCACAGAAAAAACAGCTTCTAACTGAACGAATGAAGAAACAAAAGCTATTGTGGGCCAAAAAATACTCTAATTGGACTGTAGGCGACTGGAAAAAAGTTCTATTTACAGATGAAACCCACTTTATAGTTCAGAGACAGCGGTCGAAATTCGTCAGGAAGTCTGACAATGAAAAGCTTACACCATCTCATATTGATCAAACCGTAAAACATCCAGTCCAGAAAATGTTTTGGGGATGTTTTTCATACATGGGGGTTGGATCTTTGGTGCCAATGGAAGGCATGATGAACAGCCAAAAATACAAATCCGTGTTGGAAAAGTATTTGGACAAACAACTCCAAAAATGTCAACCCCAAGGAGGAGCGATTCTTCAACAGGACTCTGCCCCCTGTCACAAATCAAAGGAAGTAATGGCATTTTTCAAAAATAAAAAGATTAATGTTTTAGATTGGCCCGGTAATTCGCCCGACCTCAACCCCATTAAAAATTTATGGGCCATTTGCAAAGCTAGACTGCGAAAAATCGACTGTACCACTAAAACAAAAATGATAGAAGCGGCCATTCAGGTTTGGTATCGAGATGAAAGGATATCTGACAACTACCAGAAACCCATAAAATCTATGCCAAAACGGGTAAAAGCAGTAATTGCTGCCAAAGCGGGACATATTTCCTACTGAATGATGTAAGTTTACCTTTATAGTTTTGTCAAAATATAATTTTTTACTAAATAAACTGTTTTTTCATTAAAACAGCCTATGATTCCATTAATTCGCACAATACTGTATATACACTGCTGGTCAGGAAAAAAAGACCATCTAAAATTTTTGCCATTTTTGAATTTTTGCGGATCATACCACAAATGTGTGGTATGATTCGTACCATACATGTTTGTGTAATGTTTAAGAATATTTTCTAAAGCAGTATGCAATCATGTTTTAAATGACAAATGTCAAAAAATAACTTCTTCCAAAATAAAGATTTTATTGAGAAATAAAAAAAATTTAACATTGTACATTTTTTCTGTTTTCTTTTTAAAATTACAATTAAGTCGTAATTAGTAATACTGTGTATTACCACCTCTATTGTGAATTACACTCCTCATTTGATTTGTCATTGAATTCATCAAACTCTGGATGTCGTTTTGAGGAAAAGCTACCCATTCTTCCATGATCGCCAACCGAAGGTGCTCACGATTTATTGGAGCAGGTATTCTATTTCTTACCCTTTGTTTGAGTTGGTCTCAAATATGTTCAATCGGGTTCAAATCTGGACTTTGAGCCGGCCAGTTTATTTTTGGCACACCGACAGTTTGCAGATATTGCGTTACCATCCTGACTACGTGTGGCCGCGCATTGTCTTACATAAAAATAAAGTTTTCGCCAACAAACCCAGCAAAAGGCATTACATGCTCGTCTAGAATTTCGGTAATGTATCGGTGTGCATTCAACGCTCCTCTATCAATAAATACGACATCAGTACGGCCCTCGAATGAAATGCCTGCCCAAAACATTACCAAACCTTCTCCAAAAGCAACACTCGTCGAACTCAAGCAGCATATCGTTATCCACGTCTTCTGTATGTTTTGATGCAACCATCTGAGCCATAAAGAACCATCCTGGACTCATCATTAAACAAAACATTTTTCCAATCTTCTATCATCCAATGCTCGTGGTCTCTAGCAATCTGTAGTCGGCGTTGTCGCTGTGCTGCTCTTAACAAAGGTCCTGTTGCTAGACAGGGAGCCCTTAGACCAAAGACCCTAAAAAGAGCCAAATTGTCTCAATAAAAGAGATGATGGCATACGGCTACCTTCGACAAGGAGACCTCTTATAAAGAAAATATCGTGCACTTTACCCGCCAATCAAAATCCTACTGTCACAAAGGTTCGCGCCCACCCCCGCGCCAATCAACTCGCTAACCCTTTGCCAATCTCCAACCTCATTTTCTTGGTTCATGTCATTGAAATATCTCGAAAGTTATCGTAAAGTCTGGAGCGTCAGAAAAGGCATACCTAACAAGAAGTGGACAGTTCAGTGGGTAGTAGTGGTTGGGAATTTGAATAGATCTGTTCTTCAGTATTTCCTGATGCTTAAAACATCTGCACATCGGTTTAAGCAATAATGAAGTAGACAAGCTGCTATTTCAGGTTACATTTTAAAAAATAAAGCTCAGTTTTTTATCGGGAATTAACGAATAACAGGATGCAGAGATGGGAATCAAGGTGAATGGAGTATTGATCAACAACATACGATATGCTGATGATGGTGTCTTAATTTGTGACAACATAGTCGATCTTCAACAACTTGTCACTATAATCGGAGAATACAGTAAGCGAATGGGATTAGAGATTAATACCAAAAAGACAAAATTCATGATTATCTCCAGAAACTTGGATGCACTTGAAAACTCCACCATAACACTGAATACTAAGTCCATTGAAAGAGTGAGTAAATTTAAATACCTGGGATCGTGCCTTTTTGAAGACTGGGCATCGGACAGGGAAGTAAAATGTCGCATTGAGCAAGCTCGACAAGCTTTCGTAAAATTCAAAAAGGTACTGACTTGTTCAGAGTTCGATCTTCAACTGAGACAAAGGTTTACTAAGTGCTACGTATGGTCAGTGCTGCTATATGGCGTAGAGGGCTGGACACTCAAAACGAAGGATTTAAACAAATTAGAAGCTTTCGAAATGTGGCTCTATCGCCGTATCCTAAAAATACCATGGACAGCGAAAATCACAAATATAGATGTCCTTAAAAGAATAAACCAAGAACGCCAACTTTTCGAAACCATCAAGAAAAGGAAAACGGCGTATCTAGGTCACATCATGCGAAATGAAAAATACCAGTTCCTCCAACTTATAATCAAGGGTAAAATTGAAGTCAAGAGAGGAATGGGACGCAAGAAAATGTCCTGACTCCGAAACATAAGGCAATGGACAGGGATTAACGACATACAATCTCTGATACATATTGCACGAAATAGAGAATTAATGGAAAATGTGATCGCTAACATCCATTAGTGGATTTGCATCTGAAGAAGAAGAAGAATTAAGAAAGAAAACTGATTTTCGTGCTAGTCGAGGTTGGTTCAAAATTTTAAAAAACGGTACGGAATTAGATTTTTGCAGATGAGTGGAGAGAAGATGAGTGCAGATGAGTCTGAGATATCTGAATTTATTCAGAATTTGATGAATAACTTTATAACGCTGATGAAACGGGCCTAAACTGGCGGCAACCTCCAATAAAGACATTTATCACTTCAGACGAAAATAAAGTTTTTGGTAGAAAAATTCAGAAACAACGTCTCACTTTCATCAGGATCACACAAATTGAAATTGCTAATCCTGGGTGAGTCCAAAAAACCTCATGCCTTCAAAAATGTTAAAACTGAGAAGCTAATAATTATTTAAAAATTAAAACGAAGTTTTTCTGGATTGGTACAAGAACAGCTTTGTCCCACAAGTTAAAGATGAGCTAAGAAAAAATATTCTGCCGGTCCTCTTGTTAGACAATGCTCCAAGACATCCTGATAAGAACGAATTAAAAATCGAAATAGCCGATGGATATATCGAGGCAATGTACTTATCGAAAAATACTACGGCATTGATTCAGCACATGGATCAAAACGTTATTGAAACTTTCAGGGCACACTACAAGTAACAACTCCTTGTGGTTATTGTAAATCAACCCAATGCTGACATCACTTCAATTTTAAAAAACTCTAACATTAAATATGCGATTATCAATGCTACGTTTCCCTGGCAGCAAGTCAAGCCTACTACACTGATTAAATCGTGGAAGCATATTCGGCCCACCAACCCACTTTTCCAATAAAAGTTAACAAAGAATCCAATGACCAGTCTATGCAAGTTGTACTAGATGCTGCCCTTCAAATTTGCAACGATATGACTAATTCATCAGAATCAAGGGAAACTTTAAAAGGGTGGATTTTAGATGACAATCTCAGTGCTGACTTAACAGATGAAGAAATAATTAAAGGAATGACAGAATTTGATAAAGATGAACACGTGAAACAGAAAGCACAGGATAAAAAATTTTTCATCGTCAACTATGATGGTGCTGTATTGGCTGCAAACACTTTGATGCGTTGGTGCGAGGAGAGATCATAAGACTTTAAAAAAAATTGATGTTAAAGGAGATAAAAGCAATGGCAGACTGTCTAAGCAAGATTTCTTCAAAGTTTGAGCACGTTATGTATTTACATACTTCCATAATTAAACTACCTTAGTTGCAGCATTTAGTTATTAGTAAGTATATTGTTTATAAGTTATTATTTACACACTGTATGTCCACTAAATTTATTAGCTTCCATATTTCTTTTAATAAATGTTTTAGTTAGCCGAAATGTGTGTTTCATTTGCATACTAATCTGGGTAGCATTTTACTAATAAAATTAAAGAATATTGAAGGCTACGGCTAGCAAAACAATGTCAAATATATAATCACTTTCGGTAATCCGAACACTTTTGGTAATCTGACACTCCTTTGGTCCCATACCTGTCAAGTTATCAAGGGACAACTGTATTTGAATAGTTTTGTTACTCAAGTTAGAGTTTTTTTATTTTTTTTTTACATAATGACTTTACTTTTTGGTTGTTATTTTAATCCATCGGATGTAAAAGCGCTTTTTGGTAGTAGGAAGATGGTTGGATATTCTCATTCCCTGATTTAAGTTATTGCTCATGAATAGACATGTATATCAGCAACCCACAATCTAGAAAGGAAGATATCACTAAAATATCACTCTAGAAAGATGTATTTGGCATTAGACTTAACAAAGATGGTGACGATTAGTAGAATATTCCCTTTGTACTAAATACAATATCTATATTATATATGAAACGTAAAGATTTGATGACTATAAAAATCGAAATCGAAATCTTGTTTGTTATTAAAAAGTTGATCGATCTGTTACTCTACTTTTTCCTACAAGACCACAAGATTCGTAAGTTGATTCATAAGTAGTCGCCACAAAAAATAATGTAAAGGAAGAATATCACGTTTCCTTTTCTTTTAAGTGTGACACAAGAGTCGAACCACAAAGAGCCTCCAGTCGTGACCTACCTACTTTTCCGAAGATCCACTGC
This sequence comes from Diabrotica balteata, assembly GCA_918026665.1. Taxonomy (NCBI): domain Eukaryota; kingdom Metazoa; phylum Arthropoda; class Insecta; order Coleoptera; family Chrysomelidae; genus Diabrotica; species Diabrotica balteata. The sequence continues at coordinate 158,768,064 of OU898280.1, forward strand.
AAAACAGTGGCGTGGAAAAATATAATAATATTTTTGTTGGACTGATATAAAAAATTCTGCAATAAACTTGGGACTGGTGTGGTATTGTTAATATTATTAATATTAAGTGTGATACCTTTTGACAAGTCGCTTAACATTTGATGTCGAATTTGTAACGTTAACGACACAAGCTCTAGCCTAAATTTGCCTTAGTGACATTTTTTTTTAATAATTATTTTATGTTTTCACAAAAGTATATGTCTCACCAGTCGCGCACCCATGGGGGAGGTTTGGGGGTTACACCCCTTAGAACATTGTTACTGGATACTGTTATTTACAAATTTTAAGGACTTGAAATGGTGGAGGTAGCATAAAAAAATTTCGGTGCCCAACCAAACCCCCTCTCCAGAGGAAAATTCTAGGTGCGCTACTGTGTCTCACATAGTTATATTAGCTATAAACCACCATATACACCAACGTGAAAGTACTCTTAATATACTTTTCAATGAAGTCAAAACTTGTTAGGTCCTACAAGTGAAACTTGAGTATTTTCAAAAAAGCCATTTACAAAACAGTATAAAACGGTAAAGCCATTTACTCTAGTAGTACCGACAGCCAACATCAATATGGAGTAGCAATTCAGTAAAAAAAAGAGCATCTTACCAAGACTGCTGCAAAACTCCGAACTCGTAACAACATCCTGCAAAAGGTCTGCGGCACTACATGGGGCACCTCAGCACCCACACTTATACTGTGCACCAGTATGGATAAACAGTCCACATACTAACCGTGTTGATGTCCAACTCAACCAAGCCATGCGAACTATATCGGGCACAATCAAGGCCACGCCCACTTACTGGTTACCAGCTTTGAGTCATATAGCTCCACCACCCATCCGCCGGGAACATGCCCTTATCAGAGAATTTACAAAAATCAATACTGATCCTGAGCTCTGCTCCCATGTCGGAACTTCTGTTCAAGATACCCGCCTTTAAAAACAGCAAAAAGGCTAGTAGGTCAAAACTTTAATGTAACCGAACGGTGGAGAGAACAATATGAGAATAACGCTGCACCAGCTAAGTGGAACATGCCATGTATTACAAGCAAACCTGAGGGCTTCAACCAACCGAGACGAATTTGGACCACACTCAATAGAATAAGGACGAACTGTGGCAGATGTTCCGACTCACTTTTTAGATAGGGAAAAATACAATCACCAAATTGCGACTGCGGCGCCGAAAGGCAAACAGTAAAACTACTTTTATAAAAATGAAGTCATTTCTTTGCAATAACCATCTCAGTTTAGAAGTAAGACAAAGAATGGTTAGGTGCTATGTTTGGTCTGTACTTTTGTATGGTATAGAAGTGTCGACGCTAAAAGTATCGATCATGAACAAAATTGAAGCATTGGAAATGTGGGTTCATAGACGAATGTTGAAGATACCTTGGACAGCAAGAAAAACTAATGAAGAAGTACTAAGGACCGTCAACAAAGACAGAGAACTGCTAAAGACTGTTAAACATCGAAAAATGTTTTATCTTGGACATATAATAAGGGGAAGTCAGGACAATTTTTCCCTATTGCAGAAGATCGACAAGCCTTCGCAATGGGTAACGTCAACGTCGGATAATTCTGATATGGCACGCGAAGAAGAAGTACACAGTGTACTATGAAGCTGAATCATGGACATTAAACCGGAATACAATAAATCGACTTAACGCGTTTGAAATCTGGAAATTTAGAAGATTGTTAAGGATTCCATGGGAAGATAGAGTCACGAATAAAGATGTGTTAAGGAGAATAGGCAGAGAGAGGGAAATAGAAAATACAATAAAAGAAAGGAAATTGCAATATCTTGGACATGTGATGAGAATCGAAAGATTCAACATCTTGAGGGTCATAATTCAAGGAAAAATAGAGAATAGGAGAAGCGTAGGAAGAAGACGCATTTCCTGGTTGAAGAACCTGAGAGAGTGGTTTGATTGCAGCTCAAGGCAATTGTTCAGAGCAGCTGCCTCGAAGGTCAAAATAGCCATGATGATTTCCAACCTTCGTCGTGGATATGGCACTTAAAGAAGAAGGTTAGACGTAAGGAATAAATCGAGGTGTTTACAACAACGTTGTCGCTCATACAGCTATTTTTCCGTATATATAGATGTGAACTGCCATGAATAGGCCATATAAAACGAAAAAATGTCTGAATCCTCTATTACCAAAAATGCTTTAAAAAAGTCGAGTGTGTATATTCAGTTTCCTCTATACGAACTAACACATAATTATTTTATAGATCTCTCTGGTCCTCGCATTGAAAATGTTTTTACAAGGTGAGGGATGGAAATTCACATCAGTGTGAATTACTACAAACTTTCATAGACTTGCGTTGTTCTAAAATATACTACTATTAATTTTGCTAAAGTTTTTTATGGATAAAAAATATTAAATTATGTAAAACTATTATTTTTAACAAAAGGTAATACAAGTCTGCTACGCCTATGTCTTCGTCAACGATTGATTTTCGTCTCTTTGTATTGAAGTGCTGCATTTTGCATTAAATAAGCATCTACGGATTAGAGAAAAATGGAGAAAGTTACAGATGTACCTCTTAAGATGTTGCAGGTCGTAGCTGCTTTACCGGATTTGATACTAGAATAACGGTACCCACTGTCGCTGTTAAATCTTCCGGATAATCATATTCATAGAGATACGTCTACGTTTGACGGTTAAAGTTGTCACCGGAACGTTTTCTAATCTTTACGAGAATAATTCATGTTGTTATTACTCTTTAAGATTGTATTTACTATTCATTATTTGATGTTCAATTAATATGTATATGTGCATATTTTAAATGGAGCAGAACTGGTTTAGTTGAAGCTGTTTCTTCAACTAAAGAAAGCTGAAATAAATCAAAATAATGTCTGTATAATATTATAAATATACTTTTTTAAGCTCTCGAACTGTACTTCCCAGTTTCCCTCACAGCCAACATCGACCTGTCATAATCGAACTAGGCATACAAATTCCTATCGTTGAATTCACGCCGAGACCCCGTTGGAATTTTAACAAAGGAAATTGGCCCGAATTCACCAAAGAGCTGGACACCTGCATTCGCTTCATTGACCCAAAGGCCAATAATTATCACAGTTTTTTATGAATGGTTATCTTTATCGCCAAAAAACATATCCCCCAAGGTTTCCGAAAGGAGTACATCCCAGGCTGAACGGAATAAAGCCAAAAACTATATGACGAAGATCCCGAAATTGGTGACAACTTACTGAAGTCACTGGACTCAACAAGACTTAATAAATGGAAGTCTACCGTAGAACATATTGATTTCTCACGTTCCAGTCGAAAGGCATGGGGACTGATCCACAAACTGGGCGAAGAAAGCAGAGCGCAACACTTAAACAAATCAATAATTGAGTCAAATAAAATAGCCAATAGAATAATTGAGAACTCCCGAGCTCCATCTGAGAAAACTCATACATCTACCGTAAAAGATCTCTTAAACAACTTAAAGGAAATACTCCCGCAACATCAGAATACTCACGTGCCTTCTCATTGGATGAAATAAACGAAGCGCTTAACCAAACTAAAACAGGAATAGCAGCAGGCTTCGACGAAATGTATCCTGAGTTTATAGTCCACAATGGTACAAAAACATGACAGTGGCTCAAAAAATTCTTTAGCGACATTGTGAATACAGCTGTGCTACCCCCAGAATTCAAAAGGACAACAATTATCGCAATCCAGAAGCCTGGTAAAGACAACAAGCTGCCTGAAAGTTACCGGCCTATTGCCTTACTCAGTTGCTGTTATAAATTACTAGAACGACTTTTATATAACCGAATATGTAACACCATTGAGGATGCTGTACCAATTGAACAACCTGGATTTAGAAGAGGATGAAGTTGCTGTGACCAAATGCTGTTCTTAACTACATTTATTGAAGCTGGCTTTGAAAGACGCGAAAAATGCCATAACATTTATAGATCTCACGGCTTCCTATGACACTGTGTGGAGAGAGGGCCTTATTTATAAGCTGATGAAAATCATACCTTGCCCCAAAACTTGTCAGCTGATAAAAAATCTACTGACAAACATACTGTTTCAGGTATATATGAATGATGCACAGAGTAACGTTAGAAAACTTAACAACGGTTTACCTCAAGGCTCAGTGCTAGCTTCTTTATTATTTAACCTTTATACAGCAGATATACCTGAAACAAAATTGAGAAAATTTGCTTATGCTGACGACCTGGCCATTGGCTTCCAAGATAATAGAAAAGAAGCAGTAGAACGAGCTCTAAACGAGGACTTAACTACACTAAGTAACTATTTTAAGAACTGGCGCTTACGTCCAGTTGCTAACACAAGCAAAACTAAAACCTGTCTCTTTCACCTGTCGAATCAACTTGCGGGCGTTACTCTCAATGTAACTCTAAATGATACAGCTATCAAACATAACAACAACCCCAAATATCTAGGCGTCACACTTGATAGAACACTCACATTCAAAAGTCATCTTACAAACGCAGCCGGTAAACTAAGAACAAGAAATAACTTAATATCAAAACTTGCTGGAACAACTTGGGGTGCTTCTGCAGATACTCTTCGGACCTCTGCTCTAGCTTTGGTTTTTTCAGTGGCAGAATATTGTGCACCAGTATGGCTAAATAGTGCACATACAAGCAAAATCGATGTCCAACTTAACCAAACCATGAGAATAATCACTGGAACAATAAAACCAACGCCAGTGAGATGGCTGCCTACTCTGAGCAATATTGCTCCACCAGATCTACGCCGTACAGCAGCATTAGTAAGAGAGTACCAGAAAATTGTAGCCAACGTACAATTACCAATACATCAAGATATCTCAGACATCTCAAAAGAGCACCAGCGACAGAGATCTATAAATCCTCCAATACGATCTGCCCGAATAATTGGTAATTCCTATAATATACATAGGCAATGGACAACAAGATGGATGCCAACAGTAGAATCGGACTATATTAAGATATCTACCCCAACTCAGGGTTTCATCGGATCAAATCTGCCACGGTCCACTTGGGCAAGGCTTAATCGTATACGTACCGGACATGGTAATTGTGCTGATTCGCTGTTTAGGTGGGGTCGTGCAGAAAGTCCACAGTGCGATTGCGGACAATCTAGAAAGACCATAAGCCATTGTGTTTCAGACTGCTTGAATCGTGCCTACCGTGGAAACCTCCAGGACTTTGCGGAATGTTCCCCAGAAGCAATTGAATGGCTATGTAAATTGGACGTTTATATTTAGTGTCATTCATTCTATCTTTAGTGTTTGAATAATATATTTAATATATATGTATATATTATCGTATTTGTATATTTATCGTACTGTGAAAGTCCATACGCCAAATAAATAAAATATACTTTTTTGAAAGAGATTAACTGTCCCATTGTCTTACAAGGTATCATGTCATTATTATTTTTAAGTTAAAATGAAACACTGCCTGGGGTGATTGTGGGGTGGATTCCACAGCCGGTGGTATTTGTGCTCTACAAGAAACAAAGAGGAAAGGAAAAGGTCAATCAAATTAGGTGAATTTATAATAATCTACAGTGGAGTAGCAAAAGAAAACAGGGCCAAAGAAGGTATAGACTTACTAATACACCGAAGGCACCAAAAGTCACATCAAAGATAAGAATGGAGAAGGAAGACCTGAACATCATCGGAGTATACGGCCCAGAAAATCATCATCACAGTCATTAACATCTTAGTAGATGTGTTGTGGTTCATAATTGGGCTTCAGCAGCTCCGACAGTTTGATTGATAATATTTCTCCACTGGTCGCGGTCATCAGTTATATGTATTGCCTCAGTATACTGTTTATTGAGAAGCTTTTTAGTAATGTCCGCCCATCGCTGTGGAGATCTTCCGCGTTGGCGTTGAGTCTGAGGCCTTCCTTGGACCACCAACCGCTCCATTTTGTGATCACTTCGATGGATATGGCCAAAGACCTTTAAAATTCTGGAGTAAACGGTACTGGAGAGACGCTGATCCGGTTTAATTTCATCCAGAACCGAGATATTTGTACGGCGAGCCGTCCATGGAATTCGAAGCAGGCGGCTCCATATCCACATTTCAAAGGCATACGTCGTCGATCTGATTCTTTGACTGTCCATGTCTGCCCAGAAAATAACAAGCCTCAAACAATAAGGGAAGCGTTTTACGATTAATTACAACAAGTAGTAGATCAAATCAGAGGAAATATGATAATATTGGGGGATTTTAACGCTCGAATAGGCAATCAAGTAATACCCAGCATTAAACAAAAACATAATGAGAATGTTAAGAACGAAAATGAAGAACTGATGATCAACTTCTGCACGAATAACGAACTAAGAATAAGTTACATATTTCTTGACCATCAAGACCTACGCAAATATAAATTTAATAACAGCCGTGGACAAAGATCTATGATAGATTATGTTATAACCAACAGAGATAAACGTCCATCAAAAATATTCGACGTAAGATGCCTCAACTCATCAGATGTAGGTAGCGACCACAGCCTAGTATTATGTAAAATAAGAATAATCCTGTAATACTTCCCACCCAAAAGAGCGGCGCAAAACACAAACAAAAATCAAAGTCGAAGGACTAAATGCAGAATCCACGGAATACTTATACAGGAAAATAAAATCAGAGAAGATCGCGGGAAATGAAATATTAAAAAACATCAAGGAAAGCTGGAAAAAACTCAAAAATAATATACTTAACGCAGCAACAGAATCACTTGGAGAGAGGAAAATAACGAGCACTAACATATCAAACACTAACATATAAAACAAAAAAGGAACCACCAGAAGAAATTAAAAACCAACTTAAGGTTAAAATAAAAAATGTCAACTCAGAGCTACAACCAGAAATAGGCAAATCAGAAATACAGAAGGCATTGAAAGAAATGAAAAACAACAAATCGCCTGGAAAAAAGGAATAACTGCAAAGATACTGAAATATGGTGGAAAAGTGGTAATTAATACTCTACATTCCCTGTTTAACAAGATATTAAAAGAAAAAAGAATCCCAAACAACTATAAGGAATTAGTAATCATTATCCTACACAAGTAAGGGGATAAAGCAGATATAAAAAACTGTAATGTAAACATAGCAAGGAAATAAAGAAAAAAAATAAGGGGTAGTAGCCAAGAAAAGAGTAATAATTATTTAAATAATTATTACATAGATATTTCAAATTGAATAAGGAACAAATAATTCGACATAGTTGGCGTATGCATTTCAAATTAAACAAAGATTGAAAACTCGACCTTGTTTAAGTGTATTATACGAGTTCCAATATCAGGTCGCCACGATTGTTTAAAAGAAAAAAATCACGTTTAAAACATAGACCTTTGTTGGAAAATAACACCACCGCTTGACCCAGTTTTAAGCACGAGGACTCAGTCAGCATAAACTCTACCTCGGTACTGCGATCGGTGATTGAGAATACGGGTTCATAAAAAACGAACGAAGTAGGCCAAGGAGTCAGTAAGAACTAGGCACCCGAGAGTGCTCCACGCCAGAAGCACGGGCGATCAGGGCATACGCGGCACCAGCGAGCGCGCTATTGTAGTTCGACAGAGTAGAGTACCGTATAAGTGCCGGGTATCTGGTGTTTCGAAAATGCGTGATAGCGCGCGGTACCTCAACAGACTTATCCTGAATTTCAGTAGGACTGAAAGACGTATTCATTAGCTAGGGCCTAAATACCCGAAGGTAACTAAAATCTATATACTAAAACAAGGAATATATAATAACGTAGATTGTCCACCATATCTTGTTATCTTAGTTGTAGTATACAGTCTATTTAATACATTGTAAACTCGAAATTTGGTTTTATTGTTCTTTCCCGGCCGTTACAGATAGAGACTAGAAGAGTACACATTTTTCGCTTATGCATTTCTCCGGCTTCTAAAACAAGCCCATAGACTCAACTCGTTACAGGACCTGAGACCTAGAAGTCCTTAATCTCCTTTTTCCCAAATCTCCCTACCCTCCTGTAAACCCGCGAGGGCGAATCCAGTCAGTTCAGACTAGTGGGACCAGTAAGCCTTGCCTCCGCTCGCAGGGATAAGTATCCCTTAAGAATTCTAGACGCATCCAAGGATTTTGAGACAGGCGTCTTTTACAATGATGACAGCAGCATTTATTAGAATGGTGACAGTAGGGTTCCCGCGAATATTATAATCGGTTCTCCAAGCTATTACAGCGGTGACGCCGAAATTATTACATAACCCCCAAAACCCTCCCTGGGTGCGACACTGATTTTTGGCTATCTAGCTACTATTTATGAAGAATTTCTTCTACTCTTATTAATGCTCTTAAGATATGCCGAAATACATCGAGAGACTTTAAACGGTTCTGATGATGGCTTTACAGCGCAGTTTAAAATGAATTTACCACATCTGTGCCCAACTGTCATTATACATCGCATCAAGATACATTTTTACCACATTTGATGCATGTTATGACTATTATGGAGATAAAAGCCTTAATTACTGCTTCTAATTTGCTACATTGTTTACTAATGGTCAGATATATGGCGGCCACATTATAAACGTTATCTTTAAGAAAATATTTCTATAATAAACTGATCCAGACCTTGACCTAGAAATGAAAACAAAGCAATACCACTAAGGTTGTTAACACTGAATATTACTTACAAGAATTCCGATTATAATGAAATTAATTTGAATATGTTTAAGGTTATGTTCAATGTTATTAATGATCCGAATTTAAATGTTTTACTCAGATCTGTAAAGGTATCGAATGCACCTCGGCTTTGACCTTGTAATTAGTGGCTTTTTAACAATGACAAAAATAGTTTAAAACAATTAAAAATGTTTTAATGTCGGAAATATCTTTAATTATTTTCGGTTGTTATGAAAACAATAGTTTTACGAGAGTTGCTTTTACAGTTTTTATAGTTATTATACTTTTTGCGGACAACAAAATTGTACAATGGAACCTTATCGCAGTTAAGGTTTTTTCTTCTTCAAATGCCCATTCTCCATTTTGTATCCCCTAGACACCTGCGATTGTACTGATTTACATGAGTTTAAAATAAAAGCTGCACACACCAAGTATTAAGGCTTATAGATAAGAAACACATAAAAGATAGGTTCCAAAAACGAGAAAAACATTATTTGTCTTCCTAGATTTAAATGCTACTTACGACACGTCGTTCAATGCAACAAAACAATCAAATCGAGAAAGTTAAACAAAGGACTACCACAGGGATCTATCTCTTTTATCACCCACTTTATTTAAAAACTTTATACCAGACCTTCCCATCAGAGATACAGAAATGGATTGCAAGGAGTAAAATCGTACCCTGGGACAGATATCCGATCTGATCACAATCCCGTAATAAGAAAATTGAGAAGTAAGCTTTAGAAAATTAAAAGAAAATCTATAAAGAAGATTGATATAAACAGCTTAAAACATCCTAACGTTAAACTAAAAGTCACAGAAAAATTAAATGAGGCAATAGCAGATATCACGACATGATCTAAACAACCGGTCAGTATAGAAGACAAATGGAATTGCATTAAAAGAGCTATCGTATCCACCACCAAGTCTCTAATAATCGCTTCCCAAAAGTATAAAAGGAAGAATTGGATGACTGACGAAATATTATCAATGATGGACGACCGCAGATCACTTAAAAAGAAAGACCGAACCAAACATCAGCAGATTAACTAACAAATTCGAAAAGAGTGTCGCAAAGCTAAAGAACAATGGCTGCTAGACAGGTGTGCAGAAATGGAGAAATTGGAAGAAAAACTTTTAAAATACATAAACTCGTTAAAGAAGTGACAGGTCATTCAAAAGTTGTAAGAGCAATCAAATAGACCAAATGGGGAAAAGAACCAGGCCCAGACGACATATACATAGAAGTTCTAACAATGTTGAGTGAAGACAATATAGACGCCTTGGTAGATCTTTTTAATGACATTTATGGGTTATGTTCACAATATTGGTCAGATCGGGTAGGTAATAGAGAAATGGTAGGTTTTGGCATGAACGGTTTGCCAATGTATGTCGATCATCCTCATTTCCCGTTTTCCGCTCTTAGATATTGTTATGATTTTAAATGTTATGGCGTATAGAACTGTAAATATTTTATGACTAATTCATTTGTATTGATTCTCGTAATTTCTAGGTCAAAAATCTACCTGACATCATTTGGGTCCCCTTCGCTAAACAAACAACAATCGAAGTTTCTGGGGACGACAAGCCGATAAAGAACATACCAGTTTTGAGACCGGTTGCCGCTATGTCTACATCGAGAACAGCATAGTATTTTCTACGAAATTCTGTTTATCGGCTGGATCCATATAAATAACGGAAGACTTTCATTGAGGAGTTAGTCATAAGAAGATCGGGAAACGCGATTTACTTGTAACGAAACGTAACAAATAAATTTGTACAGCTATTTAATAAATTAGTAATTAGTTATCGTGAGTTTTAATAAATTAGAATATAGACAATAAATTAGAATAAAGACAAATAAATTAGAACTATATAAATATACTACAATATAAAGAAATCACTCCAGAATTACAAGCATTGTTCCTCAAACAAAAAGGAGATTGGAAACGACTAAGTAGAGAACAGAAAAAAGAATTGTATAGAGTTAATTTCTGCCAAACATTTGAAGGATTTACTGCACCCAGAGGCGGTGAATGGATGGGTGTCATTGGTTCAGGTCTAATTCTTATTTCAGCTGCAATGTGGATATACATTTTTTATCTGCTCTTACTTGATGATCCTTTACCGGTAACTTTTATGCCCAGCCGAAACAGAGCTCAGTTGAGACGGAGAATCGACATGAGGGAAGATCCTATATTTGGACTGGCATGGGACCAACTGGGATTATCGGAAAATGGATTGGAAGGTTAAAACATGGCTGACCCCTGATAATCCTTTTATTAAATGTCCTGAAGATTAAGATTGAACATATACGTACTATTTAACATATTATAACCAGTAGGTAAAATAAAATACCTTTAATTGTATTTAAAAATAAATTTATGGGTTCGGTCAAATACCACAGGATTGGCTTCAATCAACCTTTATGCCAATCCCAATAAAGCCAAACGCTAATAGTTGCGACCAATTTCGAATGATCAGCTTATTGAGCCAGGTCCTAAACTCTTTTTAAAGATAATTCACACAAGAATATACAACAGATGTGAAAGAGACATTAGCCCCACACAGTTCGGTTTCAGACAAGGATTTAGCACAAGAGAAGCACTTTATAGCTTAACTGTCCTACTTCAGAAATGCAGAGATCAGCAAAAAGATGTCTTCCTATGCTTTATAGATTACCAGAAAGAGTTCGATTGTGTTAATCATTCAGAATTAGTAAGATTGCTCCAGGAACGTTCGAATCACACAACAAATATCGAAGTATTAAATCGAATGGGCAGAGAACGAGAATTGCTGCCAATAAAAAAGAAAAGAAAAACTGCTTATCTGGGTTATATATTTTGAAATTCCAAGCACCATTTCTAAAGCTTATTATGGAAGCAGGAAAACGGGGCATCAGGCATCGGAAGAAAGAAATACTAATGGCTTATAAACATAAGGGATTGGACAAACCTCGATGCCCGTGCACTCTTTAGAGCCACACAAGGTCGAGAAGAGTATGCCAGAATTGTCGTCAACATCCACTAATTGGATAGGACACCATAAGAAGAAGATACTTTTCATCACTGCTACAAGGAAATTTGGAAATTTCTAGCTATCCGCTGCAATCTGAATGAATCTTTAAAAAATTAGATACTCATAGTACTTTCACCTTAATAACAGGGAAGCAAACCAATAACTGAAAACCTCTTTAATGATAATGTGCAGTCCAAAAGCACCTTAAAGAATTTTCGAATGACTGTATACAGAACTCTATCTTCTGAAATGCAGGTGGGAAGTAGGGTCGAGGTAATAGATATTATGTAAACAATCCTTTTCTTATATATGGTAGGTTTTGTTGATTTATGAGTTAAAAGATAGTTACCAAAAATATCGACTATTTTCTGCAAGTTAAGACTCTGCGATTAGTCAGGATAAGACTGTAAAGTCTTATCCTGACCTGCTACTGACCTTATGCAGTAAAATGTATGTGTATAAAATTAGAATAATATATTATTTACATCCACGATTTTTTTCTCCAAATTTCTCTGTCAACGCAACAACAAAATCATCCTACTAAGAAAAAAATCCTAAGCGTTTTCAGATTTCACTCTCAAAGCTACATTTATCGAACTGAATAACCAATTACAAAAGTGTAGTTCAGTTTATTGTCACGATTTGACACAGATATTTATCATATTCATGTTCTTGTATATTATTCTCGAACTGTTTCCTTGTGTCGTCATATTGTTGTAGAAAAGGTAGTTAGAAATAGAGGTGGGTCGAATAGGAACGAACCTATCAATGTGAACGATACGATGCAGTAGGAACCGAATGAAGCTTTGAATTTATCATCAAACACATTAAAAATCTCTATTCTAGCCCAATTTGACAGTATTTTATAGATATGGATCTGTTTAAAACAAGGAGAATACAAATTGCTTGTGTTTTTTTTTTAGCATTAACAATCAAAGCATCTTTTTTACACCACTCAGTAAAATCTTCTGATATAACATTCAGTTGAACAGTTAATTCCTCGGCACTTGAAGCAGATGTAGCAATAGTTGTGTCATCTGCATACATAAATTTACTATTTGAACTAACATGTCTGGGCACATCATTAATACAGCATAGGAATATTAATGGCCCAAATATTAAACCCTGAGAAACCCCAATATCAATATCACCATAATCTAATCGTGAGTCACTAAGTTTAACGAGGATCTTCATAGAATGTAAATAAGATGCCAGCCATAATGAAAACTGACCTCTAAAACCAAGATTTTTAAACTTCTCTATAGCAACTCCTACTACTATCCTCGCTAGTTCTGAAACTGAATTGATTCACCTGCTTCAACGGATAGAAGACGTAAGCTTAACGATGAGCCTTAAAATAAACAGGGATAAAACGAGAATCATGATAATTGACAGAGCTAACAACAATCAAAATCATCTGGTTAGGATAAACAATATCGCTGTTGCAGATAAATTTGTGTATCTGGGCTCATTAATAACCAACAAAGGAGGCTGTACTGAAGAAATAAAGCGGCGGTCAGCAATCGCAAAAAGCGCTATGGCAAAATTAACAAAAATTTGGAAAAGCCATGAAATTACTACCGATACAAAAATGAGACTAGTAAGAAGTCTAGTTTTTCCAGTTTTTGCTTATGCATCGGAATGCTGGACCCTTACTGAGAAAGACAAAAAGAACATAGATGTATTTGAGATGTACTGCTGGAGACGAATGCTGAGAATACCATGGGTGGCCCGAAGAACAAATGAATCCATACTGTTCCAGCTAAACATAAAGAAAAGACTAAGAACACAAATAACAGAACAGATAATAAGCTATTTTGGACATGTGCTTCGAAGAAATGGTCTTGAAAAACTTACCATCCAGGGAAAAGTAGAAGGCAAAAGAAGTAGAGGTAGATCTCCTACACGATACACGGACCATATTGTTGCTACCATTGGCGCTCCATTGTCAGAATGTGCTAGATTGGCAGAAGATAGAAAAACGTGGAGGAACATTGGAAAAATTACCTAACAGCTTCATGATATCACGATACCTGCATCAGGTTAACGACTAAGAAGAAGAAGAATAGCAACTCTTACATTTATGGTATTAAACGCTTTTGAGAGATCAAAGAAAAACGCCCCCACAAAATCTCCTCGATCCAGTCGATGTAAATGAAACTAAGTAATTCAGTGGTAGCACTCTCTGTTGATCTTCCAAGTAGAAATACGTGTTGGTTGGAACATAATATATTGTATTTACTAAGGAAACTATACATTCTTTTGTATACACATTTTTCATAAATTTTGCCCAAAAAGTATAGTCTGTAACTGGCCTGTAATTATCTAAAACTGAATTATCTCCACTCTTAAATATTGGAGTTACAACTCCTACCTTCAAGCTATGTGGAAAAACACACTGTTCTACTGATAAATTTATTGAGTCTGCAAGGTGTTGCGCTGTATATTCAATAATACAATTTATTAATTTAGTTGATATGCAATCAATACCTACTGAGGTAACATTATAAACTCTCTACCATCATACTTATCTACAGGAAAAAAATAAAAGGATTTATCTATACTGTATAGCTCTGATACAAGGATCCCAAGATGATGCTTTACAGATTCTGGAAGATCTTAATAACCTTCATCCTAACATCTCTTTTACTTTGGAACCAGAATCTGACAATAAGTTGAACTTCTTGGACATGACTATATCTCGCAATAAATATTTTCTTGAGTACAATATTTACAGAAAGCCCACCCAAACAGATCATGTTATACATGAGACATCTAACCATCCAACCCAACATAAAATGGCTGCTTTCAATAGTTATATTCACAGATTACTTAAATTTCCACTTTCAAATGATAACTTTAATGTAGAACTCAACACTCTCAAACAAATTGCTTTAAATAATGGTTATGATCCCAACATTATCCATAAGCTTCTAAATAGAGCTAAACTCAAAATTACAGAAAAGCTTGCATATTCATCACAAAGTCCTCTCCAACAAAATGCTTCTAACAACATCAGATATTTCTCTTTTACTTATATTAGTAACATTTCTAATAAAATAGCTAAACTTTTTACTTCTACAGTTGAAAACATCAAAATTTCCTTTAAGTCACACAACACTGTAGGTTCCTTTTTAATTAACACCAAAGTCAGCCTGAACACACTTGACAAAAGTGGTATTTACAAATTAAAGTGTGATGATTGTGATGCCTCTTATGTAGGCAGAACCATTAGAAAGCTATCTACTAGAATATCAGAACATTTAAAAAGACCAAACTCTTCAAGTTTTGGTCAACATTTATAGTCTACCAAACACAATTTCAACATCAATACTGGGTCGTCTATCTTGCATGACATCAGTAGAAAGAAAAACTATTTGGAGTTGGATCTATTGGAAGATTTGGAGATCACAAAGGAAACGAATGGAAACTCTCATTGTCTTAACACTCAAATTAATTTAAACTGTATTAAATTTAAACCTATTTTTAAAAACTTAATTACAGCTTCACCTCGTAGTGGACCCAGCTCGGCTGTCTAGACTTCCTGCACTGAGTCTATACATTAAGAATCTACCAATTTGAAGCTCTGTTCAGCATTACTATTGTATTTAACAATTTAGACAACTAGCTTGCTCAGATTTAATTGATCAACAGTTGGAGTTGATTTCACTTATCATATCTTTGCATAATCTACATATACTAATTCCACAGTTTTATATTTCAACACCTGTTGGTCAGTGGGTCTTTAGTAATGCTATTACATATTAGTTTTATAGTTCCCCCATTGGCTTGAGGTTTAACTGAACTACTTAAACTATACCCATTTACACATTGCTTTCAATTCTGATCTAATTTTAATATTTCAATTTCATAGTCAATTTTCTTCTCGTTTTGCAGTATTGACAGTGCCTGGTAGACCATTTTATTGTAGTCAACTACCCACTGTCCAATAGATCGTTTGGTCTATTTCTTTCATTCACACTTTATGTACACTTCATTTAGCCTCAAACCTACAACCTTATTATTACAGACGGGTGTGAGTGTGAGATCTGGATTATGCAATCTAGTTTAAATCAAAATATTCTACATGTCATACTTCATCAGCTGATTTTTTCAGTAGTAGTTCTAGTTGGACCTTTGGCCAATGACAACTTATACAGAATTTTAATATTTGCTGATCACAGATCCATAACTTTGACTGCCTATCAAAGTTGTCATATGTCACATGTCACCGTATCATTTCCGCTCCAGATATTGACAGAGAATGTAGCGTAGAAGTAATTTTAAACTGTTTGTCCTCGTTTTAGTGTAGTGTTTTGTACAATTTATGTTATTTTTAATGTTTCCACATCCTACGCTTGCCGGATAGTTCACATTTTGACGAAGTAAGTCTAAAACGTTAATCTCAAAAACTCTTTTTTTTTCATCCATTAACTTCGAGTTTTTTATCGAAGTTAACTAATTTACTTCATCTAAAAAACGTTTTCTTGGCTTATTTCAGATGCCCCTGAAGATGCTATTTTAAGCGAAATTACTTGGGCTAGATTTAATTAACTTGTGCTCGATAATAGCCTTATTTTCAAAGTTCAATTATTCGAGCATTCAACTTCATTTCATTTATCTATATGTTGTGTGGTATAATGATCAAAATTGCTATTTTTAAAAATATTAATAATTTTATTTTTAGGACAAATAATTCTGATTTGAGACAAAATTGACACATTGAACGAACACACTTAAAGAACCGATTCCGAAGAAGGAGTCGATACAAAGTAATAGAATCGTGAAAGGTAACGTTTTGACCCACTTCCTGTTAGCAGAAATTATGCAAAACTAAAAAATGAGAGTAAGTCTCGAGTCTCGTTTTTTTTTTTTGGACAGGTCAAGTGAAATTGAGTTGGCAAGGTATATTGTTTCTTCACAATCGTCTTTATATCTCCTGTATTCTACAATAATTTATATTTGGAATTGTTTATTGGCGTTTTCGTATTAAGTGAATAACTTTATTACCAAATTATAACAGTTATTGTGGTTTATGTGACTGACGTTAAATTGAAAGTGTTGAAATAACAGACCAGGTGTTACTTACGGGATGTTAATAAATAATGTTATTAAATATTCGAATTAATGTGTCTTTTCTTAGAGGACAAATGTTTATATATATATATATATATATATATATATATATATATATATATATATATATATATATATATATTGTAAAAACTACGACCGTCAATTTATATTAATAAAGTATTCAACTAGTGAATTCAGAGGTTTATTCGGTCAGTCAGGTTGGCAAAATAAAAAACAGAAGTCAACTACTTCATAAGTTTATCGAAGACGTTTCGCTCTATATTTCTAAAGCTTCATCAGTTCTCTAAAATACAAAGGTGACAAAGAGTTTATAAGAAATACAGATCTAATAATTTATTACTTACAACTCAATATGTAGTATTAAAGATGTTAACGTATATGTACTTAAGTTTACTCATAAATTTAGAACTAACTTAAAAAAAAATTAAACAGAAATATGCAAAAAATAACATTCGCAGAAACGAAGATTTACAAAAACTTTAAACGTACATTTGGCTTCATTTAGAGATGGTTCTCCAATGAAGACAAACAAAACACTGATTTATTGCAATCTACGCAAAACGACGAGGCGCGATACCGAAAATGTTTTTCAAGGGCCATATGTTCAACAAATTCCAAGGTTTGAGACAATTATGAACTTCTACGGGGGTCATTGAAAGAATAGTTGGACGGGTGGATTTGTAACGGAAAAATTTGATATGATTTTTTTTTTTTTTTGTAATTTATGTTTTAATGAAACTTAGAGCTTTGAGATGATTATGTTATTGTTTTGAATGGAAAATCCGACTATTTTAAATTATGAATATTGTTATCATTTATTTCGTAAGATGAGAGAGTGGTAAACCTGGCTCAAATTGTCAATGTCGGTTCTTTTGTTTATTGCAGATGGGCTTTTTAGGATCTCACACATTTCAATAAAGGAGCGTTTTTGATGGTTATTTTGTTTGGCTTGACATTGACTTCTCAAATACTAAAATACTGGCCAAACAAAATAACCATCAAAAACGCTCCTTTATTGAAATGTGTGAGATCCTAAAAAGCCCATCTGCAATAAACAAAAGAACCGACATTGACAATTTGAGCCAGGTTTACCACTCTCTCATCTTACGAAATAAATGATAACAATATTCATAATTTAAAATAGTCGGATTTTCCATTCAAAACAATAACATAATCATCTCAAAGCTCTACGTTTCATTAAAACATAAATTACAAAAAAAAAAAAAAAATCATATCAAATTTTTCCGTTACAAATCCACCCATCCAACTATTCTTTCAATGACCCCCGTAGAAGTTCATAATTGTCTCAAACCTTGGAATTTGTTGAACATATGGCCCTTGAAAAACATTTTCGGTATCGCGCCTCGTCGTTTTGCGTAGATTGCAATAAATCAGTGTTTTGTTTGTCTTCATTGGAGAACCATCTCTAAATGAAGCCAAATGTACGTTTAAAGTTTTTGTAAATCTTCGTTTCTGCGAATGTTATTTTTGCATATTTCTGTTTAATTTTTTTTTTAAGTTAGTTCTAAATTTATGAGTAAACTTAAGTACATATACGTTAACATCTTTAATACTACATATTGAGTTGTAAGTAATAAATTATTAGATCTGTATTTCTTATAAACTCTTTGTCACCTTTGTATTTTAGAGAACTGATGAAGCTTTAGAAATATAGAGCGAAACGTCTTCGATAAACTTATGAAGTAGTTGACTTCTGTTTTTTATTTTGCCAACCTGACTGACCGAATAAACCTCTGAATTCACTAGTTGAATACTTTATTAATATATATATATATATATATATATATATATATATATATATATATATATATATATATATATATATATATATTTTAACCGATGGCTTGATAACTTTTATTTCTGTCAATTATATTGAACTTTTAAGTACCAGAATTGCACATAATACTCACAATGTATAGAGTAGTAGAAATAAGTTGTAAATACTATACTTTATTGGGGGACAAAGGAGTAGGATGCGAAAATATGGAGTTGATTCCAGTATACTTCACTTTAGCCTCTTCTACTCAAATCCGACTCACCTTCACATTGATGTCCCCTGTTAAACCGAGCAACCCAATTGGAGATACGGTATCCAACATGGGTGGAAGGTTGGGTCGGCAACTGATAAGAGCGGGTGAACTGGTCCTCCAGGTTGGGGGTTGGGCAGTGGGTTAACACTACCCTTCTGTAAAAATTCTTCTGTTACGGAAACTTCAAAACAATCAGCCGGACGGATTTTTTGTCGACGACTTGGCAAACGAAATAAAGTTAATATTGCTTTATTTACTTGGAATGTGCGTACGCTGTATAGTACAGGTAAACTAAGATGTCTATCCAATACACTTAATGCATATTCAGTACACATTATAGCACTTCAAGAAATCAGGTGAACAGCTGCAGAAAAGAATTCAAACACAGAATAACAGCATGTAAAGACAAATATGGTTCCATAATTAGTGACAAAGAACAGATACTAAACAGGTAAGCGAATGATTTTGAAGAACTGCTTAGCGACAGTCTTGAAGAAGACCAAATATAAATTACTTTGCCTGAAAACGCTCAAGAGTCGCCTCTCACCGAAGAAGAAATTAGAGAAGCCATTTCAAAACTGAAAAATAACAAAGCCCCTGGTTTGGACAATTTTCCTGCCGAACTCTTTAAAAATGGTGGTGACACCTAATTCTTACAAATATCGGACCGCACTATCAGAAGAAAGTTGTGTGAAAATAAATTGCGAGGACGAACTCCTGGAAACAAGCCGTTCCTGAACAAGAAACAGAGGCAAAAACGCAATGATTGGGCTTTGGCACACAGAGGGTGGATAAAAGAACAGTGGAATAAGTTAATTTGGAGTGATGAAACCAGAACCTCGATCTTTGGAAGTGACGGAGTAAAGTTTGTTCGCCGCCGACCGGGGAAGACCTTTTGCCCCAGTGTACTTCGGTCACTATGAAGCATTCTGTGAGTGTCATGGTATGGACTTGTATGACCACTAATAGAATTGGACGTTCAGCCAGTTTTTAGTAAAAAGTTTTTAGAATAGTTTTTAGTAAAAAAATATCAGGAAGAGATACTGCAAACCAAATTGCTGCCGACTATCAGAAATTTGTTTGAAAGGGATGCCCAACAATGCATCTTCCAGCAGAATTGAGCGCCTTGTCATACGGTCAAGACTTCCATGGAATGGTTGAGAAACCGTTACGTTAATGTCCTGCCTTGGCCTTGAAATAGTCCTAATCTAAATCCAATAGAAAATTTATGGTCAAGGCTGAAAGTGTTAATATCACGCCGAAACCCAAGTAACAAGAGAGAACTGATAGAAACCATTATTCAAAAACTGGTTTAGAGTTACTACACTAGAACATTTGGCTCGTTTCGTGAACTCCATGCCTCGCAGAATCGAGTTATTGATAATAACCATTGTATCATTTTTTTTTTAATATATCTACTAAAAGCAACTTCTGTTGTGTTATTTATTTTTAAATTTTTAGAGGCTTTTTCATACACTGGACAAAATATTTTTAGGTATACACTGGACAAAACGTACGTTTTGTCGTACGTTTTATATGACCAACAAAACGTACAATAAGACGTAGCGTGAAAACGGGCCTTTAAATATTAGGTAGAAGCATAAAACGGCTAGTTGTTAAAATAAAATGAGAATAAGTCATAAAGTTGTTGGTAACCAAAGTGAAATTAAAATACTATGCAAAACTGATATGGATATTCTTGTTTATAATAATTGTTATTTGGATGTTTTTATTTGTGGGTTAATTAACCAATGTTCCGTGCCATTGAATTTATTTACAAAGAACATTATCTTCAGCGTAAAAAGAAGTCATTGCGGTTGCTACTGGTATCACGTTTCTAATTCGGTTTATAAGCACAGGAATGTAGTTAAAGTATAACGAATGTAAGAAATTTTTCCACAGTACCTATTTTAATGCGACTATGGTGTATAAAACCAAATAATGATTAAACAATTATTCTGGGTGTAAAATGTAAAAATAAATAATAGAATTACTTGATTCAATTTCCACATTTTTTAAATTTTTAAAATATATTAAACATAGTATTAAGGATTACCCAAACCGACGCGAAACTTTCGCAGCCGCAACCTCTGCGGAATCGCGGCGAATCGTAAGGCACGGCGACTTATGCAGGTGTTCAGACAAGTTGGAGCGGAATCCGCAACGGTCGCGGCAGATCAGCGTTGTTTTCATGAAACGCTGCATGCATGGTTTTTTTCGCTGCTGTTATAGTTTCGCGTGAATTAAAATTGGAAAAAGTATAGGAAATTGTGAAACAATATCCTATACTTTATGATTTAAGGGACGAAGATTATAAACATATAAGAAAAGAGTTTCATTGGAGTTTCAAAAAAATTGGAGTTTCAAATACTAGATGTTCTTCTCGGAGCAATACACAGTTAACACCAATACTTTCCCCTATATGTGTCGATACTAACAATACTGAATGTGTCCCGTACCAAGTTATTGCTTCTGGAGTTACCTGTTTTTTTCAGTTTCGGCAAGTGCCAGCAGTAGAAGAGGTTCTTCATCAGACGAAGTCATTATGTATTTATAAGCTACGAATAAACGACTAAAAATATAATTTGTTCACATTTGTATGGCGAACAGTCGCGCCGGGTATCGCGCCAATGTGGGGAAGCCTTGTTCGCTACCGCTCCGCCTGCGGATGTTCCGCAACGGAAAATTCGCGTCTCAAAAGTTTCGCGTTGGTGTGGGAAATCCTTTAAGCTTCGCGCTAGTTCACAGTACCGTCTACTTTTCACGTTTTTTTTTAATGTGGGCTTTCCAGCGAAGCTTACCGTCAAGCGTAGGTATTATGTTGTATTAGCACAAGAAATGTGTGTGTTATACAATTTTTTTATTAGTAAAGTTAACATCAACTGATTTGCTTTCATTCTGTTGTTAACATGCCATATATTGGTCCAATGTATACATCACATCTCTACATATTTCAAAGATGTACACATCTCTACATCTTTCAAAGATGTAAAGATGTGAATTGCGAAAATTATGCTTGCCTCATTTATTATTATTAAGCATTTAATACAGTAAAACACGACGAGCTGGTGGAGATATTAACAAATATCGGAATAAACACCTGTGATCTACGAATTATTAGCAATCTTTAATGGAATCAAACATCTTCTATCCGTACAGAGGCAGGAGAATTCGCGAGAAATCGGAGATGATATCAAAATCAAACGAGGCGCCCGACAGGGATGTATACTATCACCCTTGCTGTTTAATATATACTCTGAGGAAAACTTTCAAGAAGCAGTAAAAGATGGTAAAGTCAGAATTTGAATTAATGGAGAATGTATCAAAACATTCATTAAAATAGGAAGGCTACGTTGGATTGGACATGTGGAAAGAATGGAAGAAGGCGAAATACCAAACAAAATATTCAAACAAGTGCCAGTAGGAAAAAGAACAAGAGAAAGACCGAAGCTGAGATACGTAGAACAAATAGAAAATGATATAGCAACATTAAAAATTAAAAACTGGAAAAAAAAGCACGAAACAGGTCAGAATGGAGAAGAATCCTTGAACAGGCCAAGACCCAAAAAGGGTTGGCGAGCCAGTGATGATGATGATGATGTATCAAAACATTAGATACGCGGATGACACGGTGGTATTCGCTGACAGTTATGAAGTTCTCCAGGAGTTAATGAATAGAATCACAGAAGTGAGTCAGAGACATGGACTTTCACTGAACATTAAGGAAATAATCAGTGTGAATGGCCAACCAATAGAAAAAGTAAAAACATACACCTACCTTGGTACGAACGTCAATGAAAATTGGGACCATTCGCTAGAAATAAAATTTAGGGTAGAGAAGGCAAGATCTGCCTTTCATAAAATGGCTAAGCTATTCAAATGCCACGACTTATCAGTACCCATTAAAATCAGATTACTACGATGTTATATCTTTCCTATACTGTTGTATGAGGTTGAGTCGTGGACTCCCACAGACACTACCTGTAAGATAATTGAGGCTTTAGAAATGTGGTTTTATCGTAAATTTCTGAAGATGTCCTATACCGACCACGTTATTAACCAGCATGTTTTATTAAGAATGCAAAAAGGAAAAGAGATGTTAACCACAATAAAAACAGCCAAAATTGAATACCTCGGTCACATCATGAGGAACAGCGAAAGATATGGACTGCTGCAACTAATCTTGCAGGGAAAAGCAGAAGGAAAACGGGGACCAAGAAGGCGAAGGATTTCCTGGCTGAAAAATCTACGTATGTGATTCAAAATAACAACCACAAATCATTTCAAAGCCACAGTTGGTCGCCAACATCTAAAATGACTAGGTACTACAAAAAGAAGATTGGTCCAAGGATTATCTGATTTTTTGTAAAGACATGGAACGAGTAATACTGGCAGTGAGCTTTCGAAATCACATAAAACAATAAATCAGGCAGAGATCAAGAGTCCAAGACGAACCATGGCATGGAGGCCCAGAAACTATAGTCAACTAGGTGAACAGACGATGTGAAAAGAGTAGCGAGCAACTGGCTAGAAGCGGCCAAGTATAGATAACATTGGAAGAGACTGAGAGAGTCCTACGTCCAGAAAAGAACGCCATTGGTTGAATGATCATGATGGTGGTGCTTCTGTATTTTATTAATGTTATCATCAACGGAAATACACATTCATTTTTATTTATGCAATCCATATAAATTTACAACTTACTCTTTACCTTATGGTAGTTATATACCTACATCATACGTAGATACATATCTTCCGTGTCATGGTGTAGAAATTACCTGAAACAAAAAAAGGTACTTATAAGAATTTTTTTATTATAAAAATCAAAATTTCATGTAATATTCATTTTATGATGAGTATTCGATTATTACTAGTAGGGATCTTTTTAAGTGTCGATTTTGGAGGAATCTTATTTCTCGTTATGTACAATATTGAAGTATAATAAATGGTCACGGTATAGAGCCATTTAGGGGTTCAGTGCATAAACTAGTCAAGTCACCTAACACAAAATGTTTAGATGATGCAAAAAATATTTTTTTTGGGTAAACTTTTAGATAATAATTTATTTTCTATTTTTTTTTTTATTTAAAAATGACTTTTTAATTATTTATAAAATGTTTTAATAGATGAGAAAATTATAGAAATATAAAGACAAATTAAATCGACTGTAAATGAATGTTTATGAAAAATTTTCGTGTTTTTTTAAAGAAAAAATAGAATCAGATATAGATTTTTCTATTGGAAAATGATAGTATATATTAATCAACCAAATGAAATGAGCAAATGCATGCTTCAACAAAGCTGGTAACATATTTTTTGAAAGTTGGAATATTTTTATTCACCCATCATCACTGAATTCTAATACAGGAGATTATGTTTCTACTAACAAAAAGCTCTGATGGTACTTTCAAATTTCTCATTTTTCACACTGTGGTAAATAATTCTTTGCCAGAGATATAACATGATCAAATTTGTTCTTTTTCAGCTGTCTTCTTTCAGTACAAAGTTTACTGGCAGACCTTGGTAGGGCAAAAATGTTGCAAATTCCTTTTATCTGATATTTCTAAAGCAGTTAATAAAGTTATTGATACTATTTCATTACAATTCAATGATTTTCAATTCAATTTTTTATTACACGTGACGTCACGCCGAGATTAAGATGCTGTTCTTTCTATCTGAAATCAAGGAATAAGTGTGTTTCTTTTGTACTGATAATAATTTATGAGTTATGCCAATTTTGTTTACAATCATGTACATTTAATTCTTTGCGGCTTTAATTAATTAAAACGTTCTAATTTCTATATTTCTTAAATAAACAACAAAGAAGGACTGATAATAAACCTTAAAGTCTGAAACCATGTCCTGTCTTACAGAATGACCAGGAAATTTTTGCCTGTATTGGTAATGATATTTGAGTACTCCTGAAGGTAATAAGCTCTTTTATGTTTTCTCTTTTGAATTTCTCTGGTGCCAAAACTTCTACCACATGGAAGAACACTATGTCCGGGCTCGGGGTATTACTTTAAACTTCCCACATTGCATACAAAAACTTTACCAATACATATGTTTTGTAAACAGCAGTAATCAAAAAATAAGTATAAATCGATTACATCTTGGTTAATGTAGGTATTTGAAAAATGTATACTGGATACATCATTTTCTCCTTTTTTAAGCCAGTATTCTTCTTCTTCTTCTTCGCGTGCCATATCAGAATTATCCGACGTTGGCGATCACCATTACGAAGTCTTTTCGATCTTCTGCAATATGGAATAATTGTCCTGCATTTGGTATCTGAGTCCATTCACGAGTGTTTTTTAACCAAGAAACTTGTTTTCTTCCTACACCTCAACGGCCCTCTATTTTGCCTTTAAGGATTAGTTTTAATATGTTATATTGACTTCTCCTTACTATATGTCCCAGATAAGACATTTTTCGATGTTTAACAGTCTTTAGCAGTTCTCTATCTTTGTTGACGCTCCTTAGTACTTCTTCATTAGTTTTTCTTGTTGTCCAAGGTATCTTCAGCATTCGTCTATGAACCCACATTTCCATGTTTCCAAGCCACTGTATCATAATAAAAATAAAATATTCTTTTCTGTACTTCCGACATAGATGCAAAAATTGAATACCCATACTTGGATTTTGTAAAATATTCACTTCACTTTGGATTTACGAATTGTGAAATTAAACCATGAAACATTTCCAGTGTAAAATCCAACACATATCAATAGATAAATTCTTTCTTAGGGATTTGAATGCGTACAAAGAGACAAAATATATCAAGCTCAGGGCTATATACTACAAAATTTTATACATAAATATTTTATAGTTAAAACTAATTTAAAACGCTACTGTTCTAGGAAGCTGATCATTGTCTGACATCTTGAAGCACGACTAGGGCTTGAGAATCAGAAGAATCATCATCATTCGAATTAAACCATTCTGCATGGTACATTTTAAGGTTAGCTTTTTTCGCTAGTCAAGTCCAGGACTTGGCTGGTTTATGCAAATTATATAAATATAGGCAACTAACAGTAAACTATAGTTTCTATATTTTTATAATAGTCGTCCTCCGATCTGCAGGAATTTTAACTCTGCAAAAATATCTATTAACTCATTTTACCTAAAAATTGGACTTTTGGTAGGTAAGTTAGGTAAGCAAGTAAGTGAGACTGGTTCATGCACTGGATCCCTTAATTTTCAATTATTGTTCTACTGATTGCAGAACAAATTTAGTAAAGACCTTTTGTTTAATTCATAGTCCGATGTTAAATTTAAATAAAAGGTGTCGTAATAAATAAAAAAAATTGGCAATACCAGCTAGCACGTTTCTTTCTCTCTCTCTCCAATCCTGACCCCCCAGGGGGAGTGTAGTGGTCGACGTGATGTCGTGTCGTGTCGTATCCAGAGATCTCTGTCTCTGGTCATTTCTTTTAATTCATGCATAGGTCTTTGGCATATTCCTGTAATTTGATCTATCCATCTTGTTGGGGATCTTCCTCGTGATCTTCGGCCTTCTACCTTTCCTTGTATTATGAGTCTTTCCATGTTTTCCGTGTTTGCTCTCATAACATGCCCAAAATATTTTAATTGTTGGAGATGGACTTTACTAGAGAGTCGTTGGCTAACTTTTAGCTCTCTTAAAATTGAATTATTTGTTCTGCGGTCGGTCCAAGGAATTCGTAACATTCGTCTCCAACAGAACATTTCAGTGGCGTCTATCTTTCTTCACTCCGATTGTCTCAGAGTCCAAGATTCACATCCGTAGGTCAGTATTGGGAATATTAAGCAGTTGATCAACCTCATCTTTATCGCTCTTGAAATTTGACAGTCCTTCCATATTTTGGTCATTTTTGCTGTGGCAACTTTTGCTAGATCAGATCTACGTTTAATCTCTTCTTGTAATGACCCTGTGTTTGTGATTAATGATCCCAGATATAAGTATGAGCTCACAACCTCGAACCGGTCCTAGCATGATCTTTGTCTTTGATATGTTTAATTGCAGACCAAATATTTGACTTTCGTTTTCGATCAGTCGTATAAGTTCTATCAGCTCTGCTTGACTATTTGCAAGAAGGGCTGTGTCATCTGCGAAACGTAGGTTGTTTAGTTTATGACCATTTATTGAGATGCCCTTTTCCCATCCTTCAAGTGCTCTTCGCATAATATACTCCCCAT
The DNA here is from genome assembly GCA_918026665.1 of Diabrotica balteata. Lineage (NCBI taxonomy): Eukaryota > Metazoa > Arthropoda > Insecta > Coleoptera > Chrysomelidae > Diabrotica > Diabrotica balteata. The sequence continues at coordinate 158,795,080 of OU898280.1, forward strand.
ATATGTTGAATAATTGTGGAGATAGTATACATCCTTGTCTGACACCCCGTTCTGGATGAAACTCGTTCGAAAGTGTGTCAAGTACTTTAACTGATCCAGTAGTGTGTTCATATAGTTCGGTTATAAGCGTAATTAGATGTTGTGGTACGCTTACTTCTTTTAGTATTCGCCATAAGTGTCTCCACTTGACCCTGTCGAACGCTTTACGGTAATCTATAAAACAGATGTATATTGGGATGTTGAATTCCCTAGATTTCTCGATTATCTGTCTTATATTCAGCAGGTGTTCTCGAGTGCCTCTACCTTTGGTAAATCCAGTTTGCTCTTGTGGAATTTCTCTTTGAAGGAATGTTTTCAGTCTCTCATTGATTATATGTAGCATTATCTTGCTGGCATGGGATATAGGAGAGATAGTTCTATAATTGTCGCATTTATAGAAGCTGCCTTTTTTATGTATGGTCGTTATTGTAGATTTTGTCCAGTCTTCAGGCCATTGTTTGGAATGCCATATTTGGTTACAGAGTAGATGAAGTAACTTCACGCCGATTTCTTCTGTGGCTTTAAGCATTTCTGCTGTTATCATATCTGGACCTGGTGCTTTGTTATATTTGAGCTTTTTGATAGCCTGTCTTACTTCATTTTCGAGTATATCAGGCTCTTCTTCCACCTCGTCAGAGATTTGGCTAACAAGCTCTTGGCGTTGATCATAAGCACGTTTCTTTATAAGTACTTTATTTTAGTTAATAAATGTTCTTCAATGTTCTTTTTTATTTTCAGAAATTCACACGACAAATCTTGACCTACATTATACATGATGTGAACTATAAACTAATATGATCTATAATTATTATCTTTTTGGTTTTACTATTTAAATAAAGTTATTTCATATACATAACCCAAAAACATCGGTACGTAATTAATAAGTACAACTACTATTGCGGTTTCTAGTGGAACCCAAATAATAGTAGATACGCCTCGGTGGCCTAAAAGTACTATCAAGTAATTATACTTTAATGACTTCAAGTCTTTGAACTTTATGTTTGTATGAATATTATTTACTATAATTTAACCGAACAATATTTTGAAGGAGCATAATCTTGCGGTTCTTTTGACATTAAAGTAAATTTAGAAATGCGTATACAGTTAAATTACTTTAGACAGCGTTATGCAAATAAGTTTCATTCCTAACGTTCAGTAAAGCAAACTTACTATTTTACGTACTGCTTTATGTTTCTGATATAATGATTAAACATTAAAATAAATTACATTTTGACTGAAAAAGTAGAGATAAAGTTTAAAATTATGCGCAAAAATGCAAACGAAGGATTCATTACACTTTAAGTCCCATTTATTCATCATCATTCATTCCTCAACCTCTTGCATCCACTGTTGGATATAGGTCTCCTCCATGTTCTTCCACTGTTCTCTATCTTGCGCCTTCTGTATCCAATTTCCGACTGTTTTTCTCAAGTCGTCCATCCATCTTTTTGGTGGTCTGCCTCGGTGTCTTTTGTCTTCTCTAGGTCTCCATTCTATGAGTCTTTTGGTCCACCTATTATCATTTAAACGTGCTATATGTCCAGCCCATCTCCATTTGGCTTATGGAATTTTTTCTATGACATCTGTCACTATCCTATTTGGTACCATATCTCTTCTAGTTATTCCCAACATTGCCCTTTCCATTTTTCTTTGGGTTACTCTCAATTTATTTGCAGAACGTTTGGTTAAAGTTATTGTTTCGGAACCATATGTTATTACTGGCAGTATGCATTGGTTGTAAACCTTTTTCTTCAAGCAAATCGGTAGCGTTCCTTTTAGAATATCTCGCATCTTGCCAAATGCTGCCCATCCCAAGCCTATGCGACGCTGGATCTCACAAGTTTGATTGTCTTTTCCTATTCTAATTTCATGCCCTAAATAGATATAGCTAAAGACCTAATGTACTTCGTTCCTTGTCTACCCTCATAACACCACTTGGAACTAAATTGGTCATGTATTTTGTTTTTTCAAAGTTTATGTTCAGGCCTATTTGTTCTATTGCCTGTTTTAGTTCTTCCATCATTTTGTGAGCTTCATTTAAACTCTCGGCTATAATGACAATATCATCTGCAAAGCGCAAGTGGCTTAAGTATTCACCATCAATATTTATTCCCCTTTTAGCCCAATCTAGTTTTTTAAAGGCATATTCCAGAGGTGCAGTGAATAGTTGGGGGGAGATGGTGTCGCCCTGTCTAATTCCTCGCTCAATTCTATATTTATCGGTAAAGTCATGGAGTTTAACAGATGCTGTTGCGTTGATGTATATATGTTTTATCAAATTTGTATATCTATAGTCTACTCGGCTTTGTTTGCCGGTAATTCCACGGTATCAAAAGCTTTCTTGAAGTCTATGAAAATCAACGTGAGTGGTTTATTATATTCAACACATTTTTCAATTAGTATTTTAAGTGCTTGTAGGTGGTCATTTGTTCCATAACCTTTCCTAAACCCAGCTTGCTCCTTAGACTGATAGAAATCTAATTTTCGTTCTAAACGTTTTGCGATGATCTTGGTAAACCATTTGTAGAGATGTGACAACAGACTAATCGGTCTATAATTCTCTAGGTCTGATATATCTCCGTTTTTGTGTATTAGGATAGTAATTGCATTGTTCCATTTTGTAGGGACAATACCTTGGTTTAGACATAGGTTGAATAGTTCAGTTACTACTTCCAGCAGTTTCTTGCCTCCTACTTTAACAGCGTCTATTACTATTTGGTCATCTCCCGGAGCCTTGTTGTTTTTCATTTCCTTTAGAGTTCGTTTCACTTCTTTTATCGTTATGGTAAGCAGAAGTTCGGATCCTTGGTTCATTACTCTGCATTCTCTAATTTGTTTTAAGTCCCATTAATTGTTAATAAAAAGATTTCGGGATCCCGAAAGAACCAAATAAGCTTATTTTATATATTGGGACACGGATTGGTAATTTTGTTTCAGAATTGTATGTACTATACCTAGTATATCAAGTCATATTTCAATATATATCAACTATAAACCGATCAATGAATAAAGAACACTTGCATAACAGGTAAACATAGAGTAAATGCCTACTATAAACAGATTCTTAAGTCCATAGTACACCTTTGTCCAATGAGTTGGGCCAAACTTCGGGATTGGTGGCTAACGATGGAATACAAAACGAATGTTGTCGGTTTTAGTAAATATATTTAATACAATAAACATGTTCAAGGATTTTGGTACGATCTGCTAAACAGTGTTCGCACGTTGGTCGCAAGTTATTTCTTTTCTCCAGCGCTGTTTAATATTTTTACGGCGTAAAAAGTCTTTTTATAAGCTTCAATGACGGTTTGGAATGGTGATGAAGTTTTGAAGTTTATAGATTTGTACCAAATAATATGGAATCCTCTAAAATGAACGATATAAAAATAAGAACAAAATATGTAAGCCCTTCATGATAATTAAGTTCATGTTCATCTTGTAAAAGTCAACATATGCAAACTGGACGTATTCTTATAGTTACCTTGTCCTGTTTCGATGTCTTTTACGCCATTGTTTTTTAATCACTATCGTTTGGTGCACTTTTCTTTAATAATTGAACGCGCTGTACAAATAAATTGTGCCAAGAAAGGCCAATCCAGACTGGGCAACTTAACCAGCATGTAATCATTGTTTTACTTGGCTCAAATTATTGGCCAAACTCATTGGCCCAACCAGTTGGCCAAACGTGTACTTGAGCCTTTACCTCTGACAGCAAATTACAAAGAAAAGATGGTTGCCTAAATTTATTGTAATCCTTTTCATCTGTCCTCGACCATTTTCAGATCGTGCTGTATGTAAATTATCTTTAAAAAATATCATTAACAAGGTTCACAAATACACTATGGGCTTACAAGAAAACGACGTATTTTAACAAATGATTTTGCTCAGATAAACAAAAAGAAAGTTCCAAAATCCTGGATTGAAAATGGTTCAACAGAAAAAAATTATTATTAGGAATTCATGAATCATTACAAGGATAGTCTTTCTCTGTGTAAACTACAGGCAACAAGTTTACCCGTTCCACCAGGTTCAATAGGTACAATGTTTCCACGTTTTTCGCCAAACTCAAAGGTTTGGCGGAAAGTGAAAGACGAAACTAGAATGTCAACTGTCCATAATGTAAACAATGCCAGAGCCATAAAAGGAATGAAACAAGTAGGACATGTAACGTCAGGGGAAAGAGGCATTAACGTAACAATGACCGCAGGCGTAAATGTAATAGGTAATTCTATTTCTTTTGCTTTTGTGTTCCCAAGAGTGGTTTTTAAATAACAGATGCTAAAGAGAGCACCTCCAGGTACCATTGTTTTTGCTCACCCTCTGGATGGTCCACCTCAGAATTTTTTTGTAGTACCCAAAGATTTTATAATTCCTCCTATGGTGCCTGGTTATTAAAAAATTGTCCCAAACCAATGACTATTTATGATGTCTGCGAATGTGTAGGAATTGCTTATCCCTTGGCACATACGCCTTAAAATATCTTGGCGGGATTCAGGGTTAGTAGAATATTTCCGTTTATTGAAAATATTTTTTAATATTTCGATTTCTTAAGTTCCTCTGTAACTGATCGTCCAGAACCAACTGCGGATCCCAGCATTCCTAGTTCCTCAACTGCTGAATGTGCTGCTGTAACAAATTTTGTTAATCCACAGCAGATACGGCTATTTCCAAAAGCTGGAACAAGACAGGTAAGGTTAGGCGGATTTAAAACTGGCCAGTGTCGTGTATTGACTGACACTTCAGAAAAAGAAGAAATACAATATAAGAAGCAGCGAAGAGATAAAAATGAAAAGCAAAGACAGCAAAAAATAAAACATGTTCGAGAAAGAAAACTCAAGTGATAGGAAGATGAATCATTGTCTTTAAGCAGCAATTCACTTGAAGATGTTGATTTTGGGGGCACAGATATGTACTAAATACTATAGGAAACACGTATACAGAGTAGCCCAAAAGTCTGGAAACGGCTAAATTGTTTCAATAAATTTTTTAATACTAACTATTTTCAAATACATTAAAACGTAACAATTGATAGTTTACAACATTTTTTAACATAGTAGTTACGTTATTAAGTGTTCAAAATGTGCTCAGTTTGTGAGTTGACAGCACCCTAATCGATGGTAGAAGGCGTCTACCACATTTCTCCATGATTGTCTAGAAATTATTCGAGATTCATTGATAATTCGTTGCCTTAGCTCTGCAAGACTTGCTGGTTAAGTTTTGTAAACTAAATTTTTTAAGTATCCCTAATAAAAATAATCTTTAGGATTGAAATCGGGTGAACGTGGAGGCTATTCAATTCTACCTTGTCTACCAATTTATCGTCCAGGAAATATCTCATCTAAATATCGCCGAACATTTACACCAACTATCTGACGTTAAATCTCTTTCGACAAAAAATGACCCAATTGAATAAGTAACTACTATATTATCTGACCATACATTCAATTTTTGTGGTCTTTGAGTACGGTTTTCAAGCATTCAGTCTTCAGTGTGAATTTACGTCACACCAGTACCTTAAATTGTGTCGATTTACACTTCCACACAGTGTAAAAGTTGCTTCATCGGAAAAACATATTCTGTTAACGAAATTTTAATAATTTTCAATTTTATCCATCATTACCTCAGTAAACTCTAATCTACGACCAATGTCATCTTCACTTAATTCTTGCAATAAGTTGATTTTGTATGATTTAAATTTATTTTTACGTAATAAACGTAAGACTGAAGAATGACCTACATCATGTACTTGTGCAACCCTGCCTGGGGATGTATGTGGATCTTCAACAAAACTTTGCTTATATCTGAAGTTTTGTTGTCATTGATAACTCGTTTCGGTCAACCTGATCGGTATCTATCTTTTACTTCTCCAGATTCCTCCAATCGCCTTACAGTTTTTTGTACCGTCGTCTTATGAATAGGAGAACGGTTTAGAGAACGGCATTTTAGAGAAGCAATTTAAATTGCAGAACTTTTTGAACCACAACTACTGTAAATTTTAGTTCATAATTTAAATGATGAACAAATGTCAAAATCACAGTATTCTCCATTTAAATGTTTAAATTTATTAAAATCTACATATTTTGCACTGTTTTATGTATTTAAGATCTTTCAGACTACATAAAATCAAGTGAACATATGGTTGAACTCGTATTGAATAGCTGAACTCGTGTGAAATTCACACTGAATGCGTGAAAACCACAAAAATTAAATGTATGGTCAGTTATAGTAGGTACTTATTTAATTGGGCCATTTTTTATCGAAAGAAATTTAACGTCAGATAGTTGGTGTAAATGTTCTGCGTTATTTAGATGAGATATTTCCCGGACGATAAATTGGTAGACAAGGTAGAATTGAATGGCCTCCACGTTCACCCGATCTCAATCCTAAAGATTATTTTTATTAGAGATACTTGAAAAATTCAGTTTACAAAACTTAACCAGCAAGTCTTACATAGCTAAGGTAATGAATTATCGATGAATCTCGAATAATTTCTAGACAATCATGGAGAAATGTGGTAGACGCATTCTACCATCGATTAGGGTACTGTCAACTCACAAATGGAGCACATTTTGAACACTTAATAACGTAACTATTATGTTAAAAAATATTCTAAACTATTAATTGTTACGTTTTAATGTATTTGAAAATAGTTAGTATTAAAAAATGTATTGAAACAATTTAGGCGTTGCCAGACTTCTGTTTTATGTATTTAAGACCTTCCAGACTACATAAAATCATAAGTGTTACATATGGTTGAACTCGTATTTAATAGGAGATTCCAATAATGACTGAATATATAGGGTGATGTATTTGAAAAACCAAAGTTACTAGTAATATAAAAGAAACGGAAAATCTGGCAACATTGTAAATATCAAATATGGAATCTCCCTATCCCAAAATAGGCGTATCTCAAATTTTGTATAATTATGTCTAGTAATTTACGAGGTAATTAGCAGTTTCCAGACTTTTGGGACACTCTGTATGTCAATATATATTTGATTTATTGAAAAAAAAATTAACATGCGCATTTTTTAAAAAAGTGTCCCTACGTACAGTACCCTCCCCTACTACTGGAAACGGCAGAGATAAGGTTACTGAAAAGAATTACATAATATACGCTGAAAGATCGAAAGATAAGTGAAGACATTAGAACAAAATGTAACGTACACAAAACAAACAAATGGACATTAAAAAAAGAATGGAATAACCACAAGGAGAATGAAGTGGAATCACATGGTGAAAATAACAAGAGATCAATCAGCGATTGGTAGAAGAAGTATCGAACGACCGAACAAAAGATGGAGCGACATTCTTCCATAGAGATATCAATACACCAATGAACAAGCAGAATTGCTTATAAAGAGGAAGACAAAAAGAGTATGTAATTCTCCAATTTTATCTAACTGACCGTGACTTTTATCTGACTGATGTAATTTCAACTTGAATTTAAAATTATTGTGTTAAATGTTTTTAATCCATATACCATTGTTATTCTGAACGATAATCGTGATGTGTTATAAAATTAAGTACGTAACCAGCCCATATGTTACGACTTTTGATCCAATTACAGTAAAAATTACGTGTTTAAACGCTTCTCAACTATGCAATACTACCACAATTACTTTACTTTCGTTATTATTCCTTGTCAGAGCTTTCTCATTAATTACTCGATTATAAATGGTATGGCCTAGATACAATTCTCGATAAGTGAAGCAACTATTTATGTTGAATTTCGCAAAAAAGGAAATTTTTAAGTAGCGTAATGGTAATAATAAAGTAATTTCTTGAAGATAGCTATCGACCACAAACCGGGGTCAGCATGGTACATTTTTATTACTTTTCGGCCTTGGATTTTTAATTAAAATTCATAATAGCGTAGTATGTTTTTGTGTTTTGGATTTAATGTATTAGACGCTTGATGTGGTTTAAACATGTGGTGTGTTTATGTGCTATGAGACACCGAAAAGTTAAATTTGCTAAATAAACAATGAGACTTGTAACATTTTAATTCTTCCAGTTGTACAGCTGGTTCCTAAAAAAGTAATACAACTGTTAAAGCATGTCGTAGACTGTTAAAGTATTTTGTAGAAAATTGAGCAGTGTATTTAGAAAAAAACAAGCTCTTACACCACAACAGAAGCAATCAAAACTTGTATTTGCTTTAAACCATCAGCTACAAAATCAAGATTTTTGGGACAGGGTAATATTTACAGAAGAGAAAATTTTTCAATATTCTATAGTTTATTTTTATGAACGAGAGAGTAATTAGCATAATTTTAACTGGTACATCCGACCACTCCATGAGCGTGTTCAAGATTAATTGAAAAATTACTTTGAATAATTGTAAAAAATAAATGAATTATTTCAGTGTTATAAAGTGTTATGTGTATGTAAACAAAAGTGACCTCTTTTATCACACACTATATTAGAACTGACTGGCCTACATTAAAAAGGGTTTTAAAAAATTCACATTTTTTTTAATTTTTAAAAATTATAAAAGAGAAAAAGAGTTTTTAAAACCGTCTAAGGTATGTTAAATAGATGAATAAAAATATTAATATAAAACTTACAGCTGCTTGTTACAAATCCAAATCAGATTCAGAAGATGAACTTTCAGAACCAAGATTTATAATAACTGGCTCGATCATTTTATCAGTAATATTGTCTAGCTTCCACATTTTTTCCTCTTCTTTAATAGTGTGATTTACTGCCTTTCCCAGTTTTCAGGTTTTACATTATTTACGGCCTCCAAAAACAACTGTTTAACAGCATGAATTTTAAAAGTGGTATTTTTTCTTGAAACTTCACTCTTTATCTGTGCCCATACCAGTTCAATCGGATTTAATTCACAATGGTATGGTGGGGATCTAAGTACTGTCATTCCACGATTTTTGGCAATTTCATCAATTTCGTATTTTTTAAATTTTTCTTTATGAAGGGCACACAACGAATAAAGTTCCTTTCATATAGATCCGGGATGGTACGTAACATTTTTTGAGCTCAGCCAATTCTGCAAGTCTTTTTTTAACCACTTGGTTGTGGGCAGTCCTTCTATAAGTCTGGAGTGATAACTTGCATTATCCATTACTATTACACAGTTCTTAAGAAGAAGATCTATCATTTGTTCGAACCATTCTTGAAAGACATCAGCGTTCATGTCTTCATGGTAGTCACCGGTACGAGTTGATTCAAAAGTTAGTAAACCACCGTCAACAAAACCGTCTGAACTGCCAATGTGTACTATTATCAGCCTGCGTCCCTTTCCTGATGGTGGGTTTAAACCAGTAGATAAGTTATTTACAAAAGCGTGCCTTTGACTTGTAACAGTTTCATCCTGCCAAAATTTATTTGGTGTATGACCCTCGTTGATCCATGTTTCATCAAGATAAAATATTTTTCTTTTTTGGTTTCTCATTTCCTTTATGGTTCTTAGAAAATGTCTTCTCCATATGACAATATCGCTTCTTTCTAATAAAATAGACTTTCTGGGATTCTTTTTCCAGCGGAAGCCTATTTCTTTTAAAAGTTTCCATAACGTACTTCGACTCATTTCTGGGTAATCTTTATCATCTCGAACTGAGACAACAACTTTATCCAATGTTGGAAATTCTTGTCTTAAAGAAGAATTCATGCACTTTCCGTCGAAGTCCTTCTTTAAAATGATATTCTATTTGAAATTTTGGTTTCCCTGGAGCATTACGTGGCATTTGAAAACTACCACATTTCTCTTCTTTAATAACTCTGTAAATCGTAGATTTCCCAACACCAAGTGTACTGCTAACTAACTCAACGGTCTCATCAACACTTTCACATAAACGTTTGTCTGTAAATGATTTAAAACAATTAAATATTAATGTTTTTTCATTAACTGTTAAAGGACCAATTTTTCGGCGTTTACACGGCACTTCCAAATTTTCCATAACACTAGTATACACAATAAACTGCACCTTGCAACTGAAGTACCTACTTTTAGTGAACTGTTAAGAATTTTGAATACGCCACTTGGACCTTCCTACAAAATGGAAAAACCCACTATCACATTTTCTGTGGAATAAGTTTAGAAGGTAATTATCTAGTCAATTACTGTCGTAGATTCCTGGAATTAAAGAATTAAATGTTTGATTGTTGAAACCCTTACTTCGTGGAATGCACTCATTTCAGATAAAATAAAACGTTTTATTTTATCTAAAGAATTAAACTTTATTTTGCAAATAGGTAGGTAGGTACTTATTAAACTTTTATTGGTTATATATAACCAATAAAATAAACATCTTACATTTCTTGCAAATTCATTAGTACCTGTTAACCTCCATCACTCCGACACTGGCAACCTTATTTAGGGATTAGTAACCCTCACAAGTATTGTATTCTATTCTGCTCCAACCTTTATACCTGGTGGTCATACTCAATTTAAAATTGTTTTCCTATATACTTCTGTAAACTTGTTGACAAATATCTGTTTTTCATTGAGTCACCCGTATCAACAGTTTAGGGATTTGCATACATAATTTATTGTTTTATTACTCTCTCATACATAAAAATACACTATAAAAAGGGCAAAACTGGGGTGTATAGACCAGATAATAGATTTAATCCTTCTCCTATACATGTTGATAGATATTAAGCAGCTGGTCATTTTATCACCAATGTATGGGGAGGGATTTTATCTAGAGGAATGGGAATGGTATGCCGTATTGATGGCAGGTTTGTTGGGAGACTTATGTGAATATTCTACTAAACATCATGTTTTCGAGTATAGAACAGTTGTATCCAGAAAATAATTTTATCCTCCAATAATCCGGTCTTGCCATTGTATTAAAAATAGAAGAGAAAATGTGGAAATTGGATGGTATCATGGAACATGTTATTGAACCTATAATAGTAACTGTAGGCGCCAACGAGTCATAAGACACAATGGATTCCCAGGATTCCGACGAATTATAAACGAAGCTGTAAGTAAAAAGTTTAATGTGCTAAATATAATAGTACATTGTTTACCGGGTAGGAAAAGCTTAACATTCCTGGACGACTGTGAAGATTGCTAAGTCGAGGCGCAAGCCGAGACTTAGCAACACAGAGTCCAGGAACGTGGCTTTTCCTACGAGGTAAACATACTATTTTTTCCGCAAATCGTTTAAAATTCGACAGATATTGATTGATTTAAAAAAAAAACGCGATAATTTTATTCCCAAATAAATGGTGCTTTGAAATTCCTAATAAAATTACTTGGGTTACTATGGAAACGTATTGAGGTTGAATTGTCAAACTTGACGCTTATAAATGTAATTGCTGGTGTTCTCGAAAGTAAAATGATAAGTGATGATGAAATTTCCATTCCTGGGACTCCTCCAGAGCTGGTTGAGGCAGTGAATACTGCTTCATTAGAATTATTGCCAAAGAAATCAAGAGAAAAGTACGAAAATGCATACAGACGTTTTATGGATTATCGCATGAGTAAAAATACGAGTTCTTTCTCAGAAAATGTTGTAATGGCATACTTCCTAGACCTTTGTTTAAAGATGAAATCTTCAACATTATGGGCCAATTATTCAATGCTGAAGTCAACCCTTGCACTTAAACACAATGTAGATATATCTACATACTCAAAACTTCGTTCTTTATTGAAACGGCAAGCTCAAGGTTATAGGGCAAAGAAATCTAAGATTTTAACGAAGGAAGAAATTGAAAAATTTATCCAGGAAGCTCCAGATAAAGAAAATTTAATGATTAAGGTAATTTACAAGGTTTCAATTTCTATTTAGATTATAGCTTTATTTATTTTTTAGGTGGCTGTAATATTTGTAACTAACAACTGTACGGAAATATCATTTCCTTACAGTAAGGAAATGACATTTGCTTACAGTAAGGAAGTCCTGACTTTTTCTTCAAGAAATTTTGACAGGAATGTCAAAATTTCCTGGCGATTTGCGGAAAATATTTTTATTGTAATATATTTTTTATCCAAAACTAAAGATGCTAGTAGGCTAGGTATGATAACGATCGAATCCTGAACGGTCCAGTAGAAATGTAACACGTGGTTAAATCTATTAATAATGGCAATAATATTACTAATCCTTTAACGACAGGACAGCCAAGACGATATATTTTGACACAAGCAACATCACTGGCTTCGAGACCGTATGAAAAACAAAAGAAAAGAAGGTCAAACTTGGATTTACATAATTTATATGTCACAACAAATTTTGGATTACATACATACTAAAATACTTACCTACTATGGGTTAAAATAACAATGAATTAAGAATACTAATATTTAACAAAAATTTGAAATTTAAATTTACCGTCAATTACATAAATCTCATAAAATTAGAAAGTCACTTTGAATTTATAAAAGCAGTACAATACATATTGGCAATATTAAGAATGTAAATATGTAACGATTTTAACGATTTTTTTGTCACCTGCCTATAACGTCCAAATGTGCAAATATTATGCAAACACCAATTGTTATCAGAAGGCTTAGAAAATACCACAGTCCTTTTTTAAATACAATAGCAAGCGAACAAAGCTTAAATCAATGAATAAAAATAGATGGTTATAGAAGGATAATAGGTTTTTTTTACTTAGAAATTACAGCCGCATCCACCATAATGGTTATTAGCGGCGGCTACAGAATTATAAAATTAGAGTTTATAAAATATTCCTATAGATTTTAAAAAATTTACAATATTACTAACTGAAAAATTAGTGCCTAATAAATTACTTAAACTGTTAGGTATGTTCAATGTAACACGGAAATTGGCAAATCTATGGCATTCAATTAATAAATGGTTAACGGTTACTTGTACATTACATGTTTCACAAATAGGTGGATCACTTTTGGACAATAAATATGAGTGAGTAAGTCTCGTGTGTCCAATTCGTAATCTCGTTATCTCCAATTATTCTCTTCTGTTCCTGGTTGAGGGTTCCCAAGATGGAACCGAAAAACGTGACAAAAAAGTTCTTCCTTCACCTTCATGATTATTTTCGTCACTACTGCTTTCTTCTTCACTTTCGTCACTTATCATCTGATTCTCTTTATCCATCTTACTGCCCTCGGAACCTAAATATATTTCGTGATGCTCTCGTTCTACTTCTCCTTCGTATCCTGATGGATTGTAGTTTTCATGATCGGAGCCACTAGTCTCAAAAAGATCGACTTCTGATTCTGTATAGCTGGCAAAAAAGGATGCTGCCTCCTCCTCTAGCTTTTTCTGCGTCAATATCTTTCTACTCATCTAGAACAAAACAAGTCTGTTGGGACACATATGTCTGTTGGGACATATTTCACCCATAAAACAAATTACTAGTTTTATTGAATATATTTACCTTTTTTTGTAGGTAGCTCCACTCATAAACACAAATTCGCAACAACAATAACAGTACACAACTGCCCCTGTGGTAATCAGTAACAAAACTTCATAAAAACATTCCACAAACCAACATCACAGGAAAATCCAGCGTGAAAGCGATTCGCAATATTACAAATTATTCTTTTAAAATTGATGTTAAGTTCTTAAAAAGTCGGTTACGATAAAAATTCATATAAAACGGTTCCAATTTAGAACAACAGATTTTATGATTTTATGACTGGGATACATATGTCCCTTCAGACTCGAAAGGGTTATACATCAGTCACTATTTATGATCATCTGGGCATCTGAGAACAACATAAAATATACGAGGATTAACAATACGGTTTGTGATTATAAAAGACCAGGATAATTTTGGTAATAAATGGTTTAGTACTAGAGACTCACAATTATTTTAAAAATTAAACACGCATATTTTACCAGCTCTTTCATACTTTATGTACCTTGACAACTTAGTTGCTTGCTCATCAACTTCATTATCTTGTCCTTAACCATTTCCAGTGAACACCCGACTTTTCCATGGTCGTGAAGAGTATTTCCACTTTCTCCTATAAACTCAGACTAGTAAGTTAGTTCACTGTGTATGATACACTATTATTTTGGCGCCCAACGTGGGCCAGAAACTCACAACCCTCCGAGTTCTAGGCTACACACTGTGCCACTAAAGTGTGCCACGCACAGTAAATTAACTTACTGAGAAGTAGGCTTAGGACACTAATAGACTTTACGATAAATTGTAGTAATGCTTTAAACTTGTCCTCAAAAGTATGCCCATCAAACAAATCTTATTTAATTCTGTTTTAACGCATTTCGGTGCGACCGTGTCCAGGTTGCAAGGCAATTTTCAGAGCAAAGCAGATTTTTCTCTAGGTGCTTAATTAATGAGGTTAGTTTCGTTATCATTCCAGGTTTTATTCCGTGAAATTCCATTTAGCTCCGGTTCCAAATTATTGAAAAAATATCCACAACTTCTTCATCTGTGGTTGCTCTCGAATGAGAAATATTTTTTGCAGCTCTTTGGGTTAATACTGTTTTAGGCCTTTGCATCAATCGTTACGCCCAATACTTTCTTATATCTTGATCATCTGTTTATGTCTTCCGGAATATATTTGCAAGCTTTTTATGTTATATTTTGTAAAAGGCTTTCTCAAAGATGTGTAAATCTTCCACTCTTATCTTTGAATTTTTAAAAATCAGTTTTTTCCATATACAGTTGTTTTTTATAGTATTTTTGTCTCTTTATTGTCCTCTATGCTCATGATGATTATTGTGATATTATAATATTATTATAATGTATTATAATATATCCTTGTTGATATTGTTTAATTCTCTTTGGTTCAAATTTTCTCCTCGTAAGTTCCTGCTCTGTCTAATTTTCTTTTTTATTTCAGGGCTTATAGATCTTTCTTTTTAATTTCTCGGCCAAAATTTATCTTAAGCTTCTGCGACTGTTTTGGTACAATTTTCTGGTTATTTATACATTAAAAAAAATAGTACGTTTTCCCATAAAACTAATTAAGCATTTTGATAAACAAAGATATTAAAATATTACGTACTAATTCGAAATAACTCCGTGACACAGTTAGGAAAATAGTATGATAAGCGTTTACACGTTTTCTACTTGTATTTAAGTAATAACACGGCAAATACGAAATAGTTCTCTGCGTACGACCTATACAAATGCAATTGCATATTCAAAAGATAAAGTTATCATTACATGAAATACCATTTGCAGAGTCGTCATAGAGGTACTAACTGTTCAATGATTTCCGTAACTTAGTATTCTCTGATTGGTTACATACAAACAATATTTTAGTTAATAACCAACATGATTTTTGTTTAGGGTATTGCAGAAAAAGCAGACTTCAGCGGATTTAGAATACCCGAAATGCAATATTATTATAACAACATATCTGTAAATCTATATGAGAAGTAAACTTTGTATGGACAGTTTCTTGCTGCAACGTCTTCACGCAGGTTGGACAGATGGTACTTGGTTATAATAGAGATATTTTAGTAGTCTTAAATCACAGTGTTAATAGTTTCTACTTATCATACCAATCTTCAGATCAAACTAAAATCAGACCAAAGAGAAAGAGTGTAAATACGTATTAAAAAAGATTGTACTAACAAAGATACACTAAAGTTGCACTGGTGTTTTACAGAGCCTACGTGCGGTCTATTGTAGACTATGGTTGCATTCTGTATGGTGCCGCCAGTAACACACACTTATTAACTATAGCCCGCATTCAGTTCAAATATCTAAGAATATGCTTGGGAACCATGAAGTCTACTCCTTGCCTTGTTCTACTTGCTGAAAGTAATGAAATCCCTCTTCAAAATCGCCGAGAAATTATGGCAATTAAACATATCCTGAAGCCTTAAGATTTAATAATAATCTACTTAGTCAACTATATGAGTTATCTATTGAAAACCTCTCAAACAAATACTGGCCCATAAATTGCTGATGCATTCTCCTTCACTTGCTGATGCCTTCTTAGAAACTAATGAGTGTTCTAATATCTATGGTAAAGAAAAAAATGACCAATATATACCAAGCTGATTTTCAGGTAACATTAAATAAACCAAAAGGCATTATTCCAAAGTACACAGAATCCCCACAAATAAATTTTGTCTTACTTAAATCCATATTGAGTGACTATCATGATGACGCAATAATAATTAGAGATCAAAACCCTTAGAAAAATCGATGGTAAGACACTATGTGTCTTGACGAAAACGGACCTTAGTACAACATATCTAAAAGGCTTGAGACAAGGATGTTGTCTTTCCCCCACTCTATTCAAAATATATATGCAAGAAGCACTGCACCAATGGAGACAAAAATGTGCGGGAATGGGGTTGAAGCTTAACAACCATTATCTGACAACGCTGTTCTTTTCAGATGATCAAGTACTAATTGCAAGTTGTGAAGAAGATGCAGATTATATGCTTAGAAAGCTCAAAGATGAATACGAAAAATGGGGGATGTGTTCAAATTCTGAATTCGATACTTTGGTTCAACAAAGCTACTATGAGAACTAAAATGACTATCTACAAAGTAATTGTAGAGCCCATTCTTACATATGGAGCAGAATGTTGGCAAATGACAGTAAAAGGAAAGAAAAAAGTTGACACGGTTGAAATGGACTACCTGAGAAGAGCTTGCCGTATAAGAGTAGAACATATACCTAATTCTTAAATTAGAAGAAAAACAGATAGAGTACATACAACTACTGAAAGAATAGAAACTAGACAGTTAATATGGTATGGACACGTACAGAGGATGGACGACAACAGATGGCCAAAAAGAGCTATGGAATACAATCCAAGTAATAGAAGGAAACGAGGAAGACCAACCAAGTCTTGGATACATGGTGTTATGGAAACCATGAAAGACAAAGCCATTGATGAAAACACCTGGAGAGATAGAAAAAGATGGCGATCGAAATGCGGGAAGCGGCAGAAGCTATAGAATCCCCACTTATATATATATATATATATATATATATATATATATATATATATATATATATATATATATATATATATATATATATATATATATATAGTCGAATAAAGATGATCAACCGACGATAACCATCCAAGGAACAAAAGTGGAACATGTAGAAGAATACATATATCTGGGTCAGAATATCAAGGTAAACAAAGAAAACCAAACTACCGAAATAAGCAGACGAGTAAGAATGGGATGGACCGCATTTGGAAAACTCTCATACATACTGAAAGACAAAAAGATACCCCAAAACCTTCGAACCAAAGTGTTCGATTCTTGTATCCTTCCCGTTCTCACTTACGGAGCTTAAACCTGGACATTCACAAAAAAGAACATGGACAAGATTTAAAAAACTCAGCGAGCCATGGAACGACAGATGCTTGGTATCTCACTAATAGATCGGCAAACGAACGAAGCAATCCGGAACAAAACAAAAATAAAAGACGCCGCGAAACAAGCAGCTAAATTAAAATGGAAATGGGCTGGACATAACGCACGTTTCGAAGATGGTAGATGGAACAAAGAAGTCGGAAACTGACGACCGTACGATGCGAAGAGACCAAGAGGAAGACCTCAAATGCGGTGGAGCGACGATATCAAAAGAGTCGCAGGACCAATGTGAAAACGCCTAGCACACAACAGGGATGAATGGCGAGAAATGTGAGAGGCCTTTATTCGACAATTCTGATAGAAAAAGGGCTTAAAGACACTATGTAACAAAGCTAAAAGTACAGATATAGTCGAATGGTAACAAATAGTGTCTGAAAGATGGCGAGATACAGTTCCCCAAAAGGAAAACGATCCGCTGGAAGACCATTAAGACGATGAAATGCCAACTTCACGAAGGCATATTGAAAATCAGACAATCATATCTACACAAAAAGAGAAAGAAGAAACCAATCTTCCAATCCAATCCTGCCATTTTCATGTATTTAAAAAGTATGCCATGTTAAACGCCTTTTAGTAGTCAATAAAACAGATATTGTTATTGTTTGCGCGTTTTATTGCTGTCCTACTAGGATGCAATTTTACTGTCACATAACATTTTATAAGTCGCTCTCCTATCTGTTCTAACACTAGTTGATACTCCCTCATACAAGTTGTCTCTAACAATGTTTGCATATTCACCAGGGACTCAAAAAAATGAAAATCCAATAATTCTCTATTTTATGTAACTACAGATTAAATATAAAAGTGAATACTAATTTAATAACTGCTAAACGGATTATATTTCGAACTAAGTTGAAAATATTTTACTCAAAACCGTAAACCACATTCAAATGTTCTAATTTAATTAAAAATACCGTTACTAACATGATAAATATAATTACCATTAACCAAATTAACAATTAAGATAATTTGAAATTAATAAATTGAGTTCAATATCTAAATGTAGGTTATGTAAAAAATAAATATAGGTACACCGGTACGAAAAAGATACTCAAAAGTAATACTAAAAGAAGATACCTAATATTTATTAAAAAAAAACGGTTAATAAAATAACTTATATGGTTGAGAAAAAAAATTAAACAGAAAAAAGAAAATAATTATAAAGATGAGATATATCGCCACAAACAAGAAAAAATGACTTTAAAAGCTGAGAGAAATAGCAAGAATAGTCATTGTCATTGTTATAGCAAGAATTGTGTACAGTTGCACACCTAGAATTTTCCTGTGGGGGGTTTTGGTTGGGCACCGAAATTTTTTTATGCTACCTCCATTTTGACTCCTTAAAATTTGTGAATAAGGATGCGTGGTATTTTTTAACAAGCCTTCTATTTTGCTGTTGCAACATTTTGATTTGTTTGTTTTCCTTTTGACATAATTTATTTACTACCACTTATATTCCTTATCTCTGTTGGATGAATTTTTTCTTAGTGTTTTCACTTCTGCTGTTTCTAACATCATTTTTGTCCTCTCTGTGTCAGGTCTTGTTACTGCCGTGTATATAATTATCAATGTGATGACCGTTTTGTAAATTCTGCCTTTTTTTTCTTTCCCGGTATATTTATTTCTCCATATCGTTTCATTCAGGCAGACTGCGGCTCTATTTGCTCTATTCACTTAATCTTTCCTTCAGTTTCGAGCTTTCCGTAGCCATATAATGTGATGCCTAGATAATTAAACTCCATCACTTGTTTATCTAATCCTCCAGCTTCAATTTACATCTTAGTAGATTTGCTGTTATAAATATGCATTGAGGGCTTGAACAATGAGGGCTCAGGCAATCTCCTTGTCTTATCCTATCGCAGGTCTCAATTGGGTCAATTAGTTATTCTCTACTTTTACTTTTTGTTAAAACCTAAATGACCTGACGACGCCCCTGTCAGCTTCTGCATTCCGGCGACAGCAAGAAGGTGTCGCGAAGGCAAGATAAGAAGTCCCGTAACGGCATATGTTTGAAGGTACCTGGCTAAAACCAAGCCTCCTCCGACAAAGACATTATATTTCAACACATCGAATTAATATTTTTTATTTTTATTATTACAAACAATTCACATGGAAGTATTAAACAGTTTCATTTACGGTCTTGAGTTCTTTACTAAAACCGCGTAAAGTCCTAATAATATTCAACAACAAGTAACTGGAATAATTCAAGATTTCGTTTTCCATTGAACAGTTACCATAACACTTTGAAAGCCCTGAAATTGGTCTTTCCACCACCAAAGAAAAAACTCGGTACTTTCTGCTCATAAAAAATAAAGAACCAGCTGTCAGAACAAACAACAACTTACGCAAATATAATAAGAACAACAAGAACGAAAAGAAACAGCACTTAAACAGTGTTGTTTACAAACTTACAAGTGGTGACTGCCCAAAAACTTACATTGGTCAAACTGGTAGAACCTTTATCAAACGTATAGCAGAACACAAAAGGGCTTTCAATAATAGAGAAAACACTTTCTACGTACGCATTTTACCTTCTAGATCATAATCATTCTTTTAATGGCCAATTTCAAATTCTCCATATTCAAACTAAAGAAACCTCCTTAGCGGAACTAGTATTCCTAGAATAAGAATAATGTGCCACAGAAGGATATAATGTATCAAACTATAGAAAAATCAAATAAAACCTATCGTCCATTCTAATGGAACCAGGATATGAAAGTGCTATGCCAACACTGTCTCGCCAATATAATCCACAAGTCACCGTCTTTGTATTTTAGTTACGCCTTTGAATAAAAATGATCGACCGGGTGCAGTCCCATATCAAGGTTTGTTATTGTTTCCCTTGCTATACGTATCGCTTATATGGAACAACAAACATCGTATATACATATGCTAATGCACCTTTCATAGGGTCAACGCATTGTACAACTTCGTCCTTATCTATGACTTATTCCGCTACACTAAAATGAAAATGTCGTTCGACTTTTTTATCAGACACTTTTGTGAATTGTAACCGCAATACAAGATGTAACCGAAAGATTCTCGTAAATATGTTGTAATAAAATAAAACGACAATAGATACGTAGTATATATTTGATATACATATTTTAATTACTAAAATTTCATTACTGTGTTTGCTCATTAAAAATGTTTTATTACACAAAGAATTCATCATGATGACTCGATTTCTTATGAGACTAAAATACTGAAATCTTCCTGTTTTAAAAATCAACACAAGAAGTTAATTTTCAACTTTTAAACATAATTTATTAACAAAGAGGTATGTGACATGTTGATAAGATTAAGAGCAGATTTGCGAACACCAACTTTTGAAACATTATCTATATTGGGTTCATACAAGAAACAAATCCGAAGATATATTTCCTCTGAAGAGTCACATAGTGCATGGTCATATTGATTCTCTGAAGTGGTGAAGTTTGCTAAAGCCTTGACTGCATTAAACCTTGGAAAAATATCCACAGTTCGGTAGAACACACTGACACTACTACTACTTCCACGTCGTCATCGTGATCCCTGGACAATGCGTGGCGTACAATACTCAAACAAACGTGGATACTCGTTACGTAACTAGCAGAAGGGGTGAATGGAGAGTTTCTGGTGCCAAAAAACTGGAAAGTTTCAGCTAAGAGAGAAAATTCTTACAGAAAATCCTGGTCCTCCAAGTTGGATGTTTGAATGATATCGCTTAGTGTGATGGGATATTGCCATAGACTCAAAAAAGAATAGTTGCCACACTTACCTATGATATCCTACAATGTAAGTAATTACTCGATAATCGACACATTAGAATCTGTTAGCTGTACGCTTTTATTTTATGAACATCGAAATATTGTACATCGGAGCTAACGCCTTCAAGAACTTATTGTCTAGACTGGCATGTTAGGTGACCATTGTAATTGGTCCATTTTTCATTTAGGGAGTTCTGAATTCAGCTAAATATCTTGCTCTTTTACAAGATAACATTACTTCAGCTATTCAGAATCTAATAGTTTGATAAACATGCTAGAATGTTTAAGTTATCAACCGAATAGATTTTTAACATCACAAGTGTAATCTAAAATCAATTCAATTATATTTAAAGGGATTTTATATATATATATATATATATATATATATATATATATATACATATATATATATATATATATATATATAATATAATCTCCGCCCCAATTTCCATTTTTCTGTCATATGCAGTTGCCTCTTCTAAGTCTCTTGCCCCCATTGCTTCATCAATATCGTTGCGCCAACTTCTCCGTGGTCGTCCTCTCTTTCTTCTTTCAGGAGGGATCCATTCCAGTACTCTTCTAGGCCATCTGTACTCTGGCATTCTTTTAACATGTCCGAACCAGATTAATTGTTTTCTTTCTGTGATCTTTCTAACTCTCGATCTACCGTTTCTCGTCGAATTGTTTTTTGCCAGAGCACATAGTTTAAGGCACGGGTCGCTACTCTGCCCTTGTTTACTCTTTCCCTGATTTCATCTGCGCTATTTCCCTTCTTGTTGAAAATGACCCACAAATATTTCCAGGATTTCACGCCTTTGATTTTGTCGTCTTCCAAGACTAGGTCACATATTTCATCTGTTCCGACTGAGAGATATTCACATTTTGTTATATTCATGTTTAGACCTGCCACCTCATATTCTTCTTGCAGTTTTCTTACCATAAGATCGGAGCTGTCTTCGGCAATTACTACCTGGTCATCCACAAAGGTCACCCGTGAAGGGATTTTACCGATGTATTTATTGGCTTCAAACATGTACATCCAGATAGCGCTGTTGATGGAATAGTTATTCCGAAAACGTTCTGTGATGTAGCCCGATAAGGTTTTTATATTAATATACCTACCTTTTATAAAGGATTTTTTTAATAACTTTTTGTGATTCATGATATACAGCCAACTATAGGAATTCAGTTTCCTTGTGGAAATTAGATAATAAACTTAAATGTAAAATTTCCCCTTTTTCCGGTTTTTCCTAACGTAATGTACACAGCTTAGGATTTAGTATTATAAAAATATTTACGTGATATATTTACATTTTTATTTACCATATTTTTTATTAATGCGAAGGAAAGATAAACTCATATACAAACTTACTTATCAACTTTCAGTTAGTTGTGTTTCTTATCTTTATTTATGTTATAAAATCGTTTTCTTAAATAAATCTGGCGGTTAGCGAAACGAACCAACTTATTTCCTGTTCTGAAACAGTATAAACATATGAGTCTACATTGTTTACAACTGAATTTAGCAATTATTATAATATTTATTAAATAACTTATGAAAACTGATATAGTGATAAAAAAAGTGGTTTACCGAAACACCACTTCAGATATGACAGCGGAAAGTATGAGTCAAGGAGTGTGTTGTCAATGTTAACTCTAAATAGGATCCTTCTTTTTCCTAAACCATTAAAAAAACAGAAAACTCAGTTGGCCAGAATCTGTGGTCAGACCACCGTTCCGAATACTTGTAGGAGTATGACTTTATGTCTCTTCAATTTTAACTTTTAATTAACATTTAAAATGTAATCCAACGGTTTTTACACCTTTTAACGTTACTATTTGCAAATATTTTCCCTGATGATTGCCTGGTAAGACTAACATCTAAGACTCCATGTCCTAACAACCTTAACAAGCCTTAACAAGTTAATCTGGGAGAAAGCCCCGGCAAGGAAAGGCCCTTAGGAAGTCCACGAATGTGATGGAGAGATTATATATGGTCAGATTTAAGAACAATAGGGCTCACCACTGACTCAACTATCATTATTATGCATACAAAAATGCTACTAAATATAGTTATTTCTTGTAAAGTGAAATCAATAAAAATTTTATAGATCTAACCGTACGGGTAACACTCCCTCTAAGGGGATAATTCATTCATCCCAGATACCTACGGTATCAAAAGGATTAAGCTTTAGTGCAGCTCTTTCCATGTTATCGAGCCCTAGGTGACTTGGTATGCTGGAGTATCTCCCAAAACTTTTCATCACATCTGGTCGTCGCGAATACTACAGCTTTCTGCTTGGCCTTATAAAGATGTTCATTCAGACCCGTCTTTTTTATGTTTTCAAAAAGTTTCTTCGGAATGACTCCAGTAGTAGAAGTATCATCTAGGTACGTTTTATTTTCCATTGTCTCCTTATTTGTTCTGAATCATCCGTTACTTCCATTCAGGTGCAGCAAAGGCCTGACTGCCCCCAGTATGATGTTGGATGGTTTCTTGGGCTTGATGTCTGAATCGGCATTTGTCGTTTTGGATTTAGAGGTCTTTGTTGATATATTTAAAGTAATTTTTTGTTAGTATAATCTTATCCTGAATAGCAAATAGTAATGAACCTTCTGTTTTAGGGAACATTTTTCCTGATATCAGCCAACAGTTCGATTCTATATTGTCGATGTAGTCTTGATTGACTTCATTGTGATGCCGCCCGTGCAGAAGTTTACCTATAACATATTTGGGAGGTTCTCTAATGCAGCGGTCCGCAACCTTTTTGATATTGCGACCCCAAAATTAGTTATGAGCGACCCCAGAAAAAAAATCACTACATTAACAAGTGCAAAGGTTGGTTCAACACGAAATGAAGGTAAACTTCAATTATTATCCTCCATGTTGTACTTAGCTGTTTTTATTTCGTAAATTATGTTGAAGAGTTTATTTATTTTGGAAAGTAATATTAGAGCAAACTATGCATTTAACATAATATTTATGGTGGCATTAAATGAGACAAAAAATTATTTTAACATTTTATTTTTTACAAAAATAGGTACATATACGTAAGTTTACAAATTAATGTGAACCTTGTGCTTGCACACTTGCAGTCAGTATATTAATTCTTGGTGATATATTATTAGAATAGAATAGAATAGAAATATGCTTTATTGTCACTGAAAATTATTGAACAATTTTATGGACAAAGCTAAAAAATAAATCAGTCAAATAGTACAAAAAGTATAAAACAAAAACAAATATTAGTAAAAAACAGATAACACAATTTTAAATTAGTAAAATTATTGTATAACCTACATAATTTGTACAGACAACAACAAATGAGACAAATTGTAGCCACTGCTTGAGGTTGAGACACCCAAATGTAATTATAAACAATACTAATTTTGTTTCTTTGTTATACATAAAGAAAGTCGTCAACTGAATAATATGGTCTTTCTGAGAGATAGATTTTTGTCACCTTACGAAACTTAATGAAGGATGTTGCGGATTTAATTTCTCTTGGAAGGTGATTATAAAATTTCTTTGCACGATATAGAATAGAATTCTTTACTAGCTGAGTGGACGGGATCGGCAAATAAACGTTACAATCCGAATTTCTAATGGAGTAGCCATGGTCAGGTCTAACGGGAAAAATGTTTAGATGCTTTCGAATCAAACAAACCGTTTCCAAAATAAATAAAGAGGGAAGCGTCAAAATTCCGTGATTTTTGAAGTAGGTCTTGCAATGAGTTGTTTGTTTGAGACCAAATAGATAACGGATTGCTCTTTTTTGCAACTTAAAAATAGTATCAAATTGGGCCGCTGTACTAGAACCCCAAAATGGAAGTCCATATCGAAGATGGGACTCGAACAATGAGAAATATGCCATTTTGGCAGAAGATAAATTTAGTTCCTTCGAAACAGATCTTATTGCAAAGCAAGCTGAGGCTAGTTTCTTCCTTAAGGAGTCAGTATGCAAGGACCATTTGAGATCACTGTCAATGAGAATACCTAGAAATTTCACGGAATTTACGATATTGATTTGGCTCTCATTCAAAAGCAGGGGTTGCATGACTCCTTTATAAGATAATGCTACAGTCTTATCCACGTTAAAGCTAAGTAAGTTGGAGTCTGACCAAGCCTTGATTATAAGTAAATCAGCGGTTATAATTGAATGAAGCGTTGAAATATCAGAGCTGCTCCAAGTAATACTGGTATCATCAGCAAAAATTGTCCCTTTAATTTTCAAGTAAGTGATGTCATTAATGAAAAGTAAAAAAAGAATGGGACCTAATACTGAACCTTGCGGTACTCCACACTCAATATCTTTACAACTAGAGTCGGTGTCATTTATTCTAACCAATTGTTTCCTACCTACCAAGTAAGTTTTGAACCAGTTCAAAGACACACCCTGAATTCCATAGAAAGTTAATTTTTTTAATAGAATGTCGTGATTTACGCAGTCAAAGGCTTTGGAATAGTCGCAGAAAACGGTGGCGGAGGAGAGGTTACTGTTTAGTGATAGATATACATCATGTAACAAAGAAAATATGGCATCACTAGTGTATTTATTAGACAAAAATCTGATTTTCCGAACTGATTTTGCGATAAAATATTATATTTAAGGAGAAAGGGCATAAGTCGAACTTTTATAAGTCTTTCATAATTTTTGATAGTGCTGGTAACAAGGCAATAGGTCTATAGTTGCAGGCATCAGATTTTTCTCCACCTTTATGAAGAGGAATGACGATGGCAGTCTTTAGGCAGTTAGGGAATGTATCTTTTTCAAGGGAATCATTTACTAGCGAGACCATGACCTCCAAAACATTATGCAGTAGATTTGAGAAAATTTTAATAGATAATCCGTCTGTACTACAGGACGATGTGCTTTTTATACTACAAATTGTTGAAATGAGTTCCGTCTTATCAACTGGTCTTAAAAAGAAGGTATCAGCAATGTTTTTTGAATTAGAGAGATAGGAAACTGGATCTTGTTGTGGCGAAATAGTTGAGGTTGTATTTTTACTCACATTAACAAAGTAATCATTTAGATTTTCGGGGTTAGGAAAAGAAAAGGTTTGATTCGCTGTACTGGTTTTATTTCGAAAATCGTTTATTATTGACCAAGTTTCTTTTGAAATATTTTTGGAGCTTGTTAAGCGATTATGAAAGTAGGATTTTTTGGCTACTTTGAGTAGTTTTATATAGCATTTTCTGTACTTGTTGATATAATCAGAGATGGGGATACTGTCATTAAATTTTTTAATATATAGCAGAGAACGCATATTTTTCGCAGATATGCGAATGCCTTTGGTAATCCAAGGTTTGTTATGTTTTGGCCTGATGTTTAATAGAGGAAATGCTTTATTAAAAATAGATACAAGTCTATTTAGAAAATCACTAACATTACAGTCAATGTCCCCAGAAGAAAAACTCCAGTCAGAAGTCAAGCATGAATTATAGAATTTACGAAAGTTTTGAGTGGAAAAAATCCTACCTAATCGTCAGGTTTTTGAGTGAGGTGTTTGTAAACTGCTAAACTTGGTATATACCGCTTCATGATCAGAAAGCCCCCACTAATAACTGTAGAATGGACGTCAGCGGGTGGAAAATCGGAAGCCACAGAATCAATTGTCGAGGATGATGTTTTTAAGATTCTTGTTGGAGAATTAACGTGCATTGTGAGACCATATGATTCAAAAATAGTTACCAAAGACAGTTGGGTCGCACAAACAGCAGCGTAGTCAATATTAAAATCACCACATAAAATTTTTCTGCTTTTAATGGGCAGAATATCTAACAAATTTAGCAGGCTCTGAAAAAATAGTTCAGTATCAGAGCTAGGTGATCTATAAATTCAAATAATGTATAGATTAAATTTCTTATTATAAATCAAAGAAAATTCGAAGTAGTTTTCACCCAGCAAATAGTCATATTTCGAAACTGAAGAAAAATCATTGTTATTTGAAAGAATCAGAGTGCCACCATGAGCTGAACTTGGACGATCATACCTAGCAATTGTGGTATATTCTTGAATGAAAATTGGCTCATTAACTTCAAGCCAGTGTTCCGTCACTGCAACTAACTGGGGAAACCCCAATTCTTCCAGAATTAGGGTTTCCCCTAATAGGTCAATGTGGAGAAAGCTGTCTCGCACAGGTATGTAGATGCGAATGGTAGCAATTTCAGCAGAGATGTTTTGTATAACAGTGGATATTCCTTTTCCATCATTATACAGAACTTGGATAGATCCGTGGTTTTGAAAATATATTGAAGGCTTTCATCGGACAATAAATCGATCAGCTGCTCCTTTTCTTTTAAGTTCATCTTCACAGTGTTAAGATCACAAGTAAATCGATTAATTATCCATTGGTCGCCGTGTGACGTATCTGGGAATCGTATTACCAAGTCTTGCTTAAGGCTTGTAAGATGCATGATGATTTTGGTTTTAATTTCTTCTTCGAGCTTTATATTGTTTTCTTCAGAAAATTTCTCCAAACATGCAAGCATCTCATAGTTTTCAGCACTGATTTCATCTATTCACAAACTTATTTTCCTACAAAAAGCTTTTATTTTATTAGCTAAAATCAATATATTTGTACTCGTTTCCTTGCAACGATTGATTTAAATCATTAAGTTTTTCAAAAATGTCCGAAAGATAGTCAACTGTTGCAAGCCAATTTTCTTTCAAGAAATATTCCGCTAGCTTTGGTCCCTGTTCAAGTAGAAATATTCTGATTTCATCTTTGAGATCAAATACACGTTGGAGTATTTTTCCTCGCGATAACCACCTGACCTTCGTATGTAACAGTAGATTTTCGTATTCTGATCCCAATTCGCGACACATTATTTTGAAAAGGTGACTGTTCAATGAGCGAGCTTTAATAAAATTTATTATTGTTACAACTTGTTCCAACACTTTATTTACATCTGGTTACAAATGTTTTGCTGCAAGGGCTTCACGGTGAATCATACAGTGAATAAAGCCTACGTGAGGTACAGTTACTTTTGTTTTGAATCCTGTTCGGGAGCCGGTCAATGGAGCTGCGCCGTCTCTACACACAGATACACAATGCAGTATTAACTGCATTAAAAATTGCTTCACCGGTTGTTCTTCCTTCTAATCCTTGACAAAATAACAAATCTTCGCATATGTCGTTTTCATAACGGTATCGGATAAATATCAGAAGTTGAGCTACATTAGCTGCATCAGTGCATTCATCCAGCTAAATAGCATAATAGGGACTCCCTTTCACGCGATCTATAAGTTGTATTTTGATATCATCAGCAAGTAGATTGATACGACGATGAACAGTGTCACTTGATAGTGGAATTGCTTTCAGTATATTGGCATACTTTTCTCTTTGCATGATCGAAACCATTTTCATTGCAGCTGGCAAAATGAGCGTCTCGCCAATGTTGTGAGGTTTTTTAGTTTTGGCAATCAAAAAGGCAACCTCGAAAGATGCTTGTAACGCTTTTTGGTTAACTATTGTGTATTTTTGGAAATTAACCTGCTGTTAAGAGAGATTATATTTTACGTATAAACCTTAATAAAATTCGATAAGTACAGGGCCTTGTTGACTTTTTTGACGACCCCATAAAGATCCCACATGGGGTCGCGACCCCAGTGTTGCGGATCGCTGCTCTAATGGTTGTAAATACAAAAATATGTTTAACACAACCTTCTATTACATTTACACGTATTCTAAATATTTTTAGAAAACATTTGTGGTTTGTGTTGATTGTACATTTACGAGACGATACTGTTTTCTTTCTTAAGAATAAGTGTTCAGATTTATTTAAGAGTTCAGATAATAATATACGTTTATTCAAATCATTAAGTATTACATTAATTTACAATTTCAGTTTACTTACAATAAAATAAATGTAAAAAAAAGTCTTTAAAGCATTAACATGCTTGTTGACTTAATCTGTCTAATATTATTAACAGTTTTAATGTTTATTGATTTTTTTTACAAATTATTATTTCATTTTTACAGTTTCTAATCTAATCTTCGTTTTTTTTTTATAAAATACAAATAAACATTTTTGATATTTTTAAAATTTATGGGCAATTGATTGTATATTCTTGGAGCAAAATATTTAATTGACCGTTGCGTGATTGTTTTTGAAGTGTGAAGACATTCAACATTCAATTTTCTTCTTCTTTCATAATTTGACACTTTTACTTTAAGAGGTATTTTATCTTTATGAATATTTTTAAGTAGCTCTAAGCAGTACAATTGCCGAACAGTACAATTGCCGAACATCAAGAACCTGAGTTTCATGAAAAAGTTGGTCTGAGGGATATGTTTTTCGTTTTCCATATATTAGTTTAAGAAACCATTTCTGAGTATTTTGAAGGGTCACCAGATGGCAATCAGCTACGCCACCGCATCCTCAAATCCCATATACAAGATGAGATTGTACTAAAGACATTTAAAGCATTTTAAGCTGTTCTACATCCAAAAGCTCTTTTAAACAGCGGAATTTTGGTAACACTCCTCGTATTTTTCTTATATTTTTTATTTGTAAGTCCCATTTAAGGTGCCTGTCAATTAAAACTCCTAAATATTTTATGTATTCTGCTTTAAATATTTGTTGTTTTTTATTTATTTTTAATGAATTAAAAGTTGGCAGAGAATTTTTATATATTGCAAAAGGTATATATTTAGTTTTTTCGTAATTTATTGTGAGTTCGTTTATTTGCAATCATGTTTTTATAACTTTGAAGTCTTGTTCAAGTATAGTTTTAAGATCTTCCCAATTATCGGCCTTATAAAAAATTGCGGTGTCATCAGCAAAGCTTATTATCTTTCCATCAGTTTTTAGTTTAAGCATGTCATTAACATAGAGTGTAGAGTAGAGGGCCTAAAACGGTCCCTTGCGGTACGCCATAATTAATTACTTCAGGATCACTTTCGACACCATCAATTTCTACAAATTGTTTTCTGTCTGTTAAGTAACTTTTTAGTAATGTCAAAACGCGTCCTCTCAGACCATACTTCTCAAGTTTCTCTAACAAGATCCCGTGAGATATCGTGTCAAACGCCTTAGAGAGATCGACAAATATGCATAAACTACGTTTATTAGACTCAAAAGCTTCTGATATTTGTGATGTTAGTTTACAAATAGCATCTTGTGTAGATTTTCTTTCTCTAAAACCGTATTGACAATCCGATATTATACTAAACCTATCCAAAAAACTCACTAATCTATTTTTTAAAATTTTTTCAAATATTTTGGAAAAAACAGACAACAAAGATACTGGAATGTAATTATTCACGTCTTCTTTATTTCTTTTTTCAAACAGAGGTTTGATTTTGCCTATTTTCAGACATTCTGGAAAACAACCATCCTGAAAACATGCATTAATGAGAAAAGTTAAAGGAGTAATAATTTCTTCCTTAATTTGTTTGATGGTTTCGGTCTTGATCCCATCCCAGCCAGGAGGTTTTTTGTGTTTTAAAGATTGTATTGCATTTACCACTTCTTTTTGGTCAACGAGATACAAGTATATGCTGCTTTCTATCCTATCTATGTCCTCAATCTGGTCATTACAAATGGGTATTTTTTGTGCATACCATTGTCCCAATGTACTGTAATGTGTATTAAATTCATTTGCAATTTCTTTTCTGTTGGTTATTTTTTCTCCTGTTTTGGTTTTAACCGATTCAATTTTTGTATTTCCTTTTATTTTTTCACACAATGAATTAATTACATTCCAAAGTGATGAAGAAGGGGTCTTATTTTTTCAATTCGTTGTTTTGTATAATTTCTTTTTGCAGTTTTAACTAAGTGTCTTAATTTATTTTTATAATCTGTATATCGTTGTTTTTTTAAGTTATCTGAGGGATCTTGGATTAGCTGATCATACAATCTGTGTTTTTCCTGTACAGACTTTAAAAGTCCCCCTGTCATCCAATCTTTTTTAAAAGTGGTTTTTAGATCATTTCCTTTTAAAATAATTGTATTTTTGTTTATTAAATTTAAAATTTTGTCAATGAAAAGTTTTACCGCTTCATTTTTATTTGTTTTATTGTCAATATCCAACCACTTTTCCTGCTTCAAATTGTTTTTTAGATTTTTGTAGTTGATGTACTTCTTTATTATTATTTTCTTTTCTTTGTTTTGGTTAGATTAGATCGATCAATTATTCCGATTGTGATTCATATTTTGATTGAAAACAAAAATTAAAGACAATGCTGTATTAAAACAATATAGTTCAAAACATAACACGTTATGACACAAACGTGATAATAGTATAGGTATTTGCTTTATGCAATTAAATCACTGCATACAAATACGATTTGTAATGCAGCCAAGCGATCCGTTTATAATAACGAGAAGTATAGTTTGACAGCATTTCGTTCCAATGAATGTACAGACTATTCACAATTATGCAATTGTTAAGATTTATGATACATCACGCGTCGAATATTGCACCATACTTGTTTTAATTTTCACCGCATAGAAATTATATCAAGAAATCTCACTTCCGAAGACAGTGATAGAAGCGAGTTTTATTTTACTTGTTGCTATAGGTAAAAATGATTGATTGAATCAATGATTGAAGTCAAGAAAAAACGATTAATACAACAGTTTAATCATACATTAAATTAAATATGGCGATATCTAAAAAACAGAACTAAATTCATGACCATATAAATCACACTCATCAGATCAATCCAGTTGTAGATAAACAAATAACCTAAAGGCATGCGAGAGAGAAGCAGACATAAGAAATTAGGCAACCATAAAGGGTGTTGTATTCCAAAATATACATAAAAATAAAAGATTTTGGAAACATATAATCGTAAGAATGAATTAGAACCTTCAAAAATTAACAAAAATTCAAGGAAGAAAGTAAATAAGCATATTACAGAGAATAACATAACTGGAAGAACTCCGTGAACCAGAAAGAAACAAATATCTGACAAGCACCAGAAAAAACTGAACGATTTCATCTGATCCTCTATTAAAACACGTGCACTTGTAAGAAAAATAAAAAAATCGGTGTGGCAGTCCAGTGGGACTGTTGAGCAGATTGTTGTGCTCGTCTAGTATTAAGTTATGGCTTCGTGATCCGTTTCCCCCCATTCAGTTTTGGATCTTTTTATGCAGGTTAAAAGTGTCATGCTTCTGTTCTAGGGATTCTAGTTCTATGCATTGATCTTGTAGCCATGATTCTTTTGCTTCTTTAATCTTGTTCTTAATGATTTTGTTTATTTCTTTGTACCTTTCCTCACTATTTTTTCTGTGTTTTCTTTGTTCTTCCATTAGCTTTAATATTTCTTGTCACATCCACGGCTGTTTCTTTATATTGTTTTCTGGTTTAAGTTTATTATCTACCACTGAATTACAGATATTTTTGATTTCATTCCACATATCACCCACACTTATGTTTTTTTGATTAATATCTGAGATTCCCATGCTGTTTATTTTGTTGTTGATCTCCTCTTTAACTTCGTCTCTTGTGGTTTTATCTTTCAACTTCTGGATACCTGGACGTTTTTGTGCTTTTCTTTTATGGACTTTTTTCATGTAGAGTTTGAAACATCCTAGTAAAAGAGTCCTTATCTATCAAGAAATTTAAAGGAAAAAAAATATAATGGCATTAAAATTTATAATTAGACACCTATATAAAAATGGCAAGGTCCAAGTTAGGATAACTGGGACGTCCGTAGGCATTTCCTTACTTTTCCTGTTAAAATATATTGTTTAATATTTCAACAATCAAACAGGAGACAAGTATTTTTAGGTGCAGCTGGCAACTAATTCAAAGTAATTATACTAATTGAAACTTTCAATTGACAGAAGCGAAGCCATAAGGGTTAATTTATTTTTAGTCATCAATTTCATTGAAATAAACAGACTAATAAAGCCAAAGCAAACACCCGTATCTGTGTTTAACTGGTGACGTTCGCTACCTCTTTAATAAACATTCGACTCATTTGTTGAATTTAATTAAAAACACGTCATCTACAAGGTATCGCGTTATGCACATATTTGGGATGAGTTGTAATTAATTATTTTCAGGTCGTTTTAAACTACTACCTGAATTAAATGAAAACACGTACTTCAATTGAAATATTTGTAAAAATCTCATGTAAGAAATTTAAGACTAAGAACACTTGTTGGTGATATTGAAACGAAGTCCAAGAAAAAAAGAAAAAAATTTATGAAAAGTAGCAAAAACCTAGTTCTGAGACAGATGTTCAACACTAGAAGGTTGTCAAAAATGAAACAAAATTAGCTGCTCCAAAACGTATAAAACCTCCTACAGCATTAGTTCCACAAGGTTCCTTTTTGGTCCCCATATTACACAAAATATACAACAGCGACTTTCCTAACCCCAAAAACACAAACACGCTCACACTACTTTATGCAACCACTGCTCTCGTAACAACATCTTCAGATGCAAATGTCGTCAAAAGGCATGCTCAAAAATCACCTCCACCATGTCGATATGTGTTGCTGGAGATTGAGAGTGACGCCTAATACAAATAAAAACAACTTATACCCTTCAGACATCCCAACGTTAACGCTTATGAATTAACCTGATGCTATGGGGCAAACAACTGCAATTGAACGATCAGATCGATATTTAGGAGTGATGTTTACCAAAACACTAAGCGCTGGATCAACACCCGTAAGAGGATGAGGAAAAGAGTTGGCCTACTCAAAGATCTATGTGGAAAATTCAGACCAACGCATACTAAAATATTCTCTCACACATACAAAGCATACATCTGGTTCCTGATTAAATACAAGGGCACTATCTACGTTTTGCTCAATCAAGATCATGCTGCAACAACAGCTTATATCGTTCTTCTCCTTAGGGGCATGATGACTTTGTTGGTTGCTATACGAAATAGCTGTGTTGAGGGTTTTCTCTATCATGCTCTCAGGTTAGCAAACCTGGATATTCTTCTTCGTCCTGGTGTCCTTTTTCATTAAATTGTACCTTACAAAATGCATTGGAGTAGCTCATATCTGTTGTTGTTGTACAAACAACAAACCATCAATACAAAAACTTCCGAGCCCAAAACATATTCAAAACTGCCTACTTATCTTATGGCAATGTATTCGTTAACTATCTCAAAAGAAAGCTCTCATTCCCCAAAAAAAAAACTGCTGACCTCTGCCAGCAACTAACTTCCTGAGGAATGCATCGATACCTTGCAGGCAACACCTCTTTTTGATCTACACCTAGAATTGTCCACTTAAATCTTTGCACACGGACAAAGGCGGAACGGTTTTCTGTGGTTTCCTTATCGCATTTACACAAGTATACCTGTATACAAAAAGGGTACAGCCACAGCTGTCCTCAATGCGAGTATTAGAGCCAAAATTCATAAATAAATGCATTCAAATAATTTAATTCCAAGCTGTTTCTCCTCTGAATACCGTCTGAAAACGCTCTCCTTAGCGGGACTCCAATAAACCATCACCAAAATACCACCAGGATCAACAACAAAACCAGTGTCGTCATGCACAAAACAAATTCACCCGAAGAAGCAACAAATTCACCTAAACAGGACTTCCAGAACATCCAATCAAGAAAAACTCATAAATACTACAATCCAAACGATAATGATTTGAAATTGGCACTACATAATGTGAAAGACCAGAGAGCCCAGAACTTATCAGTTTTCCTTACCGCCCTAAACCAACCCGCCCATCATCTACAATGACTGAGCAATGGTTATAATCCTACAGGACTTTGATAGATTGATGATGAGCTATCAATAGAAAAGCAAATTCAAATAAGTATATGAAAATTATGAATGATGCTGTATCTGATTTAATAACTTCCAAGTACGATTTCCTCAGAGTAAGCATTAAATAATAGAAATGCTCAGAGTTTCTCCTTGCATTGAGCGTCTTCTATGGATGTTGCTGATCAACATGGCTATTTTCGCTTTCGAAACTGCTGCATCCGAAATAAACCGATGTCATTCCTAACCATTCACGAAGGTTTGTTGGTCAAAAAATTCTTCTACATCCCACATTTCTTCTTCAAACTAGGAACTCATATCTTTCCAGCATTGCCTGATCTGGCACTCTATCCGTCCAGAAGACTCTGAGAACTCGTCTGTAGACGAACATTTCGAAGGCATGTATCTTTTAAAGGAGTTCCTTATTTAGGAACCAGGAAGAATATCCTGGCTTGCTAACCTAAGAGTATGGTATAGAAAAACCTCAACACAGCTATTTCGTATAGCAACCAACAAAGTCATCATAGCCAGAATGATCGCCAACTTTCGGAACGGACAGACACCCTAAGAAGAAGAATAAAGGACCTCTTCAACCCTTGCTTCTTAATAACAGCTAGATCAATATCGTTGTTTCTGTAAAAGTTCTTGGTATTTTTATAAACAGCAACCTTAAATGGTTCCTTCAAGATTTTTTAAGTAAGAAACTAGCCTAACTAACATACTTTTCTTTGTTGGAGTACTAAATGATGATCCGAACTTTTTTCGATGCATTTCATTTCGCTCGAAATGGCTTGTATGATGCTTAAACCTACACCTGTTGCTGTTACTTGCACCTGTTGTTTTAAATCTATCAGAACTACGTTATTCCTTGCTTCTTGTTGCATAAAATGCACAACATATGCTACAATTTCTCGGCTTTAACCGGACAAAACTTTTGTCGATTCAATTTTGATTTAAATTCCATTTCACGACACTGTCACTGTTCCTTAAGAAAACTACTGTCGCAGACTGTACAAAACAAAGTGTACACATTCAGTTGTTTACTTCTACTGATATATTTCCGATAATTTTAGTGCGCATCAGACAGGCGTGACGATTGTAAGATTTTCAAACTTGTTCCTAGATTTGACAAACTGTACTTGTCATTATTTCGTTAGAGCTTACTAGGCTTCCCAATAAGGGTAATAATGAAAATCTTGATGGTAGTTTTTGAAGTAATTGCAGTAAGTCTGTCTAACTCCTGATGACTTCAAATAAAAAAACACATTATTTGAGTATTTCAAAGTTGAAAAGTATTGCCGAACATGATTTTCTTTTCAAGTTCAATGAAAGCGATATAATAATTAACAATAGAATTGTATGTAATTTATTACATCCTTCGAAAGTTTTACTAGATTGTTTTCTCGATTATAATTTATATAATCACCTTGAAGTACAAATTTTTCTTCCTTCCGCAGTGAAATCTGATCTACATATTCGCTAC
Organism: Diabrotica balteata; assembly: GCA_918026665.1. Taxonomy (NCBI): domain Eukaryota; kingdom Metazoa; phylum Arthropoda; class Insecta; order Coleoptera; family Chrysomelidae; genus Diabrotica; species Diabrotica balteata. The sequence continues at coordinate 158,831,344 of OU898280.1, forward strand.
ACCAAATTATCGGATTCAATTAATGTGCATATTAACGTCATTCATAAAACTATTGTTCTTAGTGGAAGAAACATATTATAATTGATGATATAATTATTTCGATTACACATTGCTCAAAAAATTGAGAGAACATTTATATAATTAGTTTTTTTTCTTTTTAAGTAAAAGCAATATATAAATAAGTATTCAAATTTATAAAATAACAAGCAAGAACTCTTTTTTCTAACAATAGAACACTGAAAACTTTTCAAAACTTCCACAAAATGTATTATAATTTATTATTACTATAGCTGCTTCGACAGAGAAATTTCTTGGGTAGAATTAGGGTTACACTCTCTGCCATACGAACAAATTCATCTCCAAACTGAAATTTGATGAAAATTCGGACTCCAATACTGAAGCCAACCGCTCTTGACAACGGCCTCAGCGAGAGTGTCGCAATTATCTTTCCGGCAAAATCTTCAACGATCTAAATTGATGTTTATTTGAAACTCTAAAATGTGTATATTATCAACTCGGCGACGCAAAGAGGATTGGAATTACTTTTTGGGTGTTTTAGCTTGTACGATAGGAACAAAAATACATGAAAAATATTCTTCGATGTTTTAATACATATACGAGGGGATTTCAATATATACCAAGGAATTTACAAATGCTACCAAATATTGAAGAAGGAATAAAAATCAACGGAGAATATGTAAACAATTTAAGATAAGTAGACGATATAACCATCTCTGGTTATGATGCCATAACCAGAGAGGGAGATAGTTTGGGGCTGACTATAAAAATAAATAAAACAAAAGTAATGGCCGTTACACGTGCATCAAATGCCAAAATTAATATTCGTATCTACAACAAACAGATAGAACCTGTACAAAAATTCCAGTATCTTGGTTGCTGGATAATAAACGAGCTCGACTTCGAAGTTGAAATCGTGCTCATATAGAGTATGCTAGGTCCGCTTTTCAAAGGATGAAAAATTCCTAATAAACTCTATCTTATCGTTGAGTATTTATTAAACATTCATTAATTCCATATTGCTATAGGGAGAGGAAAAACATGGACTCTCGGAGTCACAAGTATGAGACGTGTAGAAGATTTTGAGATGTGGGTTTTTCGAAGGATGCTGAAGATCTCTTGAACAGAGCACGTGACCAATAACGAGGTGCAGAGAAGAATGGGGACTGAGAGGGAACTCCTAAATATTGTAAAAACCAGAAAAACGAGTCACATGGGACATATTTACAGAGGAGAAAAATACAACTTCCTACGACTGATAATGGAAGCGAAAGTGGAAAGAAGTAGAGGTCCAGGAAGAAGGAAATGCTCCTGGTTTAAGAATGTAAGAGACTGGACAGGTATGGACACACATTCCATACTAAGAACAGCTCAAAATAGAGAGCAATTTGCTGTAGTTATAGTCAACCTTCAGTAATGGAAAGGGGACCTTAAGAAAAAGATCAGTGTAAGCCATTCTTTATTATTACATTCTATAACTTCACTCAAAATTCTCCTTCATGTAACTTCTTATTCCTAAATTACAATACCTCAGAGTAATGGGGTTTTAGTATGTCGTTATAAGGACGATATGGTCTGCATATCTTACGTGGTTTAAGTATTCTCCGTTAATGTTGATTCCATATTCCTCCCATTATAGTTTCTTAAGATTATCTTCTAATGCTTGGTTGAAACGGCAGGCAAAAACTCTTGAAAACGAACGAAGCATTGGGACAGTGGAACATTGAGAAAACGCAAAATAAGGAAATCCGAGACAATAACGTACAGGAAATGGACCAACATCTAAATAGAATAGACCAGAGCAATGATGTCGAAAGGCTGTGGCAACAAATGGAAAAATTAATTACAGAGTCATCAGAACCAATAATAGAAGGACGAAAACAAGGAAATGGTTTGATAAAGAATGCCAAGAAAAACTACAAGACAGACAGAAAAAGCGAAACATTATGCTTCAACAAGAAACAACAGAAAGTAAAGAAAACTATACAACATCACGACGAGAAACAAGAAAACTAATTAGAGAGAAAAAAGAAAATACGAACAACAGCAGTATGAAGAAATGGAAACAAATAGACAACAGTCAAATAGTCGGGCATTTTATAAATTTGTGTCAAACGAAAAGAGAGGATTCAGACCTAACTGCATGTCTGCACTGAGGAAAAATAATGATGAATTAATAATCAACGAACAAGAATTACTCCAAACATGGCAAGAATATTTCAAAAATTTACTTAATATACACCAAGATGAAGAACATGGAGAGGATATATACCTTGGGGTGGACCTACCGGTAGAGTACCCAAAAATAGACGAAACATTGCAAGCAATTAACAAATTGAAGAACGCAAAAGCTCCAGGCTCTGACAATATACCAGCCGAATTTCTTAAGTACGGAGGAGAAACTTTACATAGACAATTACACAAACTAATAACACTTATATGAAACGAAGAGAAAATACCAACAAAATGGCACGAAAGTGTAATAATTCCTATCCATAAAAAGGGAGACAAAACCAAGTGCTCTAACTATAGAGGCATCTCCCTACTTAATACGGCGTACAAAATCTTATCGAACATCCTATTAAGTAGACTAACATCTTTTGTAGAAAATTTCATAGGGGAATACCAAGCCGGATTCAGAAAAAATAGATCGACCATAGATCAGATTTTTACTCTCAGGCAGCTTCTTGAAAAAGGATGGGAATTCAATAGAACCATTCATAATCTCTTCATAGATTTCCGACTAGCATACGACAGCATTAAAAGGGATCAGATGTGGAATGCAATGGCAGAACTTTCAGTTCCAAAAAACTTATCCAGCTCGTTAAAGTTTGTGTAAATGGCTGTAGATCTAGAGTGCGGATAGGTAACAAGCTCTCAGAGTCGTTTGAAATAAACAGTGGACTGAAACAAGGAGACGCGCTGTCACCTTTTCTTTTTAATATAATTCTGGAAAAAGTAGTAAGAACCGCACAAATTGGAACAGAACTACTGACAGTAAATGGACCAAAATTACTACTAGCATACGCGGATGACATTGACATTGTAGGAAATACCGTCACCAATGTAAAAGAAACCTTCAATAAATTAGAGAGAGAGGCAAAAAATACCGGTCTAAGGGTCAATGAAGAGAAAACCAAATATATGTGCATTAACAGACAAAAGAGACGAGATAGAATAGGACAAAATGTAACAATAGACCCCTATAACTTTGAAAGAGTGGAGAGTTTTAAATATCTCGGAGCGACTATCACCACAGATAACGACATCACGGAAGAGATAAAAGGGAGAATTCAGGCAGCAAACAGATGTATGTATAGCCTCCACAACATACCAACCAATACCGAATGAGAACAAATGCCGAGGTCAAACAAATGTATAGTGCTAGCAACGTAGTCCAAGAGATTAAATCCCAACGTCTAAGATGGGCTGGCCATGTTTATAGGCTCCCTAATAACCGCCTTACCAAGTTAATCTGGGAAGAAGTCCCGACAGGGAGAAGGCCCTTAGGACGTCTACGAATGCGATGGAGAGATAATATATGGTCAGATTTGAGAACAATGGGGCTACCCACTGACTTAAACATCATGGACGACCGTTCGAGATGGAAGCAGGTTGTGCAGTCAGCCAAGACTCACCCCGGGTTGTAGTGCTACCAGAAGAAGAAGCTTGGTTGAAGATCTTTGGCGAAATCGTATTTTCTTGTGCAACACCTCCTTGCCTAACTCATATCTTGTAATAACTGTTTTACCACTAAGTGCTGTATGAAGTCGAATGCCTTTTCGAAATCTATAAATGCCATATTAAGGGTATTTGATATTCATTCACTTTCTCAAACAGTACCTTCATTGTAAATAGGTGAATGTATTTCAGGCTTTTCTGACCTCTGCTTGCTCTTTCGTTTGGTATCTGTCAAATATAGAAATTAGAGTATTGATTAGTATTTTGTAACATTTTTTTTATTATTAATATATCAAATTATTTTTAATTCCTTTTACCCCCGTGCGATACGCCGATGATTAGGAATCCCCGTCTTTACGATAGGAAAATATTATTGTAGACACCAAGCTGAAATGGAATTCCCTAATTAAGAAAGGTTTTTAATCCTTCCGTCTTAATACTCGGTATGAAAAGAACAAATGTTTCTTTTTCATAAATTGGTAATTTTCGGCGAAGGTCCGTATCTTTTGACAATAATATAATCCTAATGATTTCAATATTCTCAGGTCCAATTGTTAATACCGATTATTTTACCTCAAACTTTCCAATAGTCGTTAAGGCCTTACCTTCTGAGAAACACATACAACTGTCCTATCATTCTTGAGTTTGGGAATATTTTCTTCTTCCTTTTTCAGGGATAGCTGGTGAAATTTTGAGTGGAACCGACTTTATTTGTTGGTGGGCAGTTGTTGAGTGAGACTTTTTGGTGGGCCGTTGTTGAGTTAAGGCCAATATCTCGTGTTACGCTTTGCTCACTTTATTTTTTATCGTATCGTCTTTGTGAATTATTTTCTAAGTGTGTATACACTTTATATTTGAGTTTTCTTTCCTTAGACTATATTAAATTATATATAGTTCTACACTAACTTTAATGGTACCTAATTAAATTCAGTGAATTAAGCTGCCTTCGTCAAGATCTACTGTAAGTAATCTTTATCTACAATTACCTGGGCGAGTAATATGGTATGGTATCATATCACCTGCCATTATCTGGACGTATCATCTATATCTTCACCTGTAGATTGCCGATTTTTGAATGTAATTGAACCATTCAAGAAATTTCTATAAATATTACCTATGAACATACAAGTCTCAGTTTTTTATTAAATAATAGTGCGAGATAGTTAATTGAATTAACCAAGTACGGTTTGGTTTATGTTTTCATTCCTGTAACCTTTTTGTTTTTTTTTTGTAAATTTAGAGTTAAGTAATTTTTGCTATCTTTTGTATTTCTTATAATTTTTGTTCATTATTTTTCCTATGATATCTCGAGATACGCCAAACTATATTTGTATATGATTGCCTTATATATCTTGGTAAAGGTATTTTTTTATTACATTATTGCTTAATTTTATACATATATAACACCATTTCATAGTTGTGTATTTTTATTACTTGTGTTGCATTTAGCAGAATCATAATTTTGTGTTTAATATATTGTTATTGTTTTATGCATGTATTTTATTTGTCGGCTCCTAACAAGTTCCCTGATAAAATAATAGCTCTGAACAATTACTATCTTTAAATATTACTATGCTTTTGAACTGTAGAAAGATCAGGCTGATTAAGTTTCGTAGGTAAGTAAGTGTAATACTTAATATATTTATTATTTGTTTATATATTGCGTTGACCAGATTTATTTGATAATTTCCTGTTGGTATCTTTCCTTGGGTTTGATCTCTGAACCTAAATATCTTTTCTTGTCTCTTTTCTTTTCTAAGGTTTTCTTAATTTTCTCCTTAACCCCAAAAAATTGAGTGGCGCCCTGTTTCTATCTTCTCCTATCTTTGGTAATTTTACCCATCTATCTTTTTGTTTATTTCTGTATCTTTTCTAATATCTCTTATCCTATCTTTACCTATTTCTTCCGTTGGATCCATTCCCGGTTCCAAAAGCTAGTTTCGAACCCACGACTCGCTCTCCACCAACCATCTGGCTGCCGTCCGCAGTGTCTCCATTGGTTATCTTTCTAGCACCACCCAAAAAAGATTTCCGAGGTTACAATTTTAGTTAGCAGTTTATACATAACATCTATGAACTTTAACAATGTAATTTCTTACTACGATCATATTTTAAAAATAATATCCACAGTCTCGTCGAAACACAATATTACACAAGATATTTATTTGAGTCATTCTAAAACAATCACACTCGTTCGATTTCCTAACATTACGGTTGTTTGGTTACAGCACTGTCTACTCGCGCGTTTGGTTGGCTTTGTTGGAAGAGACAATATTGATGTTATAAACGGATCCCGGCCACAAAACAATATTATGGTTTAACGAGTTGGAAACTTCTTCAATTATCTAACCACTAGAAGCACAAGTGAGAAAATGGTATTTACTGTAAATTGCCTATTAACAGTTCTTACTTGTTAAAAGATATTGCCAATACCGAAACTTATAAAATAGAAGTTATTCTAACGGTCGGCAATAACCACAATAAATAGTTTCATATTGCAAAAAAGAGAAGAGTGTATAATTATGTATATAACAAATATATCGCTTATTGCTATATTATATTCTTATTAGTCCATCCATACAGCCATTATACCCTCAATTTGTACCGCCCTTTGTAACAAAATATACTTTTAAGTGCGACATCCGTGGACAGATATCCAAAAGATATCCAAAAAACTTAAACAGCGAGAAATTCCTTTTAAAAGGTAATTAAATATTTGGGCATTATACTGGATCACAAGCTCACATCCTCACATGGAAATTTCACATAGAATATATGTTAAATAGATGTGAAAAAGGCCTAAACTTTCTGAAAATTACAATTAAAACTTAGTGGAGAACAGATATTCAGACTTCCTTACTTTTTTATAGAACGTACATTCGCTCTATCCTAGATTATGGATGTTGGTTTTATGGATCTGCCAGCAAGTACTTACTAAACAAATTAAACATATTTATAAACCAGTGTCTGCGGATCTGTATTAGTGCCATGAAGACAATTCCTATTGAGCCCCTTTATGTTGAAGCACTTGGGCCTCCAATTTCTCTTAGAAGACATTTCTTGGCCGAAAATTGTTTACTGATTAAACACCAGAACACTTCCTTTTATACCGAATTAATAAATTTAAACAATTATGATTTAGCGAATAAATATTGGATAAAGAAAAACTCTCCAACCCTATGTAAAGCTCTCTTAGAGGAAACATCGTGTCTGCTGATGAATATTTATTCATCATCATTAATTATTAATGATTATGAATATTTAAATTAATTTAAAATCACACACAAGTATAAATGATTTTGAATTTTTTTTAGCGTTAAATATATTAATCCAAATTATGTAAACACTGGAAGAGCAAATAACAACATTATAACAAGCATCTTATATAACTGGGATTAATACAGTGCTATCTACACGGATGCCTCCAAATCAGAAGACGGTACAGAATGTGCCTTTTATATCGCCATGGAGAAAATAGACAAAATATTCAAATTAAAAGCAAATATTTCCATAGTTAGTGCGTAAGCAATTGCCATAATATATCAAGCTCTACTTTTTGTCTCTAACAGGGAATCCTCCGTTATTATTGTTTCAGATTCCATGTCAGTTCTCACAGCCATTAAACAACCTTTTTTTCCAACCACATACTCCAATCCCTACATAATATTAATTAAAAAATTAGCTAAACACAAAGAAAATGTAGACCAACTAGCCAAATTAAGTATTTATTCAGTGGATACCATAGAATATCTACCCAGTATTTCTGATGTGGTTGCTACACGCAAGGCAGTCTTGAAATGTAAATGGAGTGATTTATGGTCTGAGTTTTGTTTTACCAACCCAAATAGATACACTTCTTTACTCAGAACTGTCCCTGTTTCACATTAACATAGAACTTATCATGTCCCTAGGCGTTATATAACAACTATATCTTGGCTAAAATTTGGAAATGCTTGTTCTTCTGCTCATCTTGCAAGAATTCACATGATTGAGAGTAAAAACTGTGTGGAATGTGGAGTAGAAATCGACCTAGATCATGTAATTTTTGGTTGTGCCAAATATTATTTGGAATCCACCTTAATATATAATAATATATGTAGTTCTTATTACCAGTAAATCTCCGTTTAACGTTTTATCTGCCCTAGCGACTCAAAATAGATTATCTATTTTAGTCTATTCGATTGCAAATAATTCAAAAACTTTTTACTGTCGAAGCTATATAAAAAAAAAACTTATTTAGAAAAACTGTAGGCAATGATATTCTCCATACCAGAAAAATATGTGAAATTCTACACGGTGATGTAACTACGTGGTATAGCAAACATACAATTTTTTCAATGGGACACGCTATATATGTTTTCATATTTATATTTCTCTCATAATTCTTGTTTTTATAATATTGGGCTTTACATTAATATTCAAGTTATGACCATTTTTATTTTGAAGTCCCTATGAAATCAACACCATGTAGATAAAGAAGTAATGCATAAACAATTATTTATTTTCTATAATAAGGTAAACAATATATTGTAGTTTTTAAATTAAATTAAATTGAAATCATTGAGTAAAATTTATGTACAAGGTAAAATTCATATCACAATTACGATTTTCTCAATTTTTTTTAAATGGATCACCCTGTATTTTATTTTTTTTTTTAATATTGTTTATGATATCCTTTTATTTTTATATAGCATTCTCTATATCTATACTCATTATTTTGCGAGATATTTTTAGTTTTCATCAAATTTCAGGAATACATTCAATTTTTGTAAGTAGAAATAAGTATTGAGTATTGAGTGATAATATAACAAAATTATTTTTATTCAGTGAATAACTAAAAAAAATATAAACCATAATAATATATAAAGAATCTAACATTTAATGTGATATTAAGGAAATAAGTCTAAAGTACTTAAATGTTCAAAATGTCCACCTTCAATGGGAATATTGGGTAAATAAATTTTATTAAGAGCTTCTCTTATTCTATTGTTCATATCATCTGGCGTTGAAGGCTTTTGGTATACAAGATCTTTTGTATAACCCCACATGAAAAAATCAATTGTGGAGAATTCCGGTGAGCGCGGTGGCTAAACCGTTGGTCTTCCTCTGCCTATCCACATCTCAGGAAAGTTATTATTTAGATTAGATGATTGTGCATAGGAGAAGTGTTGTGAACTGGAGAACCCTCAGAATTGTCGACAGAAAGCATGGCTATATGCCTACGGAAATGAGGCCAGTAACTCAACCGTCAGTTTGGACAAAATAACCGTCAAACAACTTTTTGTTATAATAACACCTTACTATTTTCAAATAATCTTTTTTGAAAACGAATTCCAGAGTTTAAATCGAAAAGTCAAATAAAAATTATAAAATGTAATTTTCATTAGTCAATTGCGGCTCAATCCCATACGAACATTAACTTGACACAGCACAAGCAAACAGTTTCAGAACTTTGTTATACAGTTGTAATTACACTACTCAACATTTGAAGTGGATAATTTTAAAATTCCTAAAATTAATATATAAAACTATTTTTAAAACAATTGTCTGTACTATACTCCATATGCTATCTTTACTGCCAATATTTTTTGCATATGGTTTTTTCTACCTATTCTTATCGGCCCTTATCTCGAACAAAGAGAGAAATGTTGTTCCAAATATGAATATATCATTCGTATAAAAGTGCTTGTATTGGCTTTACCAGTTGTCAATAAGTCTAGAAATCTATTTATCACAAAGCATTATGCCGCAAAGACGTTTAGAACCAGTGCAGCTCGAGCAATTGGCTAATCCAACAAGGCATAACTCAACAAGAGGTTGCTATGAGGCTAAATGTGTCGCAAAGTGTGATAAGTCGTGCATGGAATCGGTATGTAGCAACTGGATCTGTAACATACAGGCATGGAGGAGGAAGAGAACGATCTACAGCTCGTCGGCAAGACCGTTTTGTAGTTCTGATGGCAAGAAGAAACCCAACATTCACGGCTTCCAGAATTAACAGTATTTTCAGGCATGCTACTGGACGAGCGATTTTCAGTCAAACTGTCAGAAGACGGTTACATGCATCAAATTTAAGGGCTAGACGGCGCGCTACCCATCTAGGATTAACTAGGGAGCAGCGTGCATGAAGATATCGCTGGGCGATGGAACACTATCAGTAGAATTTCGAAAATTGGAGGAATTGTCTCTTTACTGACGACTCCAGATTTCGTTTGTATACGAATGATGGCCGAATATTGGTGTGGAGGGAAAGAGGACAGCGTTACAATGAAAATCTGAGAGTCCCAACCATTCTTTTTGGAGGTGGATCCGTTTGCGCGTGGACAGGCATTTGTTTTGAAGGTCGCACGGACTTAGTCGTCTTAATTAATGAGACAATGGCTGCTACACGATATCGAGACAGAGTCATAGCACCAATAGTTGTTCCATTTTTTGGTGCAATAGGCAAAGAATTTCAATAGGCGTGAGAATTGTCAACGAGTGTATAGAAGCTCATGGCATTACAAGAATGGAGTGGCCACCAGGTTCACCTGATATGAATTGCATTAAACATGTTTGGCCCAAAATGTCTAAGCGAAAAAACAAGCTCCTTCAACCGCCCCAAACCTTAGATCAATTGGCCAATACATTACACGCGATTTGGGAACGTATACCGCAGTAGTTCATCAGTAATTTATTAAGAGGTCTTCCAAATAGAGTTAGAGCACTAAGGCGACACAGAGGTGGACACACACACACTATTAATTTTTCTTTTCGGGGTGTTTTAAATTGGGCAGGAATAGAAATTTTAGGTTGGTAATTTTATAATTTTTGTTTATTTTCTATTTTTTTTTCTTAAAGAATTTCTTTCTTTCGGTTCATCTGTATGAAAAGAGGAAGTAAAAATAAATCTTTATTTATATCACTCCATTTTTCTATTTGACCTTATGAACAAAAACTAAAACACACATTTTTCACAATATCCACTTCAATTGTTGAGAAGTGTATTTCGTAAAATGTCGTCTCGGATGAGTAGCCACAACAACATGTGAATAAGTTATTAACACATTCTTATTACGATGCAAACTAAATATTTAGCTGCCGCTGGTAATGGTGGGATAAATAAATTCTCACACTATTGTTAAATTAAACGCTCTATTAGGTATTTTTCTATTTTTAACCATGATAAAGCCGAAAATATAAGAGACTTGTTTATAAATTTAGCAAATTATAATCCACAACTATTAGAGAGTCATTGAAACCGTAAGATGACAGCCGTCTTTACTACAGAATTGTTTAATAAAGGACAAAAAACTTTATGTCTAAAAGAAAGTTATTGCTAACATGTTAAAGAAATCTTTTATTTTGACAAATGGCATTAAATGTTTTAGTATATTATAAAAATCACCCATAAATGCCTATAAGATCCTATTTGTTACTTATATACCTAATCTTAAAACTTAAAATAAGATCATTGAAAGGAGTAAAACGTTGAAAATAATTCAATTGTTACATATATATATATATATATATATATATATATATATATATATATATATATATATATATATATAAGAATACTATAATTCATAATAAACATCTTACAATGTGGAAGAACCATTAGATATAGAGCTACAGATTCTTCTTCAAGTTCCGCTGATATCGGAGATTTCAAATCATTCTGGCACTTATAATTTTGTTGGTTACGCTCCTGAATATTTCAATCGAACTGCATCCAAATCATTCACGGAGATTGCGTAGCCACGAGATTTTACGTCTTCCTACGCTTCTTCTGCCTTTGATTTTACCCTGCATTATATTCCTTAGTAATTCATATTTTACACCTCTCAGAACTGGAATAATACCGAGGGAATGGCTTCGTTCGACCATTATACTACTGCCAAAAAAGGCAAATACAAAGGAATGCAACGAATATCGTACGATAGCTTTGATGAGTCATGCTCTAAAACTGTTCTTAAAAATAATCCATAATAGGATCTATAGGAAATTAGACGTAGACATCAGTAACACTTAGATGGGATTCAGAAAAGGGCTGGGTACAAGGGAGGCTCTGTTTGCAATGAACGTTCTCTCACAGAGATGCTTAGACATGAACCAAGAAATTTACGCCTGCTTTATTGATTTCGAAAAGGCCTTTGACAAAGTACAACATGAACCACTAAGACAAGTTCTAATAAAGAAAAATATAGACAGCCGAGATATTCGAATTATATGCAATCTATATTGGAATCAAACAGCAAATGTCAAGGTTGAGGGCAGACTAACAGAAGAAATTCAAATCCGTCGAGGAGTCCGGCAGGGATGTATCTTATCGCCACTTTTATTTAATCTGTATAGTGAAACTATCTGTGAACAAGCACTCGAGGAAGAAGATCTTGGTCTGATAATAAATGGTGAGACGATCAACAATATAAGGTCTGCTGACGATACAGTTCTCCTAACGGGAACGCTACAACATCTCGTTCAAAGTCTCAATATATACTGTAACAGTTTCGGCTTGAAAATTAATTTGAAAAAAACCAAATTTATGGTAATCACGAAATCACAAAGAACATCAGAGATAATCTTGTAATAGACAATACAACGATTGAGCGTGTGCCCTGTTATAAATATCTAGGTGCTTGGATCACAGACGATACTGATCAAACAATAGAGATTAGATGTAGAATAGAAATCGCTAGATCAGTCTTTAATAGAATGCGCTAACTCTTTTGCAATCGTGATATCAATATAAAGTTACGAATACGAATGCTGCGGTGTTATGTCTTTTCTACCCTGTTATATGGAGTTGAGGCTTGGACACTAAAACAGTTGACCATAAAAAACATCGAAGCTTTCGAGATGTGGTGCTATAGGCGCATTCTCAGAATATCATGGATGGACCGCGTCACTAACACGCAAGTACTCCAACATTTAGATAAAAGATGAGAAATTCTAAATGAGATAAAAAGTAGAAAGACGGAATACTTGGGGCACATTGTGAGAGGTGAAAAGTACGAACTTTTAAGAAACATCATGCAGGGCAAAAGAAGTGTGGGAAGAAGAAAAATATCGTGGCCTCGTAATCTACGTGAATGGTTCGTGTGTAGTTCGATTGAACTTTTTAGGCGCGCTGCTAACAAAGTCGCAGTGGCCAATCTCCGCTAGGAGTGGCACGAGAAAAAGAAGAACCTCTCATGATGTGCCCCAAGTCTTTCAATTTCCTGATTTTTATGGAATTTGGTTTGTTTTGCGATCCATCCATGATATTTTCAAAATACGTCGGTAACACCACATTTCGAATGCTTTCTAGGTTTTTAATGTTGGATTTTTTAAGTGTCCAAGCTTCAACCCCATACAACAGGGTAGACAAAATATAACATCGAAGCATTCTTATCCGGAGCGATATATTGATATCGCGATAAAGTTTTGTCATTCCATTAAAAGTTGACCGTGCAATTTCAATGCGTTATTTGTACGAAGATATTTGTTCAATTTCTTTATTATCTAGCACTAGCTTAATTTTGATGTTTTGTGCTTTTGTAAATACCATGAACTTGGTTTTCTTTAAATTTATCTTTAGTTCATAATCGTTGCAATATATATTTAGTTGTTCAACAAGGTTTTACAGTTTTTCTAGTGTTCCTGCCAGAAGGAGGATGTCGTCAGCATATCTTATGTTATTAAGTGGCTATGCATATTGCATCTGTACACGATCTTCCACTACGAAAAACTGTTGTTGATCTGCCAAGCTTATCCTCTGATTTATTAGCACTTATTAAGGTATGCCTCTTGTGTTTCTGCTTTTTTTCGGTTATTCTTTTTTCTTATATATTATATGAAGCAATATTTCTTAACATTGTCTCATATAATTATTGGTAAGTTAATTTTGTTTTCATACATTACCTTTCTATTTTAGAAAATTACTTTTCAAATAATGTGCCACTCGAACACACTTGCTATTTAAAAAAAATGGGGGTTGATGTGAGACAGTAGGGGGTTACATTTAAGGACATAAATTTTGCATGAACATTCGTCCCCCTTCCAATGAAAATATGCGTGTATTCTTAAAATTTGAAGAAACCCTTGGTTTCTGAGTTTCTAGGGGGGTAAAATTTTTGTTGGAACACACTGTATATTAAATATACTCTTAAAGTGTATTTGATAGAATATATCTTAAAATCTGTGTAAAAATAGTAAGACAAACATGAATATATTTCACATAAATCAACAATACTACTAGTGACATCAGCAGATAACATTAAAAATAAGACAGCTGAAGCTACATTATCGAGGCACCTATAATAAACATATATATTTCAGTAGGTACATTAAAAAATATCTATTTCAAGAATTATCACACAACTGCTTTCAACGGCGTAAATAACAGCACATTTATTGTCTGTTTAGGTATAAATTTAAATGTTACAAATACCTGCATTCGCTTAGGCATTATCTTGTAAATAAATTATAAAGCGGACATTATAGAATCAGTATTTAGTAAAAAGTTACTGATAATTTTGGAAGTTAATAACATTATTTTTACTCTATACTTCGCTTAAAAACTACAAACACACGTTTGATTTATTTCTTTTTTATTTCGATACATTTCTTATCTTAGAAGTTTTTAGATATGTGCTCTTAAAAGCACGATGGTTATCTTGCTATATGTAATAAAAAATAATATTCGGCAATCGTTGCTACTTTATTACATCGTAAGATGTGCTGGTCACGTGGCAAGAATGCCACATAAATATACCGATGATTCCCCTCTACATGACGACAACACAGCTCCCAAGGATAACAAACATCGATAGATATGGCAGAAGAGACCAACCAAATAAAATAGGAGTAGCCATATTTGTCAAAAATATCATTGAATGGAACCAGGTGGTTTAAATTAAATACAAATCATTTTGAAAATGTAGGTATAAAAATAGGTACAACTAACATTTTTTTTTATTTAAACGAGAAGAGAAAACGATCTAGCTCTGGAAGAATTAGATGCCATGCTGAACTCTGCAGAAACCATAGTTATAGCCGGAGATTTCAACGCACAACAAACAATTTGAGGATGCAACAACATCACAAGAGACGGAACAATTCTTGTAATATACTGTGAGGACAGAAATAAAATGTTATTGGCACCAGACGAACCTACAAAAAACAACCCGATTTAAGGACAAAACAATTCCTATCAACCTATTTATCACAAAAGACGTCACAATAGAAGATGCAAAATACAGTTTGGATCACAAACCAGTAACAGGAAAAATGACATCAAGAGTGGACCTTCCTACAGTGGAACCAGTGGAAAGATATAGATGGAAAGAAGCAAATTAGCCAAACTACAGAAGACAACTCAACCAAATGGAAATGAATAGGGAATTCCAATCAACAGAAGAAGTGAAAAAAAAATAGAAGAAATAACAAGAAAAATTCAACAAGCTATGGAAGACAACATACCCAAGGGATTGACGAATGATAGAGGACTAATCATGTCTCATTGATCAATCAAAAAGATGTCCCAAATCCTCAGAGCAGTGTTCTCTCGCCCATTTTATATAACATTTTTGTTTCAGATTTATCAACATATCCAAGAACATCTACAGCCCTTTACGCAGATGATACGGCGATATATACAACAGGAACAGATAATAGAATAGTCCAAAACATAGAAAATCACCTCGACCTCGGAAAAATCACAGTATTATCCGAACAATGGAAGATCAAAATCAACGCAGAGAAGACACAATTCACCATGTTCACCCAAGAGACGTGTCAACCAGTGATATAAATAACAGTAAGAGAAAATAGGATCCAATCAGGAGAATCAGTGAAGTACCTAGGAGTTCACCTAAGACTAAACTTAAGTTACACATCCAAAAAACCAAGGTAAAAGCACACGCTGCTAAAAGATTAATACTTTCTTATATTTTTAGTTCCAGTCCCCTCTCGAAGGCCAAGAAGATCCAGTTACACCAGGCCTACGTTACATCGGTTATACTGTACGCTGTCCCAGTTTCGGGTTCCATTTCGGAGACCCACAAGAAAAAATTTGAAGCAACAGAAACATCATGTTATAGGATCATCGATGGATAAACATGGGAAGAACGGATAACAAATGGAACCATCAAAGAAAGGCTCCAGTACACACCACTGAGGGAGGTAGCTGAAAAAAGGACAAGATACTTCTTCCACCAAGACACAAGAAGACTCCTTAAGACCAGAGACATCCTCGCGAAAAATCGGACCCAGAGGATGTTCAGAACAACTCATAGACTGATCGACCATTTGATCAGGGTCTAGCCGGACGACAACCAATCAGGGAAGTAAGTACGATGCAAAAACAAGTACCTACAGAAGAAGAAGCCAAGGAGTGCATGACAGAAAAATTCAAGGTCCGAGAGGAAGAAAACCAACATCGGGCGATGCAAAGCGGGACGTGAAGAAGAGAGAAGGCTAAGATATCTTAAGTTGTAATATTAAGTGTGAAATGTAAATATTATTAGGGCAATAAATCTTTTATTTTTATTTTTATTTATTTAGGAGCTCAGAGAGATATGTTACAACTAATGTCTCGTGCCTTCTTACAACCTCAATATCAATCAATCAACTATTCAATCAATCATATTGTAACTGATATAGCGTTGGTGCGGAAAATTATAGTGACCAAATATGCGTGCATCTATTCACAATGAAGGATCTTAATTTGATTGCATTTATAAGAAAATATGTCAATTGTATGGGTACAAATAATAACCACTTCAGTCAAGATATTTATTTGGTTCTTATTTATGAAACCATGCCTTAAAAGTTTGTACATAATGTAATAATAATAATAATAATTTATTCATTCAGAATTAAGATAAAATTAAGATAAAAAGTACATAGGATTAATTATTTACATCACCCAGATATTCACTTACAGTGTAGAAAGAATTTTGAAATAGAAAAGATTTTAATTTTCCTCGAAATTTATTTAAATTTGTTTCAGATTTAATACTTTTGGAAAGATGATTGAAAAGTCTTATACCAATGTAATACTGGGATTTTTCAAATCGTGCTTGTATTATGTTTTGGTAGTTTGATGAAGTCATTTCGCCTAGTTGAGTACTGTTGATAACCAGAGTTTAAATTAAAAGTAGTTATATTGGCTTTTTCATGTAGTGTACATTTAAAAATATGTATATATAGAAGGTACTGTTAAAATGTTTTATTTTTTAAATATTGTCGACATGCATGCCTGTATGGTAAAAAAATTAACTGAATTATCCTTTTTTGAGAGACAAACACTCTTGTAGTATTCACAACACTACCTTAAAGATTTATATTTAAGGCCAAGTGCGAATAAAGAATAGCATAATAAACATTCAATAACTGTTCTATTTTAAGAAAACTTTTTAATTGCAATATGGCGTGATAAATACTATTTACTCTTTTGCAAACGTGATTAATTTGAGATTCCCAGCTTATGTTACTATAAATATACAAACCTGAAAGTTTGTGGCCAAAATATTGAACCCTGAGGAACCCCAATATCAATATCACCCTAATCTGATCGCGTCACTAAGTTTAATGAGGATTTTCCTAGAATGTAAATAAAGTGACAGCCATAATGAGAACTGATCCCTAAAACTAAGATTTTTTAACTTCTTTATAGCAACTTTTACGTTTATGGTATCAAATGCTTTTAAGAGATCAAAGAAAAGTGCCACCATATAATTCAGTGCGTTGTGAATAATGAAACTAAGTAATTCAGAGGTAGCACCCTAAAAGAAATCTGCCAAAACGGGTGAAGCGAACAGCGAACTTAAGTAACCAATTTTTCGGTACTTCCCCGACTTCATCAATATAATACAGCAACCCACAAAATTATAATAAAAAACACCTTTTGTTAGCAATTCATTTCTCATTTGAGTGTATAATGCAAGTACGTATTTTACCACGCCTTCACTTCCTTGGTATAAGCTATAAAATTACGTGAAAACCGATTCATTGAAGTTAACTAAGATTGTTGTTATTGTGGAAACAAACGTTTGACACTTATCGAATACATGTAAACAAATGAATAATTACGTTAATTAAAATTGCTTCTTAAATCGACTATCAACAAGAATGGATCGTACTTAATGGGTATCAATGAGTTGTTAACAAACATTAACAAGAGCACGTAAAATGATCGTCGTTAAAAATAGATCTCTTTTTATAAGTCAGATGAAGGACATTACTGGTTAAGTTCTTGGAAATTCCTATAAATATGAGAATATAATGATCGTGATAATTAAAAATGGTAAAATACACAAGGAAAATAAATTTCCTGTGGTTGACTGTATACCATGAATCACAAAGTTTTATTTAAAAAAAGTATATAATTAAAAATATCCTTTCGGGCTATATCAAAAAACGTTTTCGGACTTAAAGTCCAACATCAGTGTAATATTACAGGTATACATGAGCTAAGTTACCCAATATCTGAGTAAAAACCTTTAAAAAGTTACAAAAATGGTTGAATGTTAAATTATTGTTAAAAATGTGTTGTGATTTTAAAGTATTTAACGTGTATCCTGCATGGCACCGTAAGACTCTCAATAGGGGTTGTTGCTAACCCTCAGACCTTGTCTGAATGAAGACAGCCTGCTACTATTACACTGATGATGGACTTTTAAGTCCGAAAATATTCTGTGATGTAGCTCGAAAGGGTATTTTTAATTATGTACATTTTAAAACGGATTAAAAAAAAACTTTTTCAAGGATACAGAAAAACAAAGCTGTTATTTGGTAGAGTGCGTTAGAGTTGTTATTCGGTATTAAATCATTAGAGAAAACGTATCATGTAACATATGAAGTGGAAGAGCAGTGAAAGATGAATGTAACGACGTGGCAAAAATAGAAATGATATTCTGCTAAAAAGAAACTACAGGGGAGGTTTGGTATTACAACGAAAGCGGAGGGACCAGGAAATAAAATATTTATATTGAAAAATAAAAGATGTATGGACATATATTTGGAAAGGCTATATTAGAAAAAGAGACGGGATGACTAAATAACACAAAAATGGATTATTCACGAGTGGACCGTAAGAATAAAAAACACAGCCCTCTTCTAATTAAAAACTCCGTCTAGATGAAAATATGCTTCACAATTCGAGGTACCGTCGTTTCCATGGCATCTAACCACAAACCCTCCTTACCCTCCTTACAACAATCGCCCTCCTTCAGGTCACGAGCAGGTCTGGACAATTTCAGTACTGATATTCAAAACACTGACACAAATACAACACACAAATTACTAACTACACATCATAAAGACACCCCACACATCAAAATACACACCAAAACTCATTACCATAACTGCAAATTTTACACATGCATCTTAAACACCGAAAGCCATTCAAAATACATCGAAAACATGACACAATACATAAACAACTTTATGTTACGAAACCCTCATCTCAACTTAGAGCCCATACAAATATTTACAGTCGTTGAACAGGAAGTTGATAATCACTCGGAATGCATACGCTCATCCCGTTTGTCCCGAATGTCCGCTACTATAGATGAATGCCCGATTCAAACAACTGAGATACAAACACTCACACGATACAAAATACATGATAAACCATATTTTAACCAAATTCTGCAGCCAAACCCCACCCATCCTAATCTTCCGGTGACGAAAACTATTTCTTTGTAATCTTCGTGAACAAATCGGAAGAAATAACCTACCTTTACACAACAAACCCCAAATCTCTGAAGAAAAAACTCAAAGTTCTTTCCGGAGCCAAATACCTTACTATCACGAAGAGATCCAACCAAAAAACACCCACCTCATCCCCCACTTCAGTCCCAGAAAACGTCACATATAAACATACCTAAACAAACCCTTTACAATTCTGCAATCAAAGCAGATTCAATCGTTTATTTAAAACTCAAAATCTACCTGGTTCAAAATTCGAGACCCTTACAGTCAACTCTGCCGGCAAATCTGCCACACTTACATCCAGATCCAAAATCAGTACATCATCCAAAAGACGATAACATACCAAAGACGATAACATTACAGTTACACATAAAACATGAAACTGCGACAGAAGCAATACTTACTGAACCGTTATCCACAATCTTACAACCAACACACTCAAAATGAAACACATATAACTCAATATACAGAACGAGCAATTCAAACAATCGATACGAACCATCCCCTACAGCCATCACATACAAGCAACACAAACGCACAAATAAACTTAACAGGACAATACAATGCATATAAATATTTTATAGAACACATCCCACCAAACATTTGCCAACAAAATCATCTCAACAATATTTTAAAATCAAACAAACTTCTTCCCAACAACGTAACCCACTTTAAAGTCTATTCATTAGACAACACATTCCAACCCCTAAATATCCGCGAATTCCATAGAAAACTAAGAAACAACATCGGTGATGACATAATCGCTATTGGACACAGATATTTTCAAACAACATCCCACAAAAGTCTTTTAAAACAAGAAACAAAATCCAATCAAACCTCCATCTCGTCATCATCAAGACCGTCTATCATAAGATCACTTTCCTCGCACTAAAATCGTCAGAAGAATTGCCCTCTAGAATTATATCCCTACCCACTTCGTTTGAGTCTTCGCAAACTAACGAAGCTGAACGGCTGAACGGGGAGATCATACATTGTGAGATACCTGGATCGAATAATTTCATCCCCTGCGCTTAAAATACTGTTCTAGTTACTGTCAAAGCGAACAACACAACACAAAATACCAACAAAGATCCACTATCTGTCCAAACTGTGGACAAAATCACAAATCGTATGGATGGCAAATACACCATCCTGTCCAAACTGCCGCGGAAAACACCCAGCATATTCACACAAATTTCAAGCCAGAAAACGCGACATTGGTTTTCTATGGTTTCCCAATCTAATTGCATACCGATACCTGTAACTAGGTGAGGAACTAGCCACAGCCAACCTCCACGAGTTTCTTACTAAAGAAAAAACAATTCTTAAAGTAATCGCTCCGTTTTTGGATGCATGTGACATTTTTATCAACGGGCCACCTCAAATGGTCCACGACACCCACCGAATATGGAGACGATCGACGATAAGCGCAGATCAAACTTCTGCCTCAACACCTACGACGGTCTTAAGTCATTAACAAACAATCGTCCTAAACATATATAAAAACTCCATACCTTGTTGATGCACGTAGCCTGAAGCAAGGCTTTACAACTCCTATCCTTCTTCTTATTTCCCAGCTTTTCCCTTTGCAGGTATTTCAAGTCCTTTGCCACACAACCCTTTCATCTCATCCTCGGTTTTCCTCTACCTCTTTTTCCATCTACTTCCAATAGCTTTATCTTTGGTCCCACATAGTTTTCATTCACATCCAAAGCATCCTCTCCTTACCACGATCCTTCACCCTAAAACCCCCATGCCTACACACCCCTACAAAAACAAAACACATTATCACGAACACTACAACACTCCCATACACTCACTCACCACACTACAACAAACAACACGTACAACAATCACCACACATCACCCAAAATTAGAGAATCGAGGACATATCCCCACAGACATATGTCAGCAAAGACCATTCTATCGGCTTATCAAAGACAACAATCTAATCTCAGATTTTTACTCAACAAAAGTCTTCCCAACCCAAAAGACAGCTTCCGTATGAACCACCAATTGTAGGTAGCGTTACTAGAAAATTACTGAGTGTGTTTTTAAAGGTTAAGATATATCATATCATATATTGTTAGGTATATTGCAGTAGATATTACTTAAATGGTTGGTGTCTGTCTTAATAATTGATAGATTCAGGGTGTACCATTTCAAGGAAAAGTAGATTTTTATAATTCAACTTTTTTCAAGATTTTTACATTATTAAAGTCAAAGTTATGTCTTGGAAAGCAAAAGTAAATATTTTGTATAAATAGCTTAAAATCTTTGAGGTTATATGAGGTATTACTCGATAACTTTTATTTTGTAGAATAACGGAAGGCTATTTCTCAGTGTAGCTTATTTACCAATAAGGTATTTCAAGGTGGGCGTATAGGGTTTCCGTAAAAAAATACAGTGCAATATTATGTACTTCCAAAGCGACAACTGGAACAGTATGTATAAAAAAAATCCGTATGTAAGCTATTAATCAGATGGCCGCTAAAACTTCAAGGAAATTAATAGCAAGTCCGAGGGGATATTAAAAAATACGCATTTGGTGTTATTATGTGGATTCAAGGCAAAAACTTTTATTGTATAAATAAGAAATTAACGTTTAATGGATTGGTAATTGTGGAATAAAAATTTTATTGTGAATGAATTTAAAGAAATATTCATTGATCTTAATATTCAAGTATTCGATTTCAAAACGGTAAAACTTAAATACGTAAATAATAAGTACGGATTCTTTAACAGAATGGATAAGTATCACAAATAGTCTATCATTACTTCCGTGTCGGAAGTACTGATAGACTTCACATCAATTACACACATCAATTAATTTTACACCCTTTATAGTTCAATAAAAAAAATAAAATGAAAAGTATTTCGTTTCAGGAGAAATCATTGAAAAAAATTGAAATTTTTGGTATGGAAATAAATATTTATGTCAAAAGTATCAGTTTAAAATAATAGCCTCATTAATATAAAAATGAATGGGAAAATCCCAGTAGTTGGCTGTATACCATCGTTTAAAAAAACATACAGAAGTTAAAACACTTCACAATTCACAAATGTCTCAAATGTTATAATCCTTCTCCTTTTAAAAGCATTCTCTATTGGCCTGAGCCAAAACTACCGAAAGGAAAAAAACAGAAAAGGGAAAAAATACCATCAGTCGCCTTCTCCAGACAGTGGCAGGAGTATCATGAGAAAAAGGAAAAAGCTAAAGTAGAATATGAAGAGAACAAGCAAAAAAGAGCCAGCGAAAGGTTCGCTAAAAAAGAAGAACGTGCACTAATAAAAAGAAACAAAATAGAACAAAAGAAAAGTACAAAAAAAAACAAAAAACAACATACGATATTTCCTCTGATTCAGAGTCTGATAAGGAATGGGTTGAATCAGGTGACAGCATAAACGATATTAGCGATATAAGTTTTAATTTGAGAAACGCAGTGGATAATTCTAAAAAAAACCAAAGGTACTTATAAAGAAGGCGACTATGTATTAGTGGATTTTGCAGAGAAGAAGAGTTCATAAATTCGTCTGTGTTATTTAGGAAGTTATTTCAAAAACTGAAAAGTAATAGCGGTCATTTGCTGTATTATGGAAAAAACTTGCTTCAAACTAAATTCAGATGCCGTAAGTGTCATTGATTTTAAACAAATAAGAGAAAAGTTTGATTTTCCCAATTATGACAGCAGCAGATGATCGACTAAAATATGATTTAGCAAACCATTAGATGTTAGTGGATAAAAATGTTTTAGTGTCAACTACTAGATCATTATTGTGACAAGCACTGGTGACAACTTTTTTTAGTATCAATTACAGGGACATTTGCAGCCCCAAAATTTTGTTTATTTTTCTGAATAATTTTGATGTTTTCATTAACCTAATTATAAACACATTATTATAGAAGTATCATAATACCTAAGTTTTATTAAAGATTTTGTTTTTTCATACAAATGCGTCCTTTATATACAAAATTGGATTTTTTATTCTTAAGGTGTCAAGACTGGTACATTTACCTTATGCCTATTTTTATGTTTATTGCTCCTACCTTGCTACTTTTAGCAAACAAGAAATCTATTTTTTGATCAATTTATATAATGTTTAATAATAATACAACACAAAAAACAGTCAGAATTTGATATTCCTAGGGTAAAATCACCACTCCCAAAATTTATTTAGCCATTATGTGCTGTTTGCCTACCCTTAAAAAATCGAAGTTAAGCATGTCGATCTTTCTCGTTCCAAGGTTTTTTTGGCCATGTATTGTGTTTTCTTACGTATTGAGATGATTTATTCTCAATGGAAATATTGATGAAAAAAAGTCTTGATCAACAGAGGAATGTATTCGCATGTTTTATAGATTATGAGATGAGAAGGCATTCGATAACATGAAGCACGACAAACATAAATCTGCTCAAACTTGTACTCAAATCAAGAACTTGTACTAGAACCAGCCAACTCACATAAAGGTCGGAAATATGACAAAGGATATTCACATTCTCAAAGGAATCAGACAGGGGTGTATACTGTCGCCACTTCTGTTCAATTTATATACTGAATCCATTTCTCAAGACACCTGAGAAGATATATAAATAGGAATAGAGGTGAATGGAAAAAATATTAATACAATCCGATATGCTGACGACACGGTCCTTCTTGCCAAGGATGAGAAAGAGTCTATGGTCTTAAAATAAATATAGGGCAGTGAATCAGGACATAAAAATAGTAGTCTAGAAAGAGGTTAGTCTTCGTAAGTGGGTATATTTATTTAAAAAAACCCTTAAAAGGGCTACATCAAAAAAGCAAACGTAACAGTCCATCATCAGGTTTAAAATTGCTAGGTTAAAATGCCTGAGGCACCAAAATACATGGGTAAAAACCCTTTAAATTACATATAGTTATAAAAGATTATAACTATATGTAATTGTTGTTGACACCGTTCATAGGTATATTGTCAATTAGTTTCCAGCTGTTCTCCGTGCGTAGAGGTTTACTCCCCGGCTCTGGAACTCAATTCAACAATGTATGTTACCTGAAGTCATATTTAATTTAATACTGAACATCACAGTTTTTTAACAACAAGATGTATAATCTTTTATAACTATATGTAATTTAATGGGTTTTTACCCATGTATTTTGGTGGCTCAGGCTTTTTAACCTAGCAATTTTAAACCTGATGATGGACTGTTTAGTCCGAAAACGTTTGTTTTTTTTTTTATGTAGCCCTTTTAAGGGTTTTTTAAATAAATATACCCACTTACGAAGACTAACCTCTTTTTTGTGATACATGGTATACAGCCAGCTACAGGAATTGTTTTCCTTGTGGATTTTATAGAGATTAAAGTACTTGGGATGTTAGTTAAACGATAAATGGGATCTTGAGGATTTAAGTCAAAATTAAAATCGAAACAGCCAGGAGTACGTTCTTCAAAATAAAAGAACTATTCTGCAATAGAGACCTAAGTCCGACTACTCGATGGCGTGCCATAAAATGCTACGTACTCTCTACACTGTTGTACAGAGTTAAGGAATGGACATTAAAGTCAAAAACCATAACATGTCTGGATTCTTTTGAGATGTGATTGTACCGATGGTAATTAAATATACAATGGATAGAGAGAGTATCAAGTGATCGAGTGTTGAAAGAATAGATAAAGATAAGGATCGTTTAAGGAAAGATTGAAGGAAAACGAGGCATCGAGCAATAGAAGTTCTATTTACTACGAAACTACCCCAATGGTTCGACATCGCGGAGGCCAGTATAATTATACGATTAGAACAAGATACAGAAGAATTCTAGTTGATGGTTTCCAAGCTCTGATGAGGAAAGAGCACATGAAGAAGATTCAAAGTAGAAAAATAATAAATATCGATACTTTTTGGTCCCAGTTTTGTACATGAATATACAACAACAGTTACAGTATAATACAACACAAAATACAAAAAAAAACGTATCATAAAAACTGTTCTATCAATAATTTTCAAACAAAGTATAAATAATTAAATTTCTGTTCATGCTTATGTACGCAATGTCAACTCAAATATAACAATAAAAAACTCACCCTCATTACCCTCAAGGATTTGGCCCAAAATTTTGAAAAAAATACCTCTCCTTAAAGTCTATTATTGTAGTCAACAAGAAATACCTGTTTTAAATGTATTACAATACCTTTGTGTTATATATTCGGCGTTTATTACTGCCATATACTTTAAGTGAAGGTACTTCACAGTATTTTACCTGAAATTATTGTTTTGTCAAATCTTAAGCTAACACCTACTGGACCGCCATTGTAATATTCTATTAGGGGATATTTACGAAGAAAAGACAGGATTAAATGAAAGACTTTTTGAATCAACCTCCAATTATGTGGGTTATAGCAAATATTTTGTTTTACCAAAAAGTTTCATTTACCAAAAGACCCCCCTGAGTAATTATTGATTAATAAATGTTAAAGAATGTTTAGACAACACACTTACAGCAACGATGATTACATCAGGAAAAGAAATAGCAAAAAAGGATCTAAAAAAGAACAACTTAATATCAACAAAAACAAAGGAGCTTATGCATAAAAGAAGGAAGCTGAACGAAGAAGGCAAAAGGAAATCTATAGAATATGTAGAAATCAATCAAACAAAAAGCATAATGATAAAAGAAAATAAGAGAAAAGAATAAGAAATAAAAATAGAAGAAGTAATACAGAACAACAAAAATATGAAATGCTTAGGCCGAAATTAGGTAAGTTTGAAATAAACAAAATAAAAGATGTAAATGACATAAAAACAAACGTTAAAGATGACATCATAAATATAATCCACCATTTCTACTCAGAATTATATAAAACAAAAAAGGAACCACCAGAAGAAATTAAAAACTACCTTAAGGTTAAAATAAAAAATGTCAGGTCAGAGCTACAGCCAGAAATAAGTAAATCAGAAATAAGAAGGCATTGAAAGAAATGAAAAACAACAAATCGCCTGGAAAAGATGGAATAACTGCAGAAACGCTGAAATATGGTGGAAAAGTGGTACTTAATACTCTACATTCACTGTTTAACAAAGAAAAAAGAAAGAAAAAAGAATCCCAAACAACTGGAAGGAATCAGTAACCATTATCCTACACAAGAAAGGGGATAAAGCAGATATAAAAAACTACCGTCCTATAACACTCCTCAATGTAATGTATAAACTCTAACTAACAAAAATTTTAACCAATAGATTGATGACAAAATCGATGGATACCAGTTGAAAGAACAAGCTGGTTTTAGAAAGGGATTCAGCACAAGTGACCATTTACTTAATATGAAAATACTTATAGAACGAGCAAATGAATACCACATTCTTCTATATATAGCGTCCATAGATTTTCGGCTTTCGACAGTGTCGAACATTGGGCAGTGAAAAGTTCTTTGATTAACAGCACAATTGACCACAGATATGCGGAACTAATAGCCAATATATATGAGGAAGCCAAAACAATAATTAAAGTATATGAAGGAACAAAATCAATACAAATAAATAGAGGCGTGAGACAGGGTGACACAATATCATCGAAACTTTTCAATCAGGCTCTTAAAGATACTTTTAAAAGATTAGAATGGGAAGAAAAAGGTATAAAAATTTGTGGACAATGCTTGAACCATCAAAGTACGCTGATGACATCGTATTGACAACCGATAAAAAAAAAGAATTATTTGAAATGATAAAAGAACTGGACGTAGAAGCTGGAAAGATAGGCCTTAACATGAATTGCAGCAAGACCAAAACCATAACAAATACAGATGAAGACATCACAATGAGAATCGGGCAAGATGAAATAGAACAAGTTCAGGATTATATATATATATATCTTGGTCAAACTATAAAACTTAACAAAGAGAACCAAACAGCAAAGATAAAGAGACGAGTTAGACTGGCATGGGCGGCATTTGGCAAACTAAGCTACATTCTTAAAAACAATATAAAAAAAAACAAAAAAAACAACATCTTAAGACCAAAGTATACAATCAATGCGTACTCCCTGTTCTTACTTATGGTTCCCAAACGCGGACATTTACAAAAGCAAACATGGACAAAATCATAAAAACCCGAAGAGCAATGGAAAGACAAATGTTGCACATAAGACTAATGGATAAAAAAAGAAACGAGTGGATAAGAGAAAACAAAAGTGAGGATGTTAGACAAGAAGTTGCAAAATTGAAATGGAGATTTGCCGGACACAATATAAGACAAAAAGAAGACCGATGGAACAAAATTCTTATAAATTGGAGACCGTGGGAATATAAACAATGCAGAGGAAGGCCCCAAATGAGATGGGCAGATGATATCAAGAAACACGTGGGCTCTAGGTGGATGACTAGCGACAGACAGAGAAGAATGGTAAAGGATAGGGGAGGCCTATGTCCAAAGATGGACCGAAGAAGGCTAATTAGAAAGAATGTTAAAAAATATTTGTTTCACTCATGAATGTACCTTTATCCTGAAAATCTGAATGTTTGGGCAGGAATATTAGGCTATGCTATAATTGGCCCCTTGTTCATACCAGGCAATTTAAGTGCCGACATTTATCTCGATATGCTGTAAAACACCATCGAACATTTAATTGCGCATGAATTAGAGAACCAAAGAGACGATCAAGGCAACCTAGCTCTAGACGAAGATTTGCTGCACTTCTATCAAGATGGATCACCTCCTCACTATGCAGCTCCAGTTGGGCAGTGGTTGGATACTAATTATCCGAACAAATAGATTGAAAAGAGAGGTCCTATTGAGTGGCCACCGAGGTCACCAGACTTACCACCACCTGACTTTTTTCTATAGGGTTACCTTAAATCAGTTGTTTATAAAACTCGACCTACATTACTTGGGGAATTGCCAGAAACAATTGCCAGAAAGAAAAAAACCCAAGCATGTCGCGCTATTACTAGAACAACATTTGCCAAAGTTCGTGCAGAATTTGAAAATAAGCTGTATTGTTGTTTACCTCATTACCTTGAAACCCTCATTAAATTGTCCATTTAAGCCAAAGTTTCACAATTATTGCTTCACCCTGTATAATTATAATTTATACCATTGGATAGCATTTTTTATAGTCTTTTCAATTATGTATCAAAAGTAGAGGTTTGCAATTTAAACTTTTTTGGTTGTGGTGAGTGAGGCCTAGGAGGTTGATGGGGGTGAGTTCTCTTTCTTGTCATTTTGGTTGTCCCTTACTATCCTAGAAACGGTTTCAAGCACTTTTCAGCTTTTGTTCGTGAGATAGGTATAGCCCATTGTAAGTTTTAAAAAAAAAGTAAAAGATGCCGCTGGAATATTTAAACAAACTCCTACGTCCTTCATCGAAGATAAACATGGGAACCCGCTACTGAACATAGAAGATCAAATAGGTAGATGGAGAGAATACGTGGAAGAGATGTTTCAAGACCGAGAGAGGACGAACATTTACATGCAGGAGGCATCGACTGGACCTTATATCACAAAACAAGAAATTATCAAAGCGGCAAATCAGATAAAGAACGGAAAAGCTGTTGGAGAAGATAATATCCCAATTGAAATAATAAAGATATCACTAGACGAACACATCGAAGTAATGGAAGATATATTTAACAAAATATACGAAACAGGCATAATACCAAATGATTGGCTGACATCGGTGTTTATACCACTACCAAAGAAGAGAAACTCCAAGAAATGTGAAGATCATAGGATTATTAGCCTGATGAATCATATGTTGAAGCTTTTCCTACGAATAATACACAATAGAGTATACAATAAACTAGACGAACACACTGGTCAAACTCAGTTTGGTTTTAAGAATGGGTTCAGAACAAGAGAAGCACTTTTTTCAATACGTGTGCTAGTTGAAAGATGTAGAGATGTCGATTCTGATGTATACTTGTGTTTTATAGACTTTCAGAAGGCGTTTGACCGGGTGAAACATGATAAACTAATAGATATTTTAAGGTCATGTAATATCGACGATAAAGACTTAAGGATCATTTTAAACCTCTACCAAGAACAAAAGGCTAAAATCAGAATAAAAAGCGAAACATCTGGAAAAATCAATATCGAGAAGGAAGTAAGACAGGGATGTGTCCTATCACCTTTGCTGTTCAATGTTTACTCTGAGAAGATATTTCAGAAAGCTTTGGAAGGCACCTCGGATTTTATAATTATAAACGGGTTATGTATAAATAACTTGCGATATGTTGATGACACTGTCATGCCGGCAGATAATGCTGAAGCCCTGCAACGCTTAATGGACCGAGTAACGACAGCCTGTAGAGAATTTGGAATGAAATTGAAGACAAAAACGATGGTCATCAGCAAGCACCAAAACAGAAGGGTGAAGGTCAATGTCAACGGAACAGATCTGGAAAGAGTAACAAGAACAACGTACCTTGGAAGTAATCTTGATGAAACTTGGGACCACTCACTAGAAATAAGAATACGCCTGGAAAAGGCACGTACAATGTTTTACAAAATGCAAAAAGTTCTATGCAACCGCCAGCTGGGCATTTCATTGAGAAATAGAATACTTAAGTGCTATGTTTTCTCCACCTTGCTTTATGGTTTTGAAGCCTGGACAATGACAGAAGCAACACAAAAAAGAATTCAAGCATTCGAACTCTGGTGTTACCGTAAAATGCTCAGAATATCCTACATGAGCCATACGACAAATGCGGAAGTCTTGCGGAGGATGAATAAGGAAAGAGAGCTTATGCTTATAATAAAAGAACGGAAAACACAATATTTTGGTCACATCATAAGAAATCAAAAGTATGAACTGCTCCAACTTATAATCGAAGGCAAAGTCAATAGCAAAAGAGGACCAGGAAGAAGACGAAACTCTTGGCTTAAAAACCTACGGCAATGGACGAACATGACCTCCATAGAACTATTCAGGGCTGCTACAAATAAGATTAAATGGGCAAATGTAATGGCCAACGTCCTTAAGGATAAGGCACCATAAGAAGAAGAAGTTTTAAAATTGACACACTGTATTTGAATATTATAATATAACGGTATTGTGATGTCAACCATTAGAACTACACTTAAAATAATTATACAATTAAAATATTATAAGACATTCGATGTTTTCATTCGACAACAACATTCCAAATTTTGTAAATACTTAGTTTGTTTATAAACAAAACTCAAACTTGACTATACAAATCTGAGGTTCTACAAATTAACAAATAAACTCTTCACAACAGAGTATTAAGACGATTAGGACGTAGGTTTTATGTAAATACCCAATATACACTGCTGAATAACAATCACAAACATTTACCAAAAGTGATTAAAAGCTTAGAATGTGTCTCGATATACATATTTGGAAGAAAAATATTAGTTCAAAATAGTTTTCAATTAGATATTAGTTACAGAATCTACGGAATACTAATCCTAGTTGATTATAATAGAACAAAAAAGCTCATTGGTCACAGTTGCTCTGATTATAATTAAGTTCTACAAGTTTTTGTAATGAATGGACATTAAGAGATTCATATTTTGAATATACTCGTAATAAATCAAACTTTTTTTGATAAAATCTATAAAATTGATCATTTGTTCATTATATCTTTTTATTTATAAATACTGAGAGCGAGGGTTAACTTAAGAAATTTACCTTGCTTGGAGATATATCCATATCAGCATAAATGGTCAAAGTAGATTTCCTTTCATTGCCCAAACTACCGGAACTGATAGTGTTGTACTTCATTTCAATCCGTTAAAAGTAAACGCAACAAAATTCACTCAAATTCACTTTTTAACTTTATTCAACTCATCCCGATTCATTACAAACTGACAAAACACTGTCCACTGAACCGTCAACTTTTCGTTCGCATGCTCCCGTTGAAATCTCTTTGGAATATCGAAAATAAGAAACACCGTCGCCAAGAAATATTGAACTGCAGGATCACTAGACAGATGTACACACAAACACGTTGTGGTCTAACTTAACTTCGACCGTAATGCAAAGTAAATGATTATGTGGAATTCCAGCTTCGAGCTTCGACTCAACCGAGTGTGTTTGAACGGTGTTGCAAGATCTTTAAGAAATACCAAGATAAGCGACATTCTTTCGAGATTGTCACTAAGAATTTATAGAAACAAATGTTTATATCAAAAAATTTTAGTTAGCTTAAAGTTTAAAATGAAATAGGAATAACTATACATATATAGGTATACAAGGAGTGTCAAAAATTTGAATTTTATAGAATAATAATATTAAAAGTTTTCATTTTGTCCATTTAATAAACACATCGATATGGGTAATTCTGTTCTGATTACAATATTAAATTTTGTCAATGAATCGTTCAATTGTAACGTATATTGCTAAAGTATCTCTTCATTACATTTTACATTAAAACTCCATTAAGCAGAAAGCCTTTTTAAAATACAGAACACAAAAACCTCAACAGCTATACACGACAACCACTATAAACGAATCAAATACGTCAGAAACATAAAAAAGAAAGACTGGGAGAGCTTCTCAAAATAAGTGGAGCACGACTTTTACGGAACACAAAGAAAAATATGGAGAATATTCGAAGGGCAAAGAAAAGAGATGAACGAATTAATAAAAGTGAGACGCATTCGGATGTGCCCATGCACCAACTGAGGAGAAGCCAGATGAAGAAAAAGAACAATTTTAGGAACAACTGGAAAATATCATACAACATTATCCAAGAAATGAGGTAAAGGTCTTAATATGAGATTTTAATGCAAATATAGGTAAGGAGAGGGAATACATGCCATCCATTGGAATTCACAGTCATGAATGAATGAATGAAGAGTCAAACAACAACGGAACTCGACTAATACACTTAGCCTCCTCAATGAACATGGTGATTGCCAGCACATGCTTTAGGCACAAAGATATACATAAGAGAACATGGAGAAGTCCAGATGGGAATACAGTAAACCAAATCGACCATCTTGTGCTACAAGCTAAACTAAGAGCTAGAATCTCCAATGCAAAAAAAAGGAGTTAAAGAGGAAAGGTTTAAACTAGAAGCGTTGAAGAACCCTGAGATAGCTAAGAGATTCGAGGAAAGACTCTAAAGCACGCTGGAAGGCTGCACGGATGTTATAGTTGAAGATATTAATAACTTGAGAAAAGGCAGCAAATATTTGATTTCACGCAAACAAATCCTATGTATCTCTTGATACGTATTTCGACCTAATAGGTCTCGTCAGAAGAGCTATTCATAGGGGTTCTCAACGTGAAAAATCAATATTTTCTGCCTTTTAAGAAGCAACAATAACATGACTTCAATACGGACGCAGTAGCGACATCTAATTTAACTTTTAACATCTTTTATCAACGTCTGTTTACCTTGCAATTCTTAGAAGGCTCAGATTATAAAGCAGAAATCTGAATTGTGTTTCGAAACTATTTTACGATTGTTTAATTAGATGTCGCTACTGCGTCCGTATTGAAGCCATGTTATTGTTGCTTCTTAAAAGGCAGAAAATATTGATTTTTCACGTTGAGAACCCCTATAATTAGCTCTTCTGACGAGACCTATTAGTTCGAAATACGTATCAAGAGATACATAGGATTTGTTTGCGTGAAATCAAATATTTGCTGCCTTTTCTCATTTTATTCGGATTTACTCTGTGGGAGTACTAGAAACACAATTCGCTAAGGATTTCTGCTTAGTTGTAAAAGACATGTCGTGGAATGCAAATTTTAGATTCCCCATGTCTCTTTTAACATCTTTTATCAACGTCTGTTTGCCTTGCAATTCTTAGAAGGCTCAGATTATAAAGCAGAAATCTGAATTGTGTTTCGAAACTATTTTACGAATATTAATAACTATTGGAGAGAGTGTAGAGCCATATTGGAAGACGTGGCACATGAAGTTATCGGAAAGCAAAAACGTAAAAAAATAAGGTCAGACTGGTACGATGAGGAATGCGCACAAGCAACGCAAGGAAAAAATTAGGCATATAGAAGACTCTAAGGGCGAAGAACCAGACAAACAAAGGAAGAGTATAGGCAGCTGAGACGAGAAGAAAAACTACTACCTAAAAAAGAAGAAAGAGCATATAGAGAGCCAACTAAAATAACTACAGAGCTATAAGGCACAAGCAGAAACGCCAAAGGTTCTACAAGAGGATTAACCAGAACAGGAAAGAATTCAAACCTAGATTATCAATAGTTAGAAATAGAACAGGGGAGATCATTGGTGATCAGGACCAGATACTAGAAAGATGGGCAGAATTTAACAATGGTAAATCACCAGGAAAGGCAGAAAACCAAACCAACTGCTAAAGTACGGAGGACCAGAACCGATCAACCATACGAATAGAAATCAAGCCTCATAATACCTTTCTTTAAAAGGGTGACAAATCAGATCAGGTAAACCACAGAATCTATTACTTAAATACAAACACTAAAATTTACAACCCCAAAGTGATAATAGATAAACTGAATGAAATTATAATAACACTAACATAAGAACAACGTTGGGAAGATCATGCCCTGATGCTATATTTATAATGACAGAGCTACAAAAGAAATCAGTTGAATACAACAAAACGAAATATTTCAAATAAAGGCAATTGGCAGAGTCACTAAAATTTCATATTTTTACATGAAATTGCATATATCTGCATAATTTTATTAAAAAAAATGTATAATGCCAATATTTTCTGAATATACTGACCTTTTCTCGAAATTGTTCATTCGAATTCCATCTAATTAACAAAACCTCTGATTCTTTGAATCGTTTTGGGAGTACCTAATATTATAATAAAAGGTTTTAGGTAAACTGGTAACCTCAACAATACTGGTTGTTGGTTAACTAGTAATTGACCAAGTGGTATCCTATTTTTGTTTATAACCATGTATTTGGTTTTTTGATGTTAAAATCAAGCCCAAACCGGCTACTTACTTCTGCTACCTTGGAGACAAGTCTCTGCAGACCTTCAAGACTGTTTGCAAAAATGACAGTATCATCAGCGTATCTTATGTTGTCCAATCGTTCTTCGTTTATAAGTATTCCCTTGCCTAAGTCAGTTAGCGCTAGGTTCATAATGTGCTCTGAATGTATTGAACAATAATGAGGACAATATACATCCCTTCGCACATTTTTTTATCTTTATGTCGTCTGTTAACTGATCCCCAACTCTAACAGCTGCAGTTTGTTCGTAATAGATATTGTTTATTTTACGGCGATCTCTGCTGTCTAGACCAATTGAATTTAATATTTTCATCAGTTCGTCATGTTTTATTCTGGTAATCAACAAACACACATATATCACAATTCACATCTTTGAAAGAGAACTTGTATTGTAAAAAGTGCCTCTCGAGTACTTAATGCATTCCTGAAGTCGAATTGTGTGTTTGTCGTGTGTTCTTCACACTTTTTATATACCCTTTTATATATAATTTTTAAGAAAGTTTTCAGGAGAAGGCTCATAAGGCTTATTATTCGATAATTTTCACCTTTTTTGGCATTGGGTTTTCTAGGGATTGTTGTAAAAGTTGATTTTAGCCACTGTTGGGGTATTTTTCCACTTTGGTATATATTGTTGAAAATCAAGGTAAGTCTTTTTACTTCGTATATCCATATTTCGTATTCGTATATCATATATCCATAATTTTCGAAAATTCTGAGTAAAACTCGTCTGGTCCTGCGGCTTTTCTCTCCTTAATGTTGTTTATAGGAGCTTCTACTCCCGCTTCAAGAATAGAAGGTCCGGTATCGTCATTTTTATTTTGTGTGATGGTGACATTCCTATCGTCTTCAAATGTTGTTGTCACATAGTTCATTCATGTTGTTTTTGTTTCTTCAATATCAACTATTGGATTTACTTGAGCGTCTGTTCAAAGGCCTTTTGAGCCCGGCCAAAGTATCCCGGCCTTTTTGATTTATGTCTGCTGCTTCTTTGATCTTTTTGTGGAGGTTAAAGGAATCATATTTACGTTCCAATATCTCGATTTATCGATTTCAACGTAGTCTTTCCTCTTGGATTCTCTTCTTCTATCCATCATCTGTAATATACCGTCGGTCATCCATGGTTTTTTCTTTTCTGTCTTTTTTGGTCGCAGGTAATGGTCTAATATTTCATTCCCAATGTTTTCTAAGTGGTTTATTTCTGTGCCAACATCATTAACTACTTCTGACTTAGATATGTTGTTCTTCAGATATTTCCGTACTTCTTGCTTTTTGTCAGCATCTCTTAGTTGTTTGAGATCGTATCTTATAGGATTAGGTTTGTGGATTTTTTTTTAATTTCAGACGAAACTTAGCGACAAGTTATGGTCTCACTTAATATCTGCACAAGGGTAGGTTTTCACTGATGTTATTAAGTTTTTTAATCTTTTAGATTTAAAAATTGATTATTCAAAGAATGACTATTCAACCAGATGGAATAGTCAATCTGGTTTCTTATGAGATTTTCTGGCGTGACACTGGGTAATAGAAAATCCCAATAGACATTTAAATAAAGTTCACTCTCATTACAATCAATTGTCGTTGAATCCCATATAAATTAATATTTCACAGTAAGTGAATCAAGACAGATATGATGTGAAACTGACAATAATTGTGTATTAATATCAATAATTTAGGTTATATCGATTAAATATAAGAAAGTTTTGCATATTTAAGAAAAACAAACTAATTCGAATAGACATAAGATATGGCAACCCCGCTCGAAACGGTTAGTGTTCTACGTTCTTTCCTTGTTGCTCGCCAAAGAAAGCTGGCGCGAGAACTTTGAAAACAACGACAACAAGGAACGTAGGTATAGGAAAGTTTATACATGAGGCAAGGAATGAGCGATAGGGTATTTAGGTGCAGTTCCTATTGTACCCTTATGTTCACCCTCGCCGTTATTTTTTTAATGATACATAAGCGCTGCCCCAGGACATGAATACTAAAAACAATATACCTATATGTATTATTAAAGTTTTCGAATTATTTTGTCTATAAGAAGCGTTTCATGGTTATCAATTCAATTATTTTACAGTTAGGATATATTATTGGATGTTTAATGATCGTTAAATTACATAGCTGCTAGTA
This sequence comes from Diabrotica balteata, assembly GCA_918026665.1. Taxonomy (NCBI): domain Eukaryota; kingdom Metazoa; phylum Arthropoda; class Insecta; order Coleoptera; family Chrysomelidae; genus Diabrotica; species Diabrotica balteata. Next base: position 158,867,763 of record OU898280.1, read on the forward strand.
TTGCTTTATTTATATGGTGTTATTGATTTCTTAGCATCTCATAACTTCTCTAGAATTATTGTTATTGGTATGAAATTAATGATTTAGTTGTATCATTTCAATTAATATTTCTTGTTACATTGCAACATCAACTAGACCAGTACCTAATTTCGTCAGGTGACAAGTAAAACTCACTAAGTACCATATATTCTAATGTAAAAAATCCATTTTTGAATCAACGTTAGAACAGAAGGTAATAATTATTTTGAGAAACCCTTTAACACCTTAAGCGCCATTTGTATCCTATTAGATACAAATGACTTTAATCCTTTTTGGCCACCTGTATCCAAACAGATACAAAGGAATACTTTCACTTTCATCATCATCATCATCATCCAGCCTCTATTTATCACGTCCACTGCTGGACATAAGCCTCCCTTAAACTCCTCCATTCCTCACGATTTCGTGCTCTTTGTTGCCAATTTTTAGTGATACGCCTGATGTCGTCGGCCCAACGTGTAGGTGCTCTTCCTCTACTGCGTTTGTCTGCTCTTGGCCTCCAATTTGTAATTTTGCTCGTCCATCGTGAATCGTGCATTCTCGCTACATGGCCTGCCCAGTTCCATTTTAGTTCCGCTATGCGTTCCACAACATCAGTAATACTCGTCCTTCTTCGCAGATCTTCGTTTCTTATTCGGTCCCTCAACGTCACTCCCAGCATTATTTGTTATTTCTCTATGCATAGACCGTTCCATTCGTCTCTGTGCCACTCTCAGTTTCGAAGCCGTGGTCATGCCGTGGTCTTGGTTAAAGTCATAGTTTCCGCCCCATAGGTCATGACCGGTAATACGCATTAGTCAAACACTTTTCTTTTGAGGCTGATTGGTATGTTGGCCCTAAGTGTGTCTCGCAGTTTTCTACTTTCACTTTAGGCTAGCTGAATTCAAAAGAATTCAGGGTTTGTATTTAATTGAATGGGGGATTTATAAAGCATGGCCGGCTGTTCCAAAATTTGTTTTTGGCCAACGATTTGTTTTACAAATTGATTAATTATAAAACACATTGTGTTAAAAATAAGATGTATTAATTTAAATAAAAAAATAACACATTTATTTTTAGTAGCTATTATTAAAAACTCTTATTAAATGTTATTACATTAATATTTCGGATTTATGAGAAATAAAAAAAACATTTGAGACAATAAAATTCTTTACAAGCACTACATTTGTGGCGAGTTTACGAAGATTTGGCTTGTGCATATTTCCAATGGTGGCTGTTTGTTAGCCTTTCGTAGCAAGCCATACATCTTCTTTTCTTATTCTCATCCACTAAAATATGATTTTCGTTGATGTTACTAGACGGAGAAGGTCTTGTAAAATTTTCGTCCAAAAGCTGAGCTTGTTCTTTGAATTTGGTGATGGACATTTTTTTCTTCGTTACGCTCTGATGTACACAATACGCATTTATTAGCGTAATTCCTGTTAGTAATTCTATTGCTAATTTTCGATACCATTTGATCCCTTTTCGTAAACTAGTAGTACATCTATTGTACTCTAAAATTATTATCGGTTTTTCTATTTCCTCGCCATATCTTCTTACAAGAATCATTGCATTGCTGTGCTTTGTTGAAATCACCAAGACATCTTTTTTGTCCTTCCACGTTAAAACAGTACAACCTGTGTTGCGTTGTAAAGTCGTAGACTGATACTTCACTAACTTTGCTTTCACAATTTCAGGAGGATTATTTTTTCAGTTTGAACATAAAGTCCGGATTTTATAGTTTATAATGCTGAATCCAATTCGATGCAAGTGGCCAACAGCGTCAATTTATGAAAATGGGCCACTTGTATCCATTTCGATACAACAATGTTTTCATGAGAAAATAACATTATAACATATAAATTATAAAAGACACAGTTAAGTAGGGCATTTTTAATACATATTTATGAATTTTACACAGCGGCCCTCAGAACTGCGTTTCTTTTTAACATGGTGGCGCTTAACGTGTTAAGCTACCTTATCTTATAAAGTTTTTATTAAAAAATTTAGTATTTTTGAAGTTTTTGAGAAAAATGTAATTAGTGAATTTTACCTGCCGAAATATTGTCTAAAAACTCATGTTATTATATAAGGTACAGTTAATAAAGGAAAGAAGGAATGTAAATGAGTTTTAAACAAATTTTTACTTATTAAAGTAATTATTACAACTTAAGAACGGCAAACAACAACAAATACTGAAGTCAACTAACTGAACATAATCCACAAAATAGCATACAATAATGACTTTTACCTGCCGGGATTTTATTAAAATTTGCAAATAATGATATGTTTCAAATTGAAAGTCTGTGTTGAAACGATGTTTGTAGCTAGTGATTTTTTTCAGACAAAGATCTTAAACCATTAATGCATTTGGCGATAAAATGTCAATTTCGATCATTTTTGTACTTAGTGAGTTTTACTTGTCAACTGACGATTTTAAAATCTGGCTCATTAAGCTGATGGTCCGGAAATCATGATACGGATTTGGTTTTCTTTGGTAAAGTAAACGTCGACTTCAACCATGTTCTTGGTATTACTCCCCTGTGGAGTACCCGTGGGGTGTACCCGTCGAAGTGTGAACTAGTTTTCAGTTAGATAATTTTTATATTTTGCATGATTTAGGAGATGTTTTAAGTCATGATATGTTTTTCCTAAAATGTTTATGGACTTTGCTTAACCACAAAGGGTAACTTTGATGAGACGATGACGATGACGACTAATCATGGACAGTTAGCGGGGTAAAAGGTGCGAGGTACAATCGTAGCCCTAGAGGCTGGTTTGATGCTAAGGCGATTGGGTCACCAAACTAGCAATTCCACCACTTAAGAACTTGTCAGGAAAAAAAATTCTAATCGGCGACAACCTCGCAAGCCATTTTAGTCCCAAAACTGTAACCGAGTGTTTAGAACATGCTATCTCATTCATTTTTTGCCGACAAAATCTACACATGTGACCCAACCCCATGATGTGACTTTATTCCTCAGTTTAAAAGAAACATGGCGAAAAATTCTTGAAAAGTGGACAATGGGTGAAGGAGAAGGGCAGCTACCATACCCAAAGATCGCTTTCCTAATTTTTTTAGAGAGCTGATGGACAGCATCAAACCCAAAAAAATAATATTACGTCTGGTTTTAGAAGATGTGGGATCTACCCGTTAGACCGTGATCAAGTCCTAAACCTACTCCCTAGTGCCAACACTGCAAATGTTCAAGAAGTAGAAGAACATGTTAGCAATATAGTGGTTAATATGCTGAAATCCATGAGCGATAGTTTGATATTCCTACACAACGACGAAAAAGAAAGAAGGTCGCCGTAGTTGCTGGTAAAACTGTAACTGGAGCAGACATTAGAGAAGAAACTAAAGACGAAGAGCTTGATTCAGATGCACATAACGACAAAAATATAGAAGAGAATGAATCGAGTGAAGATGAAGACGTCGTTAACAGAAGTGAAGGGAAGGTCAAATCAGATGACGAGGAGATGAATATTCTTTTAAGCCAGATTTCCGAAAATCAAAAACGTGGACAGACAAGTGTTCCTGTTCTTAGTGTTTCCTACAAAGGAAGAATTTTTAAACAAGTTTATCCCGTTTCGAAAGAATCTATTCAACTATCTGATTGGCTGCTGGTTGCGATTTTAACCAGTTTTAGAAAAAAAGAAAGATTAAAGTATTATATTGGAAAAGTTTTGAAAACCATTGATGTAAACGATGACATTTACGGAACTTTTTTGAGGCATCGCCAAACCAAGCAGTCCCCATGGTTTATTTATGGATTTCTTACGAAACCAGACGTTTGCTATTTCTCTTTTGACCAAGTTGTTAGTCAAATTCATCCATCTGATAACTCCGAGCTGCCCATCAGTTCAAATAGGGAGATTCTTAAATTTCCCATCAACCTAAATGATCTTAATTAATGCAATCTGTTATTTTTATGAAGATTCTGTTGCGAGAATTAACGCAATCTAGATTTAAGTTAAAATTTTTTTTATTTGTTCCTACACATGTAATTTTTTGTTCCTATAGTTATAACAGTACAAAAATTATGCTCTTATGAGTCTTTTGTATTCCCTAAAATAAGAAACTTGTATGTTTTCTATATTTTCATACTTAATAAACGATATAAATTCCAAATTTGTAAGTTTATTATATTTTTTTACTAAAAAAATGAATTGCACATGTTACTAATATATTTTTAAATGTGCAGGAAACAAAGCAAAGTATTGATTCCTGCTCACTAGGTCCTTAAACTTATTAGTCATGACACACATTTTACATATTTTTTCGTGGCCGATTAGATAAATAGCAACCTAACTATAAGGCCTGAAAACCTCAAAACTGTTTCTATGAACCCCATTTTACGGTACACCATCTCTAAAACTGCAATAATAACTGGATATCCTTTTAGATGGCTATAGAAACACAAGATAAATGTTAATAATAACAAACCAGGCCCAATAACATTTACCACAAAAAGAAGCAAAGCACCGCAGGTGCTCAAATAACATCCATATAGATACTCAGGCTATCAACAAGCTCAAATATAACAAAGCACCAGGTCCAAATATGATAACAGCAGAAATGCTTAAAGCCACAGAAGAAACCTGCGTAAAGTTACTTCATCTACTCTGTATCCAAATATGGCATTCCAAGCAATGGCCTGAAGACTGGACAAAATCTACAATAAGGACCATACATAAAAAAGGCAGCTTCCATAAATGCGACAATTATAGAACTATCTCTCTTATATCCCATGCCAGCAAGATAATGCTACATACAAGAGATAATGCTAGAGACTGAAAACATTCCTTCAAAGAGAAATTCCACAAGAGCAAACTGGATTTACCAAAGGTAGAGGCACTCGAGAACAATTGCTGAATATAAGACAGATAATCGAGAAATCTAGGGAATTCAACATCCCACTATACATCTGTTTTACAGATTACCGTAAAGCGTTCGACAGGGTCAAGTGGAGACACTTATGGCGAATACTAAAAGAAGTAGGCGTACCACAACATCTAATTACGCTTATAACTGAACTATATGAACACACTACTGGATCAGTTAAAGTACTTGACACACTTTCGAACGAGTTTCATCCAGAACGGGGTGTCAGACAAGGATGTATACTATCTCCACAATTATTCAACATATATGGAGAGTATATTATGCGAAGAGCACTTGAAGGATGGGAAAAGGGCATCTCAATAAATGGTCATAAACTAAACAACCTACGTTTCGCAGATGACACAGCCCTTCTTGCAAAGAGTCAAGCAGAGCTGATGGAACTTATACGACTGATCGAAAACGAAAGTCAAATATTTGGTCTGCAATTATACATATCAAAGACAAAGATCATGATAGTGGATAGACTACACAACAATCATCCACACATAACCACAATTGACCGGTTCGAGGTTGTGAGCTCATAGTTATATCTGGGATCATTAATCACAAACACAGGATCATTACAAGAAGAGATTAAACGTAGATGTGATCTAGCAAAAGTTGCCACAGCAAAAATGACCAAAATATGGAAGGAATGTCAAATTTCAAGAGCGATAAAGATGAGTTTGATCAACTGCTTAATATTCCCAATACTGACCTACGGATATGAATCTTGGAGTTTGAGACAATCGGAGAGAAAAAAGATAGACGCCACTGAAATGTTCTGTTGGAGACGAATGTTACGAATTCCTTGGACCGACCGTAGAAGAAATAATTCAATTTTAAGAGAGCTAAAAGTTAGCCAACGACTCTCTAGTAAAGTCCATCTAAAACAATTAAAATATTTTGGGCATGTTATGAGCGCAAACACAGAAAACATGGAAAGACTCATAATACAAGGAAAGGTAGAAGGCCGAAGGTCACGAGGAAGATCCCCAACAAGATGGATAGATCAAATTACAGGAATATGCCAAAGACCTATACATGAATTAAAAGAAATGACCAAAGACAGAGATCTATGGAGACGGACAATACACGACATCACGTCGACCACTACACTCCCCCTGGGGGGTTAGGATTGAAGAGAGAGAGGTACTCATGAAAACTTGGATAAGAAACTGACATGGAAAACAAAAAGATGCCTACTTACTTGATCTAATAATAAAAAATATGTATTGGCTTTTTAATAAAAAGTTCAAACTATTTCTTTAAAACAAACTAATCATCTACAAATACATTGTTAGGCTGAAGCATACGTCCATGGGCTGAAGCATACGTCCATGGGCTGAAGCATTCAATCAAACACCAAAATACTGCTACTAATTCCAATCTAAGAGACTTCGTATGATATTTGGAGCCCATTAGTATGTAAAAGATTCCAAACCTTACATGAGGATCTCAAAAATCCCATTACTAAAAGATGTAACAAATAAAGAAAAAAAGTCCTAGATCAGGAGTGACATTGCATTTTTTATGTTCTACTAACCACCATTACCTTTGTTTTGTCTATATTAATTTTCAAGCCTAGTCATTTTCCTTCAGTGTTTATTCTATCTATTGGTTGTTGAAGCACTTCTTGGCTATCAGCTATTATGACTGTATCATCAGTATAGCGAAGATTACTAATAGTCTCTCCCTTGATTTTGATTTCATCTTCAGTGTCACTTCGAAAATCGTTTTAAAGTAAAGATTAAAAAGGAGGGGTGACAAAACACAACCCTGTTGTACACCTTTTTCAATTGAGAGATATGATGTAGATTCCAGTCCTACTTTCACAGATGTCACTTGATTCATTTAAAGGTTCTTTATGGTTTTAAGATCATTCTCAGCTATCGAATGTTCCTGTAGCAATCTTACTAATTCTGAATGATTAACACAATTGAACACTTTCTGGTAATCTATAAAGCATAGGAAGACATATTTTTGCTGATCTCTGCATTTCTAAAGTAGGACAGTTAAGTTATAAAGTGCTTCTCTTGTGCCAAGTCCGTGTCTGAAACCAAACTGTGTGGGGCTAATGTCTCTTTCACATCTGATGTGTATTCTTGTGTGAATTATCTTTAAAAGGAGTTTTAAGACCTGACTCAATAAGCTTATCATTCGGAATTGATTGCAACTATTAGCATTTGCCTTTTTTGGGATTGGTATAAAGGTTGATTGAAGCCAATCCTTTGGTATTTGACCGGACCCACAAATAGCATTAAAAAGATCTACCAAGGCGTCTATATTGTCTTCACTCAACATTGTTAGAACCTCTATGTATATGTGGTCTATGCCTGGTGCTTTTCCCCATTTGCTCTGTTTGATTGTCCTTACAACTTCTGACTTCAATATTTTGGGGGAGGGTTCACTTTTATATACACTTTCAGAGTTTCTTCTACTGTTGTCTGAGTATACCTGTTGTGTGATGTTTCTCCAATGTTGAAGTAGATCCTTTAGATCAGTAATTAATTTATTGTCCTTCACAATACTGTTAAAACTGCTGTAACCTGTATAAGTCTATTAAAATTGCCCTTGTTTATTTATTACTCTAATATTAGGGAGGTAAGTTGAATAAACAAAGAAAATCAGTTTTGTAGTCCACATAACTTTACAGATTGTATGATGGTCATTCAATTCCAAATATTTGTATACAACATTGAGATGCAGAAAGGTATTCAAATGCTAAAACTATTGAAAATGGTTGGTGTGTTGTAAACAATAATTTAACTACAGAGGTACTCACTGGTTATTTTTTTAAAATAGTTATTATAGATAACACATAATCACAAATAAATTAAATTCATAGGTGTGTTAGGAAAATAATACAAAGCAAATTTAATGAAATTTGTAATGATAGGAGTGAAAAATTATACAGATTATCAGTAATTTTTAAATATATACATTAACACATTGTCTTTAAATTATAAATATATAGCTCACAATTATTCTGAAAGAACTATTTACTCTTTTTGAAATGTTTGAAAAGGTCTTTGTAAACCATGTCCTAGTAATTTTGCCATTGAGTTATGCAACCTTAAAGCACTTCTGCCCACTGGAAAAAAGTATGATATACCTTTTCGATCTATATTCTGTAAACATTCAAATATTTTACTACAATAATTACTATTATCAACGGGTTCATGGGTCATTAGTATATCACAAATAAAAAACGGATTGTCCAACAATTTCACAATTTCTTCTGAGAAATTAATTTCTGGTATTGTGTATGATCTTCCATAGCACATTATTGTACGAATGATATAAGGTGGAGCGATTTCATCTTGAGGTATCTTAATGTTGGGTAAAATTTCTTCAAAGACTAAATTCATGTTAAATGTATCTTCAACTTCACACTGTGTTATTTTTTCAATACAATTATTTACTTTTCTCAACTCACTAGTGAAAGGTAGTGACCATGTAGCAGTATTTTCGTTCAGAAGAACAATAGCAAACTCATGATTCTTATTAATTGCATGTTTCAGATTTACAAACAAATGTAAAGACTTTCTGAGCATTGACAATGGTGTGTATTTACCGTTTGCTTCTGCAAAATTGGTGCAATTTTCGTCTTGGGCTCTATCTATAACTAAAATAATTTTTTCAGGTACATTTATGTTTGGCAAAGAAAATTTGCTACGTTCTTCAAAAACATCGTATTTTTTAAGATTTTCTTCTAAATCTTTATTTTTGGAAATAGGTTTTATTAAAATGACAAGCTTTTGCCCTTTCTCATTATCTGGAGAACTTTCTTTATGGTTTGATTTATCTTCTTTGGAATTTTCCACACAACTCTTCACTTCTTTATTAGTATTTACTATAGTACTATTAGTACCAGATTCATCGTTAGAATTATCATCATCTTCCATTTCTATTGGAATTATACGTTCTGCCATTTTGTTGTTTTTATTTAAATGTGATTATGGCTAATATAATTTGAGAATTATTGAGAAATACAAATCACTCAAATTTTTTTTATGTTTTGTTTACGTTGAATTTCTTTCTTCTTCTTTTTAGCAATTATTTGGTTTGGTTCTTGACAGTTGACACTGAAGAATAAATGTTAGCCAGAGATATGTAAGAGAGTTTGCACAGCATAAGGAACAAATTAACAACAATTTGTGCCTATACTGTAGTGTTAGGAACAGTAAAAATTCCAATTTCTAGTATAAATGAATATTTTGACATTTTTCAGATTTGGTCTCGGTGAAGATAGCCTCAATTTAACTGTCAATTAAGTGTCATAGAACATAGAACGAAATATTGACGTTGGCAGTGTTGTCGAGTCCGTATAATGATATGTTATATGCTTTAAATACAAAAAGCGAAAGACAGTTTTTAAAAAGTACAGTTTTATTATATTTATTTTATGGACCCTGCAATTTTGTAATTTATATAAATGAATAAATCGTTATCTTAATGGAAAGTACAAGAGCTGTCTGAATATAGCTGCCAATGTCAACCATGAAACAAATTTTTTCGGATTGGCAATGTTGGCATGTTTTTATAATGTTTAAGTTGTATGCTACAAATATAAAAAGACAAAGCTTTAGAAAAGTATATTTTAATTATATTATGTTATGAATTCTGCAATTTTTAATTTATATAAAACAAGAACGAGTAAATATTTTTTTGTTTGAAGGTTCGTTGCATTTAATTTTTAGAAATTGTTTTGGTAATTGCCCTTTGATAGATTAGCGGATAGATTTGGCAATCCTTAAACCACCAGTTGCCAGAGTGCAATAAATGTTTTCAATGGACCGCAGGAGTGTGACGTCACATTATCATTATTACTTTCCAAACAAACGTTGAAATGTCAAATCTCAAGACTTTTTAATTCCTATAAAGTTAACATTTTGCTTCCTCTGCTGCTTTTTCTTGTAAGTATAGTGTTTTTACGATAATACCGTCATAATTCAGAGTTCTATTTCTATGAAATATGGTTTAAAAGTTTAATTAAAGAAATTTTAACCTTACTTTATGGATACTTTCATTTTATTCCTATTAGCATAAAACAATGTGCTTTATTATTTACACAACCTTGTAAAATTGTTGTAGTAACTATTAGAATACTTAAATATTGCAAAAAGCAGAAAGATTCTATAAAATAAATGAAAAAATAACGAAAAATACAAATTATCCACACTAAAAAATGTTTGTTTGGAAAGTGAAACTGGCAGATGTCAATCAAATCTACGTCATCACTCCTGTGGTCCATTAATCTCGAAAGAGACAAATATTTACTCGGTATTATTTTATAAATATTATAAATTGCAGAATTCATAACATAATATAATCAAAATGTACTTTTAAAAGCCTTCTCTCTTTTAATTTGAAGCATACAACATAGCCATTATAAAAACATGACAACACTGCCAAACCGAAGTATATTCTTGTTTCATAAACCACCAGTTGCCAGGTTGCAACAGATGTCTAATATACCACAGCCACCTAAAGCTTACAAGCCGTGAAGTGAGAAAATTGGCAACGTTGGAGGTAGTCCGATAGTGGTCCTATAGCCCTGTGTTTACTTATGAGATTATGCTAATTTTGTTTGTATTTCTTGTATAATTGGTGAATTATTCGATTAAAAAAAAAGGTATGTATTTTTTACGTATATTGTAATAATTGTATGAAGCATTAAAGAATTAGATATATATATTATTCAGACAAATAATACGTACAAACTGTTAAATTCACAAATTCGCTTTAGTAATTACAAACCCCAAGTCGATGTTAATTTATTGGCACAGGGAGTAGTAATATGATATTCTAACATATTTTTTTAATTACAGATGCCGAGACACTGCAGTGTACCAAATTGCAAATCAAATTACGCAACTACTTTAAAGTATGAAAAGGCCCAAAGTACATTCTCTTTTCCCAAAAACGATCACCTTCGTACTCAGTGGGTTAGATCTATTAACCGTGAAGATTTCAGAGTAACTTCTAGTTCGGTAGTATGTAAAAAACATTTTGATGCAACGGATATTATTGAAAGTGAGTCATTCATTGATAAAAATGGTACGGTTCTTCAACGAAATTTGGTTTATCCCAAGTTGAAAGAGAATGCGATACCAAGAATTTTTGAAAACCAACCGTCATATTTATCTAACCCAAAACCACCAACAAGAAAAAATCCTGAAACTAGGCGAGCAGAAATAAGTCTCCGGGAAGAAAATAATATAAAAGAACTCGAAAACAAAGACCTTATCGTGGATTTCAAGGAACTTTTACAAAGTGTTAGTGAGAGGGTTGAGTTAAAAAACTGGCAAATAAAAGTTGTAGAAGAAAGGATTTGTTTTTATTTATTAAATATTGACAATCAGTTTAGTGATGAGTGTATAAAAGTTATTTCAAACATTAACATTACGAAGGAATTACTTGTATCTGTTTATGTGAAGGACATCCAACTGTCACCTCATGATTTAAAATGTATTTTACCATTTGACTGTAAGTTATCGCGTTGGTCACAACTAGAAAATCTGCTGTCCAGGTATTCTTTTTTTTTTGAAAGTCCTATTGACAATAATTTTAAAATAACCAAAATATGTAGTGAAATTGACAGAGTCATAGAAAATACAGATGTAGATAAAATGAAGGGAGTTCTGGCTTTTGTGAAAAATCAGTTACTGTTACTAACAGCAAGTAGGGCAAAATATTCTCTACCAACAATTATTTTTGCTCTTACCATATATAATCAGTCAACATCATGTTATAATATTATTCAGCAGTACTTAAATTTGCCCACTAAAAGATATTTACAAATGATAACATCATCCTTTCATGTATCTCCTGATGATCAATTAGAAAATAATTATTTATCATATCTTGCTTCAAATCTGAATGATCGAGAAAAAATAGTCAATTTACTTGTAGATGAAATATATGTAAATCCTGGAGTTCATTATCACTCAAAACAAATTACTGGTTTTGCTGCCAACAATGATAAACAATTAGCGAAAACTATTCTAACGTTAATGATTTCATCAGCATTTGCACATTTTAAAGAAGTGGTGCGTTTAGTACCTGTATGTAATATTGCTGGTAATGAACTCAAAGACATAGTTCTTGAATCAATTCAGTATATTCAGGACTGTGGATTTAAAGTATTGTGTGTAATTACCGACAACAATCGTTTAAATCAAAACATGTTTGGTCAGTTATCTCCAAATTTTTCCATATCTAATCCTAAGTTTAATAATGAGAATATTTATTTATTATATGATTTTGTACATATTTTTAAAAATATTAGGAATAATTGGCTTAATAAGAAAGACCCAGAAAAAACCTTTATTTTTCCAGATTTTAATAATCATTCAGTTCTTCGAAAGGCATTTTTTAAGGACTTACAAACATTGTACCAAATTGAGATAAACTTTTTAACCAAAAGAGCATATAAACTAAATCATAAATCTATTTATCCAAATAATTTTGAAAGACAAAAAGTGTCTTTGGTAGAAAATATTTTTCATGAAAGTACAATAGCTGCTTTACAGTCATGTAGTATTTATACAGACACAGCCTCATTTTTAGAAATTATTAGAAGTTGGTGGAACATAATTAATGTAAAAACTAAATTTAAAGGACAGGCAAAAAGGAATGATTTGGCTACCCCAATTTTTTCAGATAATGATTTCAAAGTAGTTTTTTTAAAAAAATTTGTGATGTGGCTAGATTCTTGGCATCAAATTCCTGAAGGCTCTTCACTTACAAATGATACATACCTTGCTCTTAAAAACAGCACATCAATTTTGATCAAAGTAATAGAGTATTCATTTAATCATTTAAATATAGAATTTATATTACCTGGCAAATTCCAAACGGATAATTTAGAAGAAAGGTTTGGTCGTTATAGGTACCTATCTGGCTGTAATTATAACATTTCAGTTACTCAAGTGATTGATTCAGAAAAAAAAATTCGAATACAGAATATTCTGAAATCGTCTGTTACTAGTGATTTAACACAATTAAAATTTCAGCCACCTGATGATCTAAATTGTGCAACACTTAATCAGTTCATAGAATGTTCAGAATTTACTTCTATTTTTAATAGTGATTATCTGCGTACATACAATTGTGAGGAATCAAGTCAAATATATATTAGCGGATATGCAGTTCATACTGTACAAAAAACTCTTAAATGCCTTACCTGTAGAGATCTGATTGTACAAAGTATAGGTGATAAGGTAAATGATGAATATTTTGATTATCTGCAACGAGGTGGTTTATCTGTTGCAACAAATGAAGTTCATTATATTTATTATCACTCGTGTGCTCTTTTTGAATACATAATTAAACATCCAGAAACTATGTCACTGTTTTTGTCTCATAAAAATCAAAAATATTTATTGGCTTCTTTAGCCCTCACGAGTTTGGAAAGTGACAATTTTTATATTGATTTTTCTAAAATTTGTGTTTGTGGAACAGCTGTTAGAGAATTATATTTTAAAATTTCTGTGATTTTCTCCAATACTTTGTTAAATAACTTCACAAAAAACAAGAATAATGAAATTATGACAAAGAAACTAACTAAAAGTTTATCTAAAAAGCGCAAGCTTTCAACTTTAAAAAAATAAATACCTGGAATTTCAATAACATTTTTTTAAGCCACTCTTAATAAATATAATATTCGCTCAAGGGATACTAGAATTCAATAAACTGCAAGTTGTTTACAAAAATATTAAAAGAATATTTTCTTTTTTTTTAACGTAAATTATGTAAATAATGTAAGCTGAATGCACTTGTATTACTTTTAAATTCTATTAATATTACACCTCATTGTATTCAATGTTTTGCAGTTTTAATAGATGTGATATATATATATATATATATATATATATATATATATATATATATATATATATATATATATATATATATATATATGTACCTTATCAAACTATTTTGTTCGATTTTTTTACTTAATTTTAACTTTATAGCGAATATTATGATGTTCCTCTTTTATTTATTATTTTGATGGGCTCTTTATAGTCGGACTACTTCTAACAGCTGATGCGGCGTTGCCATTTTTAGTTCACGGCTTGTAAGCTTTAGGTGGCTGTGAATATACTGACAAATTGCGCTGAAATGTTGCTAAATTGCGCCAAATATAGGCAACCTACAGTATTGAATTTAAACTATTATCATTGTTTAAATGCTATTACATAGTTTCCAAATGTTTTTTTATTGTACACATCCCAGGCTATAGTGTTTGTTAGAAAGAAAACATTCCTTAATTCAAAGTGTAGAACGATAGGTATATTTGATTCACTCATCTCAGTTCTAACTGTCTAATAAAGTTAGTACTTAATCATTTTTTGTTGAGTTGGTCAAATGACTTTGACTTGAAGTGGCTGGAAGTTATTAAACAACCAAGCACACGTGCTCATAGCTAATATTAATTATTTTAATAATTCACACGTAGTTTATTATCAAAATAACATTGAGCATTTACAATCAAAGTTTAAATGTGTATTTTTAAAATTTTAAAGATTACACACTTTCATTATTCTGGATTCTTGTCATTTTTTCAATGAAAAAGAGCTGCAACAGCAGGTTTATTTGTGCTGTAAGTACTGTGAGAGGTAGGAATTTTTGTGTTGTGCGTTTTAGACAATGAGTCAAAATATTTTCAAGCTGCGAGTGAACGGTCTGAACGAACTTTAGCAATAGATAAACATATTATACATACTGTTGTAGAATAGTATACCTATTACATAACGAATATAGTAAATAGAGTATTTTACGTAAGTGAGGAAATTACTGTTATGAGTGAATGAAGTGAACTGTTAAGGTGAATAATATGTAGGTAATAGTCTTCTATGAAGCATTGAAAAGTTATATTTTGAGCTTTAACAAAAAAAACTTATTTCGTTTTTTTTATTAGATATTTATGCATTTTCCCTAGTTCTATTATTTGTAAAATACATGTTGTTCCCTCTTCTGAATTTAGCTTGCGCATTGATAACAAATTACAAAGAGACAACGCATTTCTTTTCTTATATCTATCTGCCTTACTATATTTTTACTATTTAAGGAAAACAAATTTGTTCTTTTATGTTTTAATCAGTTATTTCATTCCTTCTATAAGTTTCTTTTGTCATATACTTTATCAAAAGCTTGGACCATTTTGGTAATGGAAGTGATAAAACCACATAGGGATAAGGACAAAGCTAAGGGACAAATAAAAGTACTCGATCAAGGTTTTACTACAAAAATCAAAAGTCAAAATTCTATTCAAATTTTTATTAAATCGGATACATAAAGTTTAAAAAGTTGTAAAGTCTCTTTAAAGGCCGCAGTTTCAAAAAGGTACATTATATATTCTTAAATGCAAAATGTAAATATTTATGTTCTGTATAAGTACCAGATAAATTCATAAAATCAACGTGCGTTATACGTTAATGCTCTTTTAAAGCGATATAAGTTTTGTAGAATTGTTTAAAGTGGGATATATGACTAGTTAATCCTACCTTGAAAGTTCTATTAAGTTTGTTTCACTTAACTTACACAATTATCAATTTCAGATCATAAATCTCAAAATATTAATATCATCTTATTTTCTAAATAAGACGTCCTCATCGAAAAGCCAATTAAAAAAAATATTAAAGTAGTCTAGGGTAGCGCAGAATGGGATTTTATCATGATACAAATACAAACAGATAAGATACCGCGCATGTGGGCGTGGCTTATGCATGACTTTTGTGACGTCAACTTGTGCTAAATTTCGCCATATTGTGTTTTGACGTTTATGTACATTTACGGTTCATAGCCAATATTTAATAAAATAATATTTTAAAGGTGTTACAAGGCTTTAAATTTTTCCCGATATGAGGTGTGCAGTGTATGGTTGTGCCGTTTACAATATGTGCAAGAGTTTTGTACCCGGTACAGCATTTTATAGCTTTCCAAAAGGCAAGGAAATGCAAGCTGTTTGGAAACATTTGTGTAAACGCCAGGATAATTTTAATGTTAAATTTGCTCGTGTTTGCTCTAAGCACTTTGTTGAAAGTGATTGAAGTGATGAATCGGTCATTCAGGTTGGCAAAATATAAAACAGAAGTCAACTACTTTATAAGTTTATAGAAGACGTTCCGCTGTATACTTCTAAAGCTTCATCAGTTCTAACTCAATATGTAGTATTAAAGATTTTATTATATATGTACTTAAGTTTACTCATTATTTAGAACTAACTTAAAAAAACAGAAACAAAGGACACAAAAACTTTGCAAAAAATAATATTCGCAGAAACGAAGATTTAACAAAATTTTAAACGTACATTTGGCTTCATTTAGAGATGGTTCTCCAATGAAGACAAACAAAACACTGATGAGTGACCCCAACAAAACACCGAAGTACCTGGGCGTAACACTAGACAGAACGCTATCATTTAAAGAGCATTTAACAAAAACTGCCCAAAAGTTGAGTACAAGAAATAACATTATACAGAAGCTCTGCGGTACCACCTGGGGAGCATCGGCTTCCACTCTCCGCTCTACTGCTTTAGCCCTTGTTTTCTCGACCGCTGAATATTGTGCCCCCGTTTGGCTACACAGTCCACACGTAAAAAAGGTCGACACTCAGCTGCACAGTACTATGAGGATGATAGCTGGTACAATTAAATCAACTCCCACCCAATGGCTTCCAGTATTAAGTCACATTCCACCTCCACATTTACGACGAGTTGACTCACTTACACGTGAATACAAAAAAGATCATGAACAATATAAACCTGCCGATCCACCAAGATACCGAGGATGAACGAAATACCCGTCTACGTTCTAGAAAACTACCAATGAAAACGGCAAGAATGATACATGAGAAGTTCAACATCACGAATGCATGGTCCCAAGAATGGAATGCATGGCAAAATAACATGCCCTGTATTACCCACAAGCCATCAGGTTTTGATCTTCCATGTAAAACATAGTCCACTCTAAACAGGATCCGAACCAGACATGGCAGATGTGCATACATGCTACATAAATGGGGAAAGAATCCGTCTCCTCAATGTTACTGTGGGAAGAACCAAACGATCGACCACATTATTGAAGAGTGTCCCTCAAGATCCTACAACGGTAGCCATGAAGACTTCCTGTTTGCAACTTCAGAGTCAATTGATTATGTTAATACACTTGATGTTTGTTTGTAATTGTTTAAAGTTTGTCATATACCTATAATACTAGTGTTTGTAATTTTGTTCTAAATGTGTTGTAATTGCCATACGATAAATAAATAAATACTTATTCTGCCCTATTAATGACTGCAACCTCAAAAGAAATAGTTTACCTAACGTGTCAGTCAATAATACCTAACTACTATATATAAAATATATATTGTATGAAAATCACATTCCATAGTTTGCAATTTGTGGCATTCGGCCATGGCTCCCTCCATCAAACTTCACTCTTATGGAAAAATTGTTATTTTTTACAATATACTAATTTAAATACTTAAGCTTAAATTCACGTAGTAAATAAAACATCTAGTAAATTATATTAGAATTTCAACAGTTCGTTTCATCCGCAAGCATGAATACATTTTGAAAATTTAGCACAAGGTGACGTCATGCGCGTGAGTGTACGAGTTTAGTGCGTGGCAATATCATATCTGGTATCCTTATATCATGGGATTTTATCTACTCCCACAAACTGGCATGTAAATAACCTAGATTATTGTTTACAATGTAATGTAAATTTAAATATAATTTGTTTATAAAGAATGTTTAATGTTTTGCAAAAAGTCTGAAATGCCAACTGTCCTTATATAAATGTAAAATCCAAATCCATAATTTACTTTATTTATTATTTTCGCAATGGCACTATATTATTACCTTGTCACGATTCGGTTTATTGGGACCGTGCAAGTTCGGAACAGCGACACCTGGTGTCGTAAATCAGCCAAATTTACTGCGCTTTCATGTAAGATCAAGGTTACCGGATAACTGTCAAGGACGTAGCCCCAAAAAAGAATAAGAAGAAAAAGTAAGATTAAGGTTATGTCGGTATGTTATTAAAAGGTAAACGTTGATGTAGCGTAAATACAAATAAATATATTATTGAATTACAACATTACTGTTAATATGGATGCAATAATAAAAACTGGATTTTAGAAAGTAAATCACCAAATAACTTTTCAACCAAGCACGAGTCAAAGGGAAAAGCTTTAGTAGTGGCAAGTGTCAAAAAAGAATGGAAGAATTATGTGGAGTGGAAGAATTAAGAAAAATAAATTACCATAAATAATGCTAATGCATAAATTAGCAGGTTAAGCCCATGATATCATCATATTGGTTTGAACAATTAATTCTTTCCCTGTAAACTTTTGGACAGCGAATATATCTTAATGCATCTTCAGAAAAACTTGAACTTGATTAATTTTTGTAAACTTCAAAAAAATAAAATTCAAACATTAAACTTGATTTTTGGGTTAAAAGGAACTCTAAGTGAGTGTTATGAAACTTTTATTATTTATTTCAAACTGACTTTAAAATCGGGCGCAAGAATAATGCATAATTAAGGTTATGTTACTTATGCTTTTTTATGATATAAATCTACTTTTCTCTTTGTACTAGCTTTGTGCTTCGAAGTTGGAAACGAATAAGACTTAAATTGAATATTTTTTTGTTGTATTTTTACAATTTATAACACAGCATTTTTTAAATCCCATTTTCTTTAGTGACAGAAGGTGTAAATAAACAAAACGAATATGAAATATGACAATTGACAATATGAATTTATGAAATCTATAATCTATGAAATGTACAGTAAAAAATGCAAGATTTCTCCACTACTCGCGCACGATCGTTTCTCGTATCCCCTCCAAGTACTTGCACGTCGCCAATAAAATGTATAACACATAAACTTGAAACAAAAAATAAGTACATAAAGTGTAAAAACCATCATAATCAATCTTTTACATTTTTGGAAAACTGACAATTACAGTTTGTAAATGTTTAAAAAAATTAAGTTTTTAAATGAAACTACTTTTTTTAAAAAACATATGGTATAAGATTTTAACACGTATAGAGCTTAATACAACAGTTTAAATAAGTATCAATTATATTCTTGTAAATCACAAATATAAATATATCAAAAACACACAAACTAATTAAATATTTAAATACCATTCGGCCTGAAATCATGAGATAAACGTGTTGCAGTTTCGTAACGTTTATAAATTATGGACATCCCACCCATACAAAAAATCTAGCCTAGAGAACATCACACAACTGTAGTTTGCACCCCCCCCCCAAGTACTTTAACATTCCAGCCCAGTCCACTGCCTTATTTCAGTATTTCATGTGATTTAATCAGCAACTCCAAAGGCAAGGGGCACTATACTTTTGCTGCAAGTCCACAGGATATTGTTCTAATCCCTAAAGCAAATATTATCAAACGAGAAAATAAGCGAAAAAAAGGAACAACTGCAGTTTTGATCTCAAGCCCTTTCAAGATGGAATTAGTAGCTGCAAAGGCAGAAAAGAAAAGTAAAGGCTTAAGAAATTAAAGCTAGTACTGCACAGAAAAATTTAAATAAAAGCAAAAAACGTAATCAAAATCGTGACGTAAGTGAAAAAGTCAAGGGAAAATGAAGGATGAATAAAGTGTTCGGGCTGTTTACGAAGGGTACATGAAGTTTGTGCTAGATGTGAAGAAGAAGACAATGACTTTATTTGCGACGTTTGTAAATAAACTCGGTGTGAAACTTTCTTTTTCTACGATGGCATTGTTTTTATTTTGAAAATACACTTTCATTTAGTACACAAATTAAGTTTAAATTTTATATTTTACATCGGGCAAAGTGGCTACCACCCCGCAAGGCAAAGTGGCCATTTGTTAAAAATATGTATCTAAAAAATTTACCAAGATAAAGTGAAAATTAAAATTGCCTTATTATTATTTTCTTATTATTTTCTTCAAGATAAAAAAATATTTCTTAGCATGACCACTTTGCCCACCCTTCCCCTATATTAAGAGGTCATCGCATGTGCAAAAAAAATAAGGCAATGAATTTCAACGGATATTCTACGGGATTATAGATGATACTAAAATTATATTCTTCTTTACTTCACTTCTTCGTCAACTATTCTGGTGTGTAGTATACTGTCTCGATCTGTTCATTTTAATTAATAATATTTAGGGCCTTATACAGAGTAGATATTTTTTTGAAGTACCTATTTATTTCTAATGTCTACCTACAATTTTTTATTTATTTACTAAAGGCCGTATGACACTATGCATTTTCTTGTATCATTTCTTACATTGTTTCTGATATAGAAAGTTATTTATGTTTTGTTGTGTCGTTTCTTGCACGTACATTTTTGCCCTGTATGACACTATGCAAGTTCTTTTACCGGAAATTGTATGTGATTTGGCACATGATTGGTTGAAATTTTGACACCTATAAGAATAGAACTGCAGTACCTGAGGACCCCAAGCTACTGGGGACAAATCTACCACAAGAGCAAACTGGATTTACCAAAGGTAGAGGCACTCGAGAACACCTGCTGAATATAAGACAGATAATCGAGAAATCTAGGGAATTCAACATCCCACTATACATCTGTTTTATAGATTACCGTAAAGTGTTCGACAGGGTCAAGTGGAGACACTTATGGCGAATACTAAAAGAAGTAGGCGTACCACAACATCTAATTACGCTTATAACCGAACTATATGAACACACTACTGGATCAGTTAAAGTACTTGACACACTTTCGAACGAATTTCATCCAGAACGGGGTGTCAGTCAAGGATGTATACTATCTCCACAATTATTCAACATATATGGGGAGTATATTATGCGAAGAGCACTTGAAGGATGGGAAAAGGGCATCTCAATAAATGGTCATAAACGAAACAACCTACGTTTCGCAGATGACACAGCCCTTCTTGCAAATAGTCAAGCAGAGCTGATAGAACTTATACGACTGATCGAAAACGAAAGTCAAATATTTAATCTGCAATTAAACATATCAAAGACAAAGATCATGATAGTGGATAGACTACACAACAATCATCCACACATAACCACAATTGACCAGTTCGAGGTTGTTAGCTTATACTTATATCTGGGATCATTAATCACAAACACAGGGTCATTACAAGAAGAGATTAAACGTAGATGTGATCTAGCAAAAGTTGCCACAGCAAAAATGACCAAAATATGGAAGGACTGTCAAATTTCAAGAGCGATAGACATGAGGTTGATCAACTGCTTAATATTCCCAATACTGACCTACGGATGTGAATCTTGGACTCTGAGACAATCGGAGAGAAGAAATATAGACGCCACTGAAATGTTCTGTTGGAAACGAATGTTACGAATTCCTTGGACCGACCGTAGAACAAATAATTCAATTTTAAGAGAGCTAAAAGTTAGCCAACGACTCTCTAGTAAAGTCCATCTCCAACAATTAAAATATTTTGGGCATGTTATGAGAGCAAACACAGAAAGACTCATAATACAAGGAAAGGTAGAAGGCCAAAATCACGAGGAAGATCCCCAATAAGATGGATAGATCAAATTACAGGAATATGCCAAAGACCTATGCATGAATTAAAAGAAATGACCAGAGACAGAGATCTCTGGAGACGGACAATACCCGACATCACGTCGACCACTACACTCCCCCTGGGGGGTCAGGATTGAAGAGAGAGAGACCTGAGGACCCCAAGCTACTGGGGACTGAGGACATATGCTACTGATTATTTTTTAAAATACTATGGTGCATAAATGAAAGAAATAAAATGTCCCAATATTAAAACTAAATTGGAAACCACAATTTTTGAAGATATTCAACAGGCTGTAATGGAAGATAGAAATAATAAATAATTTGGTTGTAATAATTTATTTGTTTTTTTTTAAATTATGTGTTTGAATGGCATGCTCTTGAAATTCTACTCTCTTATTTGGAGATATAAAATAAACTTTAAAATCATCACGAATTTTTAGAGTGGTTATGTATTGTTTTTAGTAAAACATCTCCTACTTTCAGTAGTTCCGATGCTATTTGATCCAATCCCTGTGATTTATTGTTTTTCAATTTGGCTACTGATGTTCTAATCTTGGTTATTGTTGGTGGGCACTTTTCTCTGATGTCTGCTTGGTCTAATTGTATATCTCCTCCAGCCCCCAATATGACAGAAGACAGAAGTTTTACGTTTTTGCGGCTTTGCGCACAAATTGGCGCATTTCTTGTACAAGAAAATGCAGCGGACACAAATTCTTGTATCGTTTCTGATATAAGAAACTATACGCTTGTATGACACTATCCATTTTTTGTTATATCAGAAACGATATAAGAAATGATACGAGAAAATGTATAGTGTCATACGGCCTTAACAGTCGTTATTTTTTGTCTCTGCAAGGGATGACCTTGTGAATAAGCAAGCTTGTGTAATAGCTGGAACAGGTTTGCATGGTGCAGACATAATAATAAATTTGCCAAGCTGTACTCAACTATTTAGACAGAACTGCTCTCTGGCAGTGCATAAATAAGGGAATTAGATCCACAAGAGTAACACTCTTCTAAATAAAAATTATGCAAAATTAAGTTAAAACAAAAATGACATTCATTTTAATTTTAACTCTGATGTAAGAGAATTGCCTTGTGCCGATTTTCTTCTGAAATTGCAACATATATTTTTCAAATGCAATGCAACTCTTTAAATAATTTAAAAGATTTACGTTTATTGTGTGATTATCTTAAAGTAACCTTGAACCGAACCAAAATAAATTAATAAATTACTTATCACTTTCTAATCGACTGAGCTAACGGATGATAAGTTGATATATTTACATTGACAAATACATATATGTAAGTAATCAACTCGTATATCTTATATATATTCATAATTTCATACCGAATGGTAATTGTTTTGTCATGGTGCAGTTTAAAGAATAAAAAATACCAGTAAAAACCATAAGAATAAAAATATATGCCAACCAACCAAAATGAAGTAGGCAGTAGGTCATTCAAAGGTAGAAATATTAAATGTTTACCTCTCCTTAGATGCAAATTTGTATTAATTGGGTGGCTGGCATATAAAAGTCTTTTCTTTTTTAATAATAATTGACCTAGTGTCTACATTAGAAAGATAAAAATATCATCTTCTTTCTTTTATATCATATGTTGGCAATATTCTTAACTACTTTTTTATTTTAAGGCCAATAAACTTTTAAATTGTCCAAGAAACTGAAAATATTTAAATCTGTCGATTGCAAACTACATGGGAACTACCCTTCCGTTAGCCTTGAAACTATTCTAGGATTTTCAACACTTGAGACTTAATATAGGACTGAAGTGTCAGATATCGATAGCCAATGATATACTGAATTGGTGAGCTAGATTATGGGAGTACCCATGGAATACTTGAGAATTGGGGGTTGGGGCTACAAGAAGTACTATGTTTCGGGATAGAGTTTTCCAATTTTTCCCTTAGATGGAAAAATAGTGTGAATAACAGTTAGTTTGCTCTCGAAAGTAGCTGCTGAGGCTGGATATTTTCATAAAGGATTAAAGATCTTAGACAATTTCTCTTGACCCTCAAACCTACGTTTTAACAAGCAGGTATGCTTGCATCTAGACAGAAACTGGTGATGGTGCATGCCTATATGTGTTCACATTGTCAGGTGATCCTCATGGGCTAAGTAGTACATTTGGGTAGAGAAGACAGCAAAAGGGTATCGAAAAAGATCAAGTGATAAAAACAAGCTGAGATTCTAGTAGCGAGACCAGGCAGCCTCAATCGCATCAGTCTACGAAGTTTGATCAAATTTCTAACAATCTAAACAGATTAACTTTTTTTCCATTAACTGTTCAAGCTGCGTGTACTACCTAAAGCAAATAATCAAAATAAATTTGGACGCAGACTTGTAAAGAAAATAGAATTTAAATTAACAATCTTAAAGACGAATAACTGATCATAGTTATGTAGACACTAGCATAAATTATCAACGTTTATACTTTTTCTGGATCTGCTGGTACATCTGGTGCAGAGGGTCGTTCGCGTGGAGGTCGCATGGGTTCATTTTCTGGTGATGACGCCAAATGAGATATACCTATTGGTGGTGGTACCATTCCTACCTCACCTATTTCAGGTTGTGGTAGTAGTGTTTGGGATTGTTGGCTTTGTGCTGACAGTTGTCGTTGTAGCTCTGCTCTTTGCCGTGCTCTCCTTGAACGTTCTTCTTTCAAACTTCTGTTGAAGGAACAAATGACGTAAAGTCCGAAGGCCTGTAAAGTCATAAGAATATTATTACTAAATATCATAATGATCATCAACAAATACAATACAACACATTCCTAAGGAATTCATCTTTACAACAGCTTGGTAAGAAACTTGAGAAGAAATATATCGCACGTTTAAGGTGTTTACTTAAAGTATTTATCAAAGAATTGCCTCTTCGAGGGTCGTTAGATCTTGTCATGGTTGGTGGCTATTAATGTTTGGTCGTGATCTTTAATTCTATGACGTTTCCTTAGCATTCTTCCTGTAAACAAGGTTCTGACGGGAGTGAGAATCCTTATTCTAACTTCTCGTGCAATAAGAATATAGCAAAAACAAACAAATAATCCAGCCATTGAAGGGAAACAACTCATCATCAATCATCCGGAAACTGTGAAACACATTGCATTAAAGACCATTGAAATGAGAGGTAAACACAGAAAGAGACCAAAAATAATATTTCAAATATCAACAGCCAGTGTAACGCAAAAAATAAATCCCATCAAGAATCGAACAAGCGACGAAAACACTCATGAAGATAAAAACATTGTTTACAAGTTGGGACCTTAGTCTAGAGCTTACAATACGAATGATATTAAGATGTTTTTTCTTTGTCTTGCTGAATGGCAGTGAAAGTCGGACAATGAAGTCTAAAACTCTAAAACAAAAAAAAAGAATAGATGTCTTTAGATACTGAGGTCAAAATTAATGTTAGCGATAGATAACGCAAGATTTCACAGTTACCAAAGGGTTAAAGCAAAGATGGTGCCTGTCCCCCACACTTTTCAAAATAAACTTATAGAGATTCTCAAGAAAATGGAAAAGGAAATGCTATAGGATGGAAATTCCCTGAAAAAAACCGAACTTTACACTCTGTGTTATGCAGAGGATCA
This sequence comes from Diabrotica balteata, assembly GCA_918026665.1. NCBI lineage: Eukaryota > Metazoa > Arthropoda > Insecta > Coleoptera > Chrysomelidae > Diabrotica > Diabrotica balteata. The sequence goes on from OU898280.1 coordinate 158,892,833, forward strand.
GATAGTGTTGGTACAAGAATATGAAGATCTAGAGCAGGGGTGCTCAAACGGTCGATCGCGATCGACTGGTCGATCGCGAGTGCTTTTTGGGTAGATCTCGAGAAGCAAAAAAAATTTTAATAAGTAGGTAGGTAACTAAACTACTGTCAGCAGAGTTAAACGTTTTTATTAATACTGAACTATACAAATACATAGAATGCTTGACTAAGCATCATTGCAATTCAAAGAAGTGGGGACAACAAAATACTGTCCACACAGCATATTTTATATTTACATATATTAACTAATTATTTTATTAATTCAATATTTATTATAATTATTAATCAAATTTGGGATGATATTCTATCAACTACAAAAATGTATTACGTAATAAAATAACACTGCTTGCGGCAAAAGGTGGCTTTATCAAAGGAACGCGCGGCACTTGTCAAAGAAAAGCCGTGTTGTTTCTAGACGAGAGACAGTACAGTCTAGTTTCGGGCGGCGCGTTTGACGGGAACATTCGAGACTTTCGTTCACGCCGATATAAATGTTGCGCCTGCAGGAATTGAAGTTATTCTGAATTGTAACTTGATAGCGATCCTACGTCGATACAAAGTTTATTATTAAATAGTGGACAATGAGTGCAGTGAAGAAATCTAAAACGTATCATTTTAATAAGGATTGGGAGGAAGAATTTTTCTTTTCTATGGTGAAGGATAAGTGCATTTGTGTTATTTGTCGTGCGACAGTTGCAATACCTAAGCGTGGTAACTTAGAGAGGCATCATAAAACGGTTCATAAAAACTATGAAAAGGATTTTCCGCCACAGAGTGAATTAAGAAAACGAAAAGTAAGTGATTTGATATCTTGTTTGAAAAAAGAACAATCCATGTTCACAAGACCAGCCAAACAATCAAAAGCTGCTACGATCGCGTCATTTAAAATATCTCATATTTTGGCGAAACACAAGAAACCATTTGAAGATGGATCGGTGGTGAAGGAAGCATTTATTGAAGCGGGTGAGACTTTATTTGGAGATTTTAAAAATAAAACAGAAATCATGTCTGCTATTAGAGAACTTCAGTTATCTCGTCCGACTGTCACAAGGCGTATTGAAGTCATGAGTAAAGACATCGCAGATAAACTAAAACATGATATCATGGAATGTACATACTTTTCTTTACAGTTCGACGAATCCATCAATATGGCAGACACTGTCCAGCTGTGTATTTTTATTCGGATGGTATTTAATGACATGTTGGCTAAGGAAGAATTTTTGACAATCATTCCTCTGAAGGAGAAGACCCGTGGCGAAGATATATATGACGTTTTCTTAAATTTTGTAAAAAACTACGAACTACCAATATATAAATTAATGTGCATTACAACCGATGGAGCACCAGCAATGACTGGAAACAAAAACGGTTTTGTGGCATTGTGTCGAGCTAATGAAGAATTCCCTTCATTTTTTTAGCGTAGCTTGCAACGGCGGCTCTTTCAGTTGCAGTTGGAAGATAGGGAGTCAGCTGAACACACCGATTTAGTTCTTCACATGCACGTCAGGTGGTTGAGTCGCGGAAAATTCCTAGAAAGGTTTCAAGAATTATTGCCCGAAATAACAGCTTTTCTAGACGAAAGAGGTGATGACACTCAGATTTTGAAAAACGAAAAATGCTAAATGATTTGGCATTTTTGACTGACATCACAATGCACTTAAACACCGTTAACTTGGAGCTTCAAGGTAAAGGAAAAACTATTACATATTGAGATGATTAGCGCAATAAACGCATTCAAAAGTAAATTGCAACTTATGATAGATCAACTGAAAAGAAAAGATCTAAAACATTTTCCGTCTTTGAAAGCAAGGATTCCTCAGTTCAATTATGATACGTATGAGGCTGAATTATCAAATATTTTGGGGCAATTCGAAATGCGTTTTTATGATTGCAGTAAATTGGAAAATATAGCATCATTTATGAGTTATCCTTTTTCATGTAAAAAAATTGAGGAATTAGCTACTGAAATAGCAAGTCAGTTTAATATGAACTCATGTTCTGTTGAAAATGAGTTGGTGCGGATTATATCAGATATACATCTCAAAGCTACAGTATCTGATACAAATTTCTGGCGTTTTATATCTGAAGATAAATATCCGAATGTAAGGCATATCGCCCTTCAACTGACGGCATTTTTTGGGTCAACTTACTTGTGCAAGTCTGCATTTTCTGAAATGAAGATAATTAAGTCAAAATATCGCAATCGACTAACTGACGATCACATGACATCATGCTTGCGATTAGCACTCAGTGGTTACGTACCGTCTTATGAAAAGTATGCTAAGGACATGCAGTGCTACGCTTCAACATCTTAAAGCCACTCCTTAGTTAAGTTTAACACCATATGTAACTCTTTTGTTTTGTAACAACAAATAAACTCGTAATTTTGAATAACTATGAGTTTTTTCATTGATATTGTAGAGAAGAACCTAACTAAACCTAACCCAAACCTTGACTAAAATAATGTACCTATATTGTGCAGAAAGCTAATATCTATATATGCTACGGTACGCCCTACCTAGGTAGGTAGGGTGTATCGTGTATATACGACAACCCTGCATCACACACACTTGTAGTCTCTCAGAGTCGATCGTAAGTAGTCTAACAAAATTGAGGTAGATCGCCAGCAGTTCAAGTTTGAGCACCCCTGATCTAGAGTATATACGAAAACCTATACAAGAATATAAAGAATGGTGTGTCGAAGTGAATATGGAAAAACTAAATACAGTATATTGGAAAAAAACAGCAGGACCTACAGCTAGAACATTTACAGCAAACTAAACAATGTGAGGAATATAATTACCTTGGTTTGCATATTACAAGCAACGATACATTAGACGAAGATACTAGACACAGGACTGCTCAGGGTAAGAGAGCTACCTTACAACTTAATACCATTCTATGGGACAACAAGGACAACACAAGAAGAATTTACAATACTATAAGTAAATTCGTAGAGGTATATGTTGCTTAGGAGTAGCTTTGTCACAGAATATATATTTTGTGTGTATTATATGGTTGAAATGGGGACTAGGGGAGGGTATTACACAATGAGAGTATACAAAAAAATACATTTTTATTTTTGAAATTAGCATCTGTCTACAAACTGGGTTAACCAGTCATCAATATGAAAGAAATTTTTAACGGAGCTTAATACTGTCAAACTTTACATCAAATGTGAAATAAATTGCAATAATTGCTTGTTTTGTTGATCTACGTCTGTCTTTTGGTTTTGGTAAAATTGATACAACGTCTGATCTTGATACGGCAGCAACTAAAGTTAAAGCAGTCTTGAAGCGTACCTTTTTTTCTTACAAATGACACTTCTCAAATTCATTATTGTCTAATGTGTTTAGAATTTATTTTAGAAACATAAAATACATTGTTTTAAAATTTCGCTAATACAAAACTATCAATGGAAATTTCTTTACTAGCAGCAATGCTATAATCGTCTTCTAACTATAAATTTTCATATTCATCGCCAGAAGAATCATTATAATTGATTAGTTTTTCACTCTCCCCGGATGAAGTGCTATCACTTCGTTTATTTTTTTCTGTTTTCCTGCTGAGCTGTTTACCTTACCTAGACTTACCTTAATTCGTTTAGTATTCTAGGGAATCACTTTTTTGGTTCCTGTTTGTACCAAAACTATCAAGTCAGGTGTGAAATCATTTAAAATCTTGAGGGGAGATGAACGAACTTGAATTCGCAAATGATTACTGACTTGGAGTTTTGACTAGAGATGTGTAGTTCACCATCGAAATAGTTCAAATGAACGATTCTTTCAACTGAACTAATTGAACTAGTTCATCAATTTTCATAGAACTAGTTCACTGCGAACGATTTGCATTATAAATTGTGTCTCAACTTCTAAAGAAAAAAAATAATGAATGAATGAGATCATTTTTTATTCCGAATGGAATTTAAATAGTCCCTGAAAAAAACAAGGGGAGTAGCAGCATGCTTTTTCTTAAAAATTATAACTGCTAATTATAAATCTTTCCCTGCTTGTTCTACTAGCGAAACTGATTTTGACGTTGAAGGTTGAGGTTCTTGAAATGTATTTTCTGATTTTTCTGGTTCTTTTTCTATGTATCTTTCAACATTGAGATATTTGAGAATGATAGCAGAGTGTTTCATTCTTAAATGTCTTGATAAATTGCCTAGTGAACCACTTGCAATACTGATATCACATGAACAGTAATTACATTTTGCAGATTTTTGATTTTATCGTTTTTCTCTAAATGATCCCATAAAAAAGTTCTATTTCATCTGTTACTCATCTTTTGGGATTGATTAAGAAAATAAATTATTATAAAGAAAAACTAAATAATCATATAATAATTTAGAACATCTAAACATAAACGTACGATCGAAAGAAATGGTTCCGAATCCGAACTACTTGTACGCCGTACGGTAGTGAAAGACTGACTGAAAACCGAAGAAAACGGATTGGATATTAGGGTTGGATTTCGATTTCGGTTCTACAAATAGTTCTTACGCGAACTAGTTCACTGAGCTAGTTCATTTTTGTGAAATAGTTCTCTTGAACTAGTTCGTCTAAAAGAACTAATAAGCACACCTCTAGTTTTGACATATTATCGGGTTTTTAAGTGTTCTTGGTGGGGATACTTCTTAATTTTTTAGTGTCTTCGATAGGGATGATATATTGACCAGCGCTGTAAAATGACATTTCCGTGATTGTTGGTTGCAGAATTGAATCTTGGCGGTAAATTTGAAAAATTATTAGATTGTCTTATTGTGTACCATGCCTCATTGTGTACAACTCTCTCCTATATATAATTATTAATAATTTTTGTTAATATATTGTACATACTTAAAATATTGTAATATGGTTTTTAAAAACCATTTGTAAATTAGATCTAATTTAAAAATAGGCGAACGGAAAAGGTAATTAACATCGTACATGATATGGAATGTAAATTGGTGAGGCTATTTATATTTTTAACAATATACCTACTAGCTTTGCTTCATACCACTAGCATGTAGGTACTTAACTAAGCCGACCGATAAAAAGTTATTTTAAAAATAAAGTAATAAAAATTACTGTTCTTTCAATCAAATTTGGATTGAATAAATTGAATATAATCCAGATAAATTTCTGTAGGTGTTGTGGCTGCCATTGATCATTAATGACGGTAGTTCGTCTCAGGGGGCAAAGTCATTCTTTTAACAATGATAACAATTTTCACTGCACGGCCGTCTCGAAATCGCATCCGCATTTAAATGAACTCTTCCAGCCCTGTGTTCGATCTTGTAATCGTTCTAACCATCTTGCCATCTGGCCCTCTGGATTACGGAATTGTAGGCGCCATTTTAGAGCAGCGTGATCCGTGCGAAGAAGAAACTTTCTGCCATACAAGTGTTTATGGAAATGCTCGCAAGCCTTTACTACGCCTAGCAATTCTCTCCTGGTAAGCAATAGTTTCTTTCTGGTTTCGACAAGACTTTGCTAAAGTAAGCGATGACTTTCTCCTGCCCATCTTGGATTTGGGAGAGAACAGCTCCTATTGCACTGTTGCTTGCATCGGTGTCCAACACAAGTTTTCCTGCCTGTCTAGGGTAGCTTAAAATCGGTGCGCTGATCAGAGCCATTTGTAAGTGTTCGAAAGCTCTTTGACACTCTTCGCTCCATGTATATTCTTTGCCTTCTTTTGTCAACTTTGTTAATGGCTTGGAGATGTTGGCAAATCCTTTAACAAAACGTCGGTAATATGTACATAGGCCAAGAAAACTTCTAATTTCATGTTTATCTCTTGGTACTGGCCAATCCTTAATTGCTGTAAGTTTTTCAGGATCAGCTGTTACACCATTACTTGCTACAATATGTCCCAAGTACTTCACTTCTCGTCGAAACAAGTGACATTTCTTCGGGCTCAACTTCAAATTGGCTGCCCGCAATCGTTGAAAGACTTCTGTCAGATTATTGGTATGTTCATCGAAGGATCTTCGAACTACAATTACATCATCCAAATAAACCAGGCACGTTTTCCACGTTAGACCTCTTAAAACTGCCTCCATTAATATTTCAAATGTGGCCGGGGCATTACATAAACCAAAGGGCATAACTGTGAACTGCCAAAGCCCTGATCCTATCGAGAATGCGGTTTTTTCACGATCAGCTGGCTCCTTGTCTACTTGCCAATATCCACTTTTCAGATCGAGTGTGGAGAACCAGAAAGTGTATCCAAAGTATCGTCTATTCTGGGCAAAGGATAACTATCTTTTTTAGTTACCGCATTGAGCTGTCGGTAGTCAATACAAAAACGTGTTGAACCATCTTTCTTCTTTACTAGCACTACTGGTGATGTCCATGGACTGTTTGATGGTTCAATCACCCCTTGTCTGTTCATGTCATATTTGATGATGTCTTCGGCTTCATCTCTTTTTGCAAATGGAAGTCGTCTAGGTTGTTATCTGATTGGCTGAGCATCTCCGGTATTAATTTTATGCTTTACTATGCTTGTTTGTGATGAGGTTGATCAACTGCTTAATATTGTATTATCAACAGTATTGGGAATATTAAGCAGTTGATCAACCTCAAGATGAGGTTGATCAACTGCTTAATATTTCCAATACTGACCTACGGATGTGAATCTTGGACTCTGAGACAATCGGAGAGAAGAAAGATAGACGCCACTGAAATGTTCTGTTGGAGACGAATGTTACGAATTCCTTGGACCGACCGCAGAACAAATAATTCAATTTTAAGAGAGCTAAAAGTTAGCCAACGACTCTCTAGTGAAGTCCATCTCCAACAATTAAAATACTTTGGGCATGTTATGAGAGCGCAAACACAGAAAACATGGAAAGACTCATAATACAAGGAAAGGTATAAGGCCGAAGATCACGAGGAAGATCCCCAACAAGATGGATAGATCAAATTACAGGAATATGCCAAAGACCTATGCATGAATTAAAAGAAATGACCAGAGACAGAGATCTCTGGAGACGGACAATACACGACATCACGTCGACCACTACACTCCCCCTGGGGGGTCAGGATTGAAGAGAGAGAGATATGCTTGTTTTGCAATTATCCTTCTTATCAATGGCAAAAACATCTTGAAATTCTATCAGCATAGACTTCACTTTTTTAGTTCGTTCATCATAATCACACGTGTTTTTTCAACAGTTTGTTTGTTTTTTTAGTGGAAAATGCTTTAATATTAAGTTGTTATAAGTTTCGGTAAGAAAGACTGTCAAAAAATCGGGACATATATTATTGCAAGAACAACTGTAGGCACAGACAGGACCGAGTATTATAATGCCAGTATTAGAAGAAGCTATTAGGAATAAAAGAATGTAAAAGCAGTGGGCCCAGATGAGATACCTTCTGAATTAATCAAATGCAGTGATGATGAAATACTGCTCATCTTGCTACAAAATCAACAGACTGCTCATTCGACACAATCTAAAAGGCAGGTGTAATTCCCCCTGAACTGACTGGCTTAATAGACTTGGGAAGGTCGACGTTTTTTTATAGGGTTGTAGCACCAATGATAAGGATGATGAAAGACTGGTTATAAGGACTACAACAATAACAATCTTAGTGCTCGAGTTCGAGTATAGTGTTCTAAAGATAAGTATACATTTACAAGCTAATAATGAGAAGAAACTGACAATTCCTAATTCGTACATTGACCTATTGACTTGACTGTTCCCGCTAATCGACTATATCAATAATAAGCGATTTAATAAAACATGTTATTTGTAAAGTATTTTACGGTACCTGTAAACCTGTGCAGATAAATCCCATTAAAGCAGTTTCCAATAGAAGTAATTGGAGATAATCGGGAAAGGCGTCTTGACAACCATCTGGGTAGGGCTCAAAATCTACATTGTTATTGGGTACGTTATTGTCTTTACAAGACATATATGAGAGTCTAATAGCATCATCAGTACGAAAGTAGTTCGCGTAATTCGCTGCTCCATCTAAACCACAACACTCGATCTAAAACAATAATTGTATGAATATAACATGCATTGTATACTGAACATAAAACTCTTAATGTTATCCTTGAATGAAATATATATATAAAATATTTTTTATAATTAATCCAATTTATAATACTTAAACAATATTTGAGTACAAGGCAACATTTAAAATAAAAAAAAAGCTGACAGCGGTGGGATTCGAACCCACGCCCTTTCGGACTGGTGCCTAAAACCAGCGCCTTAGACCGCTCGGCCACGCTGCCTGTAATAAAATTAAATCTAAAATACAATTTTCACTAACCTCTGCCTGCATTCGAGCGAAATCTTTATTGTAATACTGCTCCTTGATCATTTCATTAAAAGCTTCGGTCATTAAATCAACGGAATGAGTAGGAGCTCCATCTCTCAAAATCATCGTCCAAACTCCAATTATGAATTCGGTTACTAATAAAATACTTGTAAAAACTATGAACTGCAGAAGAAAAAATAGGTCAAAATTTAATCAATATCAAGGTTATGCGATAACAAGAACGGTTGAGCTTATTTTTAGCTTATTATAGGTCAAGCTTCAAAATTAAGGATGTATGTCTACGTTTTATTGGAAAACTTTTAGTCTAGGCGGGATCTGTTTTGGATTGGAAATTTTACATAGAACGCTATTTTTTTGCTGGAATCCCTTCAGGATTGAGTTGTTGACTCAAGTTAAATTTTTTTCTAATGAGCATAATAAAAAACAATTTATAACTATTTTATGGTAAAAGCTTGAAACAATTGGTTTTAACACTATAGCATATGAACATGCAGATACTCTTATAGTTGACACAGCCATTCTTTTAGCCTAAGATAACAAGCCAGTTTTTATAATTGCAGAGGATATTGATGTTTTGGTAATATTTTTACAAAAAGTAATTGAAAATAAAAATATTTTTTTCTGGAAACCTAGCAAAGGAAAAAAAACGGAAGAAATTTATGACTTAAATAATGCACAAAAAATTTTGTGGGCTTTTTACACGCATTTTCCGGTTGTGATAAAACCTCTGCATTTTTTATCAAGGAAAAAGCAAAATTGTTAAATTGTTTTCAACAAATAATGATATATCGCAAGAAGCAACCATTTTTAATTAAAAAAGTGCCACTAAGGAAGAAATTAAACGCAGCGGATGCAAAATTATACCGGCATTGTATATGGGCCACTCAAAGTGCGATTTTACATTGAATAAAATTCGCTACTTGTGCTTTAAAATAGGTTGCAAAAATAAAAATTTTCAATTGTCCATGTTGCCACAATCTGCAGCTGAGCAACACTAGCTTCGTGTATATTTCCAAGTACAGCAGTGAGTGGGGGTGGGAACTAACTTAAAATGGTCTTGAGCCAATACAAACTAAGCAGGTATTACTACCTGACTCATTATTCGGAAATATTAGTTGCAAATGTAAAAAACTTTGTACATCAAACATGGTCTCAAATGTTCTGACATGGTCTTCACTGCAATGGTCAGACATGTAAAAATATTAAACACAGTAAAATATTGGAAGAAATTGAATGAGATATGGATATGAAGTCGATGGAAACCGTAGATTATCTAGAGGCAAAAGATAAAGCTACAGATAAAGTAGAAGAAACATTAAATTTACAGATCGAGGATGAAGATAATAAAATGGAAAATGAAGGTTTTGAAGAAGAAATAAGACCTGAAGATTCTTGTCCTTCCAAAAAAAGAAAAAAACTTAAAAAAAATATATTGAAGATTATTATGATAAAACTGCAGAAATAAATTATTCTAAATGTTAATTATTTTAATAATCTTGATTTTTACAAAAAAAATTTTCGTTTGTCTTTGTTTTAACAATTCGAATTATTTATTAACAATTTATAAATACATATTTGTTTACTAAAAGTAACAATTTACTTCAATGTATAAATTGCAAGCTCAAAAAAATGCATAAGGAAAAAATGCAATTACTTGATTAACATACAATTGTTTTTTGCAAATTTCCCAATTTGCAATTAAAAATGGTATTTGAAAATATAATATTTGAAATCCTTGTCGTCCGAGATATCGATCCAAAAAAAAAAGATCAAAATTGGTTAACAAGAAGCCGAGATATTGCAATTTTTAGCGCGCGCTATGATTTTGAACACGCCGAATCACATTTCGAGTGAATATCCTCCACCACACACCTCTCATGCATTCCGAGCGACATTTTACGCGAAAACGGTTTTTTATTTATCTTTTTTATGGATGTTGACATGAAGCGCATTACGTAAAAATTTTCATATAAAAAGTACTTGACAAGACGAGGGTATTTGTTTAAAAACGAGCACTCTATCACTTATGGTTACACGAGAAATGTATGCCAACTTTGACCTTCAATATCACGGCAACCAGTAAGCCGAATGTATCTTTTTTTTTTTTTAAAGAAGCGTCTTTTAATGTTCTTTAAGTGAATAAATTTTGAAATTGATATGTTTAAAGCTCGTGAAGTTATTCAATTTGTTTATAAGCCTAAAAAATGTTTAAAACTTTTAAAAATTCTCTAGGCTCTCCTAGTGAACCGATTTGAATTTTACAAAAAGCGTTTGAAAGTTTGAGCCTTCCTTTATACGTAAAAAAATTTACAACTATCTGAGGGCCTTATTTAGGGCCTACTATAAATTTGAAAATTTGCGATTTTTTCCAGTAGGCTGGATTGCAAAATTATTATGCAAAACCTATCCGACCGATCTTAACAAAATTTAACACACGTTTTAAATATATTAAAAAGTTTTTCTAGGCGGAATATGGAACTTTTTAGTCAAGTTTAGAAAGTCGAAAATATTTAAAGGATTAACTTCAATTTTTTTGTACTTTTTTTTCCGAATTATTGCTATTTTTTCAACAATAAACATTAAATTTTCAATTTCTAGCTAACGAAATATTGTGTAAAATTGAATAACGAATAACTTCTTATAATTTTTTCTCTAGGATCAATATTTTCCGAATGATAAACGAAAATAGGAGCAAAAAAATGAGAAATTTTCAATTGTTTTCAGATTTTGTTAAATAAAAAATTTAGCACAGGGTTTGCGACTGGCGCATATCGTAATTATCGATACTGGGCACATCCTAAAGGGAGCCCAGCAAAAAAATAGCTTCCTATGGAAAATGTCCATTATAGTCTGAATTTCTACAGATTCCGCCTAGTCTATTTGTAATATATCTGAGGTGTTTTACCTTGATGGTATACTTGGGTCGATATTTTGCATTATGATGAATTTCAAAAGTATCCATCGTAAATTTTACAAGGGCAAAACTAATACATATTAGCTACGTAGGTATATTTTTAATTGTTCATTTAATTGGTTATAAATTTGTACAAAACATAATGGCATTTTAATTATTAATGAATATATTATTTGACATTAAGAATTCGGCGTTCTAGACAATAAGGCTTTTGATTACTAGGTATAACAAAAATGAATAGTTATGCGAATGTTTTCTCATTGGACAAACGTAGCATTTAGCATATGCTTGTTTTGGAAAAATTTAAGCTTCATAAACTGGTGCAGGTATAATTCTGCAAGTAGTCTTAAGGACTACATAACATAAATTTATTATAATCAAAGTTTGCTTAATAAGTAAGGTCTTCTGCTCAATGGTTTTTTATTACATGATATAATTTACATCTTTCAACGTCTAATTTATTTTTTCAATAGAGAGAAAAGATAGTTCCTACAACATTTCAAAAATTAATTATTCTTTCAAAGCGTCAACTGTACTAAAAGTCATTAAGACATGTTTATTACTTCGATATAACCGTTCTATTATTATTTGCCCTTAACCATTACTCGAGTCGGAAAAATTAAAATAGTAATTGTGTTTTACTAAAATATATTCTGCCCATTATTCCTAAATCATTTGTTTCAAATTATAAAAGCCTTCTTTCATCCATAGAAGGATATTTTTCTTCAGAAGCCGCCTGTTACAAAACCGTCGTTCTGCAGTCAGCTTGCTTAGTGCATAGTGCACATAGTTGCACCAGGTTGTACAAACCTAATGGATTGGTGATATATGTTTTTGACGTTATTCAGTAGTCTCCAAAAAATGTTAACCGCGTGTGATTCAGTTCCTCGCGGTCATGCGTTTAAGGTTCTTTGCTATAGAAATAGCTCATCTGTCAATGAGGTTTCATAGAAGTCACCATGAAACCTCATTGACTGTCTAATAAGGAATCCAGTTACGACTTGGAGAAAATTCTTGATTGGTTCTCGTAGTACAGTATGCATTTTACCATGTGATTGACCGGATATACCTACTTTCTGGGTAATTGTTATGTTGTGTTCGGATTCAGGTTTTTTTTCCGGTTCCGGACTGCTTTTTGGCACTCCTGCGGCCTGTTCTGAACCCAAGTATGTTGTAGATTATCCTCTTTTGACAATTTCTTGCACGTTGTATGATCAGATCCAAGACATCTTACAGAAACTTAATAAACACGAAATTTTGTATATTATAGGTGACTTTAATGCAAAAATTGGGGAAGGTCGACGAGGTCAGATTGTAGGTCCTTATGGTCTAGGACAACCTAACGATCAAGGACAGAGATTGTATGAATTTTGTAAAGAAAACGATATGATCATTGCAAACACCTGGTATAAACTACCCAAGCGACGACTATACACTTGGAAAGTCCCATTTGATGATGGAAGTAACCCTGCCTCTTTAAGAAATCAAATAGACTATAAACTTGTAAATGATCGTTTCCGAAATGCCGTCAAAAAAGTCACTACATTTCCTGGGGCAGATATTGGATCTGATCATCAACCACTTGTATCAGATATTAAACTAAGGTTAAAACGAATTCAGCGACAAAAACCAAAAACCAATGTAGTTAACTTTGACGATATAAACATAAAACATTAAACAAGAACTTAACAATGGAATGAAAAACATCGGAGAATAACTAGAAGATCCAGAAGAACCTAATTAAGAAAAATAAATGGATGACAGACGACATCTTGAAATTAATTGAACAACGTAGACTGATAAAATCTAATTATAAAAACAAAATATAGACACGCAGTGGCGCACCCAGGGGGGTTTGGGGGTCAAACCCCCCATCAAGGGCACTATTCCGATACTGTTACTCACAAATGTTAAGGACTTAAAATGGTGGAGGTAGCATAAAAAAATTTCGCCGCCCAACCAAAACCCCCCCTCCACCACAGGAAAATTCTGGGTGCGCCACTGTAGACACCTGCAGAGAAGTGTCATGGAGTGCCATAGTCTGAAAACTAGTACGCACTCCAATGCGCATCGCTCCGCCTCGAATTTTCTTATTGGCTAGTTAATTTGTAAATACCATATAAATATGAAATCGTAGGCTTCCACGGCCAGAGTCAGAATTATAGTTTATTCGTCTTGCGGGTTTGGACCGTGTCATTTGTGAGTGACCCAAAAGTGGGTTCATCTCGACGTTTCGCTACAATTGTATGTAGCTTCTTCAGGAGAACAAAAAAAGAAAAAAGAAAGAAAGAAGAAAACAAAGAACAGGAAGATGGGTAGTTAGCAACGGTAACTCAGTTACTCAACGCAACCAGAGGCGAATACTAACTACCAACTAGTTGGTAGTTAGTATTCGCCTCTGGTTGCGTTGAGTAACTGAGTTACCGTTGCTAACTACCCATCTTCCTGTTCTTTGTTTTCTTCTTTCTTTCTTTTTCTTTTTTTGTTCTCCTGAAGAAGCTACATACAATTGTAGCGAAACGTCGAGATGAACCCACTTTTGGGTCACTCACAAATGACACGGTCCAAACCCGGAAGACGAATAAACTATAATAACCATATAAATAGTAAAACACTTGTAAATATTGGTGATTTTCAAGCCAGCCAGGTCAGTCCTTCTCGGGCTCCCTTAGAGTATAGCACTCTAGGGGCTCTACGTATTGTTTCCTAGTCTCTGTGGCTGAGTTTCTTTTCAACTGTACCTGTTGTTTTATTTTAACCCCAGAAGTGGTTTATTTTACTTTGAATTTGCCGTGTTTGTAAAGACAAGGTAATATCAAGAGAGCGTATTTTTCTCAGAATACTTCACAACAGAATTAGACGCAAATGCGAAGAAGATCTCAAAGATACCCAATTTGGTTTTAGAAATGCTATGGGAACCAGGGAAGCACTTTTTGCGCTTAACATCGTATTACAAAAATGCCGTGACCAAAGAAAATATGTATTTGCATATTTCGTCGACTTGAAAAAAGCATTCGATAAAGTACAGCATGTAAAATTGATGCAAATACTGAAAAATATCAGAATAGATGACAAGAATATTCGTGTCATTAAAAATTTGTACTGGAATCGAACTACTATCGTAAAAATTGGAGATAATTACATCGATGAAATCTCTATACAACGAGGAGTCAAACAAGGTTGCATTTTGTCGCCAACATTGTTCAATGTTTACTCGGACCAGTTATTTAAAAAGGCACTTGAGAGACAACAATATATGGAATAAAAATCAACGGGGAACTACTTAATGTGATTAGAAATGCAGACGATAAAGTAATTCTATCAGATAATATGGCAGGTCTCGATATTCTACTTGATCGTGTGGACTGTGAACTGGGCATTAAAATAAACTCAAAGAAAACCAAATTTTTAGTGTTTAGTCGTGACCCACATCCTGATGCAAAGCTTCAATTAAACGGAGTCCAAGTTGAGAAAGTTCACAAAATGACATATTTGGGAACTGTGATAACGGACCAACTAGATCCAGACATAGAAATAAAACGTAGAATAGCAATGACTAAAACTACTTTTATGAAAATGAAGTCATTTCTTTGCAATAATCATCTCAGTTCAGAACAAAGCAAATAATGGGTAAGTGCTATGTTTGGTCTGCACTTTTGTATAGTGCAGAAGTGTGGGAGCTAAAAGTATCGATCATGAACAAAATTGAAGCATTGGAAATGTGGGTTCATAGACGAATGCTGAAGATATCTTGGACAGCAAAGAAAACTAACGAAGAAGTACTAAGGAGCGTCAACAAAGATAGAGAACTGTTAAAGACTGTTAAATGTCTTATCTGAGACATATAGTAGGGGGAAGTCGATATAAAATATTGCAATTGATCCTTAAAGGCAAAATGGAGGGCTATAGAGGTATAGGAAGAAAACAAGTTTCTTGGTTAAAAAACATTCGTGAATTAACTCAGATACTAAATGCAGGACAAATATACCAAATTTCAGAAAATCGAAAAGCCTTCGCATTGGTGATCGCCAACGTCGGATAATTCTGGATATGGCACCCGAAGAAGAAGATTAACAAAGCATATGTTGTTTACTTCTGACAGACCTATCAAAATTCAGACGAAATAATAAATTAATAATAAAATATAAATAAATATCGTTTTATAGTAAATTCAATTAATATATAAACTAGATAAGATGTTTAAAAATAATAATTATTGTATTCATATGAAATTATTTTAAAAAGGCAAATGTCAAAAATTTAAACACATAATTCAATAGTGTTATTAATTCGATGTCATTTATGACTTTTCAATTTCGAATATTAAATATTAAAAAAGTATATTCCTATCAAACATCATTTAATTTATTTTTTCTATACTTCCGCACAATTGTTTTATGTGTAATTATTAAAAAATCAAGTGAAGAAACATTTGATGGTAAAATGAGATAAATTTGGCAGCACTGTAAGAAATACAATTTCTGTGATCGGAACAGATGGTGGTGGTGGTGCAGCTGGGCTGGGAACCGGAACCAGGTAACTTCACATAAGTTCAATGCACCACAAGTACAAGAAAATGTTTTAGAACCATAGTAAAAATCAGATATATTTACAATATTTGGTATTTTTTGCTTAATTTCGATCTTATTAAGACAATTACATATTTTGTTAGCCTTCCAGTTAAAAGTTTTCCATATCTTATATTTTTTTGTTTTAATTTAATTATTTCTTCTTTTAATAGCACTTTAGCACATTAAAATTTTAGCTGTTTCGTATTTTTCAGCTAAGTGCAAACAATTTTTCACATTCTTAAATTGTACCCTTATACTACATATAATTACAAAGATTTTTATTAACCTACCAAAATTATATGGAAAGTATATTCCAATGTTGGACCTTTGATTCCCAACCATGTTAAAAATATATGCCCAAATCCTAAAATTATTAATAATATCAGAGGGCCAACTGTACTTCCTGGTATATAATCAAAGTGATGAAAGACTCTGTATAATAAAAGAGAGGAGACTGCTATTAGAACTATTCCGGATACCTAAGGAAAGGAATTTATTTTCACTATTAGATTAAAACAAAAGTATTTAGGTACTTACAAAAAGTAATCCAGAGTACATAACACAGAACGCTTTTTTAAATCTTAACGACACCATAATAAATAATTTTTAACCTAAAAGGGATGTTTGATTCACATTATCAAACTTTTTTAAGACTGATTAAATCGTTCTGATTATAATTATACATGCACAACACAGTAGATAACTCCAATCAAACAACTTCTCATTCACAACCACAACAAAATACACAAACAACTGTCGGGAATAGAAGAATATTCATGTTTATGGGTAAATAAATTACTAGACCTAATGTACCAAGGATTTTTCATTGATATACATCCTTTATTTGCATGCTTATTTCGGGCATTTGTAAGATCTAAAAATAAATATTCAACCTTTACATTTGAATGTGAACAGACAGAACATACGTAAAAACTTCGAATTGCTTGGAATCGATTTATCGGAAGATAGCTGCAATTGTTTTTATATAAGCCGAGTACACATAGGCGTAGCTGTCATTAGATAATTTTGGTGGATGAATTTCTGTACATTATTTTTTTCCAATTTTGTTCTGTTGAATATTTTTTGAAAATATTTTATTTGTCTCGCCATTTTATTTGTAGAAATACATTTTCGATATCGACCAACTGCTGGGCTCTTTGTGGCTAATCATTTATTTAATGTATGCTTACTTTCTACCTGGAATGTCATTGATTAATAACATAAATTATGCATTGTAAGATGACAGCTTTCGTCGTATAACCACGTATTTTAAGCTCTATCTGTTAGTTTTATAATAGTTAAACTTAAAGATCAATTTTAAATAAAGAAACCCAAGCCTCTATTATTTATTATGTATGTAGTAGGTTCGCGAAATAAGAAAGTTGGTATCTTTAAAATTATTTAGAAATGATATTTTTAGTTGGTATGTTTAAAATAGTCAGTTGATTGCAGAAAACATAAATAAAAAGTGATAAAGTAAATAATCAAATCATCTACGCCTATGGTTACGAGATGTTTCAAAGAGAAATGTCACTTGGTGACAATAAAAAATAATTTTTTCGAAAATAGGCAGCCAACATTTCAGATGAAGATTTTAAAGTACTTTTTTCACTGGTATATTCTTATCTCATCATAACAGTTAGCCCAGTTGGCTAGTAGTTTTAAAACAAGTAATATTACGATCTGTATAACAGTTTTTCAGCTACGATGAGATTTCCGTAACTTAATTTCTGTGAGCCTCGTTAGACCGAGACCATTTAATTCTACTTTTTATAATTTTCAATCAATCAGTGACGTTGTCACTTATTATCATATCTAACATTTGACGTTTACTAAAAAACAAAAATAAGTTTATCTGATTATCTATGTATATAGTTTTCATATTAATAATGTAATTATACTATTCGTATGAAAGATGTTTACGTTAATTTATGGATTTTATAAGCACATGGTACAGAAAGATGAATATTGTGTATTAATTTTGGGCCTCGACAATGCAGGTAAAACGGTAAGCAGCATTCAATTTTATTCATATGTTTCTTATTAACAGTACAATTTTTGAAATTTTACAGACCTATTTAGAAGCTGCAAAAACTAAACTTACTAAAAACTATAAAGCAATTCACCCTACGAAAATTACCACAACTGTAGGTTTAAACATAGGCAAAGTAGATGTAGGAGGAATAAGATTAAACTTTTGGGATCTAGGAGGACAAAACGAATTGCAGAGTCTTTGGGATAAGGTAACATAATTACCATAAATTTTTATGTTAGTACAAATTACCCTGCTCTATTTTGTTTTTAGTATTATGAAGAATCCCATGCTGTAATTTACATAGTGGATTCTTCAGATAGAGAAAGAATGGATGAATCTAAAGACATATTTGGTAAGAAAATTTTAAAACTCTGCCGTCCTAACATGAAAGGTCCTATCTGCAAAATTTAGGTTTTGAGAAAATCAAGTTTTTGTTTCTTTTCATTGTATAACGCTTGGTAATTTAAAGAAGTCTTTATGTTTTATTTTATATATTATGTTAGAGAATAGAATTTAATTGCTAGTCAGAATTTTGTTTTATTCTTTCCAGATTAGTCGATTTTTGATTAAATTGCCACTTAGGACAATTTAGGTTAGTGTATCTGAAGTACGTTTTTTTGTATTACTTACTGAAATTGTCCTAAATAAAACTAAAATTCAAATTAACTGAACACTTTTAATTTTATTATACTAAGTTTTATAAAATAATAGAACAAAAAATAGTATTACTCAAGAATGGAGACCAAGAGAATGGGAATTAATTTATGAAACACAACACCAAAATTAACAACCAAAGTGATAACAAATAAACTGAATAAAATTATAACACAGGCAGAAGAACCACAAGGTTTTAGGTCGGGAAGATTATGCATCGACGCTATATTTATAATGAGGCAAATGCAAGAGAAATCATTAGAATACAACAAACACGCATATCTATGTTTCGTGAACCTTAAGAAGGCATTTGACTGGGTTAAACTAAAAGACGTTATCCACTTACTGTACGCAAGAGAGATACCTCCAGGAATAATCACAACGATCAGAAATATCTACCAAAAAAACACAATAAAAGTAAAAGTAGAAGAAGGACTAACCGACCCTATTGTAACTGGCAATGGGATAAGGCAGGTAGATTCTATGAGTCCTTTATTATTTAACCTGATTATGGATGAAATAATAAAAAAAGTAACTAAAAAAGGATACCAAATGGTAGAAAAACAACTTAAAATAATCTAGTATGTAGACGACGCAATACTGATCTCTCAAAGTGAAGATGATTTACAACTTAAGCTGCACCAATTTAATATAATCGCCAGAAAAATGTTAATTTTCCCAAAAAAGACAAAATGCATGCGCACAACAGCAAATTTACTAAGATGTAAATTGGAGCTGGAAGGTAAGATAATAGGAGAAGTGATGGAGTGTAAATATCTAGGCATCATATTATCTAGCTACAGAAAGCTCAAAACTGAAAAGGAAGTTCAAGTGAATAGAGCAAACAGTGCCGCATGCTGCCTGAATGAAACGATATGAAGAAATAAAAATATCGGAAAAGAAATGAATGACAAAATTTACAAAACAGTCATCAGACCAATAATGGCATACGCAGCAGAAACAAGACCTGACACAGAGAGGACAAAAAGGATGTTAGAAACAGAAGAGATGAAAACACTTAGAAACATTGATGACAAAACACTATGGGATAGAGCTAAGATAAGATACAGAGTACAGAGATACAATGTATATGCAAGGTGAAGTACATCAGACAAAGTAAGAATATTAAGAACTGTGTAAGAAATAGAAGAGTAGAATGGAACGATCATACAAGCCGAATGACAACAAATAGAGTAGTAAATACGGCAAGAGACGGTTCCCCAATAAGAAGACAATCAGTTGGAAGATCACGAAAACGATGAGATCAGTAGGAAGACCACGAAAACGATGAAACGGCAACTTACTGGAGGTACATTGAAAAACAGACAGAGTCATGTCTATATAAAAAGAAGAAGAAGTTTTAAAACTTAGTACACAATTTACATTCTAATACATTATGTAACATAAATGATAATAGTTAGATTCGAAACTAGAATCTGACTCATTTCCATTTATATTATTGTCGAATTTATTGGACGTCCCAGGTGCATAATCTGGATCATTCTCGCTTTTGGCTAAATACCATACGTTTACACCTATCGCTGTTCTGGCTACGACATGCTGCATTGCTACAACCAGAAAATATAGACGCATGTGCGTCTATATTTTTTGCTACTACTACAAACAATAATTACGATCAGTTATTGCTTATACCTAAGGTAACATTATTAAACTTACCCTTCATCCATTTCTCACAATATATTTACTTAAAATACTAAAAAGCATGAGAGTATTCCCAATGTCTGACAATAACAAATAACCTTTTTAATTAATTATTTGAAGTTATGTTACACACATACTTATATCATACTAGGCAAAAATTGTCCTAAATGATGCCGCTCAGTATAAAATACTAGCTTAAATAGTCCCAACTGCATTTTTAAAGTCAAAACGGACAATTTTTCTTAGTATATGTGAGATAGGACAATTTATGTTAGCGAACATGGCTTTTTAGTCAGTTAGGACAAACCATTTAGGTATATAATAAGGCACTTACGACGCTCATAGGACAATTTCATTTTGTACATACATAGATAATAGGTTTACAAATGCCGTGAGCCAATAAAGTCATTTTACCAAATTTTGCAGATAGGACCTTTCATGTTAGGACGGCAGAACTGTATTCATAGTTTATCAATGAGTTAGATAGTTGGAGAAAACTTAAAATTTAAAGAACAAGTAGAGTCAAATTAGTTATTATCATGGACAAGAAAGTATGTGTATTTATGTTTTTCTTATTTGAACAATCTGGTATAAAAACTGTTCTGCCATAAAAACGGGTATCCTGAAGTTCCAAACTAAAGAACTACTTTTGGAGTTTTAAGAAAGTGGGATTAGATCAACAAAAGTATGATTAATTTGTATTCATTTCATAAGGATATAAGCAATATGCAGATAACACCAAATGGTGCACACAGACTGAGAAATGAGGAAGACACCATATGGCAGCATTTACAGTAAAATTGTTAAGAGAAAGTAAAAAATTGAACTTCAAAAACTAAAAATGTACAAAAAGATAAATAGCTATACCATTCAGTACATTAATGGAAGCTATACCATAGACAACCAGGCAAGTAGCACATCTTGCAACATAAGAACAATGGGTGATATTGCAAAAAGTTATGAGGGAAGAGGTGCTTAGTACCTAGGTTATGGAGTTAAACTATTAAAATTGTTCATGTTATGATATTATTTTATCACAGAAAGCTTGTTAAATAAGGACATTTTTCTTAGAAACTGAGCTGTAGTAATTACAATATATTTCATACTAAGACATATGTGTAGATTGGAACAAAAATTAGAGGAAGTGGTGTAATCTTGCTTAAAAGTCGCATACTAGCTTCAATCATCAAGAAGACCAACCCTCACCTTCAACAAAGGTTTTTTTTTAAGAAAATAATAACTATCAAATTTTGTATGGGGGTGTATATATATACTACCTTTACACCTTTTACACCAAAAATTTTATGACATAATTTTGAGAGTAGCAAAGAAAATGCCTAGAGAATGGAATGGAGGCGTTATAATTCCCATATATAAGAAAGGAAACAAAGAACAATTCCAAAACTATAGAGGCATATAACATTAGCACATTATATAAAAATTGAATCTATCAATTATCAATTATCTTGCTAAAGAGACTCACACCATATTCGGAAGATATTCTAGGCGACTACCAATGGGGCTTTCATGCTGAAAGGTCAACCATAGATCAGATATTTACCATCCCACAAATATTAGAGAAAAACGGAGAATTCAACTGCGATGTGCACTAAATTTTCATAGATTTCCAGCAAGCATATGATTCCATAAAAAGAAGCAAATTGTGGATAGTAATGTTAGAAATGGGAATACCAAAAAAATTAGTTGAATTAACACAAATGGGCGTCAAGACCCATATGTACAAGTAAAGATGGGAAGCACAACATTGATGCCATTTGGTATAAATTCAGGACTTGGCAGGGGGACCCCTTAGTAGGCCGACCGAGAAAAAGATGGAAGGATAATGTTGAAGCTGGTTTATCTAGAATTGGGGTACAACAATGGAAAATAGAAACGCAAGATCGCAGAGGATGGAGGGCGATAGTGGATGCGGAGAAGACTTACCCTGGGTTGTAAAGCCAGTGAAGAAGAAGAAGAAGTATATATACTACCAGGATCTTCTGATAAACTCTATAGTCATCACTGTCTTTGAGTGGAAAAATTTGTTGTTCATACTCCAGCACTAGCTTGTACATAGTGACTCACTAATCAACCAGATGTGCTTTAGTCAAATGCTACTAATGATGTCCAGGTAGCTTGTTTAATTCACCTCACATGTTTAAATAAATATATGTTATTAATACACCAAATAGCAGAAATGTGTTCCTTTATCTATCTCTTACCAATGATGCCAAGTATAAGAATTATCATAATTCTTATACTTGGCATTTTAGAGTAGATAATGTAATGTTAGAATCGCTTAAAGTTGAGGAATTTTACTTTGATTTAAATAATTATTTATTTTTTGTAAATTCCTTTTTTGTTTTTAGATAAAATGATAGCCAGTGAATATTTAAAAGGCATTCCACTATTAGTATTAGCAAATAAACAAGATATACCAGAATGCATGGGAGTACGAGAAGTAAAACCAATATTTAATAAAAATGCACATCTCATTGGAAAAAGAGATTGTATGGTTATGCCGGTTTCAGCTTTAACTGGGTAAGCTAGTGGTTTATAGTTCATGATTAAATTTTAACCTCAAATAAGAATTAAATTTTTTAATAACAAACAAAAATACTTATTGTGAAGTTATTATTATTATATTATTTTATATTCAATTACATGCAACATATTTTTAACTTTTTTTATCTTTTTTCAGAGAGGGAGTTGATGAAGGTATTCGTTGGTTAGTGGATTGTATAAAAAGAAATTCGTATTTAAGACCACCTAGGAATCAAGAAGAAATGTAACGCAGCTTACAAGGAAAATGACTGAGCTTTGTAAAAAGTATTACCTCATACTGCATATACGATGTATAAAACACATTTAGTAAGAAATCGTCGAATTATGAGTTGTATATAAGATTCTATTGTACATTTTTATAATCAAGGAACATTTAAATATATAAAATGACAAGTCTTTCTGATTATTATTTATTAAAAAACCTGTGTTTAGACCATTAATTATTTAATTATGTGCTAACTACACTCGCACACCCCTAAATGTATCCCCCCACTCTCTAATTTGTTCTACCAGAGTGGCTAGTCATTCACCAAGTGATTGCCAGTGTAAGTAATCTCCCACTTACTGACCAACAACTTCAAGTGGATGAGTTGGTAAGTGGTAGGGCACCCTTTTGGTGAAGGCAAGGAGAAACCACTGCATTAAAGATTTCATTAGATATCTTCAGTAAAATCATCATGGCAATGAGTACTAAAAGAAAGAAAAGACACTGATAATCGGAATCCTACATCCTACAGGGACTACCAGGTCGTTAACTCCAGAACTGCTTGCCAAATAAGGAAAAAAGAAACATAATAAAATTATCCAACGCAAAAATAGGTATGTTGACATCAAAAGCATGATCAACCAGATAAAATGCATAACATTCTTCAGGAAATGAGTAGACTGAATATAAATATACTAAGAGTAAGCTAGACATGGTGGCCTAACTCCTACTACGACGTTATTTGTTCAATTATGTATCTACAACAGTTTATGCAAATAAAAATTTACTCTACTTTAACTTAGGATACCTCTCAACAAAAACTGGTACCTGATATTACTCGGGAACCATTGAAACCAATATAGATGAAGAGTAGCAATTATCGATAAAGAAACCAACAGAGCAGTCAGCGATTTCAATCCAGAAAGAAATGCTCTTACAAATAAGTACTTATCACACAAAACTAAATTTAATTCAGGTACTTATATGCGCCAACGAAGGATGCAACAGAAGATAAATTAGAAACATCCTACCAAAATATTGAACAAGCCCTCAAAATAACAAAAGATGTAGATTTGGCAGATGAAGAAGAAAGGTTGGAGCTAATTGCAAATGATGAAAATATGGGGGAAAATGACAAAGATGAGTTGAAAAGGATCCAAATACATTTTGAGAAAGAACATGGAGTAAAATAAAAAATAAATTGGATACAAGGGCAAAATGTACAATACGAAAAAAGAAATATTCATTGACATTCAACCGTTCCGACTACCCCTGTTCTAGATTTACCACCACCAGTTGAATTCTTCACCAAATATATTCCTGATGCGATACTACAACAAATGGCTGATATGACAAATTTATATGCTGCACAAAAAAAATATTGCTAGATTTCCACCGATAAACTTTGATGAAATCAAGATTTTATTGGGATCCATATTGGATAGAGAGAGCACTCTTGCCATTTATTTAGCCTTGGTAAATCCATGGCTTGAGTATCGCACTCAAGCTGTTCTTTTGGGAGTAAACAAGAAAGAAATCCTTGATTTGTTAGCTTTTCGCCAAGAAGTGGCCCAAAATTTAATCTGCAGTAGACATGCTCCTAAAAGAGGCAGGCCTTCAAAAAGCTTCAAGGATCCAGGTCCCTCCAAAAAGAAAAAAACTGAAATAAGGCCTATAAACGACCTTAGATTTGATGGACACCATCATCTTCCATAGTATCATGACAAAGAGGAACCCTCAAGATGCTAAAATGAGGGTGTAAGAGCAGGACACATATTTTGTCAAACATGCAAAGTTCATTTATGTATTTTAAAGGAAAGGAATTGTTTTTCCATATTTCATTCAAAGTAAATTTTAATATTTATACTAACGCCCTCTGTGGCTCAGTGGTAAGAGCGCCTACCTTTAAACCTAAAGGTCGTGAGTTCGAATCTCATCTGGGTGGAGAAATTTTCGTTTATTAAAAATTAATGAATGAAAATAATTTCTATCCTTTTGCGATCGGTACTCACCGGAGGGACCGCAGACGTTCGGATACAATTAGCGTCTCTTAGTAAAGACAATGACGTCGACTTTGCTAAGTATCAAGACAATTACTCTACACACACACACACACACACTCACACACACACACACACACACACAAACACACACACACACACACACACACACACACACACACACACACACACACACACTACACTAGGTACCTGACTGCACCATGCCAATGATCTTAGTTGTCGAGGCATTAATTTAATAATAAAAAAAATAAATATTTATATTACTTTTGACAATAATCTGATTTATAAGAGTTTCTAATAAAAAATTAACACTAACAAATTTTTGTTTATTTGCTTCATTTGGAGTACCAGAAATCGAATTCACTACGAATATAGGCCATGATGAACGGCATTTGGAGTGCAATTTTTAGACTCCCTTGCCGATGCATTCATCAAGCTGTTTGCTTCGCAAGTCTTAGGGGGCACGGCGGCTTATATTTGAATTCGATTTGTTAATAATAGAATACCTAATAGTAGGTATAAGTTTGCAAAAAAGGTCGATGAAATGCTTAAATGAAATAAGCTATGAGCACGTGTGTTTGGTTGTATAGTAATTCCAGCCACTTCTAATCTGTCAAAAAGTAACTAACTTTGCAAAAAAAATTACTAAATTTACTAGACAGTTCGGACTGGGAATAGCGAACTGAGTATACAGCTTATTTTTATTTCTCTATGGTATACAGTCAATTCACTGGAAAGTTCACGCATTGTTTTCCCTTTATGGTAATGATGAATAATAATTTCTCGAACTTTTGGATCAGCAGGTTTTCCACGTGCCATTATTATACATGATACTATGACTATCATAGTATCATGTTATTATATTTTACTTGTAAAAACAGTGACGGTTTTTGATTCTTATTCAAATGACGCGTGACAATTATTGTTGACAACGTACAACCCATAGATAAATAATATAATAGTAGAACAACTATAATGGTACAACCTACTCGTATGTTTGATTTCAAAGCTTTTTTGCGCTAAGGTGCTTTCGCCGGTAGCGCTCTCTCGCGGTTTGAAACTTGTACTTTTCTTGTAAAATCTGTGTAAATGAAATATGAAAAAACGAGAAAAATAGATATTTATTTAAAAATACAAAATAATGAACTGAAATATTATGGTAAACTGATTAATGAACGAATACACAGAATTAATAGTAAAAGTAATTACGCCTTGTTATTTTATTCATTATAATTATAATATTTAAGATATAAGTTCTTGCGACTGGATGACTACTTACGAAACAGGTCATTGAGAAAAAGAAGAAGTTTATATAAAAATATTTAATGGTTAAAGCAAATATTTAAGGTTATAGACGCTTAAAACGTCTATATTCTTTAGTTAAAGGTTACCTTAATTTTGTAATTCTTGTTTTTATTTTACATTTTTATTCTGTTTTTGTTCAGTTATTTTTTTGTGTGCGTAGGCCTTAGTGCTTAGATATCAATTTCTTTAGTTTTTCTTCTTCTTCTTTCGTTTTATGGCCTCCACCTCTTAAATTTTTTTTAATTTTATCAAAATGGATATTAAACATTATACTGGTTTTAAGTCTATATCACATGATATCCCATTTCAACCAGCTACACCAAAAAAGGGAAAAGGTTTAGTTGATGCAGGGCATGTACGCAATGTTTCGGAATATAATAGCTTTTTAATTTTACACCATACAAATATCATGTTTGCATTATAGGTCATTTACTTATTTTTCTCATTAATAGCAATAATCCATTTTTCTCTTTGAACTATTTTATGCTTGGCAACAGGAAATGAATAAAATTTACAATGACTGTTGTACCCAGTATTTTTACATGTATCATATATTTTTCTTTTTGAAAAATCCTTTTGCACCATTATTTGAATGTTTACAAGTTAAATGCACAAAACTGCCACTAACAGCGTTAGTGAAAACTGTCAAATCCCCTCTACTCATCGGCTCACAGCGAATAGGCTGATAAAATTTAAAAAACGTGAGGAAAAACAAAAAATGTTCCAACATTTAGTTGTCAGCAGTTTTCGATTATCACACAATGAATTAAATAGTAATCAATATAAAATATATAATTAAGCCGCAAAAATAATTCCATACATCATAAAAAATGTTTGTTAATTTCATATTTACAATTAAAAAAAAAATAAATCAAAGAATTTCAGTAAATTGGCATTATATTCGAAAAATAACTGCCTGTTCCAACATATAGTTGTTAGAGCTCGTATTTTAAACTTTCGCTACATATTTAAATCCAACAACAACCTTTATATCGATAACATTATCTTTTATTGTTATTTAAAATACACCTGATGTTTAAAAATGTTTATTTTTAGTCGAAAGTGCATTGATCCTATTGCTTTTTGCCGTATTTTGTATTATTTATAAATTGAGTATTTTTGTATGAGTTATGTGTAAAATATTTCACTTGATCTTCCTTTTTCATCTGTTTCCTACTACTATAAATGCCGGAGTTTATTATACTTTCGTGACATCGGTATGCAAGTATGCTTTAAATACTTTCACGTAGGAATATGTTACTTTTTTAAGTCGAGTGTTTATCGTATTATTGGCGTAAGTATGTTGTTTTTCAGTAGTAAGATTGTATATATTATTGAGTAGAATATCGAATATAAGTTGACTGCAAGACACAGTTTAATACATATATTTACATAGATATTATTCTGTCTTCTTACTCATACCTTTTTATAAATTGTAGTTGATAATTAGAATAATAATAATAACTTTTTGCATGATATATTGTATTAAAAAGCGCAAAATTTGCTTGCAATGATATTTAAATGCATTAATTTTTTTCGAATCCTGAAAAACCTAAAATCCTCATAAATATTTTTGAAAAATTTAAACGCAGATTAAAAGATTACATTATTAACGAGCGCCGAAAGTTCTTTAAAATAAACAAAAGGTTTCTTTTGAATATGATATGAAATCTTTTGAAATTAAAATTCCACTCAATTTTCTTTTTTTTTACCCCTATCTACCTTATTTAAATAAACCCTAATAGAGGTTTTCAGGGACTTTCGACCTTCGGCAATAATCTAATATTTCATTCTGCGTTTAAATTTTTCAAAAATACTTATTAGTTTTCTCAGGATGCGAAAAAAATGAATGCATTAAAAAAGCATTAAAAGAAAATTTTGCGCCTATACACTTAATGGGTCATTAGACCACTTTCGATCGTATTTGTATGTTAAGCCGGTCCGGTCCCACTTATGCAGGCCATTCACGTTCCGACTTGTGGTACGACTAGTGGTCCAACTTCTGCAGTTGGATCTGAAATCGGACCGTGAGTGGGCTAGTTGGATTAGTTGGACAACTAGTGGTACGACTAGTGGGACGACTTGAAGATCCGACTTCCGACTGGCGACGAAGTCGGAGCGTGAATGGTGAAGTTGGAAGTCGGATCACAGGTTGGATCGAAAATTTCCTCAGTCAGTTGACTTTCGGCACCTGTTACGTATGAGATTTCTATGAAATACTTTACGCAAAGATCTCTAGTTCGCGAATATTTAATAGAAAATAAACTTTCAATTGCACGAAAATTACCTTTTTGTTGCAAATCATTTTCCTTTCTGTAGATATGTTTCGGACATTCCTATACAAGTAAATTTCCGATACTCCGGATTGGCTATGGAAGAATTATCAACAAACAATGAAAATTAAATCATAGTTGTAGCAAAAGATTCCTAGTTCGCAAAAAAATAATAGAAAATAACTTTCAATTGCACGAACAATTATTCCTATTAAAAATATACGACACACACACAACAAAATAAATCCCAGCTCCAGTTTAAAACAAATAAAATATGAATTTTATAAGTCTTTAAAAACTATAATTTTTTCCTACATCTTAAAAAGTCATAAAAATCAAGAGTTGAAAAAATTAATTAGTTCAGCCCTAGACAAATAACTAGAGAAACGAAACCTAATTTTTAAACATACATATCATAATATTATATTTTGCGTAGTGTTTATTCGATACATTTTTTGGTTAAGCTATGTCACCATCGCGAAAACAACCTAGAACTGAAGTTGGACCGCTAGTTGGATAGAAAGTCGGAGTGTGAGTGGAGACGAACATCCAACTAGTAGTCCTACTAAGTGGTACCACAAGTCGGAACGTGAATGGCCTGTCTTAGTGTGAAGTGTGGATTATTCGTCCCCACTCACGCTCGGACTTGCTATCCAACTATCGGCCTAATGCAGGCCATTTCAGGTCCAACTGCAGAAGTTGGACCACTAGTCGTACCACAAGTCGGAACGTGAATGGCCTGTCTAAAGCAAGAATCAGAAGATAAACATGTTCTTTTAAAAATGTTAGGCCACCAACCGCTGAAGTCTAGCACTTCATTAGTTTGTATTGTTTCTATTTCAAATTTTGTATTCGCTGATTTTATCAAGTTCTTGTAATCATTAGACAGGCCATTCACGTTCCGACTTGTGGTCCCACTTAGTAGGACTACTAGTTGGATGTTCGTCTCCACTCACGCTCCGACTTTCTATCCAACTAGCAGTCCAACTTCAGTCTAGGTTGTTATCACGATGGTGTACATCGCTTAACCAAAAAATGTATCGAATAAACACTACGCAAAATATAATAATATATGTATGTTTAAAAATTAGGTTTCGTTTCTCTAGTTATTTGTCTAGGGCTGAACTAATTAATTTTTAGAAGAATTAGCAGCCCAACATGCGTTCCAAACGCCTGTGATTGTTCGCCCTGTATTTCGACTTCGCAAACCACATTACGCATTGTAGCCTTAACCAATCTTATCAGTTTATCGGGGATGTGGAATTCATTCATGCCTTCATACAATTTATTTCTTAGGACACTATCATAGGCAGATTTGAAGTCTACAAAAAGATGGTATGTATCGATATTGAATTCATTGGTTTTTTCAAGTATTTGTCTTAGCACAAAGATCTGATCTGTTGTTGATCGACCACTTTGATATTCCCCGAGAAGTTCCTCTGAATATGCAAGAAGCAATGTATACCAACTTCTCAAATGCCTCAAAATCTATGGGCCTGCAAGTAAATGAGGAGAAAACTAAGATGATGGCATCAACACCCAACAATAGAGTCAGGAACATCGGTCCCCAATTCACAGTTGATAACACTACCTTTGAAATGGTGGACAAATTCACATACTTAGGCTCCCTGATCACCAAAGAGAACGCCATAACGGAAGAAATCAAGCGAAGGATAATAATGGCAAACAGATGCTATTTTGGACTGAGTAGACATATGAGAAGTAGAAACTTAAGCCAAAAAACAAAAATATCCATATACCAAACCCTTATACAGCCAGTGTTGACATATGGATCGGAGACGTGGACCATAGGGCTGTAGTACCATTGATGATGATGAAGTGATGAAGTTACAGTCAAAACGTCAAATAAATTTAATTTCTAACCAATATTCAGGCCTATTTCCAATTAAAATAATAAATTTGCATAAAATGCCACAAGAAAATAACTTCAGAACAATATAAAGAAAGTTACTTCTAATTTCAGTACAACTATGATTTAATTTTTATTGTTTGTTGTTAATCTAGCCAGCCCACTTACGGTCCGATTTCAGATCCAACTGCGAAAGTTGGACCACTAGCGAACTAAAAATCGGAACGTGAATGGGCTGCTTTAGTTACTCATTTTAAGCTGCTTTTATACTATGAGCAGATTTTATAGAAAACCTTACCGTCCAAAAATTGTTCGAGAAAGTGGAAGTCACTTTATGGAATAAGTGATCACGTCGTGATCGGCCTATCGGCGGAAAGTCTGATCAAGTTCACTTTCTCCAGCAAGATAAGTGGGTAGAATAAGAACCAGGAGCGTAAAGCCGGAATGGGCTAGTCTGGTTAACAGATGGTTATCTCCTCAATTTTTAAAATATTACTAATACCATTTAGTATAATTTCTCATTTTAAACTGCCACTACCGACAAAAAATGCTCAATATGTAAACAATGTGCTAGCATAACTTGGATGTCGCAATTCGCCCACACTCTTTACCTTCAATTGCCGCGATTCTGTTGAATCTCAAGTCCAATCATTTGGCAATCTACGTTTCTACTTGGGCGATTGGCCAAGAGAGAGAGAGAGAGAGAGAGAGAGAGAGAGAGAGAGAGAGAGAGAGAGAGAGAGAGAGAGAGAGAGAGAGAGAGAGAGAGAGAGAGAGAGAGAGAGAGAGAGAGAGAGAGAGAGAGAGAGAGAGAGAGAGAGAGAGAGAGAGAGAGAGAGAGAGAGAGAGAGAGAGAGAGAGAGAGAGAGAGAGAGAGAGAGAGAGAGAGAGAGAGAGAGAGAGAGAGAGAGAGAGAGAGAGAGAGAAGCGCCTCTTGAAAGTATGGGTTCCCTCACCGTGGAGAGAGCTGGTCCAAGAGCAGACATCAGTCTACGAAAGCAGTTTTGTATTAGTGAAAGAAGTGGAAAGCAGTAACCAATCAGTGTAAGTAAGGAAGATTGTCTGCCATACCGTATTGAAGAGTACCTTCGCATGTTACCAGCTATACATTTGGGAACGGCTTTTTGAATTGAGCGGTTTTGGCTAGCAGATCGTTAGTATCTGCGATACCTTGGCGGCGCTTCTAGGGTGTTAAAATACTCATCAGTACGTTCTTCTTCTTCTTATAGTTCCTTCTCCTATCGGAGGTTTTCTATCATCAAAGCTATCGGTACCTTTTGGGCGGCTGCTCTGAAAAGATCTACTAAGCTGCAACTATACCATTCTCTTAGGTTTCTTAGCCAGGAAGTTCTTCATTTTCATATCGATCTTTTACCCTTAATTTTACCAGAGATCTTACCAGATTCTCCAGAGCTTCAAAAAGCTCTGGAGAAAGTTCGTTTCTAGCCTAATTAAGAAGTTTGACCGGGAGGAAAGGTACTTTCTTTGCAGGATGCCTGATGAGTATGTGTTCTAGGTGGTGGCAAGATGTTTTTAGAACCTTCTTTGCTTTGATGTTGGAGCTTGTGATAGTTCGTAAGACGTATCTCAAGTTAAAGTACTTGACACACTTTCGAACGAGTTTCATCCAGAACGGGGTGTCAGACAAGGATGTATACTATCTTCACAATTATTCAACATATATGGAGAGTATATTATGCGAAGAGCACTTGAAGGATGGGAAAAGGGCATCTCAATAAATGGTCATAAACTAAACAACCTACGTTTCGCAGATGACACAGCCCTTCTTGCAAATAGTCAAGCAGAGCTGATGGAACTTATACGACTGATCGAAAACGAAAGTCAAATATTTGGTCTGCAATTAAACATATCAAAGACAAAGATCATGATAGTGGATAGACTACACAACAATCATCCATACATAACCACAATTGACCGGTTCGAGGTTGTGAGCTCATACTTATATCTGGGATCATCAATCACAAACACAGGGTCATTACAAGAAGAGATTAAACGTAGATTTGATCTAGCAAAAGTTGGCACAGCAAAAATAACCAGAATATGGAAGGAATGTCAAATTTCAAGAGCGATAAAGATGAGGTTGATCAACTGCTTAATATTCCCAATACTGACCTACGGATGTGAATCTTGGACTCTGAGACAATCGGAGAGAAGAAAGATAGACGCCACTGAAATGTTCTGTTGGAGACGAATGTTACGAATTCCTTGGACCGACCGTAGAACAAATAATTCAATTTTAAGAGAGCTAAAAGTTAGCCAACGACTCTCTAGTAAAGTCCATCTCCAACAATTAAAATATTTTGGGCATGTTATGAGAGCAAACACAGAAAACATGGAAAGACTCATAATACAATAAAAGTAGAAGGCCGAAGATCACGAGGAAGATCCCCAACAAGATGGATAGATCAAATTACAAGAATATGCCAAAGACCTATGCATGAATTAAAAGAAATGACCAGAGACAGAGATCTCTGGAGACGGACAATACACGACATCACGTCGACCACTACACTCCCCCTGGGGGGTCAGGATTGAAGAGGGAGAGAGATCTCTTGCCGAGAGCACGTATTCTACTCTCTATGTTTGAGAGTTGGTGGATTAGTTAGTCTACATGCTTTCTCATGATCTTTCTTAGGAGTTCGCGTTCTGTGTCCATGGTGGCGTTTATTTGGAGGATCAGGAGACTTCATGTATTTAAACGGTGAGGTAGCAATGGATTTAAAGATGAAATAAAAATGAGTTTTAAAACATACTTTTCATATTTCTTTTTTATGTATTTTTATTGCGTTTATTTTAGAAATAAAGTTTGATTTTTGGAATGTCTTAATATTTTTGTACACTTCAGTAATGTGCGTACTCTTAAACATATAGATGCGTACTCTTATGCAAATTTGTGTATAAGAGTACGCATTAGCAGCTTTGCAAACAAAATTAAATATTTCTTATTTGAATACAAACATGGTTTAAAACTATTCTAAAACATCTTTTTAAATGGTTGATTAACACGTTCAGCCCCGGGGTTATAATTTTTTTTTTCTTGTCCATTGGTCAGCATTTTAATTTTTGTAAATAAGAAGGAAGTCGTGGATGCCTTTCCGCATTTCTGGTTCATTTCCCAAAAAAATATTTGACAATCGAGTTATTGCACAATATTTTTGAGGCATCACATTGATACCTCGCTGACCGAGAACTATAAATTTATTTGTCTAGACAGCGTGGCATTTACGTGATGCCTCAAACTTGTTCATTCTTATATGAAGCGACGGAAGTATTTGACGTCATATTTTAAGTCATTCTTTGTTCGTTGCTCTTTGCGTACGGTTATTGTATGAGTGTACTATAAAATATTAGATTACACGAATTTTTTCGATGGACTTCTACGAAAAAGAATAGAAAAGAGCTTATGTCAGATGAAGACGTAGGAGTGGACGACCCTTATGCAAATTCTGGATCATCAGATGATTATATACCCAGTGACACAGAAACCTCAGTGATTCAAAATCCTTTATTGATCTCTCAAATCAGAAAAACGCGTATTCACATTGCTTGAGACGAGGGAATAAATGGCACAGGAAATTAGCCACATAATTATTGTTTGGTAGTGCCTTAGTGAATGCTCATATTGTATATACACAGGTTACACAAACTAAATTGACTACAACGGAGTTCAAAACAGAAGTCGCTATAGAACTACTAAGTGAAATGTCCGCTATTGAAACTAATATCAACGATAACACCAATCTCAGTCATGAGCTTGTAGAAGGAAGAAAAAACCTATGTGTGGTTTGCTACGCCAAAATGAAGAATGAATTGGGACGGAAGGAAGCTCAAAACAAGTGTTGTCGTTCTTAATTTTTGTGCAAGCAATGCAAAATTCTTTATTGTATTTCTTATTTTTTCTCAACACATAATGCTGTTTTAAAATAATAAGGTGTTACATTATAATTATTTTTGCACATTCTAAATAAAATCTTTTATTTTTTTCATAAAGTTTTATAATTTCCATATCTTTGGTAAAAACAGTCTCACATCCGGTCAGGAACAATTATTTTGCTCCTGGGACCACCCTGTCCAACTTACAATGTAATTTATATAGCTGCGGGGGCACAGTTGATGCCACGGTGTCCCGAATACAAAATTGTAGTGTGGCATTAAAGTAATGCCTCACTGTCCCAAGAGTAGGTACTATTTATTGAGGCATCACATTGATGCCACCCAGTGCTGAACGTGTTAACAATGTGAAGAATGATAAATACACCATTTTCGTAAAAATAAAAAAATGTCGCACTTTTAATATCAAGTGCGTACCTTATATGCATTTACCTTATAACATAAATTATTCACGCCCATTATAGTAAAATTTAATCCAAAATTAATGGGAAAAACCCAGTAATTGGCTGTATACCATCGTTTAAAAAACACAGAAGTTAAAACACTTCACAAATGTGTATTTAGGTATAAAACAAAACAAACAATTTAAAACTTTTTAAACAAGTGTCGTCACATTTAAAGTTCTGGCAGAACGTTTTCGATCACTACGGATCATCTTCAGTGCCTAGTATTTGTTGCTAACTATATAAATATGGTGTCTATAAGACTTCCATGTTTGAGTTGGTAAAGTGTCACATTTTACATTAGGTAATGTTGATACTGTAGGTCGATGACAATGGATGTATTTAAAATTTAAAATTTTTTACTTTAGGGACTACATGTCTCCTAAGCTCGAGTACTTGCACGTTGTCAGTTGAAGCGACGAATTTGGTCTGTGTCGTCGCTTCAACTGACAACGTGCAAGTACTCGAGCTTAGGAGACATGTAGTCCCTAAAGTAAAAAATTTTTAATTTTAAATACATCCATTGTCATCGACCTACAGTATCAACATTACCTAATGTAAAATGTGACACTTTACCAACTCAAACATGGAAGTCTTATAGACACCATATTTATATAGTTAGCAACAAATACTAGGCACTGAAGATGATCCGTAGTGATCGAAAACGTTCTGCCAGAACTTTAAATGTGACGACACTTGTTTAAAAAGTTTTAAATTGTTTGTTTTGTTTTATACCTAAATACACATTTGTGAAGTGTTTTAACTTCTGTGTTTTTTAAAATTTAATCACCTAGTTCATTAGGTAATAAACTATTTATATTTATGAATGGTGGATTTACTTCTAGAAACTCTGAGATACAGATGTATTTACTATTTATGACTAAAGTTACTACCTGAATAGACAAAATTTTCATTATCTAGGGACACTGATACTTATCTACCATGAAAAAATAGATAAAGTCATAATGATTTCTCACTTATATAATTTTTTGGTGTACCTTTACCTATATATACAAATATTTGATACATTTCACAATGTTTTAAAAGAAAATGTAAGTAGCAAATGATTAATTAAAATATATCTTTAAAAATGATCGCTTTTCTCATTTCTAGGTAGTCTATCCCACACAACTGTTCAGGAAAACACAAATTTTGTTATAAAACCTATCCGCGGTCTGATAAATTGATAATGAAATGTGTGTAACTTTCTTATCTCTACATTTATATTATCACAAGAATAAAGGCTTTTAATAGGTATACATGAACAATCATGAAAATGTCTGTAAACACATCCCAGTAATTTGAAAAAGTGATAAATCATCTTCAAGAAGAATGTATCCTTATTATGAATCAGATTGGAGCGTACTGCCTCCCGAGGCCAACAGAAGGTAAGTATTTTAAATTCAACAATCTGAAAAAAATCAGGTGTAGCTATGTAAATATAATTAGATATGTTAAAACACGACGCAGATATAAACGTCTTTGACTTTGTCATAAATTTATCTCGTTTGCATAAGATTTATCTCAGTATAATATTTGCGGAACAAACTTATAACGAGTTTTTCCAACGGTTTTCAATTTGTTAACTCTTGCTTGATGAATTAAACATTGGCCATCCAAGTAGACACGTGCTACGTCATCGTTGTCCACATCACAAAAATTGTGACGTCACAGTGCCGGCCATATTGCCAATGCCGAATGTCAAATCAGTGGGATGTGGGATGGTCTAAAAAATAATCTAATTGTTTATATTAGTTTTTAACAATATTTAAGTTTTAATAACGCGTTTGGACGGTTATGAGTGATATCCAAAAAAATAAATTGTGCAGTTATTATCTTTTCGTCAACTTTTAATGTCATCTGTCAAACTGTAAGGTGTTAAAAACAGGTGAATTTCTTGAGGACACAAATTTATTCCTTTAATCTTGTTTTTTAAAATATCATTAAAAAATCCAGTTCTTTTTAGTGTTAACTGCCTAATATACATTGTTGTTGACTTTGCAATGGGCATTGAGTGAACTATACGTGTGTTATATTAACAGACTTTTAACCTGAATTTCTGTGTTGTGTCCAGACTAAATAATCATCATGAATGCTTCAGAGCATGGGTAATGCTCGCTCAAAAGCGAATTTACTAATTTTGAACTAATTTATTGCATTTTCAGATTTAATCCTGCTTTTAACATGGCCACAATTAAACAAGTTGTTAATGAGGCTATTGAAAGAGGTATGATTGTGCAAGCTTTCATCCATCCATATTATTACTTAACAATTATG
This sequence comes from Diabrotica balteata, assembly GCA_918026665.1. Lineage (NCBI taxonomy): Eukaryota > Metazoa > Arthropoda > Insecta > Coleoptera > Chrysomelidae > Diabrotica > Diabrotica balteata. Next base: position 158,929,848 of record OU898280.1, read on the forward strand.
TTTTAGTTCGAATGCCTACTCCTATGCGACTGAGGGACTTAATCCGACAGATTAGAGCTGCAAGAACTGCTGCTGAAGAACGTAGTGTTGTTAATAAAGAATGTGCCTACATTAGATCAACATTTAGAGAAGAGGATTCAGTATGGAGGTAAACAATTCATCTCTTTATAATTTTAGTTTAAATTCAACGCTAATTAAGTTTTGCTCATAGCGCTTTACTAAGGATATATTTTTACAAGTAGCAGGAATCAATTTAAGTTAAAAGTTCAGAGAATAAATAATGAATAGTACTTTATCGTTTATATATGCCATTATTAATTCACAAACTCTTTTGTTTATCAAATTTTGATAGCAGGTTTCCATATCCATTGGGAAAGATGTCTTACTTTAAAACGACCTAAATAGACAATTGAATTCCACTTGTAGATATCAATAATTGTAGTTGGAAGTTGAATATAATTATGTTGTAGTCTTGATGATTTAAAATATGATTGAGTTGGTTTAAAAGTTAAAAGGAAATTAATTGATATAAACGGGCATTTCATTTTATTGGGCAATAGTCCATTGAAAATAAATAAACAAAACAAATCGTTAAAAATTTTTAAAAATATATCCAAGGACTATATTGTATGACATTGACATAATAGGGCATAGCAAGCAAGATGTTGAGCAATATTTTCTAGAATTGGAAACAGCAGCAAAAGAGGTCGGTCTAGTCATCAATGAAGACAAAACTAAGTACATGTTGGTTACAAAGGATCCGATCGCAAATGAGGAACGAGAAACAGTCTTTGGAAGTCATACCTTTGGACGTGTTGACAACTTTAAATACCTTGGGTCGCTATTGACTGCTACCAATAAAACAAGCGAAGAAATCAAAAGACGAATAAATCTTACCAATAGGGCATACTATGGACTTCAAAAGCATTTCCACTTAAGAAACATTCTTATGGAAAGGATAGTATTATGAGGTTTTTTTCCTGGTTTTTCCCTCATAATTTACTATGGAATCACTAACAGGAGAATTTTACTGTCATCATGTCATGTGTTTGTCTTTTTAAAGACGAATTTCATGCTATGATTTTTTTCTGACGGATATTCTCAAGTTAAAGTTGATTTCATGTAATCGAATGAACTATCTTATAAGTAAAGTCGTCCCAGGAGCGCAACTCAACAATATTGGCAATATCATTTTAAAGTCGTCTACTTCAAAATGCATAATGTATGTCTGAATTGTCAATATAAATGAGTAAGATAAAATTAAATTATTAGAAGAATTTTTCACTATATAACAAAAAACAAAATTTGTTTATTTTACTGTTTGTATTTTGAGAACGATTTCCGTGGAAATTGAAACGTCAATAAATGTATTTTTATCTTTAATTGTGGCTTATTCCCAGTTAAATAGTAATTAATTTACAATGCCACAAGAAAATAGCTTCAGAACAATATTAGGTTGAATAAGAGTTTCATATATAAGTATCTTGGTTTTTCTGCTAATTATGTGTGATGTTAAGAACTGCTTTAGTCCAAAGTAAGGTCTGTTCGCGAGGTATTCGCTGCCGTTTCTTGTGAATTTATGTCAGTGACTTCTTGGTTGCCTATATTTAATTTCTCAGCAAAATTCTCTGCCCATCTCTCCACTATTTGATCTGGCTCATTGATAATTTCGGTTTCCTTTGAATTGAGCATTTCTGTATGTACTTGTATTGTGTATTATATGTACATAAAGAATTGGTTGTTCTCCATCTATTGTGTTGTAGGTAGTGATCTACATCTTTAAAAACGAGGTTTTTTAGTTTCTTTATTCAAACATTCCTTGCTATTCTTCCAACCATGGCATTGATCTCTTTTAAAAGTTAGAGTCTTATCAGGAAGACATTTAAAAAACAGTTCGGTTTCATCACCATTGGAGATATTCTGAGGTTCGTAACCATGCAACAAATTTTGCAGTTCATTTTTCCATTTGTTACAGGTTTGACTGTCGACACTTGCAGTTTCTCCACAAACTTTTTTAAAATCAGGTTCATATCGTCTTTTGAAATTTCCCAGCAATTCGTTACTGCTGAAGTTAGCACTCCCAATGATTTAGAGTATATTTCAGCTTATTCTTGTGACAGTGGTCCACTAACACTAATATTCTGGCTCTGATACTGTTCAAACCATTGTAGTAAGCCCGGAAATTTTGCAATTCGTCGTCTTTTGCAGCACACATTTTGACCTGCATTACTAGGCCAAATTGTTCAGCAACATCATTCATCTTCTGACAATATTCACAGCCTCTAACACTTTCCAATTTTTCAGCACAAACAATTTGTTATTCGACAACAAATGACTTGCTTCGCTAAAATTTCCAATGGAATCAAAAATAATACAATTGTGATAATCCTATTTACTGTACACTTCTAAATTGCTTTCTAAGAAGCAATGGTGTATTTACATTGTCGGTACATTCTTAAAGTTGTTGACTTATTTGTCTTCGAACTATAAAGGTAATAACTTTCAAATAATCAAGTTAAAAAGTTTGTAAAATAAAACATTGCTATGTTCGAGATACAGAGATCCAATTTAATTTGTCAAGTTATAGAATGAAAATATGTACCACAATGGCTTACAGGGACTCACTGTTATTATTTCGACTAGAGGTTTTGGGGCTTGAAGGGAAGGGAAAAAAAGATTTTTTTGAGTTTTGGAGGTTTTTGATTTATCAAGGTTCGACTAAAAGAGGTTTTACTGTATTGTAATGCCATGGGACAATTTATTAAATAATCTGTCACAGTCAATTTGTGAATGGGGTAAATGTACTTAATCTCATACATTCCTCAATATAATTTGCAACTACTATTAAAATATGGTTAGTTAAAAACTCCTCTGCAAGATGCTCAAATTCTCATTTTTGAAATAATTCTGAGCACTCGTTTCTGTTGTTCATAAAAAATTGCCCCAATATCGCATCAAAGATAGTTTGAAAGATAACTCTGAATGCTAAGTGGATCAGGTCAGAGGAATTATTGTCAGTGGTTTACACGAAGATTTCCCAGCAGCTCAAAATAGAGGATGGAAAAATGATCAGGGTGATTGCTACATGCTATCATTATCCTCTTTCGAGAGTCAACAGACAAAAGAAGATGACTCCTAACGTTGTTTAACAACCCTCTACATCTTACCAGCTGTGATAAATACGGAAATACTCGATCCACATATGACAGACAGTGTTTTTTATTACCATGCATTTCATTATGTTCTTTCTTTGCAATCTTATACCTACAACTACTTGTTTCAATATATTGATTAGTAAACATATTAAACTAAAACTTAAGTATCAAAGTTAAAATATAATTATTATTATTTTTCAGGTGTCGAAACATTGCAAAGCTCTTGTACATCCACATGCTAGGATATAAAGCACATTTTGGTCAATTAGAATGTTTAAAATTAATAGCGAGCTCAAGATTTACTGATAAAAGGATTGGTTATTTGGGTGCGATGTTACTGTTAGATGAACGTCAGGATGTGCATTTATTGATAACAAATTGCCTTAAAAAGTAAGTACATTTACATTTTATTTGATAAAAAAGGTCGCTGACATTGGCAGTCTGGGATAATGTTTATAATAATAATCTGAATTTACATTCACACATTTATTTATTTTTTAATCATTAGAGTGCCACATGTATAATAGATGTAAGATATAATTTTTGAAACACAACAGAAATTTTGTAAAATTAAACAAGGTAATTACTTAGACAAGCAGTTAATACAGAGTAAACAACATATGATATCGCTTCTCCGAAACTACAAAAACACTACTCTTAGAATTACTAAAAAGTACTTAACATTTGTTTTTTTAACACCTTTAAAAAATTAACAAAAAAATTCATAATTCAAAACAAGCCATTAAAAAAAGTTCGTATATATATATATATATATATATATATATATATATATATATATATATATATATATATATATATATATATTCTTGAACTCCTAAGTGGAGCATAGAGCTTCAGTGAAAACGCGCCATCGGGTTCTATTTTGCGCTAAGGCCTTCACCTCATTCCAAGACTTTCCTTGTTTTCTTATCTCGTCCATGATGGATCTTCTCCAAGTTTGTACTGGGCGACCTTTTTTTCGTTTTCCTTGGGGATTCCACTCTAGGGCAGTCTTTGCAATACTGGAGTTATTTTTTCGGAGTGTGTGACCGATCCAACCCCACTTTCTGGACTTTATTTCATTTACTACCCTCTTTTGTTTGGTCAGGTGTAGTAAATCTTCGTTTCTGATGATGTTAGGCCAGAAAATACGAACAATTCTTCGTAGACATTTATTAACAAAGACCTGCAGTTTGTCTGTAAGGGTTTTTGTCGCTTTCCAGGTTTCACATCCGTAAAGTAGTACAGACATGACATTTGACTGGAATATGCGGATCTTTGTCCTCGTAGTGTAGTCTCCAGACCTCCAAACAGGGTTGAGCATGCTGAAAGCTTGTTGCGCTTTTCGTATCCTCATACGAATATCGTCTTCTGTACCTCCGCTTTCTGTTATGACACTTCCAAGATACGTAAAGTTTTCCACATTTTCAATCTGCATGTTATTAATGGTGAATAGCGTGTTGTTTCTTGCATTTATTCTCATGGATTTGGTTTTACCAATATTGATTTTCAAACCTATTTTATTGGCTTCAGTGGAAAGTGTTTCCAATTTGGTCAGCCACATCTTGGAACCTTTGTCCTAACAGGCAGATATCGTCGGCGTATTCTAGATCGCTTAGGCGTGTGGTTAACGTCCATTGTATCATTCTTGTGTCAGAGTCTAGTTTGGAGAGAACATAGTCTAGAGCTATGTTAAAAAGAAACGGAGAAAGCACGCATCCCTGTCTGACTCCAGTAAGTACGTCAAATTCGTCACTGTTCCCATTGTGTGTCACGCTGCATTTCGCTTCAGTGTACAGTAACTTTATAATGGAAATTATTTTATGCGGGATGTTTCTTAGCTCTAAAATTTTCCATATCGCATCATGAGATAAGCTGTCAAAAGCACGCTCGAAATCAACAAAAACCATGTATAGGGGTGTGTTCCATTCAACCGATTGTTCCATTATTAGCCTCACAGTATTAATGTGGTCTATGCAGGAGGATTCTGGTCTAAAGCCTACTTGATTAGCTCGAAATTCAACCTTGTTTGTTAATCTTTTAAGTATGATGGTCGTGAAGATTTTATTTATGGCGGTAAGCAAGGTTATTCCTCTCCAATTTTTGCATAGTGTGAGGTTGCCTTTTTTGGAAGCTTAATAATGATGCCTTTTTTCCAGCCCGCTGTAATGCGGTTTGTTTCCCACACCTCTCGGATTATGGGGAGCAAAAGTTCAGCAGTTAGATGCGGATCAGTTTTAAGTATTTCGGCAGCAATGTTATCGATTCCCGGAGACTTGTTATTTTTCAGAGATTTGATAGCTGTTATTATCTCTGTTTTGGAAGGGGCGTCGCAAGATATACGCAAGTCTATATTCTGTGGATTTTCGACAATTTCATCTGCGTTATCCCTGGGCGTCCCTAGCATCTCCTGAAAATGCTCTTTCCATCTCAAAAAAAGTTCGTAATATTTGGGAATTTTCTTTTTCTGACATCTCCAACATTTCTTGTTCATGTCACTCGTCTACTTTTTACCGTTATAGCATAGACCTGATTCCAATCCACCTGTTTGTAGCTGTTTGTTGCTATTTTACAGTGTTAGCCTTTTGACTGGTCTAGCTTTATTGTAACTGGACACTTTGCTAACTCAAATAACATGTGATATGGTGGATTCCTCTTGCTGTAGGCCAAGTAAACAAAAGACCTCACACACCTGAGATTTGTCGTAGCTAATGCGCTTAGCTAATACATTAGAGTTATATTCAGGAATTGTATAAATCATAATATTTTGAGCTCTATCTATACATTGTTGTACTTTATAAAAAACTGAATTGGTTGTTGTTTGTGAATAGTTATTTTCCATTAATGTAATCTTTTCTTTGAGACTGGTGGCGAGGAACACTCTTAAATGCATCACGACAGGTAGCGCAAAAGTACATAGGTAGATGTTTCTGCAAAATAATTGCCTGTATCTCGAATGTGGACAAGCCAGAGCATTTTTCTGCAATGTGTATCTTTGAACGACAACTCTCGCATGCTATTATTTGCTTTTTATCAGTACCAAGATCTTGGCAACTAGCGCTACAATTATTGGTCATTATACCTCAAAATTTTATCTTAAAATATTTCAATAATCCTCGGCTTTTTGCGGTCTATTATTTATGAACTATAAAAAGAAATAACTGAGTTAACTATTACACACAATATTATTTTTAATATGCTTTCAAAACTTTAAAGTTTTTTGAAAAATAAAGCAACAACATTTTGTTTGTTTTGAGCATAAGAGAATAAGATGAACGGACAGTTTTGTAATTTTGCTATTTAATTTTGCCGTATATAATGAACGAATGATCCAATATACATTATTAAATTGTTTTATAACATTTTGCTTATTTTTTTAACCTTGACATGTTTTAGTATTCAATTGAATAATAAGGATAATTTATTTCTTACTTAAAGCAAGTGGGCATTGTACGATATTCTTTAACATTGGTATACAGACGTCAACAAAGTCTAGCGTTGTTTAAGTGAATATTTTTAACATCAATATATATATTTTTAAATCGGTATTCTTATAACAAATTATTTAAATAAAAAAATTTTGCAAATTACAAACATATAGAACCCTTGCCGTTAACGAGGTCAAAAATGCTTTTTTATATAATGGTACAATGATTTCATCGAGTTTATAAACCGTATTCTGAAATTATTTTTTCCCAGTTTGTTCGACAACTGTGACAGAATTTTTTAAAAGGCAATACTCAACGGTAGTAACCATTTTCTGCTCAGAAATGTTCCTGAAGCGGCCTGTCGTCTCTTCAATCTAAAAAGGGTAGTAATAAGTGTCATTGTATGAGAATGGTGTAGGATCATTCCTAGCTTTAGGCTTTGTAGCTTCTTCTGAGCATGGTTAAAAATTTCTGTGGGTGTGTCTTCGTGGATGCCCCGATATGCGTCCCCCGCCACGAAATCTCTCCATTGGCCAATTGACCTGGAAACACCTATATCGATACTCACAAACGTGTGTAAATATGGTGTTCAATTTTTTCACATCCGAAAAATCATGTCAGTTTTTCGCTGTATTATTAACTATTCTTCTATCACAATTTTATAATCATGACCTTAGTCCATCCCTTGATAAACCTTCCTACCCGTCCCTAACCGTTTGCTCTTGCGTCTGCTGAGTCTCGCCATGCAGACGTAATCTCTCTCTTGCCTGTTGGCTACCGTTTGGTACAGACTTTCTTCTCTTGCTTGTTCCCTATCGCTTGGTAAAGACGTATCTCTTTTGGCTGTTATCTATCGTTGAAGAGACGCGAAAAATACCGCAAATACTATTTTATATCGTGCACAGACGCAAAATGTGCTCTATCTCGTGATCTCAGTGTTAGTACCGCGAAACACTTGTTCAGAACCCGGTGCCCGGACAGATTCCGCGTATGAAGAACAACCGCGAGTGAAAGCCAGTCAATACAGCGAGTGTGTGGAGCACGAATATTGGTAAGACTTTGTATAAACGTATAAAGACGCATCTCTTGCCTAGGGATTTGATGTGAGAGGTTATGGGAGAGATGCCAACGATGTTCTGGATTGAATTAGAGAAATAACGATATATTTTTCTGCAGAATTTTCGCTTTGTGACAGGGGCTCTGTTTCTATATCTTCGCTTAAAGCCGTATTAACAAGGGATCTCAGGATTGAGCAATTTATTTCATTCTAGTTGGCTCCCCATTGAAAAACCCTGTATAATAATGAAACTAAGTCAAAACACACGAGCATATTATTCTGTCTTATGCATGATAACCTTTATTTTCTGGATAAAGTGTAGAATCCACTAACGTAAATTTTAGACAGGCCAAAATATATTCTTAGCAACGTTGATTGCTAAGGGGATAAGAGGAAGTAATTTGAGGCTGTCGTATGGAAACACTGAAACCAAGGTATCGTTAAACCGCCTGTTAGTCTACTCGTATTTATCGAACTAACACAGCTCTATACATTTAATAGACTTCCTAATCATTATGTTGCTTTGATGTTTTGACATGCTTGTCTTATTTATCATTGTCATTCTTTCAGTTTTTTACGTGCAGTGACGTGAATACTTGTTTCCAAATATTTGAAATTTTACACGTACCTATCCAACAACTTATGTAAAACATCGTGTATTTTGTTTTTTTATGATTTTATACAGTCAATGCTTTCCTGGTTATTTTTTATAGATAAAACTAATTTCAATGCATTGTTATTTTTATGCGTCATTTGACTGACTCATGCATATTTTTATTTTTATTGAAAATACGTTACCTTCAGGCTATTGTTTATGATAATTCGTCGCTCATTAAATTGCACGTGTAGAAATATAATATGTTTAATAACTAATGCAGCGCTCACAAGATCATGTTACTCGTCCAATTTGCCAGAAACAAGATGATGGATTTAACATCTGGACTGTAGAGTATTTACAGGAATTTATAAATACATGTTTGAAAAACAAAATAAAATAGAACAGTGAAAAAACAGACCCAGAAGTTACTGCTACAAGGAATTAAAAAAAATAGTATTTGCCTACCAAAAATTACAGAAGTAAATGATTTTCAAATTAGCATATTATATAAAATAAATAACTTTCGAAATACAGGGGCATAGCACAAATAATTGTAGGACACAGGAAAACAAAAAAATATGCTCGTAATTCGGAAGCAAAATTGATTCAAAGGTAAATACATCCAATGTTTCTACAGAACCAATTCTACAGAAAAACTTACTTACTTACTCCGTGGCGTTACAAATATTCGTGGGTTTTAGCCGACTCGACAACATGCCTCCACTGTTTTCTCTCTTTAGCAACCTCCATCCAATTCACCACGCCCATAGTGCTTAGGTCTCCTGCTATATTATCTCGCCACCGGAGACGAGGGCGTCCGCGTGGTCTCCTTCCAGTTGGGACTTCCTCCCACACCAGTCTTACTGTTCGTTCGTCAGAATGTCTTCTGAGGTGTCCTGCCCATTGGAGTCTTCTGGACTTTATTTCTTTTATGATGTTGGCGTCTGGGTAAAGTTCTTCAAGCTCTTTATTAGTTCTTATCCTATATTGTCCTGATGCTTCATCAAGCACCGGACCAAAGATCTTCCTTAGGATTTTTCTTTCCCAAACACGTAGTCTCTCCTTATTTGCCTTTGTTATCGTCCACGTTTCGCTTCCATACATCACAACGGGTCGTATGATTGTTTTATAGACCTGTATCTTCGTACGTCGTGTTAGTTGTTTTGATTTTATAAGGTTTTGGAGGGCAAAAATACATCTGTTGCCGGCCTGAATCCTGTTGTTTATTTCTTGTGATCCGTTATTGTCTTCAGTTATTGTTGTTCCAAGATAGTTGAATTCTCTAACGCGCTCAAAGTTAAAGTCATCGATGGTAATGTTCTGACCGATTCTGTCTCTGCTTTGGTTATTGCGGCTCATATACATATATTTCGTCTTGTTTTCGTTGATTTGGAACCCCATCTTCTCTGCTTCCTTCTCAAACCTTACGAAAGTCTCCTTCATCCTTAATCGCGTGTTTCCTATTAGATCTATATCGTCTGCAAATGCCAGTAGTAAGTTTGGTCCTTCTCGATGAAATACTGTATTCGGTTTTTCGATTCTTGCACTTCTGATTATGTGCTCCAGAGCTAAGTTAAAGAGTTGTGGTGAAAGTGCATCTCCCTGTTTTAGTCCATTGTTTATTTCAAATGTCTCCGAGTATTGTTGTCCAACTCTCACCTTACATCGTAACCGTTCCATGCACATCCGTATCAACCGGACTAGTTTTTTGGAAAGCCAAGTTCCTGCATCGCTGTCCACAGTCTGTCCCTACATACTCTATCAAATGCTTGTTTAAAATCTATGAACATCTGATGAAGCTCACGATCAAACTCCCAGCATTTTTCCATTATCTGTTTTATTGTGAATATCTGGTCAATTGTAGAGCGGCCTGGTCTAAATCCGCATTGATAATCTCCAACGATTTCTTCTGTGTATGTTTTGGTTCTTTCTAGCAGGATGTTTGCAAGGATTTTGTAGGTGGTGTTTAGGAGTGTTATTCCCCTGTAGTTAATACATTGCTTTTTGTTTCCTTTTTTGTGTATTGGTACAATAACCCCTTCTTTCCATTCATCTGGCATTGTTTCTTCTTGCCAAATGTCTTGAATTAGCTTGTATATCGAACTGTACAACGCTTCTCCACCATGTTTTAAGCACTCTGCGGGTATACCATCGCTACCTGGTGTCTTATTGGCCCATTTAAATTAAGTAAGTTGAAAGTATTTCCGGTGAAACCGGAAGTAGAATAGTAACATCAAAATATGGCATAAACAACTTATTTGTCATTGTCATTTTACTGAAAAATATCATAAAATAGTGTAATTTTTGAAGAGGTTCTCTGTTCTTTTTACTTACAAACCGTCTTTGTATTCTTATTTATTAATTTTCTTCCCACAGTTTTACTATATAAATTTAATTTTAAATGTTTTTTGGAAACATTAAAATATCGTATTTTCATAATATATGAGTCAGCTATGTTATGTTATCTTACATTATAAAATAGACATCTACAAACCAAAAGATTTCCTTGGTTATTATGACACATTTGCGGCAAGTTCATTTATATTTATAACGTTAAATCCGCTTGAAAAAATTATTCGATGAGGCATAACCAAGGTCAATTGGTTAATATAGAAACTCTTGAATTTATTGTTTTTATATCACCACAGCCGTTCATTCAAAAGATTCATGTTATAATATTATGTACTATTCAATTAATCCCGCTGATTAGATAACGAAATACTTTCATGAAAACGCTATGGCCTAGTTTGTATATCACAATTTTTTATCGCTTACTTTGTGCAGTAACTAAAATATAGCATAACCAGATACTTACTATATATCATACTGAATGTTCGGAATGTCAAAGCTGACAACCGCTCGATTTAATATAATATTTCAAAACCTCTCATACAAACCTCTCATAGGTACACCCGGCATTAGCGGGGTGGTCTATTTTTATTAAAAAAAAAAAAAATGACACATAGCATATTAACATTTGAATAATTGATGGATTCGATCGTTACTTGATTGAAATTTCTTTTATGTAACAATAAAACACCCAAAAATTTGTTTTCAAAACTTTCACAAAAATTTATTACAAAATCTTTATCTTTAATCTTTATCTTTATTTCTTTAATTTGACAAAATAAAAAAAAGTACTTGAACAACTTTGTGCGGAATTTATGCCTCTTTTTAGTTTACTTATTTAACACTTGGTATAATTGGGCATATTTCACAAAAAACTGGTTTTCAAATTTTTCTTCACAGGTTACTCCCCCTAGCGGTTAACCCAGAAACTTGAAAGTTATTTCCAGCGATTTCTCTTGGCCACTTTTACTAAGGAATTTTTTCTCCTAAAGTTATAACATGAATAGTTTCTGATATATAGCCGACAGATCGGCTTATTGGACCACCCGGTACAATCCACAAATGGCAAAAAGCTTTACAATACTACAAAATACATTTGACATTAACTGACAATATTATTGTTTTGATGTCATTTTTCAATAGCTACCTCTTTATTTAACGTAATAATTATGAAAAAAATCAACGTGTGTTGACGTAAGTGAATGCATAGCCAGGGTTTAGTGAATTTTTTTATCGTTGAAAATAAATAAAAAACCATACGGGTAATGTTTTTAATAAATATTGATAAAAATGTCATATTTAATATGGGAGCTCATAAAAACATGCAAAGTATAATTTGTTTATGGTAATCGCATCGAGCAATAAGACAAAAGAGGGAATCTAATCCTTATGAAAAGGAGACCAAAAAAGTGGCCTCTGATGGCGGACATATCCGGAAATGCGAATGCGCGAAATTTAAATTTTCCGACACTTATCAACAGTAGCTATATAATATTTTTCAAAATGTGTCTTAGACGAGAAAGTTTTAATTAATTATTAATGATAAGAGTCTAAAATGCGACACAATTGTTAAAAAACTTCAATATAAATAAGATTTCATGTGACATTTGGGATAAACAATAACATAACCCAACTAAATTTGATGTCAAACAAGGAGAGAGGCTCTCTTTCCTTGTGTAAAGTGGCCCCTAAAGATCGCACTTCCTATCTAACAATATGTTTGCCCCCACTACCTTTACATTCCCTCTATTGTCTTTTTGCTCGATGGGTAATCGACTATGGTAATCGATGCAAATTCCATAGATGGGCTAACTGATATTGAAAGGAGATCGTAATGCATGTCTCTTTATTCGACTTAACTAATAATAATATATACTGTAACTTTCTAATATGGGCCCTATGAGGACTACAATTTTTTTTACCAATAGTGTGACTTAGCACGTTAATAGAAATATACAAACTATATGAAACTTTAACAATAATTTTAAATATTGCATTTTTTTAATAAATTTTAGAATGGTTTTTAAAATTCACTTTTTGTTTTAGTGACTTGAATTCGGCTACCCAATTCGTTGTTGGATTGGCGCTTTGTACATTGGGAGCGATCGCTTCCCCTGAAATGGCTAGAGATCTGGCGGGAGAAATTGAGAGGTTAATGAAATCGCCTAACGCCTATATTCGCAAGAAAGCGGCTCTATGTGCGTTCCGCATTATCAAAAGGGTACCTGAATTGATGGAGATCTTTTTGCCAGCCACGAGAAGCCTTCTTTCTGAAAAAAATCACGGTAACTATATTATATATTATCTAAGAAAACTTCCAACATTCAATACTTAGAAAGAGTTTATTTTATCTAGCGATAAAACACTGCAGAATTTTATTTTTAACAATTTCATAAAATTGAGCAGTGAGAACTGTTTGTCTCAAGTTGGTCATTCAAAATTATAATAATGATAGTTTAGGGCCTTGATTTTTAATGTGAAGAATTTGAAATTGGTTATTAAACGAATGATTATGATTTAGAAGGTGACGAGCATATGTAGAATCTGTTTTTCTATTATTGAAAGCCCTTTCGTGTTTTGCTATACTTTTTTTAAAGGTTATACCCGTGTGACCGATGTAAGTTTATGTTCTGTCGCCACATGTAAGTTTGTGTACACGTCATATATCATATCCTATATCTGAGGTTAATTGTTTTTTAGTTATTGACGTTTGAAAAGTGGCCATTTTTACATTTTGGACAGTTGTGACATATGATCAGTTTGACTTAAAGCGAAACTGTTTGCACATTCCTATTCCAATTTTTGATAAGCTATCGAGAAGCTGTCCAACGGAAAAATACCCAAAAATACTCGATTTTTGTGCACCCAGCCCAATACCTAAACAGCTTGTACTCTGATTGGACTGATAAATGCATTTCATTGGTTATAGAATAATCTATGTTCTCACAGATATTCAATTATACTAATATCACAACAGAATAATGAACAAAATTTCATTAGAAATCAGATCGACTTTATTCTAACCCATCTTAGATTTAAAAATTCCATTGTAAGCATTAAGACTTTTCCTGGAGCAGATATCCCCTCAGACCATAACCTCCTTGTCTCAAAAATAAAACTGAGGATAAAAAAGATAATAAATTCCATAAGTTCTAAGATGAATACTCAGTTACTCAAGATAAATGAAATTCGTGCTGAGGCTTCAACTTGTATCAATCAAGAGATGAAGATATTAACATCAGAAATGAAAAACATTGAGAATTTGAACATTATGTGGAGCAAAATCAAAGATTCTGTTATAAAAACTTCGAAAGAAATTCTACAAAAGAAAACGGAAAGAAACATAACATTATCATGGAATATCTAAAGAGAAAAGTACTCGACAAAAATGACATTAACATAATGAGAAATCTCTATTGGAACCAACAGACTGTGGTAACATTAGATAGAAATAGCACGGATGCGCAACAGATAAGTAGAGGTGTGAAACAGGGCTGTATACTTTCACCATTACTATTTAATATATATTCCGAAGAGGTATTTACGCAAGCACTTGAAAACTGTACAAAAGAGATCAAGATAAATGATTTTTTTTTTTTTTTTATTATAACTAATAAATTAACAATCAGAATAAAACAATATATTCTATAAGTTAATGTGATGAGTTTAAGTCCTGTCCCTTGGTTCTGGCGTGATGTGGTCCCCTCTAGTGAGAGAATCACGGGTCCATGTTACTGGTCTGTTGGCCAACGTCGCTTTAGTCTTCGGATAACTTGATGTTGAGGTATTGCGGAAATTAATGGGTTGGAGTGTGTGTTCACTTTTTGAATGTATTGTAATTTCTTTTGCTGGTATACTTCTTTCACTGTTGAGATATTGAGATCCTCATAGATTCGTTGGTTGGTTACGTACCAGGGTGCATCAACAATTGCTCTTAAGATTTTTGATTGACATCTTTCCATAATAGCAATATTAGATTTACTACTACAGCCCCACAGCTCTATGCCATATGTCCATATTGGTTTAATAACTGTTTTATAAATTAGAATTTTATTATTTATTGACAGTTTGGAGTTTTTTCCAATTAACCAATTGATTTCTTTTTGTCTTAGTTGTATTTGTTTTCTTTTTTTGGTGATGTGTTCTTTCCAACACAGGGTTTGGTCCAGGTGTAGCCCTAGGTATTTGGTTGTTTTAGTCCTGGGTATTTCCTCATTGTTGATATATATTGGTGGTGGTGTTTCTCGTCGTAAAGTGAAAGTTACGTGGGTTGACTTGTTTTCATTAATTTTTATTTTCCATTGTTTTAGCCAGTTTTCAAGCTCATACAAATAATCTTGGAGTTGTTGTGTAGCTATGTTAATGTGTTTGTGACTGGTAAGTGCTACTGTGTCATCTGCAAATGTGCCAATTGTTACGTTATGCGAAGTTGGTAGATCAGAAGTATATAATATATATAATAAAGGTCCCAGGACACTGCCCTGTGGAATTCCCGCCTTAATGGGATGCATTTTAGATATTTCTCCATTTACTTTTGTTCTAAACTGTCGGTTTTCCAAGTATGATGTAAGTATTCGAAAGAAGGGTGGTAATATTTGTTTAATTTTATAAAGAAGTCCTTTATGCCAAACCTTATCAAAAGCTTGACGTACATCTAGTGATACCATTGGGCAATATTCCTTTTCTTCTAATGCGGAATTGATTTTATGGGTTATTCGGTGGCATTGCTGGATAGTTGAGTGTTCTCGTCGAAATCCAAACTGAAAATTTGGTATCCAGTCTGCGCCTGTAAGGCCTGGATCTATTCTTTTTATTAAAAGTTTTTCTAGTAATTTGGAGATTGTTGATAACAGACTGATAGGTCGATAGGATGAGACTTCACTTGGATCCTTTCCTGGTTTTGGAAATAAAAGTATTTCTGCAATTTTTAGATTGTTAGGCCAATAATTACATCTTAATATTGCGTTAAATATATATGTAAGGATCACTATACCCTTTTTTGGTAATTCCTTTAGCATTTTTGGAGTTATTAGGTCAATTCCTGGTGACTTTTTGATATTTAGTTTTAAGATTTCTTCTTTAAGTTCTTTGGGTGTTGTTAATTTTATTGGATTTACTGACGGTTGTTCTGAGTTTAAATAATTAATAATTTCTTGATCTTCTTCATTGTTGTGTGGTTGGAATACTGTTGCTAAATGTTCAGCAAATAATTCGGATTTTTCTTTATCGCTTCTTGCCCATTGGTTCTGTGTGTTTGTGGTTTTTCTTACTGGTGGCGATATTGCTTGAGGTTTTAAGGATGATTTGATTGGTTTCCATATTGAATGGTCGTATCTATTAAGTTGTGTTACATATTTTTTGACTGACTCTTCTCTTGCAATTTTTAGTTGTGTTTTTAATTTATTGGCTAAGCGATTGTAAAACGTTTTATCCGCTGGGTTCCGACTTTGTTGCCATTTGGCTCTTGCTCTTCTTTTTTCAGCAATGAGCTTTTTAATTTCTAGTGGAATATTTATTCTATTCTCGATTTTATTTTTATCTGCATCGTTCGGTGTCGCTTCTTTTGCAGCGTTTTGTAATAATGTCATAAAGTTGTTTGTAGCTGCTTCTATTTCTGAAGGGCTTCTTAGTCTTACATTTAGTTTAATGTTTTCATCCAGTATTTTTCGGTAAACGTTCCAATCTGTTCTAGGTCCATGCAGTTTTGGAGTAGGTTGTTTGTTAATAACGCAGGTGCTAATTGTTGCAATAATTGGTGAATGATCTGAAGATAGATCATAACTTGGAACTATGTCCATAAAGGTGTTAGATATTCCTTTTATGATGCAAAAATCTAAGAGGTCTGGTCTTTTTTTGGGGTCCGTTGGCCAGTACGTTGGTGTTCCTGTTGATAAATATGAGTATTTATTTTCTTGCATTAAGCTATAAAGCTCTCTCCCCTTTGTTGTTATTAATCTTGATCCCCAGTACGTGTGTTTACTATTGAAGTCACCAGCTGCGATAAATTTTGGACCTAGAGTATTGAAGAAGGATGCGAAATCGGTTTTTTTAATATTGTGCTTTGGAGGGCAATACACTGCTGCTATTGTTATTTCGTAAGGTAATGAGCACACTTTAATTACTGTAGCTTGGATACAGTCTGTTATATAACTTTCCATCATGAAATGTTTAATTGATTGTTTGATCAAAATTGCTGTACCTCCATGGGCTGTCTTGTCTGGATGGTTAGTATGGTACGTTAGATATTGAGGTATTTTAAAATACGATTTGTCTGTAAAATGTGTCTCACTTATTAATAATACATCTATAAAATTTTGTTGTAGAAATATTATCACCTCGTCCTTATGATTCAGCAGGCCATTGGCGTTCCATTCTGCTATTCGTAGAAAGAATTTTATTTGCATATGAGTTTACTTAGCATGTTTATTACCATGCTGTTTTGTTGCAAGATTTGATTAAACATGGCTTTGAATTCTTCTAAAAACTTCATAAGAATGGTGTTTGAATCTTGGTTATCTGAAGGAGCAGCAGGAGGTTGTCTATTACCCGCTGCATTAGCATAGCTTACATTTGGTCTTACTGTGTTGGGTATAAAGTTTCTGTTACGTGCTTGCGACATATTTTGGTGATGATTATATGTAGTTTGTGCTATATTTTTATTTCTATTTAAATTACGATAATATTCGCATCCTTTATAGTTAGCTGGGTGATCTCCTCCACATAAAGCACATGTAGCTGGTGTGTTCTTGTTCTTTTTACAACTGCTTGTACTGTGCTGTCCTCCACATTTCACACAGACATATGGTCTATTGCAATATGTTTTTGAATGGCCATATAATTGACATCTCATACATTGGATGATATTTTTGTTTTTTATAGGTGGTTCAATTTGTATATTGCAGTGTTGTAGTTTCTGAATTTTATAAATATCTTGGTTATTGTCTGATGGTTCAAGGTCAACAAAGAACATATTTATCGGCTCTTTTGTAATCCTATGTTTAGCATTAATGATGTTTCTTACCTTGTGACCCAGTTTTGTCAGTTCTTCTTTGATGTCTTCTGTTGCATGTGAATAGTGAAGGTATTTAATTACGACTCTATAGGCCCTTTCTTCCTTTGGTTGATATGTGTGATGAATAATGTTGTTCTCTCTCATATATCTGGAGAATTTTCTGTATATTTCTGGATCGCTACAAATTATTTTGACTGTATTATTTGCCATAGTTCTGGTTTCGTATTGTTCAGCTTCAGCTATTTCTGTAAATTTTTTCCTCATTTCTGGGAAGTCGCTTACATCGTAAACAAATATTGGTGGTGGTTTAGGTATTCTTGGCGCTGTTTCATTTTGATTGGTTTCATTTTCTTGGGTATCCGTTAGGGTATTATATTTGTTCGATAGTGTAATGGTATCATCTTCTTTGTCTGTTTCTACATTTGATCTGATTTTTCTGCGTTTTGTAGTTTTAACTACTTGCCATGAGTTATTTGTTGACACATTTGCACTTTCTGGTTCGTCATCGCTTGTTGATGACATTCTGTAGTATTGCTGGCTATTTCTGTTATTTATATTGCTGTTGTGTGCCGCGTTTTGTTGATTTATATATTGTTCTTGATTGGGCGGAAATATCATATTCGTCGAAGAATTAGTGGTTGGTTGATTTATTTGCATATTGTACATACCTGGTATTTGTGATGAGATTTGTGGATAACCCTGTATATTGTTGATTTGTGATTGACCCTGTGTGTTGTTTGGAATCTGCATTTGTGGGTAACAATTCATTTGGTTTGATGGATACTGGATTGGTAATGGCTGGCTGTTTACATTTTGTATTTGTTGGCTAACTATGTAGTTGTCGAATCCTGGTCCATTTCCCGTTGGAAACATTATAAATAAATTACTGTATTGTTTTTAAATTTAATTTGATGAGTTTATTATTTTTAAGTCTATTACTAATTGATTGCTTTTTAATCACTTCACATTTATCTGTTCAAATCGAGAAAACCGGTCGAATGTTGATAACAGAGAACCATTTAACGTCCGCTCGGTATGGAGTATCGATGTGAACTACAGATAAATGATGAAAATATAAACAACATCCGTTATGCTTGAGCAAGTGGCCAAAAACCCAAAATCAGGAATTTGCACAAGAATAGAGCGATCAAGAGCACCCTTTTTGAAGATGAGGAAATTTCTTTGTAATTGTCTTTTCTTCTCCGCCCTGGATGCCGTTGTGGACTTCATCCGTGACCCTGGATAAGGGACCCTTAGCAGGTACTAGTTTCCCGGGTCAGGAAACATCTGGAATCTGTGGAAGGCAGGGATTGATTCACTTTCCCTGATAGGACTATCCAAAAAGGAGTTCCTACCTGCTACCAAAGAGAATAAGCACAGAGAGTAGGAGATTGATTAACAGTATGAGAAATAATAAGAAAAAAGACTTTATATCACCAATAACAACAGAAAAATGGAAAGAATATTTCAAAAAATTACTAACAGAACAAAGACCAGAATTTACTGACATGGAAGACAACACGATAGGTGACATGCCTGCAGAATTAGTGAAAGCCGGTGCAGACAAACTCCAGGAACAGTTAAGAAAACTCTTTCAAGATTGCTTGAATGGGGCCGAATTACCAAAAGAATGGAAATTATCTATCATGTCAACTATCCACAAATTATTAACTATCAGTGTGAAAATTAAAGAGGAATTGCGGTAAACAGCACAATAAGTAGGATGTATGGGAAACTTATTAAGAACAAAATATAAAATGACTATAGATATTACGAAGCAGAGGAGCAAGCTGGTTTTAGAGCTGGGCGATCCACAGTAGACCACCTGTACTCTATTACGCAAGTTATTGAGAAAAAACAGCCGTCAATAAAGAAGTTCACTTGGTGTACGTAGACTTACAAAAAGCATATGACAGTGTATCCCTAAGTAAACTATGGTCAACCCTACAGCAAACCAACATTAAGCATGGTTTTATTAAAGCAGTCCAACGTCCGTATAATGGAACGACTGCAAAAATTAAAACTGGATCAAGGATATCTGAAGGATTTAAGGTCACGAAAGGACTAAAGCAGGGTTGCTGTATTTCGCCTACCCTTTTCAAAATTTATCTGGAACAAGCACTCAAGCTGTGGAAAAGAAAATGTAATGACATGGGAATCCCTCTCAATGACGAGACTACACTGTACACCTTATGTTTAGCTGATGACCAAATACTGATTGCTCAGGATCATGACGACTTGAGTTACATGACTCGGAAGCTAATAGAAGAATATAACAATGGGGTCTCGAAGTCAACATTAATCATGCCAGATGACAGGATTCCGAAACATATTTTGACGTGGACACCACAAGGGAGAAGGAAAAGAGGAAGGCCGAGAAGAAGCTGGAGAGAGGGAATTGAAAAAGAACTAGAGGAAAGAGGAATCCCTCCAGGCGTATGGCTGAATTATTGGAGACGGCATTAGAAGAAGAAGAAGTAGCCCTTTATATTTCACTATATTTGAATGTATATATGTTTATGTATATTTGTCTTTTGCTTTTATTAGTTTCTAAATAGAATTTCATATTAGTGTACTCGCTTGGTATTTTTTTATGGTAGTATACATACCCAAACCAGCGAGTTCAAGATTGAACATATTTAATCTCCTCCCTTTCTGATGTCTTTATATCTTATATAAAGGTCATCGTATGCGCAGAAAGCAACACTGGCTTCATATACTGCCAAAATCAAAGAGGAGAAATATTGTTATTTTAACTGAACTTTATATAAAGAATGTAAAGATGTATTGAGGCGAAATTATTATATATTTCTTTTATTTTTTAGGTGTTTTAATAACAGGAGTGACACTTATTACAGAAATGTGTGAAAATAGTCCTGATACTTTGAACCATTTCAAAAAGGTAAACACTTAACGTCATTTAACCAAAATAATGTTTTAATAAATTTGTTTCTTTTTGAAATTTTCAGATCGTGCCAAATCTTGTAAGGATTTTAAAGAATTTGATATTGGCAGGCTATTCTCCAGAGCATGATGTTTCCGGTGTTAGTGATCCATTTTTACAAGTAAGTTCAGTATCTGTTATTTTTGTTACCATTGTTATATAATTCAGCATATTGAAATGAAAGTTGTTTAAATCTGGTTGTAAAAATAATTTACTTTTTCCTCAGCTTCTTCCTTATCAAGTATCGCAGTTCCTTACTTTTCTTCACCACTTATTTCTGTCCATCGTGCCTCCTTTATTTAAACCCTTGTCTTTCAACTCCTCTGCTACACAGTTCTTTCACCTTATCCTGGCCTTTCTTTTACCTCTCTTTCCCTCAACTTCTAAAATCATAGATTTGCCGTCAGTTAATTTTATGTTCAAGATCCTTCAGTGAGTTGTTAATTGATGCATCGTTGAAAAATATGACGAGTAGATGATCATATTTTATTTATTTTTTTTTGCCACAGGTAAAAATATTGAAGCTGCTACGAGTATTGGGAATCAACGACGTCGATGCCTCAGAAGCTATGAACGATATCTTAGCACAAGTAGCTACCAATACAGAAACCAGTAAGAATGTTGGCAATACCATTTTATATGAAACTGTTTTATCAATAATGGACATCAAATCCGAAGGAGGTCTGAGAGTAAGTATAAGTTTTTGTTTTACTACAAATTTTAAGAAAAATTTGATTTGCTGTGTCAAAAATTCCGGTGTGGTTTTATTACCAATTCATCCGCATACATCGCATAAGTTGCAGCACTTGTACCGAGTGGTTTTTGGTCCTTCTTCTTCTTCTTTTTATGCCACTCCTATCGGAGATTGGAAATCATCAAGGCTATTCTGACCTTGTTTACGGCTGACCTAGAGTTCATTAGTGGTGCAGCCAAACCACTCTCTCAAATTCCGCAACCATGACATTCTTCTACGGCCTGGATTCCGTTTTCCTTCTATTTTTCCCTCCATTATATTTTGAAGTAATGCGTATTTATGTCCTCTCATCAGGTGACCAAAATATTCGAGTTTTCTTCGCTTTAGCGTTAACAAAATCTCTGGGTCTTTTTCTATTCTTCGTATTACTTCACAGTTTGTTATTCTTTCAACCCAACTAATCTTCAGCATTCGACGGTAGCACCACATCTCGAAACTTTCAATATTTTCCTTTACCACTATTTTGGTCCTTATAAAACTTTTTACCACAAAACTGCAGAAGACTGGATGTTAAATAATCCTGGTAAACCAAGGCTAGCCAAGGAAAGCCAAGACTGCGTCCCCGCAAAAATTGGCAGGAATTGCAGGAAAAGCTTATCTACAAGCATTCACACCAAAAAATATTATTAAAAGTTTTGAGGTTACAGGTTTGTGTTCAGTTAACACCAATATTTTTACAGAAGAAGAATATCTGCAATCATATGTCACAGATCGATCGGAGATAACAACTGGTAAATCTACCTCATCTAGCTCCTGGTGACCCAACTTCCAATTGTTTGACTTTAATCCCAGCTGAACATTTATCTACCTAGTCTACCTCCGTTTCTATTCCTGTTTCGTCTATTTCCGTTTCTATTCCTGTTCTGGCTACTTCTTTTCAAGCTGATGATCCAACTTCAGAGTCTTCGGCTGTACTACAGCGTAAATATACGTCACCTGTAACCGATATGCCTTTCAATAGATATAGCGGAGTTATAGAATCTATATCGCCGTTTCCAAAAGCGCTAGCTAGAAAAGATTTACAAGACAGAGGAATGCGGAAGAAAGGAAAATCTAGAATTTTAACCAGTACACCAGGGAAGCTTCTAAAGCTTGTCCGAGCTGCTAAACAGAAAGAAAAAGTCAACGTCAAAAGAAAGAGAATATAAGAAAAAAGTAAAAAAGAAGCTGATTAAACTTCCTTCTAGATCTTCATCTGATGGTAAAGATGACGATCAAATATCCTTCTGAGACACGTCTAATGAAATGGATTATGATAATATGGTTGAACAGCATGATTTTTCTGAGTTTCAATCAGAAATGGATCTTCATATAGTAGTAGGAGACTTTATTTTGGTTAAACTGCTGTAAAAAGTTCATTTAACATTACGTAGCCTAACCCTATCCAAATCTATCCAATAAACCTCGCCTTCACAGAAGTAAAGTTAAATTTGTCAATTTCATCAATGAAAAACTCATCTGCAGGTCCTGATGACATCCTGTCTATCTTTCTCAAACATCTACAGGCAGGAACCCTCTTGAAGCTACTTGCGCTCTACAATAACATATGGTTCAGCCAAAGCTTTCCGAGTCTTTGGCGACAGTCGTTTATCATACCGATCAGGAAAAATAACTCATCTTCTAACGCTGCCAGTGCCTACAGGCCAATCTCGGTAACATTTACAATGTGCAAACTACTAGAAAAGAGGATAAATAAACGTTTGCTTTGGTTTCTTGAAGAAAACAATCTGATAGATGTAGCACAGTCGGGATTCAGATCCAATCGAAGTACGATGGATAACCTGGTACTTCTCCAAACAGAAATAATTCAAGCAAATAATCAAATAAAAATGAGCATACACGGCACAATACAAGGAGCACATGCTCTTTACTTCAAAACACTCTTAACAATTTCCATAACTGGTCCACTGAAATTGGAGTCAAATTTTCATCTGGAAAATCTAAAGTCATAAACTTCTCTAGAAGACATCACACTCACCCTCATCTACTTCACCTAAATGGATCTCCTTTTCAACATTGATCCGCTCTAGGTTGGATTACTGAAGCAATCTCTACATATCTGCTTCCAATACTCACCTTAAATGTCTGAATACAATTCACACTTCTTTACGCATTAGCCTCGACGCCTTTAAATCAAGTCCTTCTGAAAGTCTTTATATCGAATCATCAGAACCTCCACTTTTTATAAGACGGCAACGTCTACTTCTATCTTACTTTTCTATAATTACTGCTAATCCAAAAAACCCAGTAATTAAACTAATTAATACTCCACACCCTGTCCCAGATAATAGTCACCCTCAAGCACATTCTCTCTCACAAATTTTAAAAACTTTACTAAAAGACACAGACCTAAAATTCACAACTCCATTTACTACCTCCAGAATTCCCCCGTGGACCAAAAAGCTACCTATTGTTCTTATCAGCTTGAACCGATACAAAAAAGAAGACCCCGAACTCTCTTGGTACAAGCATTTGAGGAACTTATACAGACACATGAAAAAATGCTCTACACAGATGCCTCCAAAGAAGAACAGGCCGTCGGTTGTGCCGTCGGTACCTCAAACACAATAGTAGCGTCACATTGGCTTTCTCCCAGATGCAGTATACACACAGCCGAACTGTATGGAATACTCAAGGCATTAGATTCGCCCATTGCTAATGAGAAATTATTAGCAATATGCACCGACTCTCTCTCCGCCATTGACTCAATCAGAAATATATACTCCATACATCCCATTGTACAGTGCATCCATAGTATCTGCCAACAAGAGTCAAAAAATGGTGTTTCAGTAACCTATCATCTGGATAACATCCCATGTTGGTATCATTGGAAATGAGAACGCTGATCATGCGGCAAAACTGGCCTGCTCCTTAGAAAATACGAAAAACATACAACTTAATCAAGACCTAAAGGCCAGTATCAAGAACAACGTACTAAGCACTTGGCAAACACACTGGAACATGCCTCAAATGAGCAGAAAAGACAATATCATTATCAGAAGGCTCATAATTGGTCACACCCGTCTTACTTATGGATATATGATGTCTTCTGAAAATCATCCTCGCTGTGAACATTGTAATGAGTCCTTAACAGTCCAGCACATATTACTAGAATGTGTCCACTACAAACCACAAAGACACTACTACAACTTTCAAAATAACTTCAGTGATCTACTCGGTTCTACAAACATGTACAGTACCATAATTCGTTTCCTAAAAGACTGTCATCTTTACTACTTAGTGTAATTATATGAAGATGTTGTTAATGTATCCTAACTTGTATATAAACAGATTGTATCTGTATGTAAACGTAAACATACTGTAATAAACTTTGTACCGTGGCCTATATGGCCATGGTCAATGGCCCATAGTTGTCGAGACACTTTAATTTCAAATAATAATAATAAAAAAAAACACATTACGTAGCTAAAGTACTGGAAACGATTGATAATGATACTAATTGTATTGTAAAATTTTATGAGAAAACGCAACAAATCTTACATTTTACAGAAGGAAAAGAACAATCATATGCACTCGATTTTCAAGATATAGTGCTTAAATTACCACTGCCTCAAAGCGTGGGAGCATCAAAAAGGTTTTATCTCTCATATTAAATTCAATATGTGTTTTGACAATTATACTTTTTGACAATGTTTTAATATAAGTATCCATTAAACAGTATTTTATTATTATTTTAGTTGACTTTATCAACTTGTCTACTAGTTTAAAGGTGGACATACCTATGTATGACAGAATTTTAACAAATGCTTGTTGATTTTAAAATGGTGCAACTTATAGATTATACAAAATTCACGATAATTCAAAACAGTCTGATAAACACGTTGCACAAAAAGATTTTTTTCTTAGCTTTATAATTTGTCTAATAAAAAAATCCAAAAGTAACATTTTGTGAAATGTCCAGAGGTACACGTTCTTACCTTACTTTATTACATAAAATAAATCAATTGTTTATGCATTACGTCTATATATACATGGTGTTGATTTCATAGGGATTTCGAAATGGTCATAACTAAATCCTTTTTATAGTAATACAAAGCCCAATATTATAAGAACATGAATTATAGGAAGGAGTAATATAAATATGAAAAAATATACAGTACAAAGTGCAAAGTCATATTCTTCAATAAATAACATATTTTTTGATTCAGAATTGCACTAACTGAGCATTATACTTATTGTGTTTATATTTTAAGGTATTAGCCGTCAATATCCTTGGAAGATTTTTGCTAAATAACGATAAAAATATACGATACGTAGCTTTAAATACACTACTGAGGACGGTTCATGTAGATACTTCTGCAGTTCAGCGACATCGGTCGACAATCTTAGAGTGCTTGAAAGATCCCGACGTTTCGATACGAAGAAGGGCGATGGAATTGTCGTTCGCTTTGGTCAATTCTCAGAATATTCGGACGATGATGAAGGAGCTATTAACATTTTTGGAAAAGACAGATCCCGAGTTTAAAGCCCAGTGTTCCAGTTCCATAGTATTAGCGGCAGAGAAATATTCACCGAATAAAAGGTGGCATTTGGACACTCTTTTGAAAGTTTTAGTAGCGGTAAGTCATATTCTTTGATAATTATCGTTAAAAGGGAAAAAACCTACAAACCGGAACTATGGATATGATATGAGGCCATTATTTGCAAAACTTGCTCTTTGCTTGGAAGTAATTTTTTGGGAAATCGAAAAAAACGATTAACAGCCGAGTAGTGTTTAGTTCACAACGTAAAGAATTTTATTAATGTTTTTTAGAGGTTTTAGCAATGGAAATTAGAAGTTTCTAGCCTAAAATATTTACAGATTTTTAGAAAAAAAAATAATATTTGTTGCAAATAACCACTTTTGCAAATAAATTTCTAAAATAATAATAAACTGTATTTAGTTCAATAAAAAGCATAAGGGATTTATTCATGAAAATAAAACTTTAACATTTTTAATCATATAAAGAAAGTTTTTGAACAAAAAAAATCAAAAGCAGTCTCAATCAGTCATGCTCAAACAAAAAAACAGTCGTTTTCTGCATTTTGGCAATTTTCCAAACCAGCAACGGTTTCTTCTGGTGAGGTAGAACCTGTCTTTAGGTGCTCTTTGTAAAAATTTAGTTCAGGAAGTCTTCTCCAATTTTCTCCATAGTGTTTGGAAAGGAGATTATTAATAGTTCCTTTATCCCCTTTAATTCTGTTCCCAGTGGTAATTTCTTAGGAGCCATTGAAGAAAGTGAAAAATTTTTCTTGCACACGCTTTTAGCTTTTCCAACGTCATTGCGGTAATTGGGTTCACCTTGGACTAGAACATTTTTGTCTTTTTTGTAAAAAATAAACCTCTTTGCCTTATTAAATTCATAGTGCCATGAATTAGGGAGCTTAGTAACTCGTCTTGTTTGTGTCCTCCAATCAAACACATCCCAGTCGATACCGATTTTCCGTACAGTGGAATGCTTTCTGATTAAATCGTCGTAGCCACTAATTTCCACGATAACGGGCATTTTTTTAATGTCTTTTTCTATAAGGCCGAAGATGCGATCAGGCGGAATAAAGGAATGACCTACGATCGGAAAAATTAATTCAATTTGTTTAATATGTTTTGGCGATTCTTCTAGAAGCCAATAAGCCAACATTGCCATCATATTAGAATTTTTGTTTTGTCCGCCGCAACCATCAGCGAACAACGGTACTGCTTCTATGCTGACATCAAAATCAAAATTCTTTAGAGCATGTTGCAAAGCTGACGCTATTGTATTAGAATCTTTTCGAGCGTCAATTTCTGTCCACACGTAAGAAAACACATTCCTTGGTGTTAATTTATCGGTAGAAGTTCCAGCAACAATTGTAAAATTATTATAGTTTATTTGCTGGCTGAAATATGCTGCTTGATCAGGCAGTCTAGGCAGTGCCAAGTTTTTTTGGCAGTCAAATCAAAAGTAAGTTGTGTTGGGTGTTGGATTTTTAAGTAGTTGGAAAAAAGCCTTTGCTTCTACGATATGAACACGATGCTCAGTAGCTAACTTTTGCCGAACAGCTAAAGAAGTTGTTATTTTCAACAGCTTCTTTGTTCTCAAGCAAGTGGAACAACAGTCAGTCAGCGGAGTTCCAAAAGCGATGTTGTAGTAGACATTAACATACTTTCTAAAATAACTAAGCTTCACATGCATAGGCTGAGGCACTCTCCGAAGATAATGGTCGAAAAGTTTCTTAAAATTCAAATCACATGGCAAGTAGACCCTCACGCTTGTCTTGCTTCTACAGTAATGAGACTCTGTACATGTTATGGATTCTATAAATTTTTTTATGCAGTTTCTTTTTTCATCATTTTTTGGACCCACTCTATTGCCTCCTCTACGTTCTCTGGGTAGCTCCCCAGTGACAACAAAATTTCTTACAATTCTTTGTATGCGGTCCTTGCTTAAATTTGTGATTCCTAGAAACGACTTGGCACATACTCTAATCATCTTACCCTCACTCAAACGTACATGGTACGTTTTAGTCTAAAATCATAAATTTTAATAACTTACCTAGCAAGTTTATCGACATTCCTTTTATGTGTTTCTGACTGAAGAACTTTTTGCGTCCTTTTCCCTATGGACTAGGTTTAACAAAACAAACATTTTCACTTTCTAACTCCATAAAAATAAAAAACTGTTACTAATTCGCCAAAATACAACTCTTTAGTAGCTTGAATAATTATAAACTACTGAAAATCCGTTTCTTCAACACAGCTGTTGTAATAGCGTGTTGGTCACGTGAATCAACCGGCGAATTTCATTGGCGGTAGAGCAAACGGCGAGTTTTGCAAGTAAACGTTCAAAGCAAAGAGCGAGTTCTGCAAATAACTGTAATTTTCTCTACATCATTTGTATGCTAAAGAACGAGTTTTGTGAAATTTTAATTGTATCAGTCGATTTCTATTTAGAATTGAAATATACTTAACCAAAAAAACATGTTTCTAAAATTTTGTCGATTAGCGAGTTTTGCAAATAATGGCCTCATATATAGTAATAAATTAATTTTGTAGGCTGGTAATTACGTTCGAGACGACGTCATCAGTTCGACCATCCAATTAATTTCTGACAGCAATAGTCAGCAGGCCTATGTCAGTCTTCAGTTGTTTAAAGCGCTATCAGAGGACCTTCAGAACAGACAGCCTTTGACTCAGGTAGCAGTTTGGGCGATAGGCGAGTACGGTGATTTACTGCTTCAAGGAACTCAAGATGATGAAAATGGTGTAACGGTTCCAACAGAAGAAGAGGTCATAGAGGTGTATCAACGACTGTTGTGGTCTACTCAGAATACTGTCATGACTAAACAATTTACCCTTATGAGTTTGATGAAATTGAGCACTAGATTTAATTCTACTCACAAGTAAGTATATTGTTTTAATCCACAAAGAAAAGTTAATTTTCTGTTGTCGACTGTGTATCACAAAAAAGTTTTTTTAGTAAAAAATCTTTTATAAAAGGTACATTTATTTAAAAAAACTTGTTCGGACTAAATCACAGAATTTTTTTTGGAATAAATATTCCATCTTCAGTGCTACTCTCTATACAGGGTGTTTCAAAAAAGGTAACCCCGTCTCTAGGGTAGGTAAAAAACTGAAAAATAATTGGGTTTGCTTAGTAAAAAAATTTTGTAACGCCATCCGTTTTCAAGATACAGGGCGTTTAAGAAAAAAAATTTTACGCATTTTTTACGATTTTGCCGAAACTACTGGCAACATTGTAATGAAATTTTATACGAATATGTTTTGGAAGCTGATACATCCCATGCATTTGTTTTTATATCTGATTCTCATAGAGGGCGCTAGTTACACGGATCGTACTAAGTATTAGTCAGTATAACTTTTTTAAGATCATAATTATTAATCAAAATTTCAAGTAAACTTAAACATCATTCAGTTTTACACGAAAAAGGTACTCTTGGTAAAACTGGTATTTTGATTTGAAAATTATGAAGTAATAATTGCAGATAATCCCTGGTACAACAAACGTGAAATAAAGATATATAGACAAGAAAACAAAAATAAAAGACGAATACAACAGAAAAAAAAATAAAGAGATGAAAATAAGCACATGGAACATAAGAACTATGCTAGCTCCAGGAAAAATGCTAGAAATAGGAAAAGAACTCAAAAAGTATACAATAGATATTGCAGCACGGCAAGAATTACGCTGGGAGGGACAGGGACAGATTGATAAACAAGACTTTACAATGTTATATTCAGGAGGAAAGAAGCAAGGGCAAAAAGGCGTGGGATTCATGATATTAAGGCACCTAAGAGAGAAAATTATAAATTTCAATCCAATATGCGAAAGGATGGCCTATGTTAGAGTCAACAGCAAACCATTTAATATATCAGTCTTGAATTTATACGCCCCCACAGAAACAAGCAATGCAGACGAAAAGGAAATCTTTTATGGTAGGGTAGAAGAGGGGATAGAAAAAATAGCCAAAGAAGATGTCATATTTGTACTAGGAGACCTCAACGCCCAGATTGGAAAAGAGGACTTTTTACAACAAATTGCAGGAAAGCATACAATACACGAAAACACGAATGACAATGTGCAAAGACTATGTAACCTAGCAACAAGAACAAATTTGTTAATAAGCGCCACAAAATTTGAACACCCTAAAATACATAAGGTAACATGGAGGTCATCAGATCAGAAAACATATAGTCAAATTGATCACATAATGATTAATAAACGAAAACAATCGTCAATAAAAGATGTAAGAACGTTCAGAGGTGCGTGTGCAGATTCAGACCACTACATGGTCACAGCCACTATAAGACAAAAAGTTAAAATTGAAACAAAACAAAAAAACCAATATAAAAAGTGGAATTTCAATAAAATGAGTAATGAAGAAGTACGATGGTTAAAAAAGATGAAGAAGACTTAAGAATAGCAGAGAGAAAGATAATGAGAACCATACTAGGGCCAATCAGAACAGAGCAAAATGAATATAGAAGCAGAACAAATGCAGAAATTAAGGAAGAACTTAAGGAAGACATCGTAACTAAAATAAAGCAATGCAGAGTTAGATGGTTAGGTCACATTTGGCGAGCAGGCGATGAGGCAGTGACATACGCAATGATAGAATGGAATCTAAGAGGAAGAAAAAGAAGGGGAAGACCGAGATCAAAGTGGCTGCAAGAAGTTGAAGAAGACCTCCAAAGGGCAGGAGTCAGAGAATGGAGAGGAAGAACTAGAGACAGGAAAAATGGAGAGATATTGTCAAGAAGATAAGATAAACAAAAAAGACTGATCCACTTAAGAAATAGGAACTAGAAAGCATTTGCGGTTTAACCCCACACTGGGGTGTATAGTCATTATATATATATATATATATATATATATATATATATATATATATATATATATATATAGAGACGGGGTTACCTTTTTTTGAAACACCCTGTATAAAAGATTGATGATTAAAATATTCCTACTCATAAATTTTAGAAATTCACCAGTAATTAATTTGTTCGCAAAATTGCTAAAATATAGGTTACAGTAAAATTAAATAAAACTAAATAAAATTTAATAAAATACAATTATTTGCTGCTTGAGGAAACTGTAGTTGAATTGATATTGGCGTAAAAGAGGTTCTTTCCTTATCATTTTTAGTACATTGAAAGAATATATCTGTGATAATTTTTACTTGTACTGTAAAAATACATTATCGATAAATCATTTAAGTACGTTATAATTTAAATTTCCACAATTTTTAGTAAAATTCAGCAAATCATCAGCTCTTTCTGTTCGAGTTTGCACGTAGAACTACAACAAAGGGGCGTCGAGTATTCTCAACTGTTCGGTAAATATTCACATTTGAGACCGGCTTTGTTGGAAAGAATGCCTCCGATGGAGATAACACGAACGCAAACAGAGAATCAAACAAATGGAGACGTTAGCGATTCTGAACCAAGATCTAATGAAGATAGTCCTCAACATAATGTAAATAGTGATTCTGTAAGTAATTCATTATTTCTTAGAATTATTTTAAGGGGACAGTCTCATGCGATTAAAAAAAAAGAGACACATTTTAAAATTAAAGCAGAAAAAAAAAACTATAATATTTATTAACATAATTCCTTTTGGAGATGATTAAGTAAGTCTTGAAGTACATAAAAAAAATTTTAATAGCGATTTTAACTTCATTGGTGTCCTGTAGATGGCGTGTAGTAAAAAGTGCGTTTTTGGTGGTAAGACACTTTCTGGGTCACCGGTAACAGATATTCAAAAAAATTCAAAATGGGTTGTATTCGTAAGACTCAAAACTAGATGATAAACCTTTAAAATATGCAAATTGTATTATTTTGAAGAGTTTATACGAGTTTTTTCAAAAAAGTCGAAAATTCGCTATGTTTTTGGGTGGATTTACCCATATATAATAAAAGGGGGGGGTGGTTTTTAAATATTTTAAAGGTTTATCATCTAGTCTTTTGTATATACATTCGAAAAATATTTGGTTTTTTAAAATCGGTTAAGAAGGTTCGGAGAAAAGTGTCTGACCAGTTTGAAAATGTTACTTTTGAGAAAAAAGCATTTAAAGTTTTTTTTACATAATTTTCGTGAATTAATGGCTGATAACTTTATACTCACGTTTAATCGGCTATTCCTGGTGAATATTGAGGTCCCTCTTCATCCAACAGTTGTTGTAAATGGCTTTGTAAAGCTTTTTTCTTTTTGATTTGATGTTTTATAATTAATTCATTAGTTCGACTGGAGTCTCAATTCACGCCGCGATGCTGACAGTGTAAGTGTAAAAACGGAACACACCTAGATCGCATGTCAATTTAACGAAAACGTATCTACTTATTTATAAATGTAGATATGAAAATATTTTATAACTAAAAAAATGGTTATGTTTTATTGCCAAAACGGCGTGAAAAAAAGTTGATTTCTAAAATTAAAAATAAAAAGGAATTTTAAAAATAAAATAATTATATTACTCTTTTTAATTTGAAATTATAAACAATATTTGGAATAATAAATGTATTTAAGTATAAATTTTATAACTTAAATAATACCTAATGAACACAAACAAAATTGATGTTAATAAAACATTATTTATTATCTGCACAAAACCGGACTTTCAGGAAAAATCGGTAGACGGAGCAACACTGTCGGCGTGCCATATACGCTACTACAAACCGCTGAGGAGAAGTAATAGTAATCCAGTGGAACAAATAAATTAGTTATAAAACATCGCGACGTTATAAAGAAATATACACTGGTTAATTGCAACGCAGAGAATCTTAGTATTTGTAAAAAATCCTATGTTCCGGATTTTAAATTCCAAATGTGTATAGTAACTGCCAAACGTTATACATACTATATAAAAATAAATCACTAATACATACCCAACGTATATACAACATAATATATACAAAAGCAAGAACAGCTGGAGCCTCGCGCTCGCCGCGCGGAGAGAAACCGGTTTTCATACGTGTGTATCTGACGTTAATAAAATAACTATAACTTATATTCTAGTGGGAATTTCTTTTTAAAATTTTAGGAGGGAGTTTTTGAATGTAAATGGAAGCGATTTATGTAAAAAAAATTTTTTTGATTTTTTGAAAGTTTCGCATGAGACTGTCCCCTTAACTGGCGCAATTAGGTGTTTCATTAAAAAAAAAACTTGACCAGTGTTTGAGTGTTAGTGCACCCTTCCTAAAGGAAATATTCTAACTTATACTCATTTAAACAAATTAGTTTAGTTTAAAAACTATACTAACCAAAGACTAAACAAAAAATAATCAGTTTAGAATCCACTGCTTTCTGGATATCTACGGCGTATCCGATTCAAGATATTTTTCTGGTTTAACTAGAGCTACTACTTTTCCTTTGCGCCATAATTATGACCGAAAAATTTAATCTGCTCGCAAAGATGTCTCTACACCCGCCAACTACAAGAAAACAATAAAACCCAACGCTTTGGCCTTTCTATCGTAGAGTAAATCACTTTACACTTATTTTTAATAACAAAAACCCAATAACGAACAACAATAACAAATTTAAAAAAGAAAAATCTGGACTAAACAATGAAGTGACCACTTCGGCGATCCATTGTAGACATCATTCGGCCAACCCGGTATAAACAAAGCATAAATGTAAATATTCCTATTTATTTGACACCCAAAATATCCTAAAGCGGCTTCATGATCAAAAGAATGCAATTAAAAAATTATTATATACAAACCAGAAATGATTATATTACTAATCCCAATGACGCAATTGGATTGAAAAAATATTTCGGTGTTTTCATACTTACAGGGTGATTTGAAATGCTATAATGTACGTTGATTGGCCAAATAAGCATTTACATTTTTATCATTGTTTTAGAATCATCCATACTTGTTATTGTTTTTATGTATAAAATATATTGAAATTCAATTTTAGAATGCCTTATTGGACCTGTTAGGAGGAGACAGCGGAACAGATCTAGATATAATAAAGCCGAATTCGCAGCCTATCACCACGTCTCTTTCAAATACCAACAACCAGGATCTCTTAGACTTATTAGGCCTCGGTCCCATTTCGTCTACACCAACAACGGATACAGGTGGCAACAATATGGGTCTGATCATGGAGAATAATAATAGCAACGTATTAATTAGTAATCAGAATTCGAATTTCTTATCGGGAGATCTGTTCGGTGATAGTAATACAAGTACAGGTAAGTACAGTTTATAATTTATATTTTAGAGACCTAATATTGGTCTCTACGGGACAGGATTTATAGATATAGATCACAATAAACCACTATTGGGACCGTGCAAGTTCGGAACAGCGACACCTGGTGTCGTAAATCACCAAAATTTACTGCGCTTTCATGTTAGATCGAGGTTACCGGATAACTGTCAAGGACGTAGCCCCAAAAAAGAATAAGAAGAAAAAGTAAGATTGAGGTTATGTCGGTATGTTATTAAAAGGTAAACGTATGTAGTGTAAATACAAATAAATACATTATTAAATTACAACATTACTGTTAATATGGATGCAATAATAAAAACTGGATTTGAGAAAGTAAATCACCAAATAACTTTTCAACCAAGCACTGAGTCAAAGGGAAAAGCTTTAGTAGTGGCAAATGTCAAAAAAGAATGGAAGAATTAAGAAAAATAAATTACCATAAATAATGCTAAGGCATAAATTAGCAGGTTAAGCCCATGATATCATCATATTGGTTTGAACAATTAATTCTTTTCCTGTAAACTTTTGGACAGCTTTCTTAATGCATCTTTAGAAAAACTTGAATTTGAAGCATTTTTGTAAACTTCAAAAAAAAAAAAAAATAAAATTTAAACATTAAACTTGATTTTGAAACGCTCAATACTCCGGGAGTATTGGGTTTTTGGAAGTGTAGAACTTCCAAATTTCAGAAGAACTGAAAGAGAAGTGATGAAAAAAAATACTAAAAATAGGGCTAAGCTCAGAGGAACAAATTTAAATGGCCAAAGAGACACTAAATCTCAAGTGAGTGTTCGGGCTAGCTTCAATGCACTGGATTGTGGCTTTAAAGATATAAACAACAATAACAAGAGATAATGAGCTAATGAGACAAGAAAGAAATGAGACCTGGGAATATCAAACGTGATACAACTGAAGAAGGTCACTGGGAATAAATTTATAGAAAGAGAACAATAGGAAGAGAAAAGAAGGGCGCCAACTCAACGATAGTTGAGATTTTGAAGTAACAAATGAATCTGGAGATAATACTCTGAAATACAAAAATACTAAATAATAATCTTGTTTTGCTATGTTATATACTGGTTAGTAGAACTGAAATAAAACTCAAAATAGTAACAATAAATATATTTATAAAAAATTTATATAGGTATATGTGTATAAACAATTTACATATAATGCAAAGCCAAATAACAGTGGTAGTGGATGGTGTGCAGATACAATGGGACCTAATAGCCCCTCAACAAACGAATAGTCACTACCACTGGCCAAATAAAATATCAAATATTAGTATACAACAAGAATAGTCCGTAGGGTAGCCAAAGTCTTAACACAAAAAGGTAGTAATTTAACTTTAAATAGTTCTACTAATATGAGATACAAATATTGTAAATATATCAAAATTGATAAATCTGTTACAATTATTATATTATATCCAAAAAGTGAGTCTTCAATACTCTTTATATAATGTTTAAAAAAAAAACACATGAAATTTATTTCCCTTTCCAATCTCAATTACATTATCTCAAAAGTATGCTAGTATAAAAATTATATCAAAGCAAATGAGTTCTGGTCAGACTCTCTAAATCCTAGTTAAAAACCTAATAAAAACATGTAATGTATTTTCCCTCTCCCAATAATATCAAAATTATATTATATCAAAAATTAAATTATCACAAAGGTATTTACCTTATCATATGCATATGATGAGTTAGATATATAGTAACAAATAATACATAGTAACAAAATAGGTAGTAACAAAAAAAATTACACAGTCAAACAACTTATCTTTACAGCCCCATAAGTCCATAGGAAAATTCCTCTTGGCACGGTTACATCAGTTTGTGGCTGTAAGGACAAACCCAGGGGAGTCTGTGCACAAAACCAGTCACTGGTCTATCTGGAGTGACCGCAAAATCCAGGAGAGAAGTTGCTAATTAGTTTCAGGAATTTAGTTACTAGTCCTTGAGGGAATATTCTGAAGAGAATATCCTCAAGTGAAGTGAAATTAATATTTTCACGTGACGGAATCTAAAATTATTATTTAATTTAATAAATACAATTCAATAGGTGTAGCAGCATGGATTGACTGCACCAAAACAAAACATCAAAACATTAGGTATTAGGTTAAGTCAACATCATGTCAAATTTATGAAGTTACTTTCGTAGGCATGGCAAGCTTGCGCCATGAAATGAACATGCGCAGAATACAGAAGGCTGTCCCACATTTGTAGAACCTTTTTATATTCCACCAAAAAGTTAGGTAAAAAAGAGAACCAAAAAAACTTAATGATAACGACGTGGAATAAAACAGAATTTAAGTTTAACTATATAAAAAAAATGACCTTCTGTTCTTTGCAAGTAAATCAAGGAAATTTTATATTTAAATTATTTCGGAACTCAAAAATAAATCTCTAAAGAAATACTAAATACAATGATAAATTTGATTATATGATAAAGAGATAATACGTATAAAATGATTTACTTACATGGAGCTCGCAGCACGCCAAAAAAAAACTCTTCCTTTTTATGTGGAACTCATAAATGAATATTGATTTTATTATACAAATTACTTATTATTTTTATTATTAATGAATTATATTCTTCCCCAAATTATCTTCCTTGCTCCAATTCCGTCACTTTGAAGGTGAACAATTTCACCGGCTGACGTGGCTGCGTTCGAGTTCTGACCAAAACTGATCGTTCGGTTTCCGCATAAAATCGATCTTCCTTTCAAAGCGATAACAGCGCGTGGGGAAAGGAATGTCGATTTAAAAATCGATCACAGGCGGGTAATAAAAATTTCTTGAGGGGTTTAAATTGGACTAGTCAGTAGCGTAAACGCTACAATTTTTGCGTTAAAATTAACTCTAATTGAGTGTTATGAAACTAAAATTTACACTTAAAAATGAACTTTTATTTATAATTTATTTCAAACTGACTTTAAAATCGGACGCAAGAATAATGCATAATTTAGGTTATGTTACTTATGCTTTTTTCTGATATAAATCCACTTTTCTCTTTGTAGTAGCTTTGTGCTTCGAAGTTGGAAACGAATAAAACTTAAATTGACAATTTTTTGTTGTATTTTTACAATTTATAACAAAGCATTTCCTAAATCCCATTTTCTTCAGTGAGAGAAGGTGTAAATAAACAAACGAATATGAAATATGACAATTGACAATATGAATTTATGAAATCTATGAAATATGCAGTAAAAATGCAAGATTTCTCCACTAATCGCTCACGATCGTTTCTCGTATCCCCTCCAAGTACTTGCACGTCGCCAATTGATTGTATTGAGAATTACTTTTTACATTTTTTTATGTTTCGATTTTTGAAATTAGCCTAATTAAATAAAAGGTTAGAATTTGGATTTATATAAGTTTTTACGGTTTTATTTTTATTTAAGAAGATCCTTTTTGTAATTGTTTGAAGAATTTGTGTCTATTTTTCGTCGATCAACTAGATACTAGGTTCAACTAGGGAAGAATTTTCTTTTACATTACCTGTTGGCTTTAATTTCTCGTCTGGGGATTTCTCCCATGGGGAATCATTTTTACTTCGGATCCGGTTCAACATCTGTCCCCATAACTTAGTTTAAATTGTTTGAAAACTTGTTTTTTTCAATATTTTCAGTTTTTGGCAACTACCACTATACTCTTTTGTTTTCCGTTTTTATAGAGGAGGGTCTGAAATTTTCAAAACACATCTCAATCCAGAACGCCTCCTAAGCCTAACCTGACCTTATTGTTGTTATGTATGGTTTTCATGTACGGATATACTTGGCAACGTTGCACTTGGCAAACGGAACCACAAGTGACAGCGGTGACATGACAACCACACATGACAATACACTGAGGTTATGTACTACATGTGAACAGAAATAATGTTAATTTGCATATTCTTATAAAGCTTAAGTTTACCGAGTTAAACTGAACAAAACCATAAGAAAACAGATAAAGGAAGATTTAAAGAAATACCAAGAAGATCGCATTAAGAAAATCATAGAGAAGAACAAAAGTTTAAAAACAATGAAGACAAATATAGGAAAAAGAAAACTAATCATGCTTAAAGCTGAGAACAATCAAGAAAGAGATCTAGGAGAAATAGTAAAAATCACAGAAAGATATTACACAGACCTATACAGTTCTAAAAATGACCCACCACTATCATCTAAACAGAATCTCTCGAGGAAAATACAAAATGTTGGCTCAGAGGTATTACCAGAAATAACTGAAGATGAAATCGAAAAATCCATAAACGACGTGAAAAGAAATAAAGCGGCCGGTGAGGACAATATACTGGCGGATCTGCTAAAAGAAAGAGGAGACACGATAAAAAAAATGCTAAAAATACTGTTCAACAAATGTCTGTTTGAAGGTAAAATACCTAAACAATGGAGAAATGCCAACACAATCTTAATACATAAGAAAGGAGACCGAACAGACCTAAACAACTACCGTCCCAATTACCTTTTGTCACAACTATATAAAACTTTCACAAGAATAATAAACAACCGACTAACCTATAAACTTGATAACTACCAACCAGTGGAACAGGCCGAATTCAGGAAAGGATACAGCACAATCGACCATCTACATGCGCTTAAAATCTTAATTGAGAAAACCAATGAATACAACCTTCCGCTGTACTTAGCATTCGTAGATTATGAAAAGGCTTTCGACAGCATTGAACACTGGGCGGTTGAAGAAGCTCTGGTCAATAGTAGAATAGATTCAAGATACCGACAATTGATACATGATATTTACCAAAACGCAACCATGACCGTAATTCTGGACGACAAATTAATAACGGATAATATAAAAGTCGAGGAATCCGACAAGGCGATATAATTTCAAGAAGGATAGAGAATAGGTTCAAAAAAAAAGCTTAATAAATTAATAAAACCTATCGTAAGTAGCTTTATGTTATGTCCAACAGTCCGAAAGAGGAATACATTACAATTGTAAGATTCATTCTTCGTAGTCCCGGCGATAGGCCCGAGTTACTTTAAAATTCCTTAAGGTCCGAACGCGAAACTACCATTATATTACAAACAAACAACTCACATTAAAGTGAGTGTTAATTGCCCGTTAACCTAACAAACCGATGTTTGGCAGTATTATGTACTTTAGCGGTATTACTTAGTAGTAAAAAGTATTTAACTTAAATCGCAAAATATTTATCGTATTATTCATAATATAAATTTTTGTTTTCAGAAGGGAACGTGCCTACAGTAACTGCCTATCAAAAAGATGGATTAAAAATAATATTTTCTCTAGAAAAAATACCAGATAGTAACACTTTATCTATAAATGTCGCTACGACAAATTATACAGTATCCACAATGACTGACTATATATTCCAAGTAGCTGTTCCTAGGGTAAGTAATTTATTTTCTTATTTTGCGGATGGGGGCTATGGTTCTGGAGTTTTCAAAATCAATTTTGTGACCTGTACGATAATGGTGTTGAATTAGAGCTGAAATTAAATCGGAATTAAGAACAGAAATGAAATGTTCATAAATCCTATTTTGGGTTTTACGATTTGTTTGGCCTATATAGGATCGGGAGCAGTCTGCTCAAGGAATTAAATAATCTCCGTGTTGTTCATTTGGAATGTTGTCTTTGATTGATCGGACAAGAGATGAAAGTTTTTGTTGGGGGATAATTAATGTATTTATTAGCAAATGAAATATTCATATTTAGTTCCTTTAATATTGAAAAATTTCATTAAACGTAGAAATGAAAGTTTAAAATTTTATATATGTATTTCAGTCATTCCAGTTACAAATGTTTTCACCATCTGGTACAGTGTTGCCACCTAACGGCCAAGTAACACAAGATTTTAGGGTAACTAATCCAAGTAGGGTAAGTAACAACGCATTATTTAATTTTATTGTGCTTTAACCAATGGTTATGTCTAAAAAAAAAAAGTAAAATATTAGTATTGTTGAATTTATTAGAAATTTTAATTGCATTGTAGCGTAGATTTCTTTAAAGGACGATATTTAGACTACCTAAGCGGATCTATTGTATCACTCCTGTACTTTAGGACTATATCACAGTTATTGCCTAGTGTTGTACGTATGAGAATTGTTTTTTTACTAGGCCGAACGGTGTAGACCTTCCTAGATTTAAGGAAGTCCTCGACGCACTCCTAGGAAAATACTTTTGAACTCACAGAAAGTAGCAACCTTCCTCAAAAGAATCATCTTGATCTGGTTCGTCTGAATAAATGCTGATCTAAGGCATTGTAATCTCTATAGGACAAAGCTCGGCACTGATAGAGTACATGTGAGAACGTTTCATCTTTTAGGCGACATATTGTATTATC
The DNA here is from genome assembly GCA_918026665.1 of Diabrotica balteata. Taxonomy (NCBI): domain Eukaryota; kingdom Metazoa; phylum Arthropoda; class Insecta; order Coleoptera; family Chrysomelidae; genus Diabrotica; species Diabrotica balteata. Next base: position 158,970,194 of record OU898280.1, read on the forward strand.
CTTTAATCCGAGTAGATGAAGGTGTCAGTGAAAGTTTGAAATGGTCAATGAGACTTAGGAAATAACATATATTTTTAAAGAAGATTTATGTTGTTCGACACTTTAGGGCCCGCTAAGTGGAGTCTTATATTATAATTGCTGATCCAGGTATCCAGGAAACTTTTATAGAAGCTCCGTAAACCTACCCGGATCAGTAGCGAAAGGCAATGATGGCTTGGGATACAAGGGAAGAGTTTACGAGTTATATCTAGCAAGAAAACCGGCCCTTTTATTTCCCTCGACATACGTGCAAAGTAAATTGGTCATTGTAATGACCTTTTTTGCAGTGTAGAACAGGCTTGGACTCAACTCTAGACTTCCAGGATTCTTAATGCTGCCAGACTGTCCAGTACATGTCTGAAGGGCTGCCTAGAGTCCCTATGTAAAAATTTCTTCAGTATGTAGCAGTGATTATGGTATGTTTGTTGAGATGATAGAGTTCTTGTTTCATTCCACTTGTTTTTCTCTTAAGAACAAATATTATAAACAAATTTTCGGCACTCCTATGGGAGCCAATATCTCTCCAATTATGGCTTTATATGTAATGGACGATCTGCTGGTTATTGTTCTCCAGGTTGTTCTTTTTAACGTTCCTTTTATTAAAAAGTATGTTGATGACATTATTATGTCCTGTCCACTAGGTTTAGAGACTCAGCTCTTAGACATGTTCAATAGATATGACCCCCACATTCAATTTATTCTTGAAAAAAAAAGGATCAACACCTTTCTGTTCCTTTTCGTGACACAATGTTCACCAGAGAATTGGACAACATCATTACAATTGATTGGTATAGAAAAAAGTGTATCTTTGGGAGATACCTCAACTACCATTGTTACCACAAGTCAAGCATGAAAATTAATCTAGTGAAACAAATGACCACAAGAGTATATAAAGTGGTTGACCCTGTTTTTAAAAAGAAAAATCTCAACATCCTTTTATAATTAGTCCTAGATAATTCTTACCTCGAATCCTTACTCAGGAAAATCATCTTTAACACATCCTCTGTTATACTCAACACACAAGAGAACCATCCCCAACATATAGATACTATGAAAGTTAACTCTGATTCCCATTCACTGACTAACAATATTCCTAAACTCTCTTTTGTATCACTTCCGTTTATTAAGGATGTCACTCCCAAATTGAGCAGAATTTTTGCTCAATACTTACCGAATGTAAAAATTGCTCATAAAAGCACTCTAGTTGTGGGATCTTTGTACAAGTCATTGAAAGACAAAGTATCAAATTCAGATAAAAATGATGTTGTATACAAACTTAGTTGTTTAGGCTGTGAAGGTTCTTATATAGGTCAGACCTCCTAAAGAGCTTCCAGCCGTTTAACTCTTCACAAGAGTGACATTAGGTTACACCCTGATAAATGATCCCTAGCTACACATGCTAACATAACAGGACACTCTTTCGATTTTCCGAATGTAAAAATGATATCCTCGGAGAGTAATTAATCAAAAAGATTGTTTCTCCAGATGGCATTCATTTTTCAAAAGAAAGAAACCAGTAATAAAAAGACCTGGCTACGCAACATCAAAGATTGGACAGGATTAGACTTTCAAAGTTTAATAAGGAAAGCCCAAAATAGGGAAGATTTGCAGAGGTCATCGCCAACCTTCGCTAAGAAGATGGCACCCAAAGAAGAAGAAGAAGATACCAACAATTTAAGCAACTTATACTCATTATTGTTAAACTTAGATAACTACAAATCTACTTATAAAGGCAATTCATCGTCAATAATATAAGTTTCATTATATATGTGATATATAATATCTCTTCTACTTCAAGTCTTTTTGCCTCTTCTTTTTCAGAAAATCCAGCGCCTATTAGGTATACTGTTACCTTTACATATATTATCATTTTAAGATTTGCGAAAGCTTGGTAAATTAAAAAGAGTACTTCTTTGTCCTGTCTTCCTCTGCATACTCAAATAGTTTTGTTTGTAGTATGCAGCGTTTATTACAAGTGTTTATCGATTTTTTCCATATATAAGTTCAGCTGAGAATTGCTCAGAATAGATCTGTTTCATAAATGCTTCTCTTGCAATTTCTATACGAGTTTTAATTTCTTCATCCGGATTTAGTGTCTCGTTTATATAACATCCTAACTATTTTCACTCTTTATCAAATTTTAGGTTCGATTTAAAATCACTAAAACATTTCCAAAATGTCTATACATTGTTATTATTTTTAATTCTATACCAATACACATTTATTAATTTCTAACATTTATGTTGTAGGCTGCGTTAAGAATTAAAGTTCGTCTGTCTTACATGATCGACGGCAATCCTGTCCAGGATGAAACAGAAGTTAATAGCTTTCCCGAAAACATTTGGGATTGACGGATAAAATATGGCTGAAGCAATCTAAGGGAAATCCCATCTTGTTGAATATTTATATTTATATTAAAGTTTTAAGTCTATTTTTATTATAGACTTTCGTATACAGAGTAAATCAACTTGAAAATCGAAAGGTGTTGGTGTTTTAAAAATGTTTATTACTAGCAAATTCAATTTTGCAGTTTACTATATATTTACTATTTAGCTTGGAGTAATTCTGTAAGTGTTGACATGCATACTACATTTGTTTTGGTTGTAAATAATAAATTTTTGTATTATTATTGAGACTTAATCGGTACAATCTTTGAACACCCGTCAAGATACGAAGAACGTAATTTTTTTTTATTATTGAGTTTATGCCTCGACAACTAAGATCATTGGCATGGTACAGTCAGGTACCTAGTGTTGTGTGTGTGTATGTAGAGCAATTGTCTTGATACTTAGCAAAGTCGACGTCATTGTCTTTGCTAAGAGACGCTAATTGTATCCGATCGTCTGCGGTCCCTCCGGTGAGTACCGATCGCACAAGGATAGAAATTATTTTCATTCATTAATTTTTAATAAACGAAAATTTCTCCACCCAGATGAGATTTGAACTCACGACCTTTAGGTTTAAAGGTAGGCGCTCTTACCAGTGAGCCACAGAGGGGGTTGAGAACGTAATATAATTACTGTCTAAAATGACAAAAGCTGACAGTAAATTCCGTTACCTAATAATAATTGACTTGATAACCATGATACTACGACTAACAAGATATGATCTTCCCGTAGCACAAAATCGGTCGTGTTCGCGCATGCCGTCATTGGAGACTAGAATTTATAACCCGACAAGTGAGAGCTGGCGGGTTGCGCGTAAAACAAATTGAAAAGTGGAAGGGATTGCTCATTTCTATTGCAGTCGGCTAGGATTTCACATCGTGTATAACCGTTTATGTACCTATACTATATACCTATAATCGCGATTAAGTACCTCTCCGATCTCTCTTAGAATAATTCCTTTTCTATTTTCGCGCAGCTCACCCGCCAGTTCTCGCTTGTCGGATTATAAATTCTTGTTAAAGTTAAATGGGATTTGTGTGCATTCTGTGATGAAATTACTAGACGAAAATAAGTTAAGAGGTTTAATAATTACAATAATCATACACATAAGGATATCTCCGAACTATTTATTAAAGATTATTGATACATACAAAAAACGACATTTCGAACGTGCAACTCTCCCATGACGTCATGACTTATGCTCAATATCTTATCTTCCTAGTCGTAGTATCATGATGATAACTGTATGAGATCAGATCAGAAATATACTAAATCAACTTACCTCACCTATTATCAACGTAGACGCTTCATTGCGTTTACATATGGGATTGTCTGATGATTATAATTAATTTCGGTTTTGTGATGTTAATGTTGAGACCATATTCCTTTCCCACTGTATTGATATTATTTACTATCACTTTTAATGCTTCTATTTTATCTGCTACGCCAACTGTATCATCAGCATATCGCAAATTATTTATAGGAATTCCATTTATTTTGATTCCTTTTTCATTCTGCTGTGCAAGTTGAAAGATATTTTCCACATAAATGTTAGAAGATCAGAAGATGCTACCGTCTCTCACTTCCCTTATGTTTACTTGTTTTGAATATAGACCGTTAGTATTTTAATTTTTTTTTTCAACTAGACCAATCTCCCTTAACAAATAATGTCTTACATTGTCAAAATTCTTTTAGTAATAAAGGCACTTGTCCAAGTGTTGAATAAACGTGATTTTAAATATTATAATATTAAGCTTGAGTGTTTCATACTCTTATTTTTCTGGAAAAGAGTTTAATACAGTTTAAACACATTACTACTTTTTGATTACTATCTTTGATTAGCTCTGTATATTGGAAAAATCAAGATTTTCTATGATTAGATTTAATTATTTTTAGTGAGAAAAACACCTGTAAATAATTTTAACAATTACTTGAGTACTTAATGATGCGAGTTTTTTAAGGTTACAGATTTTCCTTGTTGAATTTTGCTTAAATTAAAAAGTGTATCAGATTTTATTCGTTTCATAATTTGTTTTACAAAAATACGGACAATTTTGATTAAATAATGTTTAAGAAACAATTGAATACACATTTTATATACAATTAAATATATAAAAATACTGACTATGTAGGGTTGCATCGGGAAATTCAAAAAATTAATATGCAACAAATAGATCTAGACACACTGCCCGTTACATCTATTCTTACGTACGGATTTATCAAGGTCACTGATGTGGTATCAATGGTCAACAATGAAAAATTCATGTATTTCCTATACATCGCTTTAATTTGCCAAAAGATATGAAGAAAATAAAAAAAATGTAATAATGAGGAACGAAAATGAAGGACGAAAAGCTATTTCATTAGATGGTTTCTTTAACCCTTTTATTACTGATTTCATTGTAGCTAAATAAGTGTTTAAAATAACTTTAATGATATTTGTTGATACCTAGAGACCTAAAAAGCGATTGATTTTTTTTACATTGTTGCATGTCCTTGTATCCTCAGAAAAGACACGGGGCATATATGGCCCATTGTGTTGAATGGTGTCGACAAGCCCAACTCGACCTGTGAGCAATTTGGTATGAAAATAAACATTAAAAAATCCAAAGTGATGTCAATCCGAAAAAACCAAAACGTACCTCAACCTTGCACCATAAATGGGCACATTTTAGAACAGGTCAATAGATTTAAGTACCTGGGATGTTGGATCGATAGCAGCCTAAATCCTGATCTAGAAATAAGATCGAGAATAGAACAGGCCAGCAAATCTTTCGAAAAAATAAAAAAACTGCTTTGTGATTTTCGAATAAAACTCGAAATTCGACTACGTTTATCAAAATGCTACGTCTGGTCGACTCTTCTATATGCTGTTGAAACGTGGACCCTTAAAACATCAACCGCAAATATATTGGAGGCCTTTGAAATGTGGATCTACCGGAGAATACTCAAAATTTCATGGACATCGCTAACCTCAAACGAAGAAGTGCTGCGTCATACCTAGGCCACATACTGAGAAATAATAAGTACCAATATGCCCAACTTATAGTGAAAGTAAAAATCGAGGGAAAGAGAGGCCTAGGAAGGAAAAGACTATCGTGGCTCAGAAACATCCGACAATGGACACGGCTAAATTTTGAACAGCTAATAAGAACAGCTGAAGATAGAGAAGAGTTTAAAATTGTAGTAGCCAACCTCCATTGAGGAGAGGGCACTTTAAGAAGAAGAAGTGTTGAATGGTGGGCTAAATAAATCCCATCAGTAAAGAACAAACTTATATTGACAATAAAAAAGTACATTACACAAAAAAACATTACTTCTTATGAAAGGTCCTGTCATATTATCATGCACGTTGTTTCCGAAAAATATAATTTAAATGTTTTTAAATATGAACAATTCACACTGTCCGGAACGTATCCTATCAGACACCTTACGTATCCGTTTAGAAACCTGTTGGTACGGATAATGTGAATTAGGGGCCCGTCGTGTTTTCATTGCTTTTTGACAATCACGAAAGTGATAAACAATTAGTACTTTTGCACGGAAGTGATGCGTCTTCTTTTTTAAAAATACTCTTTGTGATATGTTATCAAACCAAACTTCGTTGAATGTAGTATTTTGTTTTTAATTTGTGATTGATGTGTTAGTGGTGTAATTAAATTTAAAATATATTTAAACTAAATCCTCATTCTAAAATATCCATAATATTTTTCATCGTCATCAATTAATTCTTTGTATAACGTCCAGTATTCATCTTCCTTTTTCCTTTCTCTTAGCGTTGGATGTACTCCAAACCTTCCTTTTACTACAATTTTTGTCGTGAAAAGCGAGATCACATCTTCACCGCACAAAGCTGAAACATTCTATGTATGAAAATGTGAACGTGCAGCCCGATTGCTGCACTGGAAACGCTATGTGCTAGAAACTATACGTGCATGATAATATGCCGCGACTTTTATGATTGTAAAAAATAATTTTTGAGTTGCTTCATTTGTCTTTTATTAATTGTCGCTCGCGTCTTACTCTGTAATCGACGATTGGTTTGATGGAGGTTTTGTATGTTTGTTAGAGAATAACGTTATTAGCATTCTTAAATTTCTGCTCTTGCAAACGCTCTCTTTCTCATCCTATTTAGGGTGTTTTTGATATCAGTGTTCCAGTTGAGTAGATTGACAAAATTCGACACTCAAATAGGACATCTATGGTTTGAATACGGGTTCATTGTTCACTGCTTTGTTGAGCAGTAACTTCGATGGAGTTATGCAGTCGAGGTATGCTTTGGCCTTGTCGAACACATGACGGTCCTTCGGAGAAGAACATGGAGGTCCTTCGGAGAGTAGGGCAGCGTCATCAGCATGTAGGAGGATCTTTCGGATCTGTTGCTGGGTATAGTGAGGTTGATGTTGTAGACTTGTAGAGTATATTGTTAGTATTGGGCCATGTGGAATTCCTGCTTGAAGAGTGAAGGGTGTAGAAAATTTGTCAGCGGCTGTGACGCGGACAGTTACAGCAGAGTGGTATGAGCGACTTATTCTCAGGAATGAAATTGTCACCAAGTTACGAATAACTCACTGAGATATCAGTTAAGGATTATCGGGAAATTGTGGCGCCTCTATTGAATTTTCTGTTAAAAAATTTTTTTCTTTAAATATGGTTTACGCCATAAAATATCAAGAAAAGCTTGTTTGTGAACAGAGCAGTAACAAAGCCTTAACACAATTTTGTAGTAATACAAATATTCTAGAATTGTACAAGAAAACTGTGAGTAGAAACTACATTCAAAATAAAGCTTCATAAAGTTCCAAGAAATACATAATTTTACTAAAACTTCTAATAAGGCTTGATAAATACATCACTAGGTATTTGATCAAGCGTTACCGGTATTTGTAGGATTTCTGTATAACTATGGTTTACATAATAGATCTAAAAAAACATATCACCAAAGTGATAACTCAGGCAGTGGTTTAATTACAATCTGTTGTAGGAGAACATTAAAATACGGAACAAAAGACAACTTTAATGAATAAATTGTAGATTGAGTTGTAATATGTTTCTTCTTAACAATTGTTTAATCAAATTTGTTCTGTTTTATTGCGGAAATCAAATGTTTTTGTAGATAGTATTTTTTCTGATCAATTTGGTTCAAACACGACTTTTGTGACCAGCTAGATATTTTCCTGCACTAGTCTATGGCCAAGTTCGACTAGAAATAACAAAATTTTATTATAATGTATTTTTTTTGATACCTGAAAAGTGACATTGAAATATGCTTGTTTAGAGTAATTTATTTGCAGTAATGATTCGGCTTATTTGTGGTATTTTTCTATTCTTACTTTAACCGTTCTAAAATGTGATCTTTTTATAGTCTGGTATATATTTTGTTTGGTCTTTATTTAAGGCTTAATTTGTTATACCGTGTTATTTGCGTCCATAATATTAATTAGGCCAATAAATTGTAAATATTATTAAATCTTTGTTTTATTTTTCCCTTCGACATACTATTATACTCTGACAAGAAATTACGGAGGATGATTGAGATTATGACGAAAATTTGTTTTCAATACTTATATCTCATGTTTAGTCATAAAAGAATATAAGTCTTCAGCACTGTTACTAGGTAGGCAGCCAGCAGAATAATTCATCTATTTATGAAACGATATGTCATTGACTTATATCATTTCATAAATTTGCCGCTGATCTTTGACTGCCGCTAGTAGTGTCATAAACACAACGATTTTGTTTGGTGATAAATGACAAGCCGGTTGTTTTGTTGTTTATAGACTAATACTTTGATATTTCGGCGATTGTTGTATAAATACTACAAATTTGATTTAATATGAGTGATACTGAGATTACAAAAAAGAGAAAAAGTTAAAAACCCAGATGAGTATAATAAAACTTTTAAAATTAAGAGAAATCTGTTGTTATGACAACCATATACATATTACCAAGGACACATGGTTCCAGGAAAGGCCAATGGAAAAACTAGAGCAGCAGACAAAATTGAAATAATGAAAAAATTATTATATTCTTTTTCAACAAAAAATGAACAAGACATTTATCTGCAAGGTTTAAAAGAAGAGACGGCCTCGTAAAGAAGAAGCATCATAAAGAACCTCATCCTTTGACTATTTTGTGTTGGTTAACACAGCGGCGCAAAGTTTGTAAACATGCATTTTTAAGTTTACACGGCATAAGTGCTAAAGCAGTACAATGCTTACAAGCTATTTTGCATCTCGGGAAATATAAAGATTTGAGGGTCTAAAGATCTAATAATAAAAAAACTGTTCCTGGTAATATGCACATTGTACGTGAGCACATTTTTTCATTTCCTGTCACACAAAGTCATTATTCATCAAAAGAATATCAATACCTAGACGCAAAGCTTATTGTAAAAGTTGTGCATTCCTTATTCAAAGAGAAACACGTTGTCAAATATTCAACATTATTATACTATTTTTAAAGAGCATTTTGACTATAAATTTGGGCGACCGCAAGTCGATTGATGCTGCCAATGTTACATGCACAAGTTCTTTGAATGAAGCAGCTAAAAGTGCTACCTTGCTGAACTTACGGTGCATCAAAGACGTTCTAAAAAATTATAGCATTCAAAACACGGAAAAAATGTGCAAAGAAAATAACAGCGTTAGTGGATTTGGCTTCGATTATATGCAAAACATATTCACACACATAACACAATTCATTACCGTCAATTCCATTTTAAGATATTTTTTATTTACTTCAGATATCAGTATTTCCATTCAGTATTCATAACTTAAAAGACCACAGTGTCCAGTTTTTTCTTTACCATGAAAAAAAAAAGGTGGCTAAAAAAGGTCCAAATGAAACTAATTTTCAATTATTTGAGGCAAAATATACCTACCACAATAAAAGAACTTCACCTCTACAGTGATGGCTGTGGTAGCCAAAATAGAAACAATGTCATGATTCGATTTTGCCTTGCGCTTACTGACACAGGAATGTTTGAAAAAATTGTCCACAAATTTTCATTTCGTGGCCACTATTTCTTCAATTTCTTGCCATACGATCGGAACTTTGGCTTAGTAAAACGCAAACCCAATCGCATGGATAGGCTGTATACACCAATGGAAGTTTGTAAAGCAATCTGTAGCTCTGCAAAGAGGCTTTCTTAAGCCCGTAAATAAATTAAACCGGGTTAATTTGTCTATGCACACCAGATAAAATATGACTGAACAACACTAGTTCCGTTTAAAACATGGCTGACTCCGTCTGCGCCAACGAGATGCTCGTACATATTTTTTCAAGCAGAGTGGGCATTCCGATTGTTTATTATACTGTGTTAGTGTTTTATTTTGTTGTTTTCCGGACTTTTTTCTGTTAATGTAATGGAAAACAGATATGGCCATAAAATAATAAAAAGTTTCCTATACCATAATATATACTCTCTCTAGAGATATATATGTATGATATTATGCTATAAATTGGTACAAAATGCTATCTTGTATACCCGGTTCGCTATTCCCAGTCCGAACTGTCTAGTGATTTTAGTAATTATTTTTTTGCGAAGTTAGTTACTTTTTGACCGACTCGAAGTGGCTGGAAATTACTATACAACCAAGCATACGTGCTCTTAGTCAATATTAATGTAAACAAAAGTAAATAAAATAGAACTTTGCCGACAATCAATATTTATTTATTTACACCGTAAGTATAATTATGTATTGATAACAAATTATAAAATTATTTATTGTGGGTACAAAATAAAAAAAGTGGGAATAAATTCTACAAAATTAAAAAGTCAAAGTGAGGTTAAATAAGACACAGCAAGTTCCTTATGTTCATTGAATAGCATTAACATAAACTGTTGTTTTATTATCTTACAAAATAAGTGTACTTCCATATGCTAAAAGCAAATATTAGTAATTTGACTAGGCAAATTCGTGGTTCAATAGAAATTTTTGCTCATTAGCATTTGAGGATGTTAAAATCTTCCACATATGGTTAATGAATTCAGTATCCTGGCCGCAGTCTGCAGTCATATAAACCCAAACAAACAACAAGAACCTCCATGTAGGTATAAACAAGTTTATATTAAATTAGAAACAACTAATCTAAAAATATTAACTTTTAAAAAACATTTTATCATGTTTATTAAGAAAAACTTACCAACACATTAGCTGATGGAACAAATGGAAAACTTTGACTATCCATAATAATAAAATTTAAAATATAACTAACTAATTAACTGAATAGAACTAACAAAAGAATTAAACAAAGATAATAAAACAATAAAACTATATTAAATTAAATAAACAACGCGAATAATACAAAGATTTACTACAATATTTTAAATTGTAACAATTCAAATATTATATTTTAAATATACAGGGAAAATTTGATGGGTTTAATATACACTTCCACTATTTAGAATAATTCTTCTTTTTTTCAAAGAAAGAAGTCTTCAATAGTAGTACACTTGAGCTATTAATACTGAGAAGTAGGAATTGTTGTGTTGTAGGTTTCCGACAATGAGTCTGTCAAAATATGCCCTAGCTAAGTGAATAGACAATACCAATTGTATGCTATAAATTGGAAAGTATGTACAAGCTGATTATAGCCGCAAATGACAAACATGGAACAAAAAATTTCGATTTAACAGTGTTGGCACGTGTTGGCAAGTTTTTGTAATGAATATGCTGTATGCTTCAAATATAAAGAGATAAAGATACATTTTGATTATATTATGTTATGAATTCTGCAATTTTTTATTCATATAAAACAAGAATGGGTAAATATTTGTTTCTTTTGAGATTAATTGCAGTTAATTATTAGAATTTTTTTGCAATTGCCCTTTGATAGATCAGGGGGTAGATTTGGCAATCATTAAATCAGCAATTGTCAGATTGAAACAGACGTTTGCAATTAATCTCGAAAGAGACAAATATTTACTACTTATAGATTCATATAAATTAAAAATTGCAGAATTCATAAAACAGTATAATCAAAATGTACTTTTTAAAAACTTTCTCTCTTTATATTTGAAACATACAACATATTATGCATTATAATAACATCCCAACGGCCAACACTGCCAAACCGAAATATTTTATTTCATGGTCGACATTTGCGGCTATATTCAGCTTGTACTTTTGGTAAGCTCAACCAATAAGTTTGTATTTCTTATTCTATGACTATATTTATTTTCCATTAAAAGCATACTTTTTGAATTTTGTCGCCTAAAATTCAGAACCTACGTTTTGAATTTGCCGCAAAATGAAATTAGTTTCGGCCCGTCCGCATTTGGTGCTAGAAACTCTCCCAAATCTTTTTATTGGATGCTATTGGGCCACACCTTAGACAAGGAAACTCTGACAAATAACAAACAACAAAATAGCTGCCTGATGTAACTAGTACCAATCACTTATAATCACTTATATCTATGTATTTTTATGTTCTGTGTCAATAGAGTCACTGCAACTGTTCTATTTTCTGTTTCTATTTAAAAATAACAGGAAAACGCAGTTCAGGACGAAGAAGAACCTCATAGTTGAAGAACTTTTGAGATTGGTATGGTGTTGTGTTGATACAAGCATGCTATTTAGGGTGGCAGTGAATAAAATATTGCCTACATTTTTTCTACCTAACTTTTTTTGATATTCTGGACAATATTGGAATTGTCTACCAATATCGCACTATAAACTCACCCTTTTTTATGTAAAATACTTTAAGTTAAAAATTAATACCAAAATCAAATTAATCCAAATTTTGTTACACATAATGTAAATTATATTGTTTTTATTAAAATTCATATTGCTCTGCAGTTTATACAAATGTGTGTTGCCAGGTCATTTCTCTTTTCTCAGAAATATATTTGGGTTTTGCCAGTTCCAATATTCTTCTCGTTGGCATATACCTTAAGGCGCTTGGACTGACGTAGGACATTGTACCTTCCATTTGAATTAATTTCTTGCGTTCAAATTTCGGTTGAGCCAAACTAATTATTCTTGCGGATGCTAAAAGTAAAAATTCATAAATGTAGGTAAAAAATACGAAATATTTCTACGTAATATATACTGAATTTCGTCAATAATCCATTATAGACTATGGTCAAAAATTCGACAATCCATTAGATTGGAGTTTTCAAATTTCTGACTCTTAAATAAAAACTGTCTTTATAAAGATCTGTGATTTTTTGTGAACATTTTTAATGTCTATATATTTCATGGGCTGCAAAGTTAAAAATTGGACGAATTTTTCTGGATATTCGGATTTTTTTTTGCAGTTTAACATATATCACATACCTTTGTAATTTAATGCAGATTCTTTAATCTTTAAAGTATTTTCTTCTTTCAGCCTCTTCTTCAGCTTTCGTAATTCTTTCATTTGCTGTTCGTGTGCATTGTACAAATAGTTTGATTCTTGCCTTAACCATTTCTGGAAAAACATTGCTTAAAGAAGCGTTACTTGTTTCCTTTAAATAATTAAGTTGATTGTGTATATTAAATACAGCAATGAATGTACAATTTAATAAAATTACCTTTAAAATTAAATGTTTTTACCTTATGTCTATGTTTATTTGGAGCTTTTCTCTTTGGTGTCCAGATTCTACAGAAATTTTCCGGAATATTGGAATGTTTTGAGGATACCATATTTTTAAACTAATAATTTTGATGTCTATAATTTTGATTGTTACCCTATTGACATTTTTTATTCCCTGACAGTAAAATTATGAGATGTGACAGTTATAACTAGTTGGAATTAATAATGCATGTTGTATACTTACTGTTTCACGACTTCATGAAGAAATTTATATAGTCTCTTCAATGTCAAATTTGACGTGTGTAAACAATGACGTAGACTCGGTGAACGCTTTAAAAAGTGTCTAGAATATGAATACCCATGATACTATAAACTACAGATAAACCCACGCGCACGTGATTAGTCGTGTGACGTCACTTGGCGACAAATGTCACCAGAAATGTTCTGTGTTGTATGGAGTTTTGTCAGATTTAGTCAAGGTTAGTAGATATTTAAGTATCTACTTAAATATCTACTAACCTTGAGATTTAGTTTTGTTTTATCGTTTATCTTGTACGTTGACATCGGTTTACTGGGTAAACCATCTTTCCGAAGGAGGTTTACTTAAACCATATCCAGATTTTCTAATTAAATGTAATGAACTGGACCATATTTTTAACAATTTTAACAAGGGTCATTAAAATTAACCAAGAATTATTTAAAATCGCTAATGGATTTAGCTGTGTTCAGATGTAATGTTAGCAAAGGTGTAAATTATATTTGAAAATTAGAAAATTGAATAGATATATTAAAGAAACATCCAAAGTTAAGAAGAAGAAAATATTAGAAATTGTAAAATAAATTGTTAAATAAAATTGTAAATTATTACACTGTATTTTATTTTATCAGTTGTATTAAATTTTTATTTTAATAAATCAATCCATTGTATATAAATTTCCATTTGCAAAAGGATGTTGAGTTCTTACTTTTTTATATAATTTTAGTTTACATTGCTAGGCTAACAGAGATGTATATATAACATATTTTTAAGATTTAATTGCAGATATTTTACCTAACATCCCTTAATATTCTAAATATTTAAATAAAAACCCCTTTCTTTCCATATATGTTTTACCGACTGTGATGATAAAAGGTCGATGATAAAAATGACTTTTATCACCAATTGACGTCATGCGCGTCGATGTACAAAATTCGATTGCGAAGTGGGTTTATCTTGGAAGTCTTAGTATCATGATGAATACCTTTGTTATTGTTTATTGTTTTGATACGAATATGCACGCAAGTTCATGAATTCTTACGAAGCATCACGAAGTTGATCTTGTGTTTGAAAACATTTCCGCCATTTTGTGTGTTTACATATTTTATGTGACAAAAAAAAATCATAAATATTTAATTTTAATTAAAAAAATAATTATTGTCATTAAAATTTAAATAAGCACGCCGCTATTCTGGTAAACATACCTTCAACCTTGAGAGGAGATCTTTCATGAAAAATGCTTTCAGAACAAGAAAGTAACGTGTCCATTTTTATTACAATATGTCAAGTAGTTTATCAGATAATGTAAAGAAACAATTTTTATTTTGTAACTTCAAAGGGCTGTAACTTTTTTGTGTACACTTTTGTACTAAGTTAAGTTGGATTCAATCAATTTTTGTCCCCAAAATGTGTGATTTAATTTATGACATACCTTTTTGAAACTCCCTATATATTATTGATAAGATTTTATATTCACATCTAGATCAAGTCCATTAAAACAATTCAGCAAAACATCCTGAAAATTTGTATAATGAATTCCAGGTATGTAACAGAATGTGTATGGAAGAGAAAGTTTCACATTTTAGCCAATGGAAGTGGCTGTACAGTTGAAATGATTCAATTGAAAAATCAAAGTGGACACAATTTTGAAGATGAATTGCTAAATAAAGACATTATTAAACTTCCTTACGTTGAAGATGTTTGAGAGCCCTATAAAATATTTTTGTGAAATATTTAGTGAAATTATCTTTTGTAGTGATATTTTCGAGCGATTTACGCAAAAAACTGCGACTATATGCTTCACACCTAACTCAAAACAGATAACTTGTCAAAAAATTAATGAATATAATACTCTTAAAGGATTTTTTTACAATATTTTCTTTTACTTCTATTTTATATTGCATATCATAATTAAATTGTATGTTTTGTATGCGGATATTTCCACTATGTATTTATCAAATAATAAATATTGTAATCCTAGCTTAAACAGACCTTAATTGTTACTATATCTGTTACTAAAGGACTCTAAAATAATAAAATAAAGATGACTAAACCGGCATAAAAGTAGAACATTTAGCATTATGATTTTATTAATTCCATAAAGCATTTTTACTTACAGATTATCGTTTTATCAATGAAAAAAATTTCAAAATTGTATACTATCTTTATGCTTTTATTTATATGAATCATTTAGGAAATAACCATAAATTCTTATGATTAACTGTTAATCATTATGCTTAGTGTACTTACAGATGTTTAAATTTATTATATTATCGTTATCTGATTATTAACCTGCGTCATTTCATATACGTTGTCAATTCTGGTACTAATAATTTATTGCAGGAATCAGTGAATTTAGTAAGATTTTTTATGGTAGGTCTATGGTAGGCGCAAAAGTCTAAGGATATTTTAATAATTTGACATTGATGACCATATAAATTAGCTTGTACTATAATAGTTGATACAAACACTCACTTCTTATCAAAAAAAAAAAAAAAAAAAAAAATGTAAAACTGATAGCAATACGTGTTTTAGAATATTTTTTATAAGAGACACAAAAATCTACCTTTTTAAGTTTTGTTTATTTTTAATTTTAGTCACTTTATACCATTCTTGCTTAATAGGTGAGTTAAAAATATTGTCTTTGTACCATGCAACGACAACATTTAACGTTGGACTAGATGAATAGAGCCGTGGGCCTCCTTCAAGCTTGTATGCGACCAAATCAAGTTGCTGACCACCTAGGTGTCTCCCAAAACGTCGTAAGTCGTTTGTGGCGTCGATTTAGAGACACTGGGAGTCCAGTGGAGTAACATCCAGTACGTGGTTCCTCTACAACCGTCGCTCAAGCCCGATATTTAATTTTAAATGCCAGAAGGCAGCCAACAATCACAGCACTTGAGCTGGAGCAGCAGTACTGTGAAGAATCGTCTCCATGAAGCAAATCTTCGTAGTCGGCGACCACTGAGACGTATACCTCCATCTAGAGGCAATCGCGCTGCAAGATTAACCTGGTGTCAAGAGTTTCAGAATTGGACTGGCAATGACTGGGCCAGTTTTGTTTAGTGACGAGTCTAGATATGAATTTTCTCGTCGGACAAGAGTTTGGAGACTAGAGACAAGAGACTAGCAATATGTCGTCTGGATAACATAATATTTTGATTTCTTTGTTCTCTTTTCTGTATTCCGAAAAAGTTAATGTAAAATAAAAAATAAATGTAAAATATTTAGGTCATATTGTAATATCGACGATAAAGACTTAAGGATCATTTCAAACCTCTACCAAGAACAAAAGGCTAAAATCAGAATAAAAAGCTAAACATCTGGAAAAATCAATATCGAGAAGGGAATAGGACAGGGATGTGTCCTATCAACTTTGCTGTTCAATGTTTACTCTGAGAAGATATTTCAGAAAGCTTTGGAAGGCACCTCGGATGGTATAATTATAAACTAGCAATGTATAAATAACCTGCGATATGCTGATGACACTGTCATACTGGCAGATAATGCTGAAGCCCTGCAACGCTTAATGGACCGAGTAACGACAGCCTGTAGAGAATTTGGAATGAAATTGAATACAAAGAAGACAAAAACGATGGTCATCAGCAAGCACCAAAACAGAAGGGTGAAGGTCAATGTAGACGGAACAGATCTGGAAAGAGTAACAAGAACAACGTACCTTGGAAGTAATCTTGATGAAATTTGGGACCACTCACTAGAGATAGGAATACGCCTGGAAAAGGCACGTACAATGTTTTACAAAATGCAAAAAGTTCTATGCAACCGCCAGCTGGGCATCTCATTGAGAACTAGAATACTTAAGTGCTATGTTTTCTCCACCTTGCTCTATGGTGTTGAAGCCTGGACAATGACAGAAGCAACACAAAAAAGAATCCAAGCATTCTAACTCTGGTGTTACCGCAAAATGCTCAGAATATCCTACATGAGCCATACGACAAATATAATACGACTATCAATACGAAATACCAATACGACTTGCGGAGGATGAATAAGGAAAGAGCTTATAATAAAAGAACGGAAAACACAATATTTTGGTCACATCATAAGAAATCAGAAGTATGAACTGCTCCAACTTATAATCGAAGGCAAAGTCAATAGCAAAAGAGGACCAGGAAGAAGACGCAACTCCTGGCTTAAAAACTTACGGCAATGGACGAACATGACCTCCATAGAACTATTCAGGGCTGCTACAAATAAGATTAAATGGGCAAATATAATGGCCAACGTCCTTAAGGATAAGGCACCGTAAGAAGAAGATAAGTCATATATTTATTGAAAAATGAAAATACAATTGAACTCTTAAACTATCCGTTACATTTTTTTTTCTTATGATACTTTATTTTTGCAATCAGTCTCGCTCTTTTGGTTTGGCTAACTCTAGAATTCTGGGAGTAGCCTTATATCTTAAAACATTTTTTGGTATAGCCCACGGATCCCATTCGGAATCTTCCACCTCCTTTACACTGCGTTTCTTGGGTATAGCTAGTTCTTCTACTCGTGGTGTTACTAAAACATATTATGCATTTAAAAAATGTTTTTGTTAATAAAAATCCAATGAATGTTAAAAATAATGTGTGGACAATCCTCTTATAATGGTGTGATCTAAATTAGATAGTGCTATAGATCATGACGGAGGACGGAGGTCATAAAGATTGCCGAGATCTTTATCAAGCAGTCTCTCACAATAATAAAAACGGGTCGCTTACTGTTATATCGAAGAGCACTTTTATTAACTTTTCCCAACTCCAGAGGGGGCAATATGGATTTAAATCTTTCAAAATGTGTAGCCAACTTGAGTGTGTTTTCTGTTGGTGTGTAAGTTAAAGCAGCTGGATTCACCCACTACAAAATAAATATTAGTTATATATTTTTTTCGATCAATGGATCGAAAGACCAAGTTTAAAAACTTCAAATATCATAAAGTAGTAAATAATAATTAATTAATCACCATAAATAAATTTAACCGCTATCACCTAGTAATTCTGTATCCTAATTATGATATATATATATATATATATATATATATATATATATATATATATAATATATATATATATATATATATACAATAGCACTAAAGGCCTTAGAGGCCCATGGCTTAAAGAATTTTGTTCTTTCTTCATTTTCGCTTTCCTCCTTTATGTACTGAGATCTTCTCTGGCTCGATATGTGACTTTTCTCCATTCCTTCTTGTTATTCATTTTTCTTTTCTGGCTGTCTAGTCCAATTTCTTTCATATCTTTTTCTACCTCCTGATTCCATCTATTTTTTGGCCTTCCTTTTCTCTTTTTTGAAGTTATATTGTAGTTTAGTACCCTTTTTGGAGTCCTCGTGTTTGGCATCCTTTCTAGGTGACCTCGCCATCTTAGTCTCTGTACCTTTATGACTCCTATTATGTTAGGTTGATTATATAATTTCTTTAATTCATCATTTGATCTTCTTATCCATAAACCGTCCCTTATTATTCCTCCATATATCTTCCTCAAGATTTTCCTTTCCCATATCTCCAGTAGATTTTGTTCATTTTTTGTCATTGTCCACGTCTCACTGCAGTATGTTGCTATTGGTTGTATAGTTGTTTTGTATAACTGTATTTTTGCCTTTCTTGATAAAAACTTGCTTTTCAACATTCCACTAAGAGCAAGTACACTTCTATTGCCTGCCATTATTCTAGCTTGTATTTCTTCTTTAATGTTAGGTTTACGTGATATTATTGTACCTAGGTATGTAAATCTTTCCACCATTTCGAATTCGTATGATAATCTTTCTTCTACTTCTACTTTAAACTTTTGTCCATCCCTAAACTGATCATCTGTCCACTGCATACATTTTGTTTTAGTTTCATTTATGTAAAGTCCCATTTTCTTTGCTGCTTTTACTATTCTCTGTACTATCTCCTGTAGCTCTTTTTTTCCTCTTGCCAGCAACACTATATCATCCGCAAATGCCAAAACTTGGTGTCTTTTATGATATAGGAGTCCTTTTCTATTAATTCTTGCTTCTCGCATTATTTTTTCTAGGCATAAATTGAAGAGTAATGATGACAAAGGATCGCCCTGCCTTAATCCTTCTTTTACTATAAATTTGTCCGATGCATGATTGTTGACTTTGACTCTGTTTTCTGTATTCTCTAAAGTAAGATGTATCATGTTACGCAACTTTCTGCTAACTCCCAGTTCCTCAAGGGTCTCTTTTAATTCCTTCCTTTTTTATTCTGTCGTATGCTTGCTGGAAGTCGATGAATAGCGCTATCGTTTTTAAGTTGTGTTCATAGCTTTCTGCTTGTAACTCTCTTATTATGAATACTTGGTCCGTTGTGCTTCTCCCTCGTCTAAATCCACACTGGTATTCGCCTATTATATTTTCAGCTTCTTTTTCCAGCTTATCTTTTATCGATTTTGATAGGATTTTATATATGGTATTTAGTAACGCTACTCCTCTGTAATTACTGCATTCTGTTTTGTCTCCTTTTTTTGTATAATGGACAAATAATGGCTTCCTTCCAATCTTCTGGTATTCGTTCTTTTATCCATATCTCTTTTATGATCTTGCATATCCAATTATTTAGCAGTTTTCCACCATATTTCATCATCTCTGCTGTTATGTTATCACTTCCAGGGGATTTGTTGTTTTTCAGATTTTTTATGATTTCCTCGATTTGTTTTTTGCTGGGTGAATTATCTTCTATGTCGTCTATGTGTTCAATTCTTGCTTCTGCTTGCATATATTCTCTTTGGTTTGACTTATTATTACCATTTAGTAATTCATCAAAATACTCTTTCCATCTTTCGACTATTTCAGCTTCCCCGCTTACTGTTATATCGAAGAGCACTTTTATTAACTTTTCCCAACTCCAGAGGGGGCAATATGGATTTAAATCTTTCAAAATGTGTAGCCAACTTGAGTGTGTTTTCTGTTGTAGTTATATATATTTTTCGATCAATTGATCGAAAGACCAAGTTTACAAACTTCACATATCATAAAGTAGTAAATAATAATTAATTAATCGCCATAAATAAATTTAACCGCTATCACCAAATAATTCTGTATCCTAATTATGATATAATATTGCATAAGCTTATATTAATCGCAGATCATCATAAATAATAGATTATAATTATAGTTTTTAATAATAAGGTCCCCATAAAATTAAATAAACGTTTCTGTTCTAAGTAATAAAGCATTTTAAGTATTAAGCATTAACCAATCTTAAGTTAGATTAGTGAGTACCTAAACTAAAGTGAATAATATCTAACAAGACTATCAATGATGCTGTGACTCTTATTAAAATAAAGAATCAATGATTGTAAATGTCAGGATGGCTAATTCCGCCTGGATGAGGAAGGAGGAGGATTAAGCAAGGGACTCTACGTATTATGCGCACATATTCGACATAGCAAAGTAGTTATTTAAACTTAGCTATTTCAAGACAAATTGTTATATTGAAAAGTGTTTGTAAGATCAACTGTGCTCAAATAACATAAATTACTTAACTCGCAGTCTACAATATTACTTCAACAACGAACTATACCTTGCTTTGACAAAGATTAATTAATCGGATTCTTTTATAATCACCCGCTTAGAAGTTTGATTCTCATCTTATGTTGAGGAAAGGGACATCGACAATAGTAGGGTAAACTGTGCAAATACCGGTCAGTGGGTAATGGCGGTCATCCCGATTGTGCGAAATCTATTCAATCTGGCAACCTCCTATAACTGCCAACGTGTCGCTACACTACTCTGTATTCAGATTGCTGACGAGCGTTGAGTTGGCGCAAACCATTGTCATAGAAATATTATTAACCTGTTTTCAGTGTTTTCGATCTTATTTTTATGCTGAGTAATATAAGGTCTTAATTCATTTTTATTCACTTGTAGATCTTAAAATTGGTTACAATTGATTATAATGACGTTAGCTGCTTATTCCTTTTTTAAAGATCAATATTTTAATACATGTTTATGAGTAAAAAATTCTAAGAAAAAAAATGCCAACAGGAGGCAATGCCGGTCAGTTGACCGGTATTACCCCCATGCTATAATTTATACCCTATACTATTAATCCTTAGGGATTAATCCATAAATTTTTCGACATTGCAAGAAAGAATAAAAAATAAAAATCTTCAAGGTGTCTCATTAGGTAGAAAATCAGTATTTTCTGCCGAACAAGAAGCTAAAATAGCCACACAAAAAAAATATTTAGCTTAATTTTTTATGGCGTAACAGCAATAGAACTGAGAAAATTAGCATTTGGGTTTACAAGATAATTTTTCTTGTAATAAAACACATTTTTCTTGTAATTGGCATTACAAGAAAAAGGTGTTTGATTCTAGTTCTTTGGAATCGGATATTGATATATCATGTGATAACAGTGGCGATGCATACGAAGATAGATGCCTGGTTTACAGCGAGTTTGACAAAAACAATGAATTGTGGTATATATTTACCGTTTGCTCACGATGGGCTTATTCAGAGTGCAGTGGATGGGATTCTGCAGAGAGTTATACCTGCGATGACTGTCAACTATTTTTACATTAAAACACATATTTTTGTTATTTTTTGTTTGTTTTGTAATAAAAAATATTTTTCACCTTTCTTACTGATTTACTTGAATTATGACCTATTAAGCCACATTCGTTAATCGTTTTATAACAAAAAAATGTTAAATATATATTGATTTTTATTTTAATAATAACACAAACAAATTGACTGGCATTACCCACACCCATGACCGGTATTGTCCATGTATGGTGACAATACCGGTCAAAGATACTTTTTTATGTTTTGTCTCTGTCAAAGACAAAAATTTTATATTTTTGAAATTAAATGTATCTTGCAATAAGTTAAAACCCCAAATTACGGATTGACGGCTTAAATTTGATTCACAGAGTTTTACTTTTTTTTATATTAAATTTTCTTCTTAGGTGACCGCGATTTGCACACTTTACCCTATTATGGTTGGGACAGAGATCAATTAAGACAATTGAATACACCTTCGATCTCAGTGGCGCACCTAGAATTTTCCTCTGGAGGGGGGAAAATTCCAGAAATTTTTTTGTTACCTCTACCATTTCAAGTCCTTAAAATTTGTGAATAACAGAGTCGGAATAGTATCCTGGGGGTGGGTTTAACCCCTAAAATCCCTCTTTAAGTGCGCCACTGTTCGAACTATGAATGAGAATGGCATTGGCAGGTTTATTCAGAGAGGTAATAAATAGAGTAATATGTTCCCATATTCCTAGTAGGATAAAAACATTAATAAGACAAAGAAACATGATGACTGATTATGATTGATAGAGAATCTATCAATAATTGGGTAGGTTGATGAAGATCGATAACCTAAAGCACAAAGCAGCCAAATATATGAAAATAAAGCAAGAAATTTGCCCAAAATTAAGAACGAAGAAGAAATTGACATTTATAGCAACATTGAAATCTTCAAAATAAATTGCAACGTAAATGTATTCAATAGTTAAAGGAATAGTTACTCCAAGTTTTCGCTCTGGTGGCACTGGTCTAGATACGGGTGTTGCTAACAGATCCAAATTTACAGGACAATCTACACAGTCTTTCCATGTTTTCTTCTTCTTTTTAGACTGAAACAACAAATCTATTGTTATTAAAAATAATTTTCATTCTAAAATTAGTTTACCTCTTTTTTTGGTGGTAAAAATATTTTCTTTGGTTGAGCAAGTGATTGTATCCTTTTAATGTCTATTTCTTTCTTTGTCTTTTTTGGATCTACCTTTAGAGATTTTAAGATTCTACAAAATAAAATAAATATTTCCACATAAGCATTGATTAAAAACTATTTATATTAATTATACTATATTAAAAACTACTATACTATACTGTCTACTATAGTCTAATGAATTGAGTCAAAAATCCAGAGAAATATGCTTTTTTTCGTGACACTCGTCTGACCAGGCAAAAGACAGGTTGTTTAGGTTGAGTAGTATGGACCTTTAGAACAAGAACCTAATATGTCTTCTGCAGTCGATTTTTTAGACTTAATTAGTTATTATCAGCAAAAAGTAAACCATTTAAAATCAATTTCAAAGTAAAAAACTTATGTCATATAATACTCATATTTTTTGCTTAGAAAGTTGCAAAATAAGTAAATAACTTTGATTTTTAATTATAATTAATAACTTTTAAAAAAATAATTATATAGTATGATGCAAATGTATGGAATAAATTCATTTTTTCAGAAATATACGACTTAAAAAAACCTTAAGACACGTCAATTTTAATTTTTAAATGTGCATCAACTGCTATATATGTGTTGGACATTACATCAGTGTCGGCGTAATGACGTAATCAACGATTTTTTTAAATACAAACCTAGGTCACGCGATAGCACATTTGAAAGGTATCCTTATCGCCTTTGCAACTATATAATCATTTAAATATTTGTTTCTACAGAGTTAAACAAAACTGTTGGTATATTAATACAATTAACTTACAATAAATGTTTACTTAAATACAATTAAATTATAACAAATATTCAAATTGACGACCTTCAGCAATAATACAATGTAAAAGATGGACAATAAATTCTTTCCTAACGTTTTCGATGACTCCAGGTGTTATTTGTGCAATTTCCGTTCTGATCCGCTCCTTCAATTCTTCAACATTATTCGGTCGATTTTGATACATTCTGCTCTTTAAATATCCCCACAAAAAAGTCTAACGGAATCAAATCTGGAGAAATTGATGGCCATTCGATGTACCCCCTTCTACCTATCCATCTACATGGGAAAACGTTATTAAGGTAATTTAGTACTTCAACGTCGTAGTGTGGGGGAGCCTCATCCTGTTGGTACCACAAATTATTTATATTTGGAAATATCTGATTCAGCTGTGGCAACAGATAATCCTAAAGAAATTCTATATAACAAGAAACAGTTAAGTTTTCCTCAAAAAAAATATGGCCCTACAATTTGATTGTTTTTAATGCCGGCCCAAACATTCGCCTTCTCGGGATATTGTGTCCAATACTCTTCCATCCAATGTAAATTTTCACTTGCCTAGTATCGATATGTCTGGCGATTTATGTGACCATTCAGCAAAAAGACGCTACATCAGAAAAAAGTACCTTTTGTATGAAACCCTGATCTCTGTTACATTTTTCCATAACGGTTTCGCAGAATTCAATTCTTCTATCAAAGTCATCTTCTAATAGCTTCTGGATCAGATGTAGTTTATTGTTGCAATTATACATATTTATTGCTTTAAAAATAAAAAAAAAACTTAAATATTTTGAGATTTTTCTATTCAATTTCTATTTTCTATTTCCATTTCTATTTCTATTTTCTATCCTATTTTTCTATGTATTCTAAATTACTTTTTTTTAATAATTTGAGTTATTCTAAGACAAAAGTTATTCTTGTGCTGTCGTAAAAGACTTAGTTTAAAAGTAAAATGCAAATAAATAATTAAAAATGCCGAAAAAAGCAGATTTTAACGTTTTTCGAAGCCATTTTTCAACATGTTGGACATCGGATTTAAAAAAACAAAAAATATGAGGTGAAAGTTTACAAATTAGTTTCAAAATGCACAAGTCTTTTTTATTTTATATAGTATAAGTCAGTTTAAAATATCCATCAACAAATTGATATGCCATTGCGTTTCGGAATATATCAACTTGACGAACTTCTAAACTTTAACATTGAAAACACATTGTTTATGTCTTAACCACAAGCTAAATCTTATTTTAATCGACAGAATATACTGCTTATAATACAACATTACAGTAAAAAGTTTACCCAAAGTTTTCACGGGAAGCAATTTTTCAAAAAATAAAAAATTTGACCTGTAGTATTTAGTTTATTGTTTTTTAGACCTACTTTAGAAGTATTTTACATTCATACAGTATATAGAAGTCATACCGAAGTATTTTTATACAGAAAATTTTACATACCTTCTACGTCTATCTCTCTCCTTTTTCTTGTAATAATTGTATACCGAGTTCCATGATTTTTTAATAATCCTGTCAAAATATTTTGCTCTTTTTTTGGCTACCATCTTTTGAAACAGAATTTTATTCGTGACTATACACCTGCAAAAAAACAAAAGATACAGGAAGTAAAATAAACAGTATATCAAAAAGAAAACATATGATACTGTACACCATAATGTCCTAACAGTTTGTACATTTGCGACAGCAGGGAGATTGGCCTATAGTTCTTCAGATCTCCACTGTCTCCCTTTTTGAAGAGAAGTATTGTCAAACTTTCATTCCAATCATCTGGGACTTCTCCTATGTGAAGACATTCGTTGAAAAAATTTTTCAATTACTCGAGAATAATTTCACTCCCCTCATTCAACATTTCTACAAGCATTCCATCTGGGCCCTGAGCCTTATTGTTCTTTAGTTGTACCATAGCTTGTCTTATTTCGAATGATTCTGTTAGGGAGTATTTTTGAGTTGAAATTCGCTATCTTTCTCTTAAGATCTTCCTTTGCAGTGTTACCTGGGTTCTTGTTTGAGGAATATAAATCACAGTAAAATATTTGAGTAATTTTTAGGATTTCGTTCTTTTCTCTTATTTTTTTTTCATCTGTACCCTTCCATGAGATTATTATAAGGTTTGCTAAGTTTGATCTTAAGCATTTCAGGCCTTGGTTCTTTTCTATTATTTTTCTACGTTTTCATTATAGATTCTTAAATCATCCTTTACTCACAATCTACTTTGAAACCATTGGTGTTTCGATTTCCTTCGCTTAGAAAAGTGCGTCTCTTTTCCATCAACCGTTTTGTTCCTCCACTTATTCGGTCTTCTTTATTTTTTGTTTTCTTTGCAATAGTCAGTCCTGCTTTCAAGAGCTTTCGTTGCATTTCTTTATTAATTGTGTTAATATCGGAATATTCTTGTTGATAATGTTCTACGAATTCTTTTCTGAAGACTTCTCTGTACTCATCTCCCTTCTGTCGTATTTTAGTTTGATCTATCTAATTACAATAATTATGTGGCCTATTTCTACTGGTTTTCTTCTGTTTAATAAGAATCCTTGCTCTTAAAAGGCGATGATCCCTGCCAGTTGTGAATCGATTGAGAGCAGTTATATCTTCAAAAATGTCTTTGTTCCCACATAAGAAGTAATCGATCTCGTTTTTTATCTTTTTATCGGAAGATATCCTCGTCCATTTTCGGTTTGCTGGTTTCGTGTAGTGTGTTCATGGCATATAAATTTTGTTGTTTTAAGAAGTTATATAATTTTTCTCCTCTTTCATTTCATGTGCCATAACCATGCATCCCTATTTTGGTTTCAGTATTTTCTTCTTTTTTACCTAATTTTGCGTTGAAATCTCCGATAATGATGGTATACTTTGTATCATTTTCTTCTTATTCACACCTCTTCCCAATGTGTTGTTGTGGGAGCATACACTTGTATAACCTTGATCTTGGTTTTATTATCTAGGTCTATTATAAGCTACTCTATCAGAATCGCTTTTATTTATAGAAATGTATGGTGTGAGATACTTTTTGACAAGAAATCCTACACCACCATATGTTTCGTCTATTTTCCCTCTATAGTATAAACGATTTTCAGAGTTAAGATGCATACATTGTTCGCCTCTTCTTTTCACTTCTGACAATCCTACAACATCCCACTTTATATTGGACAGTTCTTCTTCTAATTTGTAGACCTTTTCATCTTTAGCCATAGATTGGATTTTGTATGTGGCTAGTAGTATAAAAAATATTACCAAGAAAAGCAATTGTCCTACTGACCACGATATATAATAGGTATTAGCATATTACCCGATTATTTGAAAGTTTGCGCAGATAATTATGATTAGTAAACCAAAAAAACCACCTAATATTACCATCTCATAATATTACATAATATAAGTACTGATTAAAAATTACAATTACCGTAATGGTGGTCTAGATAATTGATCTGAGTAAAACACGGATGCTGGATGTAATGGAAGAAATACTTTTCTACGTCTGGGAGCAAACACAGCTACGTATTTACTTGTTTGTTTTCTTGGTACCTAAACAAAAGTAAAATTAATTCATTTCATGAACAACAACAGCAATAAACTTTTATTAATTTGAATAAACGTGTTTTTGATTAAACATTGAAAAATCATGCGAATAAGCTGAATTTTCGTGACAATGTCAATTTTGGGACTCCAAAAAGATTAAAATTTTACCACTTTTACTCCCCGGATTCCCCCTAAAATGCCCCTCGTAGGGGGAAAATGAAGAATGAACCGTTCTCTCATAAACAACACTTGAAATGACCGGTGATTTTGAATGTCAGTTACACGCGCTAAATCAATTTTAAATAACATTTGTATCAACTTGACGGTAAAAATTCGATATCTTTTTGATTCCAGTGTCCTATCGATAAAAATCAAAAATGTTTTAAGTGCAGCTTTCGTATGCAAGCGTTATTACAAATACCTGTACAAATACCTGTTTTGATAATTGATCTAGTCTCCAGTTATATGGATATTTTTTTAAAATGGGTATTAGATGTGCTGGAACAGTGACTGGCGGAGGTGGCGGCGATTGAGGTCGAAGTGGAAAGGCATGTATATCGACAGCAACAAATTCAGTAGGTTTTTCATATTGAACTATTTCTTCGGGGTATGGTAAATAATCACACATTGTATGTTATGTTTTTGGTGAAAATTCTGAAATGATTTTATTTTATGAAATCACAGAAAATTTTGATGAAAGTGATGATTATGAATGATTGACAGTTTTGACGTTTATAAACATAAAATAATGTTTATGGTAAAATGTTTAACAACATCTTGATATTTTATGGTATTTTTTATCTTCTTTTTGTGGTGTCAGAACCAGTTTCAGCGTAGGCCGGTTCTCTAAGCCAACGAGGATAGTTTTTAGCTCTACTCCATTTCCATAGTCATCCTAACCTTAGGTAAACTTAATATATCTCTGTATATTTAATGACAAACACCATACATCAATAATTATATTAAGTTTGTCGTAGATTGTGGTCGTCCAAGTGTAGATGGCTATACTAGTCAAATTACTCTCTTCTCATCTAAAGGTCTTCTAATCAGCCTTTTCATCACAATTTTTTTTTGTGCGCATGCGGTAATATCAGTCATTTTTTCGTACTCTTTATCCAGATATAGCCATACGGCTCACACTCCCTGTAAGGGGAAAATTCACTCATCCCAGATACATACGGTATCAAAAAGGATTGAGGTCTGATGGGACTCTTTCCGTGTTATCGAGCCTTAGGTGACTTGGTATGCTGGAGTATCTCCCAAAAATTTTCGTACACATCTGAAAGTTGAGAGCAGTACAGCTTTCTACATGGTCGTATTGAGATGTTTATTCAGACTTAGCTTTTTTATGTTTTCTAGGAGGTTCTTCGAAATGACTCGAGTAGTAGAGAGAGTAATAGGTGTTGTCTGGATACTTTACATTCTACACTGTCTTCGTATTTGAATTTCCAGATACCTGTACTTTGCGACCTTTTCGTTCTGTTTAACACGAAGATTATTGTTGTTGGGTATCGCCACATTAATTATTGTTGTTTGTCTCTTTAGTTAAATAACTAGTATGAGATCTGGTCTATTATGTGCCACTGTTTGGTCTGTGAGCATAGTGTGGTCCCAGTATATCTTAAATTTGTCATTTTCAAAAGTATACTTGAAAGTTTCTCAAGTTTACTCTCAGGAACGTATTAATAATATGGTAGATAGTTTGTTTGGAGAAATCCCAGTTTGATGGCTATCTTTTAATGAAGGATTTTTCTTATTGCCGTTCCTTATATTCAGTTACAGCAAATGCCTGGCAGCCCTCGGTAAGGTGTTGGATGGTTTCTTGAGCTTGACATCAATATCGAAATTTGTCATTTTGGACCTGATGGTCTTTGACGATATACTGATATTATACTAGTTGATATAACCTGATCCTAGATGACCAGTAATGAACCATCTGATTTATTGAACATCTTTCCTGATGTCAGCCAACAGTTCGACGCTGTA
This sequence comes from Diabrotica balteata, assembly GCA_918026665.1. Lineage (NCBI taxonomy): Eukaryota > Metazoa > Arthropoda > Insecta > Coleoptera > Chrysomelidae > Diabrotica > Diabrotica balteata. The sequence continues at coordinate 158,999,400 of OU898280.1, forward strand.
TTGTCGACATGGTCTTGACTGACATCATTGGGATATCGCCCGTGCAGAGGTTTACCTATCCAGGTGCGCATTTTTTCGTTCTTAGGAAGATGGTTTTTGCGCATTTCTTCTTCCCTCAATTTGATTGTTGTTGTATCATCTACTGAACAAATGCTAGTAAATACCGCGGTAATGTCTCAATTTCTACAATGGATATCTTATAGATTTTGAATTTTACCAAGGTAAAAAAAAAGATATACACACCAAAGTTGAGGAAACCTTTGAAAAACCTACCACTACGCTGATACAAATGTCGGAGCAGATACCATATAATTAATATCCTTCTCATTTCTACGTGGATAATATTTTTACTAATATAAACGTTAACTTTTTAAAATTAAAAGGATACAATATAAGGGAAACCTTATATTAGGGATGATAGCATTCCTAAAACATGTCTACTGCCAAGAAAAACAGAATTTACCAAACGGTTGAAAATTTAATTATTGGTTCTGAGACTACGGAAGCATGAAGAACTATAACTGACCTAAAGAAAAAAATCCATAACTTGTCAAGCAACTTAATCCCTCTAGAAAAGTGTGTGTGTGTGTGTGTGTGTGTGTGTCATCGAATTTCCTGACTGTGGACTTAATCCATTAGCCGATTAGAAAAGTGGAAAATCACTATAAAAATTTACTCCAAGAGTCAAGACTGGAATATATGGGAGAGGAATACAGTATGAAGAGACAAACAAATAGTTACATTAATACTACTAACAACGAGGCCCCTACTGCGTTAATTAAAATGAAAAACGGGCGATCTCCAGGACCTGCCAATATAGCTGTAGAGTTACTTAAATCAGAAGGTCCACTCCTAGTAGAACGAATAACTTTTCCAATGAATCAATGCTGCCAACAAATTAAAATACCATCTTAATGGAAAACCGCTCACCAAGTGTCCATTTTAAAAGGGGTAATCGAAAAGATCCTAACTGCCATAGAGGATTAAGTGTCCTACATACTTTTGGGAGATTATTTGGAAAGATAATAAATGGAAAAATGCAAGATGATGTAGAACATCTAATTAGCGAAGACCAAAGTGGATTTACGGCTGGTAGATCTTGCACTGATAACTTGTTTATAATCCAACAATTAATAGAAAAAATAATAGCGGTTGGTACGGAAGTACATCTCGCCTTCATCGACCTAGAAAAGGCGTATGATACAGTTCCAAGACTTAAATTGTGGCAACCTTTACAACAACTCCGCATTAGTTCATACCTTCTAGGACTAATCACGGAAGTATACAGGGATAACACCACTTACCTAAAAATCGGAAATAGACTATCAGAGCCAATAAAAGTAACTAAAGGACTAAGACAAGCATGCAGTATACCACCTTTACTGTTTACTTTATTTATTGAGGCAGCACTCCAAAATTGGAATAACCACTGCCAGGTAATGGGAATCCCCATAGGAAATGACGTACTGTTCTCCATAAACTTTGTGAATGATCAGGTCGTCCTAGCTCAAGATTCTTATGATCTAGAATTTATTATTATACAGAGAATATGTTAAATTAGGGTTACAAGTCAGCATGAAGAAAACAGAATATTTAATTATTAATTCAAATGCGTCTTCTTCTCGGTCCTCTCTTACCATTTACCTTCCCTTTTTCCGGCCCCTTCCGGATCGGGAAGAAGACGCATTTCCTGGCTTCAAAATTTACGAAAGTGGTATAACATGACTACCACTGAACTGTTTCGCGCTGCAGTAAACAAAGTAAAGATAGCCGTGATGATCGCCAACATCTGAAACGGATAGGCACTTTAAGAAGAAGAAGAAGAATTCAAATGCAAGGTTTGAAGTGTTGATAGAGGAGGACGTGGAAATTAAACAAGTGGAAAAATTTAAATATTTAGGTGCACTCATTGATCAGAACGGCTTTGGAGAAACGAAATTAAACACCGAATTAATCAGGGACGTAAAATTGTAGGATGTCTGAACTCCTTTTGGTGGGATCGCAACATTTTAAAAAAGAACAAAAAAGAATAGGGCAAACCATGGTTGAATCAGTTCTTTGTTATGGCTCTGAAGTATGGTCAAACAATGCAGACCTTAAGAGAAGATTGTTGGCAGTTGAAATTAATTATTTGAGAAAAAGTGCTAGGACATCAAGGCTGGAAAGAAAGGGTAACGAATCTATAAGAAATAACATGAATACTATAGAAACGGTTATTGACAGTATAGAAAGAAGAGGTTTAAAATAGTTTGGACACCTATTGAGAATGCCTGACGAACGTTTGCCCCAAAAACTTCACAGATGGAAGCCCTGATGACTGCTACATCTACAGCTTATGCTGCTGCGTCTGTGGGAACTATGAATTTATTTTATTTTAGTTACTGTACTTTAACGACCTCTATGATTCCAGAGTTACATTTATGTGACATGTTTATTTAGATAATAGGTTTTTGGAATAAAAAATTGTTAATTGGTGTATTATTATACATTTTTAATAAAAATATATTAGTTTCTTTAATAAATTACAAAAAACTCGTGTCATAATGGGTTAAAATTGGTTCAATTTTTGAATATTATTGTATTTGGTGGAACTTGTTTTGTAAAAATATATAAATAGGCGAGCGGTTTACCCCTATAAGCAGAGCATCAACCTACTAAAATTCTTTTTGCATTTCTAATGCACCAAACCTTTTTTATTCGACTCTATATATATTTTTCCAAGATGAAATGTATTTTTTTTTAATTTTCACAAGTGGACCGGCAATTGTTATTAACAAATAACTTATACAAAAAATCAATTTCACCGAATTGTTTTGGAATCAATTTTTTTAGGTGTATCTCGTTAAATAAACACTTTTTCTCTCCGGATAATTTTTCGAAAAATGCTTCCTTTTCAAGTTATTTGCATTTTTTTGTTGAAAAAATGCCTTAATTAGTGATTTTTGAGATTTTTTTTTCTAAAAAACTACTAAATGAATTCCAATTTTACAAATAGCTTTATAATCTCTAAACCGTCGAGTATAAGTTGGAATATTTTGACAAGGATAAAGGGTTTCTATCTCGCTAAAAACGTGAACCCAAATATTTCGAATATGCCTTTCGAGAGTATCCCGCTAAGCGTGTACAACGGTTAAGGTGCTGTAGGTGCTCGAATCTTTTCGACATTTTTAATAATGTAATATATATATATATATATATATATATATATATATATATATATATATATATATATATGAAAAATATCTGATAATTGATTAAATTATCAGATATTTTTATTTATTTATTTATTTATTTTTAATTTTAATTTTATTTAATACTACGTGGGTAAGTAAATACTGGGTTACTTACTAAATATTCTACATTTCACTACAAATTCCTTAGATAATTCTAAATTACCGCCAATGATATTTGCTCCGTGCGTGACTATGGTAAGGGTACATTGAAACAACATGTAAGGGTGTGCAAATACATGTTGCGTAAATAAATGCAAATAAATGAATGGATTCAAGCAAAAAACAATATTATTTCATCTCTTGATCCATTAACCCATGGTTGGACAATGGAAAATAATTGTTTCGATTTTAATTATTTTGAACGCGAAACTAGTTTAGATATTTTACAAAAGTATTTCTGCTCATGTACCGGAAAATGTTCTACGAAAAATTGTAATTGTATTTCTTATAATTTAGAATGCTGCGCAGTATGTACATGTACACCAGAGAATTGTAAAAATGTTAAAGACGACTTTATTGAAGACAATGAAATCAGCTTATTAGATGAAAATCCTGTTGCTGTTGACGAAAATTTTCAAATTATTGACAATGAAAACGATGTATAAATAATATATTTTTATTTTATTATATTTTTCAATGAAAATTGATTATATATTGCTTAATGTATTTCACTGTAATAAAACATTCAATAATAGAGTCACCACGTATATTAAAAGAAAAATTACATTATTATAGCATTGTAAAAAATTAATTTTAATTGTTTTAATTATAATATGTCTATATAAAAATAATTATAAATATCTTTTTTTTTAATAAATTGTACGTAATATTTGTATTAAATTAATTTTTTAAATCTAAACAAATATTTCTAGGCGCGCCGCACGCCTGTATCGCCGCAACCGCTGTACACACTTAGCGGTAGACTGCTCGAAAGGCATATTCGAAATATTTGGGTCCACGTTTTTAGCAAGATAGAACAAAATTATACTTGTCAAAATATTCTAACTTGTACTCGACGGTTTAAACATTATAAAGCTATTTGTAGAATTGCAACTCATTTAGTAGTTTTTTAGAAAAAAAATCCCAAAAATCACTAATTAAGGCACTTTTTCAACAAAAAATGCAAATAACTCGAAAAGGAAGCATTTTTCGAAAAATTATCAGGAGAGAAAAAGTGTTTATTTTGATGAGATACACCTAAAAAATTGATTCGGAAGAAATTAGGTGAAATTGCTTTTTTGTATAAGTTATTTGTTAATAACAATTTGCCAGCCCACGGTAAAAATTAAAAAAAAATACATTTCATCTTGGAACAATATATAGAATCGAATAAAAAAGGTTTGGTGCATTAGAAATGCAAAAAAAATTTAGTAGGTATATTCTGTTTCTAAGCGTCTTTTAAGGGGTAAACCGCTCGCCTAAAATATACGTATACGATAACTTACGTAGAAATATCCACCATAAAATTGTATTTTTTATTTGTACTTTAATTTACACTAATAATATGGTTTGGCTATTATTTATAACAGGGATTTATATTAAAATATATAATATTGTTATCGAAAAAATTCTCAATAAAGATTAAAATTATACTATAAATTTATTATAAATTTAAAGTATATATAGAGCAACAACTTTTCCCACGTTGACATTATCTCCGTGTTCATTGTAAAACAGGAAAATCTTTTAATCGGCCTGTTTTATCAAACTGAGAATGATATTTAAGTTAGTTTTGTTCGTTACTGTGTACTGTGTACACGAAATATCTGGACACGGTTACATGTTAAATCCTCCAGGAAGAAGTTCTATGTGGAGATTCCACCCAACAGCAACACCAAATTATCAAGACAACCAAATTTTCTGTGGGGGAGCATACGTAAGTATTTTGTTTTCTAGTCAGACATTTTTAAATATGCATCATGCTGAAGATTTTGGACAGCATTCTACATTTGGTTCTATATCTTCTTCTTAACGTGCTCCACAACTAAGGACATTGGCGACCATCATGGCCCATTTAACTCTATCTGCAGCAGTTCTAAAAAGTTCTATTGACGTTTTCCCACTCCATTGTCTCAGATTCTTCAACCAGAGCGTGCGTCTTCTCTCCGGTCCTCTTTTGCCTTCCACCTTCCCTTGTATGACCATGCGCATCAATTCGTATTTCTCGCTTCTTAGCACGTGACCAAAGTAGCTCATTCTTCTTTTCTTTATAGTGTTGAGTAATTCTTAATATTTTTTTATTCTTCGTAGCGTTAATAACTTCGATAACAACACATTTCAAAGTTAATGAGCCTTTTCTCTGTCGCCTCTGTAATTGTCCAGGCCTCAACTCCATACAACAGAACAGAGAACACGTAGCATCTCAATAGTGCAGTTCTAATTTCAATGTTGAGTTTTCCATTGCATAATATTGCTTTCATATTATTAAAAGCACTTCTAGCTATCTCAATACGCCGTTTATTTCCGTAATTCTATCCCATTCTTCATTTAGTTCGCAACCTAAGCACTGATATCTTTGCACCCTGCCTAAAAGTTTTCCTTTAGCATAAACACTCTCTTTCTCAATCTTGTTCTTGCTTCCCACCATGATTTTTGTTTTATTTATGTTCAGTGCCATTCCATACCTTTCGCAGTATTGGCTAATGCGATAAACCAAGATCTGTAATTCTTCTCTGCTATCCACAAGGAGTATTGTGTCATCTGCATATCTAAGATTATTCAGAAGTGCTCCGTTAATAAATATGCCTTCATTTACGTCTTCTAATGCCTCTTTCAACAATTCTTACTTCACGATTTATAGGTATTTCTTTCGATTTTTGTTGGTCTATTCGTATTATGGCTTTCTGATATCGGTATAGATTGGCAATCATTATCACGTCTTCGTCATTTAATTCTGTGTTCTGCAGTATTTTTGCTATTCTTCGGTGGTGCACTTTGTCGAAAGCTTTTTCGAAGTCTGCTTCAAAATAATGCTTCTCTGGCGCCAAAGCCTGTTCTGAATCCCAATTGGTTTTCAGCTATTCTATTATCTACCTTTTTATAGATACGTTAGTGTATCAGTCGTAAGAACACTTCATATGAGAATATGGTTCATCAAGCTAATTATCATGTGCTCTTCACACTTCATTGCGATTGATTTTTTGAGTATTGGAATAAATATTGATATTAACCATTCTTTCGGATCTCTCCCGTATAATAAATGTCATTAAATAATTTTATTAGTGTGCCCATATGATTTTTGGTTAATAGTCTTAAGATTTCTTAGTTATTTCATCTGGTCACATGGCCTTCTCATTTTTTATACGTTTTAGCGCTTTCTCAATTTCGTCTTTGGTGATTGGTAACCCATTTCTTCCTCTTGATTCAATGACCTCAATTTTTTCGTCGTCTTCGAATAACCCTTTTATATATTCTTCCCATCTGTTTATTTTATATGTACATTCCGTTATTATCTTGTTTTTTATCCATGATATTTCCGATACCCTTCTTCTTGTATATGACAGCTGTCTCTTTGATTTTCCGATGTATGTTAAAACTCTCCTGTTGTTTATCTAACCTTTCTATTTCTTGACACTTTGCTGAGACCCACAGTTCCTTAGCTTCTTTGATTTTCTGTTAGATTATTTTATTAATTTTTTTGTACTGTTGTTCGGTTTTATTTTTAAATGATGTGTCTTCTTGAAGTTTTTGTTTTGTGATATTTCTCAAGATCTCCTCTACTTTCCTTCATTTATCTGTTGCTGTCAATTGCTTTTGCCTTTCTGCTTCCTGAACTTCTTTGTGCACTTGTTCTTTGATTTGTTGGTATATATCAGTTTCTTTTAGTTTTCTCAGATTGATTCTCGGTGTTTTGTTTTTAACTTTTTACCTTGAGTTTCATGTTTGCTAGAACTAGATTATGGTCACTTGTTATATCTGCTCCTGGGTACGCTTTAGCAGATATTATGGCATTTCGAAATCTTTGGTTCTATATACCTACTACAAATTGATTGTTTCAAAAATTACTAAAATATTTTAGGTTCAAAATGAATTAAATGATGGAAATTGTGGTGTATGCGGTGATGCATACACAGATCCCCATCCTCAGGAAAATGAAAACACTGGAAAGTACGGCCAAGGAATTATCGCCGCAACTTATGAAGCAGGTTCAGTTATTGATGTTCAGATTCAACTAACTGCAAATCATCTTGGCAATTTTACATATAGGTAAAATATTTTACATTGTATGAATTTATACTGTTATATTGTTCTGCTATTTTAATTGGTAATAAGTCACAATTGTTCTTTAAACTAAGTTTATTATCGACGTTTCGGTTTTCAATTCGCAAATCGTTTTCAAAATACGAAACATTAGTAAATGAAACAAATTTTGATTTCTGTTACTTGGTAAAAAATTCTTTTAATAATATAATTTTATCTGACTAAGTCATATTGACAATTCAGACATTGATTATACATTTTAACGCAGAGGACTTTAAAATGATATTGCCAATACTTTTGAGTTTGCGTTTCTGGGACGACTTTATTGAAAGATAGTTATAGAATAGAAATGTGCTTTATAGTCACTGAAAATTGTATTTTGAATTATTGAGAATTTGAGTATATGAAGTTTTTTTTATACAATATCACAGGATGGGTTCTGATAATACAAATGTTAAGAGACTGTATAAATTTAAAATAGTGATAAACCTGAGTTGTAGGATTATTATTGATATAATTCTATACTTATAATTCTTTTAATACTTATTATTTTAGTCTTTGTCAACTTGAAGATCCCAATGCTCCCGAACCAGGTGAATTTTGTTTCGAAGACTTGTTACTGGAGGATGGTTCGGCAAATTACAGAGTAGCCGAAGAAGATGAAGTAGTTTACAACAGAGTTAGACTGCCGGGTTTTCAATGTCCAAGATGTGTTCTCAGATGGACGTACAAAGCAGGTAATAACTGTTAAATATGTTAGTCCTGTTTCTGCTGCTTAAAGTAGTACTTATAATTTTAAAGTAATTACTATTTAAATGGGAAAAGTTTAAAGTACGTTAATTGGCGTTTCAATTTCCACTTCGGAAAATCTTGACAACTGTGGCTAATATGTCATCATTTCTATTAAGGTTATCTAAAGTGTGTATACTGTTTTGTTCTAAAAGAATGTTAAATTTATTTAAATGTATATTTCTTTGTTTTCATATGAATTTTATGATATGATATAAGTGGGCTAAAAATGCTCCGGCCCCATCAAAAATTCGCGCACAGAACATTATTACACACCTTCCTGGTCTTCGTGGACCTGCCTTAGAAACGAAACCATCCAGTCCACTTGAATCCTGGTCACTTCTTATAACTCCTGACATGTTGGCCTCTATTCTAGAGTACACAAATGAAAAAATTACCGAGCTCAGTGTAAATTATGGGGATACATGTACATTTGTCGATCATCTAAACGAAGGTGAACTTAAGGCTTTTTTGGGTCTTTTATACCTTTCAGGTGTACTAAAGTCTAATCATGAGAATGTTGATTCATTATTTTCGACAAGTGTTTTAGTTAGGCCAATTTTTCGTGCTACAATGTCAAAAGAACGCTTCTTATTTCTTCTCACAGCAATAAGATTTGACAATCATGAAATAAGAGAGCAAAAGAAGGCCAATGGAGATTGACTTGCAGCAGTGTCCTATTTATTTAAATGTTTCGTATCTAACAGTACAGCAAACTACACCTGTTCCAAATATGTTACAGTGGACGAGATGTTGGTTGGGTTTAGAGGTAGATGCCCTTTCAGAATGTACATGAAAGCCAAACCAGTCAAGTACGGCATCAAGATCATGTGTTTATGTGACGCAAAAACACATTATTTGGTAAATGCTTTTGTGTATACGGGTAAAACAAATGATCCTCATGCCCAAAAGCTATCCATACCTACAAGATCAGTACTTGCTTTAGTGGAACCAATTGCCAATAGTAACCGAAATGTCACTGGTGATAATTGGTTCACCTCAATAGAGCTAGTTGATGAACTAAAAAAACTTCGACTTACCTATGTAAGGTACAATGCGTAAAAATAAGAGAGAAATTCCTCCACAATTTCAACCAAATAAAAATTACGAAGTTGATAAGTGTTTATTTAGTTTTACACGAGACAATACAATCGTATCATATGTCCCTAAAAAAAAATAAAAGTGTAATTATGTTGTCGTCTATGCATCACGACAAATCTGTTGACCAGGAAAGCAAAAAACCTGATATAATAGCTTTTTACAATTCGTCGAAAGGGGGCGTTGATGCACGTGATCAAAAATGTGCACTTTATCGTTCAGGTCGAAGATGCCAGCGATGGCCTTTAGTAATTTGGTATTCCATAATGGATATTGCTATAGTAAACAGTCACATTATTTTTCACGCAGCTAATCCTGGGGTTAGAAAAAATCGATCGGATTTTATTCAAGAGCTGGAAATCAGTCTTATAAATTAACATTTAGAAGTAAGATTTGCAATGGCAAATTTGTCAAGAGAATTACGCTCGATAATCTCCAAAGCATTAGAAAATAAAATTACTCATCAAGATCAGACCAAACCAGAAAGGCCAGTTGTAAGACGTAGATGCTACTTGTGTCCCAGAGCTAAGGATAACAAACATTCCACATTTTGCGCAGAATGTCATAGGAACACATTCACTTCAGAGAGTTACCTGTACTATGTGCAAAGAATAGATAAACACTTACAATTTGTTCAAATATTTTTGTCGCAAGATTCTAACATTACGAAAAAAAACATGACTGTTATTTTTTTATATGGTTACTCTATTATGATTTTCTTTTGTATTAGGTTAAGACGTTACTATTATAAACTACTTTTCAGAAAATGAACCGTTAATTTCAATTTAAGATATATATTTTTTTGTTATAATAATGAGTTATGTTTTTGATCAAAATTTAATTTAAAAGTTCTATAATTTTTATTATAGCCAGGGCCGGATTAAGGCACGGGCCAACTGGGCCGCGGCCCAGGGCGGCAAAATTTTGGGGCGGCGGATTTGAGAAAAAAAAAGTGTAATTATTTTTGATTGATTATAAAGCTTTATTATCGATTATCAAGACCAGTGAACCTGAGCATTAAATATTAAAAAACTATTTTATTGTTTATTATTTATTTATAACGCGACACTCTGCGCGGTGTAATGTGTCGCAGTACACTACGCTACGCCACTCTATCCAAGTGAGTCGAAGGGGCGAGGCGGCAGTCTGTATCGTACGCTACGCACGGGAAATTTAGTTGTGGGATCGTAGTAGTTGCTAGCATTGGCTGATGGCAGGCGTCTTGTCGCCTTGCCGCTTCCCTCCCCCCACCAACTCCATCACCGCCACGCGCCATTGTCATTCGGTTGTCTGGTCTGTCTTGTCTTGTCTCTCAGTGTTACAAGATGGTCTGCAAGGGAAGAAGCTTGCAAAAGCCTTAATAAAGACTACAAACCCATGGTCAAGACGCTGATAGACATGACTTCAAGCAATCATGAAAACAAACAGACACAATCCAAAGCCAAAGGGTTGTTGCGAAAACTAATGTCTCTAGAAACATGTTTCATGGCAGCCCTTTGGGGAGATGTACTTCAAAAATTTAATTCAGTCAGTGAAAAGATCCAGGCTGAAAATATGACCGTGGACAGCGTTGTAATCCTGTACAACTCACTCACAGAGTATGTGATGAACATGAAAGACATGTTTACCCACTATAAGAAAGAGGGCGAAAAAAAACTGCAAATTGCGCAAGGTGAAATGAGACAGAACGATGAGCCAGAACTTCCACAAGAGACGCAGCCGCAGGTGCAGCAAGATTTTGATCGCCCAAAAAGAAAGGCGAAAAGAAAGAGGTTCTTTGATGAATCTTCAGAAGAAGATGAAGAAAGAACTTATGATGAGGATGATGACATTAGGGGAAATTGTCTTCAACAAAGTTATGACATCATCGTGGAAACACTTCAGTTTCAGTTAGACAAAAGGATCTCTGTGTACACAGACTTCGTTGCAAAGTTTTCATTTCTAACAAAATTAAAGACTCTAACTACCGAAGAAATTACTGCTAACGCGACGTCTTTGCAGAAAATCTATATTGAAGACATTGAAGAGTCAGAGTTTATATGCGAGTGCATCCATCTGAAAGGACTTCTGATCCGAGGAAACTACAAAGAAGCCGAAAAAGACTTTTCACTATCAAACTTGTACAGATTTTTGATAGAAAAAAATCTACAGGACTTGTTTCCCAACGTGGCTATTGGTTTGAAAATGTTTTTGACAACTCCTGCTACAAACTGTTCTGCTGAGAGATCGTTTTCGACCTTGAAAAGAGTAAAAAACTATCTGCGTTCAACAGTGACTCAAGAACGACTCGTCAGCCTGGCTGTTTTAGCCATAGAACATGAACTGACAACAAAACTCGATTTCAGTGCAGTTGTTGATGATTTTTCCAATGCACGTGCAAGAAAGAAGAAGTTTTAAGTTATATTTACTTTAACAAAGCTAATTTAGTGAGTAAGTTATTTGTTTGGATATGTGATTTGTATGCTCTGAACAGTTATATTTCGATGTTGTATATATTTGTTATTATCCTATATTCAATACAGAAATTATCATTTATTTTGCAGTCTTACTCTGTACACCTTTTACTAATTTTAGCCCCTTCCTAACTGTCCTGTTTTTGCCCATAAATCGACAGCAATGACCGATTATGGCTCAAAGCCTGCGGGCACATTCACAGGTGAGCCGTCGCCGAGTAACGAAGCCGAATTTTCACTTCACTCCAAATCAATCATTCTCAGCCAAAATAGTCATAAAACTATAAAAGAATTGTTGAGTTTGGGAATTACGAGCTGCATGATGTTTCACAAAATAATATCAACAACGATTTTATTTACTATTATTGTAATCTTAAGTAATGGAATATCACGGTTGTAGAAAATGGTTTCGTAATTAACGGAGTTTTGTCAAATAGTTTATTTTAATTAATAAAACGCAATTTTAGGACATAGTTTCTTGTTTTCATCATGAGAGGTACTAAAACCATTACAATATCAAGAGACAGTTGAGCGCTGGAAAATGTCCCAAAATGCGTTATTTTGCCTCTAAATTTCAATTTTTTTCGGGGGGGGGGCCCGGACCCCCCCCCCCCGGTGTTGCACCCCCGCTAGGGCGGCAGGCAGACCTCTGGCCCATGGGCGGCAAAAGTGTTAATCCGGCACTGATTATAGCATCTTAATTTTCTTGAAATAAAATTTAAGTTTACAAAAAATCTCTTTTTTATATACACATTCATTTGTCAAAAATATAAAAACAATAAAAAATATATTTTTATATCTTGTTTAGAGGTTTTTAAAATTCGGGTCATCTATGACCCCACGATAGTAGTTATGTGGGTGTAAATACACGATAGTAGCTCAGGGTTAAATGAGAATAAGCCACAATTAAAAAAAAGTACGTTTATGGACGTTTCAATTGCGATCTTTAATTGTGGCTTATTCTCATTTAAATAGTTGCTATCAAATATTTTAATTTTTATTCTTTCTGATATTTCGTTTGTTTGCCAAATTTTATATTAAGCGTTGAATTCGTGTTGAGCCTTTAGTATTCTCGTTTATATATCTTTTTCACACACCCACTTCCTTTCTATAATTGATCCCAAATATATAAGTGTAGAATTGAATTGAATACGTTACACACCTTTTATTTAACTGAACTACAATTAAATTAACATTTGAAACATTAAATAAAATAAAACAAAATGGACTGTATAATTTCGAAGTGGCTTGTTTGATGGTCGCTAGCTAAGACTTAAGAGAGCGACTTGTTAAAGTTGACTGCGTATGGTTGGCTGGAATACCATGTTGCCACGTTGATTTAAGTTTTCTCCAATAAGCATGTCCACTTCTTCCACTTCCTTACCATTTATCATTATTTTATTATTTGGATCTTTATTATTTTTTAACGCTTTGCTTTTCTCTGTGTTGATTCGGATTATTTTATCAAATTCTCTAATATTACATGATTTTGTATAAATTAATAGTTTTTTTGTTACTACAGATAATATACTTTAAATAAGATATAACTATATATATTTTTTAAAAGATAAACTTGATTTTAGGAAATAATTTTGGGCAATGTGACGATGGACAATGGAGACGAGCATGTGGCCCCCAAGAGCATTTCAGATCTTGCTCTGACATTTCTATAGTATAAAAATAAACGACAAACCAAAACTGTTTCGGTAAAAGTAAACGTTACACATATCAACTTTACATCACCAGTCTTAAAAATATGTTAAAAAACATTATTTAGTTATGTTAGAAAATATATTTATTTAGATTCAAATAAATATTGATAAAAATTGTTTGTAACATGATCATGCACATTTAATGTAAATAAACCAAAATTTTACTTGAAAATACATTATATATCTGACTATTGTTGTATTATTGTTCTGAAGCTATTTTCTTGTGGCATTGTAAATTAATTACTATTAAATTGGGAATAAGCCACAATTTAAGATAAAAATAAAAACATAAACATTCAAAACAACAAACACGTTGAGATCTATTTTGTCCAAAACCAAACCTAACAATGAACAAGAAAGGACAAAGAATTGCATTTATAAAATACCTTGTGAATGCGATCAATTTTATTTAGGTGAATCATCAAGGCCATTAAATGTTAGAATAAGTGAACATCAATCTTATATTAAAAATAGGGAATTTGATAGATCTCAAATCTGTAAACACGCATGGGATAATGAACATAGGGTTCAATGGAATAATTCAAATGTAGTCCTAAAAGAAACGGATGGTAAAAAAAGAAAAATCAAAGAAGCGGCTCTAATTATGCTAAATGAGGCCAATTGTGTCGCAAATTCCTCGGCAGAATGTAATGGGATCTGGTTACCAATATTGAAAGAGGAAGTTATTAATAAGAAAATACCAATATTAGTAAGTCAGTAACATATAGAGGATACATCATTTATGTTTTTTAAATACCGTAAGATATAAAATCAGAATTTTGATGTTTGTTGAAGGTAAACTAGATTCACGACCAAATACTTATAATGTCGGGATAGTATTATGAGGTTTTTTCCTGGTTTTTCCCTCATAATTTACTATGGAATCACTAACAGGAGAATTTTACTGTCATCATGTCATGTGTTTGTCTTTTTAAAGACGAATTACATGCTATGATTTTTTTCTGACGGATATTCTCAAGTTAAAGTTGATTTCATGTAATCGAATGAACTATCTTATAAGTAAAGTCGTCCCAGGAGCGCAACTCAACAATATTGGCAATATCATTTTAAAGTCGTCTACTTTAAAATGCATAATGTATGTCTAAATTGTCAATATAAATGAGTCAGATAAAATTAAATTATTAGAAGAATTTTTCACTATGTAACAAAAAACAAAATTTGTTTAATTTACTGTTTGTATTTTGAGAACGATTTCCGAAGTGGAAATTGAAACGTCAATAAACGTATTTTTATCTTAAATTGTGGCTTATTCCCAGTTTAATAGTAATTTATTGTTGTATTACTTGGTAATAGAAAAATCTTCTAATAATCTAATGTTATCTGCCTTTTCCAAAAAGTATTTTCAGTACTTTTGAACCGAAAACAAAAATCTCTTGCTAGTAATTTAGTAAATTATTAGAAAAATGAGGAAATTGGTATTAATAACAATCATGACTTATAACAAGAAATTTCTGTTACTTGTCCTTGTACAGCAGAAGGTTACAGAAAACCAAAGTTGAACTACTGATGAACACTTACCTAAGAATCAACGTGACGCCCAAAAATATCTAGGAACACCTAGACGATTTGTCTCTAATTCGAAACACTTAGAAACTTAGAAAACCTAGTAATACCTAGTTGCTTTGTCTCTGATTCTGATTCTTTCTTTAACTAGTCTATTAACAAACTTCACGATGATGTGAATAAGTTAAAAAATTGGAAAACTGCACGTGGTGATACATACATTGAACACCTACAAGCATCTAGTGCAAGGAGCTCAAAATTGTATCTTGCATCTCTACAACACGTGCTGTGGAGCTTGAAAAATTTCAAAATCCAAAATCACGGCCAAAGGGAAAATGACTATTTAGGTGAAGATTATGCGAGTAGTAAGTAATATGTCCTTTCAATATAAACTATGAAGAAATTTTTACTGAAATCTTCACGATCCTAGAGATGAGAATCCGAATTAATGAAGAATATGCGATATGAAGAATAACGATACTGTGCTGCTAGCAACCAATCTAAATCCTAGATCTTAGAATCGCTAATGGTAGCAAATGAAGAGATTGAGAGAGACAACATATTGATCTGCCTTACATTGAAGAAATTATATCAAGGATCGAAATTACTTGCTTCACATTTTCCAAGATGAGATATTTACTGTGCTGCAGTGAGCTGAGACTAGAGACCAAGATGAGGATATTGCGGTACTACGATCTTCTGGTACTACTACACGGGGTTGAAGCCTCGATACTGAGGAAAGCCGTTGAAAGGAAGATCGAAGCTTTCGAGATGAGAATCTAGAGCATGAGAAAAGAAAAATAAGGACTTAACTTAGCGAAACAACGTAAGATTGAGTACTTTGGGCACGAAATGCGCAACAAAGAAAGATATTGAATTATTCAACTCGGCATGTAGGGCAAAGTATTTGGCAAAAAGGGACTGGAACGCTGTGGTATCTCGTGGATAAAAAAATCTCTGACAACGGTTTCGATTGACCTCCGAATGAATGCCCTGTTTCAAAGAGCGGTCAACAAAACCATCAACCGTTTTTACCAAGAAAAAGAAATCGTGAAAAAAGCATTGCGAGAAGATAGAATATACTGCATACATGTCAAAGCCCCATAAAGGTCTTCAGAGACCCTCAGATAAATACAAACTTACTCTAAAAGGATGTAAGTGAATAATGTGGCAGTAGCCAGGGACTGAAAATAATTATTTACGGTTTGAGGGAAAACTGGTGTGACAATGAAAAAGATTTGCAATAAACTCATTTGAGTCATATAAATCACCGATCCCGTTCGGGATTTATCCAACAATTCCTCAGATACTACAGGCTAGCTTAGGACTGGAGTGTATACCAAAGGTGTGGAGGAGTAGCTTTTTTAGCAGAGTTTTTTTAAGAGTAGCTTTTATACCAAAACCTGGCAAAACCGGAGCAAAAAATCTTAATTCCTGAAGCAAAAAAGTCGCATATCATTTGTACTGACGAGTTTCTAGAAAAACTGCTCAATAGCCACATTAGGAATGATATTTTGATACATCAGGAAGAGTAAGCGTATGCAGTAGGATTTTATATGGAAGTGGTACTGTACTGTCTTATACAGAGGATGAAGTAGTTCTGGAAAACCAGGTGGTAAAGCTGGATACATTTCTTAATATAGAGGGAGCATGTGACAATACTTCCCACGAAGCAATCCCAGATGCAATTCGTTAATGAAAATACAGAGTGAGCAGATGTAACCAGAGGTTGTCCGCAAGGGGGCCTTATCTATTCTATTCTATTGTGAAATTTGGTCATGGAAGGCCTGATATCTAGATTTTGCAGAGACAAACATATTAGCCCACAGTCAAAGTTAGAATGCAACAGACTGTGTCTGCAGAAAAACAGAACTAACTTCAAATGTAGAGCCTAACAAAAGCCCCCCTCCCCGAAGTGAAATTTACCAGAAGAAGAAATTTAGAGAGATTAAGTTCTCTAAGGTTGAACGGTACAAATCTAAATCTGGTGGGTAAAGTAAAGTACCTTAAAAAGTAATATTAGACTCAAGGTTTACTAAGAATTAGCAGTTGAAACAAATAACTAAGAGAGCAATTACTACGTTTTTGAAACCACCATATGAATAACATATGAACCAGTATTATGTGCTAAAGATATAGCAAAAATGTGCCATCCTTAAACAAAGCAAAGGGTAAAAACGTGTTACTTATTTGTCTCGGAAATATAGGACCACTAAGAGACATACCAACAACAGCTACGGAGGCCCCACAGTACATTTCTTCTTTACAAATTGTTATAATGTACCTTCCTCATTTGCAAACTGTTATAATGGGATGCTAGAATCAGATAGATCGGCACAAATTCTTCTTCTTCTTCCTCCTTCTTGTATGTAGGCCTTGAAGCCTGTTTCTTCTTCAATATTAGCCTTCTAAATTGTTTAAATTTTCGCACCATCTTTTTCTTGGTCTGCCAATACTTCCTCGTCCATTTGGTGACTTATGTCGTGCTATTCGTATTATCCTATCCTATGCCATTCTACTAATGTGTTCGTTCCACTCCTGTTTCCGTGTTGTCACCCATCCATTTATGTCTTCTATATTGTATGCGATATATTCTATAATAGAGAAAATCAAACAGCCGAAATATCGAGACGAGTAAGAATGGGATGGGCAGCGTTCGGCAAACTTTCTTACGTTCTAGAAAATCAAACAATCCCTCTATACTTACGAAGCAAGGTATATAACTCCCGTATAATACCGGTGCTCACCTACGGATCACAGACATGGACATTTACACAGGCCAATTTGGATAGGATAAGGAAGGCACAAAGAGCGATGGAGAGACAAATGTTGGGTGTATCACTTAAAGATAGAAAACGTAACCAGTAGATCAGAACCAGAACAAAGACAGTAGACGCGATAGAACAAGCAGCAAAACTGAAATGGAAATGGGCTGGACACAATGAACGTCTCCAAGACAGACGATGGAACAATGCCATCGGAAAGTGGCGTCCATACAATGTAAAGAGATCAAGAGGCAGACCACAGATGAGGTGGAAAGATGACATCAGGAAACAAGGAGGTCCCACATGACAGAGAACAGCTCAAGATAGGGAAAGATGGAGAGAACTGGGGGAGACCTATATCCAACAATGGAAGGATAGAGAATAGATTCAAAAAAAATATTGTATGCTCTTTTAGCAGGCAGGGTCTTCTGGCCCCGGCCGTATTCTTATTTCCTCGAGCCGGAAGGAGTCACTGGAGAACACAAGGCATTGAATGGATCGAAAAAGTATACTTGGAAAGTATAACTCATTAAGCCGATGATAAACTATATATTGGACGAATTTGCGCTAATAGTTCAATAATCGTTTCATATAAAATTTTTATAAGATAACAGGAAAAAACTTAATATTGGCACTATATTTTATTTAGCACATAAAGTAATATAGCTTTTATTTATAGCAGGATTTAATTTTGAAACATTAAAAAATCTTATCAAAAATTCTTTATAATTTAAAGATTATTGATTTTCTCCATCACAAATAAATACAGAGCAAATAACTACAATTGTCAGTTTCCTCGCCATAAGTTAGGCCAAGATATTAATCGATCTTTATTCTGTTCTAACATAATAATCATGAAAATCAAATTGCTATTTATATTTATTGCCTACTTCGTAACTAAAATATCTGGACATGGTATGATGTTAACTCCTCCAGGAAGAAGTTCTTTATGGAGAACTCATGAAGAAGCAAAACCAAACTATGAAGATAACGAACTATTTTGTGGTGGAGCACGTGTAAGTTATTGGTATAAAATTATATTAATTATGTCTGCTACAATTTTGGTAACTGTATTATAAAAATGTAATATATAGAGCTCCCTTGATTTATTCTTTGAATTTTCTCGAACAAATCGTATTAATAACTGAAAATTATAATTTTACTCGTAATATGACATAGTAAACCTTTCAAATAATAGAAACTTCGCGTCAACCCGCGAAAACCGCATCAACCATAGAAGGTTATTAAATAGCGGTGGTACAATATAGACTATAATATATTAAAATGATTAATATAAAATATAAACTATAAAGTTTTTACAAAGTTGATTATAATTTAGAATTTTTCTTAAAGTATCACTTTGGAAAATATCGAACTTAGTAGTGAAGTTCGTTTCGGTTCGTAAATGCCCCTTTGTCCGCTTCTCGTCGATCTATGTTGATAGGGTTAATAAATGTTGAAGTTGTGGAGTAAAAGTGATGATTTATTGACAGAAACTCGTAATTACATAATATGGTGTTCGTTCGGTAACTACTCAATATTGACTGTGTTCATTTGAACTCAAATCCCCCAATTTATAATCTCACACATAATAGATACATAAGCACCTTAGGTCATTGCTTCGTTCATATCACACCACCTAACTTTTGCTTATAATACAATTTAATCTACGCCTTAATTGCGACACTTAGGAAGTTCAATTAGAAAATATTATTATTCGGCAATTTATTTAGTTGTAGGTAAATGAACTAATTATTAAATTATCATACGATATGGTTTTGCAATATATATAATGCAAACTTATACACAGTGAAACTATAAAAGATTAAGAAGTTAAGAATAATGTGAGATTACAAATTAAGGGGTTAATTTGTGATTGAACAACTTATAATTGATTATACAATTTCGTTGGCTTTAAAAACCTAATGATTTTGTCACAATTTGCACTGTCTAAAAGCGCACTTTATATCACTTGGTAGTCCAGTAGCTTGTCTTTCCATTTGATATAATGGACAGTCTATAACAATGTAGCCTTCAGTTATATTGGTGTCACAGGCATAGCATATTCAAGGAAGTTCCTTCCCTAGTAGGTGTTGTCAGTCTGGTATGTCCTATTCGGATACGATGTAGTGCAACCTGGTCCCTTCGCTTTACTAAAATTTGTGTTTTCGCTGATAGATCTGGGTTTGCTTACCGCAATTTATTATTTGGTAAGCCATTTTCGTGAATTGGAAACACTTTCCACTGAAGCCAATAAAATAGGTTTGAAAATCAATATTGGTAAAACCAAATCCATGAGAATAAATGCAAGAAACAACACGCTATTCACCATTAATAACATGCAGATTGAAAATGTGGAAAACTTTACGTATCTTGGAAGTGTCATAACAGAAAGCGGAGGTACAGAAGACGATATTCGTATGAGGATACGAAAAGCGCAACAAGCTTTCAGCGTGCTCAACCCTGTTTGGAGGTCTGGAGAATACACTACGAGGACAAAGATCCGCATATTCCAGTCAAATGTCATGTCTGTACTACTTTACGGATGTGAAACCTGGAAAGCGACAAAAACCCTTACAGACAAACTGCAGGTCTTTGTTAATAAATGTCTACGAAGAATTGTTCGTATTTTCTGGCCTAACATCATCAGAAACGAAGACTTACTACACCTGACCAAACAAAAGAGGGTAGTAAATGAAATAAAGTCCAGAAAGTGGGGTTGGATCGGTCACACACTCCGAAAAAATAACTCCAGTATTGCAAAGACTGCCCTAGAGTGGAATCCCCAAGGAAAACGAAAAAAAGGTCGCCCAGTACAAACTTGGAGAAGATCCATCATGGACGAGATAAGAAAACAAGGAAAGTCTTGGAATGAGGTGAAGGCCTTAGCGCAAAATAGAACCCGATGGCGCGTTTTCACTGAAGCTCTATGCTCCACTTAGGAGTTCAAGAACCTTATATATATATATATATATATATATATATATATATATATATATATATATATATATATATATATATATATATAAGCCATCTTCGTAACCAAATTTTTTGTGTACTCATTGATTGATTTTTCCTTATCTAAGTAAGGAATTTGGTTAGTTCTATTACCGGATCTCTCCATTTTACAAGCTTCTTTGGCCATTTTTGTAGAGTCACAGGGTCTTTTTTAAGCTGTTCTAAAATCGGATGATTCAGATATATTTTCCGAATTCCCTGGATTGCACTTAACGAATAGGTGAATATTACTGTCATGTCTTCAGGTCGATTACGACTTTGTTGTACTACCTTGGATATCGCAAGAAGTTCAGCAGAATACATTGAGTAGGGCTTAGGTAGTCCCTAGATAGTGTAAAACCCATTCAAAACCTGTTCAAAACCTGTTCAAGACCTGATCAAGACGTGTTCAAGAGTAAATTGAAACAACTAAAAAAGGACAAATAATTCAAGAAGATTTATTCATCGTAAAATGTAGGTAGATAAATCTTTAAACAGCTATAGATCAGGTCTCGAACAGGTCTTGAACAGGTTTTGAACAGGTTTTGAACAGGTTTTGAACGGGTTTTGAACTGGTTTTGAATTTATGTTAACGTATTTGCTACCCTCTCCCCGTTCCAACGAGCCTGCGTACGTCAGACTCGAACCAATAACAACGGAGATAGCGCCGTTTTGGCACATTGTTTGCGTTTGATTTTTATCTCAACGTGTTCCTCGTCCCCTCCGCTTTCCAACGATACCCTACACGTCACGATTCGACGAGCTGTTTTACCCCCACCACAAAAGAGACAAAAATGGCCAGAATCGATCTTAGAATTTCTTATGGAGATTTACATTTGAAAATGACCTGTTTTGCGCTAGTACTCTTACAGCCCTTTTACTAATACCTCTATGGTAGGTTATCACTCCAGCTTTTGCGCGGTCTTCCGATACTTCTGCCGATTGGTGACTTACCTCTTGCTATTTTGATGACACGTGTCTCCTCCATTTTGCTTATGTGGTTATTTCATTCTTTTTTCTATTTTGAGTCAATTCATTTATACACTGTAGGTTACATTTTCTTCTAATCTGTCAGTTCTCTGTCTCTCTTTCTCTCTCTCTCTTGATCTCTCAGCGTATTTCCTGTAATTCTTCTCAGTACTCTCATCTCTGCTATTTCCAGTAGCCTTTGTGTTATAGCTGTGTCGGGTTTTGTTTCTGAGGCATATATCATTATTGATCTTACTCTCTTTGTCAACCATTTTCCATCCACTCCTGAATGTAGGTCTCTCCCAATTGCTTCCATCTTTCTCTATTATCTCTATTATCATCTCTTCTATATTGTCCATCTTTCTCTGCATTATTATTTAAGATTTTAAATTGATAATTAAAAATTGTCATGCTTATCTTTTCATGAAGTGCATTGAAATTTTCCACTACACTTACTATAACAGGTCGTGGTTATTTTTCTATTGGTTTTTTAGCCACTTTGCGATAACAGCCTCCCATAACTTTGCTAAATTCATCTATTAGATTAAGATTAAGAACTAGACATAATTAGAAGAATTAACCTCTTAAGGCCATTTCGTCGAATTATAAACTTTATTTGTTTATCCTTTCATGTGTAACAAATCAATATTTTCTTATCATTTCTAAACCGTTATAAAAACTATTTAAACATTAGATGTGAAATGTTATTTGAAACTTATAAAACCATAAATTTTGATTATATTTATTGTTTTATCATTGCATTTATACAAGCAGTTATTAGTAGATTAAAATTCGAAAGGTATATTATCTATTATTTACTTGAAACCAATTTAGTCTAAAGCAATTATTAATAAATTCAAAGTAATAATGGTTAATTGTAATGTTAAGGAAGTGAATATTGTTGGTTGTGTCAAGTAAAATCGTTATCTATAAAATTCTATCAAATTAAATCTAGAGCATCTAGAGGAAATTGTTTTAAATTAAATAGATTATTATATACCTGTTTTCTGTCGCTATATAGATGACTGCATCAGTGCAGCACCAGATGATAAAATGGATTCTTTCTACATGAATTCAATAACTTTCACCAAAAACTAAATTTCACACTAGAAATTGAAAAAAATGTCAAATTAATTTTCTGTACCTGACTTTACATAGAGAAAACAGTACTATAACCAGAGAACTACGAACTTCTCTGCTATAACTACTTCATGGTACACCAAAAAAACCTGGTCGTCGAGATATCTGAATTTCAACTCCATGATCCCCTCAAAAGAACCCTCAAAAGAAATCAGTAGTTATCGGACTCAGATTCTTATCAGACTTATCAGATTCTATCAATAGACCTCAGGCCATTAAAAATGCAAAAACAGCACTAACACTTAATTTACACCAACACCACCTTATCGACAACACTTTCATCTCGCGACTGCATACATTTTACAATAACAATAATAACAAAAAAATCAACACATAAAAGAAAACAAATTGCAAATCTTCTGTCCAAACATAACATTATAATTGCTCATAAAGGGCATAATCTTTTGAAAAAGAATTTTACAAGACTAAAAACAAAAACCACTCGCATGTCGTGTATGGAATTCCCTGTTCGAATTGTGATGGAGTATATATTGGACAAACCAGTCAGCTACTTAACTCAAGAATAAGTTCTCACAAATATGACGAAAAAACTCAACCGCCTTCACAAAACATGAAAACGAAAAGAAACATAAATTTGAATTTGACAAAACCAAGATCCTAAAAAGTGAACATAACAATAAGAAGAGGAAGTTCCTAAAGTTATCTTCTTCTTCTTTCAGTATCATGCCCAAGTTTTAGGCGTGGGTAGCTTCCATGACGATTTGTCGATATCGTTATATATTCATCTGCTGATAAGCCAGTCCACTTTTGACACTTTTTTTCAAAAAATTCATGCTTTCCGCATCTTACGTGTCTTTTTTCGTCGAGATCTCTTCGGATTAACATGTTTGATTAGTAACTTTTATAGCAAATATAATTAATAAAACAAAAATTTTTAAGGTCCAAAATGAACTGAATGGTGGCAAATGTGGTGTATGCGGAGATCCTTATACTGATCCTCATCCACAAGCAAATGAAAATACCGGAATATATGGTCAAGGCATTATCGCCGGGACTTATGCCCCTGGTTCAGTTGTTGAGGTTCTAATTCTACTTACTGCGAACCATCTTGGCAACTTCACTTACAGGTAATACTTTTCTTATAAATAAAGTTAACCTTGATAATTTAATTAATAGGCAATTCAGAAAAAATTGGTATTTCAGTTCTTTAGAATTCTATATTCCAACTAGGATTATTTCTTTGTCTTTTTATTTATTTTTATTTTATTATTTATTCTAAATTTGGAATACTGTAAATCCATACATTGGACAACTTTACTGTTAGCAACAAATACACAAGGCACTGAGGATGATCTGTTCAGATTGAAAACGTTCTGCCAGAATTTAAATGTTGACGACACTTTTATAAAGTTTTAAATATTTGTTTGTTTTTATACCACAATACACATGTGTGAAGTGTTTTAACTTCTGTGTTTTTTTAAACGATGGTATACAGCCAATTACGGAGTTTTTTCCCATTAATTTTATGATTCTATATATTCCTAAATCTTCAGTTTTTCCATATCCAGTTTGTTTGTTCTTTGTCGTCTTTCGTTTCTTTCTTTGTTAACTCTGCATCTAAATTTGGTTTGGAGTAAAATATGGTGTCTGATCCACAGCATGCTCCTCGTTGTGTTCTCACATCTGACATACGATTGGCTGCTCTTTTGTCTATCAGCACATGGTCGATTTGATTGGTTGTGGGTTAATCTGATGAAATCTATGTCATTTTGTGCATGTCTTTATGTGGAAAGCATGTGGAACTTATACTCATGTTTTTACTGGTGGCAAAATTTATCAAAAACTTCCCATTCTCGCTTGTTTCATTGTGCAGTGGGTGTTTTCGTGTTGTGCCATAGAACTGCGGATCCTTGTCTATTTTAGCATTCATATCACCCACTATAACCTTGGTGTCATTTTTGGGCGCATTTTTCAACTTCTTAACGGGTGAGGATTAATGAAGAAATCCGAAAGATGATAAACTAGTTTTCTTAGATCTACGATGATGTGAATAATTTGAACATTGATCACATGCAACTAATTCTGACACACTATTAATAATTAACTCATAAAAACATTGAGCGGTGCTGTACTAACTTTAGTATAAAAATTATAAGTGAACTTTCTTGGTGCCGCATACATAGCGATATATATATATCAGTGAATTATTAATTCTTAAACAAACGATGTATTGCCCCTTTTTCATTCGGGCTATACAAAACAAGTTTATTGTTTGATCTAGGTGCAAATATTCGTGGTCTTTCTTCCGTCTTCGTTTTCTCGGTTTTTAATATTGTATTACTTGCCAATGGAATTAAGCAATGACTGATGTATCAAAATGAATACTGTTCTCTTAACTTGAACGCATATCTAATATTAACGATTGCATTGCAGAATGTACTATGAATAAAAAATATAATTTATTATGCATTTCAACTGTTATACTTAGACAAAATAAAAAATGGATTTTAATTCCAACGATAAATTAACCTAATACTATTTCGCTGTTAAGATAAGTTTCTTAACAATTATATTATCATATAAACTCAAAACGGTGAAGTAGGTTCTCAGAAATTCCATCACTGTTTGCTTTTCAGCTTTGTTTAAATTTTTAATTATTATATTATTTTAGTCTTTGTCAACTTGAAGATCCCAATGCCCCTGAACCAGGTGAAGATTGTTTCCAGGACTTACTACTTGAAGATGGTTCGGCTAATTATCGAGTAGAAGAAAAAGATTATATAATATATAATAAAGTTCAGTTGCCAGAATTTAAATGTGAGAGATGTGTTCTTAGATGGACTTACAAAACAGGTAATATTAACAGGACGAACAATATATTAGGTAGTAATTGTCGTATTATTAATAAACGTAGGTTTTATTTGTTGATTTTATATTTTATTTAAGAACTTTTACAATCTGCCACGAAGTGTTTAGACCAGTGGTTCTCAACCTTTGTGTGGCGACGGAACACTTTTAATTACCGAAAAAAATTGTGGAACACCAAAGCAATAACATGCATATATTGATAAACAAATTAGGATTAGCACATAAATTCTGTAATAAACTTTATTATACGTACTCAAATTTGTAAAATTTTACTTAAAATATGAAAACAAAAAACATTTTTAAAATTAACAAAAACGTAATTCTCAAAATACATCATATGAGTAAATACTTCAAATTAGTGAGACACTTGTGCCTGGTGTCGTTTGCAAATTTGCTCAATATCAGGCCTGATGTGGGAAAGAGCTACTCTCATTTCTTGTTCTAAGTTTAGCAGCCTTTCCCTTTTCTTATTTTTAATGTTTGTTAAAGATGAGAACCCAAATTCACATAAATAGGACGTTGAAAACTGTATTAAAATACTAATCGCTTTTTTGGCAAGAAGTGGATATTCCTCTTGGACCAAGATCCAAAATTCCTGAACATTCACTTCTGAAAACTTAATTTTCAGAGTACGATCAGATGACAACGAAATAAATTCTTCTTCTTGGTTCAGAGAAAACTGGAAATTCGCTGTATTACTTGTGCTAAAAGGACTTCTTATCCAGTCATATTTTTCTACGTTCAGAGATGGAAAATACCTGGCAATTGTCTCCTCTAATAGTCATAAGTGTTCTGTAACTCTATGCGTGATTTTTTGTTCTTTATCTTCATCACCTTCATTCTGAAGCAGTGGAAACATATCCATTTTATTTGACTCTAAAATGCGCTTCTTCCAAAATGACAATTTTTTCTGGAAAGCTGACAGCTTGTCCGTGGATGTTAAAATATTTTCATTTTTGCCTTGCATGCTTGAGTTAACGCCATTTAAATAATTAAAAATATCGGCCAAATATGCCACTTTAGTGCACCATGCATCATTTTCAAAATATGTGGTAAATGTGTCATGACCTTCTTCTTGGAAAAAGGTTAACAGCTCCGTTCTAAGTTCATAAATTTGACATAATACTTTGCCCCTTGACAACCATCTAACTTCGGTGTGCAGCAACAAACATTCATACTTTGATTCCATTGAGATGCAGAGTTGTTTAAAAAGACGGGTTTTTAGTGGTCTTGATTTGATGTAATTCACGAAATTAACCACTTGGTCTAATACAGATTTCAAAGTAGCTGGTAGCCTTTTTGAAATTAGAGATTCTCTATGCAAGAAACAGTGCGTAGATATGATATATTCATTTCGCTTTTTTGCAAGGGTACAAAAATCTTTTATGGAGCCTACCATGGAAGGGGCACCATCCGTACAAATTCCTACGCAAAAGTCCCATGATATATTTTTTTTCTCTAAATATGACGTTATGGAATCAAATACATCCTAACCTGTTGTACGTGCTGTAAGTTCTCTGCAGCATAAAAACTGATTGACTATTTCACCTTCGTCGACAAATCGAATAAATCCTAATATATGAGCTTTGCCACTAATATCAGTGGATTCGTCCACCTGCAATGCGAAGTTTTTTTTTGTAAAGTTTATTTGTAACTTTTTCCTCAATATCTGCAGATAAATCAACAATCCTCTTTCTTATTGTATCATCCGACATAGGAATTTTCCGTATTTCGTTTTGTGCATCGTTGCCAAACATAATTTTGACCATCTCACAACATGCTGGTAATATAAGAGATTCTGCAACAGTGTGTGGTTTCTGTTTCAAAGCAATTAATTCGTCGACCTTATATGAAGCTATTTGTGCTTTGTCAGAAATTGTTAGCCACCTTTCAAATTGTTTCGCTTGTTTAGTTTGTGAATTTTTTGAAGTTTATTTTTTGAAGCTACACTAGCGTGTTTGGTAGTAAAATGGCGTTTTAATTTAGCCGGAGCCATTGCGCTATTAGCGAGTGTCTGCCCACAAACAATACACTTGGGAATTGGACAGTCTTTTTCCCCAGTCCAAATGATGCCATAATCCAAATATTCATCCAAATATTGCCGGTTCAACATTTTTTTGCTGCGCTTCGATTTGTCATCAACCCCACTTCGTAAAGTTCCAGTATCTCCGCTGGTGCTCGCTTCATCATCATTAATTATGAGTTGTTCCACAGTAGTTTTTCTTTTAAGTTTGAGAAACTTATCCATTTTAATTTATTCGTCTCTAAACAAAATAATGCAGATGAATGCTTCACATTTTGTATAAAATATGCAATTATTTACCTTTGATAGATAAGCCGTACGTAAACGTTATCATAAAAAAACTGACACAGCGATTTTCACGTATGTGCAATGTAACAAATTCAACATTCAGTTGCAGACTGTGGCGTTGGTGGTGACTCAGATTGGCTGTGGCCACTGCGGAACTCAGCGCTTATAAAATCCAACGTGTGCACTGTGCCGACGCGGTGTTGTCACGTTGGGCAAATGAACATTTACGCTGCAGAATTTTATTAAATTAAAATGTACGTAAGTGGCTATTTTAAAATTTGAAAATATTTATTTGAAAAGAGTAATTTAGCAAAATGGTATGTAGGATTGCGAGTATTTCGCGGAACACTTGGAAGGAATTCGCGGAACACTAGTGTTTCGCGGAACACCGGTTGAGAACCACTGGTTTAGATCAATAGAACAAAAAACAAAAAAAACTGAATTTTGCTGATAATGTCAATTTAGGAATCTCAAAAAAGATGCAAAAAAGTTTACCACTTTTACCCTTGGATTTCCTCCTAAAACCACCCTCCTAGGTAAAAACACAAAAAAATCGATTTACGAAGAATCTGTACGACGTAGTAAAAAATGTTTAAAATAAAAAATGTAACTGAGACAATTTTAAACAAAAACGTATATTATCACTTTTTGTGTAGAATGAACCGTTCTCTCACAAACAACGCTTGAAGAGACTGGGGATTTTGAATGTCAGTTTCACTAGTTATACTAGTTTTGAAAATCTAACATAATTTCACCATTCTCTTAATATGTGCTATTATATAAATATTTTAAACTGATTTGCAGGAAATAGTTGGGGTATATGTGAGGATGGAGAATCCAGACCAGGATGTGGCCCTCAAGAACATTTCAGATCGTGTGCCGATATTGCAATTGTAGAAAAATAAACAGGACCAAAAATATTTCACATGAATTAAAACTTACCAAGTTAGGCCTTTGGTTATCTATAATAACAAGTACTAGTTTAACAACAAATATACATACCAGTATGGAATTCGCAGTTACTTTATAGAAATTCATGTTCAATAATAAAACGAAATACAAAAATACAACAATGTCTTTTAATTTCCCCATAATGTCCCCAAATTTGCATGTTGCCCTGTAGAATAACCTCCCAGAATATAAATTAAGACTATATACGTGTGCTAAACAATTTGTAAATTCTATTATGTTTAAATTTATTTAGTCAATATACAAAAATATTTTGTTTTTGACAAGTCAAAGGAATAATGACAATTTACATACATACATACAAAATTTTTTTGCGAATTTACACATTACAAACAGATATTTAATATTATCAATTTAAGAAACGATAAACACACTAAATAAAAATATAAAAACGTGAAATATCATCATAATAGGCAAATAACATGACCAAACTAGTACTATTGAGTAAAAGCTGTACTTCCTCCTCAATCCTTTAGCCCTTGTCAGGGCGTAGTGACACCCTAAATATTGTTAGTCTGCTGTCTCCATTGACTGCGATCTTGTGCCATATGGACGGCTTCATGTAAGGATTTTCCCACCAAACTCTTCATTTGGTCTACCCGTCGTATTGGAGATCTTCCTCTTGGTCTTCGGCCTTCTACTACCAATAGTTCCATGGTGCCCGTTCTTCTAGCTATGTGGCCGAAGTAAGTTAGGTAAGCTTGGTTTACTTTTTTTAGTAGCCTGTCTTTTATATGAAGCTCTTCCAGAATTGACAGGTTGATTCTATGTTCTGTCCAGGACACGCGTAGAATTCTTCTATATACCCACATTTCGAAGGCTTCGATCTTACTCCTATCGATTTTTTTGAGAGTCCATGTTTCAGCTGCATATGTAGCAATGGGAAAAATAAGGGCATTGACCAACCTGAGCTTAGTATTCCTTGTTATTGTTCGGTCTTTCCATATTTTAATTAATTTAGCAGTTGCGGTTCGGGCCATTCCTAGTCTACGTTTGATTTCTGAGGAACAATCACCATTGTTGGTTATCAGAGAGCTCAAGTATACAAATCTGTCGACTACTTCGAAAATCCCTATTTGGCGTATATGCGGTAGATTATTATTTGCTCTGTCTACAGTCATTATTTTTGTTTTTCCGGTGTTGATTTGAAGTCCGAATTCTTCACTTATTCGGCTTAGCCGTTCGATGATATTAATCATTTCGACTTAATTCGCTGCTAGTATAAGTGTGTCATCTGCGTATCGCAGGTTACTGATTTTTCTGCCTCCTATAGTGATTCCTCCATCCCATTCATCTAGTACTTTTCTCATTATATATTCAGAATATATGTTGTACAATAATGGAGATAGTATGCAACCTTGTCTAGTTCCTTTCTCTGTTTTGAATGCCTTTGAATATATTCCATGTACTTTAACTTTGGCTGAGTTTTTATTATACAGATTTCTTATTAGGTTAACTAGGTGGTTAGGTACTCCCATATTTTCCATTATACTCCAGAGAGGATCCCATTTTACTGAATCAAAAGCCTTTGTGTAATCTACAAAACAGAGCAACATTGGTATGTTATGTTCTCTCGCTTTTTCTACTATCTGTCTGGTGCTGAGTATTTGCTCACTCGTTCCCTTTCCTGGTACAAATCCACATTGTTCTTCGGCTATCTCTGGAAGTAGAAAGTTCTTTAGCCGTTCATTGATTATATGTAGCAGGATTTTGCTTGCATGAGGGATAAGGGCAACGGTTCTGTAATTGCTGCATATGGTTAGTGATCCTTTTTTATGGATAGGGATCAAGGTTGATTCACACCACTCATCCGGCCATTCACCTGTGATCCATATGATGTTGCACATATCCAGCATTACATCTACGCCAATTTCGCCTATTGCTTTTAGAGTCTCCGCTGTTATGCCATCTATTCCTGGAGTTTTATTGTTTCTTAGTTGGTTAAGAGACTTCTCTACTTCTGCTCGTAAAATGATTGGTTCAGCCTCTCTGATTGCATATTTTTTGTGTTCGGAGACTGATGCGTCATCTTTTGAAGTGTCTTTGTATAATTCTGAGCAGTAATTTTTCCAGGTCTCTGCGATGCTCTCTATGTCGGTTTTTACTTCTCCCTTAGAGTCTTCAATGGCTTGAAGTTGTGGCTTGAACTCTCGGGCTAAATATTTAACTTTTTTAAATAGTTCATGACTTTCATGGCGGTTTGCATGTTGCTCCAGTTCTTGACACACGTTATTTATATGGTTGTTTTTATCTCTGATGCACATACATTTTATTTTCCTGTTTATCTTTATCTATCTATCTATCTTTATTTTATTTTCTTTTCTTTCTTTCTTTCTTTTATTTTCCTGTTTAAAAGCTGTACTTAGGTACTCCGTTTATACATGGAAACAATGCTTCAAAAAGTGTGATTTAATTTTAATCTTAAACGATAACAAATGATGACTTACTTACTTTATCTGGCAAAAAGTTTACGCATTAACATCAGTCAAACTTTTACTTTGATTAAACGTTTTATAACTTAAAAATCAACTGACAAAATGATTTGTTTTCCCGAAGTTATAGTCCTAGTTATTCCGTACTGTAAATGGCTATGGAATAGTGCAAAGTAGCACAAAATATACTTGTAACAAGTCTAGAACTTAAGTAATCTGTACGAGCACTCCAATCCAAATTATCATCTAGAAAGATTCCTCATAATTTAACACTATTTCCTGAGATATACTTCCAATCGGAACTAAAAATCAAATTCTGATTTTTCTCTTCATTTAGCTTCAGCCCATTATGTACAAACCAGCTTTTTGCTTTCTGGGTATCATGATTAATATCAGTATTAATGAGAGTTGTATCATCTGCGAAGCAAGCACATTTTTTTGGAAAAGTACAGTGAAATAAATCGTTCAGATAAATAAGAAACAAAGTGGGTCCTAATATCGAACCTTGAGGAACCCCGTATTCAACAGTATTAAACTCAAAATAGATTTTATTAAGAAAAATTGCCTGTTTTCTATTTTTTAGGCATGATCTAAATATATTAAGGGTATTTCTCCTAATCCTATATTTATGCATTTTTTCCAATAGTAATTCATGCGAAACACATTCAAAAGCTTTGGATAAGTCAGACAAATTCAAAGACACAAAATTACTTTTGTGTCTTTTCTGTATACCTAGCTAGTGTGGTGCTACACATTTTTCTAAAGCCATATTGATTACAGTGAAGTATTTTGTCTTTTTCTAGATATTCTATCAAACGAACATTTAGAATACTTAGAATTTTGCCGACAATGGGAATGATTGAAATGGGATAAAATTGGTTTACAATATACAAACAATTTTTAAACAGCAGATTGGGAAGAAAAAGCTATTAACAGAATAAAATTGAGACATATAGTCTATCAAGATAGTGAATGTAACAATAACGCAAATTACGGTACAATAGAAATAAAAAAAAATTTGTCAATTAATTTTTAATAGGTTTTTCTTATCAACTCTTTTGCAATGTCTAAATGTTGTTGTTTTGGTTGTTCAAAAATTCCCAATTATTCGTAAATTTTGAAAATTATGAATAATAGTATTCTATTCCATTTTCTTTATCAATTTAAGTGTTTTTTAAAGAACTTTATGACACATATTTGTAACACGGAACAAGATCTTATCAGAAGTACCTACTTTAGTATCGAGATTACCTGTATCGGACATTTAATATAAAAACCGATTAAAAACTCACTAAAAATCAATTGAGTACATAATATTCATAGTTTCATATTATCTATTGTTACAATTATCATAAATAAGTTACCCAACAGGTTTTCAAACATTCAACATGACACTAAAAGTGGTTTTATTTCTTGGGTTATATCTAGTTCGAGAGATATCTGGACATGGGATGATGTTGAATCCTCCAGGAAGAAGTTCTCTGTGGAGGTTTAATGATACTGCACCTCGAAATTTTGACGATAACCAACTTTTTTGTGGTGGAGCTTATGTAAGTATTTTTTTTAACATTTACGATGTAAATTTTTGTTTATTTTTCTCTGGTGTTATTTTCGTTCCAAAAGAAGACAATTACAAAGGCTGTAGAAACTTTTTATACCTGCAACAATCTAACAATAATTATCTCTTTTATGAGCTATACATTTCTAGAGAAATTATAGCTCTAATGATGAATTTTTCATATGCGTTTAGTGCGATGGATCAGTCCACTGGTCTTCCATTCGGTACATATGGTTACTGTCCTAACAATTTCTGGCCTTGTTAACCACTTGCCTTCAAGATACTTCAGTAATGTCTGTGTCCAGTTCTTTATTTCAAGTGTTCTTAAATGTTTTTCAACTTTGTCCTGCCATTGTATCTTGGATTTTCCTTTTGGTCTTTTTCCTTTTGGTATCCACTTTGTTAATCTTTTTAGAGCTGCATTTTTTACTTTACTGTATACAGGAAAAATATGTTTCAAAAAGGTATGCCATAAATTAAATCACGCATTCCGGTGAACACATTGAAGTTACAAAATAAAAATTGTTTTTTTGCATTATCTCCTAAACTACTTGACATTTTGTAATAAAAATGGACACGTTACTTTTTTATTCTGAAAGCATTTTTCATACAAAAGAAACAACAAAATCTTATTTCTGACAATTGATCGTCGTTTAAGGGAAACGGGTATATTTCAACCGCAAATGACTGGAAATTCCAAATTTGATCATAGTTGAAAGTAAGAATATAAATATTTTCAGTTATTCACTTCAGTTGCAAGTATTACGGTATAGTTTTGTGTTTAACATTTAAATGGCGAATCCAACGACTATGTTTAGTCGAAGGGGAGAACTGTTATTAATAATTAATGAATATAAATATTCAAAAGCCCATGTCTCCAAAGATGGAAAAGTTAGATGGCGATGCATCAAAAAAGGCTGTCAACAAAAATTGTACACAAAGGAAGGTGATGAAAATTATGTTATTCTTGAAAAAGCATCGGAGCATAATCATGCTCCAGATATCCACGTAGACCGGCAAATTTTTAGTAATTCTACAAAGAGAAAAGCTCTAGAAGATATATGTGAAAAACCTTTTAAGATTGTCCACAAGGAATTGAGAAAGGAAAAATTCAGCAATTTACCGCTGACGACGAAAGACATTTCTTGCGTTCGAAGAAATAGGATCTATGCTACAAGACGAAAATTCACACCATCATTGCCCAAGTCACAGGAGGAAGTTCTACAAGTGTTAGTGAACTTAAATTTAAAAACAAATACAGGTGAAAACTTTTTATTATCTACGAAAAATAATTCCGCAATTTTTAGTTGTTTCACAAATCTTTACTTTTTGTGTAATGTAGATTCTTTGTATGTAGATGGAACTTTTCAATACTGTTCTAAATATTTTTGTCAGATGTTTACTATACCTGGCTACAAAAATGGTTTTTATGTTCCTCTAGTATTTTGTTTGTTACCAAACAAATCACAGCAATCCTACAAAAGTACTTTTGATACATTAATAACAATATGTACAGATTTGAATTTAAATTTCAAACCGAAGCGAATAATTTCTGATTTTGAAATAGCAATTCAAAATGCAGCCAAGTTAGTGTGGCCCGACATTATTATTTTTTGTTGCAAATTTCATTTAACACAAAATTGGTACCGAAAAATTCAAAATTTAGGTTTGTCCTCGGAATATAAAAATCAAACTGTTATAGGAAAATATTTAAAATTGTTTTTCGGCATTCCTTATTTACATCCAAATGATGTTGGTGACTTTTTTTCTGATAAACTTTTTAATATTATGCCAGAAGATGACAGAGTTTTGCAATTTTGTGATTAGTAGTTGATAATTATTTAACGGAAGATTCAACATTTCCACCTTACATATGGGCTTCAAATTCATCATCTCTTATATTTACTACAAACGCATGTGAATCATTTCACTCGAAATTTAACGAATGTTTTTATAAATCACATCCTGACATATTTAAATTTACACACATTTTGTTAAATTTTCAAGCAGAAGTATATGTGAAAATTAGAACTGCACATAGATTCGAAAAAAAAACTTGATAAAACGGCAAAAAGAAAAGTTGATTTTATTGAAAATAGGCTAAATGAATATTACGTTAATCAAAACATTACTAAATTGGACTTCATTAAGTCAGTTTGCAATTATTATGCAGCTAACTTTTAAAATCTAAAATAAAGTGGAGTGATTCGACTCTGAACATAGTACCTAATACGTGTTTTAAAATCGAGCTCTTAAATTAAATTTAAAAAGTAGTGAAATACTAAAAATATTTTCATTAATTAGTAATCCAGCAGTGAAATAACAAACATAAATACAATAGAGATAGTAAGTTACTTTAATTATAAGAGTTTTTACTACATATTATCAAATATTATTTCGGATAACCTACAAAATATAGGACAGGTATTTATACCAAACCTGTTCTACTATAGACTAAGAAGGTTGTTTGCCAGGACCGTACTCCATTTACCAATGATAATTAAAAATGGATAGTTCTATTCATTCCGAAATTCCTGCAACTACTAATACACCAAACAGCACATCATCATATCAATTTAATGGATCACGTACATATTCTTCCGTAACAAATCAAACACCACAATCTAATATATTTCCATCAAGAAAACAAGCAATTATTTTTGATTCAGTTGAAAATACCAAATTAGATGATTACTTGTTCGCTCTGAGTCGTCTGATAGAACCAACCCAGATCATCTTCTGTTCGAAATTATCAAATAATAGAGTATGTATTTATTTAGCAAACGAAAAACTAGCTGAGGATTTTATAAACAGAAATGAAAAAATTCAAATAGGCCAGCAGCTTTTACAACCTCGTAGACTAATTAGCCCCAGTCAGCGATTAGTATTGTCCAATGTCTGTCCCTCAATCCCACACTCAGTCCTAGTATCAGCATTAAAATCACATGGATTAAATCTTCTGTCACCTTTAACATTTTTAAGAATAGGCACATCAACACCACAATTCCAGCATATTTTGAGTTTCAGACGTCAAATATACATATCTCCACTAAATAACCAGCCCTTACCTGATTCTTTTCTTATCACACATGAGGAAACGACATACAGGATTTTCCTTTCATTAGATAACCAAGCTTGCCAAACATGTAAACAAAACAACCACTTAACAAAAAATTGTCCAATGTCTACTACGATTACAACAGATAATTCAACATCAAATAATGCAGTTCCAAATATAGACCCAATTGAAAATACAACTAATCTATCAATTCAAAAAACCCAGACAAACACTAAACAACAACAATCAAAAGAAGAAAGCATACAACAAGAATTCCAACCACAAACTACCCAACAAGAAAAACTACACATGCAACCAGCCAAAGAAGATTTAGAAACAACAAACGAGCCAAAAATAGATCTAGAAAATAAGACAACGCATATAAACACAGGCAAAGCACAAAACAAACGCACAATCTCCCAAATCTCTCCACCAGCTACTACATCTAAAGAGGAACCTACCTTTATTACACCAAAAAATAAAGAGAAGAAAGTAAAATCAGATCAAAATGTCAAACCACAAAAAACACTAGAAGAAATGCTAAGATACTGTAAAACTTTATTTGAGAACCCAAATTCTAACTAACCTATAACTTACGAACAGTTATTAGACTTTATTGAAAACTGTGAGAACTCATCAGACCCGTTAAGTATCGCCAAAATGTATACAGAAGAAACAGCAGAGGTCACAGATCTATTAACTAATATATACCCTTACCTAAAGGACCGAAAAATTAAAGTCAAATGCACTCGAATAAAAAATAAAATATTAAAACAAATCAACTTAGACATTCAAACAGACTTAGAAAGCGACACATCAACAGAAAATTAATAACACATCATTTTCAACTCTCTAATTCAATGGAACATAAATGGGTATTATACCCATTTAGAAATGTTAAAATTATTAATTTCAAAACATAAGCCTAGTCTGATATGTTTACAAGAAACCCACTTCAAAAACAACAAAGCTCATGACTTAAAGAATTTCAATTGTTTTTTTAGAAATCGAGAAAATTCGAAAATTGCAAGCGGAGGGGTAGCAATCTACATAAAAGATAGCTTTGACGCTAAACCAATAAAACTTAGAACAACTATCGAAGCAATTGGAATTAGAGTCACAGACACAATTTCTTTTTCAATTTGCAATATTTACATTCCCCCCAATAAAGAACCCGATTCAAAAGAAATTTCAAACCTATTAAATCAACTACCTGCTCCACGGATAATAATTGGAGATTTCAATGCACATAATCCGCTATGGGGTTCAACAAAACTAACATCTCTAGGTCGAAAAATAGAAAAAATAATAGAAGAAATCAATCTAAATATTCTTAACGACGGACAACATACGCGCTTTGAAATAAGAACAGGTGAAGGCTCTAGTATAGATCTAAGTATTTGCGAACCATCAATTACACATACTCTTACATGGGATGTGTTACCAGATCTATATGATAGTGATCACTACCCTATCATAATAAGCAATGAACTACAATCAACTACCCCGCAACAACTAAAATGGAATTTAAAAGGCGCAAATTGGATAGAATTTCAAAATTACGTTGAAAACAACCTGCAAAATCTAAATAACAATGTAGATATAGACAAAACAATATACTCTCTGACAAATGTAATCACAGAATCAGCAAAAAAGTACGTTGGAATAATTAAGTACGATTACAAACATCAGTCGGTACCTTGGTGGAATCATGACTGCAAAGAAGCAT
This sequence comes from Diabrotica balteata, assembly GCA_918026665.1. Taxonomy (NCBI): domain Eukaryota; kingdom Metazoa; phylum Arthropoda; class Insecta; order Coleoptera; family Chrysomelidae; genus Diabrotica; species Diabrotica balteata. Next base: position 159,037,166 of record OU898280.1, read on the forward strand.
TAAAACAATCGAAACAAGCTTTTAATAAATTCAAAAGACACAAAACTCAAGAAAATTCTATAGAATTCAAAAAATTAAGAGCAGTCGCTAGGTATACCATTAAAAAAGCCAAACGTGACTCTTGGAGAGAATATGTTACCACAATACATAGTTCAACTCCTATAACTGCTATATGGAAAAAAGTCAACAAAATGTCTTGTTCCAAACCTCATAAATCAATCAACTTTCTAACTCAAAATAACACTATTTATAAAAGCCCAGAAGAAGTATCCAATATACTAGCATCTACTTATGAATATAACTCAAGTAACTTAAATTATACTTCCAATTTCTTAAAAATCAAAATAAAAGAAGAAAAAAATCCTATAAAATATTACGATCAAAATAATAACGATCTAAATATACCAATAACAGAGGAAGAATTAGAAAATGTATTTCAAAATTGTAAGAACACTTGTCCTGGACCCGACAATATACCGTTTATATTCCTAAAAAATTTAGGCCCTCAATCTAAAAAATATCTACTCAAAATCTACAATATAATCCTATCCAGAAACGTATTTCCTAAATCATGGAAAAATTCAATCATAATACCTATTCTAAAACCAACTAAACCAAAATCAGATCCACAATCATATCGACCGATATCACTCACATGTAGCATAGGTAAAATATTAGAAAAGATAATAAACAATAGACTTATGTGGTATCTAGAATCAAACAACTTAATTATTCCAGAACAATGTGGTTTCCGAAAACGTCGCTCAACTTTAGACAACCTCATTGACTTAGAATCAGAAATCCACGAAGCATTTGCAATAAAACAACATTGTGTTGGAATATTTTTTGATATAACCAAAGCATATGATACAGTTTGGAAATATTCAATCATTAAAACACTCAGCAACTGGTTAATAAGGGGTAACATATTAAAATACATTTCAAATTTTCTTGAAAACAGACAATTTCAAGTTCGAGTTGACGGAACATATTCTCAAACAAAAATTCAACAAAATGGTATACCACAAGGATCAAATTTAAGCACAACTTTATTCTTAATAGCAATAAATTCAATATTAACAGAAATTGAAAACCCTGTCAAAGCTAGATTATACGCTGACGACCTAGTTATTTTCTGTAGAGGAAAAAACATAGCAACGATTTACAATCACATTCAAAACGCGTTAACACACATTGAGAAATGGTCTGCTACAAGTGGACTTCAATTTAACACTTCAAAAACGAAAGCAATCTGTTTCTCAAAGAGAAATCAAATCCAAACAAAAGAATTATATCTACACCAACAAAAACTAGATCATGTAGAAGAAATCCGATTCTTGGGTATGACGTTTGATAAAAAATTAACTTGGAAGACACATATTCAACAGCTGAAAAAATCCTGTCTTCCTGGTATAAATTTACTTCGATCACTTGCATTTAAAAACTGGGGTGCTGATTATTCAAGTTTAATACTTATTTACAAATCCATAATTCGATCAAAACTTGACTATGGAGCCATAGTCTACAACTCCTCCAAAAAAACACATTTGAAGTCACTGGATATTATCCAAAATAGATGTCTACGTATTTCTTTAGGTGCTCACTATACAAGTCCCATTCAAAGTCTTTATTGGGAAAGTGGAGAACTTCCTCTTTCTTTCAGAAGACAATATCTAAGCCTAACATATGCAGCGGCAGTGTCATCAAACCGAAATAATCCAGTACTACATAACGTTTTTGCTGACCGATTTACAAATAAATTTCAGCAAACACATCAAATTGATCATCCTTTTTACTTTCGTATACAATCATACTTATCCAAATTAAATTTTCAATTTCCAAAAACCTATGATACCTCATCAATCCACAACCCTGCACCATGGACAATATCTATTCCTGCTATCGACATCAGTCTAACAAACCTAAGAAAATCAGAGATGTCATCAACCGTCATTAAACAAAAGTTTCATACACTATTAAACAGATATGGCAATACCTACAACGTATACACAGATGCGTCAAAAAATGAAGACAGAGTTGGAGCAGCAATTTATTCGGAAGACTCCTCAGTTAGTTTCAAATTGTTATCAATTACAACCATCTTTTCGGCTGAATTATTCGCAATTCTAAAAGCACTATCGTTAATACAAAACAAAAACAAAGAAAGATGTATAATAATCACAGATTCTCTAAGTTCATTAACCTCACTGACTCAATTATACTGTGACAACCCCCTTCTACTTCTTATTAAAAAAGAACTTAAAAACATTTCAAATAAGAACATCCAAGTGCAGTTTTTATGGGTACTTTCTCATGTAGGAATTGAAGGTAATGAAGCTGTAGATAAACTGGCCAAAAACGCACCAACTAACCCGATGTCCGAAGAAAGCAACATATTGGTACAAAACGATCTAAAACCATACTTAAAACAAAAAATAATTCACAAATGGCAACAAACTTGGAACAACACTCCATCAAGGCTATACGAAGTCAACAAACACCCACATCTATGGAAACCAACAATAAAAGACAGAAGAGAACAAGTGATACTTACCCGTCTCCGTATCGGCCATACACGACTTACTCATGACTATTTATTACAACGCAAAAACAAACCAGTATGTGAAGTGTGTAACAGTGTTCTAACGGTAAAACATTTTTTAATACAGTGTCCCAAATATAACAGTGAACGACTCAAATATAACATACCTAACTCCCTAAAAGATGCCCTAGAAGAAAGTACACATAACCGAAAAATTTTTTCCTATCTTAAAGACTGTCAACTTCTTCAAAAGATCTAAAACGTACATTTTAACATACATACATACTATTATTATTATTATTATTATTGTAAACTAATGTATATTCACATATTGTATCAACTGTCACATATGTTACATAATCTAAATACGCTAATGACCCTGCGTGGTCGATGCGTAAATAAAAAAAAAAAAAAAAAAAAAAAAAAAAATAAAGTGTTTACTCTTACTTATTTGAATCACTAGTCTGACATTAGAATTAAGCATTGTTATTGTTTAACTGTAGTTTTTGTTATTGTACTTATATAAGTTAATGTAGATTTATAAATAAACTTTATTCGATTACTTCTATTGTTATAGTTTCATTATTTAATCATTTAAAATTTTCGCTCATGCTTTGGGAATTGGGTTCCTTTTTGAATACAAGAAAGTAAAATAAAAACTATATTATGTTCACAAAAATATTATCCAAGTACGTAGGTAGCGTGGGGCAATTCGTAGTCGCTTTTAATCCTACTATAAAACTTAACCCATTAAAATCTAGGTAGCGTGGGGCAGTTCGTAGTCGCCGGTATTTCTTCCCAACAATTTAAATGGTGATATTTGCAGTTCTTATCAAACGATTTACAAGAGAGTTTGGAAGTGAATATTGCAGTAAGGTAAAACATGTGGTTTCGACAAGATGGCGATCCACCACATTACATTAATGAAGTCCGGGAATACCTTTGCAGGCAGTATCCTGATCTCATGAACTTTTGCTTTTGGGGGTTTATAAAATAGAAAGTGTATTCTGTAAAAACAGAGGACGAACAACAATTGAGGGTTAGAATAATTGAAGCTGCAAATCAATTTCTCCAGAAAAATATGATTTTTCAGCTCATTCGGTTTTCCTTATTCAAACGATACCGAATGTGTTTTGAACAAAATGGGGGTCATTTTGAACATCTATTTTAATATCATATTTATAGAAGTTATAGACATTTTTTGTACTTGCTAATCCATTCAAGTAGTTGCACTAAATATTTTAATGGTTAACTGGAAAAGGGCCGTAACTCAATAAAAACTGTTTTTTAAAAAAAGTGATGAGGCAAAAAAATTTAAAAATAATGTGTTAAACTAATGATGCCACAAAATTCTGTGCGCTTAGATTTTGTTGTGTGTGTGTCTGTGTTTGGTGAGTTGGCTTGGAAACTAGTCCTTTAGCCACATAATTGTAATATATTGTAAGATATTAGTTTTTAAAAATTGTAACCAAAAAGTTACATATTAGTTCGTATATTTCTCTACTATCTAAGGAGAGTAAATAGGTGATATTTATGAGAATCTGAATTTTAAGTTCTGATAGTTTTGAATACAGCTGATCTGTTTCATACTTATGTTTATCGCACTTAAAAAGAATATGGTTGATGTCAAATTGTGATATATTATCGCATAAGCATACCCCAAAAGAGATAATATTCAACTTAGCCAAGTGGGCTAGGAATGCACCGTGATTAGTTCTCAGTCGTGTAATTGTGGCTGTCAACTTTTTTGGCATTGCGTATTTGAAAATATAGGCAACATCTTGTGGTAAGGTAGGGTGGATAGTATATTATTGATTATTTGAATTCGTTGTTTCTTTTGTTATATTACAAAATGTTGTATTACAAAGTGTCAAGTAGTTAAGGAGATAATGCAAACAAACAATTTTTATTTTGTAACTTCAAAGGGCTGTAACTTTTTTTGTGTACACTTTTGTACTAAGGTAAGTTGGCTCCCATCAATTTATTTTTGTCTCCTGAATGCGTGATTTAATTTATGACATACCTTTTTGAAACACCCTGTATATGTCCGTACCATTTACATTTTTACACCCCTTTATTATTCTTATAACATTTTTCCCCTTAGTATATTACTTATTTAATACTAAATTAGTGATATTATTTCGTTTTGGTCGATATTCTTGGGTCCCCTAACCATTATAATAATTTTTCTGACTAAGATCTTTAACATTTCTTTTTTTTATATTATAAGTAACACTTTGTAGTTTCGCTGCGTATGTTACTGTTGGTCTTACTGTTCTTTTATGTACTCTCAGTTTGGTGTTTTTACTTCATTTTTATCTTTCAAGTAAACTGTTTACTATGGATAGTATCCAAAAAAAAACATCAAATATGCAATTCAAATAGTCAAAATAGCATCTATTAACTAATATAAAAATGTTTTAGATCCAAAATGAAGTGAATGATGGCAAGTGTGGTGTATGTGGAGATCCTTATACAGATCCTCATCCTCAAGCAAACGAAAATACCGGATTTTATGGTCAAGGAATTGTTACCAAGACCTATGAACCAGGTTCAGTTATTGAGGTTAAAATCATGCTAACTGCCAATCATCTAGGAAATTTTACATATAGGTGAAAAATTTTACAAATCATATTTCTATTAATTGTTATATTAGCAAATATTAATATTTAATAGAGGCGTAATAAATATGGTAATTAATACAAAAACTTGACAACAACTAGTAATTTATTTACTAGTTATAAATAACTGAAATATAAAAAAATTGATATCCTGGAAAACAGTTGAATTAATAAAAATGGGAGGGAATAATAGAAAGAAAAAAAAGATGTAATAACAAAGAAAAGTAAGAAAGACAAGATATGCAGAAAAATAATGAAAGAACTAGAAATCCCAAAAGATAAGGAGTTTGAGTTTTTGTATACTCTGTACAGAAATAGAAAAAAATCTTTACATACACATATTATTATAAAAAAAAAATTGCGATTGTAAAAAATATTAACTTATTTAGAATATTATCAATTTAGAAATATTGCGATTGGATTTTCCTAAAACATAAAGTATTTAAAATGTATTTAGAGATTCACAATTAAATTTGAGCCAAATGTTTGTCGTATAGCCAAATAAACAAATTTTAAGATCAATAATCGACAACTTATTAAATTTGTTTTCTCATTCTTCATGTACCATGTCCTTTCCTAACGTTATTGGTTACCATCATAGCTATCTTAACTTTATTCACTGCCACCCTCAATAACATGCTTGTATCAACACCATACCAATCTCGCAAGTTCTTCAACCATGAGGTTCTTCTTCGTCCTGGATGATAATTAGCAAGAATTACATGTCCGAAATACTCCAGCTTCCTCTGCTTGATGCTTTTTATAATCTCAATAGTCTTGGTGAGACGTTCTAGTATTGTGGAGTTTCGAATCTTCTCCACCCAGGATACTTTTAAAATTCTTCTATAGGACCACATTTCGAAAGCCTCAAGGCGAAATTTGTTATAGTCATGGCTGAAACGCGATTATTTGTTCCGAACACTTTCCTGTATACAGTTAGTTTTACAGCTTGCAATAATTATACCCGCAATATGTTGTCAGCTGTATATTTATTTACTGCAACTTCTTGCAATTGCTCTTGCTCATTGCTCGGCCACAGAATAATAAACAATCAGAATGTTCACTCTGCTTGAAAAAATAAGTTCGCGCAGACGGAATCAGTCATGTTTTAGTCGGAACCAGTGCTGTTCAGTGACATTTTATCTGGTGTGCAAATTAACCCGGTTTAATTTATTTACGGCATCTACAGACATAATATGCACTATTTTATTCGTACTTTTAGTTGAAGAATAGATTAAATTATTTCAAATATACTAAATTATTAATCTCTAAAAATTTAAATTACAGTTCTGTCGTAGCTTGTCACAAATTTCTCAATTTGAGTCTATGTTTCCGTTCCAAATATGTCGATCGCGTGTTGACACACTTCAAAGGCGGCATCTGAGAGTGGGCATTCTGATTGTTACAAGTTTCCATGCAAGTCTAGGGGAATTTGTTACTACTGCTTTTTTTCTTTTATATTTGGCTATTTTTAATAGTCTTGGTATTTCGAAATTTACAAAATAGTGTTAAATAAACAGCAATAAGTAATTAAAAAAAAACAAAAGTTTCTAAGTTAGGTTAAGGGTAAAAATTTCCATATTAATTGCATTGTAAGCCGAATTGCAAGCTGCAAAATCGCACATAAAGACCTTGCAATTGACTTGCATAAAATTTAGTCATGCAAGAATTTGCAGCAACCTTTCTTGTGAGCTGTCAAGCAGACAAGCACAGACTTTTGTCTTGACTCATGTCTAATTCTTTGCATTGTAGAGTGTTTTATACGACCTTTCCCAGAATTTTTTATTTTTATTAAATTATAAACAAATTACACAACACAAATTTATCATTTGTCAATATTTCGCAAAAACATTTGGTTATTTATAACTTCAATTAAGACATCCAATAAATATCATTGTTTATAATCCATATAAAAAAGCGGAAATGAACTCACAATAAGTTCAAAGACATTTTAAAGATTTAAAAATAAAATAAACTAATTACACTTCCATAAAATTACAATTATTACGACACACTTTAATTGTAAACAAAGTTTGTTTTTTATTAAAAACACCTAAGTATAATATAAATATTATTTTATATGGAATATGGGATTAAACCACAATCGATTGTAAGAAGAAGTACCTATTACAGCTTTTTTGACGTCTCGATTTCCAAAACGGAAATTGTTTTCAGAAACTTTAAATTTAGAAATTATTACAGATAGCAAAAAACCAAATTTGACAATTGACATTTAGTCTCGATCTCGTAGGCAATTAGCCATATTTTGTGTGAAATTCTGAGACAGTGATAGAGTTCTGAGATATGTTGTAACCTCGGATTTGTATCAAATTCTGATATTTCTGTGCTCATGTGGTTAATTGTAGATTATGTGCTCCGAACTTCTATTAATTCATTAATTTTGGTATATTCATTTTACTTTCTTCTTTGATTTTTCTTTTTTTGCTGTTTGTTTCTGCTTCTTGTTTTTATCTGACAAATCATTCTTTAACTTTCCATAATACACTCTCTTGAAGATCTCTTCATTGTTTTTGACAGGAGTCAACTTTAACATGAGTCTATCTCTAAATCCTTTAGACATTTTTATAATCTGAAATAATTTCAACTAGATGTATTTCTTAAGAATGTCAGAAGTCGAAATAATTTGTAAATAGGCGAGTTCAAAAATTCAAAAAGTTCTAATAATTTTCTAAACTAGATACTGACATAGTTCACACGAATACTACAATTAATTTTAAACATACCCTCAACTTCTTTACAGGACTGATACAACTCAAAATAATTCATTATTCTTCACAGAAACTTATCTTATTATGTGTTTGAGAAAGGACGACATATCTCAAAATATGACAATATTATGCAAAATGTCCAACCAAGATGTCTTATTTATATTATTAATAATAACGACACTTCTATTCTTTTTAACACACAAAAAATATAGAATATTTAAAATCTATTGACTAACATATTCCATTTTTCACTATTTATGAGATATGACGGTCTTCATCGTAGGTAGCGATATATAACAATTATAATTAAAAACAATAAAATACCATCATCTGCTAACCACGATCAATAACACCTTAATACTTTTAGTCTATGTGAACTTGAAGATTTTAACGCTCCAGAACCTGAAGATTGTTTTGAAGATTTGCTATTGGAAGATGGTTCAGCTAACTACATTGTAGATGACCAAGATGAAATAGTTTTCAATAAAGTACGACTGCCAAATTTCAAATGCGAGAGATGTGTTCTTAGATGGACTTATAAAGCAGGTAAATAAAAAATAGTAAAATAAGATGTCAATAAAATTATTGCTAATCGTTAACAAAAAAAGTGTCCCTTGATTCAGGTGATACCTGAATCGACGGAAACTTGTACCGTAAATGGTAAATAAATAAGATTTGAATTAAGGTCGACAGAGACGCTGATAGTAATTTTGCGTAGGTAACGGATTCGTAAAGAGCGCAAAATCATAGTGTATCCGATACCCAGGAGTTGTATAAGTCCGCAGAAATGGATACACCAGCTCAATGCGTTATTAAAAACCAAACAATTCTGAAAAAAGCCTGTTAGTTTTAAACGTGAATTGGTATTTCTCTCTTAAAAAAATCGCCGAAAAAATCCACTCCAAAAAACTAACCAAGGTGCACCAGATGAGGATCTGATGTTAATAGGTCGTTCACAACGAACTGTATGTTTTATTACAAGAACTTCACAACCTCTAACGAAAATTTTTATGATATACATTGGGTTTTTTCTCGTATTTAGAATTAAGACGGTCTGCATCAGTAATAATACATTTTAAAATGTATCTATATATATATATATATATATATATATATATATATATATATATATATATATATATATATCCGGTTTTTTAGGCGTTACGCCCGTCCGGTAGGGATCTATGGAGGAGTATCACCGAGCCGCAAGCCCTTATCTCTTGCCGTACTGCTCCACCATAGGCCGATCAGATCCCAGCATATCCTAGTCTAAGCCGCAGATTCATCTAGAATTTTAAACTGTTGCGTTAGACTTTTTGTTTTCCGTACACCGAGCTGGGGCTCGACCCACATCCACTGAACCATTCGACAGTGAAGCGAATGAGAGGCAGCCGCACAGCCCGCTGAGCTATCTGACCGACTAAAATGTATCTTCTTATTAATAATTCATATGTGTAAGCATACTAATATTCATCATTTGATGGTGTTTAAAAAGACATTATTTTAAATATTATTTAACTGCCCACCATTCCCTAATCCCTTTCTCCTCCTGAAATAACCTATGACAACCAATCCAATAGCTCACATTCCTCTCATGTATCCATCACAATTAATGGACATGAATCTAGAAACTCAGATGAGTTGTAGAGGCAATAGATCTCCTAAACAAATACATACATATACCTATCATCATCGAGCCCCATCTTCACATCCATTGTTGGACATAGGCCTCCTCCAAACGTCTCCAGTTCTTTTATCTCTAGCTGCTGCAATCCAGTTTGTTTCTATTCTTCTTAGGTCGTCGGTCCATCGGGTGGGTGGCCTCGACTTCGCTTGTCGGCTCTTGGTCTCCACTCCAATAATCTCTTCGTCCATCTTCCGTCTTCCATTCTAGCAACATGTCCATGCATATACCTAGCACCCAAAAAAATAAACCTAAACTCATTATCTCTCCAGGGTCTTCCTAACAGCGTTGATCAAAACCTCTTATATCCATCTTCCAAACCACAAGAAGAATACTACAAATACCAACAGAAATAAGTCGTCTAAATTTTTAACAAATTTTACAACCAAAGACAATTTTTCAAAATGCTTAATTACCTCCTCGTAGAAATCCTGTACAAATTAATATCCAGACTTCAGAATAACAAGCTATCCTTAATACCAACTTACCGATTCCCCAAATCAGTTGATGCCTGGAAGATCTTGCAGAAATAATAGTGACATGCATGTTTCGAAACACAAACCAATAGATTTTACTTCCACCAACAAACTATTATTCCATACGAAAATCCTTCTGCATCATAAAGCCCTTCTAACCCAACCCTTACTAATCAAACTACAACCAAAGCGATCGCTCCTACCCAAATTATTCTCAGACAACCCTCTCTTCTTCCAGAACACATTCCATAACAAACATTCCAACTAGTGCAACCCTACCGAGATAACCTTCATCTCCCCCTCAACTTCCAGAACTTATCCCATAACAAACACCTTAACGAGTGCAACACTTCCTTGTCAAAACACCACCAGACAACCTTTACATCCTCCTCCATCTAAAACACCTAGGTACAAAAAGCATTTGTCCTCGAAGATATCCCCCAAAGCATTTGTCAGCAGCGAACATTCTACCAACCCTTACCAGTTAACAATATTATATATTATAACTGATACTCATTCTATAACCATTAAAATATAAGAATAGGGTAAGATTTATTGAAAATGATTATTACATTTGTTTTATAGATAGTTTAGTTAATAATTTGCTTCTAGGAAACAACTGGGGGATATGTGACGATGGAAAATGGAGAAGAGGATGTGGACCCCAAGAACATTTCATATCATGTGCAGATATTGCAATATTATAATTATTATAAGAACATTAAACAAACACTTATTCAGTGAGAAAAATTGTATAGATCTAAATTTATCAAAAGTATTATCCTTTATCGCTGTGTTTATAATCCTATCATTATTATTTAAATATAGTCTTAATTTCTGTTGTAGTTGTTGTGATTTTCAATTCATAAAATAGGCAAATTAAAATTTTTAGAGTATATACATTGAGTCAGAAGCAAAACCGCCTTAGTAGCAAAATATACATTTTGAGAAATAAAGCATTAAAGTTTTCCCATCTTTAAAAATTCTGGACATTCAATTTTAAAAAGTTTAAAGTTTTAAACAATTCAAAAGTATAAAATTTTAAAGATACTTCTAGAGAGGAGAGAATTTTAGTTTTTTTAGGAACTAAACACAAATTTTGCTTTTATGCTAAATAACATTAAAGTTATTCATAATACGACAAAATCTATGTAATCCTCTTGCTCGTCATTTACATCTTCTTAGGAAGATTCAAGAGCAGTGCTTGCTTTTTTCGTTGATTTGATAATGTTTTTGAGGTTCATAAAAGTCATGAGTCATTGTTGGTAAATAAATAAATACATATATGTTACTGCCACAAGTTTTATTTAAAAAATAAATAAATATGTATATTAAAAAAATAATAAAACAAGAATATAATAGCAACGTTTTGGCCAGCAGGAAATGTGATAGTATTTTTGAAATAGAAGAATGAATACAATTTTCAAAAACACTTTTTTCATAAACTGACAAGAAAAATAAACAGACTTATTACAAAAACGTAAAATATTTATCAATTAATTCAAATAAGATAATCTTATTGTGTACTGAATTTAATTAAATTGCTAAATCTTTACGCAGAATTGTTAATTTTATTTATAATTAAAGATTAATTAGTATTATGAAACTATCTAATTAGTCTTTCTTGATTTAACTTAAAAACTATTTAAATAGATTTTAAATAAAAAAATATCGAATATATTTACAACCAAGGTACATCACACAAAAAACAGCCGAATATCTGAAAAAAAAACTGGATTTACTATCTTTTATATATTTTACATGTTTACTTTGGATCATACAAATATTGATCTCTTCGTAGACAAGTCACGTCAAACAGTCTCCCCCTATATCCTCTACTCATGATACTATGAACTGCTAAGGAAGTTCATAGTATCATGGTCTCTACTTACTTCTTACCGGAACTTCATTCTAAGCGATTCATTTGGCTTTGAACTTGTCCTAATCATCTTAACTTTCCTACTAACACCACATCAGTTTAACCCTCTATTCCGTGAGTAATTCCTTTGTACAAATTTGAATACATTAAAACACAATGTTCCACTTAGGAACGCTGGTCTACAATGTGTAATATGTGTTGCCGTTACAAGGTTCGATTTACGTGAGTAATACTCAGTATCATTAAGGTATAGATTATACAACTTATGTAACCACTGCACAACTTATATTCTGTGACGGTGGTTCGTGGAAAGTCGACGGCGCGCAGTGTTGCCATTTATAGTTAGCTTAATTGCTTAGGACTACAGGCTACAGGTAGCATTTAATTGAAATCGATATGAAATATCGATTACATATTGAAATATTAAAAAATTGTTGTCTAATTTTGAAGGAATTAGACAACAATTGTAAAGAATCTTTATCTTTAGTAATAATTAAGCTGTAGTAATAAAACAAAATATAAAATTTTACTGCATTTAAGGATTTAATTCCAGAGAAAATACTGACAAATATTTCATCCTATATCACATTCTAATTCAGAAATGTATGTTTAAAGCTTAATTAATTCAGTTTTTAAAATCACAGACAAGTCAAACGTGTTCCAATAGGCTTCATTCTTTCCAGTAAAAACACTTCACCATACGAACATTGCCACTTCTTCTCTAGTACTAATCAAATCCATATATACTGACTGATACATTTGTCGTTGGCAAATAAGGTTTCTTTTCAAAACCATTTGAATAACTTTGCGATGATACAACATATTCATACAGCTCATTTTTTTAAAACAAGCTTCTATTTAAAGTATTTATATTGCACACATAAAAATATTTCCAAACGCCTTATAAATTTATCCCAAGCAGAATGTTTACTTACTGAGAAAGAAGACTAAAAAATGTAAAAATTACTACTTGAAGGATAAAATTATATTAACACACATACTACTACTGTCCTTTTAAAAGACATTCGATCTATTTCCCTTAAATTGATAACTTAAACTTACCGTTGATAGATGGCGCCTGTGGGATATACTGTCAAACACATCGATCAAGATATTTCAGCAGCTGCTCGCTTTAAAAGTTTGTTTACGTACCGACATAGCATTGTTTTGTTTTTTAATTAAACATGGATGTTGCTACTAATTGGAGGTAAGTTTTTTTTATTACAAATCAAATGTGGGCGTTTTACATGATTGTCATTACAAGTGGTTATTTTTTTATGGAAATCGTTAAAATGGCATTAGTCCATTGCAGAACTTGAGACAGATGAGATTCCAACGCCTCTTAATGGTATAATAATTTTTCCTTCAGACAATACAAATGATAATATAACAGATTGTGATTTAGGAGACGAGGATGTCATACCAGGAAGCCAGCTGAGAAATGACGTGAAGGTTATTCTCGACAAGACAATATCAGCGTGCAAAAGAGTCGGATTCGGACGACGACGCCATACCATGCACGCCATCTTACAGTCGTGGATATCGAGCATCTAGTGAAAGAAGAGCAGAATAAATTAAACCTTGATAACATTATTGAAATTACCATGGAACCAGCAGTTGTGGATCTAGGCGAAGATACTACTGATAAATTACTCCAGTTACTAAGGCTTAAAATATGGTAATACCTCCGAATATTTTATAACTGCATCGATTTCTTTGAAAATTTCAAATTAAGCTTATCTTACCCTCCAATTTAAAAGTTATATACGCTCTAGGTGCGCTTGTTGTTTTTAAGGGGTGAGAACAACCCCTTATTGAAGAAGCTAGGAAAAACACGGATTTAATTATTTTATGCACTTAAATCTTCTTTATTCGCATAAGGTAAATATTGTAATGTGTTCTCTAACATGAAAATTAATTACTCACAATTTTCAACCCTTAAAACTCTTTCAAAACGCTTAAAAGCTAATACTTTTTATAAAAATAATACGAAAAATAAGTCGTAGCAGCTTGAGACATTTCAATTATGTATTTAAATACAAATAAAAATTAATACCCTAGCTATACAATATTTTATTTATTGGAAATTTTCAACACTTACAACCACTCTTATGACAAAAATGAATTCAAAATGAATTAAAAAGTATTTTTATCGGTTTAAAACATTTCTTGAGTACATTTAACGAAAATTAGTTTTTTGCATATAAAATAACTTTTTATTATAATTTCAACATTTCAACCCTCACAACCAACCCCTTAAAAAATTAACTTATTATATTTTTATTGGTCTGAAACATTTCTTGAGTGCATTTTATTAAACAAAAATTAATTTCTTGCTTATAAAATAGATTATAAAATAAATATTTAAAATAACATTTTAATATAATTTGAACATTTCAAACCTTACAACCACCCACTTTGTCAAAAATGAATTAAAAAATATTTTTAACGATTTGAAACATTTTTAGAGTGCATTGTTTGTAGCCAAAAATTAATTTTTTACTTATAAAATGAGCTTACTTTTTTCAACCCTTACAAGCACCTCTTTTGATGATAATTTTTCGACTGTTCTAACAACCATTCAAATTTCGTCATTTTGTGTCATGTGGAACAATTTCACCCAATCATGTCAACATTAGACTGATAATTGCATTCAGTGCAATTTTCAATCCCTATGACAACACGATCGAGTTTGACAACTTCATCCAAATAAATTTCAAAATGTCACGTTTCGGCAATGAGAATGTTCAAAGTATAAATGCGCTAATCAAAGAAAAAAATCCCAGAAATACAACCTACAGTCACAAATATATTTGGGGAATATTCATGGAATTTTGCTGCATTAACAACAATTGCTAAAAATTACTGGTCATGGCAATCAGAATTCTATAAAACCATACTTGAATCTCGATCAAGAACACCACAACAAGATTATAAATATTATGCGTGGTAATAGATCTTCTATAGTAGAGAACAGCAACGAATCTAATGTTAACTTAAATTTTAATAATTGTACTTTCACTAACTGTACTTTTAATAAATAAATGTTTCGTTATGATTTTTTTTCGAAAAATTATCCGCCGAATATCCCTCGGACATTGATGAATGCCTCATAATTTCATGACAAATTTCTCAAGCTCGTTGCTTGGTAACAGCACTCAGCCTTCGGCTTCGTGCTGTTACCAAGGAACGAGCTTTCGATTGTCATGAAATTATCTCGTCTGTTATCAATGTCCTAGGGATATTACTACTGAAAATAAAATCCTTAAATCTTTAACTTAGACATGGACATAAATAGAAAAAATTTAGTTTATAATATATTACAATTTTTTTATTTTCCAAAAAACTAAAAATAAATAATATTTATATAAAACGAGGTATAAAATAAATGAATATCTATTCATCAGATACCTAGATGCATATGTATATATTAAATGTCTATTAGTTCCGTCGAAATGCTCCAATTTTCCAAAAAGTACTATTGGTTTTTTTTACAATAATTCGGTTAATTTTGATGCTACAACATGCATAAACAAAACGATTTGACAGGTAATTTAATGGGCTATAAGTATAGGAATGTTAAAACATTCTACAGCCCTTAATGTTTAAAGGGTGAAGGGTCAAAGGGTCGGAGACCAGTGGTTCATGCGCTATAAAGCAAACTTCAACCAACTATACCTCCGTTATTTATTAAGCTACAAAAAAAATTAAAAAACGAAAATTTTTGTTGAAAAAAAAAACCTGTTTTTTTGTGTTGTGTCATCTTTTACGGATCTTTTATAGTTTTGAAGTTATAAAAAATAATTTTTTTTTAATATTTACACAAAAAAATGTAATCATACTTTTTTCAAAAATTGAGTATTCTAAAGTGGCTAAACTATTGGATCATACAAAAAACACTAAAATAAAGTGAATTCTATAAGGAAAACAATTTATTTCAATCTTAGTGAACATGATGTTAGTTTTATTGCGTTTTTTTTTAAATCGTACCTAACGTACAGTTGGTGCAAAGGACTTTTACCACCACTCACTTTACAGGTCTTTTCAAGCTCTTTTAAAAATATTATACTTATGAGTTTTTGTCGAAAAATGTACCCGTTTTCCGGTATTTAACGTTAAATACTCGTATTGAAAGACAAAAACAAACCTTCTTTGAACAGCCATAACTCAGTTAATATTGAACTGAAAATATTCATTAAAAAGCCAATCTTTTTGTTTTTTATGAGCTTTAATTTTAGTTGTTACACTTTTTTTGATAAAACTCTTAGTTTCAGAGCTATTCTTAAAAAACCGTTGAAAAACATTTTTTTTTTAACGAAAAATGACACTTTTCAACAGCGAATAACTCAAAAAGTAGTGATCTAGCACAAAAAATGTTTACTACGTTTTTTGTTTGAAATTTGTCCTTCTATCGAATAGCGTGGTTATTTTGATATTTTGAGTGAAAAAATTTCCACCCTCGAAAAGGAGTGTCAAACACCCCAGGGTGGAAGCACACATCGGCACTATATAACTTTTGTTCCTTGAGTAATTATTTACCAACACACAAAATTTCAAATGAATCGATTCAGTTATAAAGAATTCGGAGGTAAAAACCATCAGTAACTGGACTAAATCTAAAGATGACATAGATGGCCCAGATTAGATTATGAGCAATGTTAATTTTTATTTAAACATATGGAAATAAATATTCAGTTAAGGTGACCCATTTATTACTGTTTCGTGCTATTCGACAATAGAAATTGAATATTATAATCCTTGAATCAGTCATAAGTTTATTAATTTAAACGGATAAAGGACTTTTTCCATAAAATATATTTAACAAAGACTAGTTTTCTTCATCTAAAGTATTTTCTTTCCCGTCAAACCTGCAATAGTCAAC
Organism: Diabrotica balteata; assembly: GCA_918026665.1. Lineage (NCBI taxonomy): Eukaryota > Metazoa > Arthropoda > Insecta > Coleoptera > Chrysomelidae > Diabrotica > Diabrotica balteata. The sequence continues at coordinate 159,053,979 of OU898280.1, forward strand.
ATTGAAATATTTTGGTACTATGATATAGTTGGCTTTGCAATTTACCGAATAAAACAAACCTTAAGGTTTTTTTCGATAAGAATGTGGAAGAATAAATGCTTAGAATAATAAATAAATATAATGTTACCAACATACGGGTTTGAATAATGATGAGTACAATGCCGGTGTCTCAAAATCTTTGACGAAAAACGATTACTATCATCCACGAATATTTTACCATAATATATTAAATAGCTAACACTGGTAGTCTAATCCACATTACAAATTATAGCCTCAACGTTGCTTGAAAATAAAACTACCTAGTGAAATAAGAGGGTTATCCCATCATCAGTCAAATGTCAAGCGAGCATTTTATATAATTGAGATGTACTAAGTGTAGTAATAAATTTCTTAAAGTCAGACTTCGGAAACCTTCTAATACTATCTTCTTGACGAAACTCTCGGACAAACTGTATAATATTTCTTTGGTAATTTCGAATTTAAACCTTACGTTACACTACAATCCACGTATCACTCGATTGTGTTATCGTCTTCTTCAAATTTTGAAGCATATGTGAAAGTTCTTCTAAACTGTATCTGTACCTCAAAGTTTTATTACCAGGGGGACATTCACAATAATTTTTAAAATGTCTTAGACACACTAGTTTGTCGATAGAGCAGTCACATGTTATAGCGGATAAGAAACATGTCGTTTTGCATATTTCACACTGCCTTTCATCATCATGAAGTGACTCGAACGGTTCTGCAGTCGATTTTGTAATACCCTACAAAATATATGGTATATAAATATTTTATATATACAAGATGATCATCTTTTATGACAAAGTCAGTTGTTATTAAAAAAAAAATTTTTTTACAAATGCACAGCGTAACGCAATTCACGAAGCTTTTAAAAATAATCAAACATGTGTGATAATATACTTTTTCACCGTATATTGAATACTCTAAAAAAGATGGGATATCAAGGAAATATTTTGGCCTACATAAACAACTTAACTAAAAAAACACATCAGGTAAAAGCGAATGGTGTTTTATCATATCTTAGAGAACAACAAAACGAAATCCCACAAGGATCGATTATCAGTCCTACTCTATTTTAATTAGCAATAAACGATATGATCAAAATCATTGTGAAACCTGTTCAGGCAAGAATGCAGTGGGTTATCAAATTATTAGAGCCACCCCATAAAATTTTACTTTTTGTTTAAAAATGGTATATAATTGAGCTATAAAACATATTTTTGTACTTATTTCTATTTTACTGTGATTTAGAATCTTAAAAAGTTTACAAATATTAAAAAAGAAACGAGTTATATGAAAACACTTAAAATTATGCCTTATACTTGGTAGTGTCATTCTTTGTAGGAATGACCGCTTGGCACCTTCTTGGAATACTTTCTATGCATATCTGGCAATTTTGTGGAATTGTTCTACTCCTGTGCCATTCTGCTATTAAGCGCTCGATCAATTGACGCTTTGTATTGATGGCAGTTGTCTGGATGTCAGGAAGGAACTTTATAATAGATTTTGCCTTGTGACAAGACGCCGAGTCATGCATAAACGTGAAACTTTTATTCAGAAACCTTCCTGGGCCTGGGCAAGCATGTTTACTTGCAATTCTCTTAAATACTGGTCCTGCCGCATTGTTTCTTCGACAATGTAGAATCTACTAGTTCCTTAACACCTTATGGTACCACACCATGATGTTTAGGGGATACTTTACCGTCCTTACAATACAATCAGCTTTACGTTTTCCTCATGTCTTCCCCTTACAAATTCAGCTCTATCCATGAGGATCTGTACGGTAGATTCGTCCGAGAAACAAACCTGGAATATTATTATTATTTTAGAATAATGGACATACATAAAAGAAAAAGAATGCTACGCAATGTTATTTACCTGATTCCAATCATCAATGGTCAAATCTTTGTGATCTTAAGCCCACTGAAGGCTTTTTTTCTTGGTGGCTGGTATGAGTATCAGCTTTTTTGCAGGGCGACAGGTTGAAAACCCCAGATCCTTTATTCGCTGATAAGTTGGTAAAATACTAATGCCAGACTCATGTACCATTTTCGTTCAAAACCTTTAAGGTTTTTTCTGTGCCAAGACAATATCTCGAATTTTTCTTTCATGCGGTGTTGTAATTTTTTTTTTCGACCAGATTTTTGTTTGTGCCGTGGAGTCAAATCCAAATTTTTTCTTTATACAGTCCATAGTTACCCTTGAAACTTGAGAAATTGATGCTATTTTTCTGTTGGAGTGATTATTGTTCAATAATGAAGTTTTTATTTCCACTATTTTCCTTCTGAAATGGATGTTTCTGGCTTCTCCCATGATACCACTGGTGTAACAAACATGCAATGTGTGTTAAACACCAAGAATACAAAACAATATGCACACGAGTTGCAAGCTAGGCTGGACAGCACTGATAAACAATGGCATCTGAGTCATGAATTGCCACGCCCGCTGTGGTCAGACCATCGAGCAAAAAGACAATAGAGGGAATGTAAAGGTAGTGGGGGCAAACATATTGTTAGACAGGAAGTGCGATCTTTAGAGGCCACATTAAACAAGGAAAGAGAGTCTCTCTCCTTGTTTGACATCAAATTTAGTTGGGTTATGTTATGTTTGTCCCAAATGTCACATGAAATCTTATTTACATTGAAGTTTTTTAACAATTGTGTCGCATTTTAGACTCTTATCATTAATAATAAATTAAAACTTTCTCGTCTAAGACACATTCTGAAAAATATTATATAGCTACTGTTGATAAGTGTCGGAAAATTTAAATTTCGCGCATTCGCATTTCCGGATATGTCCGCCATCAGAGGCCACTTTTTTGGTCTCCTTTTCATAAGGATTAGATTCCCTCTTTTGTCTTATTGCTCGATGGGTCAGACTATTTATTGTACTTTCATAAAGTGTTACAAAATAATCAAATAGAAACAAACGCAGTAATATAACTCAATTATATACCCTTTTTGTAAAAAAAAATTAAATTTTGATAGGTGGCTCTAATAATTTGATCACCCACTGTTTATGCCGATGACTTAATTATTTATTTATATTTTAGGGACCAATAATAATAATGATACTAGTGAAGTATTTCAGGTTTTGCTCTAATAAAGCAATATGTGTAATATTTTCAAAAATACATTTCGAGGATAAATCGAACCTAATACTTGAAAACAAAAATCTTTTCTATACAAACGAAATAAAATTTCTAGGAGTGATATTTGATCAACAGTTAAATTGGAAAAGTCATATCCAGCAGTTAGTTCCTTTATCTCGAAATGGCCTTAACTTGTTAAAGTACCTAGCTCACAAAACTTGTGGTGCCGATGGTAAAACACTATTTATGTTATACAGATCCTTAATTCGTTCAAAAATTGATTACGGATATGTTGTATATGCATCTGCTAGCACAACAACGGGATACGTTACATAACACATTATTTCTATCGCCCCAATTTGAACAATCATTTTACTATGACTGTAATAGGTACTTTTGTATCCCTTTTAATTATACACAAAAAACATTTTTAACTTGTAACAACAAGCAGACAAAGTGAAGCAAATCTTCTACCTTCTATTTTATAAATAACTTGTTCAGGTATCTCCTACAATAACCTATATAAGGGACTTTGCCACAAAAGTTGATCACCCTGTATGCCACAAGTACTGGGAAAGATCGTCAACCAGAATGGTCTGCCACAGAAGAGTTTTTTTTCCTGGGTTTTATTTCTAATATTATTCTGTTTAAGAAATTATTAAAAAGTAAATTGTAACACCCTATCTATTCATTCATAAAAATTGGAAAAAAACATTTTTTAATAATATGGCCATTTTTATGGTATATACAATGCTGTTCAATAAGTTTTGTGGTACGAAATTCCAATTTATTAATTGCATCCCTAAACATCTGTCTTGGTTTAAAAAACAACTCAATTTATCAAACTGTGATACATATTGGAAATATCTTTGATGTCAGTCTTATTATTGATACAATTTAGATCTTTTTTTAAGTGCATCATCTCCAATATGCATCTTTTGTTGCGGTTTTTTTCTGTTTCCAAAATCATTTAATCGTTAAAGAGTACAAACATAAGAATATAACTGTAATGTACTGTTTAAAAAATTTGGTACTTATTGAAACTGGCAAATAAAAGTTTAAGTAATATTTAAGTATTTTTATTAAAAACAGTTCGAAAAACCAAAACTTAAAGGCTATATTTGTAAGACGGTTCAATACGTTTGGCGTTTCGATAATAGAGGACACTGCTACTAGATTAAATTATATTGGCACAATCTTAATATGAACGTATGTGAAGTTTCTTTCAGTATTTTTTTACAATAAAAAAATCAAGTACTATGCATTCATTGAATGTTGCTTTTGGAAGGTTTAAAACCAAAGGAAATTTATAAACGAATATTGAAAATGTATAACGACTGTTCGCTTTCAATTAGTACAGTAGAAAGATGGGTTGCTGAATTTAAACCTGGACATATAAGCTTCGAAGACGAAGATCCACGTCAAAAACGTCAGAAATCGTAGAAAAAGTACAGGATATCGTATTTACAGAATTGTCGAGTGACAAAGAGATTTACAATATACTCAGAACAATAGAACAAAACCATATTCTAATGCGACTTTCTCAGCAATACTTAGAGCGTTTTCGAAAAGATAAAATGGATTTTGAGCATCGATTCATCACTATGGATGAGCCTTTCGTCTACCTCTATAATCTTGAATCAAAACAAGATGATAAATAGTGGTGTGAAACTGGTTCCTCCGCTCCAGAACGAGTTCATGTCCAGAAATCGATCAAAAAGGTGTTAGCATAATGTTTTAGCATATGCGAAAAGAATTTTGTTTGTAGTTTACTTGTAAATTGGTAAAACAGTAAATTTTTGAATATTATTGTAACCTTTTAGATCAGCTGAAGAAAAAAGTCGTGAAAAAAAGACTCATTTTGCAGAAGGAAAAATTCCATTTTCATCAGGACGATATACTGTGTCATATGAGCATTTTGACAATGAGATAAGTCCATGAAATAAAGTTCGAATTGTAGGAACATCCACCGTAATCATCAGATTTGGCTCCTAGCGAGTTTTATTTCACTACCTAAAAATTCATGAGTGGAAAACGTTTTTTATCAAATGATTAGGTCATAACAGCTGTGGAAGTGTATTTTACAGTCCTTCCAAATTCTCACCTCAGGGATCGAATTCATAAATTGGAATCTCGTTGGAACGAGTGTATTGATGTTCAAGGAGATTATACTAGTGTGTAGTGTATTTTAAACCATAAAATATTGTTTTTATTCTCAAACAGCCAAACTTATTCCAGATAATTGGCCATGTTTTTTTCAATTTTTTTTGAAGAGAAACACAATAAGTAAGAAATTAAACCCAGGTGAAAAACTCTCGGTTACAGATCATTTTGGCTGACGACCCTTCCCAGGTCCCGTGACGTGGAGGACAATATTTATCAACACAACAATAGCCTGCAAAATTTCAAAAGACTATTCTCGTATATTTATTTTTTGCTTACCGAGTCTGCTACTGCCCGTCTCAATTTTTTCTCTATTTCTATCATCACTGACATATCACTATAAGTAGCAACTGCAAGGGTATACTCTAACTGCGTGGGATTCAATGACATTTTGCACACGACTTCGTCATGGGAGAAAACACAGAATCTTCTCAAATTAGAATAATGTAAAACGCATTCCCGACCTACACTTAACCAATCTGCGGGAGCGAAGTTGACTGCTTCAGCAAAATTATACCTACAACAATAATTATAAGACTTAAGACTACTGATAAGTTTGTAATAGTTACCCTTGGTTAAATCCAGCGTGATAGGCGCGAGGAAAAGTTACTATAAATTCACCAGCATGTTGATTCATTTTATATACTTTAATACCATTGTTCATCAATATGTTTGGGTTCATTATTGTAACTAATTGGTGAAGTAAATCAGGTTGAGCTTGAAATAATTCTGGCGCTACAGACTTCATGGTTTCTTCGAATTCTTCTGCCTGCCTACCAGCAACTCCATACCAAGTTTTAGGTTCTCCCCAATGCAAATAATTGATCGAATAACTCCAATGGTCCTCGTTATGCCAACAAAATGTAGAAAAACACATTCCGACGTACATCCAAGGCACCTAAAGCAATAATTTATTAGGTGAAACAATTATAACAAAAATGATCATATTTTTAGGTTAAACAATTCTTTCAGTGCAAGATCTGAACAAACCTATTCGAAAAAAGTTCAACATTGAGAAACTACAAAATAACGAGACGAAAGTAGAATTCGCACGACAGCTGAGATCCAAAATCGACGAAAGACAGGACAAAAATTGGGAAACGATTAGCAAAGCCCTTGTGGAAACAAGTGAAAACGTGCTGGGCCTAAAGAAAGACGTAAAGAAAGAGTGGATTACGAGAGAAACGTGGAACAAAATGGAACGTCGCAAACACATTAATCTAGAATTACTAAATTCCAAGACAGCAGCAGAGAAGAACCGTCTTAGAGAAAGTTATAGAGAAGCGAATAAAGCTGTTAAGAAGGCAGCAAAGAAAGACAAAAGAAAGTGGGCAGAAAATCTTGCCGAAGAAGCGCGAGTCGACGATGAACATCAAAACATGAGACAATTATATAATATCACTAAACAACTAGCCAATAAAAGATATACTACCCACCAACCAATTGTAAAAAGTGCTACAGGTGAAGATATTACAACGCCACAGGAAAAAGTCAAAAGATGGCATGAATATTTTAGCGAATCTCTAAGTGCAGTCCCAACACCACCAGAAGACGCAGAAAACCTAATACCCAATATCCAACTGAGAATTAACACCAACGAACTAACAACGCAAGAAATAGAAATGGCCATAGAAAAACTAAAAGCACACAAAGCAGCCGACCCTGACAATATTCCACCAGAGTTGTTAAAAGCTTGCCCAGGTACAGTGGCAGAGCTAATCCAACCACTCTTGAAAAGGGCTTGGAGAGAGGAAAAGTTCCCCAAAGAATGGAAAACGGGATTAATAATAAAGATACCAAAAAAGGGTGACAGAAGATATTGCGAAAACTGGAGAGGAATCACACTTCTGAATACTATAAATAAATTAAAAGCAATAATTATAAACAACCGACTAACAAACAGTGTAGAACCAATGTTGAGGAAGGAACAAGCCGGTTTCAGACCAAACAGATCATGCGTGGACCAAATTAACACACTAAGAATAATTGTAGAACAGTCACAGGAATTCAACTCTCCTCTCTTTGTGTGCTTTGTGGACTTCAAGAGAGCTTTTGACACGCTCACATATACGGCCATATGGAAAGCACTGCAGGAAATAGGAATACCAGAAAAAATAGTAAATCTCATCAAAGAACTCTACAGTGACACAGAAAGCAAAATCCTACACAACGGCATAACATCTGACCCAATAGCTATGCTAAACGGAGTAAAGCAGGGCTGTGTTTTATCCCCCATACTATTTAACATTGTACTGGACTCCGTACTAACAAAGGTAAACTCTAATAGAGGAATTTACTGGGGATTAACAAACAGACTGGAAGACCTAGATTACGCTGATGATATATGCCTCCTAGCACATACAAAACAGGACATGCAACTCCAAGTAAAAAAAGTACAAGAAGAATCAAAGAAGGTTGGTCTATAAATAAACATCAACAAAACCAAAGAAATGCGATTTGGTACCAGAAACAACCAACCTATTATGATCAACGACCAGAAAATTGAGAGAGTAGCGGAATTTGTATATCTGGGCAGCATAATTGACTGTAATGGGGGTACAGAGCGTGATGTACATGAAAGAATAAATAAGGCTCGCAACGCCTACAACATGCTTAACAACATATGGAAATCCAGGATTTACCTAACTAAAACGAAATTAAAAATCTTCAACACAAATGTAAAAGCTGTATTATTGTATGGCTGCGAAACGTGGAAGATATCAGCACCCATAGTACACCAATTACAAGTTTTCATCAATAGAGCGTTACGAAAAATCCTTCGTATATTTTGGCCTAACCGAATCTCCAATGAAAATTTATGGAACCAAAGCAACCAAGAAAATGTCATAAAGCAAATAAGGCGAAGAAAATGGAGATGGCTGGGCCACACACTCCGTAGACCGCCAAATGACATTGCCAGGACAGCGCTGGATTGGAATCCCCAAGGCCGACGGAAAGTAGGCAGACCTAAGGGAACTTGGAGAAGGACAGTACTGGACGAAGGGAGAAAAATGGGAAAATCCTGGCTTGAAATCAAAGCACTAGCCAGAAATAGAGTTCGCTGGAGACACTTTGTGGAAGCCCTATGTTCCTCTTAGGAATCTTGGGACTATATATATATATATATATATATATATATATATATATATATATACATATATATATATATATATATATATATATATATATATATATATATATATATATATATATATATATAAGATGAAAAGAACAGAGAGAATATATTCCCCATGTCTTTCTTTTCATCTTATTCATCGTTTGTTTTGTCTTGCAATTTATAGAAGGTACAGATTAAAGCAAAAATCTGAAGTTTGGTTTCGTCAACCAAGAAAACTTCACATTTTTTACTTTGTGTTTTTATTGTCAGATGTCCATATGGGAAGCGTCCATATTGAAGCCATTTTATTATTGCTTCTTTTGACACAAAATATTTAATTTAACTTGTAGAGCTTCTGTACCCGTCGCTCTGATGAATCCTGCTATAATCCTCACTATACGTAAAATCAAAGCTTAACTGTCTGTTCCTTTAAGAATAAGGGTTTGAGTAAATAATAAGTATACATACCTTCATTCCGGATATATCTGCATTGATGTGGCCTAGTACAGAACCTGGTAAAACGGGTAAATTATTCAAATTCCATCCAGATTCCGCATACTGTTTTTCCAGGTCGGATAAATTTGCAGAACTGGCAGTAGGAAAACCAGAACCGTGATCCATGGTATGTAAATCTGCCCCATATTCAACTGTGACATCTTCATCTATTGTTGACATAATACGCCAGTACTCTTGTTCTACTGTTTCGAGTGGGACTTTCTGCAACATTTAAAACTTATATTTGTATAGAACAATATATACAGTGATCAACTTTTGTCACAAAGTCGGCTGGATTTGTTATAAGATTTATTTATAAAAAGATATAGGGGTTTGGACAGCGGGAGGCTCCCATAATTTCCATTTCACTAGACAAGCGTAACCGCAAATATAACTTGAAGTGCATTTCTGTATTCTTAGTATATCTGTCTAGACGCCAAGCCTGTAGGTTACTTTGTTTTGATGCTAGGTCATTTTAGAAATTTTCCATGCTGTTCTAATATTTAGCAATTTGAAACTATGTTTTTAATTAGCTGGTTTTGTTTGTTTTGGTATATTGATTGAGCATTACTATTCATCATCATCATCAATCAGCCCTGAGTTGTCCATTGTTGAACATAAGCCTCCTCTAGATTTTTCCATCTGCTTTTGTTCTGCGCTTCTGCTATCCAATTGGTCACGATTCTGTTGAGGTCGTCGGTCCATCGCGTTGGGGGTCTTCCTCGGCTTCGCTTGTCAGCCCGTGGTCTCCACACAAGCAATTTTTTTGTCCAACTGTCGTCTTTCATTCTTGCAACATGTCCTGCCTATCTCCATTTTGCCTTGTAATATGTTCGATAATGTCTTCCACTCCGGTTCGTCTACGAACTTCCTCGTTTCTTATTCTATTTCTTAAGCTTATTCCAAGCATTGATTTCTCCATCTTTCGTTGTGTCCTTCTCAATTTTTCGACTGATGTTTTTGTGGGAGTTAAGGTTTCTGCTCTGTATGTGAGGACTGGTAGAAGGTACTGGTTAAAAGCTTTTCTTTTTAAATGGATCGGTATATTTGTTTTAAATACGTCTCTTATTTTTCCGAATGCAGCCCAATCCAGACTTATTTTTCTGAGTAACTCGCATGTTTGGTTATCTCGCGTTAACCTTATTTCGTGACCCAAATACACATATTTTTCCACAAGTTCTATGGGCGACTTTTCGATTTCTATTAGCTCATTGGGGACGAGGTTGGTCATCGTTTTTGTTTTTCCATAGTTTATCTTTAAACCGACTTTCTGGGTTACTTGCTGTAGTTGTTGTAGCATAACTCTGGCTTCTCCTAAGTTGTCTGTTATGAGAACAATATCATCGGCATATCTGAGATGATTGAATATCTTTCCATCGATGCTAATTTCCTTTGATTCCCACTCTAGCCGTTTAAATGCGTACTCCATAACTGTTACAAATAGTTTTGGCGACGAGGTATCTCCCTGCCGCACCCCTCTGCCAATTTTTATCTTCTCAGTCATGCAATGGAGGTTAACGGTTGTTGTCGCATTTTCGTATATATTTCGAATAATATTATTTGCATACCAGTGATCTATTCTGCATTCCGATAGTGCTTTTAAGATAGCAACTTTTCGACTGTGTCAAATGCTTTGTGGAAGTCGACAAGGGGTCTGTTATATTCCATAGACTTTTCAACTAGAGTTTTAAGGCATTGCAAATGGTCGTTTGTTCCGTGTCCCTCTCGAAATCCTGCCTGTTCTTCTGATTGATAGAAATCGAGTTTTGCTTCTAATCTGTTTGTCAGTATTCGAGTAAAGAGCTTGTATAGGTATAGGCTTAGGCTGTAGCGGAGGGTATGGACACCTGTCCAAACCTCCCCAAAAGTGTCCAAACCCTCCCTAATTTATAAAATTGTTACAGAAAACATGCCGTATAGATAAAGCAACCGAAGGAATATTTCCCGAAGAAGATATGCGAAGTGCAACAGCTGGAAAGTTTTCTATCAGAAAAAGTGCTCAACAGCATGAAGTTAAAAAATCAACACTAGCTTTATATGTAAAGAATGCTAGGAAAGTAGGAATTGACAATACGTTTTCTCCACATTTTGTCACATGCCAAGTGTTTTCTAATTAAATGGAAGCTTCCCTTGCGTTGTACCTTTTTCTAATATGTACTATGGTTTAACTCCAAAACGGACTCGTAGATTAGCATATCAATTTGTCAAAAAAAAAACGAAGTAAAATTTCCAGAGCCTTGGAAAGTAAACAAATCAGCTGGAAAGGACTGGTTTACAAAATTTTTAAGTCGACCATCTGAACTATCCTTACGAGCCCCGGAGAACACAAGCTTAGCGAGAATTTTCAGTTTCAATAAATCGACAGTCGGTAAATTTCAAGGTAAGTTAGAGGAGATTCGAAAAAAGGCATAACTTCACTGTATCAGACATATTTAATTTAGACGAGATGGGCGTAACCACAGTTCAAAAAACTCAAAAAGTAGTTGCTACTAAAGGTCAGCATCAAGTTGGTAAAGTAGTGTCACCTAAGAGAGAACTGATTACTCAAGTATTGGAGCGAATGGAACAGCACTTCCACCAGTGTGGGTGTTTCCAAGGAAAAAATGTGATAAACATAGAATGCTAAATGGTATTCCAGAAGAGTATGGTGCAACCGATTTAGTGCATTCATTTGGATGGATGACCAGTGATATCTTTTAATAGTTTTAGAGAATTTTGTATCTCATGTTCAGTGTTCTAAAGAACGCCAAGTTATTTTAGTTATGGATAATAATGAATCCCATTTATCTGTTTCTGCTATTAATTACTGCAGAGATAATGGAATTACAATTTTAACTTTTCCATCCCACATATCTAACAAATTGCAACCATTAGATAGGACTGTGTTTGGACCATTTAAAAGGTGTTTCAATCAAGGAGCAGATAACTGGATGCTTTCTCATCCAGGAAAGGCATTATCAATTTATGACCTTGCACCAATATGTATGAAAGGTTTGGGATCGATCTGCAACTCCTTCCAGATAAAATCTGGATTTCGTTAAGCTGGAATTTGGTCATTGGATAAAAATATTTTTGGTGACGAAGACTTTCTATGCTCGTTTGTAACAGACAGAATGGTTCCTTCAACATCAAAAGACCCCAATGTTTCTTCATCAAGTGAATTTTCAAATCAAAATGTGGAGGTGTCATCGCAATTCAGCCTCTCTGCATTGTCACAGCCCGACACTCTACTTCATATCGAGTCAGATGCTTCGCATCTCTACGACATGCATGGCTTGCTTGAGCACACCTTTGTCAAAGTAGGTGTAAACTATTATAGTTTTGTAAATTTCTGGTTTATCTCTTGTTATTAAGATGATCAAATATGTCGAGCTGACACAGTGTCACTCAATTATATAGTCTCCTATGAAAACAGTTCATCCATTTATTCGTCATTAAATGGCGGGTATAGAGTATAGACTACAACCAAAGTGTATGGTTAAATAACCATAATTTACTGCAATTCATTTTTATTCTCGGCTAAAGAAGATTGACATTAGCTCAAACTTTATTAATGTACTCTTTAAAGTATACAGTGGCCAATAAAGTGTTCAAAAGATCCATCAGTGTATCAGGGGTATATATTTTTTTCAATTTTCTTGTATGTCTAGAAATTTAATAATCATTTTATAGACTCAATGTATTTAGATTGCATTTAAGACAGAGAACTACGAAAACAGAGAAGCGACACGAGGCCCGGAATTCGTGTATCTTTTCTGTATACGCATGACCCAAATAAGGTGCTTTACTGTCAAAAACACGTGCGTTTTCTTCAACTTTAGTCGCTTACGATAGTCCATAGGCATCTGTGGTAAACTCTCGACTATACAAGTGCATTTGACCATTTATCTAATTTACTTAGTAGTTAAAAGTTTATAGTTATAGTTTATAGTTATAGTTTATAGTTATAGTTAAAATATATAAGTTTATAGTTATAGTTTATAGTTAAAAGTTTAATTTACTTATAAGTATTTAAAATATCTTCTGGTTATTGTTGTGCGTTTCGCGGATGTTCATCTGTGACAGGAAAAGGAATAAGTTTATTTAGATTTCCTAAGAATAATAACAGGTAATTACTATTGCTTTGTAATTATTATTAGTTATTACATAATAGTATTAATTTGACTTTGAGTAAGCCGACACCGACGTGTCCGCCCGAGCTCTCGTTAAGTGAAGCAATAAAAAAATAAATTTTGGTTTGCCAGGGGATAGTTCAGAATAAAAACCAGAGAACTACGAACACACATTAAATTTATTGTCTCCGAAGGCTCAGGTCAAAAAATCAACACAGATGTTGGCCTACTGGTGTGAAAGCGCTCGCAGACAACAATACGAATATAGTATTTTTAGGAAATAAAAATATATAGAGGGTTTTATACACGAGAATATTTGATTTAAACGAAACAAAGAAATTCCTAAAATGCTCAAACTAAAAATTGTTCGAAACATAATTAGATCGAAAATTGGGAAAATCTTAAAATTACAACAGAACAAGACTTCAAAATAAAAACATGATTGCAAATAAACAAACTTACATTAACTTAACTTCAAATATTTGCTGTCTTTTTCACCGAACAAACTTACATTAAATTATGAAAAAACTAAATGCTCATCTACTTTTTGCTATATACAAAAGTTGTCTGTCAATGTTTAATTCGTTAAATATAAATAACAAAGACCAAATATATGGATCGGAGTACACAACATATTTAAGGAATAAATATTTAAATGGAAATTACAAATAAAAAATATTAAAACTTTATTTATTGTATATCTCAATATTTAGTGACAATTTTGAGACTTAATTAGGAGAAAACTGTAAATTTATTAAGATGAGATATTGACAAAAGTTAAATACTTCATTACTTACAATACACTTAGAATATACTAATACTCTTTTAGTTGTAAGTAATGAAGTATTATTTATAAATACAAAAAAATCTTTGTTTAAAATTTGTTCTGTTAAAATTTTGTAGTGCCAAAATGTGGATAGAAGCTTGCAGACGAGAAGATTTATTGTTAAAAATGGATATACTTTATAATAGTTATAGGATTTGTGAACTACATTTTGAAGATAATCTTATTGTCAAAAAAAATATAAAAGAAAATCACTGGTGCATGACGAAGTACCTTCCAAATTTCAATATAATACGATAAACACAATTGGGAAATATTAAAATTACAACAGAACAAGATTTCAAAATAAAAACATGATTGCAAATAAACAAACTTACATTAACATAATTTCAAATATTTGCTGTCTTTTTCACCAAACAAACTTACATTAAATTATGAAAAAACTAAATGCTCATCTACTTTTTGCTATATACAAAAGTTTTCTGTCAATGTTTAATTCGTTAAATATAAATAACAAAGATCAAATATATGGATCGGAGTACACAACATATTTCACCATTACTTTGCGTTGTGCGATGTATTTGCAACCTTTTGTAAATCAAAAATAATTACACCATTTAGAATGTCAACAAAAGCCGGCCTTGCATGTAATTATTTTTTCAGTGCAATATTTCATATTTATTGAAAGTCAACATAAATGCTCAATTTTATTTAAGAATTTATATTGTGTAATATGCCCACTGACTATTAGTAAATAAGGTGCTTTCCTGTCATTTTCACTCGTTGGCGGCTTGCCCACGCAAGATCAAAGGAGTGTCGCTTCTCTGCGTTCGTAGTTCTCTGTTTAAGATGTCAATTCTACAACATACATATCATAATATGACAATGACCAAAGATAACTCTTAATTTTTTATTCATTTTCATTTTATTTTATGTAAATACGCATGCGCAAAAAATAAATGGACCCTAAAAACAGTTACCATTTTAATTTTATAGGAAATTAGGCGACAGGGTAGGGTTTGCACCTGCTAATGATGTCGAGAATTTCCAATAAACATGATGTTTATGTTTCTCTAATGCTAAACCTTCCAGTTAGTCATCGCATTTTTATTTTATTATCTTACATTTCATAGGAAATTAGGCGACAGGGTAGGGTTTGCACGTGAGAATTTCCAATAAACATGATGTTTATGTTTCTCTAATCTTAAATCTTCCAGTTAGTCATCGCATTTTTATTTTATCTCGTATTGAAAAATGTAATAAAAATTTACGACTTCCCGTCTTCATTGCCGATAAGAATTGCTGTGTAAAAATGTAAAATATTTACATTGCACTCATTTGACATATAAATAAACAATTTATGGATTCGACTGTTACTTGATGGAAATTCATTTTATGTAACAATAAATCACTGAAAACTTTGTTTTCAAACTTCCACAAAATTTATTTTAAATCTTATCACTACAGCTGTTTCGGCTGATAGCCTTTCTTAAGTGATCTATTTTTAGCTTGGGTTTACAAATTTATAGTCTCTAATGAAATATTTTTTGAGGGTATACAAGACAACTATCGAACACGGTGATTAATTTAATCTTGCCCATGTACTTTCGATCAATAGATCATCTTCAGGGGCATTTCGTCAGTAATTCGTATCGAAAGTACTTGGGCAAGATTAAATTAATCACCGTGTTCGATAGTTGCCTTGTATACCCTCAAAGTTTAATTATTCGAACATTCAACCTTATATTGATCTAATGAAATAGGTTGAGGAGGGGAGAACTGTTTGTCTCAAGTTGGTCATTCAGAATTATATCTGTGTTTTTTAATTTGTTGATTTCCATAGATTCTAACAAAGATAGCGTAAGGCCATTATTTTGAATGTGAAGAATTTTAAATTTGTCATTTAAACAATGATTATGATCTAGAAGGTGAAGTGCGTATGTCGAATCTGTTTTTCTATTCTTGAAAGCCCTTTTATGTTCTGCTATTCGTTTATCAAAGTTTCTACCAGTTTAACCGATGTAATAATTAAGTGTGTTTTATTTTGACTCTTGTTATTTTTAATATATTTGCCTAGGTAAATTAGTATTTCCACCACCAGAGAAAAAACCCAGTACCTTCTGCTCGATTACATATACAGGCAAAATAACAACAAAAATTGCCAAACACATAAAAAAGAAAGCAATAACACCAGCTTTCCGAACAAATAACCTAGGCAAATATATTAAAAATAACAAGAGCCAAAATAAAAAACACTTAAATAGTGGTGTGTACAAACTTCAATGTGGCGACTGCCCAAAAACTTACATCGGTCAAACTGGTAGAAACTTTGATAAACGAATAGCAGAACATAAAAGGGCTTTCAAGAATAGAAAAACAGATTCGGCATACGCACTTCACCTTCTAGATCATAATCATTCTTTTAATGACAAATTTAAAATTCTTCACATTCAAAATAAAGGCCTTAAGCTATCTTTGTTAGAATCTATGGAAATAAACAAATGAAAAATCACAGATATAATTCTGAATGAGCAACTTAAGACAAACAGTTATCCCCTCCTCAACCTATTTCATTAGAGACTATAAATTTGTAAACCCAAGCCAAAAATAGATCACTTGAGAAAAGCTATCAGTCGAAACAGCTGTAGTGATAAGATTTAAAATAAATTTTGTGGAAGTTTGAAAACAAAGTTTTCAGTGTTTTATTGTTACATATAAATAAACCTTTTAATAACTGAAAAAAATCTAGAGGACAAATAAATAAATAACAAATCAATGTATGATACAAAAATAATAGAATTTTGGTTTTAAATTCAGCAAAATATGTTTATACGAGACGAAAACCTCGAATTCCTTGGGAAAAATATTCCCATGAGAGTTTTTGCTTAAGGCTGGCCGTTGTATGAAAGAGAGGTCCCCCTACTAGCAGTACAACAGAGAGAAAAGATTCTTTCCCGAGAGATGCTGCCTCTATCGGAGAAATAACGCAATACCGCAATAGATATTTAAGACGACCCGAAATCGTTTTATATATCAGGTGCGAACTTTTCCGAAGACGCCCGACTCTTTCATTGTTTATTTGGTAGTCGTATCGAGTGGTTGTTCTAATTAGTTCTGAGTGTAATACAATTTTATTGTGTATTGTGCAGAGTGAAAAAGAGGTAAAACTTAATTTAAATTATCTAATGTTACTTGAATCTAAATTTTATGAAAACACCAATTTTCGAATTTCTGAATTAATTCAAACTTATTTTTATTTATTAGAATTTAACTTATTATAAATATTTCTTGGTTGTTTTAAAATTTTATATTTCAAGAAAATAAATAATCGAAGTTGATATTTTTAATAAAATCAAAGACATTCAAGAATTTTTTAATCATAGTTTATCCTATAAATTAAAAAGTGTAGTTTTCGATTTTTTAATTTTACTAAGTACAGATTTTATCATTTTTAGATTTTGCAATTTGTCGATTTCTCGAAATTTTGAATTTTTCATTTTTAATTTTTTTGAATTTCTTGTTTTTACCATTCTCCCATTTTATGATTATTCTATTTTCCGTTTCTTTTGTTTATTAGAAATTCCGATTTTATCATTTTTCGATCTTCCAATTTCGTATTTTTATTTTGTTTTTTAAACTTGAATAATTGAAAAAAGAACCTTTCAAAAATTTATTGTTATGCTAAAATCGTATAATTATTATTAAATTCATGGTATTTTTTGATTCAGGTAGATAAGTAAAAATGGGAAATAAAAAGAAACCCGATTTTAAGAAACGGTCCATAAAATCCAAAGTTCAGAAGACAATTCAGGCCTATCGTTCTTTTACAAAGAATGTCGCTAAGGAAATTGTAAATGAAGTTGTTGAAAAAGCTGACACAACTATTTTTTGTAAGAATTTATTACATGAAATTATTGATGTTGCAAGTGGAACGGACCATTTAGAAAATATTCCAAGCACCTCAAAAGTGATACCGGATAAAAATAATAAAAGCTCCTCTGATACCACAAATGAATATAATTTCTTCAATGACGTTAAACTATTAGAAGAATATTTAAAGTAAGCAGTTGTGAAATTATTTAAATAAAAAATGTTTATAAAATGTTATTTGTAGAATTGAGGAAGAACAACTCGAAGTTGAAAATGTGACGGTTGAAAAAAAACTGTTAGGTTGTCGAATTGTCGAAATTAATCATTTTCTTTCCAAGGCATTAGTTTTGCAAACACAACACAACAAGAGATGTACTGGAGGTAGTTTAGAGATTTTTTCTGAGAAAAAGGAAGGACTTAGGAGTACATTTACTTTAAAATGTAACATTTGCGAAAAGGAAATACTTCTTTGCAACGAAGAAGAAAGTAAGGAAAGGAGTGTATTGAATAGGGCTGCTGTTTGGGGGACACTGGCCACAGGAAGCACTTACACACCCTTAAATGAATTTTTAAGTGTGTTAGATGTTCCAAGTCTATCATCTTGGTTATTTTATAAAATACAAAGAGAACTAAGTGAAGTATGATTAACTAATTTAAAAATTTTACAAGGTTACAGGGACCTACATTTATATTTTTTTAGACTTGGAAAAACTGTCTGTGGTCTACTATGGAAGAAGCTGGCCAAAAAGAGCATGCTGCAGCATTAAGTCGTGGTGATATCGATAAAAAAACAGGAATACCATTTATTACTGTATATGTTGATGGAGGATGGTCTAAAAGGAGTTATGGCCATACTTACAACGCATGCTCGGGAGTTGTAAGTAATAATATATTACATACGAGTGTTGTAAATAGATAATTATACACTTCTATGAATGTATAATTGCTTCACAGCGCAAGACCTTTTTAAAATTAATTTTATAATTATTTAAGGCGGTAATTATTGGAAAATACACAGGAATGCTGCTTTTTCTGGGTGTAAGAAATAAGTATTGCTCTATTTGTGCAAGAGCCAATAATAAGGGACAAGCAGCAAGACATCACACATGTTTCAAAAATTGGAGTGGATCTTCTTCCTCAATGGAGCAAGACATTATAATCGAGGGTTTCAAATCAAGTATTGAAATGCACAACTTAACATACAGAAAATTTATTGCCGACGGTGACTCATCAGTTTTTACAAAAATTAAAGAAAAAGTTCCTTATGGTTTGGAGGTAAATATTATTATTAATTTATTATTAATGGATTTTTCTGTAATCCTACAAGTGGTGTGCTTTATTCTACTTTTTGTAATGCATTTCTGATATCCATAACCACTAAAAAATCGATCTATATTATTTAATGCTAAACAAAAAAGTATTTTAAAAATTATTAATATTGAAAATTTTATTACATACCTGGTGTATTAAGTAATTAATTTTAGGTAATATCGTTGTAGGTACAGAAAGTTGAATGCATGAACCATGTATTGAAAAACTATGGAAAAAATCTGCATAAAATTAGAAATGACACCAAACTCGTACCTTTGGCGGCTAGAAAAATTTTGAGTAAGGAAATACTAAATGAACTAGTAAAAACAGTCCAGTTGGCTATTTACGCAAACGTTCAAAATTCAGAATCTCTTCGAGAAGATATCAGAAACACCTACAACCACGTTTTTGGAAATCATCTTTCCTGTAAAGAATATCTTTGCGAAAATGTTGGAGATTGTTCTCAAGACAAAACAAAGGATGTTGCTACTACAGGGCTTCAACATCATATACATGGAGCCATGAACCAATTGTTGACCAAAGCCAAATTGCTCTTGGACAAAGAAACTAATAACAGAGCTGAACTGTTTATGAGCATATTGGTAAGGTTTAATATGGGCAAAAGGCTAAACTTAATCCAAAGGGATTCATTCCAAATTAGGGCTCAATTAACAGGATTAAAGTATAATAAAGGACATAGATGGCATGAAAAACCGTGGAGAGAAGCGTTTCAAAGAAGTCCAGGTAGCAGTCTAAAACGTTTAATGGAAACACAAGAAAATATTAAAGAAAAAAGAAAGTTACGGGAGGAAGGAAATATTAGGCCTGCAAAGAAGCTTAAGTTTGACAATAAAGCTGAAAAAGAAAATTTAGATTATGGTCCTAATATATCCGAAGTTTATCTCTCCGATATTGAATTGCAGAAGGAAATAGATGTACTTTGTGCAGGATTGCAGGTAATATTAAATCGCTTGTTAATATTGAAATTGTATTATCATTGCTATTATTATTATTATTATTATTATTGATAATTATTAATCTCTTGATAACTTCAGGTAACCCCAGAAGAACAACTTTCCATAGCTAATGAAACCATTGGCCAATTTGAGAATTCGGTTTATATAAGCCAAAGATTTAAACGACTTACGGCTTCAAACTTTGGAGCTGTTATTAAAAGAAAAAACACAACGTCATGCCATAATTTGGTAAAAAAGATTTTAAATACTTCAAATAGTTTTGTATCACCTGCTATGGCTTATGGGAAAAAGAATGAAGCTATAGCCATTAGCATATTTGAGGAAGAAATGAAAAAAAATGGACGAGAAATCACTGTTAGTCCTTCTGGTCTTTTTGTAGATTTGGAAACTGGTTTTTTGGCAGCTTCTCCAGATGGTAATTTTTGTTATATTTATAAATAGTAATTGAATCTTGTAGTTTAAAATGTACAGATATTATATTTAAAATGTTTTGTCATAGAACTCAATTCTTCAATTAAATTTTTTCACTTTTTAGGTTTAATCAATCAAGATGAAACCGTAGAAGTAAAATGTTCACTTAAAGTGGCACAGTCTGGTAAGACGTTAATGGAAGCTGTGCAAGAAAAGGCAGTTCCTTATCTGCATATAAAAGACGGAATTATTTCAATTAATGAAAACCATGATTACTATTACCAGGTATGTGTTGTTATTACACATACATGTATACGTCGTAGGTAGCCAGAATATATATATATATATATATATATATATATATATATATATATATATTATATATATATATATATATATATATATATATATTTATATATATATATATATATATATATTATATATATATATACATATTTTATTCATTTTTAGGTTATGGGTCAACTTGCCATAACTAAAGCAAGCACATGCCACTTCATCGTATATACGGGAAGGCATCATGAAATATTTCGTTTAACAATCACAAGAGATGATAGGTTATGGAAAAATAAAATGCTCCCAAAATTAATAACCTTTTATAAAGAGTGTCTCGGGCCAGAAATCATTTTAGGTCGCAGACTAAAAAAATTGAAATGCCGCGATCCTCCGACGGTTTTGGAAGCAAGGGAAAAAGTAAAGAAAAAATGCAATAGTAAGAAAAATTTGAAGACTGTTCATCAAGACATTTAATAAAGAAATTGATTTAAAATAAAAACTTTAAATGATTCTTCTCCCCTTCATGTGCCAATTAGTGATCGATATTAATAAAGTGAAGTAAAAGCTCAGACTCAAAATTTTTGGAGTCTTCGCTAAAAATCGTATTAACCCATTGGGTGGTACAGAACAAATAGGTACTCCAAATATTTAGAGTCTGAGCTTTTACTTAATTTTATTAATTTCACTCATTAAATCGTAGAGTTATTGAATATAATTCAACAAGCCGTAAACTAGTTCAAAACGGGAATAAGTTGGCGCAGATAAATTTTGGTACCTCTATTTTAATATTGCGCAAACTAAGAGGCGTTCCGAACTAGTTCATCGGCTTTTTGGAAGACATCCATTACCTGTTAAAGTCGAAATATTAGGTGAGGGCACCGCTCGCTATGCATTTCTTCTTGCGAGCAGTGTCCTCATATTTTAATAAATCGACTCTACACTTCAACCGTTTGCAAGCGAGAGTAATAAACGTAATATATTATTATTAGTAATTAATAATATAATAATAATTAATATTAGCAATATATTTAGTGTGACCAACTAGCCCGAAAAATCCGGGACATGGCCCGAATTACGAAGTCGTGTCCCGGTGTCCCGGACAAGGCTTCCGGGCCATCCGAATTTTCAACATTTTGGTAAAATTATATTTTGATATTTTGAATACGTTATTCTTCTGAGAATTCACATCAAATTGAATTGGCGGGACGAAAAAAAGTCGACAATTTCTAGAGTGTAATACTAATACCACATCCAAAATGCATGCATTTTATATTATATTATTATAGTTCTACGAAAACTCAAACTGTGGACTTTCCCGTTTCTGTATTTTAATTAGTGTCTTCTGAAAAGACGATTCAAAAACATGAATATCAAATAATGATAATTATATTTTTATATTAACCTAATGTTCTATTCCCATGGAAATCCAATATCAGTTAATTTTCTAATTTTTCCCTTTTTGAGAACGATTTCCGGATTGGAAGTCGAAACGTCAAAAACTAACAAAAATATAATTTATCACTACAACCCATTCCATCAAAAAAAAATTTATCAACATAAAATGTTAAATATGTAATCAATAAAATGATATTTTATTGATAAATGATAAAGTTCCATATTAAAAAAATGACCCGATTTTCATTGGAAAGTCCCGGATTTTAGGTATTTTTTTCAGCCTTGTCCCGAATTTGACTGACTTGGAGTTAGTTACACTAATAAATACATTACGCTTCCGAATTTTTCATATTTATGTAATTTTTTTGTAGCGCCATCTCATACATAATGGCTACATTAACAGAGCTTAGATTCTTACAGATTCCTATACTTTTTTCGTATTATATGTCCAATATTTACGTTTCACATGTCAATTTCTATTAATTGCAGAAATTTATTTTAAAAGTACACCACGTAAAAAGTACTTTATTAATTCACATTTTTTTAACGTTACATCCTTCCATTATATATATTCTAGTTCTAGACGGAATTTTATCATCAAATTCGTTTAAACACTTGAGTAATTTAGATATAAACGCTCTTATATTTATTGAGAAAAAAGCAAAACTTTCACATTTTTTTATAAACAATATACAACAGGTAGGATAGCAAAAATATGGCTGTCATTAGCGAGATATATTGTTAGTAGGTTAAGCATTTTTCGGTATACATATATGCTCTAGATTATGAGTGGTGTACTTTATAAAGGTGATGGGATCGCCTATACTTATAACATTACCAATGGCCGGCCTTAATCACTTTCATAAAATACCGCAGAATAATGTTCAAGAGGTCGCTTATAAAAAAGTGGTTTTAATTTATTTAACAGTTTTCTATAAATCCATTTTTAGGTTGTGATAAGGGCTTCAAACGACAAAAAACAATGTTTTTAAATTAAATAAGCCCAAACTAAAGTATCAGAAACTGATATTGAGGTTTGGTAAATTCAAAAATAATTGTGTTTTTGAGCCTTCAATCATCATTTTCGTTTTTTTCTTTCAGTTTTAAATTGTTTAAATTGAAAACGATTAACTTTAGAGAAAAATTACAATTAACCTTTTTCTATTCAGAATGGTCCAAAAAATTATAGAATATTAAAAACGATTATTCACAAAAAGATTAAAGCTATTTCACTAACGCAAAAACTAATTCGTCTTTGTCTTGCTACGATAACGCACTAAAGAGGAACTGCATGTTTTTAGCAATGCCTGATATCATTGTTTCGTTCGTAGATCAACATCACTAAATGATTACGTCAGGTCCACGACATGATGAATAATCTTTACAAAGCTGTAAATGTCTCTATGGGGGTCTGTATTACAATAGGTATCAATATCGGATTACCAGTAGGTCAGTTTTTAAAATTCCCCATAAATCTTGTTCCTCACTTAACCTCCTATTTTGTAAATAATTTTTTTGGTATCTATAACAAATAAAACGAACTTTTTCACATAAGTCGATCACCCTGTATTTGTCACACGACAGTCTCTCATACGACCAGTCTAAAACCGTAATTTGTTAGCTTTGTCCTCGATAAATAGGCATAGTTCAGAGTCAATTTAAAAACCAAAATACTTACATGTACAGGCATATTAAAATACTCAGACTTAAATTGATCGGCCATTTCCCCAAACTTTTGAAGCGTGTATTCTCTCTTGGCCTGCTCGAATCCGAATGCTTCCATAGGCTTTGAGACTTCTTCGGCCACACATTTGGGACACCTCCAGTCTCCTTCTGGTATTTCCACGAGAGGCGGTATTAAACAATAGGTATGGTAGCTATCGTCACAACCGTCGCATAGTAGCATGCACTCCTCATCATCACCACGACGACAGTTCCCACAAGTGTAACTTGATAGCTGTAATGCCGAGATAAAACAATTTAGCAAGATTTAGCAAGGTTTCGATCATGGACGTATAAACATAGATGGACACAGAAATAAGATACCTTTAACACACAATGTTTTGAAGCTTCGATAGAATGTGATGCTTCCGCAATGAGCATAAGCGTGCTTGAATTTTTACTCGCGGGTAATTATTCGGATTTTAAAAATTGGAAGTAGTAATAATGTCTAAAAACACGTTCAAAAATTAAAAAAAAAAACGAGAGTTTAACTATTAACAAATCACGTCTTTATAGAAAAATTAAAATTCAATTTTATTTGCTTTAAAATTAATACAATTAAATATAGTTGAATTCAAGTTAATTTTTTAATAATATTAAAATAACGCTACAATGAAAAATCTTTATGTTTTCTCCTTAATTTGCTACCCAAATAGTTCGATCGTCAATATTATTTGGAAACCTACATAGAAAAATAAATGAGTTTTATTCATTTCACTAATTTATTTGTATCCATGAGAAATATTCAATTAAAAAGGTACTAAACAGATCTTTTTTAATCAGATGATGTCTACTTACAATTTATAAATGTCTACTAATTTCATGAACTCATATCTTATTCAATACATTAATGAAAATGAATAAACCCAATGGTACGCCTATTAAAATGTAAACAAACACGCTTCCTCATTTCTTCATCTTAAATAATGTAAATTGTATGTACTTACAAATGAAATGGGAGATCGGGATGTAAGTATTTCGTTTATTTTATTTCACTTTTCACAAATATCACTTAAAATACAGCCAAAACATCGAAAAATATCTTTTTCCTCATTTACTGTAAAAAGTAAACAAACATGGAACAGCATTTGAAGTTTGACGTAGATCCATAAGACAGAGAAATGTAAACAACCGTTGCCATTTATAAATCGTTTTCAGTGCTTCTACATATAAAATAATTGATTGATATCTATTATACGCTATTATTAAATGATAATGCACACTATGTGCACACTTGATATTTTGATTACAATTAAATATATTAATATAACCAATGTTCAGAATGTGACCTATTCAAATAATTTTGACTTCACAATTTTATGTAAATAACTGAGTCCATCTGTGTTTATACGTCCATGGTTTCGATAAATATTATAAACGACTTGTCTTATAAGCTTACCAATGATATTACCAGAATTTTCAAATTTACAATTTGTTGATATTTTAGAATTTGGTAGGCGTTCCTATCGTATAAGTTGCCAAATTGCAAAGAAAAACTTCATAAGACAAAATTTTAGCAATGAAAACAATTTGCTCTAAGCATGGTATACCCATAGAAGTATTATGCTCATAAGATGCCATATGATTATAAAGAATGTCAAGATTTTCAAGTTTGTAATATCCAGTCCCCATTATAACAAATACAGTGGACCTTGGTTATAGCACCATTGAAGGACAAAGTAAAAAAATGACGCTATATCAGAGTGACCTTATCAAAGAGGTATAAAAAAGTGAAATTTTAACGAGGTAAAATTTTATTATAGCATTGTTTATTATTAAAGCTGCATTTAAGATAAAAAAATAAGAAATATTAAGAAAAAAATCATGCATATGAAACATTTTTTATGAAAAAGCTTTATAATGCTAAAGCTTTTCTGTAGTGTCCTTAATAATCTGAGCCGCTTTTTTGGCAGTTGTGGATGCCTCCCTGAACTGGTAAAACCTAGATATGATCTCAGCAGCTCTCATTGATTCTTGGGTTGTAGGACAATCAACGCTGTTTTCTTCTTCATTATCTTCATCAACGTCCATTTCCACATTTTACACTTTTTCCACAAATTTTTTATTACTTAAAACGTTTCTACCTGATCGTCTACTGAAATGTAGGAGTCAAGACCAATTCCAAACTCTCTCTGGTTTAGATTAAATTTTTGTATCCACTCTAACAAAGGCATTTCGTCATCCTCGTCAACATCCTGAACGTAGGGAGAAACTACAGTTACTTTAGCTTGACGAAAGCATTTACAAATTGCTACTTGCTACTGCATTGTCTAAAAACTGAACTGCGTCAAGGAGGGTAATGTTCACGGGTTCCCCATTGGCCATACAAAAAATCATCCTCAAAAGCTGTTTTCGATAATGGCACTTTAAACTTCTTATAACTTCTTGGTCCATAGGCTGCAAGACACTCGTGCAGTTGGCTGACAAGAAATTTTCTTTTTTTTTGCAGAGAGTTCCTTATCCCACTTTCTCAATTCTTCTTCAAAAATAGCAGAAGTCATCCATGCTTGTTTGTTTACTGTGTAGTGTACAGGCAGTATTTTTTGAAACATCTAGGATGTAAACTTTTCCCAATAACCAAAAGCGTTCTTTTCTCTGTACCTGTCATGTTTGTACAAACAAAAGCCATAACTCTTTGTTTTCAAAGCTTTCCACCGACACATATTTGATTTTTAAAATTTTAAATTTTGTCTGGCGTTAATTTGTAAAAGACACCAGTTTTATCGCCATTGAAGATATCTTCATCCTTAGTTGTGGCCATATGTTTTGTAACCAATCACCTGTCACGTTCTCGTCCACACATTTTGTCTCTCTAACAATTTTCGCGAAGGAAATTGAGTGCCGGGCTTTAAACCGATCTAGCCAGCCGTTAGAGCATGTGAAATCTTCACCAAACAGTTTTCCGAACTCTGTACATACGTGCTTAATAGGCAAAGCCTCAAACTGTCAAGGTAATATAACTATACAGAAGGGATCATCGGACAAATGTCCTCTGTGTCCATCAAGCTGGACACAAAGCACTTTATTCTTCATAAAATAAAAAACCGACAACATACTGTAAAATTTTATGACGCTATAAACGAGGCTTACGTTATCTTTAGCCGATAAAACCGGGTTTTTAATAATGTTATTGAATAGTTTTTGGCCGGACCTATTAAAAATTGACGTTACAACTCAAGTAATCTAACTAGCGAGACTGTAATATCCAAGTTCCACTGTAACATTTTACAAAAATAACAGAATCTAGAATTAGCTCTACTTGGTATGGAAACAGATAAATCTTCTACAGAACTATAAACAGATAGGGCCTTAAAAACAAGATTGCTTTTAGCAATGAATTTGTCTATACCAAAACCAGTCAATTTTAAGGATAAAAAGAAGAAATAAAAAAAGATAAGTGAAAGAAAATGGAAGATTCCTAAGAAGAAATACTACTATTAGATCTCGTGGACATCATGAAATAAGAAAGAATTTTTAGGATATTGACTGCCATCAGATATCATCTTTTCTGTAGATGTATATGTAAGAAAAGTGCTATGATTCACCCTAATGCACCCAAGTGCTTAGGGACTAATTCACCCCTTTCTCAAAAACGCACCCCTTCAAATGGTAGCAGCCCGCAATTTTTTCATATTTGGAATTCCATTGACCATATAAAACAATAAAATCCCTCTAATGTAGTTCCTTTATAAAGTACATAATCAATAGCCTATTAGTAAATATTCTATTTACATACTTACTTCATCTATGTCGAATCTATTTGTTCTCCTGGGGTTTACTTCAGGGGATGGTTTAATCTGCATTCGGCTAGCAATACTATGTGGCTTATAGTCTTTTTTATCTACACTATTACCTTCAAATTTTAAGTCTGATGAGGGGCTTCCGTCTAATTTCTAAAAAAGAGTATTTTGTAATAGTTTACAAACGAAATATAAAAAACATTTATAAATAAGGTAACACTGGTACCAAAAATCATCTCTAAAATTGTATAGCTGCAGAAACCGATTTCTGCCTTATTTTTTATATTGGTCCTTCTAACCGGATCTGAAGTGAAGTGATAATATATCCGTACCTCGGAGGTAAAGGACACTATGTCCATTTTCTTACTTTTTCAGGAGAGCAGTTTTAACATTTTTTAAATTTTTAATCAATAAATACTCAAATATTTCTTATATTTAACCAAGATTAATATATTATTATTGTGGTGTGTATAATCGTTATTCCTTCCATGAAGTGTTATGTACCAGAAGTTTACCGTTCATTTTATATATTTTTTTAAATGTGTAGTTAGACATAGTGTTGTTTACCTCTAATTACTTTTTTAAATAATGTGGCATTACATGTTAAGGTCTCTACGAAATAAACAATAGAAATACACTAAACAGCCTATACTATTATTTTATTAGAGATAAATATTATAATTTTATAATAATTAAATTAAGAAAAGTTAAATAAAGTAAAATTCTAGACAAGTTTCAAAAGTGTTAAAGAGGCTCCATATCATCTTCATCTTCTTGTGGGTAATCGTTTGTGGCTACATCGCTGTGTTAAATTTTGATAAAGTGCATGACAAACTGACGGAAAAAGGCAGTAAGGTAATGAAGTCATTAAACTTTTGTTTTCTGACTGGTAATGGGTTTACTGAGACTTGATTTAATTGAGCTGGAAACGTTAATTGCTGTCTTCGATACCTCATGAAGTGCACGTCATACATATTTTGATTATTGAAATCGGTCTTATAAAAGAGCTTCCCAATGTGTTCTTGTTGGAGTTGTAGGAGTCAACACATGTTGACAGTAAAACAGGATCTTCATTAACATTCTTTTTTCTACTTACAAAAGGATGATTAAGTGACAATTTCTTATCGAACAGCGTTTTGAAGTTTTTAAAATCTGCAAGTTCCAAATTGTGCACTGTGTATTTACCTGATGTTTGCCTAACTAGCTGCTGCCAGTTCTATGGCGTTAAAATGGCCAAATTGGAGAGTTTCTTTTTGTTTCTCTCGATTAAAGCATAAACACTGTCTGCTTCCATATGTGTGTGCCCTTTCAGTAAAAACTTTTGAGTGATCGTCTTTATTTGAGGGTATGTACGCAGTATCCAAAAATAGCACATTATAACACTTATATTTTTATTTTGTTCATAGCAGTTATCGGTCCAAAGAGTGATGTCCTTTACTTGACTACATAGAATTGTATTGTCAGTCCATTTCAAAATTCACGAGGCAATTTCATTTGCACCTCGGAACCCTTTCGATTCGTCCCACATCATACATTGTACAGAAGAATCACTGCTTCTACAAAAGCTTCCTTTTGTAGAAACTAATACAATTGTGAAAGCAAACATTTTTACAAATCACCAGATAGTACTTTGTGTTGTGATGACTCTTTACCCATTAAAAAGTCCAATTGTTGTAAATTATACCGAGTTTTAAATTCAATTAGGGGAGTATCATGATTAACCTGTACACTGGTTAGTTCATCTGCAGTAAGATTATTTTTCAATTGAGCTATGAATGTACTGCATGTATCGTAAGTGTCTATTTCGGGTTTCCAAGTTTTCAAACGAAAACTTGGAAAACTTTATTAAAAATATCTGCGTCGAATTACGAGCTTTGGATCTACATGTATTTCATTGCATTCATCAAAGTACAGTTGATACAACTTTTCTATCGTAAGTTCTGTGCCAAGGTAATCTCTCTTACTCCTTTCTCTGGAATAATAAATCTCGCACTTTGGGAATGATTTAATATGTTGATGTATTCTATTTATGGTTTCGGTAGGAGTTTTATTGATGAGCGTGTGTCTACCTCTTTGATCAGCTTTTATTAAATTTCCTGGCTCAATTTTTTCAACATATTTACCTCTACTAAAGTAGATATACAAAGTGTGTTTGAAAAAATAACCTTGCACACCCTCAATCGCTGATTGTTCACTGTAAAAAGGTAGTGTAGTGTATTATTTTTAGATTTGGTAGAATTGATTTGGTAGTATGAGTTGAAAATTTTTTGTCTTTCGTATTCTGGCAATCTTTTAGAGCATATTATGCGACACATGCAAGGAAGCTTTAACATTTTTGCAGGCATGTTTTTGCCTTTTTTACTGAGATACTCTTTCCCACCAGCTATTTTTGATTTTACAGATCCAATTTTGTTCATTTACTACACGTTTTTTGTCTTTTTGTTTGTACTTAGTTACATTTTGTACCTTTCTTTTAACACTTCTCTCTTCTTCTTAAATAACTTCATTATGTTCATTGGAATTGCCTGCATCACTGCTTAGGAATAAATCGTCCGTAAGAAGATTTTTTGTTATTGCCACACTAGTCGTAGGAGTACTACTAACTTTCTCTTTTATCTTTGTTTTCGCTGGTTTACTTATACGTATCATATCATTGTCGTCTTATTCTGAGTTTAGAGGCTCATACGTTATATCAATATCCGAATTATCATCTCCAAACAAATTATCATCTTCGTACACTTCCTTACCATTACCGTGGAAGTTACTGTAATGACCAGGTGGTTCTGAAACAAATCCAGCCTTGTAATAATAACTATAGACTAATTTTATAGGCCTATAATTGGCCAACACAAAAATAATCCTTATAACCAAAGACCGGAATTTACTGAGCAATTTCCGTTACTTCCATTAAAAAAATATAGATCTGGCAACATCTTTTTACCCTAATCTGTTGGTATCAACAACAACAATAATTTTTGGGGTACCGGTTACGCCTAACGGTAAATAAATTTTACCCAATCTCTTGTAGTATTTAGTTCATACGAGTATATATTGATAATTGCTTGGTAAATTCCTGTCTATGCCTACAACACAATAATATAAATGGCAATGCATGTTACATAAATAACTGACAACAATCATACCGTATCATGGTCATTTAAAAAAAAACAGACGAAATTCTTTATTAGTAACAAGAACATACTAACTGATACTTCTATTTTAACGGTAGATAGAAAAAATGTATGTACAGTTTGAAATTCTGAGCCCTATACAAAATAATATACAATACTAAATATTTGAGGTTAGAAAAATACAAAATTAGTGTTAAAAAACAATAGCTTACCTGTAAGTGTTGTTTTATTTGAAATATTACATGACAGTAATTGTAATATTATTTTTCCACGAGAGTTCGGATCCATTTTACAATTATTAAACAACGAACTTATTGTACAACTTTTATCAACCTAACACAATTGCGATCTAAATAAAAAGGTTGCAATGATTTTAGATCATGATAATTCCGCCAGGTACAAGGGTACATAACACTATGTCCGGATGGTAAATGCCAATGCACACATTAACTAGACATAAACAACACCAAGTCCACATGGTGTTGTTTACCTCTGACTGGAAGTGGACTTGGTGTTTATTAAAAAGTCGGTAACTTGCCGTAAAATTGTCTCTGGACATAGTATGGTTTATCTATGTGTAGAGCCAGAAAAGTTATATTCAAAAATGCAATAATCTAAATTTCGATAAAAATGGACATAGTGTCCTTTACCTCCGAGGTACGCATATATAAAATATACAATTAAAAAGGTACCTATACTTTTTAGTATACTATAAAGAGGTTGTCTGCTATTATGATACTATCGTCCACATATCTAAAGTTGTTAATTGGTGTTCCTTTGACCTTTATTCATGATGTTTCTCTCTCAAGAGCTCTTTTCATAATTTCTTCAGAGTATGCATTGAAAAGTAGTAGTGACAATATACACCTCTGTCGCACTCCTCTTTTAATTTCGAACTCTTCTGATGGGTGTTCATTAATGCGTATGTGTGCCTGAGTTTATAATATAGATTTATTATAATTCGAAGGTCATTGTATTGTAATTGTTTTGCTTTGAGGACGTCCACTAGCTCTTTGTGACGAACTTTATTGAAAGCCTTGTTATAATCTATGAAACAGACATACATATCTTGGTTCACATCCAAGCATCTCTCGATTAGTACGTTGAATGTAAAGACATCTTCACGGCTACCTACGCCTCTACAGAATCCAAATTGGGCTTCTTCAATGTCCATATCAAGTACTTGGTAAATGCGTTTATGGATGAAATTTAAAAACATGTTAAGTGTGTGAGACATCAGGCTTATGGTGCGGAGGTCGGTGCATTCTCTTGTATTTTTCTTTTTTTTTTAAGAGACAGATAAATCTTGCGGTCAACCTTAATTAGGTATGTAACCTGACTGATAAATTTCAATAAAGAGCTTTAAGATCACATCCATTTTCTATTATTTTAAGGATATCAATAGTTAGTTGATCTGGCCCCGGACTTTTTCCGTTTCTGGTGTTCTTCAGTGCATACAATATTGCACATACTGTAGAATATATCGGAATAAAAAATATATTAAAAATTAAATAAAAACGAACATTAAGATTCACTCACCACATCATGGGATTGGTCAGATTTAAACAAATCGTATGGATATAGCACTCTTTCGTAATGCATTTTCAACATAGCTCCAACACCTTTTTTCATTGGGAGACCCATTAGTTGAGCAACTTGCTGCCACATTTTTTCTTTGAGTACATGTTCATA
This sequence comes from Diabrotica balteata, assembly GCA_918026665.1. Lineage (NCBI taxonomy): Eukaryota > Metazoa > Arthropoda > Insecta > Coleoptera > Chrysomelidae > Diabrotica > Diabrotica balteata. The sequence goes on from OU898280.1 coordinate 159,086,306, forward strand.
TCCACCTTAAATCAAAATCAGATAAAAACATAATTTGATGAATTTTAGTTATTTTTTCATATTCACCTTGCATATTAAGCATGTGGAAGGGATTGAATAAAATAAAAAAAAATAGAGTCAGGGAAGATTGGCGGAACATGGACATCTTGAAAAATGTGGGAAATATAATAACAAAAAATCTGTAATTAGATGAAAAAATTTAACAATGAGATAATTTTTTTTTAATTAAATAAAAACGATTTTTAGCCTATTGTATCCCATTTGGAAAACTATGATCCCAGATCTAATAAAATGTAAAGGTTGAAAAGCCATTGGGTTTATACAAGCTGATCTATACAAAAACCTAAATATTTTCAACTTGTAGTTGGACAAGAAATAAAAAGGATTACTAAATAAAGTATCATCTTTTAAATTTAAAGTAAGAAAAATAAATCTGTATCAAAAATTATATATAAGTAATTAGAAATATAACATATATCATAGAACATCTTTACTACATATTCTCGCTTTGCTTACCCCATTTTTTTACAATGCAATGCAAGGTGTATAAATCCAAGAGCTTGTTTTCGATCATAGGGAGTTTAAGGGATGATCCTTGTAGATCCCAGAATTTGGCTATTTGATCTAAGAAATTAAAATTTATCCTGGTTTTTGCCTACAAATATGCATATTTAGTTAGAAACTCTTTAAACATTTACAAAACCACTCTTACCTCAAGTTCATTTAATCGTTGAACTCTAGGAGTAAACTTAAAGTTATCTACATCTACTGCAAATGATGGTCTCCAGTCCTGCAACATTTAATGATATTTTAATTGCATGTAATATTTTTATATCCATTTAAATACCAGAATATCAAAAATTGTCTAATTTGATTCACAATGTGATATTTCATTTAAGAGATAATTACTATAAGTGAGAATAGGAATATCAAGCATGTACATAGAATATCAGCAATGGAAAATGCAATGAAAATGTGATGCTTACACAAAAAAATTATAACACTCAATAGATTTAAGGTAATTTTAACAAAATAATGTCAATTTGCTATTAACCTAGATCAAACAATTAATTATGACCATCAATATAAGGTTGAATGTTCGAATAATTAAACTTTGAGGGTATACAAGGCAACTATCGAACACGGTGATTAATTTAATCTTGCCCAAGTACTTTCGATCAATAGATCATCTTCAGGGGCATTTCGTCAGTTGTGGCCTATCTGACATAGTAGAATGTCATAAATGTAAAATTTGGACATAACAATACAAAATACAATACACTAAGACAAACAAACACTTTAAAATTTATAAGGAGAAGCTACATGTTGTATAGATTCTGTCTCCGGCTTCTATACAACATGTAGCTTCTCCTTATAAATTTTAAAGTGTTTGTTTGTCTTAGTGTATTGTATTTTGTATTGTTATGTCCAAATTTTACATTTATGACATTCTACTATGTCGGATAGGCCACAACTGACGAAATGCCCCTGAAGATGATCTATTGATCGAAAGTACTTGGGCAAGATTAAATTAATCACCGTGTTCGATAGTTGCCTTGTATACCCTCAAAGTTTAATTAATTATGAGCCTAAAAGTTTAGAAAACTACAATAAAGACAAGACCTTTCTCAAATGATCTATTTTTGGTATGTGTGTACACATTAGTCTTCGACTAAATAAGTTGAGGAAGGGGGAACTGTTGTCACTCTTTTAGAATTATGTCTGTATTTTTAATTTGATAATTTCCATAGATTCTAATAGGTAGAGCTTAAGAGGACCAGGTATCCCTGGCCTGCTTCCATAAGACTATATTTATTTTGTCCTTTACTCAGGAACACATATTTTATAAACTGCTCCCCTTTGTGGCTACCGGACTTTGAAATCATTTTTTAAATGATACAATACACTATGTGAACCACCATGACCATGCAACTTCATTAATTAATTAATTATTTTGATTACAAAAAAATTTCACCTTCTTAAAATCAACATATTTTTTCATTCTAATTCTAGTCCAGGATTTGTCTAGGTTGTTAATATATGCAGAATTTTGTAAAAAAACTCAAGTTGTAATATTGTTCTCAATCTATTTTCTTGTGGCATTTTTAATTAAGTAATTACTATTTAAATCGGAATAAGCCACAATTGTTGTAATTTTTAACAAATTTTTATTTACATGTTGCATTTTATTTAAATGCAACTTTTCAGGAAAGCTCACAAACTAACACACCCTTTTAGAACCCTCCAGCCTCATATTCTTCCCTATCTTTGCCTCATATTGTGTAATACTTAATATCAGAACATGTATATGAGACATACACACATTTTATGTATGCATAGGACTATACAATTAGTGTTAAGCCCATATGTAGTTTCACAGTAATGGAACAAATAACACGAGGCTTCCCATTAATTGAAATAAGACAGTAACTTTGTGAGTTCTTCATATTATTGACTTTGAGAGCTAGAGCATTTGTCATATTTCCTGTTTTAACTAAAGCCAACATTTGTACAATTTACGTATTACCTACATTTACTATATCTGTATATATGTTGTAAACATTTATTATTAGTATTGTTTCTTTTCTTTGAACTTGTTTTTTTATTTCTGTTTATATTTTTGTTTCCTTTATTTACTTAAATAAAAAATATATTTTTATATTTATTTTTGGATACACAGGGAGACTTACAGTCAGGATTCTCTCAGAGTGATTGTGACAGCACATACTTGACAACAGGTTAATTGGGTAAACATGGGAATACACACATAGGAATACTTAATTTATGTTTACTTTTATTCTCAAAATTTGCTCAATTGATGCATTGTAAAGAGAGATCTTAGTTCTTGAAAAATATGGTACGATTAAATAATGAAATTAAAATAAAAACTAATAGTTTTAGGTATCTATGATCAGTACTTAAAATTCATAGGGAAACAGTTGATAAAACCGGTTTACTTTTCAGCACTGATCATGAAGTAATCAAACAATTAATAGGAAGAATATTGAACTTTTGCAAATATGATAAATTCTGTATGTAGGTCTTAACTAATAAAAAAAAGAGTAAAACTGAAAAATGGAAAGTCTACATACATCTGGCAACGATGTGCCTAAATGCTGGAAGGCATTTTGAATGTAGGAATTGAATTTTGCTGAATGTGGACTTCCAAGGCTTATGTCAGAAATACCAAAAACTGATTGGAGACAATTTAACAGCACATTCCTGAAGGGGGTTGTGAACACAAAGACCTTCAATACACCTGGTTAAAATCAATGTGGCAAATAAGCAATAATATGACATTATTATTGCATGCACCAAATATGCCAAAATTTCTTCTTTTCAAAACAGAAAGGGTAACTTACTGTGGGTGGTACTATTTTACATATTCCATACTTTTCTGCATAGGGTCTTATTGTTGCAATAAACACAAGAGGGTCCTCAAATTCCTCCCTTGTAGGTCTAAGTATTATAGCTTCTTCAGGTTCCAGAAAAACAAAACTTTCTTCTTTTTGTTGGCCACATAGGGATGAAGGAATTTTGCCTGTCACGTTTCTAAATATTTTTGGACTACTCTTTGAAATACCTGGAGGCTTCTTCACTTTGTTTGGTTTGTTAATGCTAGTGGTCGGCTTCTCAACTCTAATATTCATGTTGAAAGTATTAGTTGACATCTACACTGTTTAATGTTATTCAGTTTTACAACGTTCCTTAAAAGGGTTAAGAGTTCTTTATAAGCACAGCAATGAACATATCTGATTTGTCCATAAAAATGTAATGACCATTTGGGTAAGCCACATGTCGCCAAAACGTAACTAACAGGAACGAAGTAGTTACAATAAATCCAATTCTGATAAAGGTGATCTTTACAGCAATAGATGTCCTTCACAAACTATTTAACCGTAATTCTTCGAGATGAAGTATGTAAGAATATTTCACTGTAAACATTATCTAGATTTGAAAGATTTAACACCTCCATTATTATCTTTTAATATCAAAGCAACGAAAATTCACCTACTCTAGAAGGATACCAACCTACTACCCCCGCCAGCTAACGATTCATTCAGTGAACAATCTCTACAGCATTGCCGGTGTTACGGATCTGTCTGTAGTTTTTGCGAACTTTCACTAAATTTGGTATTTACAAATTTTGTATTTGATTATACCTTATAATCTTGTGATTGTTTATGGGTATTTATATTATATTCTTTCATTATTTATCGTCCTCATTAACTATTGTTAATATAACAGGTAGTATAACTTGTTTAAAAGCAGACATAAATGTAGAAATTAGAC